>CM029015.1:34346845-35617236 GCA_016801055.1 Panax notoginseng | reverse complement strand
GGTGGGACCGACGGTCGTACAATAGATGTCAGCGATGATGGTACTAACACTCTTGATCTTAGGTGTAGTTAGTTTATGTTTATATTTGACTTTCATGTATGTACTTATACAGTTTTTGAGTTGTACAGACTAGAGTTTTATAACTAGTTAGGTTATGGTTTATGTATGTAACTATATTGATGGTTTATGATTACATTTTGTATATATCTACATCGTATGACCTTTATCTATATGTGATTATGTTGTCTAAATATTTGATGGTTGATTGCAAAAGATTTGATTGTTATTCATATGTGTTCTAAAGAATTATTTGTTTTTCTTTAGTTTATAACAGGTACAATTATGTATATATAAATAAATAGGAAAATTTCGCAATTTTCTATTTTTTTTTAAAATATTATCATTGGCGACGGCTTGCCCGTCGCCAATGACCTACAGCGAGCGACGTTCTTAAATAATATAAATAAAGCTCGTTAGCGACAGACAAAAAGCTATTGGCGACGGGCAGGCCGTCGCTAATGCCCATATTAATACATTTTTTTAAATAGCTATTAGTGACGAACTGTCCCGTCGCCCGTGTCGTTGCCAATAAGTCATTGCAGACGGACAGCCGTCGCTAATGACCTCGTTGGCGATGGGAGCGGCGATGGGAGCCAGGGGTGACGGGAGCGGCGATGGGCTTAGCCGTCGCAAATGACCTAATTGCCAACAGAAGGGGGGTCATTGGCGACGGCAATGACCTTTTTTTTGTAGTGTTTTTGGTCCATAGCAAATAGATGTTATGGATCATTCCCCTATAAATATATATATATATATATATATATATATATATATATATATATATATATATATATATATAATTTTAAAACAAAGAGAGTATCAATAAGAACAAATATTCTGAACACATGAATGAAATGAAGAAAAGAATAGAAAGCTCAAAAAATTTCTTTTATGTTATTACTATGTTGATAAACAAAAAGGAATGAAAATTTCAAATTTAAATTTAAATTATTATTTTATCCTTATATTAATTTTTTTGAAAACAATATAAAGGTATAACAATGATATTTGCTTATGTTATTTAGTTTTCAATCCACTCCCTCCACTTTTAATGAATAACTTTGATAAAAAAACGTGATCAACACCGTTTTCCCCCCCCTTTTCTATTCATCAAAAACTTAATAAGAAGAGAATTGGACAGTTTGGCTTAAGTTTTTTCGTCTTTTTTTTTTGTTCTTTTCCTTCCATATATATTAGACCTTAGTAACACAATGCAAATATATTGATCCTCTCCTTCGTTACACAAAAATAATCTCATTGTAAAAAATTTGGTTCATAAAAAGTTATAATTTTTTTATGGTTGTAAAATATGACAAACTAAATACTAAATATGTTTAGGGCTAATGGGAAAATAAAAATATATTTTTTTAAATTTATAAATCTAACAAATAATTTTTTTTTTGGCTTACGAGAAAGTAATATGGAAAGATAGGTACTAAGTAAAGTCTGCGTTTTTGTATTTTGTATTTTGTATTTTTTATTTTTTTCTATTATTTTTTTCATACAGAGCATTTATAGTTATAAGAATTCATATTCATTGTTCCATTTTCTGTCTCATACTCATGCCATGTATTGATATTAAGTAATACTTATCCATTAAAAATATAGTCCGTAAATACTTAAGAAACTATATTTAATATTTTGCATGATAATAATACATAATATGAGAGAGGAGATTAGATAAGGAATGAGATAGAGAAATAGGTACTTGTAAAGTTTATGTAATTTTAAAAAAAAAAAATTAAGTGGACATAAAAATTGGACACGAATGTATTTGAATTTCACCTATTTAGTTTTTGAGTCTCAATGAGAGGTAAAAACATAAATAAGTAAAACTCATTTTCAATTTTCATATTGGCGTAGAAAAGCATATTTTTTTTTAACACTGAACATGTATAGTTGTAGGAATTCAGATTTAATTTTCATTTTCGGTCTCATCCACTATACTCATACCATGTATTGATTTTAAGTAATAGTTATCCATTTAAAATATAAGGGTTAAGTTCAGATGACCACCTGGGATTTTGGCTCTTTCCCACTTAACTACCTGTAGTCAGTAAAGCTACATTTAAACTCTCGACTTTTTGAGTTGAAGTGAATAAGTCACCTTTTCTATCCAACTTAATCGGCGTGTATGTCAGACGCCAAAAGCGCATGAGAAGGGACTATAACGGTCAAAAACAACTGGTAAATGTCTAAAATATCCCTTCTTCTTCCTCTTGGCTTTTAAGAATAGATCTGAATCATTTTGTTCTACCCCATTTCAGCTATTTCACCTCCATCGCAGACGAAATTGAAAGCTACTTCTTAACTAAAGCTCCAAAAACCGTAGCACACAGTGAGAGCAGGAAAAGGAATCCGACTAGTAACGGAAAAAGAATTGAGCAACAACCACTTGCAATTTTTGAAGGTAAGTTTTTCAATCCCCTTCAATTCCTTTTTCATTCCATCCTTGTTAAGAAAATGACTTTCATGGCCGAATGGTTGGGCATGAACTTGAAGGACTGTTTGTCCTTTTAGTTGCTATGTTGGTGCTTGTAGATTTAGTTCACTAGTATGCTACTGTTATGTATGGAAATTAGGCTCAAGGAGATAGGTTGGGCTGTGGAGTAATAAGGATGTTGTTATGGGTTGTTATTGTAAACAATGGCTATGAAATTAGTAACCTAAAACTATGCCTATCAGTTGTTTGATAAAAGTTCTAAAAGAACTATTTTGACTGAAAACTATATATTAGACCAAAGTAAAGCTTGGGCTTACTTGTTTATCATATGTGGTGTTAATTAGAAATTTTGAAGGTATTAGATTAGAGCAAAAAGCAAATTCAAGCTAAAACTAATATATATATATATATATATATATATATATATATAACACACACACACACACACACACACATTTATGGTCTACTCTTTGATATTATTCTTCGTGTTGTTTATGTGAATCAGGAGTCATGTCTTCGTCAAGCAATGATGTAGGAAAGATGAATGGTGACTTGCTCTACATACCTAGGTGATGTAAATGTGAAAAAAAAAACAAGTGTACAAACTGTTGACTCGAAAAAATCATCAAAGGGGAGGTTATATTTTGTATGCGATGAGTGTGAGTTTTGGGCATGGTGCTTGCCTTCTACAACAAATTCAAGTGGAATAGTCAGGGCCCCAATGAAGACAATGACAGAATGGGGACATTGGTGAGTGAAACAAAATGCAAGTGTTCGTGTGAGCTGAACAAGATACCAACTAGGATGATAGTTGTTGAAAGTAATGTGAAGATGATAATTATTGTTGGACTTGTATTGTATTTCATGTCAATCATGATGTATTTTATTAGTAACAAATGAATATAAAACTAAATGAATGTAGTTTAGGAGACCAAAATGGACAATCAATATTGTACATGCCCTGCCCATTGATGCTAACTAGTAGA
This sequence comes from Panax notoginseng, assembly GCA_016801055.1. Classification (NCBI taxonomy): domain Eukaryota; kingdom Viridiplantae; phylum Streptophyta; class Magnoliopsida; order Apiales; family Araliaceae; genus Panax; species Panax notoginseng. Next base: position 35,613,747 of record CM029015.1, on the reverse strand, counting down.
CAAAGTATATGACTGTACCTACTATTAATTCTACCAACTATAAAACATTGTCCAAAAACTACCCATTGATGCTAACTATAGTAGACAAAGTATACACAATCAACGTAGTCAAAAACAGTTACAAGACAAAAATGCTCCAAAAACTACCCATTGAAACATTAAAGCCCCCAGTCCTCCCTTTTTTGGTGATCTGCCTATCTTGCTCTTTATGGCTCCCTTCTTTATGTTCTTCCTCATAGGTTGTGAGCTGAAGCAGGCTGATTACTCCACATAGTAGACAAAGGTGGTGTGGGATTAGGTTGAGAGCTTGATATGGATTGATTAGGTATTTCTGAAGTTGTTGTAGCAGTAGCAGTCCCTTGACTTGACTGTCCTCTAGTCTGCAGCTTTTGTGGCCTGGGATTTGAATGAAAAGTAATGCACAAGCATGTTTGTTATCCCAAATAAAGGTTTCAAACAAAGGTAATGCACAAGCAACAAGTCATCAATCTATCATAAGCATAGCAACATGTCATCAATCTATTAGTCCAATACAAATAAGTTAACCTTTACAATGTCATCTGAAAGTTTACAGTTTTCAGTTTTCACACACAAACAGATCATCTTATATCAACTATAGAACAATAGCGTGAGGAAATCAGCTTATTCCAACTAAAATTGTAAATATAAAAATCTATTAACAAGCCAATGAACACAACCATTCCCAGTTAATGAACACCAACTGACCTATGCAGATGAACAGTTATCCAATAATGAAATAAGGGAGATGTAAAATACAATCCAATAAAACCAATAATCTATTAAAATGTACCTTAACAGGAATCTGTTGCACATTAGTTGCAGTCCCTTCAGTGGACTGATGTAGTCTGGTAGGAATGTCTGACTGTGTTGACTGTGCAGTTGACAAATTTTGTTTGTTATTTTTGTCTGAAAATCAAAACATTTTAAACTGTTATAAATAAGAGTTAAAAATACAATTGATAGTATGAAAAACATAAAGTATATACCTTGTTCATTCTTGATTTAGGATGAAAAGGCAATGTACATGCCCAGCTGTTATGCCCTAGTGTTAAACACCTTGCACATGTGACAGTGCCACCACTTCTTGTTGCTTTATGTTGGTTTTTTGGTTCATCTGCAGCCTTTCTTCTGAGTTTCATTGGTCTGCCAGTGGGCTTATGATAGAATGGAGGCTGAATCTTAGCAAAATTGGAATGAATCCATTCATGGTGACTTGGCACAGACTTTATGATAAAGTTATATGTGTTCAAGTATACATCCTTGTTATAGCATTGATGGCAATAAGCCTCTGGCTGCTCCCTATTTGCCCATATGCAGACAGATCATGTCTACAAGGAATCCCACTAAGCTGCCATATTTTACAACCACAAGTCCAATTATTCAAATTCATAACCCATGTTCTGTCATCAACTTCTACTTCAAATTCTCCACACCCAGACTTCAAAGCAGTGCATCCCCTACAAGCTTTCTTAATCATCTCCAATTTTTTCTGAATTCTAGGCCCAAGTGACCCCTACATACTTGTCCATACCTTCCCTTTTTACTTGAAACCTAACCATTAATTTCTTTCTTATCCACTCTAGCATGTTTATTATACCTTTATCCCTTGCCTCAAGGATGTAATTATTCCATGACTCATTCAAGTTGTTCACTACTACATCACACTTACAGTGGGGTGAAAAATAGGACTTGGCCAAAAATTTTGGCCCAACAGCCATTAACCACTTAGCTGCTTCTGCATCAGCTTTGTGCACCTCACTCATGGCTGCTTAAAATGAGAACATGTCACCACAACTAGCTGCATTCCAGAACAAATCCCTAAGCAGTTTCCCCCTAAACTTAATGTTGAAGTTGTTGTACAAATATTTTAAACAAAATCTATGTTCATTGTTGGGTAACATTATATTGAAGACCTCTACTAGCCCCTTCTGCCTATCAGAAATGAAAACATACCTTCTTGTTTCATTTTCACCTATGTCATCTAGAAGCTAAGTAAGAAACCACTGCCAACTATCTTTACATTTAATTTCAACAACATCAACTGCAATGGGAAATATGTTATCATTAGCATCTCTTCCTATATCACTCAGTAGCTTCCCTCCAAAAACCCCATTTAAAAAACACCCATCTAATCCTATAATTGGTCTACACCCAACTAGGAAACCATGTTTGGAAACAACAAGCCTCATATAAAAGCCTCTGAAAAATAGGTAGTGAACCAGGTCTTTCATCTAGACCCTTACTACAAAAATTGAAGACTGTTCCAGGGTTGAACTGTTTGACTGTCTCCACATAATCCATCAGCCTGTTATACTGGTATTCTACATCACCTTGCATATGTTGTAAAGCCTTTCTTTTAGCTCTATATAGGGATGATTTACTTAGACTAGAGTTACATTCTTTTTGTGCCTTCTTCTTCCATGACTATAAATCCCACTTAGGATTATCTCTCAAGTCATGCATATATTTTTGGCAAAGTATCTACTGTCAACAAGATGATTCTTATCCTGTCCAGCACATGTATGGTCCCCCCCCAAAGATTTTATCTTAAAAGTTTGTTCACCCTGCTTGACTGATGCATGAATCCTCCATTTATAGTGTTCACCTTTACACTTAGTAGTTATTCTTTGTCTGTCGTTTTGAATATACTTTATGTCAAACCCCCCTTTAACAGAAAATTCAACTAATGCTTGTCTAAAAATTTTATGATTTGAAAATTCCATTCCAATCTCAAATTCTATCTTACCCATATCAGTTGCCTCATTAAACTCCATGCATCCATCCCCTTCTAAATTGTCCTCATCTAACAGGACAAACTTCCTCCTTAATGCATCTTTCCCTTCTCCATCATCACCATCACTCCACCAATCCTCTACAAAGACATCATTCATGTTCACTAGTGGTTCATCTATTTTTTTTGCCTTCTTCAAATATATCATCATCCCCAGGCCCCTCTAGATCCTCATCCATCCATGGTGGATGCTCTGCTTCTTCCCCAATATCATTATCAGCCTATTTTTTAATTGTTTCCTTTGTATGTTTTGTTTGTTTTTAGGCTTTTCAGTTTGTTTTCCTTTTCCTTTGTCTGTTTCTTTCTGCTGCCCTTTATCTATTTTTTTTGGCTTTCCTTTATCAGTAGTACCACTTTGGTTAATGTTATCAGTTGTTTCACTTTGAACACCTAAGTCCTTTTCATTTTCACTTTGGTTCATGTTATCAGTTGTCAAACCACAAATATACCTAACGGTTTGGTTAATGTTATCATTTTCAACTTCTTCTGGCCCAACAACTTGTATAGGACCCTTCATTTCTTGTCCATATATATGCACCTCCTCACTCTCTGCATTAACTAAGAAATCAATCATATCAATGACATCTTTGTCATTTTGCATCAATAATGCCCCACCCTCCCAAATTTCATATCCCGGTACAAGATAATAAATATTCACGTTTGAAACTGGACATAAAGTAGAGTAGTATTCATGTATAATAAGCAAAGAAAGGTAATCCAACCCAACATTCTCTACTATTTGTTCACTACCCCCAACATATTTATGTACTGGATCTTGAACAAACTTCCCACCATAATGAAAAACAATTCTGATAGACATTCTGCATTAAACAAATGAAAGAGAAATGTTTGAATAATATACAAAACATTGTAACAAGTATCACAAAAAGGTGACCAAATTTAGTGGCAGACACTGGGGTGTAGACACTCAAAATTTTCTGCACACCTGTTACTAACATTGTAGGAGGGCAGATTCGTCTTTCAGAGATAACCCTGGAAGACAGCTCACATCCAATCCGGATACTACCGGAAGCTCAGTTTCAACCCCAGAACACACACCGGGAGTAACAGTTCCAACCTCGGCGATAACCCCGAGGCCTGCAGTTCCAATACCGAAAATTCTACAGGAGAAGACAGATTTATTCCGGAGATAACCCCGAGATGTTCAGTCTCAGTCCCAATAATGGGAATATCAGATTCCAACCTTGGAGATAACCCCAAGGAAGGCAGTTGCAGTTCTGGAGATAACCCTAGAAATGCTTATTTCAAATGCATGCAATCAGCTTCAACCTCGTTGCTTACACCGAGGCACTCAGTACAAGGCCTGGTAATAACACCAGGAAGACAGGAACACCTCAGAGACGACACTGAGGACCTTCAACACTTGCAGCAGCCCAATCTCAGAAATAACCCTGAGCAACGTTTGCTTTATCAGCCCAAACTGGAGATAACCCTGGTGAGGGGCAAAGTCATCATCTTACCACCTTGATGCCACATCACGCCATCTCAACATTTTATACATGCATTTCTACACAGTAAAGTCCCACAAGAACCAAGGAAGTTCAATCCCGAGTGACTATTACGCAGGGTAACAGATAGAATTTGAAGCTTGAAGACCGGAGGGTGACTTCGTACAAACTCTAATCCCATGCCATCGTAAAACTCTCGACAACGGCAGTTCAAAAGAGGTACTATATACCTCAAACGGAAGCCCGAATTGCACTTCTAAAAGTTCGAGTGGACATTACAGTGCCTGAGTGCACGTACTTCGAGAAGACCCGAGCCAAAAAACCCGGGCCCACCCGAGTTGCCTCTGGAGGGCTTGGGGTGGCCATTTTGTAAGAGAAAACGGCGAGGAAGCCCTGCCCAATTTGCTCTGCACTCATCCCAGGCAGTGTACTTTCCCCTTTTAAACACCTGTGAGCTCATATATAGCCCTTTTGTACCTACAAAAGTCTGTGTTTACTCACTCTAAAGATATAGAAGTCTTCTTTGGCAGCTCACTGTAAGTCTTCTCATACACATTAGAGTTCTTTCTCTTCATCTTTGCACACACCCTTCCACACGTTGAGAGTCGTGTTGCATATTTTGCCCAGACTTCGGTCCGTGATTTATTTTCAGTTTGTATATACATATATATATATATATATATATATATGTAAATATATATATATATATATATATATATATATATATATATATATATATATATATTTATATATATATATATGGACTAACATTATCGAGTTATGCCTCGATTGAGCCTAGACTTCGGTCTGGAGCGTTTATTTGCTTTCCTATATATATATATATATATATATATATATATATATATATATATATATATATATATACTGCGTGTCGAACTTTGTTCGATGAGCCTAGACTTCAGTCTGGAGCGTTTACTGCTTTAATATATATATACTTATATATATTAACTGTGTGTCGAACTTTGTTCGATGAGCCTAAACTTCGGTTTGGTGCGTTTACTTGTTTTCCTATATATATATACTTATATATATTAACTGTATGTCGAACTCTGTTCGATGAGCCTGGATTTTACATTCGATGCGTTTATATGCTTATATATATATAATATATATATATATATATATATATATATATATATATATATATATATTTACATTTCGTCCCACCTGGAGTTTACTTCGTGGTGGTAGACCGTTTTTTACAGCTTTCTGTACATTTCGTCCCACCTGGAGTTTACTTCGTGGTTGTTGATCGTTTTTACAGCTTTCTGTACATTTTGTCCCGCCTGGAGTTTCCTCCATGGCGGTTGATAGCTTTTACAACTTTATTTATATTTCTGATCCCCCATTGAGGTTTCGTGTTGGTGATGTATCGTGGTTGGTGTTGTCTGTATATATATATTGCTTTTATATATATACCTGCTTACTGTGTTTATATCAATTGCGGCATCATGTGAGCCTAGGAATCATGTGATCACAGATTCATCCCATTGGATCTAGATTCGGTTCCCGTGATGGATATTTTCAGCTGTAAGCAGCTTGTAAATTATATCTGTTATGTTTGGATTCCCTCAGATGGTTTTCATACCCACAAGGAATTCAGCACCTTTTTGTAAAGTATTTTCATACGGATGCTTCGCATCTATCAAATAAAATCAATCCAGCCGAATACGGAATAAAATGGAGTGTAAAAGGTCTCAATTACTATTGAGCATCAGGGTTTGAAAAACCTCTTTTATAAAATATCACTGCCATATCTTGCTAAAATTGAATTTTTACATAAATTCAAACCCTGTGTATATAGGTGTGAACGAGGCCTCGCACTACTTCCAAATAACAGCACATTGACCCATACACACACACACACATTCAGATAGCAGTTTCTTGATAAGAGGCGGTCACCGTGGTAACACAGATGTCGGGGGGTGCCTAACACCTTCCCTCCGCATAACCAAGTCCCCGAACCCTAATGAATCTCGGTTTCACCGACCCGTTTAGCAGTGTCACATCACTGGGTCAATGTGCAAACCTTTTCTCGGTTGTGTTGGTACAACCATTTAAAAAACCAACTGGCAACTCTTATAGTCCAATCGTCGACATTATACATGTCGGACCTTTTTCACTTATTTTTTCAAACAAATCTCACCTAAAATGAGAACACCAAAGAACAAGTAACGGAAAGGGACAATTAAAAAATCCCGACGTCGACAGGTGGCGACTCTGCTGGGGACTCCAGTAAGAGGACTTAAGCCGCTATTATAATTTTTTTCAAAATTGTTATCTGCTTGTGTGTGGATGTTGCATTTACATTTTTATGATGAATGTGTACGAATGCATTTCCTTACTTAGTGCTTTGCACTATAAATTGCCTATGATATTAGTGTTTCGCACTATAAAATTGCTTGTGATATTAGTGCTTCGCACTATAAACTGCTCATGATATTAGTGCTTCACACCATATTTGCTTGTGATATTAGTGCTTCGCACATGTCATCATGTCATATGGTGAGACGCGATGTATGTGAATGTATGTTGTGTGGTCCCTCCACCAGGAGGCTATCCCGTCGGTGTTTGATTACTGGACTCGTGAGAAGCCTGATTCTCCGAGGCTCAGGAAAGGCACCACCCAAATTCACTCCAGTTGAAAGACCGGATTAACTTCCCGTCAAGTAGATTGCGATGATTTGGGAACCTTCATGCCAAAAAGCCGCGAAAGTAACCTAAGATAGGTCAGCCTCTGATAAACCCAAAATGGAGGAAAGTCTCTTCATGCTCTCATTTCAAATTACTTGTAAAGCACAAATACTTGTAATTATCTTCCATATCTATCTCCGTGTAATGAGAAATATGAAGAAATGTGTACACATACATGCTATAAACAGCTGACATCCGTTTTGCAAGATAAAATTCCTAAACTGGACGCATCGTATAGCATGTTATTATCCACTTTCCCTAAAGACTAAACTATACAAGTCTTTTGCAGGGAATCAATCAGACCTTCCACCCGTTCAAAGTCCAAAAAGGCAACAGGCCTACAGTCAATCATGTCGTCATCCGGACCAGACTGAACTTAATCCAGTTTCTCGTAAAGAATTCGACGAATTAAGCAAACAGATTACAGATTTGGCTGTTCTACTAAAAGAATTACACCAGTCTACGCAGGGTCAGAAAATACCCGTACATGCTGAATTCTCCACACAAGGAGGAACCCAGGTTGTTACAATACCTGAACTGCAGTTGGATCCGACCAACAAAACTCATGATGCTGCCCATCCCACTAGAGACCCAGACACTGGTGACATCAAAAAGAAAGTCCTCCAAATGGAAGAGACTCTTCGCACTATCAAAGGAATTGGAACACACGGGAGTGTTTCATATGCTGATTTGTGTATTTTTCCTGGTATTCATTATCCAAAAAAGTTTAAAACTCCTGACTTTGAAAAATATGACGGGTTAGGAGATCCTTACACACATTTAAAGGTGTTTATTGGAGAACTTAGATTTTATGCAGAGGATGAAAAACTTAGAATGCAACTGTTCCAAAAAAGTCTAACTAGAGAAGCCCGTTCGTGGTACACAAGATTAGACAATTCAAAGATCCATAGTTGGGAAGAGCTAGCACGCGCTTTCCTCGCCCAATACAACTTTTAATCTCAAATGGCTCCTGATCGGTATCAAAGTACCAAGATCAAGAAACAGTCTAATGAGTCTTTCAGAGAGTATACTCAGAGGTGGAGACGTCTGGCTGCCCAAGTTAGTCCTTCCATGATAGAATCAGAGATGGCCATGACTTTCATAGACATACAAGAAGCACCTTTCTATGAAAGAGTTTTAGCCGGCATCGGAAAACCATTTTCTGAAATGGTCAAACATGGGGAGATGGCTGAAATGGGATTAAAATCCGGAAATATTCAAGACCTAGCTGCACTCAAAGCGGTTGCTGATCACATCCAATTTGGAAATTATGGGAACAACCCCCAGAGGGTCCATAAAAAGAAAGAAGAGGATGTTTCCCTGATACTACAGGGTCAAAAAGGCAGTCAAGACATGCCTATCCAAAGGAGAAATTACACTCCCTTTCAAGCACAGTCTTCAAACCCTCCAGTACCAAAAGGTGGAGAAGCCAAACGACCTCGAGTATTCACACCCTTAGGGGACACCCTCGAGAATATTCTAAATCTTCTAACAACACAGAAGAAAATCACGCATCTTCTTCCACCAGCCAGCCCTAATGGTCGGGGTTTTAATGCTGCTCAGAAATGTGATTATCATGTCGGGGCACCTGGACATGATACTCAGGATTGTTGGGCCTTGAAACACAAAATCCAAGACCTGAGAGACAACGGTGAAATCGTGGTCACCAAACCCGATCAGCCTCACATTCAAGACAACCCTCTTCCTCAACACAAGAAAGAAGAGGTTAATATGATCAATTGGAGCAGTGGAAAGAGTTCCAATTTCAGCTGTGAATCCTCCCAAACCCCCAAAGATGGTGATGACAGATGGGATTATGCCAAGTTCCAATTCACAATGGAACGAAAGATGAAAGCTCTTTGTAAACAAATTGAGCAATTGGCGGAACTGGTGACTTATCAATATCAAGTGACTCGTCAGCTAATCAGCCAGGAGCATGCCAGTCTCCTAACTATTGTCATAAATATTCCCTCTTCACTTTCAGAAAATGAAATGCTAGAAGACGAAGTGACGAAGAGAGCGAATGCTAAGGCCTGTCAGGATTTTGCCAATAAAAGGGAATTCACCCATTTGGGCCAACCTATGGAGGAAATCCTTCATATGTTAATCAATGAAGGAAGTATTAGTTCCCTTCTACCTCCAATCAATCCCCGTTCAGGATGATACAACTCTGAGGGAGTATTTCAATATCATTCTCAATCTCGCGGTCACAGCACAGAAGAATGTTGGGCACTCCGCCACCTTATTCAAAATTTAATCGACAGTGGCGTACTGCGTCTGGCAGATAATGACACTGTGTTACGGGCAAGTGAGAATTCATGTCCTACTAAGTGGAAGAGTGTAGTAGCAGTCATATCCACTGAAAGTGACAGGGTTAACAAGTCACTTATCATACCAGTAATTCAACTTAAGGGAATCAACAATCCTTTGAAAATGGCCGCTCCCGAGCCAATCAACTTGTCGTGCAGAGCATAATATCCTATTGTTAGCTTGCGCGCAGTTCCGTGGAATTATGGAGAAGGTGAAGGATCCACCTCACATACAACTGCTGCAGTGTCGAAGGAAAATCCACTGTATCTTCCCCAACGGGTAATAAAGCCTATCATCAAATCTAAGGGGAAAGTACCCATTGAGAAGATTGAAAATTTCCTCCGCACTATGGGTCATAACGAAGCTAAGGTGGTTTTAAGTTTGAAAGAAGCTCCACAACAAATATCAATCTTGGACTTGGTCCTGACTTCCGAGAATCACCGGAAGGTCTTATTAAAGGTTTTAGAAGAAGCCTATCTACCGACATCAGTTGATACGGAAAATTTTCAACATCTAGTTGATCACATTTTCAGCAACAATGTGATATCCTTCACTGATGATGATATACCGCCCGAAGGGACCAGTCATTGCAAACCGTTGCACATTGCGGTCTTGTCCTCAGGATATATGGTGGAGGGAGTTTTAATAGATGGAGGTTCCTCTCTAAATATCTGCCCATATGCTACCTTGGTGAAGATGAATATCAATCCCAATCGAATTCGGAGTAGCCATACCATCATCAAAGCTTTTGATGGAGCCCGTCGTAACTCGGTCGGAGTAGTTGAGCTACCAATTGAGATTGGTCCTCATACATTCTGCGTATCCTTCCATGTGCTCAAGATAGATTCGGGATACAACCTGCTCTTGGGACGACCATGGATTCACATGGCAGGGGCAGTCCCCTCCACTCTTCACCAACAGTTGAAATACATCATCAACAATAGCCTGGTCACAGTCAACGCTGAACCAGAGATTCCTCAGCATGGGGACATGTCGCTCATCAATGCCAATAAGGATGTTGAGCCAATTAGTTTTTATGCTTTGGAAATAAGCAATACCCAATACCATGCTATTGGAACACCATTGCTCGAACCCCAGATTTCTGCCGAGGTAATGTCGGCCACGCAAGAAATGATGTCGTTGGTTCATAAACTGGGACAAGGGTTGGGTAAAGATTGCCAGGGTGTCAAATACCCTATTAGCTTAACCCAGCAAATTGGGATAGCTGGACTAGGCTATTCTGCCAGCTCTAGTCACAGGAATCCTCATAAGCATCAGTAGATTCCTGCAGCTTCAACCATGCGGCGTTTAGCTTCGCCTTCAAGCTCTGAGTCCGCACAACCTCCCGTAAAGGTGCCAGCCAATATAATGGCAATGTTATTTCCCAAGCCGGTGCCGGTGAAGGAGAAAGAAATCTTTGTTCCAGACCCCGCAGTGGAGGAAGAGGAACGAAGAATCAAGCAAGACGTCATCAGGATGATGTCCGGCATACGCATCATCGTTCATGATGAGCATACCAACAGATACACCCTAGACGATGATTGCCCAGACGTAATGGCTATCATTCGGGACAGGGAGGATGATGATAATCCCTCTATCACTACGGTTCACCCGGAATTTGCTCTTGCCAATTGGAACAGCATTCCTTGCATTGGTCGTCAAGGGTAAAGCGGGTAGAAACTCTTTCTGCCCTGTAGATATAATAACTGCTTACTTTTCTGTACAGTATTAGCGGTTTATTTTGCCAGTATATGCTAACACTGTGTATGATCAACACATTTCATATATACTAAGTGAAAGCATATTTTGTTTCAGGACTCTGAATTTAGATGTACCTTGTACTTGCTGATACGGTGCCTCTTCTCCACAAGGATGTAGAGATGAATTCAGCCTTAGTGGATATACCCGATGACATTGAGGTGCCTCCAGAAATTCAAAAATGGGTCAAAGACAAACCCAAACCCAACCTAACCTTGATCAAACCACTCCTTTCAATCTTGGAACCTTAGAAAACCCTAAGTTAATCCAGATTGGTTCAGACCTTACCCCAAACCAACGGAATGACATGGTTATGTTACTAACCCAGTTCCAGGATGTGTTTGCATGGTCTCATAAAGACATGGTGGATTTGTCCACTGACATTGTCCTTCATCGCATTCCCATCAAAGAGGGATTCAAGCCAGTCAAGCAAAAGCTCAGACGATTGAAACCTGAATGGAGTTTAAAGGTGAAAGAAGAAATTGTGAAACAATTTTAAGCCTGTGTCATAATGGTGTCTACGTATCCTGAGTGGATATCCAACATCGTGCCCGTACCTAAACCTGGAGGAAATGTGTGAGTTTGTGTGGACTACCGGGACTTGAACAAAACTTTCTTAAAGGATAGCTTTCCCGTGCCATTTATCCACATTCTCATTGATAATACTGCGCAATACGACATGTACTCCTTTGAAGATTGTTTTGCGGGGTATCATCAGATCATGGTTGCCGAGGAAGATCATGAAAAAATTGCTTTCATCACTCCTTGGGGAACTTTTTGCTATAGACGGTTGTCATTCGGCCTCATCAATGCTGGAGCTACCTATCAACGAGCTATGATGGCTCTTTTCCATGACTTAATGCACAAAGAGATTGAGATTTATGTGGATGACATTATTGTCAAATCCCAGAAGGAAGATGACCATATAGACCATCTCAGGAAATTGTTCAACAGGTTGCGTAAGTACAACTTGAAGTTGAATCCCGCTAAGTGCGCCTTTGGCATTAAATCAGGCAAGTTGCTAGGATTTCTAGTCAGCCACAAAGGGATAGAGCTGGATCCTGCCAAAATCCAAGCCATCGCTGAAATGCCCATTCCTCAGACAGAAAAGGAAATACGGGGATTTTTGGGAAGAATCAACTTCATTAGCAGATTTATCTCCCAACTCACAGCAACCTGTGAGCCAATCTTCAAGCTATTAAGGAAGAATTCCTCCATGAAATGGAATGAGGAGTGCCAGAATGCCGTCCTTACAATCAAGAAATAGCTAATCAAAGCTCCCATCTTGGTACCACCCAGGGATAAGGTTCCTCTATTTATGTATCAATCCGTAAGTGACAATGCCATGGGCTTCCTGCTGGGACAGAAGGACGATAAAGGTCTAGAACGAGCTATCTATTACCTCAGCAAAAGATTCAGCAGCAGTGAACACAAGTACACTCTGATCGAAAAGACGTGTTGTGCTTTAGCATGGGCTGCCATGAGGTTACAGCATTATCTCCATGGTCACACAACACATCTCATATCCCGCGTGGATCCTCTCAAGTACGTGTTTAGTAAACCCATACTGAATTGTCGACTGTCCAGATGGCAGTTGATCCTACAACAATTTGACATCGTATATGTGACTCAAAAGTCCATCAAAGGTCAAGGAATTACGGATCAACTGGCCGCCACACCATCAGGGGATTTCAAACCCTTGGAAACATATTTCCCCGATGAAGGAGTAATGACAATTCAGCAGCACCATCAGTATGATACAAGCCAAACGTGGAAGATGTATTTCGATGGAGCTATTAATATGGAAGGTTCTGGAGCTGGAGCAGTTCTAGTATCTAATACGGGGGACCAGTATCCAGTCGCCGTCAAATTACAGTTTGTCAGCACCAACAATACGGCTGAGTATGAAGGCTGTCTTATGGGGCTAAAACTTGCCCATTCAATGGGCATTAGGCGGTTAACTGTCCTTAGAGATTCGGAGTTGGTAATCAGACAATCCACCGAAATTTATCAAACCAAGGAACTATATTTACTGCCTTACCATTGGCAGGTCTTAAAGATGGCTTTGGGATTTGAAGAAATATCCTTTCTACACATTCCTTATAATAGGAATGATTTCGCAGACACGTTAGTAACTTTGGCATCCTTGATTCGCATATCAGACAAGGAGAACTTGCCAAGCTTCACAATTTCCCTGCACAAGGCCCCAGCCTACGGGAATTACATTGGAGAAGTATTGGATGAGATACCTCCCATCCAACATCCTTGGTATCAGCATATCAAGGAATATCTGCGAGATAGATCTACACCCGCTGAGGCGAGCCCGATTGAGAAAAGGCGGATCCACCGATTTGCTATGAAATTCTACCTGAGTGGAGATGCACTCTACAAAAGAGATGCAGGATTGTGTCTCCTCAGATGGTTAGACAAAGATCAAGCCCAAAGGCTTATGGATGAAATCCATGGCAGAGTCTGTGGCCCCCACATGAGTGGCCCCCTCCTTGTCAAGAAAGTCCTCAGGACGGGACATTATTGGCTATCTCTCAAAGCTGATTGCAATGACCATGTCAGGAGATGCTATCAGTGTCAGATTCATGGGAATGCTATACACGCCCCTCCACGGAAACTTCATAATATGAGTTCACCTTGGCCCTTCTCAATGTGGGGAATGGACGTTATCGGGCCCATTGAGCCTGAAGCCAGTAATGGTCATCGATTTATTTTCACCATGATCGACTACTTCACTAAGTGGGTAGAAGCAGCCTCCTTCCCCAGGGTTACTAAAGAAGTCATCATTGCTTTCATCAGAAACAATGTCATTTGTCGATATGGACAACCAGAGGTGATTGTGTCCGACAATGCCAAGAACCTCAACAACAAAATGATGGGGGAATTATGCATTAAATTCCGCATCAAACACCTCAACTCAGTCATCTATCGTCTGAAGATGAATGGTGTTGTTGAAGCGGCTAACAAGAACATCAAGAAGATTATGCAAAAGATGTCCGCCAATCACAAAAATTGGCCTGACCTATTGCCTCTGACTCTGTTAGCCTACAGAACCTCAATGCGCACTTCTACTGGGGCAACCCCCTACACCTTAACCTATGGGATGGAAGCAGTGCTCCCCATAGAACTTGAGATGGAATCCCTCAGAGTATTGATAGACGCTCAGTTGGATGAAGACCAATGGGTGCAAGATAGGTATCACCAATTGTCTCTAATAGACGAAAGGCGAACCGCGACTATCTTCCATGGTCAGTTATATCAGCAAAGGATCGCCCGATCCTATAACAAAAAAGTCCGACTACGGCAATTCAGACAACATGACTTGGTTTTGAAGAAAATACTGGACAACCAAGATCAGTCTAAGGGAAAATTCGCTCCTAACTGGGAAGGCCCGTTTGTTGTCAAGGAAGTATTGACAGGAAGCGCTCTCAGATTGCAAGAAATGGACGGCAATGAATTTCTGCAACTCATCAACTCAGACGCCGTGAAACGGTACAATGTCTGAAGTTACCATCAAGTAAACATCCTGGTGGTGGACCATCAAGTCACCAGTCATTCCGGTTCTTTAACCCTTTAGCACAAACAACTTTTCTACACTTTGCCCCTCAGAGAAACATACCTTTCAAGCCAGCAGCCTGACTTTCTTCTTTGCATTCCTACAACTTAGGTCATCCCATCGTGGATTAAACCTCTTACGTATACAGTTTGGCTACCCATACATGGGATCAAACTTTTCACCTGCAGTTTATTCTCAACCTAGGATTAAACTCTCTCCTTCCCGCACTCTGACCTGCACATGGGATTGCACTTTTCATCTCGCCCTGAGGGGTGAACTACGTCGACCTGATCTCCTCTTCAATAGGAGTACGTAGGCAACCATTTCATATGGCCCGGTCGAAATAAAACAAACACAACAAAAACATTCCTACACCATTCCTGCCACATACAGCGTTGAACCTCTTACACCAGGTTCGAACTACGCAGACCTAATCTCCTCTTCAATAGGAGTACGTAGGCAGCCATTCATGGTGCGGTCTCAACCCCTACCAAAACATAAACCCTTGTCAGTTGGTACTGGGATCATCCATCAATCCACTACATTTCATTCGGCTTCAGACCAAAGGGATGGAATTACCTGAACTTCTCCAAAATAGGAGATTCGGCGACCATCTAAGCAGCGGTTGTACCTCGAAGAGCAACACCAATCCATAAGAGATGGAATTAACTAGGCTTCTCCTAAATAGAAGTGTTGGCGACCGTTTGTGGTGCGGTTAATCTCAAAGAGGAAAGCCACAATCCTCTCATTTCCATACAGAAACTAGTCCCAAGACACCGAGATATGGTAGGGATACATACAGATCGATGATCCATTCTGAACTATCCAGAGACAACTCAATTTCCATCAACTGAGAAGGAATTCAGAATACATCACGATCACAAGCCCTGAAGCAGCAGACAAAATATCAAGCAAATAGCAAGACATATCTAAAAGGGAAGTGATCAAAAATATATATTTCCATGTCATATATATAATTCTGTTTGATATACACAATGTAAACTGTACATGACAAAATGGCTAAGCTAGTCTGTGCAGGAAAATACAAGATCATCTACAAGTCAGGGCATATGCGAGCTAACAAGCCCAACATGGTATCCCTCTCAGAAGATGGAGGTAAAGCTGTGGTCTCCTGTATGAGAATATCCATACGACCCAACAGATCTGTAGCTATCTGTATGGTGACCATATGATCATCAATATATGCGCTCATCTCTGCGATCATGCCAGTGGTAAGGGACCTCACTGCAGTGCTATCTGTGACGGATACATCCCGGGCAGATATGGGAATATCCCGCTCAACTATCACTGCATCTCTGGCTGATATAGCCTCATCCCGCTCAACGACTACGGCAACTCTACGAGCCAAGGCCTCGTCTCTCTCCAATAGAGCGGCCTCCCTCCCATCAAGAGCAGTCGACATCATAGATCAAATCTGATCTCTCTCAAAGGTCATCAAATGAAGACTCTGCTCTAAGTACTGTGTCGAGTGCTGAATCACAACAGTACTGGTACTAGGAGAATCCAGAAGAAATGTTGGCAACCCAGCATTGGGCTCCTCTTCGATGTAGGTATCAATGTCCTCCATGGGCTCTACATCATCTAACCCGCTCTTCGGTACTGCAGACACTGCTGCAGCCGATAAAATCTCTGTCTCCATCCACACGGAGTACTCTGCGAAATAACCAGGAGACTGACAGAAAAAGCCGCTATCTCACGCCGATCCCAGTAGGCATATATCCGAGATCGGTCCTCTGCTGAGAGATACCGAGAAGCTGAATGCTGACCTGTCGCCCCCTCAAAAGGATGAAAATCCTGGAACTGGTCGAACTGCGACATCACGGCCAATGGGTGATAAGTGGTCACTCCCCTCAAACCAGCCAGAGGGAGATAGTCCATGCCCGGAGCATGAGTAATGAAGCTGTATGGTGAGCTAAGCCCCGAACACGCGAACATGTTGAATAGATCTCTGATATCTGCCAAAAATATGGACCAGGACAGAGCATCTATACACTCTGATGGCTGAAAAGAGTATGACATAGCTACATCATGGGTAAAGCAGTACCCATGCCGTCTAAGAGTGCCAATCGGTCTCAAGTGTGACATAAACCACACATATAGCATGACTAAACTCCCAGTGAACACTCATGTCGGATAAGTGCAACAATATAATGCCGACCGCAGGGTCTCTGCTACAATCATAGGTACAATGGTACGACCCTCCGTGAGAGCTCTCACGGCCATGACAACGCCTATATCTATCTCATCCATGTACCGCGGCATATACACATATGAAAATACACATAGCATTAATACGTCAACTCTGGCCAAGCGCCAATGAGCCGGTACAATGGTACGACCCTCCGTGAGAGCTCTCACGGCCATGACAACGCCTATATCTATCTCATCCATGTACCGCGGCATATACACATATGAAAATACACATAGCATTAATACGTCAACTCTGGCCAAGCGCCAATGAGCCTTCGGTGTGGTGAAAACCCTAGAATGTCGTGAATAGCTATCCTCCAAGCCAAATCTGTCGTACAGAAAACGCTGGGATATCACGTGGCCAGATGTCAACTCATCCTGTACCACTCTGCGCCTCAATCCTGTGAGAGTCATGAATCGTTTGCTCATATCTCCCAAAGCCAGATGCACGTAAGGTCTGTCTAAAGGCAGCATCGTCAAACGTGCATACTCCTCCAGAGTAGGAGTCAACTCATGGGTGCCGAATCGGAATACCTGCCTATCCGGTAGCCAATGCTCTATCATCCCGTCCATAAATCCTGCGAGAACCTGAAAAGTCAAAAAGGTCATGGTATGCTGCAATAAATGATCTACAGTCACCCTTTCTGGTGGTGACATGCTATCATACCACGATCTCATACCCGATGCCACCACTGACGGTGGGGTATGATCTAAACGGCTAACTGTCGAAGAAGACATCTATGCGGGCCGTGTCATAAGACCATCCAGGGGTCAATACCAAATATCTCTGGACATACATATATATGCATAACATGATACATGCATAACAGATAATAGATGGTAATATGATATAGGGAATGAAAAAAAATAGTGCATATATTCCTAAGTATATCATCATCTAATACATCATCTCTGTACAGCTACAAATACAGGGAAAAGGGGCACAGCCACCCAATATCTAACAAAGGCTTATCAAAAGATATAGTGAGAATGGGGCACAGCCACCCAATATCTAACAGAGGCCTATCAAAAGATATAACGAGAATATACATAAGAAGAAGACAATGGTGTCGATATCCACATCATCAATCCTGTCCACCTGATGTAACTCCTCCTAAGTCACTGGATCTCTATCAACAGGGATGTCAGGCCTATATAAAGGAGGATCTGCGCCTACAAAACTGAATGGGTCACCTGAGGGGCCAGCGCCTGAGCTGAAAGGATCAAATGAAGCCGCCTCTGTCGGGTCTCTGCCCAAATGCCGAATAAATATATGTGCCTGATCCAACTGCCGGGTCAAACAATCAATCTGGGTCATATGAGTCGGATCTTGGACACAAGCTATCCAATCCATCATCATCAAAGATCCTGGAACCATATCCCCCATAAACTGTGTGGCACGGGACTGAGCTCCAATAGTGCGAGGGGACCACCACCGATGGAACGTCTCCTGAGTACATGGACCCTCTAACAATGCAAAACTATCAACCCCCAACAATGGGATATCAGTGACGGGAGACTGCGATACAGGCTAATAATGCCTGGCAGGAGGCAAGATCGGTATACGAATCTCCCCTGTGGTGCTCCTAATAGCACGCTCTCCTAAATAGAGCTCCCAGCCTCTATCCGTGAAGAGAGGAACTCTCCTGGTGGAAATCACATACTCGACTCCAGTCGGGTAACCATCCTCAAAACCCACAGTCAGGTGTTCCCCGGAATAGGGAAGCCATGTGATGGTGTCGGCCGTCAGCAACTCAAGCTGCATACGACAATGAGTGAATCCCTCAGCTACAGGGACCTCTGGCCGAATCGAATGATGCCATCGTCGTCCTCGTGGATAGGTGTCTACACCTAACACACTCACGGGACGCAAGCATGGAAGCCTCTCATAGGCCCAAAACTGCCAACACAAAGGCAAATATTTGCTATCAGTTAACACTCTTTACCTATACATGGTAAATGACAAGAGAAACACTCACCAGTAGAAATGGGTAAAATCCTAGCCAAGCCTCGGTCAAACCCTGTGAGCGCATACGCATGCCCCGGAGGAAATAGGCAAAGGTGTAGGAGCCCCAATCGTACTCTCCAATATGGTCCACATCACGTGTAGTGCTAATCAAAGCGAAAGATACCGTAGAAGAGTTATCTACTATGAAGCAGCCTCTATTGATCATCAGGAACAATCACCGCAGAATGCGATCCCTGATTCTGATATCATCAGGCATAGGCTCACTCAATAGCCCGCTCATAACATCTCTGCTCAAAGGACTTGAACGGACAGTTCTGCCTTTGAGCGCCGCCGCCGGAACTCCTAATAAGGATCTAACGGCAGTAGGGGTAAAATTTACCATGCAAGACACTGGCTCCCCTCCAAACTCCATACATGTGATAAATTGCCAATCCATAAGTGTCATCATCACCTCGCAATCTAGTAAATGGGGTGACTAAGTCTGATAAAACCATCGCTTAGACAATGCCCTGAGGTAACCCCAGTGACAACGACGGGGAAGGATAGAGAAGAATGCCCCAAATCCCCACTCATGCACTACCGCTCTATAGTCAGGATGAAACACCTGATACATAGAGTGAATTCTGAACCAGTTCCCTCGAGGCTGTGTTAAACCAGGAACTTGCATGAAATGCAGATCAACATCAAAACCCTTTAATCCTCATCAATAGGAAAGAAGGAAGATCAAAGTCTAATGCCATACCTCGTTAGCATGCAAATACATCAATGGATGTCTGCCCAAGTCACCCAGCAATTCTGGGTTCACCACCTGAATGCTCGGAAGCTCCCTGCTGTTATGTTTTGTGAAAAACAAAGTAGCAATCAAATTGCAAAAATAGCAGAAGCATAATAAAATCAGATTTTAAAAATTTTTCACAAACCAATTACCCGGATCATCCTTTATGCATATTATTAATTAAACGAAGAATAAGAAATTATGAAATCATACCCTTGTAGAAACGAGCTTCCTCAGGTACGAGTTCACCTCTTACTTCTCCGAGATCTCCTTGAATCTCCGGGTAGATTCTTTCCTTTGATCAATGTAAGCCACCCAAGTGTATGGCCTCTAGAGGTGATCCACCAAGGAAGAAGAATTTTTAAGAAGGGTGTATTGGCTCAAACCCTAGTTTTTCTTATCTCTGTAGAAAAAGGGGGCGTACTGTCCAACTATTGGAATTACGTATCTACCGATATCTGATATAAGACTCCTCTTATAAAGATATCAGGTAACCCTATTTTAATTAAATAAGGTATTATTTATTTAATTAAACTCTTTTAATTAAATGGGCTCCCTAATCTAATTAGGAATCAATGAGAGTACTTATATTAAATTAATTCCTAAACTCTTTTAGAAATTAAAATAATAATAATTGTAATAATATTAATAAGACTTCTCTTATTAATTTATATTTAATATTTCTAAAATATTAAATAATAAATATTAAGCTATTTAATTTATTCTATCACCATAGATTAAATTAAATATACTTAACATATTATTACGATTATGCCATTAACTTCTTAAATAATTATTCTTCCTTTTATGGTGTGACCCTTTAGGTTCTCCATATTAAACCGGTTGTGAATAAATCAATTAGAATAATTCTAATCTTATTTAAATAAATAATATTTATTCTACAATTGGGATAAGCCTCCCTAGCGATCAACGACTTTCCAGATAATATAGATTTCAACATTAATCATAAAAGAACCTTTGAGTTAATAGTTACCGTACAATTCAATCCTTCCACCATACAATGTCTCAATTAAATATAAGACATGGAATTACTGACAAGTCTTATTTTATTTAATTATATATATTTCGATTCTTAAATGCACAACTCCTAATGAATGCAAATTAGAAACTACTTTCTAATTTCATTCCACCTTGGCCAAGGATTCCTGGGTTGTCATTTATCGAATCACATAGGACATTTCTCTTCTTTTACTAGAAGTGGTAGATTCTTTATTGATTATTCACTACCTTCATATATAACTTATTACACCCAAGCATACCCTTTGATATACTCTAAGAGTCTTAAGGAATAAGTCAAAGTGTAATTCATTATATATAAGATACTATGATGATCTCAAGTCTAAGGATCATTTGTACTACTATCACTACAGGAATTCCTATTGACAGGCAAGTAAAACTCCATTAGGTATTCCTTAGCGAGTCATGTTCAGTGAACTTATTCTCTAATAAGCACCTACATATTTGCTTTAGTGTCTCCACACAAATGATCATAAGATCAATCATCCTCATCCAATGAGCAAGCAACGTACGTACCAATCTATCCGGATTCACTAATCCCCTTTTTAGTAATCCATTGATTGGGAACATTTTAGTTTTAAGCTATCTAAGAATTTAGATCTCATTAGCATGATCTCATCATGATTCTAAAAGCATTGCTTAAAACTATGGGTTTATCACATATTATTAAAACAGCACCATGTAGATAATAAATGCCTTTAATAAATAATTCTTTTATTAATAAATAAATAAGATTGATTACAAAGTATATGCTTTATCATCATATATGATTGGCTTGTATGCATACTACTTTCAATCTCCCACTTGCACTAAAGCCAATCGCCGTGGTACCTCATACCCATCTTCTCTAAGTGACGATCAAACTGCTGTTGTGTTAACACTTTAGTAAATGGATCTGCAATATTGTCTTGAGAGTCTACACACTCCAGGGTGACGTCTCCTCTTTCAATGATCTCTCTGATCAAATGAAATTGCCGCAACACGTGTTTGGATTTCTGATGAGACCTGGGTTCCTTAGCCTGCGCAACAGCTCCGGTGTTGTCACAGAATAAAGGCACTGGTCCTGTAATGCTAGGAACCACACCAAGTTCGGTAATGAACTTCTTCATCCAAACAGCTTCCTTTGCAGCTTCACTTGCAGCTATGTACTCTGCCTCTGTCACTGAATCAGCAACTGTTTGCTGTTTGGAACTCTTCCAACTCACAGCGCCACCGTTTAAGGTAAACACATATCCCGAAACGGATTTACTGTCATCTTGGTCTGTTTGAAAACTTGAGTCTGTGAAGCCCTCTAGTTTCAATTCAGACCCACCGTAGACAAGAAATACATCCTTAGTTCTTCTTAAGTACTTTATGATATTTTTCACTGCCTTCCAGTGTTCTTCTCCTGGATTCGACTGATATCTGCTTGTTATACTAAGTGCATGAGCGACATCCGGTCTAGTACATATCATACCGTACATGATAGATCCTATTGCTAAAGCATAAGGGATCTTATTCATACGGTCTCTCTCCTCAGGTGTCTTTGGGGCCTGTTTCTTGGAGAGATGTATTCCATGGCTCATCGGCATGAGACCTCTTTTGAAATCTATCATGCTAAACCTCTTTAGCATCGAGTCAATGTACGTTCCTTGGGACAAGCCAAGCATCCTTTTAGATCTATCTCTATAGATCTTTATCCCCAAAATATAGGATGCTTCTCCCAAGTCCTTCATGGAGAAGTGTTTAGATAACCAGATTTTAATTGATTGTAGCATAGGAATATCATTCCCTATCAGTAATATATCATCAACATATAATACGAGGAATGAAACAGCGCTCCCACTAACCTTCTTGTACACACATGGTTCATCCTCATTTTTGATAAAATCAAACTCTTTGATTGTCTCATCAAAATGGATGTTTCACCTACGAGAAGCTTGCTTCAATCCATAAATGGATCGTTGTAGCTTACAGACTTGATTTGTTCCAACCTTTGAAACAAATCCCTCTGGCTGTGTCATATACACATCCTCCTCAAGTTTTCCATTGAGGAAGGCCGTTTTCACGTCCATTTGCCAGATTTCGTAGTCATGGTAAGCTGCAATTGCAAGCAAAATCCGAATGGACTTGAGCATTGCTACTGGTGAGAAGGTTTCGTCATAGTCAACTCCTTGTCTTTGTTTGAAACCTTTTGCGACCAGTCGGGCCTTATAGGTCTCTACCTTACCGTCTGCTCCAGTCTTTCTTTTAAAGACCCATTTACACCCAATAGGCTTAATGCCTTCAGGTGGTGAAACCAAAGTCCATACTTGGTTTTCATACATGGAGTCCATCTCGGATTTCATGGCATCTTGCCACTTCTCTGAGTCTTTACAACTCATAGCCTGTTCGTAATTCAATGGATCATCATCATCTATGATGCGTACCTCATCGTCATCCTCTATGATAAGTCCATACCTATCAGGTATCTTTGGTACTCTTCCAGATTTACGAATAGGGTGTTGTACAGAAGGAATGTCTACTTGGACAGGTTCATCCATTTGATCTGTAGTGGTTTGTGGTTCTTGAATTTCTTTAAGATCTATTTTCCTCCCACTGACCCCTTCAAGGATAAACTCCTTTTCCAAGAAGGCAGCATGTTTAGCAACAAATACCTTTTGTTCAGTAGGATTGTAAAAATAATATCCTAAACTTTCTTTAGGATATCCCACAAAAGTACACTTATCAGATCTAGTCCCAAGCTTATCATTTTGAAACCTTTTCACATAAGCTGGACATCCCCAAATCTTAACATGCTTAAGACTAGGCTTCCTCCCTGTCCACATCTCATATGGAGTCTTAGGGACGGATTTCGAGGGAACCTTATTTAGTAGATATGTAGCCGCTTCTAGGGCATATCCCCAGAATGACACCGGAAGATCGGTAAAACTCATCATGGAACGAACTATGTCCAACAGTGTTCGATTTCTCCTTTCAGACACACCATTCAGCTGTGGCGTCCCTGGTGGAGTCCATTGTGAGATTATACCATTTTCTTTGAGACAATCGAGAAACTCACTGCTTAAGTATTCACCACCTCGATCTGATCGAAGAATCTTAATACTTTTACCCGTTTGTTTCTCTACTTCACTTCTGAATTCTTTGAACTTTTCAAATGATTTAGATTTGTATTTCATTAAATACGCATATCCAAATCTTGAGTGATCATCAGTGAAAGTAATAAAATAAGAATACCCTCCCCGTGCAATCGTTGTCATAGGTCCACATACATCCGTGTGTACCAACGCTAACAACTCTGTAACTCTTTCTCCTTTTCCACTAAAAGGAGATTTAGTCATTTTTCCCATGAGACAAGATTCACAAGTTGGATATGATTCATAATCCGATAGCTCTAGGAGCCCATCTTTATACAACTTGGATAATCTTGTTTCATTAATATGACCAAGTCTACAGTGCCACATATAGGTATAATTAACATCATCTCTTTTCCTTTTCTTAGTTTGTTCAATTTGAAGTATATTTTCATGCAAGTCAAGAATATAAAGTCCATTTCGTAAATTACCAACACCATATAAAACATTATTATTATAAATAGAACAACTATTGTTCTTTATTATAACGTCAAAACCATCCATATCCAATATAGATATTGAAATAATGTTTCTAATAAGTGATGGAACAAAATAACAATTATTTAAACTAATGGATTTTCCCGTAGGCAGTGCTAAACAATAAGTCCCTACAGCTAATGCAGCAACCTTTGCTCCATTTCCCACTCGTAGGACGATCTCATCCTTGCTCAGCTTTCTACTTCTGACCAGTCCCTGCATATTATTACATATATGAGAACCACAGCCGGTATCCAATACCCAAGTAGAAGATTGACTTTCAGAAAAATTAATTTCAATCATAAACAAACCTTGATTAGGATTCGAAGCTTCTCCAAGCTTCTTCTGCTTTTGTTCCGCAAGATAATCCTTACAGTTCCTCTTCCAGTGACCCGACTTATTGCAATGGAAGCAAATTCCTTTGCTAGCTGGATCAGGTTTCTTTTGATCCTTCACTTTCGCCTTTCCCTTAGCCTTCTTGGATTTCTTCTTTTCAGAAGATACCTTGGGCCTCTTCCTTTTCTTGGAAGAATCATCCACCAGTAAGACATGGCTCTTCTTGGATGGGAAGTGACCTTCAACAGTTTTCAACATGTTAAGTAACTCAGGCAAGCTGACGTCCAACTTATTCATGTGAAAATTCACAACAAATTGTGAGAAGGTGTCAGGGAGTGACTGCAAGATCAAATCTTGACTCAACTCCCCATCCATGACGAACCCAAGCTGTCCAAGACGTTCAATCAAATTGATCATCTTTAAGACATGAGTCTCAACGGTAGTGCCCTCGGTCATCCGAGATCGGAAGAGCTCCTTAGATATTTCATATCTAGCAGTCCTACTTTGCTCACCATACAGCTCTTGCAGGTGCAGCAGTATAGTAGGAGCATCCATGTTTTCATGCTGACGCTGAAGCTCGTTACTCATGGATGTTAGCATGATGCATTGAGCCACATATGCATCATCTTGCCACTGTTTAAAAGTAGCAATCTCTTCCTCAGAGGCTGTCTCTGCAACTTTTGCAGGTACGACCGAATTTAGGACATAAGAAATCTTTTCAGCAGTGAGAACAATTCTCAGATTCCTTAACCAGTCCGTGTAGTTCGGTCCGGTCAGTTTGTTAGCATCAAGTATGCTACGCAGTGAAATTAGTGAATGTGACATTTTCAAAATTCTGCATGTTAGAAAGACAATATTTTAGCAAACATTCATTTAATTAATTACCAAAATAAATTAGGTCTTATTTTATATTGGTATCTCCCACTATTTTCTTCAAACTATATTACCCTCATGAATATAGTTCGGCAATATCTAATTAAAGATTTGCTAGTGAAAATAAGGATCCCATTTCAAATGTATATAGCCTTGTGTGTGCACAACAAACTATATATAAATAAATAGGTAGACAACTCTTGTCAATTACATCATCATGTAACTCCTTATATTTTACCTCTTAAATCATAATAGTCAAGTGTGTGCACATCCGAACTAAAATGATTTAAGTTAAGTCATACCTAGTATTTCCATATAAGTGAAGAGAAAACTACAGCCCTTGTGTGTGCACAACAAAGCGGTAATGTTCAATTCCTTATAAACATCAAATGTAATAAAAATAACATCTCAAATATTTAATACTCGCCTTGTGTGTGCACAACAAACTCATATTACATATTCAATGCTCTATTATTTTTATCATGCTGGAAGGCGACGTTCGATATTCTAAATATCTTTGAACGTTACAACTTAATATATTAAAAACTTTGAGGGGTTTGTTTTTATTAGTCTCATCTTGTTTAGCGCGCATGCAAATATATATATAAAATACGCGTCATATTATTAAACATGCGAAGCATGTTTGCATAATATATAATATATATAATACTAGCATGCACATATAGAATACTATATTCTATCCGGATTGATTATGGACTTTTATTCTAGTTTGGTTCACTAGAGCCACCAAGTGAACCAAAAGGTCAAATCCTAGGGTGCAAGAATAAACATTTAAATATAACTATTACATTTAAACTCGAGCTCCATTACAAACGGGTCTTCGAGCGCTCCTTTTTCCTTGATCTTCGATTTTTCAAAAAATTCTAACTAATCCTATTACATTATACTATTTAATTTAAATAGAAACCTTGATCAGCAGTCAAGGGGAAGTACATAGGAGCGAGATAGAATTTACATCAAGAAGAAAACCAGAAAAGACGAGGTACGCAGACCCCATTTAATAAAACTCATTCATTCAAACATCCAACCAAAATAAATCCAATCACATTGGTCAATAATCCATAATCAATCCCATTTATTATCATACATATCATCATATGTATCAATAAATAAAACCATTCCATATATATATGAATATCATTTAATGGGCCATTTTATGTTGCATGAAATCTAATTTCAAGATTAAAATAAACTTTTTATTTTAATTATAAAATTATTAATATATATATATATATATATATATATATATATATATATATAATTCTGTGATTCGAGTCAACATATACTATATATATATATAATATCCGGTGGCACGCGAAACAAGTTTAGCGAAATGATGTAACTAAAGTATAATAACATGTAATATGCTCCAGGTTAAATATTATATATATTAGTATAGTAATCATGCTTCATGTTTATTCACGTTAATCCAGTAACATGAATCAACCTTATATCCTGAAGTAATTCACGTGACCTTATAATAGTATTATATATATATATATATATATATATATATATATATATATATATATATATATATATATATATATATATATATAATAAATAAATCATACTGCGTCGTAGTATAAAACGTTCTGCTGCAGGAAATAATACATCACGTGAATCACCCGAAGATATCCGCTTTTCAAAACAATTTCGCCATTTAAAAAAAAAAAAATTTTATACAACAAATTAAGCCCAATAAATTATTCAAAATATATACTCATACATATATGGAATCAAAATAATTAATAATTCGCATAAAGTTTGGCTCTGATACCACTGTTATGTTTTGTGAAAAACAAAGTAGCAATCAAATTGCAAAAATAGCGGAAGCATAATAAAATCAGATTTTAAAAATTTTTCACAAACCAATTACCCGGATCATCCTTTATGCATATTATTAATTAAACGAAGAATAAGAAATTATGAAATCATACCCTTGTAGAAACGAGCTTCCTCAGGTACGAGTTCACCTCCTACTTCTCCGAGATCTCCTTGAATCTCCGGGTAGATTCTTTCCTTTGATCAATGTAAGCCACCCAAGTGTATGGCCTCTAGAGGTGATCCACCAAGGAAGAAGAATTTTTAAGAAGAAGGGTGTATTGGCTCAAACCCTAGTTTTTCTTATCTCTGTAGAAAAAGGGGGCGTACTCTCCAACTATTGGAATTACGTATCTACCGATATCTGATATAAGACTCCTCTTATAAAGATATCAGGTAACCCTATTTTAATTAAATAAGGTATTATTTATTTAATTAAACTCTTTTAATTAAATGAGCTTCCTAATCTTATTAGGAATCAATGAGAGTACTTATATTAAATTAATTCCTAAACTCTTTTAGAAATTAAAATAATAATAATTGTAATAATATTAATAAGACTTCTCTTATTAATTTATATTTAATATTTCTAAAATATTAAATAATAAATATTAAGCTATTTAATTTATTCTATCACCATAGATTAAATTAAATATACTTAACATATTATTACGATTATGCCATTAACTTCTTAAATAATTATTCTTCCTTTTATGGTGTGACTGTTTAGGTTCTCCATATTAAACCGGTTGTGAATAAATCAATTAGAATAATTCTAATCTTATTTAAATAAATAAATTAAACGATTAATTTATTTAAATAAATAATATTTATTCTACAATAGGGATAAGCCTCCCTAGCGATCAACGACTTTCCAGATAATATAGATTTTAACATTAATCATAAAAGAACCTTTGAGTTAATAGTTACCGTACAATTCAATCCTTCCACCATACAATGTCCCAATTAAATATAAGACATGGAATTACTGTCAAGTCTTATTTTATTTAATTATATATATTTCGATTCTTAAATGCACAACTCCTAATGAATGCAAATTAGAAACTACTTTCTAATTTCATTCCACCTTGGCCAAGGATTCCTGGGTTGTCATTTATCGAATCACATAGGACATTTCTCTTCTTTTACTAGAAGTGGTAGATTCTTTATTGATTATTCACTACCTTCATATATAACTTATTACACCCAAGCATACCCTTTGATATACTCTAAGAGTCTTAAGGAATAAGTCAAAGTGTAATTCATTATATATAAGATACTATGATGATCTCAAGTCTAAGGATCATTTGTACTACTATCACTACAGGAATTCCTATTGACAGGCAAGTAAAACTCCATTAGGTATTCCTTAGCGAGTCATGTTCAGTGAACTTATTCTCTAATAAGCACCTACATATTTGCTTTAGTGTCTCCACACAAATGATCATAAGATCAATCATCCTCATCCCATGAGCAAGCAACGTACGTACCAATCTATCCGGATTCACTAATCCCCTTTTTAGTAATCCATTGATTGGGAACATTTTAGTTTTAAGCTATCTAAGAATTTAGATCTCATTAGCATGATCTCATCATGATTCTAAAAGCATTGCTTAAAACTATGGGTTTATCACATATTATTAAAACAGCACCATGTAGATAATAAATGCCTTTAATAAATAATTCTTTTATTAATAAATAAATAAGATTGATTACAAAGTATATTCTTTATCATCATATATGATTGGCTTGTATGCATACTACTTTCACCTGCGAGGGACATGTGCAGCAGAAGCGGGATCTTCTATCGGAATATCCACCTCCTCGTCCTCAACGTCTAGAACACCTACCTGGACAGGACGTATCACGGCCTTCCTCAACCATCGAGTTTGTCTTATAGAACGGGGACGAGGTACTTCAGAAGCCCTCCGCCGTACACCAGAAGTGGTCCTACAGGAACTGCTCAGCTGATCCGGATCCATAGTATCTGGACAACAAGTCTCCAAATCACCTCAGAAAGGGTGTGATATTTCTTTACCTGGAGCTTTGCATTTTATGACTATATGCATGCATGTATTTACTTTAACATATATAGCAGAGTTAAAATGCATGACTACCCAATGCCTACATTTGGAAAATTTTTGTCATAGTCCTCTCTGAAAATAGGACTATCCACATACATACAGGCATGTCTAGGTGGCCATTCAGTAGCACACCTGCCCCAAAGTCATATACATAATATATGCATTAAAAATTAAAATCATCATGCATCAGACCAACCTCAATATCAGGAGTATTTTGCCTCGCTACCTTATGCTCATTGGACCTCAAATAGGACAAAAATAGCAGAAAAAGGTGCCAATTTGACTATCTCAAAAGTTAAATTTTTTCACATCATTATGTTCAGCATGGTTTAATACTAACATTTACTATGTTGGATATTTTTTATCTAGTCGTTTGTGCATACATAATCACTACTATGTGTTTAGATGCATCTCATGCGATAACTCAAGATCCAATGGAGAGAAATGAGAGAAAATACAAGCATATGTTACCAGGATAGTGTAGAACACTCGTACGGTGACAGAATTTGCCAAAAGCAGCCCGAACTCAGCAGATCTGAAGATGGCTCACGTATTTTCCTTCGCGCAACAAGTTGAAAGTGACTTGTGAGACCAACCTGCTGGAATTTATCATCCACGGTTGGCCGCAGGCCCATCTGCTGCTGCAGCAGGTGAACCTGCGGCACCTCCATGCAGGTCCCATCCCTCCGGTTCGGTCCAGTTTGAGTTGTAAAGGAGTTCTTACAAGCTGAAAAGGCCAAACCCGGGATAAAAATGCTACGCGATTGAGCAGAATAGCATAAAACCTTTGTTTTTCTGGGTCCAACTGTGGCTTTCTTGTCATCCATTGGTATTCGACCAAACACAGGGTTTACTATACCGATGATTCAAGTTTTTTGCATACCACATGTGAAAATACCGTACAGAGGTCCGATGTCGTCAGCGTAAGGTTGTCACTCCAATCTTTTCACACAAGCTAATCCCTGACGGGGGTTACAACGTGAAATCCCCGGCGAGGGTTACAACGCATACTCATCCGTTGACACACAAATCAATGAAGGTCAAGCAGCCTTGGCATTATTACAGGCGATAGCGATTTAAATCTATCAGAGCTCTGGAGCTATTCGAGGTTTTCACACCCGACCACTCAGATCCCCGACGGGGGTTACAACGCAATGTTCCGTTGATTCACACGTCAGCGGAGGTCAAACAGCCTTGACAGTATATCCTACAGGATTTTTCAGCCGTTGATTCACGTGTTGCTGAAGTACACGTAAACATAGGTCAGGCATCCCTGACAGCATTTGCTGTTGGAAGTAAACCCAACAGAATCTTGGCATATTCTGGCAATTCTAACCAGGAGAGGTCAATGTCATCAAAGAGGATAGATGATGTAATATGTTATACACATCCTCAAGCAGATCAAGCTTTATCCCCAGAGATCTCTTACACATAAGAGGTACATCTGAAGGATCAAGTCATTATCCAGGAAGTTGGTGATAACTTCAACATCAACGTCCTACCAGATTCGGATTACACATCAGAACTGGTCATCGTTGACAATCCCCAATTGAAGTAACAGGGAGCCAGCAATCATCCCCAGCGTGTTGGGCTACAACCCCGTACACGTGCATCACACATGTGCATCATGTTGCTATCCATAGTATCATGTTTATCTTGTTGCATTTCAAGTGTCTAGGATTCTTTATCCTACCCATGCATAGCCATGCATGAGTATGATAAAGAAGGGCATCTGTAGACACTCAAAATTTTCTGTTCATCTGTCACTAACATTACAGGAGGGCAGAGTAGTCTTTTAAGAGGGAACCCTGAAAGACAATCCATATCCATGCCGGATACTACCGGAAGTTCAGCATCAACCCCGGATCGTAATACCGGAACACACACCGGAGAAGACCGATTAATCTCAAAGATAACCCCGAGGTATCTAGTCTCAGTCCCAACCATGGGAATAGCCACCAACCTTGGTGATAACCCCAAGGAATGCAATTTCGGCGATAACCCCATAAATGCTTGTTACAAATGCAACCAGCTTTAATCTCGGCGCTCACAACGAGATCCACTGTACCAGCCCGGCGATAACATCGGGAAGACAGACACACCTCAAAGATGACAATGAGGACCTTTAACAAATTACAACAGTCCAATCTCAGCGAAGCTGAGCAAAGCCTACTTTATCAGCCCAATCCGGCATTAACACCGGTGAGGGGCAACATCGTCATCTAACCAACACGATGTCACGCCACGTCGCCTCAACATATCTACGCAACAATGTCCCACAAGACTAATCAATCCCGAGTGACTATTATGCGGGGTAACGGATGAAAGTTGAAGCTTAAAGACCGGAGGGCACCGTCCCATCTTCAATGACTTCGCACAAACTCTAATCCCATGCCATTGTACAACTCTCGACAACGGCGGTCCGAAATAGGTCCTGTATACCTCAAACGGATGCCCGGATTGCACTTCTGAAAGTTTGAGTGGACATTACAGTGCCTGAGTGCACGTACTTCGAGACGACCAAAGCCAAAAAACCCGGACCCACCCGGGTTGCCTCTGGTACACCTGCGGCTCAGCCGCAGGTACACCTGCGGCTCTACCCTCTATAAATAGAGGGCTTGGGGTGGCCATTTTGTAAGAGAAAACGGCGAGGAAGCCCTGCCCAATTTGCTCTGCACTCATCCTAGGCAGTGTGATTTCCCCTTTTAAACACATGTGAGCTCATATATAGCACTTTTGTACCTACAAAAGTCTGTGTTTACTCACTCTAAAGATATAAAAGTCTTCTTTGGCAGTCCATTGTAAGCCTTCTCACACACTTTAGAGTTCTTTCTCTTCATCTTTGCGCACACCCTTCCACACGTTGAGAGTCGTGTTCCATATTTTGCCCAGACTTCGGTCCGTGGTTTATTTTCAGTTTGTATATACACACATATATATATATATATATATATATATATATATATATATATATATATATATATATATATATATGGACTAACATTATCGAGTTATGCCTCAATTGAGCCTAGACTTCGGTCTGGAGCGTTTATTTGTTTTCCTATATATATATTTATATATATATGAACTGCGTGTCGAACTTTGTTCGATGAGCCTAGACTTCGGTCTGGAGCATTTACTGCTTTAATATATATATACTTATATATATTAACTGTGTGTCGAACTTTGTTCGATGAGCCTAAACTTCGGTTTGGTGCGTTTACTTGCTTTCCTATATATATATATATATACTTATATATATATTAACTGTGTGTCGAACTCTGTTCGATGAGCTTGAATTTTACATCCGGTGCGTTTATATATATATATATATATATATATATATATATATATATATATATATATATATATTTCGTCCTACCTGGAGTTTACTTCGTGGTGGTTGACCATTTTTACAGCTTTCTGTACATTTCGTCCCACCTGGAGTTTACTTCGTGGTGGTTGATCGTTTTTACAACTTTCTGTACATTTTGTCCCACCTGGAGTTTCTTCCGTGGCGGTTGATAACTTTTACAGCTTTATTTACATTTTTGATCCCCCATGAAGGTACTTCGTGGTTGGTGATCATGTATGTATATATATATTTACAGCTTTTATATATATACCTGCTTACTGCGTTTATATCAATTGTGGCATCATGTGAGTCTAGGAATCATGTGATCACAAATTCAACCCATTGGATCTAGATTCAATTCCCGTGATGGACATTTTCAGCTGTAAACAGCTTGTAAATTA
This sequence comes from Panax notoginseng, assembly GCA_016801055.1. NCBI lineage: Eukaryota > Viridiplantae > Streptophyta > Magnoliopsida > Apiales > Araliaceae > Panax > Panax notoginseng. Next base: position 35,580,641 of record CM029015.1, on the reverse strand, counting down.
TATCTGTGATGTTTGGATTCCCTTAGATGGTTTTCATACCCACAAGGAATTCAACACCTTTTTGTAAAGTATTTTCGTACGGATGCTTCGCATCTGTCAAATAAAATCAATCCAGCCGAATATGGAATAAAATGGGAGTGTAAAAGGTCTCAATTACTATTGAGCATCAGGGTTTAAAAAACCTCTTTTATAAAATATCACTGCCATATCTTGTTAAAATTGAATTTTTACATAAATTCAAATCCTGTGTATATAAGTGCAAACGAGGCCTCGCACTACTTCCAAATAACAACACATTGACCCATACACACACAAATTCAGATAGCAGTTTCTTGAAAAGAGGCGGTCACCGTGGTAACACGGATGTCAGGGGGTGCCTAACACCTTTCCTCCGCATAACCAAGTCCCCGGACCCTAATGAATCTCGGTTTTACCGACCCGTTTAGCAGTGTCACATCACTGGGTCAATGTGTAAACCTTTTCTCGGTTGTGTTGGTACAACCATTTAAAAAACCAACTGGTGACTCTTATAGTCCAATCGTCGACATTATACATGTCGGACCTTTTTCACTTGTTTTTTCAAACAAATCTCACCTAAAATGAGAACACCAAAGAACAAGTAACGGAAAGGGACAATTAAAAAATCCCGACGTCGACATTGGACTCTAACCATCCCTACACTTGGGCTTGTATTATTCCTATACAATCCTACAAGTCCAATACACTTAGCTCAGAGCCTTATAACGTATTGTATACGTATTAATCTTGTATGCTAAATTGTATACTTATTCATCATATACGACATACCATCATTCATACATACTCGTATAATACCTCGTATCATACTCGTATTCATTACCTCGTACAATACTTACGTATCATACGATATCATCATGTAATTCACTAACGCTTTACTTTTCTTGACGTTCTCAAATTAAGTCTGCAGGCGAAAAATCGCGTTTGCCATACGTGAATTATTATTACATAATCCATCTCGCGTTTGCCATACGTGAATTATTATTACATAATCCATCTCCCTTTGATATTCTATCGTTACGTATTTTTCGAAAGTTCAAAAATAATTCCCGAGCATAAAACCGTGAATAGTGTTTTTCAAAAAAAAATTCGAAAAACTTTTATTTTCGTTTTGGAAATTCAAACACTTTAATTCTTTCACGTAGCCAGAATACTATAATATTCTGACGTATTTAGGTTATAGAACAACCTCCATCCTATTAGCACATAATAATAACATATAATATAATTTTATTCATTATTAAATCAAGTAAAATTATTTTACAAATTGTTCGATTTTCTGGGGCGTTACACTCTCTCCCCCTTATAAGGATTCTATCCCTAGAATCTCGCTAAATAAAAAATTACACAAACAAATGAAGGTAATTCTTTTTCATCTTTTCTTCAAGTTCCCACGTTGCTTCTTCGGCATCGTGGTTCTTCCATAACACCTTTACTGAAGGTATAACTTTGTTCCGCAGAACTTGCTATTTTCTATCATTGATTTGAATAGGCATCTCTTCATACGTTAAGTCCTTCTCAATATGAATAGGCTTATACTCTATTACGTGCTTATAATCTGGCTTATAAGGACGTAATACAGAAACATGAAACATGTTATGTATTTGTTCTAGGTCTGGAGGTAAGGCTAACATTTATGCTATCCCTCCCACCTTTTCTAATATCTCAAAAGGTCCTATAAACCTGGGACTTAACTTTCCCTTCTTTCCAAAGCATATCTTTCATGTGACATCCCCAAATCCGGGTACTTCATTCCCATAAGATTTGGTGTTCATTTGATATAAAAATATTCATATCTAACCATCTAATCATAATAAAATTTGATAATAAACCTTCCCATTAAAGGATTACATTAATAAAAAAATCTCCAAAGTTATCTAACCTTCAAATACAAACATTATATGCGGAAAATTAAATAACTTCATTACAATAATTAAAATAAAGTCTGACAACAAAATGTAAACATGTTTGCAAGTCTTCAATACTTGTTCATCTCTCCTTTCCCTTTACTGGTGCTAGGTACATTGACCTTCTCAACTTTAGTTGTAATATTTATATAAGCAAGAATGAGCAAACAATGCTCACTTAAAATGACAATGATTAAAACTTCATAACAAATGCCAAATAATAGGTTCAATAGAACTGAACAATATGTTTTATCAATGATAATCAAAATCTAAAATATATATCTGAGGGTCATAAGACCATGAACTATGTCCATAGTTATAAGTAATCTCTCAACTTAAACTTTAACAATCATAAGACTATAGGGACTCCTCGTACTTAGGGGGATCAGCCCTTCGTACAATGTATTATGCACAAACATTTCAACGCTATGCGTAAATTATCCCCTATTATTTTTAATCTTAAATTATTGAATAAAGGTTAAATAATAAACCTAGGCAGAAAATAAGTGTACGAAATTGACATTTCCGAAAAGAAATTTTTGGATTTACAAATCTTTTGGTGAATTATTCAGGATTAAGGATATACGTAAATATGTTCTGTGTATATGGTTGTATATGTGTACAGTATGTGGTTAAGGGTCAAGAGTGACCAGATAAACTATATCTGTAGCAAACCCTACTATTATAATAAGAACGTCCACGTTCAGTTAGAAAATCCTAATGACTAATAAGAAACCCTAGAAATCGGTTTTGAAACCTTAATTTCAGTTCTGTGAATTCGAAACCCTAATTCGGAAGTAAAAACCCTAAATTGGGAACTTAATGGTGTAAGTGTAAATAATTATAAGATTTATTAGGATTAATCTTAACAAATTGGTTAGAAAATCCTAATTTCAAAATTTGAAACCCTAATTCTTAGGTTATAAACCCAAATGACCAATTATGACCCTAATTTCTAAATTAGCAATTTTAATTAGGAAATAATAATCCTAATTAGCAAGCTTGAATAATGATTAGTAAATTTTAATATAATTAGAAAATCCTATTTATAATTTAGAAATATTAATTTTCTATTTTGAAATTTTAAATTTGGAAATCCTAAAAATTAAATTTCAAATATTTTGGGTTAAACCCTAAACCCTAAAGGTTAAACCCTAAACTATAAGGGTTAAACCCTAAACCCTAAAGGTTTAGATAATTTACTAATATGCCATTAAAAACAAAAAAAATCAAAATGTCTAAAATGCCACTGGTGCATTATTGTAGGTAGCTTTCAATTATTGTCCTATATGTAGTTGGAGACTAGTTAAGATACACCATGTGCCTTAAAAGTCAGAAGATCAACCCCTGATATCAGCCATTTCAATTCAACCAATTCTAAAAATAATTGAGGAGAGAGAAAGTTAATATATTTTGCTAAATTGCTACAAACTCTCAACCCACACTTTCTCTCTCTAGACCCACGAAAATATGGAGTATATCAGTCCCTTATATGATCCATAGCAAGCTAAGAACAGATCATCAAGGATCAGAAATCAAAATCTGAGCTAGAAAGGTATAAACATTCAAAATTTGAAATCTTTAGATTTTATGTTAGATGATATATTTTGTTGTTTAGATATGTGTTATAGGGTGTCACTTGATGATCTGGGTTGCCAAAACCTAGATCCATATCATTTAGATACTCGAATTTGAGGATTTCTCAAATCTAGAAAAACTAGGAAAATAAGGCCTGACAGCTTAATGTCAGGGCCTCTAGATCTTAAGGTGTTTAATGTTTTGTGTGTTTTATGTTTTAGATCTATTCTATGTCATGTAGGCTTTGATCTGAAACTGGATACAGGGCCTGATCAAGCCTAGATCTCCTGATATGACCGGTCAAAGACCGTTGACCGATCACGGATACGCTTTCTGGGCAGCCCAGAATTCCCAGAAATCTATGACAAGCTTTTGCAGTCGCTAGATCTTGCTATGTTTAAGTTGTTATGTGATGTTGTTGTTTTTATTTTGTAGACTGACATATAGGCTATACATATATGCCTTTAGAACACTCAGATTCGTAGCCTAATCGTAGAAATTAATGGTCAAACTATCGTTGACCGAACTGCTGAAGAACATTTCTGGAAAACCCAGAAATGTTCAATAACAGTCTGGACTACTACTTTGACCGGCTCGGAGTTTTCATGTGTGATGTTGTTAAGTTTGTATTATGTGATATAGTGGTACACTGATATAAGGACTATAGACCAAAACCATAAAACCACTAAACGAATGACCAGAACCTTAAGATAATTGAGATCAAAATGAGGCACTCGAACTGCCTTGGGTTTCTGGGTTACCCAGAAAACCCAGGCATGGTCTGACAGTATGTTCCGGAGACCAGATCTTCATATCATGATGTTGTATGACTGTGTTATTGATTGTTAATGGTAGTGTTGCAAACCTATTGCAACATAAACGTTTAATCAAGCCCAGAAAGCGTTAGGAACCTAGATCAAATGTTGGTCAAACCTCCTACCTTGGTGTCTGACATGAAGGCTCAAGAACAGCTGAAGAATACTTTCAGCGACGGTTGTGTCACTAAAGCCACATATAGCGACACTTATTTTCGAAAAATACTTATTTTAAATAAATAAATAGATAAAAATGGATATTAACTATTAAAAATACATAATAAATTATGAAAAATTATTTTAAAGTCTGAAAATTAGTTTTTAATTATTTTGAGTATATTTCATAAATATTTAATATTTTTGGAATATAAAAAGGAATGTATTTATTTAATTATAATATTGAATAAATTATTTAAAAATGATTTTTATACTTTAAAAATCATGAAAAATTATATTATGGTATAAGAAAATATTTTAAGTTATTTTTCATAACTTTTGATATTTTGTGATGAAATTCATTAATAAATTAATATTAATGGTAATTAGTTTATTTAATAAATATGTTAATTAAATTATGGAAAAATAGAATTAATGATTGTAAAATCATATAAAAAATGATTTAAATGTTATAAAAATATTTTAAGTTATAAAATATAACTTTTGATATTTTATCATGAAAATATTAATATTTTAGTATTAATAGCAATTATCGGATAATGGATTTAAGTGTTTAAAAATAATATAAATATAATTTTAAAGTATTAAAAATACTTTGTGATATTATAAATATATTATAATATTATGACATGAGTTTTATTAGTATTTGATAATAAATAAATATTAACAATAATAGAATATTGGGGTATTTAATTCATTTAAATACGATTTAATGATTGAAAAATCATTATAAATAGTAATAATTACATGAAAAATTATTACGAGCTTGGGAAAATTATTTTGACTGATATTCAATTTATCTGAGATAATTGTTAAGGGTTAAACAGAGTTTAATTGAACTTAAACTCGGCGATTGTCCGACTAGACCGTCGGGATGTCAAAATTATTCTGAACTCGACTCATATTGTAATAGTTTGGCTTGAGGTTATGTCTTATGTGTGTTACAGACTGATAGGCTTATGTGATAATGTGTTTAGGTTATTTTAAATACTGTGATGATATTATTCTAATGTATAGATCGGTATTATTTCTATTAGGTTTTCAGACAAAGCTAGATAAATTATGTAACGGTAATCAACCAGACATGCAAGTTTTACTTAACTCTACTAAGAGTTGTTTCATTCAGATATGCTTATGGATAATCATTGCTGATTGCCATTGTAGAATTGTACTCTGTACATATTGCATGTATAAGTCAGGTATGAAAGGCTGATCACCTTCATTACCAGTTGGTCCAGATATATTTGTTCATATTTAATACTTGTTCAGTCAAAAGCTTGCTCCTACTAGTTCACAATTATATTGTTGAATTATAGCCAGCTTATTATTCAGATTCTTTCAATCATGATATGTCGTTAAATTATTAAATTTAAACTTGCTGGGAAACTTTTATGCTCACTCTTACTATATCATGATAAACATTGCAGATTAAGGCGAATGCGTTTAAATACAGGGAAAGGATAATGCCAAGTTCGGCTTGGGATAAAATGTGCAGCTAATTTGTAATAGTATAGTTTGATAATATGTTATATGTCTGATAGTTTATGAATTTTGTATAAGTTAAGGTTACTCGATTTTGGGAAAATAATGTGTACGTTTACTGTATAAACAATTTATGTTTATATCTTCCGCAATAGTGATAGAATGGTTGTACAGGATCCGCGGTGATTTGGGACCCAGATTCGAGGCTTTCACAGTTGGTATCAAAGTTGTTGGTTATAAACCTTAGGTAGGGTTACCTGAGACTAATAACCACAGTGATTAGGATAGGTACTAACTCAAATAGAGTTAATGTGTCGGTAAGATTCAAAGACGAATCTCAACGAGTTATAAGATACAGAGTTTCCTAACTCTGATAATAAAAGTGAACAGTAGTGATGAGTAGATCGAGTCTAAAAGACTAAAGGTACAGCGTTAGATGATCAAAAAATAAAACGATCATAGAATAGAAATGGATCGTATTATATAAGATGAGATCACCCCGTGATCTGGTATGGATTAAGTGAATGATAGATAAGTCTGCGACAAGAATATTGTGTGTCAGTGGTACTATGAATTGGTACAGATTCAGAAAAAGATTATGAATACGGATTAAATGAAATTCATATTGAGAAGGGAGTAGGTTTAGGTGGGGATTCAATTGAGGACTCATGTCAGTAGCTGAGTTGTATGATTCCTTGTTATGGGCGGGGAATTGTACTTGGTGTAAAAACCACTTAGTTTCTGGCACTGATAATCATTGAAATATTTGTGTCGCACTATTTGCTATATACGTGTTGAGAAGGTGATTCTTTTCTCATGTGTATAACAGATAGATAGGTTATAGGTAGAGAATATAAGGTTAAGTACGAGTTCTTAAAACTCATACTTATGGTATGTTCGTGACTCATAATTATATGAAATATTTATGAACCCCTCAGCGAATGGACGACAAAGGTCTGTCTAGGACAAGTTCTTAAACTCATATGATTGTGGCAAGTTCCTGAACTCATAAGTGTGGTAAGTTTGACGAACTGGGTATAGTTTTATGTGAATGGAGTATTAAGGATAATAGAAATAGATATACTATTTAAGCAAATGATTATTAGTGGAGACATAGGTTTTTCAAAATTCCTAGCTATGCTAGACTTTAAAATTTTGACATCAAGCTAAATACGCACTATGTGCTTTTAAAAAAAAGGTGTACACTCGTAATCATTTTTAAAACGGTTTAAAGTATAGTCTATGCTACTTGTTTTAGCTAGACGAAGATAATTTGAAATATCAAAATTTATTTTTAATTATCACTTATGTACCATGTAACCTAGTGCAGAGATGATAAAAGTTGATGGAGTTATAAATGCAGGAATACTTAGTGTGAATTCGATCTAAAAAATCATTGTTCCACTATTGTATGATGTGTTATGATAAAGTCATATAATGACAGCATCCTCAAATGGACTGTTAATACAGTACGACATCATGACGTCATTCTCAAAAATATTTTCAAAAATTTTAATTTGCCAACGGGGTTTGGCTACACCTAAATAATTCGATTGAATTAAATTATTGATATGAGTCTACGCTATTCGATTCAGCTAGACTAATGTTATAAAAACTATAAGTGTTCATTGAAAGAAATTTCCCGAACCAAATTATTTTGGTGCGGAATCCGATAAGACTAAGGTAAAAAAAATAAAAAAAAATTGTGCCTATGGCAGAGACGAGAAACAGATTCGACCAGCAAATACTTAATAAGTACAGGGCATATCGGGCTAATTACCCACTATGTCCGTAAGTTATGACGGTTTGAAGATGAATTTCCATACAACCTTTGCGAAAATGACAGACAATAGTCTGTAAAACCCCTCAACACAATTTCAAAATTCTAATTCTTGTGAAGAATGTATTGGGTAGCATGCGATGCTGTGTATGAATGGTGTATGGCGTAAGGTAAATTTCGGGGACAAAATTTTTAGAAGAAGTGGTGAATGTGACGACCCAAGAATTTAGAAAATTATTTTTAATCTTAAATTATTGAATAAAGGTTAAATAATAAACCTAGGAAGAAAATAAGTGTATGGAATTGTCATTTCCGAAAAGAAATTTTTGATTTACAAATCTTTTGGTGAATTATTCAGGATTAAGGATATACGTAAATATGTTTTGTGTATATCGTTGTATATGTGTACAGTATGTGGTTAAGGGTCAAGAGTGACCATATAAACTATATCTGTGGCAAACCCTACTATTATATTAAGAACGTCCACGTTCAGTTAGAAAACCCTAATGACTAATAAGAAACCCTAGAAACCGGTTCTCAAATCTTAATTTCAGTTCTAGAAAATTCGAAACCATGATTCGGAAGTAGAAACCCTAAATTGGAAACTTAATGGCGTAAGTGTAAATAATTATAAGATTTATTAGGGTTAATCTTAACAAATTGGTTTGAAACCCCTAATTTCAAAATTTGAAACCCTAATTCTTGGGTTATAAACCTTAATGACCAATTATGACCCTAATTTCTAAATTAGAAATTTTATTTAGGAAATAATAATCCTAATTAGCAAGCTTGAATAATGATTAGTAAATTTTAATATAATTAGAAAATCCTAATTATAATTTAGAAATATTAATTTTCTATTTTGAAAGTTTAAATTTGGAAATCCTAGAAATTAAATTTCAAATATTTTAGGGTTAAACCCTAAACCCTAAAAGTTTGGATAATTTACTAATATGCCATTAAAAACAAAAAAAATCAAAATGTCTAAAATGCCCTTGGTGCATTATTGTAGGTAGCTTTCAATTATTGTCCTATATGTAGTTGGAGACTAGTTAAGATACACCATGTGCCTTAAAAGTCAGAAGATCAACCCCTGATATCAGCCATTTCAATTCAACCAATTCTAAAAATAATTGAGGAGAGAGAAAGTTAATAGATTTTGCTAAATTGCTACAAACTCTCAACCCACACTTTCTCTCTCTAGACCCACGAAAATATGGAGTATATCAGTCCCTTATATGATCCATAGCAAGCTAAGAACAGATCATCAAGGATCAGAAATCAAAATCCGAGCTAGAAAGGTATAAACCTTCAAAATTTGAAATCTTTAGATTTTATGTTAGATGATATGTTTTGTTGTTTAGATATGTGTTATAGGGTGTCACTTGATGATCTGGGTTGCCAAAACCTAGATCCATATCATTTAGATACTCGAATTTGAGGATTTCTTAAATATGGAAAAAATGGGAAAATAAGGCATGACAGCCTAATGTCAGGGCCTCTAGATCTTAAGGTGTTTGATGTTTTGTGTGTTTTATGTTTTAGATCTATTCTATGTCATGTAGGCTTTGATCTGAAACTGGATACAGGGTCGGATCAAGCCTAGATCTCCTGATATGACCGGTCAAAGACCGTTAACTGATCACGGATAAGCTTTCTGGGCAGCCCAGATTTCCCAGAAATCTATGACAAGCTTTTGCAGTCGCTAGATCTTGCTATGTTTAAGTTGTTATGTGATGTTGGTTTTATTTTGTAGACTGACATGTAGGCTATATATATATATGCCTTTAGATCACTCAGATCTGTAGCTTAATCGTAGAAATTAATGGTCAAACTATCGTTGACTGAACTGCTTAAGAACATTTCTGGAAAACCTAGAAATGTTCAAGAACAGTCCGGACTACTACTTTAACCGGCTCGGAGTTTTCATGGGTGATGTTGTTAAGTTTGTATTATGTGATATAGTGGTACACTGATATAAGGACTATAGACCAAAACCATAAAATCACTAAACGAATTACCAGAACCCTAAGATAATTGAGATCAAAATGAGGCACTCGAACTGCCTTGGGTTTCTGGGTTACCCTGAAAACCTAGGCATGGTCTGACAGTATGTTCCGGAGACCAGATCTTCATATCATGATGTTGTATGACTGTGTTGTTGATTGTTAATGGTAGTGTTGCAAACCTATTGCAACATAAACGTTTAATCAAGCCCAGAAAGCGATAGAAACCTATATCAAATGCTGGTCAAACCTCGTACCTTGGTGCCTGAAATGAAGGCTCAAGAACAGTTGAAGAACACTTTCAGCGACGGTTGTGTCACTAAAGCCACCTATAGCGACACTTATTTTCAGAAAATACTTATTTTAATTAAATAAATAGATAAAAATGGATATTAATTATTAAAAATACATAATAAATTATGAAAAATTATTTTAAAGTCTGAAAATTAGTTTTTAATTATTTTGAGTATATTTTGTAAATATTTAATATTTTTGGAAAATAAAAAGGTATTTATTTATTTAATTATAATATTAAATAAATTATTTAAAAATAATTTTTATACTTAAAAAATCATGAAAAATTATATTATGGTATAAGAAAATATTTTAAGTTATTTTTAATAACTTTTGATATTTTGTGATGAAATTCATTAATAAATTAATATTAATGGTAATTAGTTTATTTAATAAATATGTTAAATAAATTATGGAAAAATAGAATTAATGATTTAAAAATCATAAAAAAAATGATTTAAGTGTTATAAAAATATTTTAAGTTATAAAAAATAACTTTTGATATTTTGTCATGAAAATATTAATATTTTACTATTAATAGCAATTATCGGATAATGGATTTAAGTGTTTAAAAATCATATAAATATGATTTTAAAGTATTAAAAATACTTTGTGATATTATAAATATATTATAATATTATGACATGAATTTCATTAATATTTGATAATAAATAAATATTAACGATAATAGAATATTGGGGTATTTAATTCATTTAAATACAAGTTAATGATTGAAAAATCAAGATAAATAGTAATAATTACATGAAAAATTATTACGAGCTTAGGAAAATTATTTTGACTGATATTCAATTTATTTGAGATAATTGGTAAGGGTTAAACAGAGTTTAATTGAACTTAAACTCGACGATTGTCCGACTAGACCATCGGGATGTCAGAATTATACCGAACTTGACTCATACTATAATAGTTTGACTTGAGGTTATGTCTTATGTGTGTTATAGACTGATAGGCTTTTGTGATAATGTGTTTAAGTGATTTTAAATACTATGATGATATTATTCTAATGTATAGATCGATATTATTTCTATTAGGTTTTCAGACAAAGCTAGATAAATTGCGTAACGGTAATCAACCAGACAGGCAAGTTTTACTTAACTCTACTAGGAGTTGTTTCATTAAGATATGCTTATGGATAATCATTGCTGATTGCCATTGTAGAATTGTACTCTTTACATATTGCATGTATAAGTCAGGTATAAAAGGCTGATCACCTTCATTACCAGTTGGTCCTGATATATTTGTTCATGTTTAATACTTGTTCAGTCAAAAATTTGTTCTTGGTAGTTCACAATTATATTGTTGAATTATAGCCAGCTTATTATTCAGATTCTTTCAATCATGATATGTCGTTAAATTATTAAATTTAAACTTGATGGGCAACTTTCATGCTCACCCTTGCTATATCGTGATAAACATTGCAGATTAAGGCGAATGCGTTCAAATACAGGGAAAGGATAATGCCAAGTTCATCTTGGTATAAAATGTGCAGCTAATTTGTAATAGTATAGTTTGATAATATGTTATATGTCTGATAGTTTATGAATTTTGTATAAGTTAAGGTTACTCGATTTTGGGGAAATAATGTGTACGTTTACTGTATAAACAATTTATGTTTATATCTTCCGCAATAGTGATAGAATGATTGTACCGGATCCGCGGTGATTTGGGACCCGGATTCGGGGCTTTCACATCCACACCAAAGTAAGTTTGGTTTGGATAAGTTTCAAGGTAATTTATGTTTAACGAACATCAACTAAGGATTAGTTGAATAAAAAGGTAATCACATTATGTTATGGAATAAATCATAAGTGAATCAACATTGTATACTAAGGTCATGTTTTAGGAATAATCTAAGAGCATAAGCATTTGAATAACATAACATACCTTGCTTGGACAATATTAAGCTAAGGTTATTTAGAATTGAGTACTGAGCTTGCATAACAAATAGTAAATTGAATGATAAAACTTGTTCAACATTAGTATATCAGAATGTACAAACTTGCATGCTAAAATAACAACTTAAAGATTAGATAAACTTGCTTAATATCAAGAGGTAAGGTTTAAGAGCTTGCACAATATAAATAGAGTTAATAAATTTGCTCAATAAAAGTTTAGAGTTAGAAAACTTGCTCAATGAAAGTTTAGTGTTAGAAAACTTACTCAATGAAAGAGATAGGGTTTAGAAAACTTGCGTAATTGTAATCGAGATAGGGTAAGGAAACTAGCCTTACGTGTAAGCTAAACCGTAATAATTCGATTCACAATATCCTATACACATATCATCATGACATAATTAGTCATTACAAATACTCTATATATAAATAAGTATCTATTTCATGTATGGCTTGATTTTTAATCACATAATCAAGTTACATCAATAAAATAATAATAACACTCGTTTAAGTATTAATAATATGCTAATTCTTAGCACTATAATACCATAATAATAAAAATTATATCTCTAACCGGCGCTGCGGCCCCACAGTTTGCACTGTGGACGTCGCTGCGGCGCGAAGCATAGGCTATGGGCCGGCGCTGCAGCCCAAAGCTCGGGCTGCGGCTCTGACTTTGGCGCTGAGGCGCGAAGTTTAGAGCTGGGGCACTGATTTTGGCGTTGAAGCTCCGAGTTACAGAATCGAGCACGAAGAACAGAACAAAGCTAATTTGTTTAACTATTTAACACTGCTAGCACCTAAATTAACACGTATAACTTACATAGATTACTCATAAAATATTACCTGTGACGCCCCCAAATTCAGGTACTTGAAACCCGAACTCGGTGCTTCATGATACCATTTCTATGAGCGAAATAATACTAATAATAATCACAATAATATAAATACCCAACTTAATTTACATATATCAGAGTCTAATCCCAGTTTCTCAACCTTTACTACATTACATTATATGATAATAATATATATCAAAGTCTTAATAACGTCTAACTATTACATAAGATACCATAAGCTCATTCTGTTTGCTTTCCTTTTCCCTTGTTCTTGTCTGAACCTTCAGGTTGATCACGCTTAGCTGAAAACATTTACATTTAAAGTAAGAATGAGCATTTGGGTACCCAGTAAGTAGTAGTAGATAATAAACGTTAGCTGAAAGAAGTAAATATTTTCTATGAATGACACTTCTACAACGAATCAACAGTTGTGAAGTAAGCTGAACCAATAATAACAACATATTAAATCTATTTCAAATTTTGAAACTACGTACTGACTATAAATGGAGAGCAGTCAACAGACTATAAACTTTATTTTCGATTTTCGATATTCAACTGAATAACAAGAATTAATTATACGCAATAACAAAGTGGAATATTTTCTAGAGTTTATGCTGAGTGATCCATAAGGATCTTGAACTTAATTCTCGAGTAACTATCAAAGATTTGCTTTGATATACCCAGGTGTATCAGATAACCATAAAAATTAAGTCATACCCCTCTGCAAGTATAAGAAGTGATCAACTTAATTATACCCTATATTATGCATAATACTTAACTAAGCGCAATAGCTGAATATATGACCAATAGTTTTCCCTTTGTATTAAAGGTTGTTCTTCTCAGTCTTAACAATGAAATACTATGATTTCAATATCTAATTGCTTTTTCGATCTAGCCGAAATAATTGGCATTGACCTAACAATAATAATTGAGTTCTTTTCTCGAACCTATCAAGTGTTAACAAATATTCGTCTAACCAGAATAATTAGCTAAGACATATCTTGACGCTATCATTAAATCTATGTCTAGTTGAATCAAATAGCTTAGACAGCATTTAAATCAATTTATATGTAGACACTCAAAATTTTCTGTACTATTGACACTAACACTGTAGGAGGGCAGATTAATCTTTTATGAGAGAACCCTGAAAGACAATCCACAACCATACCGGATACTACCGGAGGTTCAGCATCAACCCCAGATCACAATTTGGGAGTAATCGTTCCAATCTTGGAGAACCCCGAGGCATGCAGATCAATACCAGAACACACACCGGAGAAGACCGATTAATCTCGGAGATAACCCTGAGGTATCTAGTCTCAGCCCCAAACATGGGAATAGCCTCCAACCTTGGTGATAGCCACAAGGAAAGCAATTTCGGCATTAACCCCGGAAATGCTTGTAACAAGTGCAACCAGCTTCAATCTCGGCGCTCACAACAAGATACACTATATCAGCCCGGCGATGACATCGGGAAGATAGACACACCTCAAAGATGACAATAAGGACTTTAAACCAATTGCAGCAGTCCAATCCCAGCGAAGCTGAGCAACGTCTGCTTTATCGACCCAACCTGACAATAACACCGATAAGGGGCAACATCGTCGTCTAACCAACACGATTCTACACCAAGTCGTCTCAACACATCTACGTAACAATGGCCCACAAGGCTAACCAATCCCGAATTGATATTGTGCGGGATAACAGATGAAAGTTGAATCTTGAAGACCGGAGGGCACCGTCCCATCTTCAAAGACTTCGTACAAACTCTAATCCCATGCCATCGTACAAACTCTCAACAACGGCGGTCCGAAATAGGTCCTGTATACCTCAAACGGATGCCCGAATTGCACTTTAGAAAAACCGAGTAGACATTATAGTGCCCGCGTGCACGTACTTCGAGACGACCCGACCCGACCAAACCGGGCCGACCCGACCCGCCTCTGGTACACCTGCGGCTGAGCCGCAGGTACACCTGCGTCACCTTTTACCTATAAATAAGAGGCTTGGGGTGCTGATTTAAAAGATAAAAAAGATGGGGAAACCCTGCAGAATTCGTTATACACTCGCTATACAGTGTATTTTCCTACTTTAAACACCTGTGAGCTCATATACAGCCCTCTTTTGTACCTACACAAGTCTGTGTTTACTCACTCTAAAGATATAGAAGTCTTCTTTGGCAGCCCACTGTAAGCTTCTCACACACTTTAGAGTCTTTCTCTTCATTTTTGCACACACCCTTCTACACGTTGAGAGTCGTGTTGCTTGCTTTTGCCCGGAGTTCGGAGCGTTTATTTGCTTTTATATATATATATATATATATATATATATATATATATATATATATATATATATGAACTGTGTATCGGACTTTGTTCGATTGAGCCTAAACTTCGGTTTGGTGCGTTTATTGCTTTAATATATATATACTTATATATATTAACTGTGTGTCGGACTTTGTTCGATGAGCCTAAACTTCGGTTTGGTGCGTTTGATTGCTTTCTTATATTTATATACTTATATATATAAACTATGGTCGAACTCCGTTAGATGAGCCCAGATTTTACATCCCGTGCGTTTACTCGCTTTTATATATATATACTTATATATATGAACTGTTATCAAACTCTGTTCGGTGAGCCTGGATTTTATATTCGGTGCGTTTACATTCTTATATATATATATATATATATATATATATATATATATATATATATATATATATATATATATATATATATATATATATATATATATTTACATTTCGTCCCACCTGAAGTTTACTTCGTGGTGGTTGACCGTTTTTACAGCTTTCTATACATTTCGTCCCGCCTGGAGTTTCCTCCGTGGCGGTTGATAGCCTTTAACAGCTTTATTTACATTTCTGGTCCCCCATGGAGCTACTTCGTGGTTGGTGATCATGTCTGTATATATATATATTTACGACTTTTATATATATACATGTTTACTTCTTTCATACAAATTGCGGTATCATGTGAGCCTAGGAATCATGTGATCACAGATTCATCCCATTGGATCTAGATTCGGTTCCCGTGATGGACATTTTCAGCTGTAAGCAGCTTGTAAATTATTTTGCGGTGTCTGAATTTCCTCAGATGGTTTCCATACCCACGAGGAAGTCGGTATTATTTTGTAAACTATTTTCGTACGGATGCTTCGCATCTGTCAAATAAAATCAACCAAGCCGCGCATTTAATAAAATAGGAGTGCAAAAGGCCTCAATTACTATTGAGCGTCAGGGTTTAAAAAACCTCTTTTATAAAACATCACTGCCATATCTTGCTAAAATTGAATTTTTACATAAATTTAAACCCTGCGTATATAGGTGCGAACGAGGCCTCGTACCACTTTCAAATAACAGCACATTGACACACACACACACATTCAGATAATAGTTTCTTGAAAAGAGGCGGTCACCGTGGTAGCATGGATGTCGGGGGGTGCCTAACACCTTCCCCCTGCATAACCAAGTCCCCGGACCCTCAATGAATCTCGGTTTCACCGACCCGTATAGCAGTGTCACATCACTGGGTCAATGTGCAAACCTTTTCTCGGTTGTGTTGGTACAACCATTTAAAAAACCAACTGGCGACTCTTAACAGTCCATCGTCGACATTATACATGTCGGACCTTTTTCACTTGTCTTTTCAAACAAATCTCACCTAAAATGAGAACACCAAAGAACAAGTAACGGAAAGGGACATCTAAAAATCCCGACGTCGACAGGTGGCGACTCTGCTGGGGACTCCAGTAGGAGGACTTAAGCCGCTATTTCAATCTTTTCAAAATTGTTATCTGCTTGTGTGTGGATGTTGCATTTACATTGGATGAATGTGTACGAATGCATGTCTTGTTTATTTAGTGCCTCACACTATAAACTGCCTGTGATGTTAGTGCCTCGCACTATAAACTGCCTGTGACGTTAGTGCCTCGCACTATAAACTGCTCATGATATTAGTGCTTCGTACATGTCATCATTTCATACGGTGAGACGCGATGTATGTGAATGTATGTTGTGTGGTCCCTCCACCAGGAGGCTATCCCGTCGGTGTTTGATTACTGGACTCGTGAGAAGCCTGATTCTCCGAGGCTCAGGAAAGGCACCAGCCAAATTCGCTCCAGTTGAAAGACCGGATTAACTTTCCGTCAAGTAGATTGCGATGATTTGGGAACCTTCATGCCAAAAAGCCGCGAGAGTAACCTAAGATAGGTCAGCCTCTGATAAACCCAAAACGGAGGAAAGTCTCTTCATGCTCACATTTTAAATTACACAATTTCATGACATATCTATCTCCATGTAATGAGAAATATGAAGGAATGTGTACACATATACATACATGCTACAAACAGCAGACATCAGTTTTTGCAGGATAAAATTCCTAAAATCGACTCATCACATTGCATATTAATATTCACCTTCCCTAAGGACTAAACTATGCAAGTCTTTCGCAGGGAGTCAATCGGGCCTACTACCTGTTCAAAGTCCAAAAAGGCAACAGGCCTACAGTCAATTATGTCGTCATCCAACCAGACTGAACTTAATCCAGTTTCTCGCAAAGAATTTGACGGATTAAGCAAACAAATTACAGATTTGGCTGTTCTGTTCAAAGAATTACACCAGTCTACACAGGGTCAGAAAATACTCGTACATGCTGAATCCTCCACACAAGGAGGAGCCCAGGTCATTACCATACCTGAACTGCAGTTGGATCAGACCAACAAAACTCATGATGCTGCCCATCCCACTGAAGACCCTGACACTAGTGACATCAAAAAGAAAGTCCTCCAAATGGAAGAGACCCTTCGCACTATCAAAGGAATTGGAACACACGGGAGTGTTTCATATGCTGATCTATGTATTTTTCTTGGTGTTCATTACCCAGAAAAATTTAAAACTCCTGACTTTGAAAAATATGATGGGTTAGGAGATCCTTATACACACTTAAAGATATTTATTGGAGAATTGGGATCTTATGCAGAGGATGAAAAGCTCAGAATGCAATTATTCCAAAAGAGTCTAATTGGAGAAGCACGTTCATGGTACACCAGATTAGACAACTCCAAAATCCACAGCTGGGAAGAGCTAGCACATGCCTTCCTCACTCAATATAGCTTTCAAACTCCAATGACTCCTGATCGGTACCAAATTACCAAGATCAAAAAATAGTCTAACGAGTCTTTCAGAGAGTATGCCCAGAGGTGGAGACGCCTGGCTGCGCAAGTGAATCCTTCCATGACCGAATCAGAAATGGTCATGACGTTCATAGACATACAAGAAGCTCCCTTCTATGAGAGAGTTTTAGCCGGCATCGACAAACCATTTTCTGAAATGGTCAAACATGGGGAGATGGCTGAGATGGGATTGAAATCAGGAAAGATTCAAGACCTAGCTGCACTCAAAGCTGTTGCTGATCACATCCAGTCTGGAAATTATGGGAACAACCCCATGAGGGTCCATAAAAAGAAAGAGGAAGATGTTTCCCTGATACTACAGGGTCAAAAAGGCAGTCAAAATATGCCTGTTCAGAGGAGAAACTATACTCCCTTTCCAGCACAGTCTGTAAACCCTCCAATACCAAAAGGTGGAGAAGCCAAACGCCCTCGAGTGTTCACACCCTTAGGGGATACCCTCGAGAATATCCTTAATCTTCTGACAACACCAAAGAAGATTACACATCTACTTCCACCAGCCAACCCAAATAGAAGGGGTTTTAATATTGCTCGGAAATATGCTTATCATGCCGGGGCACCTGGACATGATACTCAGGATTGTTGGGCCTTGAAACACAAGATCCAAGACCAGATAGACAACGGTGAGATCGTGGTCACTAAACCAGATCAACCTAACGTTCAAGACAACCCTCTTCCTCAACACAAAGAAGAAGAGGTCAACATGATTAATTGGAGCAGTGGACAGAGTTCCAACTTCAGCTGTGATTCTTCCCAAACCATCAAAGACGGTGATAACATATGGGATTATGCCAAGTTCCAGTTCACAATGGAACAAAAAATGAAAGCTCTCTACAAACAAATTAAGCAATTAGCAGAACTGGTGACTTATCAGCATCAAGTGACTCGTCAGCTAATCAGCCAGGAGCATGCCAGTCTCCTGCCCATTGTCATGAATATTCCCTCCTCACTTTCAGGAAATGAAATGCTGGAAGACAAAGTGACAAAGAGAGCAAATGCCAAGGCCCGTCGGGATTTTGCCAACAAAAGAGAATTCACCTATTTGGGTCAACCTATGGAGGAGATACTTCACATTTAATCAATGAAGGAAGAATCAGTTCCCTTCTACCTCCAATCAACCCCCGTTCGGGACGGTACAATTCTGAGGGAGTATGTCAATATCATTCCGAATCTCGTGGTCACAACACAAAAGAATGCTGGGCACTCCGCCACCTTATTCAGAACCTAATCGACAGTGGCGTACTGCGCCTGGTAGATGACGACACTGTGCTACGCGCCAGTGAAAATACAGGTCCCACTAAATGGAAGAGTGTGGTAGCCGTCATATCTATTGAAGCTGATCAATCACTTGTCATGCCAATAATTCAACTCAAAGGAAGCAACAATCCTTTGAAAGTGGCCGCTCCCGAGCCAATCAACTTGCCGTGCAGAGCATAATATCCTATTGTTAGCTTGCATAAAGTTCCGTGGAATTATGGAGAAGGTGAAGGATCCACCTCACATACCACTGCTGCAGTGTCAAAAGAAAATCCACTGTACCTTCCCCAACGGGTGATGAAATCTGCCGTCAAATCAAAGGGAAAAATACCCACGGAGAAGATTGAAAAATTCCTCCGCACTATGGGTCATAACGAAGCTACGGTGGTTTTAAGCTTGAAAGAAGCTCCACAACAGATATCAATTTTGGAATTGGTCCTCACTTCCGAGAATCACCGAAAGATCTTGTTAAAGGTTTTAGAAGAAGCCTATCTCCCGACATCCGTGGATGAGGAAAAATTTCAACATCTGGTTGATCACATTTTCTATGACAATGTGATATCCTTCACTGATGATGACATTCCGCCTGAAGGAACCGGTCATTGCAAACTGTTGCACATCGCAGTCTTGTCCTCCGGATACATGGTGGCTGGAGTCCTGATAGATGGAGGCTCATCCCTAAATATCTGCCCATATGCTACCTTGGTGAAGATGAATATCAATCCTAATCGAATTCGGAGTAGCCATACTATCATCAAAGCTTTTGATGGAGCCCACCGGAATTCGGTTGGAGTAATTGAGCTGCCAATTGAGATTGGTCCTCATACATTCTGCGTATCCTTTCATGTGCTCAAGATAGAGTCGGGATACAACCTGCTCTTGGGACGACCATGGATCTACATGGCTGGGGCAGTCCCCTCCACCCTTCATCAACAATTAAAATACATTATAAACAACAGCCTGGTCACGGTCAACGCTGAACCAGAGTGTCCTCGACACGGGGATTTACCGGTCATCAATGCTAATGCGGACGTTGAACCGGTCAGTTTTCATGCTTTGGAAATAAGCAATACCCAATACCATGTTATTGGAGCACCATTGCCCGAACCCCAGATTTCTGCCGAAGTGATGTCAGCCACTCAAGAAATGATGTCGTTGGGTTATAAACCAGGACAAGGGTTGGGTAAAGATTGTCAAGGTATTAAGTACCCTATTCGCTTAACCAAGCACACTGGAACAGCTGGACTAGGCTATTCGGCCAGCTCTAGTCACAGGAACCCTCATAAGCATCCACAGGTTCCTTCAGCTTCAACTATGTGGCGTTTATCTTCGCCTTCAAGTGCTGAGTCCGCACAACCTCCTGTAAAGGTGCCAGCCAATGTCATGGCTATGTTATTTCCTAAGCCGAAACCGGTGGAGGAAAACAAAATCGTTATTCCAGATCCCGCAATCGAAGAAGAGGAGCGGAGAATCAAGGAAAACGTTGTCCGAATATTGTCGGGCATGCATATCATTGTCCATGATGAACATACCAATCGATACACCCCAGACGATGATTGCCCAGACATAATGGCCATCATTCGGGACAGGGAGGATGATGACAGTCCCTCCATCACTGCGGTTCACCCGAACTTTGCCCTTGCCAATTGGAACAGCATTCCTTGCATTGGTTATCAAGGGTAAAGCGGGCACAAGTTCTTTCTGCCCTGTAGATATAATAACTGCTTACTTTTCTGTACAGTATTAGTAGTTTATTTTGCCAGTATATGCTAACACTGTGTATGATCAAACACGTTTCATATATACTAAGTGAAAGCATATTTTGTTTCAGGACTCTGAATTTAGATGTGCATGTACTTGCTGATACGATGCCTCTCCTACACAGGGATTGTGCCTTTGATGTAGAGATGAATTCAGCCTTGATGGATACACAGGATGACATTGAGGTGCCTCCAGAAATTCAAGAATGGGTCAAAGATACACCTAAACCCAACCTTGATCAAACCACTTCTTTCAATCTCGGAAACTTAGAAAGCCCTAAGTTAATCCAGATTGGTTCAGACCTTACCCCAAACCAACGGAATGACATGGTTACACTATTAACCCAATTCCAGGATGTGTTTGCATGGCCTCATAAAGACATGGTGGGTTTGTCCACTGACATTGTCCTTCATCGTCTTCCCATTAAAGAGGGATTTAAGTCAGTCAAACAAAAACTCAGGCGATTGAAACCTGAGTTGAGTTTAAAGGTGAAAGAGGAAATTGTGAAACAATTTCAGGCTGGCATCATCATTGTATCTACATATCCTAAGTGGATATCCAACATTGTGCCCGTACCTAAACCTGGAGGGAAGGTGCGAGTCTGCGTGGATTACCGGGACTTGAATAAAGCTTGCCTAAAAGACAGCTTTCCCGTGCCATTTATCCACATTCTCATTGACAATACTGCGCAATACGACATGTACTCCATTGCTGATTGCTTTGCGGGGTATCATCAAATCATGGTTACCGAGGAAGATCGTGAGAAGACTGCCTTCATCACTCCTTGGGGAACTTTTTGCTATAGACGGTTGTCATTCAGCCTCATCAATGTCGGAGCTACCTATCAACGAGCTATGATGGCTCTTTTCCATGACTTAATGCATAAAGAGATTGAGATCTACGTGGATGACAACATTGTCAAGTCCCGGAAGGAGGATCACCATATAGACCATCTCAGAAAGCTATTCAACAGGTTGCGTAAGTACAACTTGAAGTTGAATCCAGCCAAATGCGCCTTTGGCGTTAAATCAGGCAAGTTGTTAGGATTCCTAGTCAGCCACAAAGGGATTGAGCTGGATCCTGCCAAAATCCAAGCCATCACGGAAACGCCCATTCCTCAGACAGAAAAGGAAATCCGGGAATTTTTGGTAAGAATCAACTTCATTAGCAGGTTCATCTCCCAACTCACAGCAACCTGTGAACCAATCTTCAAACTATTAAGGAAGAACTCCTCCATGAAATGTAATGATGAGTGTCAGAATGCCTTCCTTACAATCAAGAAACAGCTAGTCAAAGCTCTTGTGTTGGTACCACCCAGGGATGATGTTCCCCTGTTTATGTACCTGTCCGTAAGTGACAATGCTATGGGCTGCATGCTGGGGCATAAGGACGATAGAGGCCAAGAACGAGCTATCTATTACCCCAGTAAAAGGTTCAGCAGCAGTGAACACATGTACACTCTGATCGAAAAGACGTGTTGTGCTTTAGCATGGGCTTCCATGAGGTTACATCATTACCTCCATGGTCACACAACCCATCTTATATCCCGTGTGGATCCTCTCAAGTACGTGTTCAACAAACCCATGTTAAATTGTCGGTTGTCCAAATGGCAGTTGATCCTACAACAATTTGACATCGTATATGTGACTCAAAAGTCCATCAAAGGTCAAGGAATCGCGGATCAACTGGCCACCGCACCTTCAGGGGATTTCAAACCCTTAGAAACATATTTCCCTGATGAAGGAGTAATGACAGTACAGCAACACCATCAGTATGATACGCGCCAATCATGGAAGATGTATTTTGATGGAGCTGTTAATATGGAAGGTTCCGGAGCTGGAGTAGTTCTAGTATCTGATACGGGGGAGCAGTATCCCGTCGCCGTCAAATTACAGTTTGACAGCACCAATAATACGGCTAAATATGAAGGCTGTCTCATGGGGCTAAAACTTGCCCGTTCAATGGGCATCAGACGGTTAACTGTCCTTGGAGATTCAGAGTTGGTAATCTGACAATCCACCGAAATCTATCAAACCAAGGAACTACATTTGCTGCCTTACCATCGGCAGGTTTTAAAGATGGCTTTGGAGTTCGAAGAAATCTCCTTTCTACCTGTTCCTCGTAATAGGAATGACTTTGCGGACGTATTAGCAACTTTGGCCTCCTTGATTCATATATCAAATAAGGAGCAATTGCCAAGCGTCACAATTTTCCTGAACAAGGCCCCAGCCTACGGGAATTATATTGGAGAAGTATCGGATGAGCTACCTCCCATCCCACAGCCTTGGTATCAGCATATCAAGGAATATCTGCGAGATGGATCTACACCCGCTGAGGCAAGCCCGACCGAGAAAAGGCGGATCCATCGACTTGCAATGAAATTCTACCTAAGTTGAGATGCGCTCTACAAATGAGATGCAGGATTAGGCCTCCTCCGGTGTTTAGACAAAGATCAAGCCCAAAGGCTCATGGATGAAATCCATGGCGGAGTCTGTGGCCCCCACATGAGTGGACCCCTCCTTGTCAAGAAAATCCTTAGAACGGGACATTATTGGCTATCTCTCAAAGCTGATTGCATGACCACGTCAAAAGATGCTATCAGTGCCAGATTCATGGGAATGCTATACACGCCCCTCCACGGGAACTCCACAATATGAGTTCACCTTGGCCCTTCTCAATGTGGGAAATGGACGTTATCGGGTCCATTGAACCTAAAGCCAGTAATGGACATCGGTTTATATTCACCATGATCGACTACTTCACCAAGTGGGTAGAAGCAGCCTCCTTCCCCATGGTCACTAAAGAAGTCATCATTGGTTTTATCAGAAACAATGTTGTTTGTCGATATGGACAACTAGAGGTGATTGTGTCAGACAATGCCAAAAACCTCAACAAGAAGATGATGGAGGAATTGTGCAGTAAATTCCAAATCAAACATCTCAACTCAGTCATCTATCGTCCAAAGATGAACGGTGCTGTTGAAGCGGCCAACAAAAACATCAAGAAGATTATGCAAAAGATGTCTGCCAACCACAAAGATTGGCCTGATGTATTGCCTCTGACTCTGTTAGCCTACAGAACATCCATGCATACTTCAACTGGGGCAACCCCCTACGCACTAACCTATGGGATGGAAGCAGTGCTCCCCATAGAAGTTGAGATGAAATCTCTCAGAGTGTTGATAGACGCTCAGCTGGATGAAGATCAATGGGTACAAGACAGGTATCACCAATTGTCTCTAATAGACGAAAGGCAAACCGCGGCTATCTTCCATGGTCAGTTATATCAGCAAAGGATCGCCCGATCCTACAACAAAAAAGTCCGGCTATGATAATTTAAACAATATGACTTGGTTTTGAAGAAAATCCTGGACAACCAAGATCAATCTAAGGGAAAATTCGCTCCTAACTGGGAAGGCCCGTTTATTGTCAAAGAAGTATTGACGGGAGGCGCTCTCAGATTGCAAGAAATGGACGGTGATGAATTTCCACAACTCATCAACTCATATGTCGTGAAACGGTACTATGTCTGAAGTAACTCGCAAAAACCATGGTGTCAAACCATCAGATCACCAGTCATTCCGGTTGTTTAACCCTTTACTACATACAACTTTTCTGCACTTTGCCCCTCATGGAAACATACTTTTCAAGCCAGCAGCCTGGCTTTCCTTTGCGCTCATACAACTTAGGTCATCCCACCGTGGATCGAACCTCTTACGTTTATAGTTTGGCTACCCATACCTGGGATCAAACTTTTCCTCTGCAGTTTATCCTCTACTTAGGATTAAACTTTTCTCATCCCGCACTCTGACCTGCACATGGGATTACGCTTTCTCTTCTCGCCCTGAGGGGTGAACTACGTTGACCTGATCTCCTCTTCAATAGGAGTACGTAGGCAACCATTTCATATGGCCCGGTCGCAATAAAACAAAAACAACAAAAACATTTCTACCCTTCTCTCCTCATAAAAAACAACAAAAATATTCCTACACCATTTCTGCCACATACAACGTTGAACCTCTTACACCAGATTCGAACTACGCAGACCTGATCTCCTCTTCAATAGGAGTATGTAGGCAGCCATTCATGGTGCAGTCTCACCCCCTACCAAAACACAAACCCTTGTCAGTTGGTACTGGGATCAAACATCAATCCACTACGTTTCATTCGGCTTCAGACCAGAGGGATGGAATTACCCAACCTCTCCTCCCAAATAAGAGATTCGGCGACCATCTAAGCTGCGGTCATACCTTGAAGAGTAACGCCAATCCATAAGAGATGGAATTAACTAGGCTTCTCCTGAATAAAAGTTCTAGCGACCATCTGTGGTGCGGTCAATCTCAAAGAGGAAAGCCACACTCCTCTCCACATTCCCATACAGAAACCAGTCCCAAGACACCAAAAGATGGTAGGGATACACAGATCGATGATCCATTCTGAACTATCCAGAGACAACTTAATTTCCATCCACCCAGGAGGAATTCAGAATACATCAAGATCACAAGCCCTGAAGCAGCAGGCAAAATAACAAACAAATAGCAAGGTGTATCTAAAAGGGAAGTGATCCAAAAATATATTTTCGTGTCATATATAATGTTGTTTGATATACATGATGTAAACTGTACATGACAAAATGGCTAAGCTAGTCTGTGCAGGTAAGTACAAGCTAATCTATGAGTCAGGATACACGCGAGCTAGCAAGCCCAACATAGCATCCCTCTCAGAAGAAGGAGGTAAAGATGTGGTCTCCTATATGAGAGTATCCACACGACCCAATAAATCAGAAGCCGTCTGCATGATGACCATATGCTCATCAATATATGCGCTCCTCTCTGCGATTATGTCAGTAGTAAGGGACCTCACTGCAGTACTGTCTGTGACGGCTACATCCCGGGCAGATATGGCACTATCCCGCTCAACTATCACTGCATCTCTGGCTAATCTGGCCTCATCCCGCTCAACAATAGCGGCATCCCTGCGAGCTAAGGCCTCATCTCTCTCCAACAGAGCGGCCTCCCTCACATCCAGAGCAGTCGACATCATAGATCGAACCTTATCTCTCTCAAAGGTCATCAGCTGAAGACTCTGCTCTAAGTACTGTGCCGAGTACTGAATCGCAACAGTGCTGGTACTAGGAGAATTTGGAAGAAATACTGGTAACCCAGCAGCGGGCTCCTCCTCGAAGTGGGTATCAATGTCCTCCACAGGATCCACACCCTCTGCGTCGCTATCCGGTACTCCAGATACTGCTGCAGCCGATAAAACCTCCGTCTCCATCCAGGCAGAATACTCTGCGGAATAACCTGGACTGCTCACTGAAAAAGCAGCTACCTCACGATGGTCCCAACAAGCGTATACACGAGATCGGTCCTCGGCTGAGAGGTATCGGGCAGCTGAACGCTGACCTGTCGCCCCTGTGAAAGGATGAAAATCCTAAAACTGGTCAAACTACGACATCACGGCCAATGGGTGATAAGTAGTCACACCCCTCAAGCCGGCCAGAGGGAGGAAATCCATGCCCAGAGCATGAGTAATAAAGTTGTATGGTGAGCTAAGCCCCGAGCACACCAATATGCTAAATGGGTCTCTGATGTCTGCCAAAAATGTGGACCAGGACTGAGCATCTATACACTCCGATGGTTGAAAGGAGTATGACATGGCCACATCGTGGGTAAACCAATATCCATGCCGTCTAAGTGTACCAATCGGTCTCAAGTGTGACATGAACCACACATACAGAAGGACTGAGCTCCTAGTAAACACTCCTGATGGATAAGTATTGCAATAGGATGCTGACCGCAGAGTCTCTGCCAAGATCATAGGCACAATGGTATGGCCCTCCCTGAGAGCTCTCACGACCATGATAATGCCTATATCTATCTCATCCATATACCGCGACATGTACACATATGATAGTACACATAACATTAGTACGTCAACTCTGGCTAGACGCCAATGATCCTCCGGTGCTGTGAAATCCCCGGAATGTCGTGAGTAACTGTCCTCTGAGCCAAATCTGTCGTATAGAAAATGCTGAGAGATCACATGGCCAGATGTCAGCTCATCCTGCACTACTCTGCGCCTCAATCCTGTGAGAGTCATGAATCGTCTACTCATGTCTCCCAGAGCCATATGCACGCAAGGTCTGTCCAAGGGCAGCATCGTCAAACGTGCATACTTCTCCAGTGTAGGAGTCAACTCATGGGTGCCAAAGCGGAATACCTGCCTATCAGGTCGCCAATTCTCTAGCATCCCATCTACGAATCCTGTAGGAACCTGAAATGCCAAAAGAGTCATGGTATGCTGCAGTAATATATCTACAGTCACCCTGTCTGGTGGTGACATACTATCATACCATAATCGCATACCCGATGCCACCACTGACGGTGGGGTATGATCTATACGGCTAACTGTCGAAGAAGACATCTGTGAGGGTCGTGTCATAAGACCATCCAGGGGTCAATGCCGAATATCTCTGGACATACATACATATGCATAACATGATTCATGCATAACAGATAATGGATGACAATATGATATAGGGAATGGAAAAGACTGTGCATGCATTCCTAAGTATATCATCATCTAATACATCAGCTCTATACAGCTACAAATACAGGGAAATGGGGCACAGACGCCCTACTACTAACAGAGGCCTATCAAAAGATATAGCGAGAATGGGGAACAGCCACCCAATATCTAACAGAGGCCTATCAAAAGATATAACGAGAATACATCATAAGAAGACAATGGTGTCGATATCTACATCATCAATTCTGTCCACCTAATGTAACTCCTCCTGAGTCACTGGATCTCTATCAACAGGGATGTCAGGCCTATAAAGAGGAGGATCTGCACCGGCAAAACCAAATGGGTCGTCCGAAGGGCCAGCGCCTGAGCTGGAAGGAACAAATGACTCCGCCTCTGCTGGATCTCTGCCCAAATGCCGAATAAATATATGTGTCTGGTCCAACTGACGGGTCAAGCTATCAATCTGGGTCACATGAGTCAGATCTCGGACACAAGCTATCCAATTTGTCATCATCAAGGATCCAGGAACCATGTCCCCCATAAACTGTGGCGCTAGACTGGGCTCCAATAGTACGAGGAAGCCACCAACGCTGGAATATCTCCTGAGTACATGGACCCTCTGATAATGCAAATCTTTTAACACCCAACAACGGGATATCAATGGTGGGTGACTGCGATATAGGCCAGTGACGCCTGACCGGAGGTAAGATCGGTATACAAATCTCCCCTGTGGTGCTCCTAATAGCATGCTCTCCTAGATAGAGCTCCCAACTGCCATCTGTGAAGAGTGAAACTCTCCTAGTGGAAATAAAATACTCGACCCCAGTCGGGTATCCATCCTCAAAACCCACTGTCAAGTGTTCCCCAGAATAGGGAAGCCAGGTGATGGTGTCGGCCGACAGCAACTCCAACTGCATACGGCAATGAGTTAATCCTTCCGCTACAGGGACCTCGGGCAGAATCGAATGATGCCATCTTCGTCCTCGTGGATAGGTATCTAAACCTAACACACTCACGGGACGCAAACAGGGAAGCCTCTTATAAGCCCAAAACTGCCAACACAATGGCAAGACATCTGCTATCAGTAAACACTCTCAACCTATAAATGGGAAAAGAAAAGAGAAATACTCACCAGCAGAAACGGGTAAAATCCTAGCCAAGCCTCGGTCAAACCCTGTGAGCGCATACGAATGCCCCAGAGGAAATAGACAAAGGTATAGGAGCCCCAATTGTACTCTCCAATACGGTCCACGTCACGCGTAGCGCTGACCAAAGCAAAAGATATCGTGGAAGAGTTATCTGCTATGAAGCAACCTCGAATGATCATCAGGAACAATCGCCGCAGAACGCGATCCCTGATCCTGATATCATCAGGCATGGGCTCACTCAATAGCCCGCTCACATCATCCACGCTCAAAGGACCTGAACGGACGGTCCTGCCTTTGAGCGCCGCCGCCGAAACTCCTAACAAGGATCTGACAGCAGTAGGGGTAATATTCGCCATGCAAGGCACTGGCTCCCCTCCAAACTCCACGCCGATAATAAATCGCCAATCCATCGGCGTCATCATCACTTCGCAATCCAGCAGGTGGAGTGACTAAGTCTGGTGAAACCACCGGTCAGACAATGCCCTGAGGTAACCCCAGGGACAACGACGGGGAAGGATGGAGAAGAATGCCCAAATCCCCACTCATGCACTACTGCTCTATAATCAGGATGAAGCGCCTGGTACATGGAGTGGATGCTAAACCAGTTCCCTCGAGGCTGTGTAAAACCTAGAACCTGCATGAAATGCAAATCTACATCAGAACCCTTTAATCCTCATCAATAGGAAAGAAGGAAAAGCAAAGTCTAACGCCATACCTCGTTAGCATGTAAGTACATCGATGGATGTCTGCCAAAATCACCCAGCAACTCTAGGTTCGCCACCTGAATGCTCGAAAGCTCCCTACGAGGGACAGGTGCAGCAAGAGCGGGATCCTTTATCGGAATATCTGCCTCCTCATCCTCAACGTCTGGAACACCTACCTGGACAGGACGTATCACGACCTCCACCAACCGTCGAGGCTGTCTGCTAGAATGGGGACGAGGCACTTCAGAAGCCCTCCGCCGTACGCCAGAAGCGGTCCTATAGGAACTACTCGGCTGATCTGAATCCATAATATCTGGACAACAAGTCTTCAAATCACCTCAGAAAGGGTGTGGTATTTCCTTACCTGGAGCTTTCTCTAATGCATTTATGATTATATGCATGCATGCATTTACTTTAACAAACAATAGAGTTAAAATGCATGACTACCCAATGCCTACCTTTTGAAAAATTTTACCATAGTCCCCTTTGAAAATAGGACTATCCACATGCACTCAGGCATGTTTAGGTGGCCATTCAGTAGCACACCTGCCCCAAAGTCATATACACAATATATGCATTGAAAATCAAAAGCATCATGCATAAGGCCAACCTCAATGCTAGGAGTACTTTGCATTTCTACCTTTTGCTCATTGGATCTCAAATAGGACAAAAAATAGCAGAAAAAAGTGCCAATTTGACTGTCTCAAAAGTCAAAAAAAATTTACATCATTATGTTCAGCATGGTTTAATACTAACATTTACTATGTTGAATATTTTTTATCAAGTCATTTGTGCATACATAACCACTACTATGTGTTTAGATGCATTTCGTACGATAACTCACAATCTAACGGATAGAAATTAGAGAAAATACAGGCATACATTACCACGATAGTGTGGAACACTTGTACGGTGACAGAATTTACAGAAAGCAGCCCGAACTCAGCAGATCTGAAGACGGCTCGCGATTTTCTCTAAGCAAAACAAGTTGAAAGTGACTTGTGAATGTTGCTGGCTGATGGATATATGTTCTACGCCTGGCCGCAAGCCTATCTGTGGCTACAGTAGGTACACCTACGGCACCCCCATGTGGGTCCCATCCCTCTGGCTCGGTCCAGTTCGAGTTGCAAAGGAGGTCTTACGAATTAAAAAGGTCAAATCGAGAATAAAAATACCATGCGATTGAGCAAAATTGCACACAATCCTGGTCTTCTCTGATGAGACTTTGAATCGGTACATCACGCATTGGTATTCGCCCACACACAGGGTACACCATACAAGTGATCTCAAATGATCTCAGTCAAGCTCGGCAATACCGTACGCAGGTCCAATGCCGCTTTCTTAGGATCATCATCCTTGTCAACCTAGGTCCCCGACGGGGGTTATAACGTGAGTCCCAGACGGGGGTTACAACGTAGATCCCTGGCGGGGGTTACAACGCGTGTTCATCCGTTGACACACAAATCAACGAAGGTCAAGCAGCCTTGACATTATCTCAGCCGATGGCAAGTAAACCCATCAGAGCATACACAGTTGTTCGATCAATGTATACATCCCCAGTAGATCTTCTGAGGGGTTGGCAACGTGAATTCACGGCAGGGGATTACCACGTACATTCAAGCCATTGACACACACATTCATCTTTTATGAGAGAACCCTGAAAGATAATCCACAACCATACCGAATACTACCGGAGGTTCAGTATCAACCCCAGATCGCAATCTGGGAGTAATCGTTCCAATCTTGGAGAACCCCGAGGCATGCAGATCAATACCAGAACACACACCGGAGAAGACCGATTAATCTCAGAGATAACCCCGAGGTATCCAGTCTCAGCCCCAAATATGGGAATATCCTCCAACCTTGGTGATAGCCCCAAGGAAAGCAATTTCGGCATTAACCCCGGAAATGCTTGTTACAAGTGCAACCAGCTTCAATCTCGGTGCTCACAATGAGATACACTGTATCAGCCCGACGATGACATCGGGAAGACAGACACACCTCAAAGATGACAATGAGGACTTTCAACCAATTGCAGCAGTCCAATCCCAGCGAAGTTGAGCAACGTCTGCTTTATCGACCCAACTCGGCAATAACACCGGTAAGGGGCAACATCGTCATCTGACCAACACGATGCCACGCCAAGTCGTCTCAACACATCTACGCAACAACGGCCCACAAGGCTAACCAATCCCGAGTTGCTATTGTGCGGGGTAACGGATGAAAGTTGAAGCTTGAAGACCGGAGGGCACCGTCCCATCTTCAAAGACTTCGTACAAACTCTAATCCCATGCCATCGTACAAACTCTCGACAATGGCGGTCTGAAATAGGTCTTGTACACCTCAAACGGATGCCCGGATTGCACTTCAGAAAAACTGAGTGGACATTACAGTGCCCACGTGCACGTACTTCGAGACGACGGGGAAACCCTGCAGAATTCGCTCTACATTCGCTATACAGTGTATTTTCCCACTTTAAACACCTGTGAGCTCATATATAGCCCTCTTTTGTACCTACACAAGTCTGTGTTTACTCACTCTAAAGATATAGAAGTCTTCTTTGGTAGCCCACTGTAAGCCTTCTCACACACTTTAGAGTCTTTCTCTTCATTTTTGCACACACCCTTCTATACGTTGAGAGTCGTGTTACTTGCTTTTGCCCGAAATTCGGTCCGTGGTTTCATTTCAGTCTATATATATATATATATATATATATATATATATATATATATATATATATATATATATATATATATATATATATTGACTAACATTACCGAGTTATGTCTCGGTTGAGCCTAGACTTCGGTCTGGAGTGTTTATTTACTTTATATATATATATATATATGAACTGTGTCTCGGACTTTGTTCGATTGAGCCTAAACTTCGGTTTGGTGCGTTTATTACTTTAATATATATATATATACTTATATATATTAACTGTGTGTCGGACTTTGTTCGATGAGCCTAAACTTCGGTTTGGTGCGTTTAATTGCTTTCTTATGTATATATATACTTATATATATAAACTGTAGTCGAACTCCGTTCGATGAGCCCGAATTTTACATCCGATGTGTTTACTCGCTTTTATGTATATATATATATATATATATATATATATATATATATATATATATATATATATATATATATATATATATACATTTCGTCCGGCTTGGAGTTTACTTCGTGGTGGTTGACCGTTTTTACAGCTTTCTGTACATTTCGTCCCGCCTGGAGTTTCCTCCGTGGCGGTTAATAGCCTTTAACAGCTTTATTTACATTTTTGGTCCCCCATAGAGCTACTTCGTGGTTGGTGATCATGTCTGTATATATATATTTACGGCTTTTATATATATACCTGCTTACTGCTTTCATACAAATTGCGGTATCATGCGAGCCTAGGGATCATGTGATCACAGATTCATTCCATTGGATCTAGATTCGGTTCCCGTGATGAACATTTTCAGCTATAAGCAGCTTGTAAATTATTCTGCATTGTCTGAATTTCCTCAGATGGTTTCCATACCCACGAGGAAGTCGACATTATTTTGTAAATTATTTTCGTACGGATGCTTCGCATCTGTCAAATAAAATCAACCAAGCCGCGCATTTAATAAAATGGGAGTGCAAAAGGCCTCAATTACTATTGAGCGTCAGGGTTTGAAAAACTTCTTTTATAAAACATCACTGCTATATCTTGCTAAAATTGAATTTTTACATAAATTCAAACCCCGCGTATATAGGTGCGAACGAGGCCTCGTACCACTTTCAAATAACAGCACATTGACTCACACACACACACACACATTCAGATAATAGTTTCTTGAAAAGAGGCGGTCATCGGGTAACACGGATGTCGGGTGGTGCCTAACACCTTCCCCTCGCATAACCAAGTCCCCGGACCCTCAATGAATCTCGGTTTCACCGACCCGTATAGCAGTGTCACATCACTGGGTCAATGTGCAAACCTTTTCTCGGTTGTGTTGGTACAACCATTTAAAAAACCAACTAGCGACTCTTAACAGTCCATCGTCGACATTATACATGTCGGACCTTTTTCACTTGTTTTTTCAAACAAATCTCACCTAAAATGAGAACACCAAAGAACAAGTAACGGAAAGGGACATCTAAAAATCCCGACGTCGACAGTATACATACCGGAATTTAATAAGTATGTATCAATAGGTATAACAATTATCCAAGTGAGGACACTTGTATAATAATATTTAGAAATTAACGAACAGAATAAATGCCTGAATTATACGATAATACTAAATTGATAACCAATGATCGGATAGAATTCAAGAACTGGCATATCGACAAAAGTATAGATACATGAACAATAACACTAATAATAGAGTTCTAAAATTACCTTACACATGTCCATTGCATAAAGTAAATGCAAAGGTTAGATACTTGTCTGGTCTGCTGCTTACAGTTACGCAACTTAGTTTTATCTTTTATTTCGAGACCTATCAATAATAAGATCATTCTATCGATTAGAAATACGTATCATAACACATAGTACTGTTATTTCCAGTCAACACATAGCCTAAGTACATTGTCACATAGTTATATCAGTCATAGGATCACAAATAAACACGTATCTAGTCAAATTATCTAAGTCCAGATCAATTTCAAAAATATTTCGGTGTACAAACGGTTTTATCGCGTAATTATCGAGTCTAAAACTCTATCATGTAGTTCAATATTATTCTGGATATTTTAAATATCAGTCGTATTATTTTTCATAGTCTTATAATAAAATTTAAATAATTATTATAATTAATCATGATTTTTCAAACATTAAAATCATTATTAAATGATTTAAATATTAAATAATTCTATTATCATTAATATTTAATTAATATTAAATTATTATTGAAACCATTGTCAAAATATTATATTTTATAACTTAAAATATTATTAAACTATTTATTTCTATTTAAAATAATTTTTATAATATTAAAATCATTTTTAAACTAATTTATTTAATATAAGTATTAAATAAATCTAATATCTTTAATATTAAATAATTAAGGAAATTTGCCTTAAAATATTAAAAGTTATGTTTTATAACTTAAAATATTATTAAATACCTTATTATCATTTAAAATGATTTTTAATATAATAAAATCATTTTTAATTAATTAATTTAATGCATTTAATAAATAAGTTAAATATCAATAATATTCAAATAAATACTAATATTTATGAAAAATATATAAAATTATTAAAAGTTAATTTTTATAACTTAAAATAATTTTTTAAATTATTTTGAAATTTTCAGAAATAAATTTTTATTTTTAAATGATTTTTAGAATTTATTTCTATTTTTAATCATTTTCTGAAAATTAGAAAATTAAAATAATTAAATCTGTCGCTAAAGGCTTTAGCGACGGTTTCTGTCGCGGTAGGTGTTCTTGAGGCTCAAGAACACTGACAGTCAGTGTTCAAGAGGCTCCCTTTGACCATCTCTAATTCACTGTCTAAATATGATCTTAGCTAACTAAGACACTGACATTATGGTATTGTTGTAACACTACAAGATTTAACTATCATTTAAGTCATACAACATCACAACAAGGAGATCTAGCCCCTCAAACTCACTATCAGAGCTTTCTGGGTTTTCTGGGTTACCCAGAAACCCAGTCAGCTTCGAGTAGGCAGTTTGAGGCTTAAATTTCTTAGGGTTCTGTTAATTTTTAAAGTGTTCTAATAGGTCAGGGTTATAATCCACATGACAGAGTACATTTATCAATCATCTGGTCAGTCAAACGATATCAGAATCATAAGATAGCACCCGATCAAACTATGTCAGAAATGGTGTTCTTGAGTTTTCTGGGTTTTCCAGAAAACCGAGTTCGTGATCAAGTAAGCTAATTTGACCATCCATTACTTTCAGTCAATTGATGATTTTAGTGATATAAAGGCACAGATCTAAAGTCCACATAGCGGGCTATAACATAGATACAATAACATTATCAAAACACATAAATCCTGACAGATCTCGAGCTACTAAAATCTTGTCAGACGCTGCCTAAGGATTTCTGGGTTACCTAGAAATCGCTTGGTCAAGCTCGGTCAACTAGGTTTGACCAACAATAAAATGAAATCTAGACATGGAATAGCCACGATTCCACTTTCAGATCACAGACCACATGACATACTACAAATCTAAAATAGAAAAACACAAAATCATGAACAGATAGGGATCTACAGGGTCTGACATTCGGTTGTCAGACTCATAAAACAAAATTTCCAGATTTTTGAAAACTCTTATTTCATTAATCTAGATGTTATGAATCCGCTAAATACCAACCCATATCATTGATTATCACCACATGCAACATATTAAAACATAAAAACATAACATTTAACAAAAGATCAAAGATCGGATTTTGGAAATAAGCTTTATACCTTCTATGAACAAATCTTGATTCTAGGCTACTGATTTGTTGTGAGTAGTAGTGGGGCTTGTTTTGGGGACTGAAATGCTAAAGAAATTAGTAGGTTTTGAGAGAGAGAGAGAGAGAGAGCTTAGTGGAGTGTATGGTGGACAAATGAGCTTAAAATATGACTTTTCTCTCTCCAATTCTATATATATCACTTAGATGCAATGCATGTGGCTGATAAATGACTGATGGATGTGTATTATTGTCAAATAAAAAGTCAAGAGTTGTTCAACAACTCCAAATATGGCTAGATCTACAAGTTACCAATTAAAGAATGTGCAAAAGGGTATTTTGGTCAATTGTCTTGTGATTTTAATGGTATTCTTGTAATCTTGTCCCAACCCTTAGGGTTTGACCCTTAGGGTTTAACCCCAAGGTCTCAATATTTACTTTTTTAGGATTTTTATTTAGGGTTTAAAAAAATTGAGTTTCTAAAAATAGTAAATTCGGTTTCCCTTATTAAATTAGGTTTCCTAATTATCTATATTTGCTAATTAGGTTTAAAGAGTTACTAATTAGCATTAAGATGACTACATTAGCGATTAGGACTCCCAATTAGCAAATTAGGATTTCTAATTAGGTATTAGGTTTTCTAACAATTAGGGTTTTCAAATAATAATAATTAGGGTTTCCCTAATTAAAATTAATATCTATATTAACATTAAATCATATAATACGCCATAAATCATATAACACAATTATTAAACATTCTTGAACTCCCATTTAAGCTTTAAAATAGGGTTAAACAAATTAATGCTAGGGTTTTAACATTATACACATAATTGACCAACCATTATCAATATGTGCATACAGTACATATTTATAGCACTGAAAAATAATAATATTATATTAATATTCTCATTCCTTATCCAAACTCCAGAATTAGGGTTTAGATTCCATATCTGATTTATTTTTCTAATACGTACCACAATTAATTAAATTAAATTAATTAACTTAACTAATTTGAATAAATTCATATGATAAAATATTTATTATAATAATTCTAATAATAATTCATATATTATTGAAATAATATATAATCATATTTTCATGGAAAATAAATAAATAAATATTTTTCTATAAAATTAATTATTATAAGAATATACTTTATAATGATCAATAAATTCTAAAATAAAATTATTTGTAATTATTAATGTAATAAATAAATTTTTATTTATCATATACATACACATTACATTGCACATATTTCTACCTTTAAAAAAAAATTAAACGCAAAATTTCTTATTTAATTATATAGAAAATATCGGGTTATTACATTACCCATCATATATATATATATATATATATATATATATATATATATATATATATATATATATATATATATATATATATACTGATTTCAAAATAACTAAACCACAATCTCAGAAAATTAAATCCTTGAATGCAATAATTTAAATCCAAAACTCCATGTTTGACATTGTCTGACAAAGTTTAACATTGTAACCATAATTATACACCAAATTGATTCATTTGAACTACATTCTTCTTATTTCTCAACAAATTAACATATTCTAGGTATAATTTCACAATTGGCTTACAATCAAATACTAATTTTGGTACTCCTACAAACCATGTTCATACAAATATTCACTATAAAACCATTTCCTTTCTCTTTGAACGTAAATTAGCATACAATCACACACACACACACACACACACACACACACACACACACACACACACACACACATATATATATATATATATATATATATATATATATATATATATGCTAGTTATAACATTACAATTACATATACACATAATTTCATAACCAATTATAAAAATATGGTTTATAGAAAATTTTATAAAGACTTTATACTACAGTGAAACTCAAGAACACAAAAATATAGGAATTATACTGTAAAACATATATATATATATATATATATATATATATATATATATATATATATATATATATATATATAATATAAAGGTTATGTAACATACCTTCTATTAAATCCTTGCTCACCACATATATTAATTGTTTGAAAGTCTCAGGAATTCTCTGTTGATTCTCTCTCAGACTCTCTCTATTTTTTTCTGAAAACCTTTTTTTGACAACTTCTCTTTTCCCTTCTTAGGCTTAAGCCAAATGTTATTTTACGTAAAATAAAACACAACTCAACGCACACACCCAAACGTCTAAAAACCGATGTTCTCCTAATGACCATATTAAATTATCAGTTACCAAAATTAATATATATTATTTATATTTTATTTATTTAATTCATATTACTTAAAAATTCAAAATTCAAAAAATCCAAAAGTCATAAGGCTCTGTTTGGCAAAACTATTTAAAAATTAAAGACTTAATATCT
Organism: Panax notoginseng; assembly: GCA_016801055.1. NCBI lineage: Eukaryota > Viridiplantae > Streptophyta > Magnoliopsida > Apiales > Araliaceae > Panax > Panax notoginseng. Next base: position 35,542,400 of record CM029015.1, on the reverse strand, counting down.
TTAATCCTTGTTTGTTAAAAACTAAATTAAACTCCTTTAATTTATTTTAATAACTCCTTTATAGTATAGTTTATGGTCACACTTTATTTAATTAAGTTTTCATACTTAATTTATTGAATAAATTTACCACATAAATCAATACAACAAAATTATAATTTTTTTTATAATTATAATTTTATTTAATAAATTAACACATTATTTTAATTACAAAACTCAAATTAAAATATCATTATAATAATTCATTTAATCATTATAAACTCTCTAACTCAATTTATTAATTTAAATTAAGTTATTATCTCACGATGATCAATTTTCTTAACTCATTAATTATTTATTTAACAAATAATTAACCAAGTCAAATTAAATCAAATTAAACAAATATTTATTCGATCAATAAACACAACAATTAAAATATTTATATAACTCAATAAATATTTAAAAATTACAATTTAAAATTCTGAATTGTTACATTCTTCCCTCTTTACAAGGATTATGTCCCCAAAATCACAATTCAAACAAATCATTCGTCACATTCTTTCCTCCTTACAAAGATTCTATCCCAAAATCGAAGTCACAGATTAAACAAATAACTCAAGATAATCTTTCATCGTTTTATTTTCGAGTTCTCACGTAGCTTCTTCAACATTGTGGTTCCTCCATAGCACCTTCACAGAAGGTATAACTTTATTCCTGAGCACTTGTTCTTTCCTGTCAATTATCTGGATAGGAACTTCCTCATTAGACAAGTCCTTATCAAACTACAATGGTTCGTACTCGATCACGTGCTTGTAATCGAGTTTATATGGTCGTAACACCGAAACATGAAAAACATTGTGAACGTTTTCTAACTCTGGAGGTAGAGCTACCTCGTAAGCCACTTCTCCTACTCTTCGCAGCACTTCGAAGGGTCTAAAAAACCTCGGGCTTAGCTTTCCCTTTTACCAAAATGAATTTTTCTCTTCCAAGGAAAAACTTTTAAGAACACGTAATTTTCTACGTCGAACTCACGATCTTGTCTGTGTTGGTCAGCATACTTCTTCTGTCTGTCTTGAGCAGCTACCAATATTGTTCTGATGAGTTTAACAACCTCAGCAGTTTGTTGTACTAGTTTCGGTCCTAACAGTTGGTGTTCACCGACTTCATCCCAGCATAGTGGAGTTATGCACTTCCTGCCATATAATGCTTCGTAAGGCGGTATGCTGATGCTTGCGTGGTAACTATTGTTGTAGGCAAATTCTACCAATGGTAAATATTCATCCCAGCTCCTTTTAAAATCCATGATGCATGCCCTAAGCATATCTTCCAATGTCTGGATTGTTCGTTCGCTTTGGCCATCTGTTTGTGGATGATATACCGTACTCATTCTCAACTGTGTTCCCATACATTCTTGTAGTCTCTTTGAGAAGTTTGACTTGAATTGCCGATCCCTATCTGACACTGGCACTCCATGTCTCGAAACGATTTCTTTAACGTATATCCTTGCCAACTGATCAAGATTGAATCTAATCTTTATTGGCAAAAAGTGTGTTGATTTTGTCAGTCTGTCCACTAGCACCTAAATTGCATCTCATCCTCTCTGAGTAGTTGGAAGACCCACCACAACATCCATTGTGATGTGTTCCCACTTCCATTTCGATATTTCTAACGGTTGAAGTAATCCGCTTGGTCTTTGATGCTCGGCCTTAACTCTTTGACATGTCAAGAATTTCACAACACATTCTGCAACATCTCTTTTCATGTTTGGCCACCAAAAATGATGTCGTAAATCTTGATACATCTTCGTACTTCCTGGATGAATCGAATATCTTGAATTATGAGCTTCGATCAACATTTCGTCTTTAATATCTAGTACTGCTGGAACACAGATTCTTCCCTCGAACCTTAGTAGTCCTTTGATATCGATCTTGTATTTCACGTCACTACCCTCAACCACTTTCTCTTTTATTTTCCCACATTCTTCATCCTGTAGTTGAGCATTCCTTACCTTGTCCACCAAAGTTGGACTAGCTTCTATTTGGAATAGTCGTTCATCGGATTCTTTTGGAAATTTTATTTCCAACTCTAGCTTTGTCATTGCTAAAATAAACTCCTCCTGAGTGGTTATCAGCATTAACTTTTCCCGGCCTTTCCTGCTCAAAGCATCTGCAACCACATTTGCTTTGCCTAGATGATAAAAGATATCACAATCGTAATCTTTTATCAATTTCATCCATCTTCTTTGACGCATGTGTCAGGTCCTTCTTAGTGAGAATATACTTCAGACTCTTATAGTCTTTATATATCTCACATTTCTCTCCTTTGAGATAGTGTCTCCATATCTTCAGAGCAAACACTACTACAGCCAATTCTAAATCATGAGACTGATACCCTTTCTTATAGTCCTTCAGTTGCCTTGATGCATATGCAATAACTTTGTCATTCTGCATAAGGACACATCCTAATCTTTTATGTGATGCATCACTATACACCACAATGTTTCCTGTATTATCTAGTAATGACAACACAGGTGCCACACTTAACTTCTTTTTTAAGTCTTGAAAACTCTCTACGCACTTCTTCGTCCAAACAAATTTTACAGCTTTCCTTGCCAAATTTGTAATGGAGTGGAAATCTTGGAAAAGTTCTGAATAAACCATCTACAATAACCGGCCAGTTCCAAGAAATTCCTCACTTTCGATGGTGTCCTTGGTTGTTCCCAATTGATTACAACTTTAACTTTTGATGGATCGACTGAAATCCCATATTTGTCAATCACATGTCCCAAAAATTATACACTATCTAGCCAAAATTCACACTTACAGAATTTCGCGTACAACTTTTCTTTTCTTAGTGTCTCCAACATTAAACATAAATGTTCCATGTATTCTTCTTGAGATTTGGAGTACACTAGATTATCGTCGATAAATACCACCACAAACTTGTCTAAGAATGGTTAAAACACCCTGTTCATCAAATCCATGAATGCAGCAGGGGCATTGGTCAAACTAAAAGACATCACCAGAGACTCCTAATGTCCATACCGAGTTCTAAATGTCGTTCTAGGTACATCCTCCTTCCTTACCTTTAATTGATGATACCCACTTCTCAAATCTATTTTTGAGAAGTATCTAACACCCTTTAATTGATCAAACAAGTCATCTATTCTTGACAAATATATTTATTCTTAATAGTGACTTTGTTTAATTCCCTATAATCAATGCATAGTCGCATTGATCCATCTTTCTTATTCACGAATAACACCGGTGCTCCCCACGGTGACACACTCGACTGAATGTACTTCTTGTCTAACAGCTCCTGCAGTTGTACCATCAGTTCCTTCATTTCTACCGGAGCCATTCTGTTCGGGGCCTTCGATATCGGGGTTGTTCCTGGCGCTAAGTCAATTACGAACTCAATCTCTCTGTCAGACAGAAGTCTTGGCAAATCCTCCAAAAACACATCCACAAATTTCCTAACCACTGGTATCTCTTCCAGTTTCACCCCCTTCTTCTGAGTATCGACTATGTAAGCTAAATAACCCACACAGCCTTGTCTCAATAACTTATTAGCTTGTATAATCGTCAAACATCTCGCATGTCTAGGCGATTTGCTACCATAGAAAACTACCTTTGACGGAGTGATAAGGTTTACACATTTCTTTTGGCAATCAGTTATCGCTCCATAATTGAACAGCCAATCCATTCCCATAATAACATCAAACTGTCCAAGTTTTATCGGAATTAAATCTACCATCGTGACATTTCCCTTAATGTTCACCCTATAATTCTTGTATACAAACCTAACATGAATCACTTCCCTATTCGTAATTTCTATATTTAAAGGGAAATTCAATTCTTCACTAGGCAATCCTAACCTCTTAGCAAATTCATCAGATATAAACGAGCAAGTAGCACCTGAATCAAATAATACATAAGCATCTATATCATTTATTTGGATAATACCTGACACAACATCCTTTGATTGCACAGCATCTTGCACAGTCATGGTAAAGGTTCTTGCTGTGGGTTTGTTTGATGACGTTGGTCCAACAATGGTCCATGTACCTCCACTGCTACCTCCCTTGCTTCATGTTGTCTCCCTAGCTTTCTTCTTAGGGCACTCACGAGCAAAATGATCCTTTAACCCGCACGTGAAGCAAACGTTCTTCTTGGGTTAATTGCAATTTGGGGCGATGTGACCTTTCTGGCCATAGTTAAAGCATACACATTTACCCATTAAGCATATACCCTTGTGAAACTTCCCGCATGTAGCACATGCTTCGAACTTCCTATCCTGCTGGTTACCCTGCTAACTTCCAGCACCCACATTTCCATTCCATTTTCTCTTCAGGCTATTGTTATCATTTCCACTACCACCATCACCATTATTAACCTCACCTTCATTCTTCTTCTTTCTTTGTTCTTGATTAAACTTTGTTATCGCCTCGCCTCCACCTTCAGCTAGAATTGCCTTCTCTAGTACTGCTGTAAATGTCTTTAGCTGAAACATGGAGACCCTACTATACACCCAGGGTTTTAGTCCCTACTCAAACCTCTTAGCCTTTCGCTCATCTGTGTTGACTTGATATGGCGCAAACCTCATCAACTCGTTAAATTTTGCGGCATATTCTGATATCGTCATTGATCCCTGCTTCAGTTCTAAAAATTGTACCTCCATCTGATTCTTCGAACTCTCCGGGAAATAAGTCTCGAAGAATTTTCTTTAAACCTATCCCAAGTTATAACCCCTTGACCTCCTTGAGTTTTATTGGCCTGCCACCAATAACTAGCCTCTACTTTCAACATAAATATTATGAAAGCAGTCTTCTGATTCTCCCCTACTCTAGCAACATCGAACACTTTCTCTATCTCCATGATCCAGGTCTGTGCCTCAACTGGATTCATAGACCCATAGAATTTTTGTGGTCCAACCGCCTTGAAGTCCTTAAATGTCACAACTTGATTCTGCGGTTGATTTTGTAGTGCACCCGTCAGTAACGTCACTAACTACTAAACGGGGTTAGCTTCAGCATTGTTATTGTTGGTAGATCCCTTAGGGGTTCTTTTTCGTGGCTGACGTCTTCTTGGAGGCATTTTTCTACTAAAATACACTCATTAGATTATTACTCAAATCCTTTAAGTATTTTCTACTTAACTTGCACACCATAAAAGATCATCACATAACACATAACACCTTGAATAAAATAATAACTTTTATTCATTCATTATCTTTTTGAAAACATAAGAACAATAGCATCTCTGTTATTTACATTACTTTCCTGAACTACTAAAGTTTTAGGATAACATCAACATTATATCCCATTGATTACATATCATTAGGGATTTATATATTATTTATCATAATAATAATCGCATATCAGGTACATTCCCTATGATGTCCTACTAAGATGATGCGTAGCCTTACGACGCTCTTCCTCCATAATCTGAAACATTGTTCTGCGATTTAATATGTACGGCAGCAGCGTCTCGAACTGAATCGGATAATATATAACTCAATCTTGAGCTCAATTAATCACTGTGTTGAATACGTTATTCATCCCTTCCATCTTGATCTTCTTTGTGTGTACCTCTCTCTCTACTATCCTGGCTCGTTGATAAGCTTCCTCGGACGCGTCTTCGGCTCTTTCCCTCTGAGTAGGTTCTTCTTTCAACTTGTTCTTCAGCTCTGCAATCTCCTCTGTCATTTGTTCATTCTCTTCTTCAATGTGGATCAACTTCTCTTCGGCATTATTCAGACGTTCATCTCGATCCTAGATCTCGTTGTCCTTTTGCTCCATTGCGATCTGTTGTTCAGCTACTATCTCTCCCAACTCTTCGACGGTATCATGCAGTTCCACATTACGGTCGTATACTTCATCGTACATACGAGCAGCGATCGAGTTTAGTGGAATCTCTTCCTCCTCGTCCTCGTCATCCTCATTCGACTGTGGCAACTCAATGGGGTCCTCCTCATCCGTTACTACATCATCATCCTCTTCAAGTAAACCCTCCTGCTCAACCACTATGACTAACAGAGATGACTCCTGTGGAAGTAGTTGTTACCACTATCTCATAAGTGTTTTATTACTTTTCTCTTAAAACTCGATAAGAGTTTATCTCCGCTATCTTTCAAAGGTTACTTCCTAAGGCTTTTCCCCACCTAAACTTTATAGCCTAAAGCTTTGATACCAACTTGTGACACCCCCAAATTTGGGTACTTCATTCCCACAAGATTTGGTGTTCACTTATAAAAACATTCATATCTAACCATCTAATCATAATAAAACTTGATAATAAACCTTCCCATTAAAGGATTACATTAATAAAAAAAATCTCCCAGGTTATCTAACCTTTAAATACAAATATCATATGCGAAAAATTAAATAACTTCATTACAATAATTAAAATAAAGTCTGACAACAAAATGTCAACATGTTTACAAGTCTTCAATACTTGTTCATCTTTTCTTTCCCTTTACTGGTGCTAGGTACATTGACCTTCTCAACTTTAGCTGTAATATTTATATAAGCAAGAGTGAACAAACAATGCTCACTTGAAATGACAATGAATAAAACTTCATAACAAATGCCAAATAATAGGCTCAATAGAACTGAACAATATGTTTTATCAATGATAATCAAAATCTGACATATATATCAGAGGGTCATAAGACCATGAACTATGTCCATAGTTATAAGTAATCTTTCAACTTAAACTTTAACAGTCATAAGACTATATGGACTCCTCGTACTTAGGGGGATCAGCCCTTCTTATAATATATTATGCACAAACATTTCAACGCTATGCGTAAATTATTCCCTATAATAGGGTTCTTCATCTCAGCATTTAGAATACGAGTCCGCACCAAAGTAATTTGGTTTGGATAAGTTTCAAGGTAATTTAGGTTTAACGAACATCAACTAAGGATTAGTTGAATAAAAAGGTAATCACATTATGTTATGGAATAAATCATAAGTGAATCAACATTGTATACTAAGGTTGTGACACCCCCAAATCCGGGTTACCTGACCCCCGAGTTTGGTGTTCACGATCCATAATATAATACCAATTAACTCCCCATTCATATATAAATAGGATTACATAAGTTATTAACATATATTGTTAATACATAAGTCCCAGGTCCACTAACCTTTACATTACAGAAATACCTCTTTAAATATACAAAAAGGATTTACAATACAATACAACATAATAATATTGTTCATCATAACTAATTTATAACTATGCCTTTTCCCTTGTTCTTCTTAGCAGCACCTTCTGCAACTTCGTCCCTAGCTGAAAAGTTTTATTTATAGCAAGGGTGAGCAACAAGTTTGCCCTGCAAGTTAAGATATACAATAAAGGTATAGAAATCAATATCAATTATTCTAACATTCTCCGCAATAATAATCTGATAATGAAAGAGTACAACGCTTTCAAGGTTTTCTACGATATTCAATGAATAATCAAGAATTAACTCTACGCAATTATAAAGTAGAATATTTTCCAGATTTATGCTGAGCGATCACACTAGATCTAGAACTTATTTTCTCGGGTATCTATCAAAGATTTACTTTAATACATACGCATGAGTATCAGATAACCATAAAGATTAAATCATACCCCTCTGCAAGTACTTAGAGCCGGCCAACTCCTTGTACCCTATATTATGCATAATACTTAACAGCGCGCAATGGTCGAATATACGACCTAAAATGTTCCCTTTATATAAAATGTTGTTCTTCTCAGTCTCAAAATCAAGATTTTGATTTCACAACGAAATACTGTGATTTCAAATTCTATCTACTTATCGATCTAGCCGAAACAATTGGCATCGATCTATCAATAACAATTGATTTCTCTTCTCATATTTATCAAGTTCTAACAATTGTTCGTCAAGCCAGTATAATTAGCTAAGACATTTCTCAATATAATTTGATAATAAATAGAAATTATCTGTACTGCCAATATTAGATTCTGCAGATATACATATCCAACAACAGTAATTCTACGAATATATATTTTCCGAATCAGTAATTTAATTTGAATTTTAATCATGCACTAACTGCGAATAATCAATAATAAATTCCCTGGACATGGTATAATTATCAATAATTAACCATTAAAATAATTGATTGAATATAACTCAAGGTTGAGTTAGAAAACTTGCCTTTCGCGTTGATTACAGCTACACAATATAATTAACTGCGTTCGTAAGACCTATATTCAACAATGTCCGTCTCACAATTAGAACAATCATACATAACACGTAACACTATATTCTACAGTCAAACTTTTCCTAGGCACATTACCACATAGCCACATTAGTGTTTATAACCTATATAAACATTTATCCAGTCTAACTATTTCGGTCTGGTTGGACCTCGGTCTATTTTCGATGTTCTGGTCACCCTATCTGACAATTAACACATTGATTGTCAATTAAACTTGGTCTCTAAGCTTCAATATTATTTTAGATAAATCAAATATCGTTTATAATATTTTTCGGAAGCTTTTAATAATTTATAAATAATTATTATAATTTATAATAATTTTTTAAACACTTAAATCATTTTGAAATGATTTAATTATCAAATAATCTTATCATTATTAATATTTAATAATATAAAAATATTAATAGCATACTTGTCAAAGTATTAAAGTTATTATTAATAACTTAAAATATTTTTAAATCATCAACATTCTACTTAAATGATTTTTAAATAATTAAAATCATTTTTAAATCATTACCATTAATATTTAAATATTAATATAATTATTATCAAAATATTAAAAGTCATTAATTATAACTTAAAATACTTTTAAATCATTTTTCTCATCTTTAAATGATTTTTAAATCAATAAAATCATTTTTAATTCATTTATTTAATATCATAATTAAATAAATCTAATATCATTAATATTAATTTATTAATAGAAATTCTCCAAAAATATTGAAATTTATATTTTATAATTTAAAATATTTTCTAACACTTTATTCTTATTCAAAATGATTTTTAAATCATTAAAATCATTTTTAACTTATTTATTTAATTTAGTAATTAAATAAATCTAATATCATTAATATTAAATTATTAATGAAAATGCTCCAAAAATATTAAAAATTATATTTTATAATTCAAAATATTTTTAAATATATTATTCTTACTTAAAATGATTTTTCATAATATTAAATCATTTTTCTCTAATTTATTTAGTACACTAAATAAATAAATTAAATACCTTTAATATTTAAATAATTATAAATATTAAAGAAAAATATTTTAATTGGTCAGAAATTATTTTTCATAATTTAAAATTATTTTTAAAATTATTTTTGGCAATTTTTAGAATTTATTTCTAATTTTTAATCATTTTCCAGAAATTCAGAAAATAAATAAATAGCAACCGTCGCTAAAAGCCTTTAGCGACACTTGCCTGTAGCCTTAGGTGTTCTTGGCTCAAGAACACTGACAATCTCAGTGTTCGAGACCCTCACTTTGACCGAATTTTAATCATAGTTTAAAGTCGTTTATTGGCTAACTTGAAGTTTAAAATCGTAGTATACATGTAATAATACTGTTAACAATCATCAATTTGGTTATATAACAACACATCAAAGAGATCTAGGCTTCTAAAGAAGTTGTCAGACCCAATCTGGGTTTCTCCAGAAACCTAGAAAATCGAGCAGCCACTTTCAAGCTCATTTTAATCTATGTTCTGCTTATGATTTATGTGATATAATGGTTCCAATATATAGTACACATGACAAATAACGTTACAATAGCCACAAATCAGTTTAACATCAACAGATCCACAAGATAGGACCCGGTCAAACCCTGTCAGAGGGCTGTTCATCCGGTTTTCTGGAAATTCCAGAAAACTGCTAACATGGCCGAGTATGCCACTTTGACTACTTGTTACAATCGATATGTGGAGTGTTTAAGAGTTATAAGGCTAGGGATCTAGAGTCGACATAACAAGTTATAACATGAATACAACATATCATCAAAACATTAATAAAACGGACAGATCTAATCCTTGGAGAGTATTGTCAGACGCTGGTAAACCGTTTCTGGGTTGCCCAGATTTCATCCGGTCAACGTCGGTCAACGGTCTTTGACCGTTAATAACTTATGATCTAAACATCTAATGACTATACTACCACTTTCAGATTAAAGACCACATACCTGGCTACCAATACAAAACATAAAACAAGAAAAATCATAAACATACACGGATCTGTGGCTCCTGACATTTGCTTGTCAGACCACAAATCGTGTTCTTGATAGTTTTGGAAAAACACCAAATTAAGGTACTTTGATGCTATGGATATATGTTTGATCATCATAGATCAACATAAAATATCCATTAGCAAGATTCTAAACACAAAAACACAAAAAATTTCTTAGTATACAAGATCAAATGTCAAATTAGGGTTATACCTTTTCTTGACAAATTTTAGATCTTGGCTCTCCAATCTGTTATTGATTGATCTAGGGCTGTATAAGTGACTGGTATACTTAGCAATTTCGTTGGTTTAGGAGAGAGAGAGAGTTGATGAGAGCATGGAGCAAAATGGTTAGCTTTTTATTATTTTCTCTCTTTAATTCTATATATATTGCTTATATTGTTGCTAGGCTGAGATTTTCGGCTGATTTGGCTGATATGTTGTGTCACCAAGTCAACATAGTTGTTCAACAACTAAAGGGGCTAGCATTTTTGCAAGTTACCATTTAAAGAATATAAAAAGGGCATTTTGGTCATTAACAAAATAATTTTAAGGGCAATCTTGTCCAATGCACAAACCCTTAGGGTTTATGGTATGGGTTAGGGTTTAAGGTTTTGACCCTTTAGGGTTTAGGGTTTGAACCCTTTAGATTTGTAATTAATTTCCAAAATTTTTGAATTTCGGTTTTCAAAATAGAAAATTAATTTTTCAAAATTATAATTAGGATTCAATAAATATATTAATATTTCCTAATCATAAAATTCAATCTTGCTAATTATTATTAATATCCCTAATTAAAATAGTCATTAGGGTTTATAACCCATGAATTAGGGTTTTAATAAGAAAAATAAATTTTCTAAATTACAATTAAGGTTTGTAAAATAGAAATTAAGATAACAAAAATACAATTAGGGTTTTCTAATCATATTTAAATTTAATAAACACATTAAGCTTGCCAATTAGGATTAAGCTTTCCTAATTTAGGATTTAGAATTTCCGAATATAAAATTAGGGTTTCCCGGCGTACAATTAGAGTTTTTAACCGTACAATTGGTTTTCTAAATCTGAGATTATGGTTTCTAATCCCTTATTGGGGTTTATAAATTTTAAACCTTAGCCGATCAATCATTGATCAAAAATTCTATACAGTACAAACACGTAATCATTAATATAATTATTTTAATTATATTTTCTACCGAAATCCTATCTAGAAATTAGGGTTAGGGTTTCTAAAGCTGTTAAGCACAACTCTACTCTAATTTTATTAGTCAATACACATTGACTTTCTCGAGACTTGTATCACCGATACTTGTCACATAAATGATAATTAATATTAATATAAAAAAAAATTATTCTCAAATTTTGGATTATTCAAAATCCCGGGTTATCACATTCACCCCTCCTTAAAAGGATTCCTTCCTCGGAATCACCGCTTTCTTATTCTCTACAATCTTTTAAAGTTGTATCATCAATTCATTTTTATCAACCCAATATTCATTTGTGTCTCAAATTCTAACATGTGACTTGAATCTTTAAAAGAAAACAGTTCACATAAATATCTAACTCATATTACTCGCGTAATTAAATTCTAAATGAAATCATTACCTACTGCAACCTCTTGAGCAGCCACGGCATCATGCACCGTCCTATTGAATGCACGGGCTGATGGTCTTCCTGGCTGTGTAGTTCCTCGAATCGCCAAGGTTCCGCCACTGGGTCCCTTGTTGTCACTTTTTTTCGCATTCTTCTTCGGACAGTTCCGAATCAAATGATCAGTCGATTCACATCCAAAGCAACCTTGAATTTTCATCGGACTGGTACAATTGGGTGACATATGCCCCTCTTGTCCGCAGATATAGAAAACTCCCTTCTTCTTCAGGCAAACTCCAGCATGATTCTTTCCACAATTTGCACATGGCTCCCTCCCTTTCCTATTATCTTCTGTTTTATTACCCGACTGGGTATTCTCACTCCACTTCCTCTTATTAGGGTTACTTCCACCATTGCTTCCACCGTCATTTGTCTTCTTTTTCTTCTCCTGATGGAATCGAGACGCAGCTTCGCTCCCTCCTTCAGCAATCAACGCTTTCTCCATCAATGTTGTGAACGTGTTGATCTGCAATACCGCTACCTTGTTGAATATTCCCAGCTTCAACCCATTCTCAAATCTTTGTGCCATTCTTGCTTCTGTGTCCACCTGATGAGGTGTAAATCTTGCCAACTCGTTGAATTTGGCAGCGTATTCTGTTACCGACATGTTTTCCTGCTTAAGTTATAGAAATTTAACTTCCATCCTGGATTGCATACTCGGCGAGAAGTAGTTCTCAAAGAACAACTCCTTGAATCTTGTCCACAACTCCACCTCTGTACCAGCTCTCGATTGGTTCATCTCCCACCAGTAATTAACTTCTCCCTTCATTAGATAAGTTACAAAAGACGTCTTTTGTTCCTCCGCTACTCTGGCGATAGCGAATGCTTTCTCCATCTCCTTTACCCAAGTTTGGGCTTTAATCGGATCTGTGGTCCCTTTGAACTCAGGTGGTCCTACCGCTTTAAAATCCTTGAAGTTAGCCAATCTATCAGCTGGCTGATTTGTCGCTCTCCCTCTTGCTAGAGCCCTATTTTCCATAGCTTCGGCTATCATATCTGCAAAATTCTGCATTGGGTCAGCTTGACCTCCTTCATTGTTCACTGACTGCTCTTCCATTTGATTTCAATTTTGTCGTCTAGGCGGCATGATCTGATTTAAATAAAAATCTTATATTAATTCTCTTTCTCTACACAAATTCTTAACACAATAAGAATTCAACACATAATTCTCATATAATTGCATATTCATTCAAATAGCACGTAGTACATATAGTACTTAACATATTACTATCCCTTTTTAAATCATACCAGAATTAACGACACAACTTTACACAAAAAGTTGCAATTCTCCATTCACACACAGTTATTACCAGTTCGTCAAACTTACCACACTTATGAGTTTAGGAACTTGCCACAATTATACGAGTGTATGAACTTATCCTAGTCAGACCTTTGGCGTCCATTCGCTGAGGGGTTCAAAACACTTCATATAATTATGAGTCATTAACTTACCATAAGTATGAGTTTTAAGAACACACAAATTAATCTTAATCTTATATTCATATAGAAAATAAGGATTTCATTCATGCAAACATACATATATATATATATATATATATATATATATATATATATATATATATATTTACATATGCTTAACATCGTTCTCGATATTACAACACTTAATATCATAGACTTCTACCCAAAAGATACTATTACATATTTCTAGGTTGTCTACCGACCACTCCCTTCACCAATCTTTTTCTTGTTGGGACACTTGTTGAATCCGTGACCCGTCTGCCTACATGAGAAACACTTCCTCAAATTCGACTTAGGACAATGCAAAGAAATATGTCCTTCCTGCTTGCAGTTGAAACAGACATTCTTCCACATCATGCATTCTCCTGCGTAAGTATTTCCACACTTGGTACAGGCTTGCTTCTTCTTTGGGCTTGATTTTTCAGATTTAGGGCTATCTTTTTCCCTCTTTCTCATCTTCTTGTCCTTCTTGCTGGTTCCTTCAGATGATCCACCACCTTCAGCCTTCATTCTGTCCACCTGCGCCTTGAGCTCGTTCTTTTCTTTAGTCATTTCGCGTAATGCTCGCTCTGTCTTCCATAACTCCTCTAAAAGAAACACTTTACTTCGGAGTTCCTGGACTTCTACAGATTCGTGATCTCGTTCTCCAACTTTAGTCTTATTCTTTAACTCCACCTTAGCTGGCTCAGACTCTGCCTCCTCATCTCTACTCAGATACATCTCGGGATAATCATCATGATCACTCTCGAGATTAACCATGGGTTCATCATCTCCCACCTTCTCAACTGATTCGCTTTGTGCTGGCACTTCAGCTTCTGGCACCGGTGCAACAGCCGCTAGCATCTCTGCACTCTTTTCACCTTCTCCAGACATCCTACAATCAGTTGAAATAACTTGATTAGTATAAAATTCTCACACTATGTGTCCACTTATCTCACTATTGATGCACTTCAGCAATCCCTCACTTAGAACTCTAAATGAGTTTTCTCTATCTCGCGTATGGTTATAATCCTAGGGTTTTCCCCCACCCCACTTAAAGTTTATAACCTACAGCTCTTCTACTAACTGGTGACACCTTGGTCACTACAGCTCTGATACCAACCTGTGACACCCCCAAATCCGGGTTACCTGACCCCCGAGTTTGGTGTTCACGATCCATAATATAATACCAATTAACTCCCCATTCATATATAAATAAGATTACATAAGTCATTAACATATATTGTTAATACATAAGTCCCAGGTCTACTAACCTTAACTTTACAGAAATACCCCTTTAGATATACAAAAAGGGTTTACAATACAATACAACATAATAATATTGTTCATCATAACTAATTTATAACTATGCCTTTTCCCTTGTTCTTCTTAGCATCACCTTCTGCAACTTCGTCCCTAGCTGAAAAGTTTTATTTATAGCAAGGGTGAGCAACAAGTTTGCCCCGCAAGTTAAAATATACAATAAAGGTATAGAAATCAATATCAATTGTTCTAACATTCTCCGCAATAATAATCTGATAATGAAAGAGTACAACCCTTTCAAGGTTTTCTATGATATTCAATGAATAATCAAGAATTAATTCTACGCAATTACAAAGTGGAATGTTTTTCAGATTTATGCTGAGCGATCACACTAGATCTAGAACTTATTTTCTCGTGTATCTATCAAAGATTTATTTTAATACATACGCAGGAGTATCAGATAACCATAAAGATTAAATCATACCCCTCTGCAAGTACTTAGAGCCGGCCAACTCCTTGTACCATATATTATGCATAATACTTAACAGCGCACAATGGTCGAATATACGACCTAAAATGTTCTCTTTATATAAAAGGTTGTTCTTCTTAGTCTCAGAATCAATATTTTGATTTAACAACGAAATACTGCGATTTCAAATTCTATCTACTTATCGATCTAGCCAAAACAATTGGCATCGATCTATCAATAACAATTGATTTCTCTTCTCGTATTTATCAAGTTCTAATAATTGTTCGTCTAGCCAGTATAATTAGCTAAGACATTTCTCAATATAATTTGACAATAAATAGGAAATATCTGTACTGTCAATATTAGTTTCTGCAGATATAAATATCCAACAACAATAATTCTACGAATATATATTTTTCGAATCAGTAATTCAATTTGAATTTTAATCATGCACTAACTGCGAATAATCAACAATAAATTCCCTGGACATGGTATAATTAGCAATAATTAACCATTAAAATAATTGAATGAATATAACTCAAGATTGAGTTAGGAAACATTCCTTTCGCGTTAATTACAGCTACACAATATAATTAACTGCGTTCGTAAGACTTATATTCAACAATGTCCGTCTCACAATTAGAACAATCATACATAACACGTAACACTATATTCTACAGTCAAACTTTTCCTAGGCACATTACCACATAGCCACATTAGTGTTTATAACCTATATAAACACTTATCTAGTTTAACTATTTCGGTCTGGTTGGACCTCGGTCCATTTTCGGTGTTCTGGTCACCCTATCCGATAATTAACACATTGATTGTCAATTAAACTTGGTCTCTAAGCTTCAATATTATTTTAGATAAATCAAATATCATTTATAATATTTTCCGGAAGCTTTTAATAATTTATAAATAATTATTATAATTTATAATAATTTTTCAAACACTTAAATCATTTTTAAATGATTTAATTATCAAATAATCTTATCATTGTTAATATTTAATAATATAAAAATATTAATAGCATACTTGTCAAAATATTAAAGTTATTATTAATAACTTAAAATATTTTTAAATCATCAATATTCAACTTAAATGATTTTTAAAATAATTAAAATTATTTTTAAATCATTACCATTAATATTTAAATATTAATGTAATTATTATCAAAATATTAAAAGTCATTAATTATAACTTAAAATACTTTTAAATCATTTTTCTCATCTTTAAATGATTTTTAAATCAATAAGATCATTTTTAATTCATTTATCTAATATCATAATTAAATAAATCTAATATCATTAATATTAATTTATTAATGAGAATTCTCCAAAAATAGTGAAAATTATATTTTATAATTTAAAATATTTTCTAACACTTTATTCTTATATAAAATTATTTTTAAATCATTAAAATCATTTTTAACTTATTTATTTAATTTAGTAATTAAATAAATCTAATATCATTAATATTAAATTATTAATGAAAATTCTCCAAAAATATTAAAAATTATATTTTATAATTCAAAATATTTTTAAATACATTATTCTTACTTAAAATAATTTTTCATAATATTAAATCATTTTCTCTAATTTATTTAGTACACTAAGTAAATAAATTAAATACCTTTAATATTTAAATAATTATAAATATTAAAGAAAAATATTCTAATTGGTCAGAAATTATTTTTCATAATTTAAAATAATTTTTAAAATCATTTTTGGCAATTTTTAGAATTTATTTCTAATTTTTAATCATTTTCCGGAAATTCAGAAAATAAATAAATAGGAACCGTCGCTAAAGCCTTTAGCGACACTTGCCTGTAGCATTAGTGTAAGACCCCAATTTTTATAAATAAAGATGAATTTTATATAAATATTATTTTTGAATATTACGGAGTTAATTTGATATAATGTTATAGTTATGGGTAATATTTATAAATTTTGCAAAGTACGCAAGTTGTTATATAATATTCGATTGGTCGGGGAATATTCGTTTTAACAGGAAATATTCGTACAACGGCACAATCATTGGTGGACCTCACAACGGAATTATTGTCGGATTGAGAAAACGACAAAAATACTTTATGAAAATAACGGCGGAAGCTTTACCGTTAACTGTTGAAACAGCCGGTGTTAAAAGTACAGTAATACGCGTAGTTGCACAGTAGCACACGGTATTGATTATTGATGCTTACGTGAGAAGTCACTCAGTTTTGTTCAATTATTGCTATAGTAATTGTTGTAAATTTTGCTTATTTTATGGACCCCTATTTACACATTTTTCAAAATAATCGGTAGAAAGTTATTCAGTATATTTATAATGGGACCACTTGTGATTAAGAGATGTTGGGGAGAGAGAGACACGTGGGACCCACATTGGAAGAAAGTAAATGCGGGGGGGGGGGGGAATCTTGGAAATTTTTCTACGGGTAGGAGATTTTTCTCAAAGAAGCATGTGTTATATATATATATATATATATATATATATATATATATATATATATATATATTATAATTTTTGTTTTGTTTGATTAAATTGTGCTAGTATTTGAAAAGTAGACGTCTGATGAATCAACCAAAGGTTTAGTTTGATGCCCGTGAATTATTGCGTCCGTGATAAATCCTTACACAGTGTCTTTCCATTCTCCTATAAATAGAAGTTCATTGCTTCATAATTTCTTACGAATTCACTGAAACTCTAGAGAGAGAAATTATAGAGAAGCTATAGAAAAGTATTATGCTCCCTCTCTACTCTTATTTCAGTTCTTCTTTAAAACGGTAAGGGGTGTTATTCTTTCTTATTCATGAAGAGAACTGTTGTTATTCCATTTCTTATTATTATGTTAGAATAACCTGTATATGCGGTCTACCCTATACTTGGTGACATTCTTCTATTATTCTGTTGGAACATCCTGTCTGTGTGTTTACACCAGACCTGGTTTCGTCTTTATTATTATTCTGTTGGAATATCTTGTCTGTGTGTTTACACCAGACCTGGTTCCGTCTTTATTATTATTCTGTTGGAACATCATGTCTGTGTGTTTTACACCGGACCTGGTTCCGTCTTTATTATTATTCTGTTGGAATATTCTGTCTATGCGTTTTACGCCGGGCCTGGTTCCATTATTTACTATTCTGTTGGAATAACCTGTCTGTGCGGTCTATCGCATGTCGGGTGATTTCTTTTGTTATTCCATTCTTTATTATACTCAGTTGGTTAAGTTTTAACTTTTATACTTCATGAAATTAGTGGAATATCCTTGATAATTGCGGTTCATCCAGTATCTTTTCATGAAACTATTCTTCTAAGCATTCTTGAATTTTACTCCACAAAGCAGTATCATGTTGACAATTTGGACGTTGTTAATTCTTGGATAAATTAATTCTTGAACTTGTTTTATTGAATTCTTATATCATTGTCATCATCCTCATGTTTATAAAATGTTGAAAGTCATCTGTGGCCTGTAGTGCATAGATGGACTTGGTATGATTATGACCAGGGATTATTCGGTATAATCATGACCGTAATGTGACAAATGATGTGGTAAAAGTCCTCATTGGCCCGTAGTGCATTGATGGACAGTTGTTGGCATGATAATGACCATTAAGTACACGAATATCCTTGGCCGTAGTGCAGGGGTGATTCGATGATGTGGATTATTTTATTAAGCTGAGTCCCAGCGATAGCAGTGTTGAAAAACCTTTTAAATCATAAAAGATAGTAGAGTTTATTTTCTACTTGACTCTTTTAATGGATTGATTGTTCCGCTGCAGTTAAACTTGATGTCTATTATATTTTATCAGTTTAACATTGTTGAAGGCTAATGATAATTTATTCTGCATTATCTTAGTCATAATATTTCTTACTAGGCTAGTTGAGCTCACCCTTTCTTTCACTGTTCTCTTCAGGAAATGAGAACGTAGCTGGGGCAAGTCGGGGAACGGAATGATGGTCCGAATGATAGTATTAGTTAGTAGTCCTCACTATTCTATGTAATAGTGTGTTAATAAATGTAATGAGGACTCCTTTTGAGTATGAATACTCTCTAGAAGACAATATTTGTATTCAACCTCACAGTTTATGTTTTGTCGTATTGTACACGACAGTTGTATTAGTAAGTTATATTTGTATTCTGTACTATGTATCTGACGACCCAAGATGGGTGATGTATACCAAATTTTGGGGGCGTAACAGTTGGTATCAGATCTTAGGGATATGATCATTGGCTAAGATGTGAGAATAGAACTAGGAGGGGAGAGACGGGGAATTCCTTCACTAGTATGACCTACCTAAGTTTATTTGCATGGTATTTAATTGGTCGGTCAGAATATAAGGATAATATATGACATCAATTAACTTTCGTTTTGTAGCAGTATCTGAAAATAGCATCTGAGAATGTTGAGAATAGCAATGGAGCACAAGCGACTGTTGATTCACCACATATCAATAATCAGGATAATGTGCATCAGGAAGGAGACAATCCTCATGCAAACAACAACACTGACCAGATGATGAATGATGGAATGTTCAGAAGCTTTACGCAGTTCATGCAACAGCAGGCGAGAGCGGCTCCTGTCCAAAATGTAGGTGGAAACACTGAAAACTCTCGGACGGTCACCGCTAAATAGTTCAAGGAGCTGGGACCACCGGAGTTTAAGGGAGAGCCAAAACCACTTATAGCGGAAACATGGATAAAGCAGATTACCAAGATATTTGATGTCTTGGGATGCTCCAAGGAGCAAAAGGTTCCCTTTGCCACCTTTATGTTGCGAGGAGAGGCAGATTACTGGTGGGAATCGATTAAGCGTACTCAACCTGCCGCACTGAAGATGTCATGGGAGAAGTTCCAAAAGCTGTTCAATGACAAATACTTTCCCGAAAGTGTTCATCACATGAAGGAGGTGGAGTTCATCAAATTGGAGCAGAATAATATGATCGTGTCGCAGTATGAGGCTAAATTTGCTGAGTTGTCCCGGTTTGCTTCCCACTTGGTGGATAATGAAGAGCGAATGACGCGAATGTTTTTGCGAGGTTTGAAACCTGAGATACGTCAACATCTTATTTCTCATAAACTGTGTTTGTATTCAGATATTGTGAATATGGTTCAGTTAGTGGAGCGCGATAACGAGTCAACGCAACCAAAATAGAGCAGTCGACAAAATGATAATACCAGTGAGAGCAGTCATCGAAGCGGTGACAACAAGCGTGGAGGGAATCAACAGGCCAGAAATGGTAACCACTTCGGTGGTAATCAGGGCCAAAACAATAAGAATGGTCATTTCAAGAAGAGGAGATTCAATAATAATGGAAAGACGTCAGCACCAGCACCCATTGTTAAGGAAGGAGAACGACCACCTATCATATGTTTCAAATGCGGAGGGGAGGGGCACATCAGTCCAAACTACGCGATGCCGCCTAAAGCATGTTATAATTGTGGAAGAGAAGGTCATTTAGCTCGATTTTGTCGTTCACCAAAAACAAGTTCAACCAGGATGGAGACACCAAAGGCCGTCCCAGAAAAGTCAAAACCGGTGCAAGGGAGAGCGTTTGTTGTGACCTCCCAGAAAGCAAGGAACCCGAATGAAGTCACCACGGGTAAGCTTATCATAAACTTTAACGAAGTCTATACTTTATTTGATACCAGTTCTACCCATTCTTTTATTTCTCCTACTTGCGCTCATCGATTAAATTTGACTCCGGAGAAATTAGACTTTGACTTATCTGTTGAAACTCCATTGGGAGAAACCTTCATTACATCCACGGTTTATAAGTCTTGTTTGGTTCAAGTTGGTACCCACACATTACCTGTCGATCTGATTTCATTAAAAATAATTGCATTTGACGTGATTCTAGGGATTGATTGGTTAACTACTCATCATGCAAAAATTGATTATTTCCTAATCGACCTATTATGCGAATTCAAGCAACCAAACCATTAAAATCAATCGCTGTCATCTCAAGCCATAAAGCTATTCGTTTATTAAAAAACGGATGTCAAGCTTTCTTAGCTCATGTCACAGATCTAAACAAAAATACGTCAGTTTTGAATGATATTTCTATTGTTAATAAATTCCCTGACGTATTTCCTGAAGAACTTCCTGGCCTACCCCCAGAGCGTGAAATTGAATTTTGTATCAACCTTGAACCCGGTACAAAATCCATTTCTAAAACCCCATATCGAATGGCTCCTATTGAACTTCAGGAGTTAAAGATCCAACTGCAGGAATTGTTAGACATTGGCTTTATTCGTCCTAGTACTTCTCCTTGGGGTGCTCCTGTTCTATTCGTGAAGAAGAAAGATGGAAGTATGCGACTTTGTATTGATTATCGGGAGTTGAATCATGTCACCATCAAAAATAGGTACCCATTGCCACGTATTGATGACCTGTTTGACCAGTTGCAAGGAGCACAATTCTTTTCAAAGATCGATCTTCGTTCTGGATATCATCAGCTGAAGGTTAGAACTGAGGATATTCCAAAGACGGCTTTCAGAACTCGGTACGGGCATTATGAATTCCGAGTCATGTCCTTTGGATTGACTAATGCTCCTTCTGCCTTCATGGATATGATGAACCAGGTATTCAAGGAATATTTGGATCACTTTGTGGTCGTCTTTACTGATGACATCCTTATTTATTCTAAAAGTCATGAAGATCATGAGCAACACTTGAGGCTGGTACTCCAAAAGCTTCGTGAATACAAGCTTTATGCCAAGTTAAAGAAATGTGAGTTCTGGCTGGAGGAGGTAGCATTCCTTGGGCACGTAGTATCAAGTCGTGGAATATCAGTTGACCCGGTAAAGATTGAAGCTATTCAAAGCTGGGAGCAACCTAAATCAGTGACCGAAGTACGTAGCTTTCTTGGTTTAGCTGGTTATTATCGGAGATTCGTGGTAGGATTTTCTCGAATCGCTACTCCATTAACTCAGCTGACTCGGAAAGATACAAAGTTCGGTTGGAGCGAAGAATGTGAGAAGAGTTTTCAAGAACTCAAGAGGAGACTCATTTCAGCACCTGTTCTGACAATACCATCTGGCTCGGAGGGATTTGTCATCTACATTGATGCTTCGAGCAAAGGGTTGGGATGCGTTCTCATGCAACATGGAAAAGTCATAGCCTATGCATCAAGACAACTCAAGGAATATGAGAGGAATTATCCTACTCATGATCTAGAGTTGGCAGCTGTTGTCTTTGCACTTAAAATTTGGAGGCATTACTTATATGGGGAGAAGGTGGAGATCTTTACGGATCATAAAAGCCTCAAATATTTCTTCACTCAAAAGGAACTCAACATGCGACAACGACGTTGGCTTGAACTGTTGAAAGATTATGATCATACCATTCAATACCACCTTGGAAAAGTGAACGTGGTAGCTGACGCTTTGAGTAGAAGATCATATGCAAGTACGAGTGCGATATTGTCAACACAAAGGCCCATTTTGTGTGACTTGCAAAGGATGGAGATAGAGTTAAAGACTCCAGGGACCCATGTGATGATGGCGAATATACGAGTAGAACCAACTTTAATCGATAAAGTTAAAGCTGCTCAAGCTACAGACCTGGAGCTGATGCGTATGAGGAAGAAAGTGCAAGAAGGTGCTATGCTGGAAGCAAGAATCGATGAAGAAGGAATACTTCGAGTCAACTCCAGACTTTGTGTTCCTAACAACCCTGATTTAAAGTATGAAATCATGATGGAGGCGCACAACACACCGTTTGCAATCCATCCTGGAAGTACCAAAATGTATCATGATCTTCGTCATACATTTTGGTGGAGCAATATGAAGAGAGAGATAGCGTTGTTTATCTCAAGGTGTCTAACTTGTCAACGAGTCAAAGCGGAGCATCAAGTACCAAAAGGTCCATTGCAACCACTTGAAATTCCAGAATGGAAGTGGGAGCACATTACTATGGATTTCGTTACCGGTCTTCCTTGGGTTTCTTAAGGTATTGATGCGATTTGGGTCATTGTTGATAGATTGACCAAGTCTGCTCATTTCTTACCGATACGAGAAACTTATACACTTGAACGTCTTGCTCGTATGTACATAAACGAGATTGTAAGACTGCATGGTATGCCAGTATCCATAGTTTCTGATTGAGACCCAAGATTCACTTCACGATTTTGGGTTAGTTTACAAAAAGCTATGGGCACAGATTTACGATATAGTTCGGCATATCATCCTCAGATGGACGGACAATCAGAGAGGACTATTCAAACTCTAGAAGATTTATTAAGACTCTGTGTCCTTAATTTCATGGGAAGTTGGGACAAGTTCTTACCATTGGTGGAGTTTTCCTACAACAACAGTTATCAAGCAAGTATTGGCATGGCTCCATTCGAAGCATTGTATGGAAGAAAATATCGTTCTCCAGTATGCTGGGATGAGGTGGGTGAAGCAACGTTGTTGGGACCGGAGTTGGTACGTATGACTACAGAAAAGATTCAAACGATCCGACAACGTATAAAAACCTCACAAGATCGACAAAAGAGTTATGTTGATCTTCATCGAAAGGACGTGGAATTTGATATAGGAGATCATGTGTTCTTACGTGTTGCTCCATGGAAAGGAGTTATGAGATTTGGAAAGAGAGGAAAGCTCAATCCTCGATTCATCGGTCCATTTTTAATCCTCGATCGAGTAGGAACTGTGGCTTATAGACTCGCTTTACCGCCAATTATGTCTCGTGTTCATAACGTTTTTCACATATCCATGTTACGTAAATATGTGGAAGACCCGAACCACATTATTGAGTTAGAACCGGACGAAATAGTAGAAGATTTGACGTATGAAGAAGTTCCTGTTCAAATCTTTGATAAGAAGGAACATATTCTACGCTCCAAAGTTATACCTCAAGTCAAAGTTTTGTGGAGAAACCACGATGTTGAGGAAATGACTTGGGAGTTAGAATCTGAAATAAAATCAAGGTATCCTTACCTCTTCGACATACCAGGTACGTACCCTAATTTTGAGGGCGAAATTTCATAAGAAGGGGAGGTTGTAAGACCCCAACTTTTATAAATAAAGATGAATTTTCTATAAATATCATTTTTGAATATTATGGAGTTAATTTGATATAATGTTATAGTTGTGGGTAATATTTATAAATTTTGCAAAGTACGCAAGTTGTTATATAATATTCGATTGGTCGGGGAATATTCGTTTTAACAGGGAATATTCGTACAACGGCACAATCATTGGTGGACCCCACAACGGAATTATTTTCGGATTGAGAAAACGACAAAAATACTTAATGAAAATAACGGCGGAAGCTTTACCGTTAACTGTTGAAACACCCGGTGCTAAAAGTACAGTAATACGAGTAGTTGCACAGTAGCACACGGTGTTGATTATTGAATTTTGCTTATTTTATGGACCCCTATTTACCCATTTTTCAAAATAATCGGTAGAAAGTTATTCAGTATATTTATAATGGGACCACTTGTGATTAAGAGATGTTGGGGGGAGGGAGACACGTGGGACCCACATTGAAAGAAAGAAAATGGGGGGGGGGAATCTTGGAAATTTTTCTACGGGTGGGAGGTTTTTTTCAAAGAAGCATGTGTTATATATATATATATATATATATATATATATATATATATATATATATATATATATATTATATAAATTTTTGTTTTGTTTGACTAAATTGTGCTAGTATTTGAAAAGTAGACGTCTGATGAATCAACCAAAGGTTTAGTTTGATGCCCGTGAATTATTGTGTCCGTGATAAATCCTTACACAGTGTCTTTCCATTCTCCTATAAATAGAAGTTCATTCCTTCATAATTTCTTACGAATTCACTGAAACTCTAGAGAGAGAAATTATAGAGAAGCTATAGAAAAGTATTATGCTCCCTCTCTACTCTTATTTCAGTTCTTCTTTAAAACGGTAAGGGGTGTTATTCTTTCTTATTCATGAAGAGAACTGTTGTTATTCCATTTCTTATTATTATGTTAGAATAACCTGTATACGCGGTCTACCCTATACTTGGTGACATTCTTCTATTATTCTGTTGGAACATCCTGTCTGTGTGTTTACACCAGACTTGGTTCAGTCTTTATTATTATTCTGTTGGAATATCCTGTCTGTGTGTTTACACCAGACCTGGTTCCGTCTTTATTATTATTCTGTTGGAACATACTGTCTGTGTGTTTTACATCGGACCTGGTTCCGTCTTTATTATTATTCTGTTAGAATATCCTGTCTGTGCGTTTTACGCCGGACCTAGTTCTATTATTTATTATTCTGTTGAAATAACCTGTCTGTGCGGTCTATGGCATGTCGGGTGATTTCTTTTGTTATTCCATTCTTTATTATACTTAGTTGGTTAAGTTTTAACTTCTATACTTCATGAAATTAGTGGAATATCCTTGATAATTGCGGTTCATCCAGTATCTTTTCATGAAAATATTCTTCTAAGCATTCTTGAATTTTACTCCACAAAGCAGTATCATGTTGACAATTTGGACGTTGTTAATTCTTGGATAAATTAATTCTTGAACTTATTTTATTGAATTCTTATATCATTGTCATCATCCCCATGTTTATAAAATGTTGAAAGTCATCTGTGGCCTGTTGTGCATAGATGGACTTGGTATGATTATGACCAGGGATTATTCGGTATAATCATGACCGTAATGTTACAAATGATGTGGTAAAAGTCCTCATTGGCCCGTAGTGCATTGATGGACAGTTGTTGGCATGATCATGACCATTAATGAATACACGAATATCCTTGGCCGTAGTGCAGGGGTGATTCGATGATGTGGATTATTTTATTAAGCTGAGTCCCAGCGATAGCAGTGTTGAAAAACCTTTTAAATCATAAAAGATAGTAGAGTTTATTTTCTACTTGACTCTTTTAATGGATTGCTTGTTCCGCTGCAGTTAAACTTGATGTCTATTATATTTTATCAGTTTAACATTGTTGAAGGCTAATAATAATTTATTCTGCATTATCTTAGTCATAATATTTCTTACTGGGCTAGTTGAGCTCACCCTTTCTTTCACTGTTCTCTTCAGGAAATGAGAACGTAGCTGGGGCAAGTCGGGGAACGGAATGATGGTCCGAATGATTGTATTAGTTAGTAGTCCTCACTATTCTATGTAATAGTGTGTTAATAAATGTAATGAGGACTCCTTTTGAGTATGAATACTCTCTAGAAGACAATATTTGTATTCAAACTCAGTTTATATTTTATCGTATTGTACACGACAGTTGTATTAGTACGTAGTATTTGAATTCTATACAATGTATCTGACGACCCAAGATGGGTGATGTATACCAAATTTTGGGGGCGTAACACTTAGGTGTTTTTGGCTCAAGAACACTGACAATCTCAGTGTTCGAGACCTTCACTTTGACCGAATTTTAATCACAGTTTAAAGTCGTTTATTGGCTAACTTGAAGTTTAAAATTGTAGTATACATGTAATAATACCGTTAACAATCATCATTTTTGGTTATATAACAACACATCAAAGATATCTGGGCTTCTAAAGAAGCTGTCAGACCCAATCTGGGTTTCTCCAGAAACCCAGAAAATCGAGCAGCCACTTTCAAGCCCATTTTAATCTATGATCTGCTTATGATTTATGTAATATAATGGTTCCAATATATAATACACATGACAAATAACGTTACAATAGCCACAAATCAGTTTAACATCAACGGATCCACAAGATAGGACCCGGTCAAACCCTGTCAGAGGGCTGTTCATCCGGTTTTCTGGAAAATCCAGAAAACTGCTAACATGGCCGAGTATGCCACTTTGACTACTTGTTACAATCGATATGTGGAGTGTTTAAGAGTTATAAGGCTAGGGATCTAGAGTCGACATAACAAGCTATAACATGAATACAACATATCATCAAAACATTAATAAAACGGACATATATGATCCTTGGAAAGTATTGTCAGACGTTGGTAAACCGTTTCTGGGTTGCCCAGATTTCATCCGGTCAACGTCGATCAACGGTCTTTAACCGTTAATAACTCATGATCTAAACATCTAATGACTATACTACCACTTTCAGATTAAAGACCACATACCTGGCTACCAATACAAAACATAAAACAAGAAAAATCATAAACATACACGGATCTGTGGCTCCTGACATTTGCTTGTCAGACCACAAATCGTGTTCTTGACAGTTTTGGAAAAACACCAAATTAAGGCACTTTGATGCTATGGATATATGTTTGATCATCATAGATCAACATAAAACATTCATTAGCAAGATTCTAAACACAAAAATACAAAAAATTTCTTAGCATACAAGATCAAATGTCAAATTAGGGTTATACCTTTTCTTGACTAATTTTAGATCTTGGCTCTCCAATCTGTTATTGATTGATCTAGGGCTGTATAAGTGACTGGTATACTTAGCAATTTCGTTGGTTTAGGAGAGAGAGAGAGAGTTGATGAGAGCATGGAGCAAAATGGTTAGCTTTTTATTATTTTCTCTCTCTTTAATTCTATATATATTGCTTATATTGTTGCTAGGCTGAGATTTTCGGCTGATTTGGCTGATATGTTGTGTCACCAAGTCAACATAGTTGTTCAACAACTAAAGGGGCTAGCATTTTTGCAAGTTACCATTTAAAGAATATAAAAAGGGCATTTTGGTCATTTACAAAATAATTTTAAGGGCAATCATGTCCAATGCACAAACCCTTAGGGTTTATGATTTGGGTTAAGGTTTAAAGTTTGGATCCTTTAGGGTTTAAACCCTTTAGATTTGCAATTAATTTTCAAAATTTTCAAATTTCGGTTTTCAAAATAGAAAATTAATTTTCCAAAATTATAATTAGGATTCAATAAATATATTAATATTTCCTAATCATAAAATTCAATCTTGCTAATTAGGATTAGTATCCCTAATTAAAATGGTCATTAGGGATTATAACCCACAAATTAGGGTTTTAATAAGAAAAATAAATTTTCTAAATTATAATTAGGGTTTGTAAAATAGAAATTAAGATAACAAAAATATAATTAGGGTTTTTTAATCATATTTAAATTTAATAAACACATTAAGCCTGCCAATTAGGATTAGGCTTTCCTAATTTAGGATTTAGAATTCCCGAATATAAAATTAGGGTTTCCCGGCATACAATTAGGGTTTTTAACCGTACAATTTGTTTTCTAAATCTGAGATTATGGTTTCTAATCCCTTATTAGGGTTTATAAATTTTAAACCTTATCCGATCAATCATTGATCAAAAATTCTATACAGTACAAACACGTAATCATTAATATAATTATTTTAATAATATTTTCTACCGAAATCCTATCCAGAAATTAGGGTTAGGGTTTCTAAAGCTGTTAAGCACAACTCTACTCTAATTTTATTAGTCAATACACATTGACTTTCTCGAGACTCGTATCACCGATACTTGTCACATAAATGATAATTAATATTAATATAAAAAAAATTATTCTCAAATTTTGGATTATTCAAAATTCCGGGTTATCACAAAGGTCATGCTTTAGGAATAATCTAAGAGCATAAGCAGTTGAATAACATAACATACCTTGTTTGGGCAATATTAAGCTAAGGTTATTTAGAATTGAGTACTGAGCATGCATAACAAATAGTAAATTGAACGATAAAACTTGTTCAACATTAGTATATCAGAATGTAGAAACTTGCATGCTAAAATAACAACTTAAATATTAGAGAAACTTGCTCAATATCAAGAGGTAAGGTTTAAGAGCTTGCACAATATAAATAGAGTTAAGAAATTTGCTCAATGAAAGTTTAGAGTTAGAAAACTTGCTCAATGAAAGTTTAGAGTTAGAAAACTTACTCAATGAAAGAGATAGGGTTTAGAAAACTTGCGTAATTGTAATCGAGATAGGGTAATGAAACTTGCCTTGCGTGTAAGCTAAACCGTAATAATTCGATTCACAATATCCTATACACATATCATTTTGACATAATTAGTCATTACAAAAACTCTATATATAAATAAGTATCTATTTCATGTATGGCGTGATTTTTAATCACATAATCAAGTTACATCAATAAAATAATAATAACACTCGTTTAAGTATTAATAATATGCTCATTCTTAGAACTATAATACCACAATAATAAAAATTATATTTTTAACAGTCATAGTATTGCATTATATCAACAATTACAGACTCTGTGTAAAAGAAAACTCATTTATGGCCATACTGCTAACTGGAGCTGCGGCGCCATAGTTTGCACTGTGGACGGCGCTGTGGTGCGGTGTTAGCGCTGCGGCGCGTAGCACAGGCCATGGGCAGGCGCTGCGGCGCGAAGGTCGAGCTGGGGCTCTGACTTTGGCGTTGAGGCGCGAAGTTTAGAGCTGGGGCACTGATTTTGGAACTGAGGCTCCGAGTTACAGAACCGAGCACGAAGAACATAACAAAGCTAATTTGTTTAACTGTTTAACACTGCTAACACCTAAATTAACACGTATAACTTACATAGATTACTCATAAACATTACTCATCATATATATATATATATATATATATATATATACTGATTTCACAACAAATAAACCACAATCTCAGAAAATTAAATCCTTGAATGTCATAATTTAAAACCAAAACTCCATGTTTGACATTGTCTGACAAAGTTTAACATTATAACCACAATTATACACCAAATTGATTCCTTTGAACTACATTCTTCTTATTTCTTAACAAATTAACGTATTCAAGATTTAATTTCACAATTGGCTCACAATCAAATAGTAATTTTGGTACTCCTACAAACCATGTTCATACATATATTTACTATAAAACCATTTCCTTTCTCTTTGAACGTAAATTAGCATACAATCACACACACACACACACACACACACACACACACACACACACACACACACACACACACATATATATATATATATATATATATATATATATATATATGCTAGTTATAACATTACAATTACATATACACATAATTTCATAACCAATTATAAAAACATGGTTTATAGAAAATTTTATAAAGACTTTATACTACAGTGAAACTCAAGAACACAAAAACTTAGGAATTATACTGTAAAACATATATACGTACATATATATCTATATATAATATAAAGGTTATGTAACATACCTTCTGTTAAATCCTTGCTCACTACAGATAATTGTTTGAAAGTCTAGGGAATTCTCTCTTGATTTTCTCTCAGACTCTCTCTATTTTTCTCTGAAAACCTTTTTTTGACAACTTCTCTTTTCCCTTCTTAGGCTTAAGCCAAATGTTATTTTACGTAAAATAAAACACAACTCAACGCACACACCCAAACGTCTAAAAATCGACGTTCTCCTAATGACCCTATTAAATTATCAGTTACCAAAATTAATATATATTATTTATATTTTATTTATTTAATTCATATTATTTAAAAATTCAAAATAATCCAAAAGCAATAAGGCTCTGTTTGGCAAAACTCTTTAAAAATTAAAGACTTAATATCTTTAATCCTTGTTTGTTAAAAACTAAATTAAACTCTTTTAATTTATTTTAATAACTCCTTTATAGTATAGTTTATGGTCACATTTTATTTAATTAAGTTTTCTTACTTAATTTAATTAATTTTAATAACAATTTATTGAATAAATTTACCACATAAATTAATACAACAAAATTATAATTTTTTTTATAATTATAATTTTATTTAATAAATTAACACATCATTTTAATTATAAAAATCAAATTAAAATATCATTATAATAATTCCTTTAATCATTATAAACTCTCTAACTCAATTTATTAATTTAAATTAAATTATTATCTCATGATGATCAATTTCCTTAACTCATTAATTATTTATTTAACAAATAATTAACCAAGTCAAATCAAATCAAATTAAACAAATATTTATTCGATCAATAAACACATCAATTAAAATATTTATATAACTCAATTAATATTTTGAAATTACAATTTAAAATTCTGAATTGTTACATTTCCTTTCCAAGGAGATACCTTTAGAAATACATACGAACATACTTCAAACTCTCTATTTACTCGATGCAAGTCTGTAAACTTCCTTTGTCTGTCTTGAGCTGCTACCAGTCGCATTCGTATCAGCTTCACTACATCTGCTGTCTGCTGCACCAATTCTGGTCCAAGCATTCGGTGTTCTCCCACTTCATCCCAATACAATGGTGTTCTTCACTTCCTTCCGTACAAAGCTTCGTAAGGTGGCATACCTATGCTTGCATGATAACTGTTGTTATACGCAAACTCTAATAATGATAGGTGATCATCCCAACTACCCTTGAAATCCATGACGCACGATCTCAACATATCTTCTGGCGTCTGAATTGTTCTCTCGCTCTGCCCATCAGTCTGTGGATGATACGTCGTACTATACTTCAACTGTGTTCCCAGCTGTTCTTGTAGACTTCTCCAAAAGTTCGACGTGAATCGTGGATCACGATTTGACACAATCGAAACTGGTACTCCATGTCTGGACATAATTTCCTTAACATAAAGTTTAGCTAACTGGTCTAAGTTATATTTGACCCTTATTGGCAAAAAGTGAACCGACTTCGTCAACCGGTCCACTATTACCCAAATTACGTCGTACCCTTTCGTTGTAATCAGAAGTCCCATCACAAAATCTATTGTGATATGCTCCCACTTCCATTCCGGAATCTCCAATGACTGTAACAAGCCACTTGGTCGTTGATGTTTGGCCTTAACTTTCTGACAAGTCAAGCACCTACTCACACACTCAGCTATCTCTCTCTTCATGTTCGGCCACCAACAACTTTGTCAAAGGTCTTGATACATCTTAGTGCTACCAGGATGAATCGAGTACCTCGAGCTATGAGCCTCTTGTAACACTTGCTCCTTTAAATGCGTCTCATTCGGAACCCAAATTCTTCCTTCAAATCTTAATAATCCCTCATTATCAAGACTATACTTAATATCTTTTTCTTCGGTTAACCGCTTATTCATCTGATCGCACTCCTCATTTCTGAGTTGTACCTCCTTGACTCTCTACTATGATAGATTGAATATTCATTGTAAACAGTCTCTGTCCTGATTCACTCGGCAACTTCACCTCTATCTCCATCCTAGTCATCTCTGTTATTAACTCAGTTTGAGCCGTTAACATAGACAACTTTTCCCGACCCTTTCTACTTATGGTATCGGCAACTACATTGGCTTTTCCTTGGTGATACAAGATTTCACAGTCATAATCCTTTATCAACTCCAGCCATCTCCTCTGTAACACCCCCTTCCCGAAAAGGAAAGGGAGGTCACGTGCAAAGCACAACAAACCTCAAAATAAGTAAACAGAGCACTAATAACCTCAAAATATTAATTGTGGTGATCCGTTAATAAAGTACTAAATACAATTCTCTAAATAGAGTCAAAATATATAACCAAAACCAAAAATCGAAACAACCTAGATGATCAAAGACAACTCTCTCATCACACTAGCCCTGAATCACCCCTACAAACGTGTCAGAAGAAAAACACATCATGAGCCAATTGCCCAGTACAGATACAGATATACAACTAATATACGAAAACAACTAAGATAAAATATTGAACAAAGCCTCAAGTATAAATATGGATGAAAATATAATCTCCAAAAATCTGAATAAAATATATTTGAATCAACAGAATTGACGAAACCAATAGAAGAATAAAGAAATAACGAACTGAAGTAACTAACTCAATGAATTGAACTGAACAGAAACAAACAAAACTAATACAATGAAATAATAGGTTGAATCAAATGGTTGGGTGTTATTTCATACAGAGTGAGCTCAAAAATATACAATGCCACACAGGCAAATCACACATTGAACCGCGAATCCAAATGTATGCAAATCGGATAGATGTGTCTGGCACAACATCACAAATCCGCTGAACAAAAAACTAGGGTAAACCCATACGCCTCCCACAACAAAATACCAAATGGCTCACTTCCTCCGTAGCCTAAATGGAGATGTCGTGGACTAATCACACCGTCACGAAAAGTGTCATGTCTCTCGTGCCAAGACAACATGCATGTGGTACCCCCACAGGTAGTTATACCTCAGGTATACCCTACGATATATTCTACCTAAAATACCATGTCACAACACATGCGACATATATAATACCAACAAAAGGGTTCTATATGTACATGTTGAACCAAAACAAATTATAGTCACAAGGTCTCAAAAAGAAGGTAGTAACATGTACCGCTCTACAATTATCAAAAATAAATACTAAACATGATAACCTAATTCAAAGAGTACAAATACGAGTCATAAATATATCAACTCCAAAATGAAACTATTATATGAATTTCACAAGAAATAATTATGTGAAAGAATAACGAAATTTGAAATAAGGGACAAAACGAACAAATCAAATTTAACAAGAATGTCGTTGAAAGGGTACAGAATCCGTACTTGAATTGAGCAACGTAATACCCAAAATTTATATTACAAATATAACTCGTGAATTTCCCTCCGTTTGATCTAATAAAATAAAATGAAACTTTATTACAATTCTAATCATTAAGAACATAATATTGTTCAATTAGTTATTAAATAAATTCTAAACTTTTACTAACTAAATGATTTAGTTCGAACTAATGTATAAAAATTATATTACAATTCGTAAGTTCATATTTCAATTAACTGTTGACTAAAATGTACTATACATATATTTATGTATAAATTTCACCTACCCTGACCATTCATAATCTCATATTCCTGATGGATTCCTTATGACTATAATAATATATATAGTAATTTAACCGAATATAAAATTCCTTATGAATGAATGACTAATACTTCAAATTCAATTGAGTACTCAAATCAATTGGATTCATTCATCATATATGTGATACCAATCAACACATGCATGTACTATTAATTACTCAAACTTACCAAATAAATAAAATAAAATTGTTATTCCTTCTTCTCCTTTCTGCGCAGCCGCACTAGTCTATCTATTTCTCTTCGCATAGATATAATAAAGTAATTAGGTTTTGTTTATTATTTATATATCTTATTATTTCTCCTAATTTTAATAGGGTTTTAATATTACTCAAATATACATTAAATCCAATTAATTTTACGACCCAAATAAATTTTTATTACTTATTAATACTTATTATAGCCCACATAAATTAAATAACTTGTTTGACCCAAACAAAAGACAAAGTCCAATAAAAAAATATATATATTTAAAATGCAACTTTAAATGTTAATTTGTTTCTTCTGGGTATTACATCCTTTGTCTCATATTCAACTCTTTCTGTGTGAAGATATACTTTAAACTCTTATGGTCCGTATATATCTCACATTTCTATCCGTAAAGATAATGTTTCCATATCTTTAAGGCAAACACTACCGCGACCATTTCCAGATCATGAGTAGGATAAACTTTTTCATAATCCTTCAACTGTCGTGATGCATACGCAATGACCTTGTCATGCTGCATGAGCACGCAACCAAGTCCTCTATGCGAAGCATCGCTATAAACTATGAAATTTCCTGTGTCATAAGGCAATGATAAAATAGGTGCTTCACTTAACCTCTTCTTCAGTTCTTGAAAGTTGTCTTCGCACTTCTCAGCCCACATGTATTTCACCGTCTTCCTTGTCAAATTAGTTAACGAGGGAGCTATCTTAGAAAAATCTTGGATGAATCTCCGATAGTATCCCGCTTACCCTAGGAAACTCCGTACCTTAGTCAGCGTTTTTGGTTATTCCCAATTTATCATGGCCTCCACCTTCGTTGGATCTACTGAAATCCCCTCATGGTTAATAACATGACCTACAAATTGTACCCTTTCCAACTAAAATTCACACTTAGTGAACTTTGCATATAACTTCTGCTTTCTTAGTGTCTCTAACACTATTCTTAAGTGTTCAGCATGATCTTATGGTGTCTTAGACTAGACTAGAATATCATCGATAAACACCACGATGAACTTGTCCAAATATTGTTTGAACACTCTGTTCATCATATCCATAAATGTAACTGGTGCATTAGTCAAACCAAATGACATCACCAGAAACTCGTAATGATCGTAACGAGTCTTGAATGCCATCTTCAGTACATCCTCCTTCCTAACCATTAACTGATGATACTCCGTCCTCAAATCTATTTTAGAAAAATACTTTGCCCCTTTCAACTGATCAAAGAGATCATTGATACTAGGCAATGGGTATTTATTCTTTATAGTTAACTTGTTCAACTCTCGATAGTCGGTACAAAGTCTTAACAACCCGTCTTTCTTCTTTACATATAGTATCGGTGCTCCCCACGATGAAACACTCGGTTGAATGTACTTTCTATCTAACAATTCTTGTAACTGAACCATTAACTCCTTCATCTCCACTGGCACCATAAGATACGGTGCCCTTGAGACTGGTGTCGCTCCTGTCACAATGTCTATTACAAACTCGGTCTCCCTATCCGGTGGAAGACCCGACAATTCACTTGGAAATACATCATTAAATTCTTTAACTATAGGTATTTGTTCCATGGTTGCTCCCACTTTTTGGGTATCAACAACATGACACAAATAACCTACACATCCCTTCCTCAAAAGTTTCCTAGTTTGTGACATGGTAAGACAACCACCCGATGATCTATTACCGTAAAATACTACCTGAGGTTGTCTCAACGTTCTAATATTTACACATTTCTTCTGACAATCTATAATTGACCCATGGTTCAACAACCAATCCATTCCGAGAATTACATCGAATTCTCCCAACTTTATCGGTATTAAATCTACTAATAATTTACAACCTCAAATATCTACACAATAACTCCTATGAATACCTTCAACATGAATTATCTCTTCATTTGCTACCTTAATATTCAAAGGTACAAGCAACCTTTCAGGAAGTAATCCTAATCGTCTAGCAAAATCACATGCGATAAATGAACAAGTAGCACCCGAATCAAACAGTACGTAAGCACTTATATCGTTGATCGAAATAATACCTGTAACTACGTTCCCTGATGCAACTACATCTTGGACCGTCATGTTAAAGGTGCAGGCCATCGGCTTACTCGTCTGCGCTGGACCACCAATATCTAACCTACTGCTATTAGTGCCCTTATTCCGGTCCGTCCCCTTCTTCGGGCAGTTTTTCGCTATGTGGTCAGTTGATCCACATACAAAGCATCTATGATTCTTCTTCGGACTTGGACAATTAGGCAAAATATGCCCCTCCTGTCCACAGTTGTAACATACAGCCTTCTCCTTGAGACAGACTCTTAAGTGAGTCTTCCCACAGTTCTTGCATGCCTCCATCCTTCTCTTAAGATCCCCTTGCTTCACTCCGATATTCCCAGAGTTAAATCCCTTCCTCTTCTGGCCTTCGCCACTGCCACTGGCTCCTTCAACTTTTACTCCCCCATCTAACTTTCCCTTATTTTTCTTCTCATTGTAGTATTGGCTTAAAGCCTCATTCCCACCTTTGGCAATTATTTCCTTCTCTAGTATGGTCCCAAAAGAAGTACTTTGGAACACAGATATTTGGCTATAGAGCCAGGATTTCAAGCCCTGCTCGAAACTTTTAGCCTTTCTCACTTCAGTGTCCACCTGATGTGGAGCAAACCTTGTCAGTTCATTGAACTTGGCAGCATATTGGGTAACAGTCATCTCCCATTGTTTTAACTTTAGAAACCGCATCTCCATCCTCCCCTGCATACTTGTGGGAAAATATTTCTCGAAGAAAATCACCTTGAATTGAGTCCACGTAAGATTTTCTATACTGGCCTTAGCTTGGTTCGCCTCCAACCAGAAATTGGCCTAACTCTTCATCATATAGGTGGCAAAAGAAACCTTTTTCCCCTCGTCGACATTCGCAATAACAAATACCTTCTCTATTTCTTTTACCCAAATATGGGCTTCTATTGGGTCCATAGTTCCTTTGAACTCCGGCAGACCGACACTCTTAAAATTCTTAAAAGTAATAGCCCATACTACTACAGGATTTATAGGGATATTAGCCCCATTTCTATTAAAAGTGATTGTTAACAAGTTAACGAACTCTTGCATTAGGTTAACCGGACCTCCCTCCGGTTGGTTAACATTAGCATCTTGATTTCGTTGTCTCCTTCTTGGCGGCATTTTGCTGTTAAGAAAAAAACATGTCATTATTACTTCTTTTCTTATTACTTAGTTATTATTCATGATTAAACAATAACTTCAACTCATTACTCAATATGTTCCATAAAAAGGTTTATATTGATTTACTTCTTGTAGTATAATACTACATCGTTCACATTTACACAGCCTAAGCTGATTACAATATTATCCCACAATTGCTTTCCAAAAATTGGGATTTACAAAAGACTACCCTTTGTTATACAAAAGAGGGTTTTACGTCACTACTAGATACATCGTACTTACATATCTAACTCTACCCTAGCTAATACTAGGTTACATCTGCCTTATGGCATTCTCAAAATCTGCGTTGGCAAGACTGGCAATAATATCTCAGTTGATAGTATGTCGAGTCTGCCCTGCCTCTATCGGATACCCAGCTACCTGCTACTAGAAATCTGCATGAGAACTCCTATGTATATAGGACATTC
Organism: Panax notoginseng; assembly: GCA_016801055.1. Classification (NCBI taxonomy): domain Eukaryota; kingdom Viridiplantae; phylum Streptophyta; class Magnoliopsida; order Apiales; family Araliaceae; genus Panax; species Panax notoginseng. Next base: position 35,504,759 of record CM029015.1, on the reverse strand, counting down.
TCCCTATCTTTTGCTTCTTAACCTTTAGTTCCTGCCTGAGCTCAAAGGTCTCCAGTTTCAGCTCATGGACCTTGTCCTTAACCAAAACACGTTCGTCATGCTCCTCCTCCCACATAGTTTCCATACTTGTCTTATCTTCCAAGACAACATGAAGCTCCTCCTTTATCATCTCCTTAACCTCATTTCCCAGCTATATATTTCTATCCAATAAGGCCATGAACAGTGTGCTCATTGACTCCCCCGGAGTCAGCTCTTCTGCAGGTGCTATTGGGTTAAAGGACATTTCCTCCACCTCTTCTTCCGATATGCCTTCAAACATGGACAAGAGGTCTAAGCTTTCAGAGTCTCCAGACTCAATTACCACCACTTTCAGCTCTTCTGCTATAGGGTTCGGTAAGATCTCTACTTGATTTACCAATTCTTCACTCACTACATGTATATCCCTATACATTTCGTTTTCTCCTTACATCTACAACAAAACAAATTAGTTTGATTAGTACACGTTAGTAGAATAATAAAAACACATATAATACATAATGCATTTTTAGGGTTAATTTCCATCTTTTACTTCTTTGACTTTCTTAAGGTTATGACTTAAGGTTTTATTTTTCCCCCTTAAGTTTTATAACCTATTGCTTTGATACCAACCTGTGACGTCCCCAAATCTGGGTATCTTCCAACCCGACCAATGTTGCTACACGGTACTACCATTCACACATACATTCAATTTAAATGCCTTAAAAGAACGAATATGTCTTACATATATTCCAAATAATATTATCATTCCCCAGGTTCTTAATAACCATTACATTCGTTCTTGTCATAATATCAACATTCAACCTATACTATTACAAAAGCAATCTATAGGTTTGCCTTAGCCTTCCCTTTATCTTTACCAGATCCTTCGATCCATTTGGTCTTAGCTGTATTCATATGGTTTAAGCAAGAGTGAGCATAACTAGCTCAGCAAATATGATAATAAATAGCAAGCTTGAAGCATAGGAATCGTATATCTTCCATAACTGAACAATAGTTACGAAGTACTATTGATAATTCAAAATAGCACTTCTTTTTCTTCAAAACATTTCATAATGAATAACATTCAGTAAAACATCAATTTCGGTCCAAGACCTTGAGCAATTCATACTTTGTTTGAAAAGGACAACCCGACACCAAGTCTGTAAGTCAGGCATTACTTACAAGCACGTCTAGGTGATCAGCCTATAGTACTCTATGTTGTACAACACTACTTTCTTTAAACGTATGCAAGTTTAAGTTGTGGCAACCTCACGTGCCTGTCGTTTGACGACAAAACATTTGTTTAGCATACTCAGTCTTCATTTGAAAATCATACAAACTAAGTTTGGCAAAACTTGACAACAGTTCAATAGATTAAAAGAAATCCAAATAAACATCTTAAGTCTAGCCGAAGGAATTGGCTTCGACTTCATCATACATCAGTTCATGCGCAAGATACATGAATCACAAAGCTTGTCCAGTTTGAACATAGACAATGGTTAGAACACTTTCCTTTAGCTTCTGCTATAGTATAATTACTTTTCCTTTGAGTCTTTAAGGTCTCTACAATACATAACCACATAACGTACCACATTAGGTCATATTTAATCGAGCATGTTTACTACTATATCTTACCCTTCTTCTCATTCTAACCATGCCTTTGACTGTTTATCATTGGTTTCGGGTTGTCATTATGTTTTACATCATTCTTATGTTCACGTTCAAGTAAGTTATCTTCAACCTTTAGTATCTTACTTAAGGTTTAAACATCTTAATTGATGTTACATTAAGTTATTTAAGAATGTGAATGTCCATTAATCAATTACATCCTTCCTATTATATTCAAAAACATTCATGTATAGGTCTTGCATAGTGTTGGCGCTGCGGCGCCATCTTTTACTCTTTAAGCAACGCTGCGACGCCACTCTTCAGTGTCTAGGGTCCAGACTCGACGCTGCGGCACGAGTCTTAGTTCAATTGGCCGCGCTGCGGCATGAAACTACCATAGGTCATGACACTACTCGGTGCTGCAGCGCCACCTATTTGGCCTTGGGCTGGCGCCGCGGCACCAGCTCTTTGCACCAGATAGAAAAAATAGTTTTCTTACTTTGCGAACTTCTCGGACTCCAAATTGGATCATTTTAAGTCCGAATTGGCTCGTTCAAAAACTATTAGCTCACAAATCACATACTCTATGTGTTCGTGCAAGAATTTTTCACTTTCAAATTCGTTAACTTGAAATTCACCTTTGAGCTCATTTTTAACGAAAACGTTAAAAGTTCGTGAAGTTTCTTCGTTTTAAGTCAGAATTTGGTCATTTTTGAGTCTGCAACTCTATAATACCAACTGAGACTCATCCCCATCGAAAACCAACATTTCCAAGTTCAATGTCAAAATTTGACTTCCATTCTGAGAATTTCACGATTTCGACGATTATCGTCTAAACTCGTGAATTCCGCCATAACTTCGTTACTTGAGATTTTTAAACCATTTCAAATGGATTCATTCCATCATGCTAACATTTTAACCAACATACATCATATACATGATAAGTTCTTACTTGTTCTTCATGAGTTCATAACTTAATTAAGTACAAATTACTTGTGCATGACTTATTAAGATTTAAGTCTTTTGATTAGCCATTCTTATTACTTCTTAGCATACATGTCTACCAATCAACACTTCTCTTATCAAACTACAATTGAAGAGATGGAAGATTAATAGTCTAGGATCATTACCTTTCAAGTTCACTTGATTCTTTCTTGTTCTTAGTCTTGCTTCTTGAACTAACAAAGTCTAACTTTTCTAGCTTTTCTAGCTTTTTCTCTCCAACCAATAAGCACTTAAATGTTTGTTGGTGGAATAACAAGTAAGAAATGATCTAGAAAGTCTCATATTTATAGAAATTCCAAAGCTAGGGTAGTTTAGTCATTAAACCAATCCACCTCCTTAATTAACCTCCTTACTATTCCTAGCTTAGCCACCAAGTAAAAACTACTTTACTTGGCCTCCACAACTCTTATCTTTTGCTTGGCCACCAAGATCACCCATGTGATCATGGGGCCCACATGGGTTGCCCCATGGGTCATCTATACCAATTGGATCGATCCATGGATCCGGTTCTTACTTTGGGCTTTAAGTTTAATTAATTTAACTTATGCTTTGGGCTTGCATTAAACAAACATTGGGCTTGTACATTAATAAGTATTGAACTCTAACCATCCCTACACCTGGGCTTGTATTATTCCTACACAATCCTACAAGTCCAATACACTTGGCTCAAAGCCTTATAATGTATTGTCTATGTATTAATCTCATATGCTAACTCGTATACTTATTCATCATATACGACATACCATCATTCATACATACTCCTATAATACCTCGTATCATACTTGTATTCATTACCTCGCACAATAGTTACGTATCATACGATATCATCATGTAGTTCATTAACGCTTTACTTTTCTTGACGTTCTGAAATTAAGTCCGCAGGCGAAAAACCACGTTTGCTATACATGAATTATTATTACATAATCCATCTCCCTTTGATATTCTATCTTTACGTATTTTTCGAAAGTTCAAAAATAATTCCTAAGCATAAAACTGTGAATAGTATTTTTTAGAAAATTTCTCGAAAAACTTTTATTTTCATCTTAGAAATTCAAACACTTTAATTCCTTCACGTAGCCAGAATACTATGATATTCTGACGTATTTAGGTTATAGAACAACCTCCATCTTATTAGCTCAAAAATTCTTGTTTGGCACTGCAACACCTTGATTTGTCTTGAACGAGACGCTATAATGCTTAAAAGGGGCTGAACTACTTCTTTGGGGCGCTGCACCATCGAAAATACACTAGCAAGGGGCGCTGCAGCGCTGGGTAATTTTCTACTTCAACATCTATTGGGAAAATGGTCATAACGTCTTCATACGAACTCCAATTTGAATGATTCAAGATGATCCGGAAAGAAGAGACGTAGATCTACAACTTTCATTCTTTGGGTTCTTCGAAATAATGGCTGAAGCAATGCACAAAATGGCATTGAAGTGACTGATGTGCAAATGACAATTGGTAGTTTCCAGATTTGACACCCGTTGGGAAAATTGCCATAAGTCTAGTATCATAACTCCGATTGAGGCGATTCATGATGATCCGAAAAGAGGAGAAGTTGGTCTACAACTTTCGTTCTTGGAGTTTTGATAGATAATGGCCGGATCAGGGCCAAAACTGGCTTCACGAGACTGCAATGTCAATGGCGAATCGAAAGTGCGAATTTGGCGATTCCAACCATCGACCCAAATGACATTCCATCCAATTCCTACAAAACAAAGTAAAAACACATAAAACTAATACAAAAGCACTTAAAAGCAATTAAAAGCCATATTACACAACAATACAATAAAAGCACATAAAAAGCGAACAAACTAGCTCAGGATTTACAAATTAACAAACTTAAAGGTACCTAATTTGTGTATATAGAATACACTCATCAAATACCCCCAAACTTGAATATTTATTTATCCTCAGGCAAAACACTAAGAAAAAAAACTATAAAAATAAATTCTAACAATCAACTACATTAGCAATGAATCAATAAGTTTGAACAATGGCCTTAAAGATGTCAAAACATGATAACTCCAGAAAACTTTTAAAATTTCACAACGTCTAGGATTTCAACTTGCTTATTAGTTATACCTTACTTTAGATCCTTTTCGTGTATGTGTGTATCCATTTGCACTAAATCAATTATAGCTCGGATTGGCTTATACAACCATATTACCTTATGAAAGAAATAAACTTCAAAAACTATATGCTTAACACATCACTCATCGCAATTGTAGACAAATCAAACATTCCATAAATTTGAGATCAAAGGACTCTTAGGTGAGTGCATTTTATGCTCCATCCTACCCTAAGTCCGCTTTTATGGGCGAGTGTGTTTTACGCTCCATCTCAACCCACCACAAGATTTTTGATATATTTTTATTTCTTTCTTCTTTTTTTATAGGTGAGTGCATTTTACGCTCTATCTTCCCTTAGTATGTGTTTATGAGTGAGTGTGTTTTACGCTCCATCTCAACCCACCACATGACCGATTAATCAAACTTAAGTATATTGCTTCGAGTGATGTTTAAACGAGTTCTAGAGCTTATTAATATCTCCCACAAGAATTCAGTCATATAAACCTTCTCTAAGTATACAACTAGTTCATTACAAATGAATGAGTGCTCAAAAGTAGGAGTCATATGCAAAGCAATAACAAACAATAAGTCAATCACCCAAACTAAGTAATATTTATCCATTTTTCATGAGTTATAACCTTAACAATCATTTGCATGATCATAAATTATAGCTCAATTCAAATTAAATCAATGCTCAAGAGACACAACCTATACTAGAAATGCAGTTCAACCCAAAAATAAAAACACAATAAAACAAAACATATCAAAACAAAACATAGAAGACCCCCAAACTTGAAACTGACAACGTCCTTACTAAACGCAATAAAAGAATTCAATGCAAAGGATTTTCGTGATCATTTATCAGTTGTCGCCTTCCGCAACCGACGTCTACTATTTGCTAAGATATAACATAAAATGGAAATTTTTCAAAATTTTCAAATTTTTAACTAATATGCATAACTAAACATAATAACATCAAAATAACTGACATAATAACATAATACTAACTCAAGTACGAAGAATATCACGAGTACCCCAAAACTTAAGACAAACATTGTCCTTAATGTAAATATAGATAAAATTAAAACAAAGGACTTCCCTGAGGCTGTGCTAATCGTCATCGACAGCATCTTCACCACCGTAAGTCATTTTGGAGCAATTCCAATTCAAAAGCACCAACAAAATTCAAGCAATAGCTTGCACCTTCTTTTTGGCCTTAACTGGTGCCTTGACATGCCTTGCCTTTTTCTTTTCTTGGCGATTCATTGGTGAATCATGCTCTTACAAGTATAATAAAAATGTGTCATTCAAAATCGGACTGTAAGTATCCAACAGTTTCGTTGAGTCTTGCATAAGACCAATGCATTTACTTACAATCTTGTCAATCCAATCTCATAAACGATAACAATAAATAGAACTATAAGGCCCCAGCTTACGCCAAGTCTTGCACAAGAGCTGCATTTATATACAGTCTTGTCAACCTATTTATCGCAATCGAAAAACACGCGCAAACAAAGATCAAACAAATAAAAGATAAAAATACGTTCAAATTAAGACTAAATTGATTGAAATCAATATTGGACAATATTAGAATAATAATTCTCCGGTAACGGAGCCAAAAACTTCTTGGTCGTAAAATCGATCACAAAACATGCTCAAGTATACGCGGTCTAACAAGTAATACTGTGATATGGAAAGTTATCGAATCCACGAGGAATTATCTCTAATGATTAACCAAGTACTAACTTTATATCGCCTCACTCTTATTTAAACAGTTGATTAAATCGTTAAATTATGATTACAATTAATCAAAATAACAGAAAAACAAAACATAGATATATAGATAAAGAGCTAAGAACACAATATCCACATACAAGCATTTTGTCAAACACTTGGCGTGCATCACTTTGTTCAAATCTCTTAACTTTCTTTATGATCATGGTGGCCACTATGAATTGGCAATACATAAATTATGCATAACGTAATCACATGCCCTTATATTTTTGGTCTAAATCCAAAATTCATTTTCCAATTTCAAATAGATTACCAAACTAATTACTAATTCCTTAGCAATTAAACATTAAGCACGAAATATAAAGAACCAATTCGTATGACACCAATCAAAAGGAAAGTAAATTATAAGTTTAATTCATAACAAATAAATCAAACTATTCCAAATATTAGGTAATCACTCATGGATAATACAAGTATCAAAGAAAAGTTAGAGACTTAATTCAATTCCTTGCCTCCATTGGTGTTACAAGTGCTTGTGCACTAGATCCCCAAGCATGAGTTCTAGCCGCTAGAGAAAGAAGAAAGAAAAGGAATGGCTCACCCTTGGTTTCTAGATAAAGCCCACCATTGAAGCACTTCCAATCTTGTTGAACAACCATAGCACAAGGCAATGGCCCTCTTTCTCCAAGCTCTTCCACCTCCTCTCTCTTTTCTCCCTCTCGGTTGCAAGTTAGAATGAAAGATTAATTCATTTGGGTTATTAGGTTGAGTATTTAATAGTTGAAATCTATCAAAAATTCGTGTCTGAAGCTGCAGCGCCTTAATTTGGCTTGAACGGGACGCTGCAGCGCTTAAAAGGGGCTGAGCTACTGCTTTAGGGCGATGCAGTGCCGGAAATACACTAGCAAGGGGCACTGCAGCGCCGGGTAATTTTTTGCTTTGACATTTGTTGGGAACATGACCATAACTTCTTTATACAAACACCGATTTGAATAATTCAAGACGATCTGAAAAGAGGAGACGTATGTCTACAACTTTAATTCTTTGCATTCTTCGAAATAATGGTTGGAGCAATTCTCAAATTGGCCTTGAAGTGATGCTATGCAAATGGCAATTGATAGTTTCTCGATTTGACACCCGTTGGGAAAATAACCATAACTCTCGCATCTGAACTCCGATTGAGGCGATTAACGATGATCCAAAAAGAGGAGATGTTGATCTACAACTTTCATTCTTGGAGTTTTGACAGATAATGGCTGGATCATGGCCAAAACTGGGCTTCACGAGACTACAATGTCAATGGCAAACCAAAAATGCGAATTTGGCGATTCCAACCATCGACCCAAATGACATTCCATCCAATTCCTACAAAACAAAGTAAAAACACATAAAACTAATACAAAAACACTTAAAAGCAATTAAAAGCCACATTACACAACAATACGATAAAAACACATAAAAACCAAACAAACTCGCTTATGATTTACAAATTCACAAACTTAAAGGTACCTAATTTATTTATATAGAATACACTCATCAATAGTATTGGTCTTCATAATTGTAGCTCCTTTAAGAATTCGGGTGACACACCCAATCTTGATAATAATTGGCAGATGCATAATTGTTGAACTAGTCACCACCATGTTGTCCCGGCACAAAAATAACGGTGCATTAATTACTCGAATAATTGCTAGCACAATAATTACAAACTATCGTTATCCTTCAAATATGTTGGGCTACAACAACGTCCAACCTCCTCGAAAATGTCTCAAGATGTGCTGATAATGCAGACATTCCATTGAGTCCATCAACCCATGTGTCCCTTGGCTGAGTTATACTCGAATATGGCCATTGATAATTACATCCATCCATGGTACCTGAAAAGAGAGAAAAATAGGAAGAGAATTAAATAAAAAGAAAAAAATATTTAAATTAAGACTAATTTGATTGAAGCTAATATTGGCAAAAAATTATTAAACTAATTCACTAGCAACGACGCCAAAAACTTGTTGGATATAATCTAGTTACGCACAACACACAAATATACATGGTCAACAACTAATAAAGTGAAAGTAGAGTATCGTTCCTACGAGGAATTATTAATACAAATTACCAAATAATAACTCTTAACCAAACTAATTTTATTTAAAAAATCAATTTAAGGTTTTGAATTAAATGATTTAATTAAACTAATTCTAATTATCACTAGTTAAAAATAAGATTATGGAGATTTAAGAATCACAACTTAACTTATTGTTTCACTTAAATTAATACACTTCTTATCAATTATGCTCACTATTCTGAGTTGTTAATCATGAACACATAAATAAATATGATCATCTCTCAATGCATCATACTCAAATCAACTTAAATCCACAGATGATAGAATTAAGAAGAACACCCTAATTAACTAATTCACTATATCTGTATGTGAATTACAATTAAAGAGGATTTTAAGCACAGGTTCTCTATCAGATTACATACGATGTATAGGCATATCTCTATCCTATATATAAATTATGAATTCTAACGCCATGCAGAAAAGACAATCACATGCTATTATGATCAGATCTAAATCTATAATCCATCTCTCGAGTTCATATAGATTATCACGGTAATTGTTAGCTAAGCAATTAAACAATAAGCACAAACCATAATAGACAATCCAATAATAATCACAATAATTAATAGAGAAGCATATTAAAATAAATTATGCAACAAGCTCCATTGTAATCTTAAACAAGAATTTAATTCATGATTATTGAATTAAAATCAAGAATCCACAATTAAATAAACATTGAAAGAAAAAAAATAAGAGTAGAGAAAAGAATAAAATCTGTTGTCAGCAAATCTCATGCTCCCTCTTGCTCCTGCTCTGGATCTTCAATGGTCTCCAAGTTGCTTTAATATCTAACTATAATAAAAAAAATAGGGTTTTGTCCTAATATAATGAAAATCTTTCCCTTCTTGTGATTCTCCTCCTTTTATATGTCTCTTCATGTGTCTTTTAGCCCTCCTTAATGTCCTTGAAACAAACAGCTCAAATCAATCCTCCTTGAACTCAACTTCTAAAAACTCTTTTTCTTCCCCAAAAGCCCGCCTCGGTGGGCTTTTTGTACTAAAAAAGTGCCGCCCCGGCGGGGGTCACTCTTGGATGCCACCCTGGCAGGCTTTTTACACTTGGGAAATGCTGCCCCGGCGGGCTTTTTGCTCTAGAAAATATAGAAATGTCCCTAAGCTCTATTTTCACAAACACAAAAATAAGTAAAATGACACTAAAAATACTTTAAGTTAACAAAGAATTAAGCCCTAAATATGTCCAAATCATAGATATAAAACCCACTCATCAGGTCGAATTAGACAGAGGCGCCAATTGGTATAAGTTCAAAAGGATGTACCAACTCAACCGGATTTTGAAAGATTTTTGCAATATGTCCCAATATGTGACTCCATAGAATTGGTATGGAATTCGGGATTCATAGAGTTTGGGGGCTTTCCTAAGTGAGGGGAAGGTGTTAGGCACCCTCCGACTTTCGTGAAAAACGGTTACCGCGACTTTTTCATTCCCTAAACATGATGTTTGAATGTGTGTGTGTGTGTGTAATTTTAGTTCCGTAAAGGTGCTTGAGTGTTTTATTTTGAAAGTAGTGTTGTGCCTCTTTAGACATATGTACAAAGGGTTTGATTTAAAGAAAAGTTCATTTTTTCAGACAAAGTATATGCCAAATAAGAATCGAGACCCTTTGATACTTCCAATTTTAACTTGGACTAAGCCTTATTATCATAACATCGGCTTTATTTGATTTTTTATTAAGATGCGAGGCATCTTGCTTGGTAACGAAATCAAAACTATTAACTACAAGGGTCGGGCTCCTTATGGGCATGAAAGACATCTAAGTAAGCCCGAGCACCTACAACTACGATTTCACTATTATGTAGCCTTAAATCTGAATATCGTTTTAATACAACTAAAATAATTCCATTATGGGAAACGAGTTTGGATCCATTGATTGAATCCTTGCCGCTGTGATTCCTGAGGTCACATGATATTATTCCACAGCTTGCACAAAATAGATATTAAACCAGCATATATATATATATATATATATATATATATATATATATATATATATATATATATATATATATATATATATATATATAACCGAACTATGTTAACGAGTGATTTATCGATCAGGATAGATCTAGTCAAAACACTACAAATACCAACTATATACAAAATAATCGATAAAAGATAGATATAAGCACAACTAAGCAGTATATATATATATATATATATATATATATATATATATATAGGGAATTGATATTTTCATAAGGCCTTACTCACATGAATGTGGGTCCCATTTACTATTCATGTGAGGGGAGACTTGTGAAAATATCAATTCCCTATATTGAAAATAGTATGCACACAAGCCAATCATGCTTGATGATAAAGCATATACTTTGTAACAATCTTATTTATTTATTAATAAAAAAAATATTAATTTATTAAAGACTTTTAATTATCTTCATGATGTTGCTTTATAATATGTGATAAACTCATAGTTTTAAGCAATGATTTTAGAATAATGATGATGATCATTCTAATAAGATCTAAATTCTTATAAAGTTTAAAACTAAAATAGTTCGCAAACGTTGGATTACTAAATTGGGGATTAGTGAATCTAGATAGATTAGTACATACGTTGCTTGCTCATTGGATGAGGATGATTGATCTCATGATCATTTGTGTGAAGACACTAAAGCAAGTATGTAGGTGCTTATTGGAGAATAAGTTCACTGAACGTGGCTCACTAAGGAATTCCTAATGGAGTTTTACTTGCATGTCAATAGGAACTCGTGTAGTGATAGTAGAACAAGTTATCTTTGGACTTGAGATCATCATAGTATCTTGTGTATGATGAGTTATACATTGACTTATTCCTTAGAATCCTTAGGGTATATCAAAGGGTATGCTTGGGTATAATAAGTTGTAGATGGAGATAATGCATGATCAATAAAGAATCTACCGCTTCTAATAAAAGAAGAGAAATGTCCTATGTGATTCGATAAATGACAACTCAGTAGTCCTTGGCCAAGGCAGAATAAAATTAAAAAGGAGTTTCTAATTTGCATTATTTGGAGTTGTGCATTTAAGAGTCAAAATACATATAATTAAATAAAATAAGACTTGACAGTAATTCCATGTCTTATATTTAATTGGGACATTATATGGTGAAAGGATTGAATTGTACAGTAACTATTTACTCAAAGGTTCTTTTATGATTAATGTTAAAATCTATATTATCTGAAAAGTTGTTAATCGCTAGGGAGGCTTATCCCTATTGTAGAATAAATGTTATTTAAATAAATTAATAGTTTTATTTATTTATTTAAATAAGATTAAAATTATTCTAATTAATTTATTCACAACTAGTTTAATATAGAGAACCTAAAGGGTCACACCATAAAAGGAATAATATTTATTTAAGAAGTAAATGGCATAATCGTAATAATAAGTTAAGCGTATTTAATTTAATTTATGGTGATAAAATAAATTAAATAACTTAATATTTATTATTTAATATTTTGAAAATATTAAATATAAATTAGTAAGAGGAGCCATATTATTATTATTATTATTATTATTATTATTTAATTCCTAAAGGAGTTTGAGAATTAATTAATAAAAGTACTCTCATATATTCCTAATAAGATTAAAAAGAAAATTAATTAAAAGAGTTTAATTAATTATTCCTAATAAGATTAGGAGCCTAATTAATTAAAGGAGTTTAATTAATTAAAATAAAATCTAACTCCTTAATTGTTAGGATTTTGCCAAACACCCATCTTCTTGGATCTTTCTTCTTTCTTAGTGGATCACCTCTAGAGGCCAAACACTTGGGTGGCTAACGTTGATCAAAGGCAGGAATCAAACCCGGTAGATTCAAATTGAACGCGAAAAAGATTTTGAGGTGAACTTGTACCTGAGGAAGCTCGAATCTACAAGGGTATAATTCTTTTTCTTCATCTTTTCGTTTAATTAATAATTGTACATAAAGGATGATCCCGATATATGGTTTGTAAAAATTAAAACTCAATTTTATCACGTTTCCGCTTATTTTGTGTAATTTAATTGCGTTCATGAATCTTACAAACCCAACAGTGGTATCAGAGTCAAACCTTTATGCGAATTATTAATTATTCAAATTCAATATGTATGTAGAACAATTTTTTTGGGCATAATTATTAGCATATAATTGAGTTTTTGGAGAAAAACAACACAATTCACGAACTGGAAAAACAGACTCTGCCCTGTGGCGCCGTAGAGCTTTCCTAAGGCTTATTGGCAGCGCTGGGTCAGAATTTTGAAAAACCGGAGTTGGCGCCGCAGCGTCTGATGCTAGTTTGCTATCGGCGCCATAATACCACTCCCTAAAGAATTTTTTTTTTAATTTTATTTAAGATAAAAGGTTTATTTTAATTAAAATTGGTCACAATATTTTTTTCAGTAATTCTAAATAAGAAATAAAGGAGTTTATTTTAATTTGGAATTGGATTAAAATAAAGTTGTGTATTTTAATTAGAATTGGATTCCACGTTTGTTTGAATAAAAGAGTTTATTCAAAAGTTTTATTTTAATTGGAATTAAATTCCACGTTTGTTTGAATAAAAAAGTTTATTCAAAAGTTTTATATTAACTCGGAATTGGATTCCACGTTCATTTGAATAAAAGAGTTTATTCACATATGGAATATGATTTCATGTTTCCTAGAATAAAGAGTTTATTCACATATGGAATATGATTCCATGTTTTCTAAAATTAAAGTTGTTTAATTTAGATAAGGAATAGGATTCAACATATTTTATTTTTTCAATAATTTTAAGTTAAAATAAAAGAGTTTATTTTGTACTTAAAATTGGATTCCTTGTTAATTAAAATAAAAGAGTTTATTTTGATTGAGAATATGATTAAAAATAAAGGAGTTTATTTTTATTCAAAATTGGACAAAATAAAATAAAGAAACTTATTATGATTTTGATTAAAAAATAAATGAGTTTATTTTATTTCAAAATTGAATTTTATGCTAATTAAAATTGCCCATCAAATCGATATCAATATATGTATATTGAATATTTATTATTCATGAGATGAATGTTATTTATTGATGCATATGATGATGTGTATGATAATAAATGGGATTCATTATGGACTATTGACCAATGTGATTGGATTTTATTTTAGTTGGATGCATTAATGTATGAGTTTTATTAAATGGGGTCTACATACCTCGTCTTCTCTAAATTTTTTTCTTAATGTAAATTATATCTCCCTCCTATGTACTTTCCCTTGATTGCTGATCAAGGTTTCTATTTATTTTAAATAGTTTTGTAATAGGAATAATTAGAATTAATTTTGAAGAATTAGAGATCAAGGAGCAAGGAGCGCTTGAAGACCCGTTTGTAATGGAGCTTGGGTTTAAATGTAATAGTTATATTTAAATTTAATTCTTTCACCCTAGGTTTGACCTCTTGGTTCACTTGGTGGCTCTAGTGAACCAAACTAAAATAAAGTCCATAATCAATCCGGGTAGAATATAGTATTCTATGTGCATGCTTATATATATATATATATATATATATATATATATATATATATATATATATATATATATATATGTGTGTGTGTGTGCATGCAGGCTAAACAAGATGAGACAAAATAATAACAAACCACTCAAAGATTTTATATTAAGTTCTAAGCGTTCAAAGATATTTGAAATATCGAACGTCGCCTTCTAGCATGATAAAAATAGGGAACTGTTAAATCCACAACATAAAATATTATTTTCATAACAAAAGTGTCGTTATAGATCCTATAGCTACAGTTTTCACTGTCGTTATACATCTACAGCGACACTTTTGTTGTGAAAATAACAAAAAATATTATGGATTTAACAATTCCCTAAAAATATTAGAGTATCAATTAATTATTATAAGTTTGTTGTGTCACCACAAGGCTTAACTTAATTTTTTGAGATCTTAATTTTATCACATTTGATGCTTATAAAGAAAAGTGAACAATGTTATTTTGTTGTCTCATCACAAGGACAATATTTTTCTTTTTTAAATATATGGACATGCTAGATTGGACTTAACTTAGATAATTTTGATTCGGATGTGCCACCACTTGATCAAAATAATCTAAGAGGCAAAATAAAAGGGGTTAAATGATGATGTAATTGACAAGAGTTGTCTACCTATTTATTTATATATAGTTTGTTGTGTCACCAGAAGGCTATATATATTTGAAATGGGATCCTTATTCTCACTAGTAAATCTTTAATTAGATTTTGCTGAACTATATAAGTGAGGGTAATATAGTTTGATAAAAAATAGTGGGAGATGCCAATTTAAAGTAAGACCTAAATTATTTTAGTAATTAATAAAAGAATGTATGCTAAAATATTGTTAATTACAAATTCATTTATAGAATTTTACAATGTCTAAATTACTATCACTGCGAAGGATATTAGATGTTAATTAACCAGACTAAATTAAACGGATTGGATAAGAAATTTGAGAATAGTTCTCACGGTTGAAAAGTTATCTTATGTCCTTTATATGCCTATCCCTGCAATAGTTGCAGACAATGCCTTTGAGGAAGAGATTACTACTTTATGAAAGTGGCAAGATAATGCATCATTGGCTCAATGCATCATGCTCGCATCCATGAGTAACAAGCTTCAGTGTCAGCATGAAACTGTGGATGATCCTACTATACTTTTGCATTTCAAGTAGTTGAATTGTGAGGAAAGTATGACTAATAGATATAAGATATCTAAAGAGCTCTTCCGATCTATAATGACCAACGACACTATAGTACAGGCACATGTCCTAAACATGATCATTTTGATTGAACAATTAGGACAACAGATTTTGTTATGGATGGAGAGTTGAGCCAAGATATGATCTTGCACTCACTCCCGGACTCCTATCACAATTTTTGTGAATTTTTCATATGAACAAGCTAGATATCAGCCTTGCTTATTTGCTTAACATATTGAAAAATGCTGAGAGTCACTTTCCAACCAAGAAAGACCAAGTCTTACTAGTAAGGGTCAAAGGATCTTATTCAAAGAAGAACGATTCTAAGTAGGTAAATAGAAAGGCAAAAACAAATGATAATAAGAACAAAACTGCTAAGAATAGCAAAGGAGTTTGCTTCCATTGCAATAAGCCCGGACACTGGAAAAGAAACTGCGAAAAGCATCTTGTAGAGTCTAACGAGAAGAAACTTAGTGAAGTTTCGGTTACAAATACAATTTTGTTCATGATTGAAATTAAATTTTTTTTAGTAAGTTAAGATTCTACTTGGGTGTTGGATACCGGCTTTGCTTCCCATAAATATAGATTTATGAAGAGACCAAATAGAAATAGAAAGCTAAATAAAGATAAGTAATCCTATATGTGAGAAATGAAGCAAAGGTTGCTGCATTAGCCATAGAAACTTATAGTTTAGTACAGCCTACGAGAAAATCTATTAAGTCAATAAGTTGTTATTATATTTCAGTTCTTGTTAAAATATTATTTCCATTTTGTTGTTGGACAACAAAACTTTTGGTATTATATTTAAGAATAATTATTGATCTATTTATAATAATAATATTTTATATAGAATTAGAATATTACTTAATGGATTTTGTATACTTGATTTATATGAAAATAATTTTGCAAATTGAACAAATTAGTATAAGAAAAGGAGATGAGTATTCAAAGAGTTCAATATTTGTATTTGATGAAATACAAGTCTGAATCATTTGAAAGGTTCAAATAATTCAGAAGTGAAACTAATTGGCAATGTGACACCCCCAAATCCGGTACTTCAATTTTCACATGATTTGGTGTTCACTATACAAAATTCATATGTCTATCTATCCATAATAACTGTAAACCATATAAAAGATAGAATAAATCCTTACAACATCTGAATAATAAATATAATCCCAGGTCATACTAACCTTAAATATCTGTGCGGAAACATAAACAAATAATAAGTCTTAAACAACATCGAGTCTTAACAATAACATTCTTAAAATTTAATAACACGTCTTCATCACTTAATAGCTTTGCCCTTGCCTTTGCTAGAAGAAGGCTCGTCAGTTCTTTCATTCATAACTGCAATGTTATTATTACGCAAGAGTGAGCACGATTGCCCACAAGTATAAAAAATGAATTAACAATATAATGACATGCGAGTGAATCTAAAATTTTTGAAATGAAGCTCAACTTTTGAACCAAAAATGATTACCAAGAGGGTCATAAGACCTTGAATTATGTCCTAGGTTATCAAGGATTATACTTGAAACATTTAACAGTTATAAGACTATGGACTTTTCTTCTCATACTTAGGGGGATCAGCCCTTAGTACCATACTATACACAATATCTTAACACTAACGCTTAAGTAATCCCTTTACAGGGTTATTCATCTCAGTTTGACGTTAGAGTCCGCACCAAAGGAAGTTTGGTTTGGATAATTCAATAAGGGTTCTGAAATTTAGAACGTTCATCAACTATGGACTAGTCGAATCGATAAGAATTCGTTAGTCTAACAAGGTTCACAATAAATGGTATTTAAATTGAATAACAATCTCAAGAGATATACAATAGAACAAGTATTGTATAACGGATTCATACTTCGAAAAGATAATTAATCTATAATATAACAAATTAAACTTGATTTAAAAATGACAAGATTTGCTTGAAGTAATTTACAAACTTGAATAATGATAACAAGTAGGGTTAGGATACTTGCCTCGTGCGTAGATTACACTTTAACTAAACTCGTTCTTTGATTTAAATCCTACATATCAATTACGTTCACAATACCAGTCAATTACAACGTACTAAACATTATAAGTTCATTCTCTTTGTCTAACTTTGATTATGACCATACTTAGTCAATTTATCACATTCATTGTCACATAATTTACACCTCACAATTAACAAGCTAATTATGTAATCAATAATGCAATCCACATGTAATTATGTTATTTACATGTTAAGTATCTATTTTAACATCTCATTATACGTATAACATAATTTTATGTTCATTACATTAGGTTAACATCACATTCATGGACTTAAACACTTTAAAATTTTCGTTTCTGAATTTTCTGGAAAGTGGCGCTACGGCGCCACTTTTGTACTAAGGCTTCGCACTGCGACGTCGTGGCGCTGCGGCTTGAGACTTGGCGCTACGGCGCGGTGGCGCTGCGGTCCGGGAAAATGGCAAGCAGCCGGCGCTTCGGCGCAGCGTACCAGTTGCAGAAATGGTAGTTCGCGAAAAATG
Source organism: Panax notoginseng (assembly GCA_016801055.1). NCBI lineage: Eukaryota > Viridiplantae > Streptophyta > Magnoliopsida > Apiales > Araliaceae > Panax > Panax notoginseng. The sequence goes on along the minus strand of CM029015.1, from coordinate 35,486,964 downwards.
GCAGAACATGCCAATTTCTTAATTTCTACACGAATTTAGACATACCCACATGATATAATTCATACATAATCATTACCCAACACTTAAAGAGTGATTTTAACCCATTAAAACATATAATTACATAATTAAAATATGCAAATTGCACTATTATTGATGTTCTTGAACACAAACATGGAATTTCATACTACGGATTCGTTATAAGGGCAAATCCGACCATTCAAGTTTCGTTTTGTTCGTTTTATCATGCATAATCAAATAAGAGTATAAATTTTACAAAACCATTTATGTTTGACACATTAAATTTATGTATAAGGGCCATATGGCCAAAATCCAAACTCTGTAAATTTTGAGCAACATATACGATGTAAAATTATGAACTGATGATAAGGAATTATATACAATATATATTAAAACACATTAAAACAACATCTTAACACATATATGCACATAACTCTTACAATTTCCAATTACAGAGACTTTACAGAAGAATGAAAGCCATTTTTATAAAAACTTTAATACATAAATTAAAATTTGGGAAGGAGGAGATTACTCACAGCTTAGTGTAGATAGAAGAGATGAACTTCTCAAATAATCAAACAACTAACAATTCTCTCAAATTCTTAATTCTCTCTCTCTCTCTCTCTCTCTCTCTCTCTCTGTGATTTCCTTGTAGAACTCAGAAAATGAAGAGAAGAAGAATACGTATAATAATAATAAGGGAAGGAACTGACGCATTGTGGTCAGTTACCCAGTCATGGGTAACTTCCCTCAACTCCCACTAAGGCCATGTTTGGCTATCATTTTAAAAGCTTATCCCCCATTAATTTAATAAAACCTCTTATACTATAGTAAAATAATGTCACACTCCCTTATAAAATAAATCAATATCTTATTTAATTTATTTTAAATAAAATATAATAAATTCTCATAAATTCACATAGTCACATAATTAAATTTCTCATTAATAAATAATGTCAAATTATTAACTCTCTAATTAATAATTAAATTAATTAAAATAACATTATGCTTATTAAATATTTCGTTTAATACAATAAGTTCACATAAACACATACTTGAATAATCAATATTCTCCACATTAATTTAATAAATATAACACATATAATTACATTAATCTACCATAATTTCATTAAATAAATTATTTAATCTAATAATTAATTCATCGAAAAATATTTATTCAATTTAATAAATATTTAATTTAATTTACAAAAATCTCGGTTGTCACATATTTCTCCCCTTAAAAGGATTCTGTCCCCAGAATCACGACTCAATAAATTCGATCCGTTACATTCTCCCCCCTTACAAAGATTCTGTCCCCAGAATCGCAGACACAATTTAAACACATAACTCAGAGAAATCTTTCATCATTTTATCTAAATATAGATTTTATATTTCATACTACATTCCTTACAAATTCTAGGTTTCATTTCATAACTTTCACTTGAACGCAATTATATTTGAGTATTATATTCTTAACTCATTCATTTCCTTTTCTAAGGATCGCTATCATAAACACTCGGGATATTACATTTTTTCACCCTTTCTTCTAAAAATTTCTTCCTCGAAATTTTATTTATTAATCTTTATACATTCAATCTATCAAAGTAGATTTTACGTCACTACTTCATTCATTCATTGGTTTCTATAACCACTTTCTTTTCACAAATATCATTCTACAATTATTAAACTTTTCTATTAAAAGTTTCACATTACTCTTTGATAACTCACATCCTTCTCACTTCAAAATTTCTTTTCTCATTTATTCAACACATTCATCATTCAGTGTCATATTCTACGACTTACTTCTTTCTAAGGAATACTTTCCTTTTTCAATTCCATCTTGCAGAATAACAAGAATCCTCCACAATTGTTCAATAATTGGGAAGTAGTATGAATAACTCAGGAATTTAAAAGATTCCAAATCATTCTGAGGGTCACAAGACCATGAACTCTATTCTCTAGGTTTAATAGTGCTTCACCCCCGGTTCTTCACACTTTAAACCCTCTTTGGCAGAATGTTTATCAATCACAAAGACTGAAAACACCCTCCGCAAGTACTCTAGGTGATCAACCTATTGTACATGTATTGTATACAAATATTTCAGCGCAAAGTATAAAACTAAGCGCAACCCCTAATAATAGGGTTGTTCATCTCAGCTTTTCAACATCTGAATCCGCACCAAAACAATTTGGTTTGGCATAACTTCTCAAGAAACTCCTAAATTTCATGAACATCTTTCAATATTTGTCTAGCTGGATCAAATAGCATAGACCTCTACAACAATTCGGACATCAACCAAAATTTACATATACATACATACATATGTATTCTCATATCTTAAAGAAATCTCAAAAATCTTTTTATGACGTCATGATACCGCACTGTATTTACAGTCCGTTGAAGATTTCATCATTTGGTGATTTTATCATACTACAACATACCATAATGGGCTGACGATCCTTAGATCACATCCAACACTAAGTAATACTGCATTGATGACTCCATCGTTTTTATCATCTTTGCATCAGGTTACATGATGCATTAATGATGTAAAATACATTTTGATATATTGCAAATCATTTTGTCTAGCCGAAGCAATTAGCATAGACATACGAATAACGGTATTGTTGTTAAAACTCATTGGTTCCATCATTTGATCCAATGTTTTTCAAGAAAATAAAAGTGTAAACATCACCACGAAGTCAAATAAATTTCGAAACTCTAGCATAGCTAGTAGATTTAGAATAGCTATGCTTCCACCATTAACTCCACTTTCTATAATGATCCATTGCTTAATAGGTCTATCTATTCCTATTATCCTCAATACTCCATTTATATTTATATATACCCAGTTCGTCAAACTTACCACACGTTATGAATTCAGGAACTTGCCACAATCATATGAGTTTAAGAACTTATCCTAGTCAGACCATAGGCGTCCATTCGCTGAGGGGTTCAAAAACATACCATATAATTATGAGTCACGAACCTACCATAAGTATGAGTTTTAAGAACTCGCACTTAACCTTATAATATTCTCTAACTATACTATACCTATCTGTTATACACATCAGAGAAGAATCACCTTCTCAACAGGCATATAGCAAATAGCGCGACACAAACATTCCAATGATTATCAATATGATAAACTGAGTGCAAGCACAAAACCCTCACCCATACAAAGATTTATACAACTCAGTCATCACATGAGTCCTCAATTGAAATCTCACCTAACTCTATCTTACTCTTAACTTGCTCTTTGCTCGATACGAATTCCTCGTATCACATTATCTATAACTCCTCATGAGTTATCTCGTACTTTTTTATAATACACCATCTTCATAGCATCAAGCTATAATCATTTAAACATTACAAACCATCTTCCTTTTATAACTTAAACAGATCACGTCGTGATCTTAATCTATAATCATCTCATTTATAAAAAATTCTTAACTCGTGATCTTGGCTTTTTGGAGTTAGGAAACTCCTATTTCTTATCTTTATATCTCTTAGATTCTTCTTTGAATCTTCTTGTTTATATAACAATTCTTACTTTAAGAATTTTCAACTTCATTTACATCGCTTCAAATTTCACTCAAGTTACACAATTTCATCACACGTGTCCATTTTCTACACTTGGTACACATCGAGTCTCTAATAGTTTCAATATGGTACGCTGAGTGGTTTCCCACAAACAACCAACAAACTAGGTTCCGAGTTGCTAGTTCGTATATACCTCCGCTCTATGAAGGAATCGTTTAGCCCAGATACCATACATCAACTATTAAAGAGTACAATTGCACCATACTTAAAATATAAATTTCTATTCTTAACTTCTTTATCATTCTCTTTTTATAGACACTGTTTATTTACCATCACCTTAAATCTTTATAATTGGAGTTGGGTAACCCCACATTCATATTCCTTATAACTCTTGCGAGATTCTTCTTTGAATCCTCTTTCGCATGTTTTAAATCCTTATTGATCAAACTCTATTTGAGCTTATTCGTTCATTATCTTCACCTCTCATCTCTAAGGTTATAGCCTAAGGTACTCTTACCTAAGGTTTCTAACCTATCAGCTCTGATACCAACTTGTGACACCCCCAAATCTGGTACTTCAATTTTCACATGATTTGGTGTTCACTATACAAAAAGCATATGTCTATCTATCCATAATAACTGTAAACCATATAAAAGATAGAATAAATCCTTACAACATCTAAATAATAAATACAATCCCAGGTCATACTAACCTTAAATATCTGTGCGGAAAGATAAACAAATAATAAGTCTTAAACAACATCGAGTCTTAACAATAACATTCTTAAAATTTAATAACACGTCTTCATCACTTAATAGCTTTGCCCTTGCCTTTGCTAGAAGAAGGCTCGTCGGTTCTTTCGTTCATAACTGCAATGTTATTATTACGCAAGAGTGAGCACGATTGCCCACAAGTATAAAAAAATGAATTAACAATATACTAACATGCGAGTGAATCGAATTTTTTTGAAATGAAGCTCAACTTTTGAACCAAAAATGATTACCAAGAGGGTCATAAGACCTTGAATTATGTCCTAGGTTATCAAGGATTATACTTGAAACATTTAACAGTTATACGACTATGGACTTTTCTTCTCATACTTAGGGGGATCAGCCCTTAGTACCATACTATACACAATATCTTAACACTAACGCTTAAGTAATCCCTTTACAGGGTTATTCATCTCAGTTTGACGTTAGAGTCCGCACCAAAGGAAGTTTGGTTTGGATAATTCAATAAGGGTTCTGAAATTTAGAACGTTCATCAACTATGGACTAGTCGAATCGATAAGAATTTGTTAGTCTAACAAGGTTCACAATAAATGGTATTTAAATTGAATAACAATCTCAAGAGATATACAATAGAACAAGTATTGTATAACGGATTCATACTTCGAAAAGATAATTAATCTTTAATATAACAAATCAAACTTGATTTAAAAATGACAAGATTTGCTTGAAGTAATTTACAAACTTGAATAATGATAACAAGTAGGGTTAGGATACTTGCCTCGTGTGTAGATTATACTTTAACTAAACTCGTTCTTTGATTTAAATCCTACATATCAATTATGTTCACAATACCAGTCAATTACAACGTACTAAACATTATAAGTTCATTCTCTTTGTCTAACTTTGATTATGACCATACTTAGTCAATTTATCACATTCATTGTCACATAATTTACACCTCACAATTAACAAGCTAATTATGTAATCAATAATTCAATCCACATGTAATTATGTTATTTACATGTTAAGTATCTATTTTAACATCTCATTATACGTATAACATAATTTTATGTTCATTACATTAAGTTAACATCACATTCATGGACTTAAACACTTTAAAATTTTCGTTTCTGAATTTTCTGGAAAGTGGCGCTGCGGCGCCACTTTTGTACTAAGGCTTCGCACTGCGGCGCCGTGGCGCTGCGGCTTGAGACTTGGCGCTACGGTGCGGTGGCGCTGCGGCACAGGAAAAAGGCAAGCAGCCGGCTCTACGGCGCTGCGGCGCTGCGGCGCGGCGTACGAGTTGCAGATATGGCAGTTCGCGAAAAATCGCAGAACATGCCAATTTCTTCCAATTTCTTAATTTCTACACGAATTTAGACATACACACATGATATAATTCATACATAATCATTACCCAACACTTAAAGAGTGATTTTAACCCATTAAAACATATAATTACATAATTAAAATATGCAAATTGCATTGTTATTGATGTTCTTGAACACAAACATGGAATTTCATATTACGGATTCGTTATAAGGCCAAATCCGACCATTCAAGTTTCGTTTTGTACGTTTTATCATGCATAATCAAATAAGAGTATAAATTTTACAAAACCATTTATGTTTGACACATTAAATTTACGTATAAGGGCCATATTGCCAAAACCCAAACTCTGTAAATTTTGAGCAACATATACGAAGTAAAATTATGAACTGATGATAAGGAATTATATACAATATATATTAAAACACATTAAAACAACATCTTAACACATATATGCACATAACTCTTACAATTTCCAATTACAGAGACTTTATAGAAAACTGAAAGCCATTTTTATAAAAACTTTAATACGTAAATTAAAATTTGGGAAGGAGGAGATTACTCACAGCTTAGTGTAGATAGAAGAGATGAACTTCTCAAATAATCAAACAACTAACAATTCTATCAAATTCTTAATTCTCTCTCTCTCTCTCTCTCTCTCTCTGTGATTTCCTTGTAGAACTCAGAAAATGAAGAGAAGAAGAATACGTATAATAATAATAAAGGAAGGAACTGACGCGTTGTGGTCAGTTATCAACTCCCACTAAGGCCATGTTTGGCTATCATTTTAAAAGCTTATACCCCATTAATTTAATAAAACCTCTTATACTATAGTTAAATAATGTCACACTCCTTTATAAAATAAATCAATATCTTATTTAACTTACCTTAAATAAAATATAATAAATTCTCATAAATTCACATACTCACATAATTAAATTTCTCATTAATAAATAATGGCAAATTATTAACTCTCTAATTAATAATTAAATTAATTAAAATAACATTATACTTATTAAATATTTCTTTTAATACAATAAGCTCACATAAATACATACTTGAATAATCAATATTCTTCACATTAATTTAATAAATATAACACATATAATTACATTAATCTACCATAATTTTATTTAATAAATTATTTAATCTAATAATTAATTCATCGAAAAATATTTATTCAATTTAATAAATATTTAATTTAATTTACAAAAATCTCAGTTGTCACAGGCAAAGTATTAGAATTCTTTGATTGGATCAAAGAATAAATATTTGTGCAATAAGTGTCTAGATCATCTTAAATGGTTTTCTCATAATGGATGACTCTTGATACACAATAATTGATTGGTGTATCTGAAAGAAAAAATTATACCTTGTTGGACATGGTGCGGTCCATAATAATTTTACTGACATTCCAGTATCCTTCTGGGGTCATGTCCTAGAAATGGCTGCTTATCTACGAAAAAGGTAACCTCAAAATCCGACCCCAAGACTCTGTAAGAGTTATGGACAGGGAGGATTCCTAATCTTAGGTATGTTAAGATAAGGGGTTATCCAGATTATGTGAAAAGGTTTCAAATGATAAGCTTGGGACAAGGTTTGACAAATGCAGATTTATGGGACATCCTAAAGTAAGTTTAGGGTATATATTCTATAATCATATTTAGCAAAAAGTGTTTATTGTGAAATAGGCTGCCTTCTAAGATAAATATGTTTATCATTGAAGGGGCTAGTGGGAGGATAATAGATCTTAAAGAGTTTAAGAACCACAAAACACTATAAGTCAAATAAGAGGAACTTGTAGTTATACCTATTGTACCACAATCGAAAAGTAAATCTGGAATAGTACCGAAGAAACCTAGGAGGTATGGATTCATCATAGATGATGATGATGATGAGGTACACATCATAAAAGATGATGATCCAGTTACATACGATGAGGTAAGAGTTGTAGACACTCAGAGAAATGGATTGAAGCAAATATGGAACATTCATTTTGATGAGACAATCAAAAGAGTTTAATTTTATCAAAAATAAGAATGAACCTAGTATCATATATTATCTTAAAAAGGGCCAAATAAGACTAATTACCTCATTAAAATCTCAGTTTTACACCCCACCACACACATTCCTAGCCACTGCAAAGTATTGAACCCCTAACAGCGTGGTTAATATAAGTTGGGTCATACCACTCAAGCCAAAGGTCTTCGGTGAATAAACTTGAAATTACATTTTATTAGTACTTGCACTTTTATTAAACCTATTTGATTTGATGATGATTCAATTCTAATGTATATTTGTAAACAAGTAACTTTTGTAAAATTTGTAAGACCCCGAATTTTACGAAATAAAAGTATTCAATTTTTCTTATAATTACTATTCAGTAAATGATTAAATTGATAAACGGTTAAAGTTAAGTTAAGGTGATATATGATTTTTTTTCAAAATAAACAAGTGACTATAAAATACTCATTGTTGTCAGGGAATATTCGTTTGGTCGTGGAATATTCTTGTTGTCGGGTAATATTCGCACGATGACAGTCATTTGTGAGCCCCATAACAGAATAACTGTCAGATGAAGAAAACGACAAATTTGAGTTTTTATAAATAACGGCGTAATCGTTTCCGTTAACACTGTTAGAATATCCCGTGGTTAAAGTACAGTAATACGCGTGGTTACACAGTAGCACATGGTATTGCATAGTATTTTTTAATTATTGATCCTTACGTAAGAAGGCACTACTCAATAATTGTTACAGTAATTACTGTTCAATATTTTATTTTATTAATTCAATAATTGCTACGTTGATATTTTATATTATTGTTGTCACTGCACAGTATCTCCATTATCAGATCAATAATTCATATTATTTGAATAATATTGTTAGATAGGATTATTGGCAATGTTTAAGGAAGTTCTGTCTAAGGAGATGTTTGGTTACCTAATTGTGCGCCAGTAAGAAAAAATCCTTATCGAAAAGCCCCCTCTTTCTTGGTAACGACCTGGTTGTCATAATTATAATTCTTTAATATTATTTGTGAATAATTAATTATTAATTTATATGATAAGAAAATACTTATTTGATGCGGATATAATTAATGGATTTATTTATTTTATGTGGTTATAAATGAAGGAATTAATGTTGAGGTGTTTTATCAATATTTTGTCGGATTGGAGGTATTAAAACAAAATCAAATCGGTGTTCTTAACGCTCTATTGCGTGAGTTATAATTTTAATCCGACCGTTAGATCGTTGTGATTTTTGGATATGTTATACATATATAAGTTGAGTATATGTCCACAACTTTTGAACCGTTAAAAATTAACGTATGATTTGTTATGAATTTTAAGAGGTGTTGAAAATTGTCCATTTATAGAATTCGGATATTTTTTGCTTGGAATGTGGAAAAACATAAAGCTACAAAGTTGTAGAGATTTCAATTTTCTATGGAATGGACATAAAATTCGTATTTTTCTGATAAAATGGCTATTTATTATGATTTGTTGAAGTTTCGAAAAATAAATGTTTTTATTAAAACATGGGAGGGCCCACTTTTGTTTTTTTTATGGAAAATACTGAATTGGTAGGCTGCAAATTCAAAGTGGAATGCTGAAAATTCAATGTGACGTTCTTGAATTAGTTTTATTATATTTTATTGTTTTAGTCTCCTATGGCGTTCTAGCATTTTCCTATAAATAGGCACTTAAGTTAGAATTGAAAATCACATTAGAAACATAAATTTTATCTCTCTATATTATCGAGCGTATTTTTGTGAGTATTTAGATACTTTAAAAATTGCTATTCAGTGCAAGTTTCCTTCGACTTTACATCCGATATTCTAGTCAGAAATACTGCTCTTTTGAGATAAGAGATTGTAAGAGTTTTTTATATTTTTTTAGTTTCGTAATTTTTTCGACCCTCAATAATTCTAGAAAAATTTGAAATGATAATTTGATGAGTTTTCTAGATTGTGTCCAAAAATGATAATTTTTGGATTTATGGATTAGGAGTTATGAATTTTATGGGAAAAGACTGTTTTAAAAGTAAATCCTTATAACTCATTGTGGTTAACTCCAAAATTTAGTAAAATATTTATTGGGAGTACATGTATATAACAGCTGTATACTCTGTAAATTTCGGAATTTTTGGACAAAATTACAGTTTATGATAAATGTCTAAATATTCGGCAGTTTTGGCCATATGAAAAATAGTAAATGAATTTTAAAAATTCCGAAAAAAATATATGTTCAATATGGGACTATATTCTGCTAAATCCCATAAAAGAAAATTTTCTGGGACTGATTTGGTTTTTTTCATAAAAATAGACTAGTTATGAGTAAATGAATTAAATATATTATGTGAAGTAAGAAAATTGAAAAATAGGATTTTATGGCTTGAGAATCTTATAGAAGATATATGTAGATTTTTGATGAGGGTTTTGATTATTGGTGATGAAATCTTATAAGTTTGGCATTTTAGGATGATTAAATGCATTAATTAGTAAAGTGTAAACAATTAAAATATTTTATTTATAAGTTTAAGAAATGATTAAAATATTATTGTAATATTAATAATATTGGAATATGAGATTATTAAGTGATTTATAACATTTGGATTAAGGTGTTATGAAATCATTAATTTAAAATATTATTTAATGATTAATAATATTAGTAAATGAATTTAATGTTATTATCTTCGTTAAATATTTGTTGAAATATTATATTCTGTTCAAATTATTTTTGATATAATATTATTCTAGAATTTTACCCCACAAAGCAGTATCATGTTGACAATTTGGATATTATTGAATTCTGGATAAATTAAATTGTTAAAGTCTTTAAAATTTATCCTTTATCTCATGTGATTGATTCTTTATATCCTTGTCATGATCCTCATACTTATATGGTGATGAAAGTCATCTTTGGTCGTAGTGCATAGATGGACTGTTGTTTATTGGTTTTACAGTTGTATTCTTTTGGCCTGTAGTACAAAGAAGAACTGTTGATTGATATCTTTGGCCTGTAGTGCAAAGATGACCTGTTGTTGAATATCTTTGGCCTGTAGTGCAAAGATGACCTGTTGTTGAATATCTTTGGCTTGTAGTGCAAAGATGAACTATTAATGAATATCTTTGGCCGTAGTGCAAAGATGAACTTATTAGTATGTTTATGAACAGGAACTGTGATTTGGTATAACTATGATCTTTGATGTTTTAGGTAAAGACATGTAATGAAAATTATTTTCGTCCTGGATGAGAAGAGGAATTTAGAACCACAATTATGATTATGAGTTATTCATATGATTGTGAACAGGAACTGTTGATTTATGTTACAGGGATAAAACATTGTTGGTGGACTTTTAACATGGAGAAGATAATAGACTTTATAGTCTATTTGACTCTTCTAATGGATTGCTCGTTCCGCTGCAGCTATGGTTGAAAAGTTTTATTATCTACCATATGTTCTAAATCTCTGATTTATTACCGATAAAGGCTGTTGATAATTTAATTATCTTTAGTCATGATATTCTTTACTGGGTCGTGCGGGGGTAACAGAGAAATAGAACGGTGGTCTCTAGCTGTGGAAGTTCTCCCTAAACAGTATGGAAATAATTTTATTGAGAACTTTAGAATAGTGTGTTGTATTTTATACATCATTTAGTAGTTATATTTTGTGAATCAAATAGGGAGAGGCGAACCCAACGTTGGAAGGGTATTTTTTCCACTATCATACAAGATGTCTAATGACCTACGACTTCGTGTTATCATAAGACAAGGTTGTGTACATCCACTTGCTGAGTATATCTATGAGCACTACTTTTATAATCTAGGAGTTTGGATGAAATATAATTCTCAATTGGTGACAATGGAGATAATTATATGTCAAGAGAAGACTCACCATTGGAAAAAACATGATAGTAATCTTCTCGTTTTTTGTGGGTCTATTGGGTCAACCAAGAATAATTCTGTGGACATATGATATATATCATAACCTAGACGTATGGCCCCCCAATGTATGAAGGTTTCCTTGAGCACTTCCCAAAGATTTTAATTTCTAAAACAGTTATTGACTGTACCTTTATGTAAGGTGTCATTGTGACGTGCTATCCAAGGTTGGGATGAGAGTCACAGTTGGAATATATTTGTATCAAAACTCACAACATATGTGTTGTTGTATTTTGCACGACAATTGTAGTAATAAAGTTGTAGTTATTTTCTGTACCATGTATTTGGCAACTCAGAATAGGTTGGATGGATTTGACCTATTTTGGGGGCGTTATATTTGGTATCAGAACTTAGGGATATGGTCACTGGCAGAGATCGAGGAATAGAACTTGGATGGGAGAGATGAGTAAATCTTTCGCTAGTGTGTGTCCTACCTAAGCTTATTTGTTGGTCGGTCATAATATAGGGATAATATGTGATACGTTAATTTATTTAATTAACCCTTATTTTATGGCAATATTTAAGAATGGCAGCTGAGAATGTTAACAATGGAGTGAATGAGACCGTAGAGACACCTCTAATCACTAACCAGAATAATGCGATGTCAGGTGAAGAAGAAATTAGAGATATTCCTATGGTGAGGGAAGAATTAATAGTTGCACCCGAGCTAGTCGCAGATGTAGCAGCTGAGAATGAGGAAGAAGAGGAACCTGAGGAGAATTTATTAGAAGATTTTTTGATCGAAATGCAGAACTGCAAGATCGTATTCGTGAGTTAGAAGAACAGGTTGAAGAACTACAAGAGGTCGTGGAGCAAAGGAATGCAATAATTCCAAATTGTATTACCCGATATGTGATGCTTGAACAGAAGTACTCTTTGGCAGAGTGTAAGATATTAAAGCTGGAATCTGAGAATTTAAATATCAGGGATCAGCTGAAAGAAGAAACAACTGAACGAGTGAGAATAAAAGATGCATGGGTAAAAGCCGCACGACGTGTTGATATTGTAGAAATAGACGTTCGATCCAAAAAGGCTAAACTGTATGATGTGTATTTCTCTTTTTGGATAGCAATTGGGAGAACCCAACATCGAGTTTTGAATTACCCTGTACAGAGCGGTCAACCTCAATTCGATATGGATCGAAGATTGATGATTCAGATCATGAATTAGGAGTACGACGAAGCAGTTGAGGGTGAAATATGCCCTATAGAAAAGTCAATTCCAACGGTAATGATGACACCAAATACTGCCCCAGACAAGTCAAAGCCGGGTAGTTCAAGGGAGAGTGGTTGTCATGACTTCCCAACAAGTGAGGAATCTAAATGAAGTCATCACGGGAGATGAGCAATGGAGAAATCATGATGACCGGGGAGATAGAATCTGAAATGAAAGCAAGATATTCTCAACTCTTCGAAATACTAGCCTCTTAGAGAAGAACTAAAGACGAAAATAAATCCAAAGAAAGAGTTCAAAGGCAACAAGAGGCTCCAGAAGAAAGACAAAGGTCTTGTACGTAAATTTCGGGGATGAAATTTCATAAGGAGGGGAGATTGTAAGACCCCGAATTTTATGAAATAAAAGTATTCAATTTTTCTTATAATTATTATTCAGTAAATGGTTAAATTGATAAAAGGTTAAAGTTAAGTTAAGGGTGATATATGTATTTTTTTCAAAATAAACAAGTGACTATAAAATACTCATTGTTGTCGGAGAATATTCATTTGGTCGTGAAATATTCTTGTTGTCGAAAAATATTCGTACGATGACAGTCATTTGTGGGCCCCATAACAGAATAATTATCGAATGAAGAAAATGACAAATTTGAGTTTTTATAAATAACGGCATAATCGTTACCGTTAACACTGTTGGAATACCCAGTGGTTAAAGTACAGTAATACGCGTAGTTGCACAGTAGCACACGGTATTGCACAGTATTTTTGAATTATTGATCCTTACGTAAGAAGGCACTACTCAATAATTGTTGTAGTAATTACTGTTCAATATTTTATTTTATTGATTCAATAATTGCTACGATGATATTTTATATTATTGTTGTCACTGCACAGTATCTCCATTATCAGATTAATAATTCATATTATTTGAATAATATTGTTAGATAGCATTATTGGCAATGTCTAAGGAAGTTCTGTCCAAGGAGAGGTTTGGTCACCTAATTGCGCGCTAGTAAGGAGAAATCCTTATCGAAAAGCCCCCTCTTTCCTAGGAATGACCTGGTTGTCATAATTGTGATTCTTTAATATTATTTGTGAATAATTAATTATTGATTTATATGATAAGAAAATATTTATTTGATGTGGATATAAATGATGGATTTATTTATTTTATGTGGTTATAAATGAAGGAATTAATGTTGATGTGTTTTATCAGTATTTTGTCGGATTGGAGGTATGAAAAAAAAATCAAATCGGTGTTCTTAAAGCTCTATTGCGTGAGTTATAATTTTAATCCGACCGTTGGATCGTTATGATTTTTGGATATGTTATACATATATAAGTTGAGTATGTGTCCACAAATTTTGAACCGTTAAAATTAACGTATGATTTGTTATGAATTTTAAGAGGTGTTGAAAATTGTCCGTTTGTGAAATTCGGATATTTTCTGCTTGGAATGTGGAAAAACTTAAAACTACAAAGTTGTAGAGAATTCGATTTCCTATGGAGTGGACATAAAATTTGTATTTTTCTGATAAAATGGCTATTTATTATTAATTGTTGAAGTTTCAAAAAATAAATATTTTTATTAAAACATGGGAGGGCCCACTTTTGTTTTTTTTTCGTGGAAAATGCTGAATTGGTAGGCTGCAAATTCAAAGTAAAATGCTGAAAATTTAATGTAGCATGCTTGAATTAGTTTTATTATATTTTATTAGTTTAGTCTCATATGGCATTCTAGCATTTTTCTATAAAATAGGCGCTTAAGTTAGAATTAAAAATCACACCAGAAACATAAGTTTTCTCTCTATATATTATTGAGCGTATTTTTGTGAGTATTTAGATACTTTGAGAATTACTATTCAGTGCAAGTTTCTTTCGAATTTACATCCGATATTCAAGTCAGAAATACTGCTCTTATAAGGTAAGGGATTGTAAGGGTTTTTTATGTTTTTCAGTTTCGTAATTTTTTCGACCCTCAAAAATTCTGGAAAAATTTGAAATGATAATTTGATAAGTTTCTAGATTGTGTCCAAAAATGGCGATTTTTGGATTTATAGATTAGGAGTTATGAATTTTATGGGAAAAGAGTATTTTAAAAGTAAACCCTTATAACTCCTTATTGTTAACTCTAAAATTGATGAAATTTTTATTAGAAGTACATGTATATAACAGTTGTATACTCTGTAAATTTTGGAATTTTTGGACAAAAGTATAGTTTATGATAAATGTCTAAATATTCGGCAGTTTTGGCCATATGAAAAATAGTAAATGAATTTTAAAAATTCTGAGAAAAATATATGTTCAATATGGGACTATATTCTGTTAAATTCCATAAAAGAAAATTTTTTGGGACTGATTTGGTATTTTTTATGAAAATAGACTAGTTATAAGTAAATGAATTAAATATGTTATGTAAAGTAAGAAAATTAAAAAATAGGATTTTATGGCTTGAGAATCATATAGAAGGTATATGCAAATTTTTTATGAGGAGTTTGATTATTGGTGGTGAAATCTTATGAGTTTGATATTTTAGGATGATTAAATGCATTAATTAATAAAGTGTAAACAATTAAAATAAATTGTTTATAAGTTTAAGAAATGATTAAAATATTGTTGTAATATTAATAATATTGGATTATGAGATTATTAAGTGATTTGTAACATTTGGATTAAGGTGTTCTGAAATCATTGATTTAAAATATTATTTCATGATTAATAATATTAGTAAATGAATTTAATGTTATTATCTTCATTAAATATTCGTTGAAATATTATATTCTGTTCAAATCATTTTTGATATAATATTATTCTTAAATTTTACTCCACACAGCAATATCATGTTGACAATTTGGATATTATTAAATTCTGGATAAATTAAACTGTTAAAGTCTTTAAAATTTATCCTTTATCTCATGTGATTTGTGACGCCCCCAAAATAGGTCCACACGACCCATTCTGAGTCGCCAGATTTCGCACTATAAAAATCAAATATAAACTTCATTTATATAACTGTTGAACTGTCGTGCAGAGTACGACAACAGATAAGCTGTGAGTTTTAATACAAATATATATAATACTCTCGTGGTGCCTTGACCACAAGACCTTACAATGGTACTTTACATAAAGGTACAGTCAATAATTGTTTAAGAAATTAAAATCTTTGGAAAATACTCAAGGAAACCTTCGTACATGGGAGACCATGCGTCTAGATTATGATAGATATCATATATCCACAGAATTATCCTTGGTTGACTCAAAAGTCCCCAAAGAAAAACAAGAAGATTACTATCATCTTCTTTCTAATAGTGAGTCTTCTCTTGACATATAATTATCTTCGTTGTCTCCAAGTGAAAATTATATTTCAAATAAACTCCAAGATCATGTAGGTAGTGCTCGTAGATATACTCAGCAAGTAGATGTGCACAACCCTATCGTATGAAACACGAGGTTGTATATCATTAGACATCTTATATGATAGTGGCAAAACACCCTTCTAAAGTTGGGTTCACCTCACCCTATTCGGTTCACCAAAATTAAATATCAAATGACGTATACAATATGACACACTTATCTAAAGTTCTCAACAAAATTATTTCTATACTATTTAGGGAGAACCTCAACAGCTATAGACCACCGTTCTATTTCCCTGTTATCCCCGCTCGACCCAGCTACACTCTTATTAACTGAAAGAAATTGTGAAGCAAAAAGGGTGAGCACAACTAGCCCAACAAAGAATATCATGACTAAAGATAATTTACATCATCAATAGCCTTCATTAGTAATAAATCAGAGGTTTAGGACATATGGTAGATGATAAAACTTTTCAACCATAGTTGCAGCGGAACGAGCAATCTATTAGAAGAGTCAAATAGACCATCAAGTCTATTATCTTCTCCATGTTACAAGTCCACCAATAATGTTTTATCTCTGTAACATCAATCAACAATTTCTGTCCACAATCATATGAATAACTCATAATCATAACTGTAATTCTAAATTCCTTTTCGCACCCAGGACGGAGATAATTTTCATCACATATCTTCACCTGAAACATCAAAAATTATGGTTATACCAAATCACAATTCCTGCTCATAATCATACTAATAAATTCATCTTTGCACTACGACCAAAGATATTCATTAACAATTCATCTTTGCACTACAGGCCAAAGACATACAACTTTATTTTAGAAGAATCAAGTAGAGCATGATATCTACTATCTTTTACGAATTAAAAGTGTATAATCAATATTTTATCGCTAAGACTCAGCTTAATAAATAATTCATATCATCGAATCATCCCTGAACTATGGCCAAGGATATTCATGTAATCATCAATGATCATGATTATACCGAATAATTCCTGGTTATAATCATACCAATAACTGTCCATCAATACACTACAGGCCAATGAGGACTTTTACCACATCATCTATAACATTACAGGTGTAAGACCCCAACTTATTAATGAATAAAATCAAATTTTCTCTAAATATTATTGTGAATAATAAGGGGTTAATTTGATATAATACTTTGGTTATGGGTGAAATGTGCAAATTTTGTAAAATAAGCAAGTGGTTATAAAATATTTATTTTTGGTCGGTGAATATTCGGTTGGTCGTTGAATATTCTTGCTGTCGGGGAATATTCGTACGACGACGCAGCCTTGTGTGGGCCCCATAACGGAAAGCGATTGGATGAAGAAAACGACAAGTATAAGTTGTTTATAAATAACGGCGTAGTTGTTACCGTTAATACTGTTGGAATACCCGGTGGTTAAAATACAGTAGCACACGGTATTGCACCAATTATTGATTCTTACGTAAGAAGGCACTACTCAATAATTGTTACAGTAGTTATTATTCAATATTTTATTTTATTGATTCAATAATTGCTGCGTTGATATTTTATATTATTGTTGTTTCAATAATTGTTGTTGCACAGTATTTTCATTTATCAGATCAATAATTCATATTATTTGAATAATATTATTAGATAACATTATTGGCAATGTCTAGAAAGTTCTGTCTAAAGAGAGGTTTGGTCATCTAATTGCGCGCCAGTAAGGAGAAATCCTTATTGGAAAGCCCCCTCTTTCCTGGGAACGGCCTGGTTGTCATAAATGTGATTCTGTAATATTATTTGTGAATAATTAATTATTGATTCATATGATAAGAAAATATTTATTTTATGTGGATATAAATGAGGGATATATTTTTGTGGTTAAAAATGAAGGAGTTAATGTTGAGGTTTTTGTCAGTATTTTTGTCGGAATGGAGGTATTAAAAATCAGGGTTTTTGAGATAGTTTGCGGGGGTTATAATTTTTAATCCGACCGTTGGATCGTGGTAATTTTTGGATATGTTATACATATATAAGTTGAGTATATGTCCACAAATTTTGAACCGTTAAAAATGAACGTATGATTTATTACGAATTTTACAAGATGACTGGTTTAGAAATTATTGAATTTTCGGAGTTTATCATTTTGGTGGAAAATTCTAGAATTGGTGGGCCCCACTTGTGGTTGGTGAAGAAATGTGCTGAATTATATTTTAAATGTGGTGGGTGGGAATAGTAGCAGGTAAAGCCATCAGGTTGCAGGTCAAACCTACCAAAATTTTCCTATAAATAGAGGGCTAAGTTAGAATTGAAAATCACACCAGAAACAAGTTTTCTCTCTTTCTCTCTCTAGATTATTGAGTGTATTTTGTGAGTATTTAGATACTTTGAGAGTTTCTATTCATCAGAGCAAGTTTCTTTCAGCCTTATACCGGTATTCCGACCAGAAGTACTGATATTTTGAGGTAAGGGATATTATTTTCTTCTTAAATGATATTATTTTCTTCAATATCATTATGCTGAAATATTGATATGAGTTTTTATCAAATTTGGAACTTTTTGTGTCGGGGTTACTATTCATGTATACGGCACTATTCGCGTATACGGCACTATTCACGAATACGGCACTATTCACCGAAAAATAAAATTTTTCCTTTTTGTCCAAGATGTCTATTATGGTTACTATCTTTGATTGTATCCATGTTTTGATCTTTATTTTTGAATTCTGCTTCACAATTGATTATTATGAAGTATTATTGATCTTGGATAAACTGTTATACGAATCCCTACTATTTGTCCTTCTGTCTCATTGGATTCGTTCTCTTTAAGATATTTTTCATCATCCTCAGTCCTAAATGATGATATTACTGAATATCTTTGGCCTGTAGTGCAAAGATATATAATTACTTGATGAATATCTTTGGCCTGTAGTGCAAAGATGAACAGGTGTTGAGATGAACATGACCGACTGATGATACAAATGAATATCTTTGGCCTGTAGTGCAAAGATGAATATTTGGTTAAAGATGATTATTAATTGATGTTACAGGGATAAAATATTGATGATGGACTTTTAAATCTTAGAAGATAGTAGAATTCTTTCTCTACTTGACTCTTCTAATGGTTTGCTGTTTCCGCTGCAGTTGTTGATCTAAAACTTGTTGTCGATTATATTTTATCAGATTTTTCCCTGTTGAAGACTAACGATAATTTGTTGTATATTATCTTAGTCATAATATTCTTTACTGGGCTAGTTGAGCTCACCCTTTTCCTTTTTGTTCCATTTTTCTTCTCAGGAGGTGAGAACATAGCAGGATCTAGTCGGGGTATGGAGTGATGGTTCTAGAAAGATGTATTAGCAGTCCTCACTATTTCTGTAAAATAGTGTTTGAATAATTGTAATGAGGATTTATTTGAGTGTGGATATTGTCTAGAAGACAATATTTGTATTTAAACACACAGTATGTGTTGTCGCATTTTGCACGACAATTGTATTATTGAAGTTGTAGTTTGCTTTCTGTACCATGTATTTGGCGACTCAGAATGGGTGTTGTATACCTATTCTGGGGGCGTCACAACAGGTCATGATTATACCGAATGATCCCTGGTCATAATCATTCCAATAAATAGTTCATCTATGCATATAAGCCAAAGATACTCATCAATCAATAGTTCATCTTTGCACGTAAGCCAAAGATATACAACTGTAAACCCAATAATCAACAGTCCATCTTTGCACGTAAGCCAAAGATATACGACTGTAAAACCAATAATCAATAGTCCATCTTTTCACGAAAGCCAAAGATGACTTTCATCATAATATAAGTATGAGGATGATGACAATGATATAAGCATTAATCAAATGAAATCAAGGATAAATATTAAAGACTTTAAATTTATCCAGAGTTTAAAAATATCCAAATTGTCAACATGATACTGCTTTGTGGAGTAAAATTCAAAAATAATATTCATGTACTAAAAACAATTTGGACAGAAAAGAAATATATTTTTTGGGTAAATAGTACTTCGCAATAGTACCCTATGAATAGTACTTCGAGAATAGTACCTCAGGAATAGTACCCCAGCATGAAAAGTATCCCAAATATCCGAGTGAATAATATTCGGGTGAATAGTAATTTGGATAAATAGTAACCCATAAATAGCAACTCGTGAATAGTACTCCGACACGAAAAGTGCCCCGAATACCCGAGTGAATAATACTAGAATGAATAGTAACCGGGTTAATACTAACCCG
Source organism: Panax notoginseng (assembly GCA_016801055.1). Lineage (NCBI taxonomy): Eukaryota > Viridiplantae > Streptophyta > Magnoliopsida > Apiales > Araliaceae > Panax > Panax notoginseng. Next base: position 35,466,625 of record CM029015.1, on the reverse strand, counting down.
TGAATAGTAACTCATAAAAAAATACCAAAAAATGATATCCCATGACGAGTACAAAAGAAATGATATCTCATAGGAGTATAATAGAATATACGAAACTGCAAATGGATTATCACCCGCCATGCGGTAATCCACGTAGATAGATCATTTTCACAATTTAATAAAGAATGAATACGAAGGATCATTCACCATGCATGTGGTGATCCACATAGACATGTTATTCCAACAGAATAATAAGAAATGGAATAACAGAAGAATTCACCAAGCATGCGATAGACCGCACAGACAGGTTATTCCAACAGAATAATAAATAATGGAACCAGGTCATGCGTAATCCGCACAGACAGGATATTCTAATAGAATAATAAATAATAGAACCACGTCATGCGTAATCCACACAGACAGAATATTCTAACAGAATAATAAAGAATGGAACCAGGTCATGCGTAATCCGCACAGACAGGATATTCCAACAGAATAATAAAGAATGGAATAACAGAAGAATTTTACCATGTATGTAGTACTTCGCATAGACAGGTTATTCCAACATAATAATAAAGAATGGAATAACAATAGCTCTCTTTATGAATATACGAAAGAAATAATACCCCTTACTATAATAATAATATCCCTTACCTCAGAAGAAAATTGGATACTGGAATAGTGAAGTAGCAGACTTCTCTTCTTTTTTTTCCCTATAATTTCTCTCTATAATAATTGCTCTTATAGCTTTAGTGAATTGGTGAAAAATAATGAAGGAATGAGCTTCTATTTATATGAAAATATAGTTTCAATAATTACACGTTTTAGGGCTCGAAATACTACAGTATAATACCTTCCTCTTTTTCTTCATTTTTGATTTAGTCCTGCAAGTATTATCAAACTTGCACCACCTCCCCTAATAGTAAATCATGTGAATCAATAGTAAATCATGTGACTCAATAGTTCTAATCATGTGAAAAAACTAATTACAGTATAGTCCCTTCAACTATACCTCTATTTTTAATTTAGTCATGCAAGTATTATCAATCTTGCACCAACTCCCCTAATAGTAAATCATGTGAATCAATAGTACACATATGTGAACACATAGTTATAAGCATGTGAATTAATAGCAATTAATTACTCATTTATCCGATTAATTACACGATTGGTCAATATAACCTCCAGACATCAATTATTATCGAAATAAATATTGATTTCCACAAACACTAATAATCCTAACACAATAGAAATATCAATTTCATCTTAAATCAACATGAACTTATTCATCATTAATATTATAATTAACAATATTTAACAACCATGTCGTTCCCAGGAAAGAGGGGGCTTTTCGATAAGGATTTCTCCCTATTGGCGTGCAATTAGATTATCTAACCTCTCCTTGACAAAACTTCTAGACATTGTCAATATTGCAAATAATAATATAAATAACTTTGTCGTCTCAATTATTGATTTAATAATATAACATATTATGCAGATGATACTGTGACAATAATTGAATCAATAATATGAGAGATATGATGCAACAATTATTGTAGCAATAATTGAGTATAACCGAGTGACTTCTCACGTAAGCATCAATAATCAATACCGTGTGCTACTATGCAATCACGCGTATTACTGTACTTTTACTACTGGGTAGTTCAACAGTTTTAACGGTAACACTTTCGCTGTTATTTTTATAAAAGGATAATTCTGTCGTTTTCTAAATATGACAATACTTTCGTTGTGGGGTCCACCAATGATTATGCCGTCGTACGTATATTCCCTGTGAAAACGAATATTCCCTAACCAATCGAGTATTCCCCGGCATAACGAATAACAACTTGCTTACTTTGCAAAAAAATTTAAATATCACCCTTAACTTTAAACTTTTATCAATTTAACCAATTACGAAATAAAATAATAATTATAAGAAAATTGAATACTTTCATTTCATAAATTTTGGGATCTCACATGATTGATTCTTTATATCCTTGTCATGATCCTCATGCTTATATGGTGATGAAAGTCATCTTTGGCCGTAGTGCATAGATGGACTGTTGTTTATTGGTTTTACAGTTATATGCTTTTGGCCTGTAGTACAAAGAACTGTTGATTGATATCTTTGGCCTGTAGTGCAAAGATGACCTGTTGTTGAATATCTTTGGCCTGTAGTGCAAAGATGAACTGTTAATAAATATCTTTGGCCATAGTGCAAAGATGAACTTATTAGTATGATTATGAACAAGAACTATGATTTGGTATAACCATGATATTTGATGTTTCAGGTAAAGACATGTGATGAAAATTATTTTCATCCTGGATGAGAAGAGAAATTTAGAACCACAATTATGATTATGAGTTATTCATATGATTGTGAACAGGAACTGTTGATTTATGTTATAGGGATAAAATATTGTTAGTGGACTTTTAACATGGAGAAGATAATAGACTTTATAATCTATTTGACTCTTCTAATGGATTGCTCGTTCCGCTGCAACTATGGTTGAAAAGTTTTATTATCTACCACATATTCTAAATCTCTGATTTATTACCGATGAAGGCTGTTGATAATTTAATTATCTTTAGTCATGATATTCTTTACTGGACTAGTTGTGCTCACCCTTCTGCTTCACAATTCTTTTCAGGTAATAAAAGTATAGCTAGGTCGTGCGGGGGTAACAGAGGAATAGAACGGTGGTCTCTAGATGTGGAAGTTCTCCCTAAACAGAATGTAAATAATTTTATTGAGAACTTTAGAATAGTGTGTTGTATTTTATACATCATTTAGTAGTTATATTTAGTGAATCAAATAGGGGAAGGCGAACCTAACGTTGGAAGGGTGTTTTGCCACTATCATACAAGATGTCTAATGACCTACGACTTCGTGTTATCATAAGACAAGGTTATGCATATCCACTTACTGAGTATATCTACGAGCACTACCTTTACAATCTTGGAGTTTGGATGAAATATAATTCTCAATTGGAGACAATAGAGATAATTATATGTTAAGAGAAGACTCACCATTGGAAAGAACATGATAGTAATCTTCTCATTTTTCTTTGGGGTCTATTGGGTCAACCAAGGATAATTCTGTGGACATATGATATCTATCATAACCTAGACGTATGGCCTCCCATGTACAAAGGTTTTCTTGAGCACCTCCCAAAGATTTTAATTTCTAAAACAATTATTGACTGTACCTTTATGTAAGGTGCCATTGTGACGTGCTATCTAAGGTTGGGATGAGACTCACAGTTGGTATATATTTGTATAAAAACTCACAACATATGTATTGTTGTATTTTGCACGATAATTGTAGTAATAAAGTTGTAGTTATTTTCTATACCATGTATTTGGCGACTCAGAATAGGTTGGATGGATTGGACCTATTTTGGGGAAGTTACAAAATTCTTATAAAAAGAATCTTGTATAAAATGACTTAGTTTAGGGATCAAACTTGTTAGGATGATCCAAATTGTAGAGTCAAACATTGTATAAGCTAAGTTGTCTCTAACCAGAAGACGTTCGTAGAGTTAAAGGTAAAGTTACTCAAAGATTACAGAGTGAACTGATGAGAATCAGAGGTCGTAGAGTACAACCCTATTCGTAGAGCCAGATTTACAGAACCACTCAAATTCGTAGAACACAAATAGTAGTGCAAGTCACTCTATTATCACACAAGTCACCTTACGAATTCACTCCATGGAAGTTAAAATTGTAGAGTACAAACTTTTGACAAGTGGCAAGTTATGACAAGGATCACAAACATTAAAAACTCGGTCATCTGAGGTTATTCTCATATTTGTTTGCGATAGGGACAAGACGTCAAAGGTTCTATATCTAACAGTAATTGTAGCAGGGTCAAAGGACACATGTCTGCAACTATACTATATGCAGTACTAAAGAAAGCGACTTGGTGTCCGATTATGGTTTTGACAATTTAAACGTGAGTATACGCAATCAACAAGTAATATAGTAGTAAATAAAGTGTCGATACCACGTGGAATTTAACTAATAATGATCAGGTACTAATTTTGTATAAATTCAATTTTATTTAAACAATTAATTAAGGTTGTGAAACTAATTATTAAAAATTGAAACTAAATTATTAAGCAAGGTTGATATTATCAGATTTAAAAGCTAAGATTACAATTTTCCCCTAATACTTTTCCTAAATCAAAACACATTGTTAACCGAGAATTCATAAGTATTCATAAAACCTTTTTCGATAGTTAAATAAAAATATCTCTTCTAATTAAGTCACTATATTCTTATGTGAAATAATTAAGACAAATTCATTAAGATTAAATTCTCACAATTGTTACATGCAGCACATTGGTATATTTATATCCTACACACAAATCAGTTATTCAATCCTAAGAAGAATAAACTAGATGCATGTTATCATATTCACATCAAAACCATAGATTTCATCTTCTAATTCCATTTAAGTTATCAGATTAATTACCAACCAAGTAATTATATCAATAAAGCTTAAAATATGATAAACAATCTTTATGTGATCAACAGTAATTGAAACGAAAGCAAATTAATTTAAACTAATCACTGAGTTCCATTGTAATCTTAATTGGAAAATTAGTTAATAGTGATAAAGGAAAACATCATTAATAATTTAAAAAATATCCTCAAATTATAAAAATAAAAGAGTAAGAGTAGAGAACAAAAATTGTGCCGCAATTCGATCTCCACGCTCTGTCTTGAATGTTTGCAAACCTTCGCGTGCTTTGCTTCACAATCTGATGGAAACCTTAGGATTACATAACATAGCTTATCAAACTAACTTAGTCGCGTAGACCAGTGCAGCAGCGCCCATGCCCAGTGCAGCAACTTTGGGCTCCTATATTCCAAGTGCAACAACGCCTAAGTGTTGCGCAACAACGCCTAAGTGTTGTGCAGCAACGCTGCCCTACTTCCCAGTGCGCGCCCCTTGCTACCAAGTCATGCTTGCTCCCCATGCGCTTCGTCGTGCCATTTGCTGCATGCCGAGCCTGTTTGTCGCACGCCGTTACACATTGCTACTTTCTAATGACTGAAAATGTTTGACTTTTTGTTCTTAACACCATACCAAGATAAGTTTCATCTCATATACCAAAAATGAATAAATCGCATAAATAGGAATAGAAAATACTCAAGGACTCACAGTTTCATCAAACCAAAAGTACTCAATTCGTAGGTATAAAACTCACTTATCAAATACCCCCAAATTTGAATCTTTATTTGTCCCCAAGCAAAACACTAAGAACAAAAATAAATCAACTAACGTTAACTCGAGCAATGAATCAATACGAATTAACGAATGGCCTAAAAAAATTTCCTTTATATAATAACTCAAAAAAATCTTTGAAAACATGTAATGTCTAATATTTTAACAAAATTATCGGTCTCACAACAATTCATACTGAGAAAATGAACCGCACTATTATTGAAAGAGTATGTTGCATGTTAAGAATGGCTAAACTGCCTAAGTCATTCTAAAGTGAAGTTGTTCGTACTGCCTGTTAGGTTTGTAATATTCATGAACGCAATCAAATTGCACAAAGTAAGCGAAAGCATGAAAAAAAGAGTTTTAAAATTTTACAAACCATATACCCGGATCATCTTTTATGCGCAATTATTAATTAAACAAAAAGATAAAGAACAAGAATCATACCATTGATGATTCGAGATTCCTCAGGTACAAGTTCACCTCCAAATCTTTTTCGCGTTCAACTTGAATCCACCGGGTTTGGTTCCTTCCTTTGATCAACGTTAGCCACCCAAGTGTTTGGCCTCTAGAGGTGATCCACCAAGGAAGAAGAAAGATTCAAGAAGAAGGGTATTTGACAAAATCCTAGTTTTTTCTATCTCTCATAGAAAAAGAGCGTACTCTCCAATAATTGAAATCACGTATATATTGATATCTGATATAAGACTCCTCTTATAAAGATATCAGTTAACCCTTCTAATCTAATTAGAAAATAGGATATTATTTAATTAATTAAGCTCCTTTAATTAATTAAGCTCCCTAATCTTATTAGGGATAATTAATTAAACTCTTTTAATTAATTTAACCTTCTAATTTTATTAGGAATAAATGAGAGTACTAATATTAAATTAATTTCCAACTCTTTAGAAATTAAAATAATAATAATTGTAATAATATTAATAAGACTCCTCTTATTAATTTATATATTTAATATTTTCAAAATATTAAATAATAAATATTAAGCTATTTAATTTATTCTATCACCATAGATTAAATTAAATACACTTAACATATTATTACGATTATGTCATTAACTTCTTAAATAATTATTCTTCCTTTTATGGTGTGACCCTTTAGGTTCTGCATATTAAACCGGTTGTAAATAAATCAATTAGAACAATTCTAATCTTATTTAAATAAATAAATTAAACTATTAATTTATTTAAATAAATAATATTTATTCTACAATAGGGATAAGCCTCCCTAGCGATCAACGACTTTTCAGATAATAAATATTTTAACATTAATCATAAAAGAACCTTTGAGTAAATAGTTACCGTACAATTCAATCCTTCCACCATACAATGTTCCAATTAAATATAAGACATGGAATTACTGTCAAGTTTTATTTTATTTAATTATATGTATTTCGACTCTTAAATGCACAACTCCAAATAATGCAAATTAGAAACTCCTTTCTAATTTCATTCTGCCTTGGCCAAGGACTACTAGGTTGTCATTTATCGAATCACATAGGATATTTCTCTTCTTTTACTAGAAGCGGTAGATTCTTTATTGATCATATATTATCTCCATGTACAACTTATTATACCCAAGCATACCCTTTGATATACCCTAAGGGTCTTAAGGAATAAGTCAAGTATAACTCATCATACACAAGATAGTATGATGATCTCAAGTTCAAGGATTACTTGTACTACTATCACTACAGGAATTCCTATTGACAGGCAAGTAAAACTCTATTAGGTATTCCTTAGCGAGCCACGTTCAGTGAATTTATTCTCTAATAAGCACCTACATACTTGCTTTAGTGCCTCCACACAAATGATCATGAGATCAATCATCCTCATCCAATGAGCAAGCAACTTATGTACCAATCTATCCGGATTCACTAATCCCTAATTTAGTAATCCAACGATTGAGAACTATTTTAGTTTTAAGCTTTATAAGAATTTAGATCTCATTAGAATGATCATCATCATTATTCTAAAAGCATTACTTAAAACTATGGGTTTATCACATATTATAAAATAGCATCATGTAGATAATTAAAAGCCTTTAATAAATTAATAGTTTTTATTAATAAATAAATAAGATTGTTATAAAATATATGCTTTATCATCAAACATGATTGACTTGTGTGCATACTATTTTCAATCTCCCATTTTCACTAAAGTCAATCTTCATGGTATCTCATACCCTTCTTCTCTAAGTGACGATTATCTTACTGTTGGATAAGTTTTAGTTAATGGATATGTAATGTTGTTCTTGAGAGTTCACTATCTCTATAGTGATTTTCCATCTTTCAATGATTCCTATAATCAAGTGAAAGTACCACAACACTTGTTTAGATCTAAGATGAGACTTAGGAACTATTCCTACTTCTGTAATGAACTTTTCATCCAAACAATCAACTTACAGCTTCATTTACAGCTATATAATTTGTCTTTATCACTAAACCACCAACTCTTTGCTGTTTGAAACCTTTTCAATTCACTACACCACTGTTCGAAATAACGTTTTACCTTAAAAGTGGATTTTTTGTCGTCTTGGTCTATCTGAAAAACTTGAGTCTGTTATGCCCTCTAGTTTTAATTTAGTCCCACCATAAATTTTAATCACACCCTTAGTGCCGGTTAAGTACTTTAAGATATTTTTCACTGTCTTACAGTGATCTTCTCCAGAATATGACCTAGCATCATCAGGTCTAGTATATTTCATTGTATACATGATTGCCACTCATGTGATCTCTCTTTTTAGGAGTCTATGGGGACTATTAAGAGAGATATACTCTATGGCTCATCAACATGAGACATTTCTTGGAGTTTTCCATGCTAAACGACTTTAGCATCAAATGAATATACGTTCCTTGGATTAAGCCGAGCATCTTGTTAAATCTATCTATATAGATTTGTATCCCCAATTAAGATACTCTTCCCAAATCATTCATGAAGGATTGTTTAAATAACTTTATCTTTACTGATTGTAGCATTAGTATGTCATTCCTTATCCGTAATATATCAACATATAATACTAGAAATGTCACGATGCTCCCACTGACCCTTTTGTACACACTAGGTTCATTCTTGTTTTTGATAAAATCAAACTCTTTTGATTGTCTCATCAAAAAGAATGTTCCATATTTGAGAAGCTTGCTTCAATTCATTTCTCTGAGTGTCTACAACTCTTACCTCATCGTATATAACTGAATCATAATCTTCTATGATATGTACCTCATCATCATCATTCATGATGAATCCATATCTCCCAGGTATCTTCGGTACTATTCTAGATTTACAATTCGATTGTGGTACAATAGTTCTATCTACAGGTTCCTCTTATTTGACTTATAGTATTTTATGGTTCTTGAACTCTTCAAGTTCTATTATCCTCCCACTAGCCCCTTCAATGATAAACACCTTTATCTTAGAAGGTTGCGTGTTTCGCAACAAACACCTTTTGCTAAGTAGGATTATAGAACATATACCCTAAACTTACTTTAGGATGTCCCACAAATCTGTACATGTCAAATCTTGTCCAAAGCTTATCCTTTGAAACCTTTTCACATAAGTTGGACGACCCCTTATCTTAACATACTTAAGATTAGGAATCCTCCCTGTCCATAACTCTTATAGTGTCTTGGGGCCGAATTTTGAGGTTACCTTTTCATAGATATGCAGCCATTTCTAGGACATGATCCCAGAGGGATACTGGAATATCAGTAAAATCATTATGGACCGCACCATGTAACGCCCCCAAAATAGGTCCATTCCACCCAACCTATTCTGAGTCGCCAAATACATGGTACAGATAACAACTATAACTTTATTACAACAATTGTCGTGCGAAATACAACAACACATGCTATGAGTTTGGGTACAAATATATACCAACTGTGACTCATGTCCCAACCTTGGATAGCACGTCACAATGACACATTACATAAAGGTATAGTCAAAAACTTTTTTAGAAATTAGAATCTTTGGGAAGTGCTCAAGGAAACCCTCGTACATGGGAGGCCATGCTTCTAGGTTATGATAGATATCATATGGCCACAGAATTATCCTTGGTTGACCCAATAGACCCCAAAATATCTATAGACCACCGTTCTATTCCCTTGTTATCCCTCGCTCGACCCAGCTACACTTTTATTACCTGAAAGGAATTGTGAAGCAAAAGGGTGAGCACAACTAGCTCAGTAAAGAATATCATGACTAAAGATAAATTATCAATAGTCTTCAATAGTAATAAATCAGAGATTTAGAACATATGGTAGATGATAAAACTTTTCAACCATAGTTGCAGCGGAACGAGCAATCCATTAGAAGAGTCAAATAGACTATAAAGTCTATTATCTTCTCCACGTTAAAAGTCCACCAACAATGTTTTATCCCTGTAACATCAATCAATAGTTCCTTTCCACAATCATATGAATAATTCATAATCATAATTGTGATTCTAAATTTCGCATCCAAGACGAAGATAATTTTCATCACCTGTCTTTACCTGAAACATCAAAGATCATGGTTATACCAAATCACAGTTCCTGTTCATAATCATACTAATAAATTCATATTTGCATCACGGGCCAAAGATATTCATTAACAATTCATCTTTACACTACATGCCAAAGATATTCAACAACAAGTCATCTTTGCACTACGGGCCAAATATATTCATCAACAACTCATCTTTGCATTACAGGCCAAAGATATTCCTCAATAGTTCATATTTGCACTACAGGCCAAATATATTATTATCTCAAAGAAATATATAATCATTTCAGAATTTATATAACCAATAATTATAACCATGTTGATCATTTCACCTTTGCACTTAAGCTAAAGATATTCAATTATAAATTCAATGGTCATGATCATACCAGTCACAATTCAACTTTTCACTACTGGACAAAGAGAACCCTAGTCATGATCATACCAATAATCTACCCATCTTTACACTCAAGTTAAAGAGAAATATCATCATTAGGGTTATAAATATGTTATATATGATAAAAAAATAATATGATCAACATATAGTTTTAATCTCAAGAGTAATATTCATAAATCAACTATAATTTGGTTAGAAAAAGAAACCAATTTTGTCATGAATAGTAACTCGTGAATAGTAACCCATGAATAGTAACTCGTGAATAGTAACTCGTGAATAGTAACTCGTGAATAATAACTCGTGAATAGTAACTCATGAATAGTAACTCATGAATAGTAACTCGTGAATAGTAACTCGTGAATAGTAACTCATGAATAGTAACTCGTGAATAGTAACTCGTGAATAGTAACCCCGACATGAAAAGTTCTAAATTTGATAAAAATTCATATCAATACTTCGGCATAATGATATTGAAGAAAATAATATCATTTAAGAAGAAATAACATCCCTTACTATCCCTTACTATCCCTTACAATCCCTTACCTCAAAAGAGCAGTACTTCTGACTGGAATAACGCTGAACGAACTTGCACCGTATATCAACACTCAAGATATCAAAAAAACTCACAAGAATACACTCGATAATATAGAGAGAGAAATAGAGAGAAAACTTCAGTTTCTGGTGTGATTTTCAATTCTAACCTAAGCACCCTATTTATAGGAAAATGCTTAGAACACCAAAGCAGAAAATTGAATAAATTAATAATATAATTTTCTTAATTTCCTTAGCACACCACATCAGCTGATTTCCACCATTAACATGTGCCACTCAAATGTCAAAAACGTTTTTCTTAATAAAAATAATTAAAACTTCCAAAAATCAATTATTTCGGAACTTCAGAACTTCAATAATTCATAATAAATAGCCCTTTTATCAGAAAATTCAAATCTCGCGAGTTTTTATAGGAAATTCAATTCTCTACAACTTTATAGAAGAAAGTTTTTCCAAATTCCAAACAGAAATTGACCGAAATCCACAAACGGACGATTTTACAGTCAATAATAAATTTTCGATCAAGAATTGTGTCCACCAACACACAAAACATGTGTTAATCATTTAATGCCACAAAAATACTCTTCCTCCTCATATACTCATATATTCCACATTCATTATAAAAATATCACCATCAATATATTATTAAAATAATATATTTAAATGAATTATTTTATCAGAGAAAGATAAAATATTAATTTTTAACAATTGTCACATTAAAAATTTTCTTTCCATCTATATCCACATAAAATCAATATTTTTCTCATCATATAAATCAATAATTAATTATACACAAATAATATTACAGAATCACAGTACTGGCAACCAGGCCGTTCCTAGGAAAGAGGGGGCTTTCCAATAAGGATCTCTCCTTACTGGCGCGCAATTAGATGACCAAACCTCTCCTTAGACAGAACTTTCTAGACATTGCCAATAATGTTATCTAATAATATTATTCAGATAATATGAATTATTGTTCCGATAATAGAAAATACTGTGCAGTGACAATTATTAAAGCAACAGTAATATAAAATATCAACGCAACAATTATTGAATCAATAAAATACAATATTGAACAGTAATTACTGTAACAATTATTGAGTAATGCCTTCTTACGTAAAAATCAATAATTGGTGCAATACCGTGTGCTACTGTGCAACAACGCGTATTACTGTGTTTTAACCACCGGGTATTCCAACAGTGTTAACGGTAACAACTACGCCGTTATTTATAAACAACTCATTTTTTTGTCGTTTTCTTCATCCAATCGCTTTCCGTTATGGGGCCCACACAAGACTGCGCCGTCGTACGAATATTCCCCGACAACAATGAATATTTTATAACCACTTGTGTATTTCGAAAAAATTTCATATATCACCCTTAACTTTAACATTTATCAATTTAACTATTTACTAATTAGTAATTATAAGAAAAATTGAATACTTTTATTTCATAAAATTTGGGGTCTTACACACCATGTCCAACAAGGTATGATTTTTCCTTTCAGATACATCAATCAATTATTACGTATCAGGAGGCATCCATTGTGAGAAAACCATTTGAGATGATCTAGAAACTCATTACACAAGTATTCCTTCCTTGATCCGATCAAAGAATCCTAATACTTTGCTAATTTGTTTCATTTGTGAATTCTTTGAACCTTTCAAATAACTCACAATTGTATTTTAGCAAATACACACATTCAACATTTTGAATAATCATCTCTTTTTTCTAATACTAGTTTGTTCAATTTACAAAATAATTTTTCATGTAAGTCAAGTATACAATATCCATTAAGTGATATTACAGTTCTATACAAAATATTATTATTATAAATAAAATAACAATTGTTCTTAAATATAATACCAAAGATTTTATTGTCCAACAACAAAAATAGAAATAATGTTTCTAACAAGAACTGGAATACAATAACAACTTATTGACTTAATAGATTTTCCCGTAGGCATTGCTAAACTATAAGTTTCTATGTCTAATGTAGCAACCTTTGCTTCTTTTCCCACACATAGGATTACTTATCTCTGTTTAGCTATCTACTTCTGCTTGGTCCCTTCATAAATTTATATTTATTATAACCAAAGTCGGTATCCAATACCTAAGTAGAACCTTGACTTAAAGAAAAATTTATTTTAAATTATGAACAAAATTGTATTTATAACAAAAACTTCACAAACCTTTTTCTAGTTAGTTCAGCAAGATGCTTCTCGCAGTTTCTTTTCTAGTGTCCTGGCTTATTGCAGTGGAAGCAAACTCCTTTGCTTTACGTATCAGTTTTGTTCTTATTATCCTTTGTTTTTGCATTTATATTTACCTTCTTTGAATCATTCTTCTTTTCAGAAGATCATTTGACCCCTACCAGTAAGACTTGGTCTTTCTTGGTTGGAAAGTGACTCTCAATATTTTTCAACATGTTGAGCAAATCAGGAAAGTTGGTATCTAGCTTGTTCATATGAAAATTCACAACAATTATGAAAGGAGTCCGGGAGTGAGTGCAAGATCAAATCTTGGCTCAACTCTCCATCCATGACAAAATCTGTTGTCCTAATTGATCAATCAAATTGATAATGTTAAGGACTTTTATCTGTACTGTAGTGTCATCGGTCATTCTAGATCGGAAGAGCTCCTTGGATATCTGATATCTATCAGTCCTACTTTCCTCGCCATCAACTACTTGATGTGCAACAATATAGTAGGAGCATCCATAGTTTCATGCTGACGCTGAAGCACGTTACTCATGGATGCAAGAATGATGAATTGAGCCAACTGTGCATCATCTTGTTACTTTCAAAAAGTAGCAATCTCTTCCTCAAAGGCATTGTCTGCAACCATTGCAGGGATAGGCGTATTAAGGACATAAGATAGCTTTTCAGCCATGTGAACTATTCTCAATTTCCTTAACCAATCCGTTTAATTCGGTCCGGTTAATTTAGCATCTAAAATGTTTTGCAGTGATAGTAATTTAGACATTGTAAAATTCTGTAAATGAATTTGTTCTTAGCAACATTTTAGCATACATTCTTTTATTAATTACCAAAATAATTTAGGTTTTGTTTTAAATTGGTATGTCCCACTATTTTCATCAAACTATATTACCCTTAATTTGTGACGCCCCCAAAATAGGTATACATCACCTATTCTGAGTCGCCAAATACATGGTACAGAATATAAATACAATTATTAATATACGACAAGAGAGCTGTGAGTTTTAATACAAATACTGTCTTCTAGACAATATCCACACTCAAAATAAGTCCTCGTTACATTTATTGTCACACTATTTAACAGAATAGTGAGGAATACTAATACTATCATCTGGTCCATCACTCCATTCCCCGACTCGTCCCAGCTATATTCTCATTTCCTGAAGAGAACAATGAAAGAAAGGGTGAGCTCAACTAGCCCAGTAAGAAATATTATGACTAAAATAATGCAGAATAAATTATCATTAGCCTTAAATAGTGTTAAATTGATACAATACAACAAACATCAAGTTTAACTGCAGCGGAACAAGTAACCCATTAGAAGAGTCAAGTAGAGAATAAAATCTACTATCTTTTATGATTTAAAAGATTTTTCATGACTTTTATCGTTGGGACTCAGCTAAAAAAATAATTCACATCATCGAATCACCCCTGCACTACGGCCAAGGATATTCTTTAGTATCACGACCACAATTATCCATGCACTACGGGCCAGGAATATTTGTGTATTCATTAATGGTCATGATCATGCCAACCACTGTCCATCAATGCACTACGGGACAATGAGGACATTTACCACATCATTTGTAACATTACTGTTATGATTATACCGAATAATCCCTGGTCATAATCATACCAAGTCCATCTATGCACAGCAGGCCACAGATGACTTTCAACAGAATATAAACATGAGGATGATGACAATGATATAAGAATTCAATAAAATAAGTTCAAGAATTAATTTATCCAGGAACCAATAACGTCCAAATTGTCAACATGATACTGCTTTGTGGAGTAAAATTCAAGAATGGTCGGAAGAATATTTTTATGAAAAAATATTGGATGAAGCACAAATATCAAGGATATTCCACTAATTTCATGGAGTATAAAAGTCAAAACTTTAACCAACTGAATCTAATAAAGAATGGAATAACAAAAGAAATCACTATGCATGCGATAGACCGCACAGACAGGTTATTCTAACAAGAAAACAAATAATGGAACCAGGTTATGCGTAAACGCACCGACAGGATATTTTGACAGAATAATAAATAATGGAATCAGGTCCGGCGTAAAATGCACAGACAGGATATTCCAACAAAATAATAGTAAAGACGGAACTAGGTCCAGCGTAAAACGCACAGACAGGATATTCCAACAGAATAATAATAAAGACGAAATAATAGAAGAATGTCACCAAGTATAGGGTAGTCCGCGTATACTGGTTATTCCAGCAGAATAATAAAGAATGGAATAATAGAAGTTCTCTTCATGAATACAAAAGAAAATAATACTCCTTACGAGTACAACAAATAATATCTCTTACCGTAAAAGAAACTTGATATCGGAGTAGTGAAGTAGCAGAATACTTTTCTTCTTTCTCTCTATAGTTTCTCTCTCTAGAGTTTCAGTGAATTCGTAAGAAAATAATGAAGGAATGAGCTTCTATTTATAAAAAAATAGACTGCATAGTAACTAACTCATGAACGGTCTAGATTGATTTACTTTAATCTGACGGTCCATATTTAAAGCAAAATCTTTTAAATAAAATATAATATATTCTATTTATAATCTAATAAAACGAATAACTTTATAAAAGATTTTACTATGCAAATACTATGCAGGCACTATACAAACACTATGCATAATAAAATATAATATATTCTAATTATTGTCTAATAAAACAGATAACTTTATAAAAGTATTTTATTTTATATAAAAAGATTTTACTATTAGCCTAATAAAACGAATAACTTTATAAAAGTATTATGTTTTATATAAAAAGCTTTTCTATTTTATTACATTAATAATACCAATAAAATAAAACTGAGTGACTTATCACGTAAGTATCAATAATCAATATTGTGTGCTACTATGCAACCATGCGTATTACTGTACTTTTACTACCGAGTAGTTCAACAGTATTAATAGTAAAACTTCTGCCGTTATTTTCATAAAGTATTTTTGTCGTTTTCTCAATTCGACAATAATTCCGTTGTAGGGCCCACCAATGATTGCTTTGTCGTACGAATATTTCCTGTTAAAACGAATATTCCCCGACCAATCGAATATTATATAGCAACTTGCGTACTTTGCAAAATTTATAAATATTACCCACAACTATAACATTATATCAATTTCACTCCATAATATTAAAAAATGATATTTATAGAAAATTCATCTTTATTTATAAAAGTTGGGGTCTTACAACCTCCCCTTCTTATGAAATTTCGCCCTCGAAATTAGGGTACGTACCTAGTATATCGAAGAGGTAAGGATACCTTGACTTCATTTCAGATTCTAACTCCGAGGTCATTTCCTCAACATCGTGGTTTCTCCACAAAACTTTGACTTGAGGTATAACCTTGGAGCGTAGAATATGTTCCTTCTTATCCAAGATTTGAACAGGAACCTCTTCATACGTTAAATCTTCCGCTGTTTCGTCCGGTTCTAACTCAATAATGTGGTTTGGGTCTTCCACATATTTACGTAACGTGGATATGTGAAAAATATTATGAACACGAGACATACTTGGCGGTAAAGCGAGTCTATAGGCCACAGTTCCTACTCGATCGAGGATTAAAAATGGGCCAATGAATCGAGGATTGAGCTTTTTTCTCTTTCCAAATCTCGCAACTCCTTTCTACGGAGCAACTCGTAACAACACATGATCTCCTATATCAAATTCCACGTCCTTTCGATGAAGATCAGCATAACTCTTTTGTCGATCTTGTGAGGTTTTTATACGTTGCCGGATCGTTTGAATCTTTTTTATAGTCATACGTACCAACTCTGGTCCCAACAACGTTGCTTCACCCACCTCATCCCAGCATACTGGAGAATGACACTTTCTTCCATACAACGCCTCGAATGGAGCCATGCCAATACTTGCTTGATAATTATTGTTGTAGGAAAACTCCACCAATGGTAAGAACTTATCCCAACTTCCCTTGAAGTCAAGAACACAAAGTCTTAATAAATCTTCAAGAGTTTGAGTAGTCTTCTCTGATTGTCCATCCGTCTGGGGATGATATGCCGAACTAAATCGTAAATCCGTGCCCATAGCTTTTTACAAACTAACCCAAAATCGTGAAGTGAATCTTGTGTCTCGATCAGAAACTATGGATACTGGCATACCATGTAGTCTTACAATCTCATTTATGTACATACGAGCAAGACGTTCAAGTGTATAAGTTTCTCGTATTGGTAAGAAATGAGCAGACTTGGTCAATCTATCAACAATGACCCAAATTGCATCAATACCTTGAGAAACCTTGGGAAGACCAGTAACGAAATCCATGATAATGTGCTCCCACTTTCATTCTGGAATTTCAAGTGGTTGCAATGGACCTTTTGGTACTTGATGCTCTGCTTTGACTCGTTGACAAGTTAGACACCTTGAGATAAACAGCGCTTTCTCTCTCTTCATATTGCTCCACCAAAATATATGACGAAGATCACGATACATTTTAGTACTCCCAGGATGGATTGCAAACGGTATGTTGTGCGCCTCCATCATTATTTTATACTTTAAATCAGGGTCGTTAGGAACACAAAGTCTGGAGTTGACTCGAAGTATTCCTTCTTCATCGATTTTTGCTTCCGGCATAGCACCTTCTTGCACTTTTTTCCTCATACGCATCAGCTCTAGGTCTGTAGCTTGAGCAGCTTTAATTTTATCAATTAAAGTCGGTTCTAATCGTATATTTGCCATCCTCACATGGGTCCCTGGAGTCTTTAACTCTATCTCCATTCTTTGCAAGTCACACAAAATGGGCCTTTGCGTTGACAATATCGCACTCGTACTTGCATATGATCTTCTACTCAATGCATCAGCTACCACGTTCGCTTTTCCAAGATGGTATTGGATGGTATGATTATAATCTTTCAATAGTTCTAGCCAGCATCATTGTCGCATGTTGAGTTCCTTTTGAGTGGAGAAATATTTGAGGCTTTTATGATCCGTAAAGATCTCCACTTTCTCCCCATACAAGTAATGCCTCCAAATTTTAAGTGCGAAAACAATAGCTGCCAACTCTAGATCATGAGTAGGATAATTCCTCTCATATTCTTTGAGTTGTCTTGAGTCATAGGCTATGACTTTCCCATGTTGCATGAGAACACATCCCAACCCTTTGCCCGAAGCATCACTGTAGATGACAAATCCCTCCGAGCCAGATGGTATTGTCAGAACAGGTGCTGAAATGAGTCTCCTCTTGAGTTCTTGAAAACTCTTCTCACATTCTTTGCTCCAACCGAACTTTATATCTTTTCGAGTCAGCAGAGTTAATGGAGTAGCGATTCGAGAAAATCCTTCCACGAATCTCCGATAATAACCAGCTAAACCGAGAAAGCTACGTACTTCGGTCACTAATTTAGGTTGCTCCCAGCTTTGAATTGCTTCAATCTTTGCCGGGTCAACAGATATTCCATGACTTGATACTACGTGCCCAAGGAATGCTACCTCCTCAAGCCAGAACTCGCATTTCTTCAACTTGGCATAAAGCTTGTATTCACGAAGCTTTTGGAGTGTCAGCCTCAAGTGTTGCTCATGATCTTCACGGCTTTTGGAATAAATAAGGATGTCATCAATAAAGACGACTACAAAGTGATCCAAATATTCCTTGAATACTCGGTTCATCATATCCATGAAGGCAGCAGGAGCATTAGTCAATCCAAAAGACATGACTAAGAATTCATAATGCCCGTACCGAGTTCTGAAGGCAGTCTTTGGAATATCCTCAGTTCTAACCTTCAGCTGATGATATCCAGAACGAAGATCGATTTTTGAAAAGAATTGTGCTCCTTGCAACTGGTCAAACAGGTCATTAATACGTGGCAATGGGTACCTATTTTTGATGGTGACATGATTCAACTCCTGATAATCAATACAAAGTCGCATACTCCCATCTTTCTTCTTCACGAATAGAACAGGAGCACCCCAAGGAGAAGTACTAGGATGAATAAAGCCAATGTCTAACAATTCATGCAGTTGGGTCTTTAACTCCTGAAGTTCAATAGGAGCCATTCGATATGGGGCTTTGGAAATGGGTTTTCTACCGGGTTCAAGGTGAATACAAAATTCAATTTCACGATTTAGGGGTAGGCCAGGAAGTTCTTCTGGGAATACGTCAGGAAATTCATTAACAATAGAAATATCATTCAAAACTGAAGTATTTTTATTTAGATCCGTCACATGAGCTAAGAAAGCTTGACATCCGTTTTTCAATAAATGAATAGCTTTATGGCTTGAGATGACAGTGATTGATTTTAATGGTTTGGTTGTTTGAATTCGTATAATAGGTTGATTAGGAATATGAAAGCTAACAACCTTACGAAAATAATCAATTTTTGCATGATGAGCAGTTAACCAATCAATCCTTAGAATTATATCAAATGCAAGTATTTTCAATGAAATCAGATCGACAGGTAATGTGAGGGTGCCGATTTGAACCAAACAAGACTTATAAACAGTGGATGTAATGAAGATTTCTCCCAACGGAGTTTCCACAGATAAGTCAAAGTCTAATTTCTCCGGAGTCAAATTTAATCGTTGAGCGTAAATAGGAGAAATAAAAGAATGGGTAGAACCGGTATCAAATAAGGTATAGACTTCGCTAGAGTATATGATAAGCTTACCCGTGATGACCTCATTTGGGTTCCTTTTTTTCTGGGAGGTCACAACAAACGCTCTCCCTTGCACTACCGATTTTGACTTTTCTGGGACGTCCTTTGGTGCCTCCATCCTAGCTGAACTTGTCTTCGGTGAACGACAAAATCGGGCTAGGTGACCTTCTCTTCCACAATTATAACATGCTTTGGAAGACATCACGCAGTTTGGACTGATGTGTCCCTCCCCTCCACATTTGAAGCATATGATCGGTGGTCGTTCTCCTTCCTTAACCACGGGTGCTGGTGCTGACGTCTTTTCATCATTGTTGAATCTCCCCTTCTTGAAATGTCCATTCTTATTATTTTGACCATGATTACCACCGAAGTGGTTACCATTTTTGGCCTGCTGATTCCCTACACGCTTGTTGTCACCGCTTCGATGACTGCTTTCACTGGTATTATCATTTTTCCTATTGCTCTCTTTTGGTTGCGTTAACTCGTTATCGCGCTCCACTAACTGAGCCCTATTTACAACATCTGAATATAAACACAGCTTATGAGAAATAAGATGTTGACGTATCTCCAGCTTCAAACCTCTTAAAAGCATCTGCGTCATTCTCTCTTCATTATCCACCAAGTGGGACGCAAACCGGGACAGCTTGGGAAACTTAGCTTCGTACTGCGACACGGTCATATTATTCTGCTCTAACTTGATGAACTCTACCTCCTTCATGTGACGAATACTTTCGAGAGAGTACTTGTCATTGAACAGTTCTTAGAACTTCTCCCAAGATATCTTCAGTGCAGCAGGTTGAGTACGCTTTACCGATTCTCACCAGTAATCTGCCTCTCCTCGCAACATAAAGGTGGCAAAGGGAACCTTTTGCTCCTCGGCATATCCCAAGACATCAAATATCTTGGTGATCTACTTTATCCACGTTTCCGCCTTAAGTGGTTATGGTTCTCCAATAAACTTCGGTGGTCCCAGCTCCTTGAACTGTTTAGCGGTGACCGTCCGAGAGTTTTCAGTGTTTCCACCTATATTTTGGACAGGAGCCGCTCTCGCCTGCTGTTGCATGAATTGCATAAAGCTTCTGAACATTCCGTCATTCATCATTTGGTCAGTGTTGTTGTTTGCATGAGGATTATCGCCTTCCTGATGCACATTATCTTGATTATTGATATGTGGTGAATCAACGGTCGCCTGTGCTCCATTGCTATTCTCAACATTCTCGAATGTCATTTTCAAATACTGTCACAAAACAAGGGTAAATTAACATATCACATATTATCTCTATACTCTGACCGACCAATTAAATACCAAATAAATTTAGGTAGGTCATACTGGCGAAGGAACTCCCCGTCTCTCCCCTCCTAGTTCTAGTCTCACATCTTAGCCAGGGATCATATTCCTAAGCTCTGATACCAACTGTGACGCTCCCAAAATAGGTATACATCACCAATTCTGAGTCGCCAAATACATGGTACAGAATACAAATACAATCGTTAATATACGGCAAGAGAGCTGTGAGTTTTAATACAAATACTGTCTTCTAGACAATATTCACACTCAAAATAAGTCCTCATTACATTTATTGTCACACTATTTAACAGAATAGTGAGGACTACTAATGCTATCATCTGGTCCATCACTCCATTCCCCGACTCGTCCCAGCTATATTCTCATTTCTTGAAGAAAATAATGAAAGAAAGGGTGAGCTCAACTAGCTCAGTTAGAAATATTATGATTAAGATAATGCAGAATAAATTATCATTAGCCTTAAACAGTGTTAAACTGATACAATATAACAAACATCAAGTTTAACTACAGTGGAACAAGCAACCCATTAGAAGAGTCAAGTAGAGAATAAAATCTACTATCTTCTATAATTTAAAAGATTTTTCATGACTTTTATCGTTGGGACTCAGCTAAAAAAATAATCCACATCATCGAATCACCCTTACACTACGGCCAAGGATATTCTTTAGTATCACGACCATAATTATCCATGCACTACGGGCCAGGAATATTTGTGTATTCATTAATGGTCATGATCATGCCAACCATTGTCCATCAATGCACTACGGACCAATGAGGACTTTTACCACATAATTTGTAACATTACGGTCATGATTATACCGAATAATCCCTGGTCATAATCATACCAAGTCCATCTATGCACTACAGGCCACAGATGACTTTCAACAGAATATAAACATGAGGATGATGACAATGATATAAGAATTCAATAAAATAAGTTCAAGAATTAATTTATCTAAGAACCAATAACGTCCAAATTGTCAACATGATACTGCTTTGTGGAGTAAAATTCAAGAATGCTCGGAAAAATATTTTCATGAAAGGATACTGGATGAAGAGCAAATATCAAGGATATTCCACTAATTTCATAGAGTATAAAAGTCAAAACTTTAACCAATTGAATATAATAAATAATGGAATAACAAAAGAAATCAACATGCATGCGATAGACTGCACAGACATATTATTCTAATAGGAAAACAAATAATGGAACCAGGTCATGCGTAAACGCACCGACAGGATATTCCGACAGAATAATAAATAATGGAACCAGGTCCGGCGTAAAACGCACAGACAGGATATTCCAACAAAATAATAGTAAAGACGGAACCAGGTCCAGCGTAAAACACACAGACAGGATATTCTAACAAAATAATAATAAAGACGAAATAATAAAAGAATGTCACCAAGTATAGGGTAGTCCGCATATACTGGTTATTCCAGCAGAATAATAAAGAATGGAATAATAGAAGTTCTCTTCATGAAAACAAAAGAAAATAATACTCTTTACGAGTACAACAAATAATATCCCTTACCGTAAAAGAAACTTGATATCAGAGTAGTGAAGTAGCAGAATACTTTTCTTCTTTCTCTCTATAGTTTCTCTCTCTAGAATTTCAGTGAATTCGTAAGAAAATAATAAAGGAATGAGCTTCTATTTATAGAAAAATGGACTGCATAGTAACTAACTCATGAACGGTCTAAATTGATTTACTTTAATCTGACGATCCATATTTAAAGCAAAATCTTTTAAATAAAATATAATATATTCTATTTATAATCTAATAAAACGAATAACTTTATAAAAGATTTTACTATGCAAATACTATGCAGGCACTATGCAAACACTATGCATAATAAAATATAATATATTCTAATTATTGTCTAATAAAACAGATAACTTTATAAAAGTATTTTGTTTTATATAAAAAGATTTTACTATTAGCCTAATAAAACGAATAACTTTATAAAAGTATTATGTTTTATATAAAAAGATTTTCTGTTTTATTACATTAATAATACCAATAAAACAAAACTGAGTGACTTATCACGTAAGTATCAATAATCAATACCGTGTGCTACTATGCAACCATGCGTATTACTATACTTTTACTACCGAGTAGTTCAATAGTATTAATGGTAAAACTTCCGCCATTATTTTCATAAAGTATTTTTGTCATTTTCTCAATTCGACAATAATTCCGTTGTAGGGCCCACCAATGATTGCTTTGTCGTACGAATATTTCCTATTAAAACGAATATTCCCCGACCAATCGAATATTATATAGCAACTTGCGTACTTTGCAAAATTTATAAATATTACCCACAACTATAACATTATATCAATTTCACTCTATAATATTAAAAAATGATATTTATAGAAAATTCATCTTTATTTATAAAAGTTGGGGTCTTACATAATTTATATAGTTCGGCGATATCTAATTAAAGATATGCTAGTGAGAATATGGATCACATTTCAAATGTATATAGCCTTGTGTGTGCACAACAAACTATATATAAATAAATAGATAGACAACTCTTGTCAATTACATCTGTAACACCCCAAAATCCGGTCTATCTTCACACCCGGATTCCGTGCTTCACGGTCCCACTTCTTACCAAACATATGTCATTATATAGTTAAATATAATAACATATATTCTTAAATCTCAGGTTCTAGAAGCCTTATAACCTCTTTCATTACAAATAGTGATAATTACATTATTCTCTACATCGTATAAGAGTGACTTTTATCCACCACCAAGGATACATATTAGTTCATTAAACTAGTCTATAGTTTAATTTCACTAATCTACATTACAAGTCTTGGTTTGCTTTTCACGCACATTCACATACTGAATGACACTTCGTCTGGATACCAATCAGCTTGATCTTTACGGGATCCTTAAGTTCTTTCTAACATCGTTCACTGAAAATATTTTTCATTTAAAGCTAGTGTGAGCATTCAATTGCCCAGCAAGTCATAACAGTTAAACAAACAACTTCAAGAGTTTAAAATATTCTTCAGAACTTCGATAACCAAACAAAGGTTATGAAGCAGCTTGAATAATAGGAATAGTCTCGATTCCTATCATCTTAAAACATCAGTCACTTTCACTTTGAAAAACTTTTGTTCTTCTACCTTTTTTTATACTCATTCTGTCTAGCTAGAATCATTAGCACAGACTTAATAATAACAGTTCATGTATAAATAGAACATACTTGTATTGAACAGCTCAATCACAGAACAGCTCATCTCATAGAAACACCGAAGTGTTCAAATTGTGGCTCAAGGCCTCATACGCTCTAACACTTTGTACAAATATCACACATTTACATATAGACAGAACTTCTCAAGTTCAACATCTGAGAAGTTTAAGAAACTAGCATTCATGTAATATGAATGAAGTTAGGAAACTTGTCTTACGCGCAGCTACAGCTTATAGTTTACGTGTAACGAATGATTTATTTGAATTGTGATTCTGAGGACAGAATCCTTGTAAGGAGGGAATGATGTAACATTCCATAATTTTAAAGCGTGATATTAAATATTTATTGATTTATTTAAGTATTTAATGGATATGTTATTGTTGAATAAATAATTGTTCAATTTGAGTGATGTGGTTTATTTAATTATTTGTTGAATAAATAATTAAATATTAAATATTAAATATTTATTGGCAATATTAAATATTTATTGAATTATATGGCAATTTGAGTTGATGTGATTTAATTATTTGTTGAGTAAATAATTAAGGAGCTAAGTAAATTAATTGTTATGAGATTATATAATAATATAATTTAATAAGTAAGCTAGAGAGCTTATGGTGATTTAAATAAGTTATAATATTTTAAATGGGAAATTGTAATTTAAAATATTCGTTGGTTAAATAAAATTATAAAAGAAATTATAATTATGTGATAATGATTTATGTGTTAAAGTAATTTAATAGATTAATGTTTTAATTGATTTATTAATTTAATAAAAGTGTGACTAATAACCTTGCTATAAAGGAGTTATTAAAATAAATAAAAAGAGTTTAATTTGGTTTTTCTAAACATGTCTTATTGCATAATAAGTCTTTAATTTAATGATGTTTTATCAAACAAGGTATAAGGATTAATCTATTTGTTTTAGTTAGATTTGCCAAACAAGGTGTAAGGATTTAATGGGTTATTTTTATTAAGCTTAGCCAAACAAGCCTTATGGCTTTTGATTTTCAAAAAAAAAAAATATAACTGATGTCAGTTAAATCCTATACTTAATATCTATATTATTATTATACGTTATAATATTATACGTATGTTAGAGTTAGGGAGAAGAAAGACTCAGTTGAAGTTTACAGAGAGAAAAAGAAGAAAAGAGGAAAACTAGAGAGAATTTGAGAGTGATTTTAACAGGTGTTGTAGAAAAGAATTTGGAGAAAATAATAATAATCATCTTCCTAATCCAAGGTAGGAGCTCAATCTCTTTATCTAAAAGTTTCATGTTTTTCTTCTTCCCAAAAAGTTCTCTGTAAAATATTTTATGGGATGAATTGTTGATATACATGTATAACTTGGTATGGTACTTGATTATATAGTTATTATATGAGTTTATGATGATTAGAGGTAGTGCTTAAACGAGAATTGCATGATAAATTCGTTTGACAGTAGGAAGAAATAATGTCAGTATATGTATTTCTTATGTAGCTTATGTAAATAACAATTATGATGATCAATTTAGTGTGTGAAATTGAACTGTGACTATATTAGTTAGTTTGTTAAGAATTACAGAGAACTTAGTTCAAAAGAATCAAATTGGTGTATCATTATGATTATAGTATGCACTGTATCAAGAAATATCAAAAATGGAGTTTTTGGGTTTTAAAATATGTTATTCTAGTATTTAATTTTTCTAAAATTATAGTTTAAGTTGTGTTAATTTAGTATTTGTATGCTTGGTGAAAGTTTATGTGTAATTTGCATTAGTTATTCATGTTAATTAGTGTTGGAATTGAAGTTATAGACAGAAAATTGAGTTGTTCTGTTCTTCGTGGTTGGGTTCTGCGAGTTTCGGCGCCCCAGCGTTAAAATTCACGCCCCAGCGCCAAATTTCGCGCCCCAGCGTCAAAATTCACGCCCCAGCGCCAGAAGCTGGCGCCCCAGCGCTGAAATTGGTGCCCCAGCGTCAATCTCGCGCCCCAGCGCCACTAATTGGCTTAGTACTCGCGCCCCAGCGCGGGGACAGAAGTCTGACTTGGACAGTTTTGACCTCCTGTAGTAAAATAGTCATAACTTCCTCATACGAACTCCGATTGAGGTGATTCAAGATGATCCGGAATGAGGACGAGTAGACCTACAACTTTCGTTCTTTAAGTTTTTTAATTTGAGGTCATTAGGATGGGTCAAAATGGTCATCTTTAAGACTGTTGTGTTTTCGGAGGCAATCGGAGGGTGTCGGGCATGCACATATGCATGTGTAGTGCTCCAGACCGTAAAAGATGATGTTCTAAGTTATAAAACATGAATCTTAGTAAATATAATGATGCTTAACATTAATAAATAATGTATTAGATAAGTTATAGAAGCATAGTAAGCATACACAAGAGAGGCAAATCGGGCGTGTGACGATTGAACGTCGAAACGCCGTGCCAAGTGTTAATGAACTTAAAAAGTGTTTCAATTCCGTTGAAATGGATATTATAAGATATGGAATGGGTTTAATATAAAACCAATAAGTAGTCCTAGCAAGACTTAACCACTTGAACTTCGAGTTTGACTAAGAAGAAATATAGTGAGTCATAAGTCAAAAAGTTAACACAATCTAATTGACCATTGTGTATTTATTAATAGGAAAGATTATGAGATGTGGAGTAGAGTTTACATTACAATTGCTATGTGTTGTTATGTGACTAATAGTTGATGTGTATGATTATATAATTGTGTAGGACACGTGAAGTGCAGATAACTGTAAGCTGTTAAGCTATTATTGGTAAACAACGATCAAGGCAAGTCTTTCCGTTCCTATTTTTTTTTACGTGAACTTGATGAACTATTTTAAATTGCATGATATGTTATGCATGCTGAAATCATGAAAAGTTAAAGTCAATATATGACTGCATTGTTTTGGCTAAGTAATGATGATTGAGTAAGGAACTCAATCTTTATATTTGCTATGTGAATTAAAAGCATGTATGCCATGTTACTTTAATGAGATGTATATCGAGCATGCTATTATGTGCTATGTGATGCATGAAAACTGTTTGACTTTGCTGGGCTGTCGAGCTCACTCTTGCAAATAACCACTTTTGCAGGTCAAGATTTTAAGGTAAAGATACGTGCTATGTGAGTTATAGAGATCTATATTCACGAAGATTACTTATGTTTTATGAGAAATGTATTTCATATTTTGAACGTAACATGTTGTTGAATTGTAAGTTGAGCTATCCAATGTATATGGATATTTAGTTATGATGTAAGACTTTGTATAGTCATTTTGTTGTAACGATTCATGATATAAGATTGAGTCAAAGAGATGTAATGTAATGGTTGCAATTCAGGGCAAGAAAGAAGAAAATGTATAAAAGTTTTAAATATTCCGCAATTTTATTAAGTTTAACATCGAATAATGATGTATTATTTAGAGGTTGAATGTACGGTTAACGACCGAAGTCAGGATTTAAATTGTATAGATTTTGGGGTCGTTACATTACGCTGAACTGCTTATTCTAAATCCCTATATAACACATAAGGAAATAACACGTACACCAATTAGTCATATACTTGACTTACACATTGGTTTACTTAACTTTACTTCTTAAGGTTCGCGCTCTAGTAATTTAAGCTTATGCGACTAACTTTTATTACTGGTTCACGGCTTCGTGACATACGGAGATGTCTTACTCAAAATGTTCATCATCTTTGATGATTTACATTCTTATATTCTTCTTATATCTCTATAGAACTCAGCACACATCGCTTCTCTGCTAGCAGTCCATATGGTACTCTGAGTGGTTTCCCACAAACAACTCACAAACAAGTTCCCGTCTCATCTGCACTACCCATAACAGTGAGTTAGATCGGTTGCCAGTTTCGTATATATCTTCGCTCTCTGAAGGAATTGTT
Organism: Panax notoginseng; assembly: GCA_016801055.1. Lineage (NCBI taxonomy): Eukaryota > Viridiplantae > Streptophyta > Magnoliopsida > Apiales > Araliaceae > Panax > Panax notoginseng. The sequence continues at coordinate 35,438,706 of CM029015.1, read as the reverse complement.
TAGCCCAGCTCTCATATGTCAACCATCAAAGGTTACGATTGTACCACAACCTAAACTTATCTTAACTTATACAAACTATTAAACTATAATGTTCGTTAAGTCAAATTCTTATTCTTTATGGCTTTCTGGCAACTAAATGCCATACTTCAGGATTCATTTTTTTATTGTCTAAGTCATACTGTCTTTTATATACTCAAAACGATTGTTCAATGTCAATACTATGAGGTTATAACGTTAAACATTTTATATTAACTTATTCATATCTTATAACGTCCGGTTCATTTGAATCGGAACGTCATCCAAGTTATAAACATTAACTCGGCTTCTTTACGTTATACGTACTTGTCTTTAACTCAACTTCTTCACCGTTCACAGGTTTAATCATTGGTCTTCATTACCTTATAGTCAAACCATACACGGGGTGTAGGTTTTACCCGTTTAATATTCGCGTACACTCAACCCTCACGTCAATTAAAGTGTTTAACGCTTACCTTTCATTCTAACATTCTCTATCCGACTCATACTCGGACTTTCATTATTCTTATTACCGTTCACTACGGCTTTTTACGATAATTCATATCTTACTTACTACTTTCTTTAACATCCAAGTTATACAATCATTGTACACTTAGCTCGTTCGTCCGACATGAATACGATTCACGAGAATCGTTTACGTATTCAGCGTTCACGTTGCTCGTCTCTTAATCTCTTATTCAACCTTTACTCAAGGTTTCAATCGCTTTTATTCGTTATCCATCCCATGAACCCCATGTTCATTATTCTTTCTTAATGTTAAAGCCATACTGTTCGTTGTATGCTAAGACCGATCGTTCATAACAACAACGTCGCGTTCACAGCGTCTATATGCTTAACACTTAGCTCTCATTATCATGACATAACATTGAAATGTTACTCATTACCTTCGTCACTCAACGTCTAAGGAATCACAACCATAGCAATCCCCTACGTTTATTCATCGCAACTACGGTCCCCGGATATCGATTACGTAATCTAGTATTTACATTCTTCGTCTTTTAATCTCGTTTAATCTTTCCGTTCAACCTTCATCAAAGGTTTAAATCACTTGATTAAGTGTTACATTAGTAGAACTATATGTTCATATTTCTTTCTTGTACATCCCCCAGTAATTGATCACTTAAAATCTCATTTCTGGGCATTGTCCTGCACCGGCGCTGCGGTGCCACTCTCTTCTTTCTCTCTCGCGCTGCGACGCGAGCCTACGTCATCCTCTTCCTTGGTCTGGCGTTGCGGCGCCGAGTCCTTCACTAACTTTCGCGCTGTGGCACCAACTAACAGTACCTTCTCCCCCGAGCTTGTGCTGCATCACCGCCCTTCAAGGCATGACTAGCGCTGCGGCGCTAAGCCCTAAACTCAGAAAATTTTCTAAGTGTTAACTTTATTTTAAGACGCTTACTTCCCGATCTCATAACTTATTCGTCATAACTCGGAACGAGGTCGTTCCTAAGCCATTCTCTTCCTTATCTTACGTATTTCAATATCCCTTGGACAGAACTTCATTCTGAATCCGTTATCATGCCATTCGATTGGCTTGATCTTCACCCTTCGTTCATTTTTACGCTTTTAACGCTCTTTTCTTATTCGTCCGTAATTCGGTCATCCAAACTCAGAACTTGTTCGTTCTTGAGTCCATGACTCACGTTTTCTACATTCTCTTACTTTCTTATGAAACCCTACACATTTGGTTTCATTTACTAACTTTCTAATTCTCGTTCATCTTTTACAAAAATTTTGCCATAACTTCGTTCTTCATGAACGTTTTTATCGTTCCTAACCAAGCAATAAGCAACTAACTTATACGCGATGGTTTTAAACTTGTCCATCAACAATAATTACACTACGATGGTTTTAAATTTTTCCATCAACAACGTTCTTCGTGTTCTTCGCGTGTTCTTCGCATTCTTCGTTCGATCTTCATTTTTATCGATATTTTGGATTACGATTTAACTTTTTCTTAGAATTTGATGTTATAAAACACCATTCCTTACTTATTTCACCTACTCATTCATAAGTTTCATTTGGATCGCTCAAAATCCACGAATCTTATACTTAAGAAATTTATAAAATAAACTTCTAATTCTTATTTCTTCATTTTCTTACGATTTCAACCATATGAAATCATTTCTAACATATTTTACTCCTTATTCTCATTAAGCTATATTTTAACATAGGAAACTTAAAGAAAATTATTAGAAGCTAGGTTTTGGATTACCTTTCTTCTCTAATCTTCCTCCGTTGGACAAAGCGCGCACTCGGGCAAGCTTTTCCTCTTCCTCTTCCTCTTTTCTTTCTCCCATCCGAACCCTCTCTCTCTCTCTCTCTCTCTCTCAAAGTGTAGGATTTTCAAAATCCAAAAACAATGAAATAAGCTTTCTATTTATAGAAAACCAAGGCTAAGGCAATTTGGTCATTTTGCCCCCCTTAACCTCCTTACTATTAAAGACTTAAGCCCTAAGTTAACTTGGTCTCCACATTAACTTAGCCATTAAGTCTTCTTAGCCATTAAGTTTTCTTAGCCAATAAGTCTTCTTAACCCTTAAGTTTACTTAACCCTTAAGTTTACTTAACCCTTAAGCATAAGCACTTTACTTGGCCATTACTTAACTTATCCTTACTATTCCACCTCTTTACTATTCACACATCCTTACTATTCACGTAGCTTCCCTTGGAAGCTTCGTGGTTCCGTCTTTCGGGTTTCGTCCGACAGTTTTAAAAACTGCGATTCTCGAAATCAAAATATTTTTGGATATTTCGTCTTTCCTTTACCGATTAACTTTTACGTATTCTTCAGATTTCTAAAAAACTGAAAAACACTTTTTGGCGTTAAGCATTTTCCTTCACGTTTTTCCCTAACGTAGGTAAACGAGTGAAAAGTACATAGCATTACTTTTTGTCGTTATTATTTTGTCCGATTTTTGCACGTTTTTTGAGAAAAACCTTTGTCGGCTTACTTAACTTTTCACGATATATTATTGTCAGATCTTTCGACGGAATGTCATTTTGACATACCGAACTATTAGAAAGGCTTAGGTTCTTCAAACCCTAATCCTTAGGGTTTCGTCGGGTGAATAGTGCATATTTCGTCTTTTTCCCCAAAAAATATTTTGTTCCCTGAAAAAATTTATTTTCGTCTTGAAAATTCTTACTCGTTTAGTCTAGCTCATAGCCAGAATCCTCCCGTATTATAATCATCGTAGGTTATAGAATGATTAATAAACACATAACATATAATAGTATTAATAAAAATTCATTTTATTAATAACTAATTCTTTAAACTTTTCAGGACAATCCGAATTTTCTAGGTTGTCACAACATCAACTATGCAACTTCTTGTTTTTTGCCTCTTAGATCATAATGGTCAAGTATGTGCACATTCGAACTAAAATGATCTAAGTTAAGTCATACCTAGCACTCCATATATTCAAAAGAAAAATAATGTCCTTGTGTGTGCACAACAAAATAACATTGTTCAGTCTATTTATAAGCAATAAATATGATAAAATAACATCTTAAATATTTAATACTCAATTGTTTAACATGCCAGAAGGCGACGTTCGATATTCCAAATATCTTTGAACGTTACAACTTAATATAATTTATTTGAGGGTTTTGTTATTAATTTGTCTCATCTTGTTTAGCGCACATGCATACACAAACACACACACACACACACACACACACACACACACACACACACACACATATATATATATATATATATATATATATATATATATATATATATATATATAGTATAAGCATGCACATATAGAATATTATATTCTACTAGGATTAATTATGGACTTTATTCTAGTTTGGTTCACTAGAGCCACCAAGTGAACCAAAAGGTCAAACCCTAAGGGTGCAAGAATTAATATTTAAATATAACTATTACATTTAAACCCGGGCTCCATTACAAAAGGGTCTTCAAGCGCTCCTTTTTCCTTGATCTACATTTCTTCAAAATTAAATCTAACTATCTCTATTACAAAACTATTTAAAATAAATAGACACCTTGATCAGCAGTGTCGACGTCGGGATTTTTATTTGTCCCTTTTCTGTTCTTGTTCTTTTGTGTTCTCATGTTAGGTGAGATTTGTTTGAAAAAATAAGTGAAAAAGGTCCGACATGTATATGTCGACGATTGGACTATAAGAGTCGCCAGTTGGTTTTTTAACTGGTTGTACCAACACAACCGAGAAAAGGTTTGCACATTGACCCAGTGATGTGACACTGCTAAACGGGTTCGTAAAATCGAGATTCATTAGGGTTCGGGGACTTGCTTATACGGAGGGAATGTGTTAGGCACCCCTCGACATCCGTGTTGCCACGGTGACCGCCACTTTTCAAGAAACTGTTATATGAATGTGTATTTGTATGGGTCAATGTGTTGTTATTTGGAAGTAGTTTGAGGCCTCGTTCGCACCTATATATACAGGGTTTGAATTTGTGCAAAAATTCAATTTTAAATAAGATATAGCAGTGAAGTTTTGTTGATTGATTTCGCAATCAATGAATACGTGCAAGTATACACGGTCAACAAGTAATAAAGTGAAAGTAGAGTATCGTTCCCACGAGGAATTATTTAATAAAAATCACCAAGTACTAATTCTTAACCAAATCAATTTTATTTAAACAACCAATAATTGTGATTTCTAAATTTAAGAAAACTAAATTAAACAAAACAAAAAGATTATTCTAAAAGAAAGCAAATAAACAACTAAGAATTAATGGAATTCAGATAAATAAGAATTAAGACTCCAATATCCCCAATTATGAATTATAAATCAATTATTCAACTATCCCAATTATTATATATACTGAATTGTTAACAGGAATTCTCAAATGCCAAAAGCCCTCTCTCGAGTGATCAATTGCCTTCTATTTAACCCAGATTAATTTTGCTATATCTCTATGCAAAACAATTGAATTAAACTCGCTACAAACCCAATTCCTCTTATGTTACATGCGGCAAATAGATATTCTCATTCTATTTACAAACCTAATTATTCACTGTGTAAATAACTAAGTCACATGTCACCAAGCCCAGTTCTAACCCTAGAATTCCTTTCTCAATTCCTTCTAGAGTAACAAAGTAATTATTGATCAGATAATTAATCAATAAGCACAAAGCAAGATGAACAATTTACTTCAACACAAATAATTGGAATAAATTAAATAATCAATTCAAAACCATAAAAAGTTCAATTGAAATCTTAATAAAAGAGTTAGTTCATAATTAATTAATTAAAACCAAGAATCCACAATTGAATAGACATTAAAAGATAAAAGTATGATAAGAGAAGATAATAGAATCTGTTGTCAGCAAATCTGATGCTCCCCTCTTGCTCTTGCTCTTGATCTTCAATGATATCCAAGTTGCTTCAATCTCCAAAACTAATAAGAACTAGGGTTAATGTCTAATCTAATGGAGTGTATCTCTAATCTAAGCTATGTAATCTCCCTTTATTTTATGCCTCCCATCATGTATTTATAGGTTACAAGTCAAATTTTTAGGTTAGTAACAAACCTAATCCAATTTGGAATCAAAAAGGTGTCAAAATTCGCCCAAAAACGCGTCCAAGCCTTCCCAGTCTCTTCCCCAGCGCCCCAGCGCTGGGCACGGTGCTGGTATTCTGCCTTATAGCGCCCCGGCGCTGCAAATAGCCTTGAAATTAGCGCCCCGGCGCTGTTACAAGTTCTGACATTTTCTGCTCCGACGTCCTTTGGGAAAATGGCCATAACTTCTTCGTCCGAACTCCGATTTCGATGATTCAAGATGTTCCGGAAAGAGGAGAAGTAGATCTACAACTTTCATTCTTTAAGTTTTTCGAAATAAGGTTCTTAGAAATACTTAAATTGACTCTGAAGTGACTGCTATGTAAATGGCAAGCCGAAAACGCGCATCTAGCCACCCCAAACGTCGATCCAAGTAACTTTTGTCCCAAATCCTACAAAACAATGTAAAACATACATGAATGGACACAAACACTTAAAAACTATTCTAAAAGACTTGAGAATAATAATAAATTAAGCCCGAATGTATCCAATTCATGTGTATAAAACTCACTCATCAAATACCCCCAAACTTAAACATTTGCTTGTCCTCAAGCAAAAACACAAAAGAACTAAAAATAATCAAACTAACTCAACTACATGAATACATATGCATGATCTACTTTATAATATACCTATGAACCCAGTAATAAATAAGTATGATATATAGCAACAGGCCTCAAAGATATCAATGATACTCAAATAATATATATGATCAAATCAAAGTCCATAACTCTAACCAGTTAGTCAATCCAAACATGTCATCACCCATGTTGTGTGTGTGTGCTTGTTAACCATTCTAACCTACCACAGTTCAAGATAATCACATAACAAACTTCTTAAAAGGAAAATTTCAGTTCCAATTCGATTACTTTTGTGAACATGACAACTCCGGTTAAAACTAAGCAATTACCAAGTCTAAGGGTAAATACAAGATTTATTTATACTTTTATTCAACCACGAGGGCATTTTTGCTCTTTCTCGTGTTTTTTTCATTTTTTTTTCTCATGGTTGTGCAATGTCTTATTCCCTTAGGCTTTTCAGTGCTACCTTAACGAGCTTTCGACCAACGACTCCCAAGTCATTAAGACCTTAGGGCGCTAGGTGTAAAGACAATCCCTTCGGGCTTACTTACTCAAGTAACAAAGGCCACAAAACTAGACAAGCATGCCACGGTGTTTATTCTCTTTTTTTTCTTTTTCTGGATTTTCTATTTTTTTTTCTTTTCATCATTTTTTTTCTTTTTTTTTCATTTTCATTTTGTATATATATACCCCATAGATTCTCCCAAACTCAAGCTTTTACGTCATTCTAACCTTTACTGCCAGTTCACTAATTTCCTTAAATTTTAACCAAGATTGTCCCTCAGAAACAAATTATGAAACCCTTGAACCAAGTAGATTAAAACAGTTAAACTTTAAGTGCTAACCGGTTACATAAGTTTCAGACAGGCTCAGATTATCATCATGATTAAAATTAGAACTCATCATCAATTATCAACACTGTTCAATTTAACAATTAATACCAATCTTATCATAGGCCGAGCTAAGACCACACCAACCAATTACATAGATTCATGCAAAAAAAATGCAATTATACTACACGAACACATACTAATGCAACACATATATGAATATGCAAATAACTACCATGTACTATACGCAACCTAAAAAAACACAATGCTAACACAAAAAAAAAAAAAAAATTAACTACTATGCAGATAACTAACTATATGCAATACGATACTAAAATGCCCCCAAACTTAAACTAGACATTGTCCTCAATGACTAAATTAGAAAAAATTAAAGCAGAGGACTTCCCTGAAAATATAGCAATCTTCCTCCTTGTCCACTAAGTTTGGAGAATATGCTAGTCACATGGAACAAATTGGGCACCACATGAATTTGACTTGACTAACTTGGGTTACCTCCCAATAAACGCTTGTTTTATAGTCTCAGCCTGACTTCTTCAATTCTCTATCCAATTCCTCTTCGAAAGTTGAGGAACCCTCCATCCATCGGAAATAATATAACTTTTGGTAGGTTCCCATTTACGACAGTCATTGTATTAAAATCACCTAGCATGCTTTGTTTAGATAAGATCACATTAAAGAACGTCCAACATCTAGGTGTTTTTTCCATTGTGTCTGCGAATAGATTCTGGCATTGAGGCTTGTCAGACACAACAATTTCTTCTTCTATCTTCTCCAACTCATTGAACCACGGCTTCGAAGTTGTACTCGCTTTTACGTCACAAGGAGTATTGCCGACGACATGACTACCTATTGGGCATGGTTTTGCAAAACTGCCCGGATTCTTGAACTTTGATGGAGAAGGTACATGGGACACTATCAAAATTGGCTCATCTTCGTTGGTACTCAAAGTTAGATCTTTGTCGATCTCTTTTTGTTGGTCTCCAAGTCTTTCCTTTCTTTCAACATCTATATCATTTGGCACATCCGATTGCAGATTTGGTTCGGGCTCATCATCAGTCTCGTCATCCATGTCATAGAGCCAAGTGTATTGAGGACGGTTGTTCAACGCATGTGCTATCTGCCCCAATTGATTTTTCAGATTCTTTAACGATGCCCCTTGGCTTTGCAAATGCAGCTCTATTTGATTAAATCTTTTGTCTTGGTCCTCGTTCCTTTTGTCAGAAGCTCTAATGAATTTTTCCAAGGCTTCCTCCCAATTTGAATGTTCTTCCTGTTGTAGTGGAGGTGGACACGAGAAATCCGGTGGGTATGTTGGACTTGGAGCATAAAATTGATCTTGATTGTTATTCCATGAAAAATCCGGGTGATACCCCTAATCCTGATGATAGTTGTTGGGATAGACATAACTATTGGGGTAATCACCACTATACTGTACCGGCTCGAAATTGATGGCGCATTGATAACTCATATGATTTCCAGCACAATAATCACAAGTAACCGCCACACTTTGACGACGTTGAGCTTCAAAAGCTTCAAGCATCCTCGAAAGTGTCTCCATCTGTGCTGACAATGCAGAAAGTTTCTTGAGCCTGTCAATCTCCGCTCCCCTTGGTTGAGTCATGCTCGTGTATAGCCATTGATACGCAAAGTCATCCATGGTACCTAAAAAGAGAGAAATACTGGAAGAGAATGAGAAATAAAAATAAAAATAAAAATGTTTAAATTAAGACTAATTTGATTGAAATTAATATTGGTAAATAATTATTAAATTAAGTCCCCGGCAACGGCGCCAAAAACTTGTTGATTGATTTCGCAATCAATGAATACGTGCAAGTATACACGGTCAACAAGTAATAAAGTGAAAGTAGAGTATCGTTCCCACGAGAAATTATTTAATAAAAATCACCAAGTACTAATTCTTAACCAAATCAATTTTATTTAAACAACCAATAATTGTGATTTCTAAATTTAAGAAAACTAAATTAAACAAAACAAAAAGATTATTCTAAAAGAAAGCAAATAAACAACTAAGAATTAATGGAATTCAGATAAATAAGAATTAAGACTCCAATATCCCCAATTATGAATTATAAATCAATTATTCAACTATCCCAATTATTATATATACTGAATTGTTAACAGGAATTCACAAATGCCAAAAGCCCTCTCTCGAGTGATCAATTGCCGTCTATTTAACCCAGATTAATTTTGCTATATCTCTATGCAAAACAATTAAATTAAACTCGCTACAAACCCAATTCCTCTTATGTTACATGCGGCAAATAGATATTCTCATTCTATTTACAAACCTAATTATTCACTGTGTAAATAACTAAGTCACATGTCACCAAGCCCAGTTCTAACCCTAGAATTCCTTTCCCAATTCCTTCTAGAGTAACAAGGTAATTATTGATCAGATAATTAATCAATAAGCACAAAGCAAGATGAACAATTTACTTCAACATAAATAATTGGAATAAATTAAATAATCAATTCAAAACCATAAAAAGTTCAATTGAAATCTTAATAAAAGAGTTAGTTCATAATTAATTAATTAAAACCAAGAATCCACAATTGAATAGACATTAAAAGATAAAAGTATGATAAGAGAAGATAATAGAATATGTTGTCAGCAAATCTGATGCTCCCCTCTTGCTCTTGCTCTTGATCTTCAATGATATCCAAGTTGCTTCAATCTCCAAAACTAATAAGAACTAGGGTTAATGTCTAATCTAATGGAGTGTATCTCTAATCTAAGCTATGTAATCTCCCTTTATTTTATGCCTCCCATCATGTATTTATAGGTTACAAGTCAAATTTTTAGGTTAGGAACAAACCTAATCCAATTTGGAGTTAAAAAGGTGTCAAAATTCGCCCAAAAACGCGTCCAAGCCTTCCCAGTCTCTTCCCCAGCGCCCCAGCGCTGGGCACGGCGCTGGTATTCTACCTTATAGCGCCCCGGCGCTGCAAATAGCCTTGAAATTAGCGCCCCGGCGCTGTTACAAGTTCTGACATTTTCTGCTCCAACGTCCTTTGGGAAAATGGCCATAACTTCTTCGTCCGAACTCCGATTTCGATGATTCAAGATGTTCCGGAAAGAGGAAAAGTAGATCTACAACTTTCATTCTTTAAGTTTTTCGAAATAAGGTCCGTAGAAATACTCAAATTGGCTATGAAGTGACTGCTATGTAAATGGCAAGCCGAAAACGCGCATCTAGCCACCCCAAACGTCGATCCTAGTAACTTTTGTCCCAAATCCTACAAAACAATGTAAAACATACATGAATGGACACAAACACTTAAAAACTATTCTAAAAGACTTGAGAATAACAATAAATTAAGCCTGAATGTATCCAATTCATGTGTATAAAACTCACTCATCAAGTTTTATAAAAGAGGGTTTTTCAAACCCTGATGCTCAATAGTAATTAAGACCTTTTAAACTTCCATTTTATTAAATGTTCGGCTTGATTGCTTTTATTTTCGATATGCAAAGCATCTTCGAGAAAATAATGTACAAAGTAGTGCCGAACTCCTCATGGGCATGAAAACTATCTGAGGAAATCCAAACACAGTGAATAAATTTACAAGCTGTTTACAGCTGTAAATGTCCATCACAGGAACCGAATCTAGATTCAGTAAGCTGAATTTGTGATCACATGATTCCTATACTCACATGATAACACAGTTTATATGAAAGTTGTAAGCAGTTATATATATAAAAGCTATATATATATATATATATATATATATATATATATATATATATATAGACATGAACAACCACCACGAAGCACCTCCATGGGGGATCAAAAGTATAAATAATATTGTCAAAGCAATCAACCGCCACGAAGTAAACTCTAAGCGGCATGAAACGTAAATAAAGTAGTAAAAACGGTCAACCGGCACAAAGTCAACTCTAGGCGGGACAAAATGTATATATATATATATATATATATATATATATATATATATATATATAAAAGCAAGTATACGCACCGGATATAAAATCCAGGCTCATCGAACAAAGTCCGACAATAAATAATATATATAAGTATATATATATATATATATATATATATATATATATATATATATATATATATATATATATATATATATATATATTAAAGCAGTAAACGCACCGGATGTAAAATCCAGGCTCATCGAACATAGTTCGACACACAATTTATATATATATATATATATATATATATATATATATATATATATATATATATATATATACACACACACACACACACACACACAAAAGCAATTAAACACTCCAGACGTAAGTCAAGGCTTATCGAATAGAGTTCGACACACAGTTAATATATATATAAGTATATATATACGAAAGCAATTAAACGCTCCAGACATAAGTCTAGGCTCAATCGAGGCATAACTCGATAATGTTAGTCCATATATAAATACACATACACACACACACACACACATATATATATATATATATATACAAACTGAAATGAAACCACGGACCGAAGTCTGGGCATACACACACAAAATAACTCTCAACGTGAAGAATGTTGTGTGCAAAGATGAAGAGAAAGGCTTTAAAATGTGTAATAAGGCTTATAGTTGGTTGTCAAAGAAGACTTCTATAGCTTTAAGTGGATGAACACTCAGCTCCCGCCGGTAAAAAGTAGCTATATATGAGCTTACAAGTTTTTAAAATGAGAAAGCACTTAGTTTAGGGTGTGTACAGAGCAAATTGGACAGGGCTTCCTCGCCTTTTTCTCTTACAAAATGGCCACCCCAAGCCTTCTATTTATAGAGGGGGGAGCCGTAGGTGTACAGCCGCAGATGTACTTGTGGCTGCCCAAGGTGCCCCGGGCTCCGCGGGTCCCGCCATCTCGAAGTACGTGTATGCATGCAACGTGATGTCTGCTCGAACTTTCAGAACTTCAATCCGGACATCCGACTGAGGTCTATAAGACCTATTTCGGACAGCCGTTGTCGAGAGTTATGTAATGACATGGGATTAGAGGTTGTGCGAAGTAAGGAAGATGGGGCCATGCCCTTCGGTCTTCAAGCTTCAAATTCTATTCGTTACCCTGCGTAATAGTCACTCGGGATTGGACTTCCTTAGTTCTTGTGGGACATTGCTGTGTAAAAATGTATGTCTAAAGTGTTGAGACAGTGCGATGTGGCATCAAGGTGGTAAGATGGCGACTTTGCCCCTCACTGGGGTTATCTCCAATTTGGGTTGATAAAACAGACGTTGCTCAGGGTTATCTCTGAGATTGGACTGCTGCAAGTGTTGAAGGTCCTTAGTGTCATCTCTGAGGTGTGCCTGTCTTCCCGGTGTTATCTTCGGGTCTTGTACTGAGTGCCTCGGTGTGAGTGCCGAGTGTTCTGAAGCTATTTGCATGGCTTTGAAATGAACATTTTTGGGGTTATCTCCAGAACTGCAACTGCATTTATTGGGGTTCTCTCCAAGGTTAGTGCTACTATTCCCGATGTGGGGACTGAGACTAAATGTCTCGGGGTTATCTCCGTGATGAATCGGCCTTCTCCAGTGGAATTTATGGTATTTAAACTGCATGCCTCGGGGTTATCTCTGAGGTTGGAACTGATATTCCCGATATGTGTTCCGGGGTTAAAACTGAACTTCCGGTAGTATCCGAACTGTATATGAGCTATCTTTTTAAGTTATCTTTGAAAGATGAATCTGCCCTCTTGCAATGTCAGTAACAGGTGTGCAGAAAATTTTGAAAGTCTACAGATGCCCCTCTTTATCATATTCATGCAATGTAATGGCATAGATAAGATAAAGAATCCTAGACACTTGAAATGCAACAAGATAAACATGATGTCATGTGTAGCAACATGTTGCAAATGTATGATGCATATGGATTGTTTTCACACATGCTGGGGATGATTGACGGCTCCCTGTTGCTTCTACCAGGGATGGCAATAAATAAGCATCCTGATGAACTGTCATGGACGGGCGATCCACAACTAACAGGAATCTCTAGGATTGTTGACATTGGGGTTATCACCAAAATCTTGAATCCTTGATACATACTTTATTCCAAAGATGTCCCTCTCGTGTACAAGAGATCTGTGGGGATAAAGCTTTATCTGCTTGAGGATGTGTATAACATATTCCATCATCGATCCTCCCCAATGATGTTGATCCTTCCTGGATTGTATCGCCAGGACACATCAATGTTCTGTTGAACTTACCACCAACAGTATGTGTTGTCAGGGCTGCCTGACCTTCGTTGACGTGTGAACCAACGGATAACCACGTGCTATAACCCCCTCCGAGGATATACTTGATCTTTGTTGACGTGTACATCAACAGATGAAATCCTTGTTGGGGATAAATGTCAAGGCTGCTTGACCTTTGTTGATGTATATCGATTGATGTAATCATCAGATGGCTTTCGACGCCTTGTTGGGTTTACCTGCTAACGGCTGAACTAACGTCAAGGTTGCTTGACCTTCGTTGATATGTGCATCAACGGAAAATGTGTTGTAATTACAACAAGAAATTAGGGATGTAGCGAAGGAAAATTTGTGAAGGAATTTCTTCCTTCACATGAGGAGCTTTATAGCGAAGGAACAGTGAAGGAAAAAAACATAGTGACAATATAGTTATTAGCGAAAGAAACATTCTTCACAATTTATATTTTTTCTCTCACAAAATTGAGGTGATAGAAGTATTTTTGGTTCCAATGATGAAAATTTGCGAGAAAAAAATCTATTAGTGAAGGAATTATTACTCACTATATATATATTATTGTTCAGAATTTTTTTGTGAGAGATAAAATTGGTCACTATTTTGTTCTAAATAAAATTTTTAGAATTAATTGTGGTGAATATAAATTGTAATATAAATACATTTAATTTTTAACAATAAAAATTATTTTTAATAATATTTTGAAGTAACTTACAATATGTATTATTTCTTTAATCAAAGTAAATAAAATTATAATAATTTAAACTTTGAAATTTCATAAATTGACCACGAAAAAAATAATAAGGCTCTTTTGTGGAATAGCTCACAAATGCTAAAAAAATACTCATTTATTCTTTAGCAAGAGTTAAGTATGAGTTTATTCTTAATTAATTTATGATACTATACAACTCAAATTCTAATGTAATTATTTTTTTTTAAATAAAATTTTATTCTTAATAATAAGTTTAAAATAATTTATAATATTAAAAGTTTTATTAATTAAAATATTAAGTTACAATAATTCAAAATTTAAAAAATTATAAATTGACAATAAAAAATTTATAATAATTAAGACTCTTTTTAGGTAATAGATCACAAATATGTTAAATTATTACTTTTCTATTCTACAAAAGATTTATATTTCAGTTCATTATTAATTAATTTATAATATTCTAAAATTTAAATTTAAATCTATTTAAAATTTTAAAATAATAATTTTATTTATAATAATACCTTTTTAAAGAGTTTACAAACATGAGTTGTTTTTATAAGTTAAAATCAAACTCTTACTCTTTTTTTGAACAGAGTTCATAATTTACGAGTTGTGTTCTTGCCTTCTTGGTCTGATCGAAAAGGAGTTTAATGTGAAACAAAGGCCAATTTAGGTTTCTCCTCACGGATGTTTCAATAGATCGTGAGTGCTTAAAGCCATGAGGATATAGAATTTGAGTGTTTCCCTACCCGATTTCTTCATTCGATCATTTCAATTATATCGGACAGAAAGCTTGTTGTATGCCTCTCCGCCTTTCATATTGTTTACATTGATTTTTTTTGCCTTTTGGTAAATTTCTTACCTTATGATGTGATTTTTTATGTTTTAGGTTTTAGGCATTCCGTGGGAAATTGATACAGATGGATTGAGGAATAACATCACCAAATTTGGGATATTGGACGACTTTATTGTTATGAAGGTTAGCTCTTTGTTGTTTTTAGCAATAAACTTTAGCTTTTTGATATGTTTTTTCTTTCTTCTTATATTATATCTTGAAGAGTTCTTTTGACTGATGAATGCACAAGTCGTGTTCAATAAAATTACTCTTAAAGCTGTTTAGTTTTAAAAAAAAGAATTAGGCAAGGTTGCTATCAAGAAAGACTAAATATATGTATGTTGAAGCCCATTTTATATGTAGAAGGTTTTATGCTCTATAGCTTTCCTGCAATGCAGGAGGAATGGTATTGTCAAGTTTAGTGCCTGCAACTGTGAACTCTCTCTCTTCACTGGCTAAAAGTTCAATAGATGGTCTGCACATCTGGTCTTTGCATGGACTTCTATTGACAATTGAATCTGCTGGCTTGTCCTATGTGTCACATTGTCATGTATTCATATTTTAGAGCTTCTATGGCACAATAATATTAGGTGCTAAATTTCATTGTTATAATCTTCTCATGTGGTGCCTATACGTTTTTTATATAGCTCACAAATGAACTTTGAAGATTGCTGAACAGATTATATGTGGTCTATGGTTACTTGATAGTGTTGTACAGTGTTGTGAGTAAGCTTACTGGGCTACAGAGTGGTGTATAGGTGGGAAGTTCTTAAGTTGTGGACTTTTAACGGATAAGGGTCGGAACCAGACTTGCACTTCTTCACTTTTGAAGTTTGGCTAAGCAGTAGCTTTAGCTTGTGCCTTGCAGTATCCTCCTTCGTTATCAGAGGATAGAGTGGCTTTTTATTATGAGCGGGACTCTCATTCAGTTATATCCTCATTTGTTTTTTAACTTCCTGTACTGTTTAGATATTTTTTATTACCTTCATTGATGATCTAGCATCAACTGCAAGTTCCTATCCTGATAAAGCTTTTAAAATACCCAAGGTTTTAAACTGTAACAAATATGATTGGAACACTACCCCCGCAATTTTTTGCAGTAACAGTAACGACTATAAATATATAAAGTCTTCCAAGGTTCTCTATTATCCTTGCATCAAATTAAGGTTGAAGGATTTAATTGTTTGGACTTTGGAGTTTTGCAATTAATTAAAATCTCCTGGCATTTGTTCAGGTTGCTAAAAATCTTGCACAGTTCATGTACAGAGTTCTGATGACTGGATATATGTTCAGGAATGCCCAATGCCGATTGGAACTGCAACAAAGTTTAGAACAAGTTGCTCTTCCTGATACACAAGAGAAAAAGGTCAGCGAGTTCTATTTAAATATATATTATATATGGTTTTATATTTTCTTTCAACTGGTTTTTGAAATAAAAGAGTTGGGATCTGAAAATGGACAGGCTTATATTCATCCCCTCCCCCCAGCCATCTTCAAATCCCCAAAGGCGAAATTTTTTCACCAGCTATAATAGCAAACATTAAAATTTACACAAACTGAAATATGATTTCATTTTCTTACATTTGTTATTTGTAGCTATTCTACCACACAATTGGACTGTTGACAGCTACTTGTAACACCACATTTCAAGCCACTTGCTCCTATTACTGTAATTCTGATTTAACAAGGTATTTTAACTCATGCGTACGCATAAAAAAGTTATGGGGGAAGTGATCAGGTGGAATAATGTATCTGGTCCCGAGACAATTGATGCAGCAAAATATATTGACTTACTTGAAGCAAAAATTGAGGAGCTCAATCGTCAAGTAGGAAGAAATTCTGCAGATGGGCAGAATTAATTGTTGGAATATCTAAAGTCTCTGGAGCCTCAGAATCTGAAGGTTAAGAAGTAGACTACTCTTTGTATGGAGAGTCAAAATATGGTTGCTTGCCACAGTTGTAATCTGAAAATTTTCTTACAGGAGCACATATCACTTGAATTTGATCAATAATATCATATCAAATTAGTGTGAAATTAACTTTCCATTGCTTTTCCACTAAGAGAATTTGTCTTGGATTGGTCTAGAATCTTTTTGTTCATATAATTATAGTTAATTTAACAACTAGTCATATTTCTGTACAGAGTTTCTTTTAAATGGCAGTAAGTGTAGTTGTCCCCACAACATGTTTTAATTCTGTCCAATATTGCAGGACTTGACAAGTAGTGCTGGAGCGGATGTTGTACTTGCAATGAATACAATTATTAAACGACTCTTGGCTGTCTCTGATCCTGGTCAAATGAAGGTTCTGCGTTTTACTTTATTGTCTTTCTGATCCTTCTTTCTTTTTTAAGTGATATTTACTTGATACGTGTTGTATTTCTATTTACAGCTGGGTCCAAAATTTATGGAAGAAAATGGGCTGAAGCATGTTATATTTTCTACTGCTGATGGAGCTTTGGAGGCAGCTCCTGTGGTGAGAGTTAATCCTTATTGTTGACATGGTTATGCTATCCCTTTCCTAATATTCTGTTAGATATATACAAGTTTTGCATTGAAATTCAGGGTTCTAGGACCATCAATTTTAGGAGTTCTCAGAGTCTTGTTAAAAATAATTTATAAAAATATTATACTACTCAAGTGTTTTAGGTACAACAAAATGCCACGATAAATTTTATGGCCCTTGTTGAACCCAAAAATGTTGTTTAGGAACCACCTTTAGAGGATTAAAGGAGCTGGTGCCTACTTTTTTATACTTATGTGTTTCACTACATTAATTTAATATTGAACCCCCTTAGAGCTTAGGAATCTAATGCATTATATCCTTTCCCTATTAATCTCTCTCTTAATTTAAGTTCGTCAGTTTTATTTTTTCTTATTCCTCATCTTATTGAAATTGAATTTTGGTGTTTCTCTTGCAGCATGAAGTTTACACTCCCAACCTTGACTTTCTTGAAGAAAATGATGATGAAGTGGATCTAACATGACACTTTATTTCTTATAGTTCATTGTTATTCTTTCAGTTTTCTTATGTTAATAAATTTTGTAGGTACTATGGTCCTTAGGAGACCAAGACACAATTACAAATTTTGTAGTTATTGTGACTCGAGTATTATCTATTTATATGTGAAATATTAATTTTATTAGTTCTTTATATATTAGCTTATCAATTAGTTTGAAACATGTATGACAATATTTATATTTACTTAAAAAATAAATTTAATATTTCTTATTGAGATTAATAATAATAAATATGAAATCACTGATTTGAAAATCAATTATAATTTTCAATGAATTTTGATTATTTAGCAAATAATTTTTTATTTACAAATTTATAATTTATGAAGGAATATTTCTGTCACTAAATTGAAAAAAGATTCTCAATTTATAATTAGTGAAGGAAATTATTCTCTCGTTAAATAAATTTGTTCTTCACAATATATTATTTGTGAGGGAATAAAGGTATTCACTAATTTCAAATAGTCCTTAAAATATTATTTGTGAAAGAAACTAATCTTTCACTAAATAACAATATTCCATTACCAAATATAATTTGTGAATAAAAAAGTTATTCACGATATATCATTCACAAAAAATATTTAGTTACTACTTAGCGAAGGATACCCAATTGCGAGGAGGTCTAATGCGAGCAATCGTGTGAAGGAAATATTTCTTCGCAATAAATCACTTGTGAGTGATATAGTATGTCTTGTGAAGGATTTGTCCATCACTAGAGGCCATTTTTGGTGTAGTGTAACCCCCGCTGGCGAAACGCTTGATGCCCCCACCGGGGATATGCACTTCGACATATGAAAACGCGTGATGCCCTCGCCGGGGATATGAACTTTGACATACGAAAACACGTGATGCCCCCGCCGAGGATATGCACTTCGACATATGAAAATGCATGATGCCCCCGCCGAGGATATGCACTTCGACATATGAAAATGCGTTACACCCCCGCCGGGGATACTTGAGAATACGTGATGCCCCCGTTGGGGATACTTGATAATTAGGGCGATGACCCTAAATTAGCGACATTGGACCTGCGTAAGGTATTGCCGAGTGAGATCTGCAACTGCTAAGATCATTGGTATAGTATACCCTATGTTTAGACAAATACCAATGAATGATATGAGAGCCATAGTCGGGCCCCGAAAAACCAGGATTTCAGGCTATTCCGCTCAATCGCGTAGCGTTTTTATCTCTGATTTGACATTTTCAGCTTGCGAGAACTCCTTTGCAACTTAAATTAGACCGAGCCAGAGGGGTGGGGCCCACATAAAGGTGCTTCAGGTATACCTACAGCAGCCGCAGGTGGACCTGCGGCTAGTCATGGGGCTATTAAGGCTGTAGGTTTGCCATTTCAAGTCATTTTCAAGTTGCGCTGCAAAGGAAATTCGAGAGCTCTTCTTCAGATCTGCTGAGTTCGGGCTACTTTCTGTAAATTCTGCCACCGTACAAGTGTTCTACACTGTCTTAGTAATGTATGCATGTAAAATGGTTGCCTACATACTCCCGTGTATCAAGGTTATCAGGTCGATGTAGTTCGCCCCTCAGGACGATTTGTAGCCAACAAAAAGTTTGATCCTATGTGAAGGACAAACTGCGGGGGAAGAAAGTTTAATCCTAAGTTCAGGATAAGCTGCAGGTGTAAAAAGTTTGATCCCTTGTTTGGGGACAAACTGCAAGTGTGAAAGGTTCAATCCTTAGTGGGATAACCGAAGTTGAGTAAGGGTTAAAAAACCGAGTACAGAGGAAAGGATCTGGAGATCTGAAAACTAGGCTGCTGGTTTGAAAAGTGTGTTTCCCTGAGAGGCGCAGTGTGGAAAAAAAAATTATATGTAGTGAAGGGTTAAAGAACCGGAATGACTGGTGATCTGATGATTCAACACCAGGATGTTTGCTTGATAATAACTTTAGACATAGTACCATTTCACGATGTCCGAGTTGATGAGTTACGGAAATTCATCGCCGTCCATTTCTTGCAATCTGAGAGCACCTCCTGTCAATACTTCCTTGACAATAAATGGGCCTTCCAAGTTAGGGGAAAATTTTTTCTTAGACTGACCTTGGTTGTCGATGATCTTCTTTAAAACCAAGTCATGTTGTTTAAACTGCCGTAGTCAGAATTT
Source organism: Panax notoginseng (assembly GCA_016801055.1). NCBI lineage: Eukaryota > Viridiplantae > Streptophyta > Magnoliopsida > Apiales > Araliaceae > Panax > Panax notoginseng. The sequence continues at coordinate 35,418,784 of CM029015.1, read as the reverse complement.
TCTTTTGTAGGATCGGGCGATCCTTTGTTGATATAGCTGACCACGGAAGATAGCCATAGTTCGCCTTTCGTCTATTAGAGACAATTGGTGATACCTGTCTTGTACCCATTGGTCTTCATCCAGCTGAGCGTCTATTAACACTCTGAGGGATTCTATTTCCACTTCTATGGGGAGCATTGCTTCCATTCCATAGGTTAATGCATAGGGGGTTTCCCTAGTTGAAGTACACATTGATGTTCTGTAGGCTAACAGAGTAAGAGGCAATAAGTCAGGCCAGCCTTTGTGGTTGGCGGACATCGTTTGCATGATTTTCTTAATGTTTTTGTTAGCCACTTCAATAGCACCATTCATCTTTGGACGGTAGATGACGGAGTTAAGATGTTTGATGTGGAATTTACTGCACAACTCCTTCATCATTTTGTTGTTGAGGTTCTTAGCATTGTCTGATACAATTACCTCTAGTTGTCCATATCGACAAATGACATTATTTCTGATGAAAGCAATGATGACTTCTTTGGTAACCCTAGAGAAGGAGTCTACTTCTACCCACTTGGTGAAGATAAATCGATGTCCATTACTGACTTTGGGCTCGATGGGCCCGATCATGTCCATTCCCCACATTAAGAAGGGCCAAGGTGAACTCATATGGCGGATCTCCCGTAGAGGGGCGTGGATAGCATTCCTATGAATTTGACATTGATAACATCTCCTGACGTGGTCATTGCAGTCAGCTATGAGAGAGAGCAAGTAATGTCCTGTTCTAAGGATCTTCTTTACAAGTAGAGGGCCGCTCATGTGTGGGCCGCAGACTCCACCATAGACCTCATCAATGAGTCTTTGAGCTTGGTCCTTGTCCAGGCATCTGAGGAGACCTAGTCCTGCATCTCTTTTGTAGAATGCATCTCCGCTCAGGTAGAATTTCACAGCAAGTCACAGTTAGGCTCGCCTTAACGGGTGTAGATCCATCTCGTAAGTACTCCTTGATACGCTGATACCAAGGTTGTTGGATGGGAGGTAGCTCATCTGATACTTTTCCAACATAGTTCCCATAGGTTGGTGCCTTTTGCAGGGCCAATGAGACGCTTGGCATATGTTCCTTGTTAGATATATGAATCAAGGAGGCCAAAGTTGCTAGTGCATCTGTGAAGTCATTCCTATTACGAGGAATGTGTAGAAAGGAGATCTCTTCGAACTCCGAAGCCATCTGTAAAACTTGCCGATGGTAAGGCAGCAAATGTAGCTCTTTGATTTGATAGATTCCTGTGGATTGTTTGACTACCAACTCTGAATCCCAAAAGATAGTTAACCGCCTGATGCCCATTGAACGAGAAAGTTTTAGCCTCATGATATAGCCTTCATACTTAGTTATGTTGTTGGTGCTGACAAACTGTAATTTAACGGCGACAGATATTGATCCCCCGTACCAGATACTAGAACTGCTCCAGCTCCAGAACCTTCCATATTAACAGCTCCATCGAAATACATGTTCCATGTTTAGCGTGTATCGTACAGATGGTGTTGCTGAATTGCCATTACCCCTTCATCGGCGAAGTATGTTTCCAAGGGTTTGAAATCCCCTGAAGGTGCAGCAGCCAGTTGATCCGCGATTCTTTGATCTTTGATGGACTTTTGTGTCACGTAAATAATGTCAAATTATTGCAGAATCAACTGCCATCTGGACAGCCAGCAATTCAGTATGGGCTTGCTGAACACATACTTAATAGGATTCACGTGGGATATGAGATGGGTTGTGTGCCCATGGAGGTAATGCTATAACCTCATGGCAGCCCATGCTAAAGCACAACAAGTCATCTCAATCAGAGTGTACTTGTGTTCACTGCTGCTGAATCTTTTACTGAGGTAATAGATAGCTCGTTCTTAGCCTCTATCGTCTTTCTGACCCAGCATGCAGCCCATGACATTGTCACTTATGAACAGGTACATGAACAGGGGAACATCATCCCTGGGTAGTACCAAGATAGGAGCTTTGACTAGATGCTCTTTGATTGTAAGGAAGGCCTTCTGGCACTCATCATTCCATTTCGTGGAGGAGTTCTTCCTTAACAGCTTGAAGATAGGCTCACACGTTGCTGTGATTTGAGAAATGAACCTACTAATGAAGTTGACTCTTCCCAAAAATCCCTGTATTTTCTTCTCTGTCTGAGGAATGGGCATTTTCATAATGGCCTGGATTTTGGTGGGATCCACCTCCATCCCTTTGTGGCTGACTAGAAATCCTAGCAACTTGCCTAATTTAATACCAAAGGCGCACTTGGCTGGATTCAACATCAAGTTGTACTTACATAACCTGTTGAAGAGCTTTCTGAGATGATCTAAATGGTCTTGCTCCCTTCGGGACTTGACAATAATGTCATCCACGTAGATCTCTATCTCTTTGTGCATTACGTCATGGAAAAGAGCCATCATAGCTCGTTGATAGGTGGCTCCAGCATTGATGAGGCCGAAAGACAACCATCTGTAGTGAAAGGTTCCCCAAGGCGTGATGAAAGCGGTTTTCTCATGATCCGCCTCAGCAACCATGATCTGATGGTACCCCGCAAAGCAATCAGTGAAGGAGTACATGTCGTATTGAGCAGTATTGTCAATGAGAATGTGCATAAATGGCACGGGAAAGCTATCCTTAAGGCAAGCTTTATTCAGATTCCGATAATCCACGTAAACTCGCACCTTTCCTCCAGGCTTAGGCACGGGAACGATGTTGGATATCCATACAGGATATGTGGACACCATGATAATATCAGCTTGAAATTGTTTCACAATTTCTTCTTTCACCTTTAAACTCCACTCAGGTTTCAATCGCCTGAGTTTCTGTTTGACTGGCTTGAATCCCTCTTTAATGGTAAGGTGATGAAGGACAATGTTAGTGGACAAACCTACCATGTCTTCATAAGACCATGCAAACGCATCCTAGAATGGGTTAGTAGTGTAACCATGTCATTCCTTTGGTTTGGAGTAAGGTCTAAACCAATCTGGATTAACATAGGGCTTTCTAAGGTTCTGAGATTGAAAGAGGTGGTTTGATTAAGGTTGGGTTTAGGTTTGTCTTCGACCCATTCTTTGATCTCCTGGGGCACCTCAATGTCCTCTTATATTTTCATCAAGTCTGAGTCCAACTTTTTATCAAAGTTACAATCCTTGTGGAGAAGAGGCATCTTATCAGCAAATACAGACACATCTAAGTTCAGAGTCCTGAAATAAAATATGCTTTCACTTAATATATATGAAACTGTTTAATCATACAAAGTGTTAGCATGTACGGATAAAATAACTGCTAATATTGTACAGAAAAGTAAGCAGCTATGATATCTACAGGGCAGAAAGAAGTCCTGCTCGTTTTACCCTTGTCGACCAATGAAAGGAGTGCTGCTCCAATTGGCAAGGATGAAGTCTGAGTGGATTGCAGTGATGGAGGCGTTGTCATTGTCCTTCTTCTCCAGAATAATGACCATTACGTCTGGGCAATCATTGTTTGGGGTGTATCTGTTTGTATGTTCATCATGGACAATGATGAATATGCCTGACATCATTTTGACGATGTCTTGTTTAATTCTTCGTTCCTCTTCTTCCACCTTGGGATCTGGAACAAGGACTTCCTTCTCCTTTACTGGTATCGGTTTGGGAAATGACATAGCCATTACATTGGTTGGCACCTTTACCGGAGGTTGTGCAGACTTGGATTTACAGGTGGAGATAATCGTCGTATGGTTGAAGCTGGAGGAATCTGTTTATACTTATATGGATTCCTGTAGCTGGAACTGGCAGAATAGCCTAGTCCGGCTATCCCAATTTGACTGGACACTTGAATCGGGTGCTTAATACACTGATGACTTTTACCCAGCCCTTGTCCCGACTGATGACCCAATGACCCAATGACATCATCTATTGAGTAGCTGCCATCACTTCGGCAGAAATCTTGGGTACGGGAAATGGCGTCCCAATGGAATGGTATTGAGTGTTGCTCACTTCCAAAGCGTGAAAACTGGCCGGTTCAATATCTGAATTGACATTGATGAGTGGTATGTCACCATGTTGAGGACATTCCGGTTCAACGTTAACTGTGACTAGGTTATTGTTGATAATGTATATAAGTTGCTGATGAAAAGTGGAAGGGACTGCCCCGGCCATGTGAATCCATGGTCTCCCCAGAAGCAGGTTGTATCCTGTATCTATTTTGAGAACGTGAAAAGATTCACAGAATGTATGGGGACCAATCTCAATTGGCAGCTCAATCTCTCCGACTGAATTTCGACAGGATCCATCAAAAGCCTTGATAATCGTATAGCTGCTTCGGATCCGTTTAAGATTGACGTTCATCTTTACCAACGTAGCGTAAGGACATATATTTAGAGACGAACCTCCATCTATCAATACTCTAGCTAGCATATATCTGGAGGACAAAATCGTAATATGTAACGGCTTACAATGACCGGTCCCTTCGGGCGGTATGTCACCATCAGTGAAAGATATCACATTGTTGTTGAAAATATGATCAACCAGATGTTGAAATTTTTCCACATCCACTGATTTCGGCAAGTATGCTTCTTCCAAAACCTTCAGTAGAATCTTTTTGTGATCCTCAGAAGTTAAAACCAAGTCCAGTATTGAAATTTGTTGCGGAGCTTCTCTTAAGCTTAAAACCACTTTGGCTTCATTATGACCCATAGTACGGAGGAATTTTTCAATCTTCTCCATGGGAATTTTTCCCTTTGATTTGATGGTAGGCTTCATCACCCGTTGGGGAAGACATAGTGGATTTTCCTTCGACACTGCAGTAGTTATATGAGAGGTGGATCCTTCAGCTTCTCTATAATTCCAGGAGACTTTCTGTAAGCTGATAACAGGATATTGTGGTCTGAATGGTAAATTAATTGGCTCGGGTGCAACCACTTTCAAAGGATTGTCAATTCTTTTGAGTTGAATTGCTTGTATTGCGAATGGTTTGACAGTCCCATCAGCCTTAGCGGATATAACTGCTACCAGTCCCTTCCATTTAGTAGGACAAGTATTTTCACTCTCAAATAGCACAGTATCATTGTCTGCCAGTTGCAGGACACCGCTATCAATTAGATTCTGAATAAGGTGGCAGAGTGCCCAGCATTCTTCCGTGCTGTGACCGCGAGAATGGGAGTGATACTGACATACTCCATCAGAATTAAACCGTCCTGAACGGGGATTGATTGGAGGTAGAAGGGAAGTGATCCTTCCTTCATTGATTAGTATCTGAAGTATCTCCTCCATAGGTTGGCCCAGGTATGTAAATTCCCTTCTATTGGCAAAATCTCGACGGGCTTTGGCAGTTGCTCTCTTCGTCACATTATCCTCCAATGTTTCATTTCTTGAAGGTGACGATAGAGTATTCATAACCAAGGGAAGGAGACTAGCATGCTCCTGGCTGACTAATTGGCGTGTAACTTGATGCTGATAGGTCACCAGTTCTGCTAATTGCTCATTCTTATTGCACAAAGCTTTCATCTTTCATTCCATCATAAACTGGAACTTTGCATAATCCTATTTATCAATACTGTCTTTGATGGTCTGGGATGATTCACCGTTAAAATTGGAACTCTATCCATTGCTCCAATTAATCATGTTGACCTCTTCCTCTTTGTGTTGAGGAAGAGGGTTATCTTGTACGTGAGGTTGATCTGGTTTGGTTACCACGATCTCACTGATGTCTATCAAATCTTGGATCTTGTGTTTCACGGCCCAACAATCTTGAGTATCATGTCCAGGTGCCCCGGCATGATAATCACATTTCCAAGCAGCATTGAAACCCTTCCCATTAGGGTTGGCTGGTGGAAGAAGTTGCGTAATTTTTTTCTGAGTGGTCAGAAGATTGAGAATGTTCTCGAGTGAGTCCCCTAGGGGTGTGAACACTTAAGGGCGTTTGACTTCTCCACCCTTATGTAATGGAGGGTTTGAAGACTATGTGACACCCCCAAATCCGGGTACTTCCATTCCCACATGATTTGGTGCTCACTATACAAACATCATATATCTATCTACCGATAATAAAAACAAACCATACAATAGATAGAAATAAATCATCCCCTTATGGGGTTATAACATCTGAATAATAAATACAATCCCAGGTCATACTAACCTTAAACATCTGTGAGGAAACATAAACCAATAAGTCTTAATAACATCAATTCTAATTACATGACATAAATAATCAGTCTTCATTACTTGCTAAGCTTGACCTTGCCTTTACTAGTGGAAGGTTCGTCTGCTCTTTCGTTCTTAACTGCAGTGTTATTATTACGCAAGAGTGAGCACGATTGCCCACAAGTAACAATATAGCAATGAATAATAACATGCGAATAAATTAAGGACTTCTGAAATAAGAAACTCAACTTTTGAATCAAGAATGAATAACAAGAGACAAAAGAACTTCTGAGGGTCATAAGACCTTGAACTATGTCCTAGGTTGTCAAGTGTTTATACTTGAAACCTTTAACAGTCATAAGACTATGGACTCTTCTTCTCGTACTTAGGGGGATCAGCCCTTAGTACCATACTGTGCACAATATCTTAACGCTAACGCATAAGTAATCCCCTATACAGGGTTGTTCATCTCAGTTTGACATTCGAGTTCGCACCAAAGGAAGTTTGATTTGGATAATTCAATAAGGGTTCTGAATTTAGAACGTTTATCAACTATAGACTAGTTGAATCAATAAGGATTCGCTAGGCTAACAAGGTTCAACAATAAATGATATTTATAATGAATAACAATCTCAATAGGTATACAATAGAATAATTATTGTATGACAGAATCATACTTTGAAAAGATAGTAAATCTTTAACATAACAATTGACTTGATTTATAAACTTGAATAATGATAACAAATAGGGTTAGGAAACTTGCCTCGTGCGTAGATTACACTTTAACTAAACTTGTTCTTTGATTTAACTCCTACATATCAATTACGTTCACAATACCAGTCAATTATAACTTACTAAACATCACACGTTTATTCTTTGTCTAACTCGAATTCAGGACTATACTTAGTCATATTACCATACATGTTTCCACATAATATTACACTATACGAACAACAAGCTAAGTATATAATCAACAATTCAATCAACATGTAATTATCTTCTTGACTTGGTAAAAACTCACTTTAATATCTCATTATATATCTAACATGTTTTTATATTCATTAGACTAGGTTACTAACACATTTCTATACTTGAACATTGAAAAAAATACATTTTTTGAGCATTCTGCTAAGTGGCACTGCGGCGCCACTTTTGTACTGGGTCTTGGCGCTGCGGCTTGGTAATTGGCGCTGCGGCGCGGGAAATGAACTAGGAGTTGGCGCCGCGACGCGACACTCCAGACTCTGAATTTTCAGTTCGCGAAGAACACAGAATTCAGCGAAAATAAACACTACATAATTATTAATTCCCCAAATTAAACATACCCACATGTTAGAATACATATATAATCAATACCTAACATTTATAGAGTGATTTTAACCCATTAAAACACATAATCACAGAATTAAATTATGCAAATTGTACTGTTCTTGATGTTCTTGAAGTGTTGAACATAAATTCCTTCCTAAAATTCAATGCCACGGATTCGTTATAAAACCAAATCCAACCATTCAAATTTCGTTTTGTTCGTTTTATCATGCATAATTACATATAAGTGGAAATTTTGTAGAAAAATTCATGTTTGACATATTAAAATCGCGTATAAGGCCATATGGCCATATTCTATACTCTGCAATTTTTTGAAATAACAAGTCATAATATTATGAAACTTATGATATGGAATCATATAAAATACATATTTAACATGTTACTATGACATAAAATCACATATATAACCACATAGTCAATACACTTTCTAACCACAGAGAATTTTACAGAAACTGGAGAGCCATATTTTATAAAACTAAATGAAGTAGAAAAAGAATTGGGTTAAAGGGATTACCCAAGCGTAGAATTAATAGAAGATGAATTTCTTCTCAGATGACTCTCACAATCCTTTTAACAATCTCTGAATTATCAACTCTTTCTCTGCATCTCTCTCTATTACGCTTTCTAGACTTAGGCAAATAATGAAGAAGAAAGAAGAAGACGTAAACTAAATAAGGAACAACTGACGCGTTGGTGGTCAGTTACCCAGTCATGGGTTAACTGCCCCCAACTCCCTTTAGGGCCATGTTTGGCTAGCTAAAATAGGTTTCAAAAATCATTTAATTTAATAAACTTTATCATATAGTTTAAATAATGTCACACTCCTTTATAAAATAAATCAATATCTTATTTAATTTATTTTAAATAAAATATAATAATTTCTCATTAATTCACATAGTCACATACTTAAATTTCTCCTTTAATAATAATGTCAAATTATTAAATCTCTAATTAATAAATAAATTAATTAAAATAACATTAGGCTTATTAAATATTTCTTTTAATACAATAAGCTCACATAATGACATACTTCGAATAACAAAAATTCTCCACATTAATTTAATAAATATAACACATATAATAAAATTAATCTACCACAATTTCATCAATTAATTATTTAATCTAATAATTAATTCATCGAGAAATATTTATTCAATCCAATAAATATTAAAATTAAATTACAAAATGTCGGTTGTCACAAACTATGCTTGAAAGGGAGTGTAATTTCTCCTCTGAATAGGCATATTCTGATTGCCCTTTTGACATTGTAGTATCAAGGAAACATCATCCTCTTTCATTTTATGGACCCTTCGGGGTTTGTTTCCATAAGTTCCGAACTGTATGTGCTCAGCAACAACTTTAAGAGCGGCTAGGTCTTGAATCTTTCCTGACTTCAACCCCATCTCAGCCATCTCTCCATGTTTTATCATTTCAGAAAATGGTTTACCAATGCCAGCTAAAACTATCTCATAGAAAGGAGCTTCTTGTATGTCGATAAAGGTCATGACCATTTCTGACTCTGTCATAGAAGGAATCACTTGAGTAGCAAGGCGCTTCCACCTTTGAGCATACTCTCTGCAAGACTCATTAGACTGTTTCTTGACCTTGGTAATCTGGTACCGGTCAGGAGCTATCTGAGACTAGAAGATATATTGTGTAAGGAAGGCATGAGCTAGTTCTTCCTAACTATGGATCTTTGAATTATCTATTCTGGTATACCATAAACGAGCTTCTCTAGTCAGACTCTTTTGGAACAACTGCATTCTGAGCTTCTCGTCTTCTGTATAAGATCCAAGTTATCCAATAAACACCTTCAAATGTGTGTAAGGATCTCCTAACCCGTCATACTTTTTGAAGTCCGGAGTTTTGAACTTCTCTGGATAATGGACACCGGGGAATATACAAAGTTCAGCATATGAGACACTCCCATGTGCTCTAATTCCTTTTATAGAACGAAGGGTTTCTTCCATTTGAAGGACCTTTTTCCTGATGTCACCGGTGTCTAGATCTCCTTTGAGATGGGTGGTATCATGAATTTTGTTGGTTGTATCCAACTAAGCTCAGGTACTGTAATGGCTTTATCAGAACCTTGGGTTCCTCCTTGTGCAGAGGATTCAACATGTATGGGTATCTTCGTACCCTGAGTAGACTGATGTAGTTCTTTAAGCAGAACAACCAAATCTGTAATTTGTTTACTTACTCCGTCAAATTCTTCGTGAGAAACTGGATTAGACTAGTTAGATGAAGACATGATTGGCTGTAGGTTCGTGGCCTTTTTAAACTTTGACCGGGTAATAGGTTCGATTTCTTCCCTATGAAAAAACTTGCATAGTTTAGTCTTAGGGATTGTGTAAATGTTTACATGCTATGTGAGGTGTCCGTTTTAGGATTATTATCCTGCTAAACGGATGTTAGCTGTTTGTAATACAGGATAACATGTTAATTTAAATATGCACATGCATATATTTCTTCATATTTCTTATTACATGGAGATGAATATGGAATGAAATTACAAGTAATTGACTTTACGAGTAATTTAAAATGAGAAAGCATGAAGAGACTTTTCTCCGCATTTGGTTTATCAGAGGTTGACCTATCTTAGGATACTTTCGCTGCTTTTTGGCATGAAGGTTGCTAAATCATTGCAATTTACTCAACAGGAAGTTAATCCGGTCTTTCAACTGGAGCGAATTTGGGTGGTACCTTTCCTGAGCCTCGTTGGAATTATTCTTCCTATGAGTCCAGTAATTAAACACCGACAGGATAGCCTTCTGATGGAGGAACCACACATCATACATTCACATACAACGTGTCTCACCGTTTATAAAAATGATGACATGTGCGAAGCACTAATATCATAGACAGATATATTGTAGTGCAGTAAAAAAGCATTCGTAGACATTCATCAAATGTAAATGCAACATCCACACACAAGCATATAACAGTTTTGAAAAACTTGTAATAGTGGCTTAAGTCCTCTTACTGGTGTCCCCAGCAGAGTCGCCACCTATCGACGTCGGGATTTTTATTTGTCCCTTTTCTGTTCTTGTTCGTTTGTGTTCTCATGTTAGGTGAGATTTGTTTGAAAAAATAAGTGAAAAAGGTCCGACATGTATATGTCGACGATTGGACTATAAGAGTCGCCAGTTGGTTTTTTAACTGGTTATACCAACACAACCGAGAAAAGGTTTGCACATTGACCCAGTGATGTGACACTGCTAAACGGGTTCGTAAAACCGAGATTCATTAGGGTTCGGGGACTTGCTTATACGGAGGGAAGGTGTTAGGCACCCCTCGACATCCGTGTTGCCACGGTGACCGCCACTTTTCAAGAAACTGTTATATGAATGTGTATTTGTATGGGTCAATGTGTTATTATTTGGAAGTAGTTTGAGGCCTCGTTCGCACCTATATATACAGGGTTTGAATTTGTGCAAAAATTCAATTTTAAATAAGATATAGCAGTGAAGTTTTATAAAAGAGGGTTTTTCAAACCCTGATGCTCAATAGTGATTGAGACCTTTTACACTTCAATTTATTTAAATGTTCGGCTTGATTGCTTTTATTTTCTAGATGCGAAGCATCTTCGAGAAAATAATGTACAAAGCAGTGCTGAACTCCTCATGGGCATGAAAACCATCTGAGGAAATCCAAACACCGTGACTAAATTTACAAGCTGCTTACAGCTGAAAATGTCCATCATAGGAACCGAATCTAGATTCAATAAGCTGAATCTGTGATCACATGATTCCTAGGCTCACATGATAACTCAATTTTTATGAAAGCTGTAAGCAGTTATATATATAAAAACTGTATATATATATATATATATATATATATATATATATATATATATACATGATCAACCACCACGAAACACCTCCGTGGGGGATCAAAAAGGTAAATATATATATTTATCGCTTTTATATATTTACCTTTTCGATCCCCCACGGAGGTGTTTCGTGGTGGTTGATCATGTATATATATATATATATATATATATATATATATATATATATATATATATACTGACATGATCAACCACCACGAAGCACCTCCATGGGGGATCAGAAATGTAAATAAAGTTGTAAAAGCAATCAACCGCCATGAAGCAAACTCCAGGCGGGACGAAACGTAAATAAAGCAGTAAAAATGGTCAACCGCCACGAAGTCAACTCTAGGCGGGAAAAAATGTAAATATATATATAAGCATGTAAACGCACCAGATATAAAATCCAAGCTCATCGAACATAGTTCGCCACACAGTTCATATATATATATATATATATATATATATATATATATATATATATATATATATGTATATATATATATATACACACAAAAGCAATTAAATGCTCTAGACGTAAGTCTAGGCACATCGAACAGAGTTTGACACACAGTTCATATATATAAGTATATATATACGAAAGCAATTAAACACTCCAGACATAAGTCTAGGCTCAATCGAGGCATAACTCGATAATGTTAGTCCATATATATATATATATATATATATATATATATATATATATATATAAACTGAAATGAAACCACGGACCGAAGTTTGGGCATACACACACAAAAAGACTCTCAACGTGAAGAATGTTGTGTGCAAAGATGAAGAGAAAGGCTTTAAAACGTGTAAGAAGGCTTGTAGTGGGCTGCCAAAGAAGACTTCTATAGCTTTAAGTGGATGAACACTCGGCTCCCACCGGTAAAAAGTAGCTATATATCATCTTACAAGTGTTTAAAATGAGAAAGCACTCAGTTTAGGGTGTGTACAGAGTAAATTGGACAGGGCTTCCTCGCCTTTTTCTCTTACAAAATGGCCACCCCAAGCCCTCTATATATAGAGGGGGGAGCCATAGGTGTACATGCGGCTAGCCATAGATGTACCTGCGGCTGCCCGGGGTGCCCCGGGCTCTGCGGATCTCGTCGTCTCGAAGTACGTGCACACATGCAACGTGATGTCTGCTCAAACTTTCAGAACTTCAATCTGGGCATCCGACTGAGCTGTATAAGACCTATTTCGGACCACCGTTGTCGAGAGTTACACAATGGCATGGGATTAGAGGTTGTTCGAAGTCAGGAAGATGGGACCATACCCTCCGGTCTTTAAGCTTCAAATTTTATCCGTTACCCTGCATAATAGTCACTCGGGATTGGACTTCCTTGGTTCTTGTGGGGCATTGCTGTGTAGAAATGTATGTCTGAAGTTTGAGATGGTGCGATATGGCGTCAAGGTGGCAAGATGACGACTTTGCCCCTCATTGGGGTTATCTCCAGTTTGGGTTGATAAAGTAGACGTTTCTCAGGATTATCTCTGAGATTGGACTACTGCAAGTGTTGAAGGTCCTCAGTGTCATCTCTGAGGTGTGCCTGTCTTCCCAGTGTTATCTCCGGGTCTTGTACTGAGTGCCTAGGTGTGAGTGCCGAGTGTTCTGAAGCTATTTGCAAGGCTTTGAAACAAGCATTTCTGGGGTTATCTCCGGAACTGCAACTACATTCCTTGGGGTTATCTCCAAGGTTAGTGCTGCTATTCTCGGTGTCGGGATTGAGACTGAACATCTCGGGGTTATCTTCGGGATGAATCGGCCTTCTCCGGTGGAATTTTTGGTATTTGAACCGCATGCCTCGGGGTTATCTCCGAGGTTAGAACTGATATTCTAGGTATGTGTTCCGGGGTTGAAACTGAACTTTCGGTAGTATCTGGACTGGATATGAGCTATCTTCAAGGGTTATCTCTGAAAGAAGAATCTGCCCTCCTGTAATGTCAGTAATAGGTGTGAAATTTAGATAAGGCACACTTAGAAGGGGGGGTTGAATAAGTGTGGGAGCAAACTATGACCAATTTTTAAACTTTAAATTCAAACTATTGAATATAGCTTACTGTATTAACGAATGCAGCTTGCTGAATGAATGTGCTCTACCGAATTGAATTTTGTTTAAGAAAATATCTTGGTAAATTTATAAGTCAAATAAAATACTTGGTGGTAACACAATATCTCAAGGTAAAACAAATGTTTGAATATTAGTTATTAAGAAAATTAACTATCATGAGACAGTAAAGTAAGCAATAAAATAACACCAAGATTTTTTACGTGGTTTAGCTATTACCCTCTATAATAATAGCCTAGTCCACGTCCAATACCAACTAGTATTGGAGACTCACTTTTATTTCTTTAAATAACCCTTGTTACAAAACAGATTCTATTTAATTGAATTACAATAATTCACTTGAGCACACTTGCTCCTTGTGCACTAATGCACCCCTTAAGCACATATGCTTCCTTGAACCTGTTTGTAAATAAACCTTAATCCACCTGGATTAAAATCCTTTAGACAACACTTAGTCTAAAAATATAAGATTACTATTATAGAGGTCTAATGATCAAAGCAAATAAGCAATTTAACAATGCAAGGCCCAACTAATGAATGCAATGATCAAGTAGTAAAAGAGAGAGATATCACCAATATGAAGCTCACAAAAATAACTGAGAATAATATGAATATAATTTGCACAGCAACTAGAAATTTTGCACCGAAAATAATGAAGTTGCTTTTCATATATATGAGTGCAATAATTGATTCAAGTGTTGTAAATTTGTCACTGATATCAATTTCATTTTATAGCCCAATATTATTACCGTTGGTGAAAAATATTTCCGTTGCAAATATTTTATTCCGTTATCAGACTTTGTTTACATTGCCAACAGATTACAAAAGATAAGTATTGTTTTTAAGTGTTAAGTCCGTTGGAAAGAACAAGTCTTATTAACTTTGGTAATTACAAAATATGTAGGACTCTTTCAAAAACTGATCAAGTAGGAAACAGATAAATATATATATATATATATATATATATATATATATATATATATATATATATATATATATATAAAAGTCACATGGACTCTTCAAACTCCTATAGTAATTATTACTGTTAAAGTAGGCTGCCTCTTATCTCATTGCATATCAATATATATCATTACCGAAGTTCAGGCAAATATGAAAAGTCTCACAATAAATATAGGAGTATTAGTTACGTAGCCTATAGAAAGTTTACCAAAAAACCCAACTCTCTAAGATAATCATGATCTGCTATTTCCAAGAATTGTACTTTTTATAAAACTCTACCGCCACATGACTGCATTTTCCATTCATTACCAAGATATATGCATCAAAAGTGGTGTCATTTATTTTTAACAATAAATCCGATTTTGCATGTTTGGCAATATAAATACTAACCATATATGAACATTAAAATACAGTTTAGCAATGTAACATACGTAGGCATGCACAAAATCTTTTAATCACATTTTAATGCACAAATAAAATGTCTTAGAGCTTTGTATCGAAAAATTGAATATTTGCAATGACCTTACATATTTTTCTTAAGACTCAAATCTTCAAAGTCTTTCAACAATGATCTTTCATCAACTTCTTGAAATTTCACAATAGACAAATTAGTCTATAATACTAAGTCATCATCAAAACAAAAAGATTAGAATATTAACAAACTAACATTCTCCCCCATTTTGATGATGACAACACCAAAAATTATAACTCCCCCTGAATTCATGCATATTAACTTATTTCAGGATAAATTTTGTCCATCCTGCATATGTTAGTATCATACCAAATAATAATGTAATTCAACACATATCATAATATTAAATAAAACAATCAGTCTTAACATGCAGGCAGTCATGCCTATCAAAAACTAAATAAAACCATAGTTTTTAAAATAGTCTCAAAAACAGATCAAAGTCAAAAACAGATCAAAAGAACTGAAGTAATTCTCCCCCTTTGTCATCAGGCAAAAAGAATAAAAGGTAGGCAAAGTCAGTCAATGTCCTCAAGATTAGCTCTCTGTTCAGCACGGGTAGTGAAATAAGGACAATGGCGAATGCGATGAAGACGTTCTTCTAAAGAATATTCATCTGCAAATCGAGGAGGTCATGGTATAAGCGTTGTAGGAGGAAGTGTCATGTCAAGAAAATCGCCTTTGTATTTAGCCATCCAATTACACATTGGCCATTCTGGGATTGTGGAATACATTGTCTGAAAATGTAACTTCTTTCCCACATCATTGAATCTTGTTGCCATGAGATCTGCAAGCTCCCCAAGTTGATAACTAATAAACTTAACCTCTTGACTTAACTGACAGGTGTTCCTATTGAATTTTCTTTGAAGTGCTTCAACCATAGCCAGTGTTTGTATCTCAAAACCTGCTTGGAGATCAATGAATTCATCTTCAACATGATGATACAACTTATTAATTTCTGGAGCATCCATCGGTAGTTTTCCTTTCTCAAGAATCACAAGTCGATTTCTGATATCGACCAAATCAGTTTTCACAGACTTTTGATTTTGCAAAATCTCATTTAGAACATTCATAATGTCAGGCCCATGAGAATTTGGCAGAGAAGATGAAGATGAGTCTTGATTAGGAAAAATAGGAGGAGGATCAGGAAGAAGACGAACAAACTCACCAGCAAGAAAAGTAATATGAGATTTTGTCAAATTAGTAGTATCTATAAACTCATTACTTGTGACAGAAATTTCATCATCAAAGGATATTTTGAAATGTTGGAAGAGTTTTGTCAAAATTTGCTATAAGGAAGACACTTTTTGGTTTGACGAATACAACTTAGCATATAAGACAACATCATTTGAGAAAGATTAAAAGGTTTGCCCTTAAGAATCATAGCCACAACAACTAATTCTTGATAAGTAAAATCTGCTCCACCACTAAGTCGTGGAAACAAATTATACCTAACCAACTTATGTAACACACAGGCAGTAGGACATACATTCACAGTTTTTGGAAGAAACAGAGTTCTAAGAGAATAATCATTCATAACAATATGAAGTTGTTCCAATGGAGGAAAAGGGATATTAGAAGCACCTTTACGAGTAAAAGGACAAGGTCCAGTAGAAGAAACACCAAGAATGCTACCAAAATCAATATTAGTGAAAAATAATGACTTACCCTTAACATATGTTGTAAAACAGTCCCCATTGCATTCAAGATTAGTGTAAAATTGTTGAACTAACCTAGGATAAGCAATAGTAGGAGGAAGCAACATAGGGGATATTTCGCAATCAGTGAAGAGTTTTTTTAGAACAGAGTGTTTGAGATAAAATAGATCCAGAGATTTTTCATACATAAATTGCTTTGTAGCAATTGAATTTTTAAAACGAGTTTCAAAACTATACCCTCTAAAGAAACTGTCTGGCAAATCAGGGGAAGTCGAAAATGGGTTTACCAAATTTGAAGGAGATTCTGGCTGTGAAGAAAGATGTTCATCACACACTGGTTGTTTTAACTTTCCCCGTTGAGATGGTTCTGCTTCTGTAGCCTTTAAGAAAGAAAAACTTGAATCCGAGTCATCGGATAATACTGTGGCATCAGACAACACATGCACAAAAGATTTCTTTTGCATTCGCTTGGATTTCATTTTTTTACCAGTGAGGTTCTTCAACGAAGATCCTTCATCGTTTGACTTTCCGAAAGACCGCTTGCTAGCTCTGGTTTTCATGGTGTTACAGATTGGTGAAACTAAAAACGAAGGGTTTTTGATAAGTGATGGAGATGTGAAGTCTAATTTAAGAGGAAGACGGAGGATATAAAGGCACAAGAAAGAGAAATCAATTAAGAGTTTGTCACTGAAAGTCGTGCGTCTTTTAAATGTCCGTTTGGCTGTTGTTCCGTATTTCAAGGTAGAAATCTTTTTGTTTCTCAATTAAATGATATCCGGCGATAGACATTGATCATTAATAGAAACATGTATCTAGAATATAGTTTAAACAGATAAGGAATGTCAAATAGATAAATTTTATTAGATATCATGCAAAAAATAAATGTTACATATTTATATAATATATCCTGCATATAAAATTTCAAGTACGTAAATCACAATTATATCATGCACATTCCAAATTCTCTCCTTAGCATACAAAACCTTTCTTCACATAAGGGTTTAGTAAAAATGTCAGCCAACTGTTTTTCTGTTGGAATAAAAATTAATTTAATTAATCCTTTTGAAACATTATCCCTTAGAAAATGATGTCTAACTTCTATATGCTTTGTACGTGAATGTAACACAGGATTTTTAGAAATATCTATAGCACTAGAATTATCACAGTATATGGGCACATTATCACATAAAATATCAAAGTCACATAGAGTTTGTTTTAACCATAAAATTTGAGAGCAACAACTCCCTGCAGCTAGATATTCACCCTCAGTTGTTGATAAAGCAACTGAGGTTTACTTTTTACTATGCCACGTAACAAGACTGTGACCTAAAAATATGCAAGCACCACTGGTACTCTTTCTATCAATTTGACACCCTGCATAGTCAGCATCTGAATAACCCATTAGTACAAAATGATTGCAGATTTGATAAAATAATCCCAAATTGATTGTACCACTTAAATATTTAAAAATCCTTTTAACAGCTTGTAAATGAGATTCTTTAGGTTTTGCTTGAAAACGTGCACATAAACAAATAATATACATTATATCCGGTCTAGATGCAGTTAAATATAATAAACATCCAATCATACCTCGATATTTAGTTACCTCCACATCTATACCTTTTTCGTTAGACATAAGCTTTATTGAAGTGATCATTGGTGTAGCCTTTGAATTAGATCCTTCAAAACCAAGCCTTTTGAGTAGTACTTTTGTATATTTGGTTTGATGGATGTACATACCGTTCTTTGTTTGTTTGATTTGGAGTCCCAAAAAGTAATTAAGTTCTCCCATTAGACTCATATCGAACTCCTTGTGCATGCTCTTAGAAAACCACTTACAAAAAAAATTATTAGTAGCACCAAAAATTATGTCATCTACATATATTTGTACAATAATAATATCTTTATTTTCATGCTTAATAAATAATGTAGAATCAATTTTTTCCTTAATAAAACCATTTGAAAGCAAATACTTACTCAACCTGTCGTACCAAGTCCTTGGAGCTTGTTTTAGCCCATAGAGAGCTTTCTTTAGCTTGTAGACATGATTTGGATACTTCTCATATTCAAATCCAGGAGGCTATTTTACATACACCTCTTCATTAATGTATCCGTTGAGAAATGCGCTTTTTACGTCCATTTGATAAAGTGTGAACTTCTTGTAACATGCAAATGCTAACGAGATGCGAATGGACTCTAATCTTGCGACTGGGGCATAAGTTTCTTCATAGTCAATCTCTTCTTGTTGATTGTATCCTTGTGCTACTAGCCTTGCTTTGTTACGAGTGATAGTCCTATGCTCATCAAGCTTGTTCTTGAATATCCACTTTGTTCCAATGATAGATACATCTTTAGGAGGGGGCATAAGTTCCCAGACTTGGCATCGTTCAAATTGCTGAAGTTCTTCCGGCATTGCCATTAGCCAGCTTTCATCTAGAATAGCTTCCTTAGCATTCTTTGGCTCAACTTGTGATAGGAATGCAGAAAAAGCACACTGATTTTGCAATCCTCTTCTTGCAGTGATTCCTTTGTTTATATCTCCAATGATATTTTCTGGTGGATGGTTCTTGAGATATCTCGCAGTCTTTGGCATTTGTACATCATGTATCACCTCTTCCTGTTGAGGAAAATCTCCTTCAAGCTCTTGTGTTGTTTCTTGTTCTATTTCTTGCGAGTTTTCTAATTCAGCTTGCTGGATTTGTATATTCGACTTGCTAAATATATTCTTCCGGTTTGCTGGATTCACTGAAATCTCCAAATTTCCTGCATCCTCGTCTCTTTCTTTTGGAAAATCATTGTGAGTTTCATTAAAGTAATATGAACAGATTCTTCAACACTCAGCTTGTTAATATTAAATACACGATATGCTTTACTATTCTGTGAATACCTAATGAAAATTCCTTTATAAGATTTAGCATCAAATTTTCCTAGGTTATCACTAGTATTTAGAATAAAACATTTAGATCCAAAAACTTTGAAATAACTTATATTAGGGATCTTATTATTTAACAGTTCATAAGGAGTCTTGAAAATGATTGGATGAATAAGTACTCTATTCAAAACATAACAAGAAGTGTTTACAGCTTCGGCCCAAAACTTTTTAAGAAGTTTACTTTCTTGTAATAAAGTTCTAACTGTTTCTTGTAAAGTCCTATTCTTTCTTTCTACAACTCCATTTTGTTGAGGGGTTCTAGGAGCAGAAAATTCATGACTGATTCCATTTTGATAACAAAATATTATAAAGTCTTTTTGAAACTCAGTACCATGATCACTTCTTATCCTTACAAGTTTTAGACTATATTTTGTTTCCAAGTTTCTGATTAATTTCTCAAATTCCTTAAATGCTTCATCTTTAGTTCTCAAAAATAATACCCATGTATATCTAGAGAAATCATACAAATGCATAAAACTTACGATTTATACTAGGATGTCTTTCTGGTTCAAATAGATCAAGATGAAGTAGTTGTAAAGGAGAAGAGGTTGATACCATGTTCTTTGCCGTAAATGATGTTCTTGTTTCCCGAGTTGACAAGGAACACAAATTCCCTTCTTTTCATATTTTATTTCCGGCAACCCTTTGACGAGATTCTTTGAGGATAATTTCTTGATTAGATCCATGTGAACATGTCCCATCCTCTTGTGCCACAAATTAGCCTCATCTTGTACAGATGCAAGACATAATTCTTCATCTTGTTGCTCAAAATCAATAGTATATATATTTCTGTCTCTTTGTGCAACTAGAGTAACATTGTTAGTACCATGAGAAATAGTGCATTTTTCTTTATTAAACCTCTTTTTATGCTTTATTTGATTTACTAAATGTCCAACAAGTCATCTCCCACTTGGGCTAAAAATTGGGCCATCCAATATTTTATTTGGGCTTCCAAATTAAAAATGTCTGGGCTATAACAATTAATATATTCCAACACTCTTAATATTACCATTCCATAATTATGTAATTAGGGTTTTCATTTCCTCAATTATAACACAAATCCTTACTCATACACATTTATTTCCTTAACCCAATTAGACTTGCTATAATTAGGTTATAAAATTAATTAATTGAGATGTATAAAATAAATTTCTTAATGTTAGTATATATATTTATATACTAATATTCTATCATAGTATAACCTCTTAGGTTATTTAATTATCACACATAATATATATATTAGGCTACATAACTTAATTCTTAATTAACTTTTATATATAAAATAAATGTATTCACATTATATAATGTATATTTATTTAATCATATACATAATTCACATAATCATAACATATTTCACTTCTAACTCTAATTTTGACCTTTTTCTATAAAAGTCAACTGTTGACTTTGACCAAACAGTCAACCCTTACACATTTTGTGTATATTGTCCTTTCTGACTAAACTTAACGCTCCGGACGCAACCGAGCAATCCAAGCTTCAAAATTATATCTCTAAATAAAATTTTTGAGTTTTATCTTACTCTCTTCTTATTGCTAATCGTATTAACTAACGATTTTATACTTATTCAAATTCTTATTTCCCAGTCAAGGCCAACGTTCAAGCTACGTTAATTACTAACATAGTTTTATCTTGATCCTTATATCATTAACTTAATTCATCATTCCTCTTGCTAAAATATATATAGCACCTTACTAAGTATATATATTTCTATACGTATACTCATCTTCATTTAACCTCATAGCATCTCTTCATGTAAAATCTTATCTCATTAATAAAATTTCCATATGTACTTATATAACATTTCTTAGACTATTCAGTTCACATCAAATTTACAGGTATCGTAATACCTTATTCTTGATATTCCTTCAAGTACATATTAATTCATTTATAGGATTTTGAAATTTTGTAACCCATATTTTCTCTATTCTCATTCGAACAGCAAATCATATAGGTTTTACTTAAAATTTTTAAATAAATCCTCAAATTCTCATCTAGGTTTTATTATTTAACCTTTATTAATTGACTGATACTAATAAGATTAAATTCAAGTCCATTAACAAGGTGTACATTATTAATATGTACCTTACCATTTCCTATTTTACCTTTTCTGATTATCTCGCAGGTTCGATTATCTCCAAATGTAACTGTACCATTTTTCTTCTTGATTTTTAGCTCCACGAACTTTTTTTGTCACCAGTCATTTAACGTGAGCATCCACTATCAAGAATCTATTTTTGAGATGGAACCCTTGCCTTGAGACATACATGTCAATAAAAGATAATTCAACCTTTTGGTACCCACATCTTTTTGGGTCCTTTAATGTTAGTTGCATGTAAATCATCCTTTTTAACCCAAACCTTTTTAATATTATTTTTCTTAAAGCAGTTTATGTCCAAATGACCTTTAATGCCACAATTTCTACATGTTGTGAAAGGAGAGCAATACTTTAATCTAAAACGTGATTTTGATTTTAGCATTTTCATATTACCCTTTTATGCATAGAATTAAAGCCAATTCCTTGTCTTTCAAAACTAGGTCTTTGTTTTCCTAATATGACATTTAAATTTTCTTCACCTTGAACGAATTTAGCAAGAGATGATTTTAGTGAATCTATTTCTTTTTGAAGTTTATTTTTAGGAAAGGTTTTAACAGGTGATTTATTACTAAATGCATCAATACACACATCTCTCATTTTCAGTTCATTAGTCAATTTTTGGATTTCATTATTCAAAAAATTTACCTTATTGAAAAGTATTTTGTTATAATTATCTAAATAATCAATTTTAGCAATCAAAACCTTTTCTTCTTTGCATGTAGATTCCTTTTCAATAACTTTCTTTTCATCTATTAAAGAGTCTACTTCGCCCATTAATGTATTTACCAAGTCTTTCAAATATGCATTCTTTTTTTTAATTTATCATTTTCTTGTTTCAAAGAATTAAACTGAAAATTAGATACCTCATTTGATTCACCTTCAATTCTCATGAAGCATACTTGAGCTATCTCATCCTTGGCATCAACCTCAACTTCAGATTCTTCTTCATCACTCCACGTGACCAGTGCCTTGTTTCTCTTATTATCCTTGAAGCCTGTTTTTCCTTTATTCTTTAGTTGAAAACAGTCCTTCTTGAAGTGCCCTGGACATCCACATTCAAAACACGTCTCCTCAGTTTGCTTTCCTTTGCCTTTATTCGAGTTGAAGATATTCTTTTGTTTATTCTTCCTTTGAAGAAGTCCTTTAAGTCTCCTTGTCATCAAGGCTATCTTTTCATCAGAATCATCATCAAGCTCTTCTTCATTTCCTACATTAAGAGGTAAAACCTTTCTTCAAGGAGTTTCGTCCTCATCGTCATACCTCTTTAACTGATGTTCATATTCCTCAAGTTCACCAAAAAGGGTTAGTGTATCCATAGTAGATATAGTAGAGGAATCTTGAAGAGTAGTGATTTTAGAAGTAAACCTCATGGGCATAGCCCGAAGTAACTTACGGTTAATCTCACTTTGTGGAATAGATTTGCCCAGTAGCTTTAAGGAGTTTAGAAGAACAAGGAACCTTGCTTGAGCCATCTTTATAGTTTCATCTTTCTCGAGTTTGAACATTTCATAATCATGCATGAGCATGCTTAGTTTAACTTCTCGAACTTTTGATGTTCCTTCATGGCTCACCACTAAAGTATCCCACATTTCTTTGGAGGTGTTGCATGAAGAGACTTTATCTATTTCGGATTGAACCATACCTCTAAGAAGTGTGTTCATTGCCTTTGAATCATATGATTCCATGTAGATCTCGGTTGAATCCATTTCTAGCAGAATCTTTGGTGTCCCATCATCTCTTCGGGGAACAACTGGTCCGTTCTCCATAACTCACCATTCCCAAGGATCTCTTTTAAGGTAGATCCTCATTCGAAATTTCCAGAAGTTGTAATTTTCTGTTCCATACATCAAAGGAGGTCTATTGGTTGATTGACATTCTTGATTGTTGTTCCCGAACTATGCCATGTTAGAATCTTTCACTACAAGTCACCTTTAAGACCAAGTAAGTAGAGCCTTGCTCTGATACCAAATGAAATTCAGATAAGGCACACTTAGAAGGGGGAGGGGGGTTGAATAAGTGTGGGAGCAAACTATGACCAATTTTTAAACTTTAAATTCAAACTATTGAATATAGCCTACTGTATTAACGAATGCAGCTTGCTGAATGAATGTGGTCTATCGAATTGAATTTTGTTTAAGAAAATATCTTGGTAAATTTATAAGTCAAATAAAATACTTGGTGGTAACACAATATCTCAAGATAAAACAAATGTTTGAATATTAGTTATTAAGAAAATTAACTATCATGAGACAGTAAAGTAAGCAATAAAATAACACCAAATTTTTTTACGTAGTTCAGCTATTACCCTCTATAATAATAGCCTAGTCCACGTCCAATACCAACTAGTATTGGAGACTCACTTTTATTTCTTTAAATAACCCTTGTTACAAAACAGATTCTATCAAATTGAATTACAATAATTCACTTGAGCACACTTGCTTCTTGTGCACCAATGCACCCCTTAAGCACATATGCTTCCTTAAACCTGTTTGTAAATAAATATTAATCCACCTAGATTAAAATCCTTTAGACAACACTTAGTCTAAAAATATAAGATTACTATTATAGAGGTCTAATGATCAAAGCAAATAAGCAATTTAACAATGCAATGCCCAACTAATGAATGCAACGATCAAGTAGTAAAAGAGAGAGATATTACCAATATGAAGCTCACGAAAATAGCTGAGAATAATATGAATATAATTTGCACAGCAGCTGGAAATTTTGCACTGAAAATAATGAAGTTCCTTTTCAAATATATGAGTGCAATAATTGATTCAAGTGTTGTAAATTTGTCACTGATATCAATTTCATTTTATAGCCCAATATTATTACCGTTGGTGAAAAATATTTCCGTTGCAAATATTTTGTTCCGTTATCAGACTTTGTTTACGTTGCTAACAGATTACAAAAGATAAGTATTGTTTTTAAGTGTTAAGTCCGTTGGAAAGAACAAGTCTAATTAACTTTGGTAATTACAAAATATGTTGGACTCTTTCAAAAACTGATCAAGTAGGAAACAAATATATATATATATATATATATATATATATATATATATATATATATATATATATATATATATATATATATATATATATATAAGTCACATGGACTCTTCAAACTCCTATAGTAATTATTACTGTTAAAGTAGGCTGCCTCTTATCTCATTGCATATTTGCACGTATTCATTGATTGCGAAATCAATCAACACAAACCTTACCTACGGATGACTTTGCAACAAATTCCTTTTAAAAACAAGCTTTCCAAAACCAACT
Organism: Panax notoginseng; assembly: GCA_016801055.1. Taxonomy (NCBI): domain Eukaryota; kingdom Viridiplantae; phylum Streptophyta; class Magnoliopsida; order Apiales; family Araliaceae; genus Panax; species Panax notoginseng. The sequence continues at coordinate 35,394,015 of CM029015.1, read as the reverse complement.
TGTTTGCTCCACATGTTATTTGAAATAAAAGAATTAAAATTCAATTTGAAATCTAATTCAAATTCAATTTGATCATCTTTACTCCATTTAATTCACATGCCCAAAAATACAATAATATTACCATTTAAATTATAAAAAATATACTATTACATTATCACATTATACTATTATAATGTAATATTATATAAATATATTATCGGAGAAGATAATTATAAAAAGTTATACTATTATGGTTTTATAAAAAAAATAACAACTTTCGACAATTGTCGCATTCTAAAATTCCTCCATTTATATCAAAATTTAAAGAAATCCTTACTTACCATATTCATCAATTATTTACAATTCTTCAATAATTATTACTAATTAATATTATAGATTCACAATACTGATAACCAAATCGTTCCTAGTAAAGAGGAGGCTTTTCGATAAGATTTTCTCCTTACTGGCGCGCAATTATATGACCTAACCCCTTTCCTCGACAGAACTTTTTAGACATTATCAATAATGCTATCTAATAATATCAACTCAATAATATGAGTTACTGTGTCATAACAATTATTGAATCAATAATGTAAAATACTATTCAATTATCACTGTAGTAATTATTGCACCAACAATATGAAAGACTGTGCAACTTTATTGTATCAATTATTGAGTGACTTCTTACATAAGAACCAATAATCAAAAATATTGTGCAATACCGTGTGCTACTTAGCAACCACATGTATTACTGTACTTTTATCACGTGGTATTTCAACAGTTTTAATGGTAAAAGTTTTGTCATTATTTTTATAAAAAAGTTATTTCTGTCGCTTTCTATATCCGACAGTTATTCTGTTATGTGATCCACCAATGATTGCACCATCGTACAGATATTCCCGACAAAAATAATATCTCCCGACTAAAATGAATATTCCCCGACAAAACTGTGGAAACTCCATTGGGAGAAACCTTTATTACATCCACTATTTATAAGTCTTGTTTGGTTCAAATCGGTACCCTCACATTACCCGTCGATCTTATTTCATTAAAAATACTTGCATTTGATGTAATTCTAGGGATTGATTGGTTAACTACTCATCATGCAAAAATTGATTGTTGTCGTAAGGTTGTTAGCTTTCATATTCCTAACCAACCTATTATGCGAATTCAAGCAACCAAACCATTAAAATCAATCACTGTCATCTCAAGCCATAAAGCGATTCGTTTATTAAAAAATGGATGTCAAGCTTTCTCAGCTCATGTCATGGATCTAAACAAAAAAACGTCAGTTTTCAATGATATTTCTATTGTTAATAAATTTCCTGATGTATTCCCTGAAGAACTTCCTGGCCTACCCCCAGAGCGTGAAATTGAATTTTGTATCGACCTTGAACATGGTACAAAACCCATTTTTAAAGCCCCATATCGATTGGCTCCTATTGAACTTCAGGAGTTAAAGACCCAACTGCAGGAATTGTTAGACATTGGCTTTATTCGTCCTAGTACTTCTCCTTGGGGTGCTCCTGTTCTATTCGTGAAGAAGAAAGATGGGAGTATGCAACTTTGTATTGATTATCAGGAGTTAAATCATGTCACCATCAAAAATAGGTACCCATTGCCACGTATTGATGACCTGTTTGACCAGTTGCAAGGAGCCAAATTCTTTTCAAAGATTGATCTTCGTTCCGGATATCACCAATTAAAGATTAGAACAGATGACATTCCAAAGACGGCTTTCAGAACTCGGTACAGGCATTATGAATTCCTAGTCATGTCCTTTGGATTGACTAATGCTCCTGCTGCCTTTATGGATATGATGAACCAAGTATTCAAGGAATATTTGGATCACTTTGTGGTCGTCTTTATTGATGACATCCTTATTTATTCCAAAAGCCGTGAAGATCATGAGCAACACTTGAAGCTGATACTCCAAAAGCTTCGTGAATATAAGTTTTATGCCAAATTGAAGAAATGCGAGTTCTGGCTTGAGGAGGTAGCATTCCTTGGGCACGTAGTATCAAGTCATGAAATATATGTTGACCCAGCAAAGATTGAAGCTATTCAAAGCTGGGAGCAACCTAAATCAGTGACCGAAGTACGTAGCTTTCTTGGTTTAGCTGGTTATTATCGGAGATTCGTAGAAGGATTTTCTTGAATCGCTACTCCATTAACTCAGCTGACTCGGAAAGATACAAAATTCGGTTGGAACGAGAAATGTGAGAAGAGTTTTCAAGAACTCAAGAGGAGACTCATTTCAGCACCTGTTCTGACAATACCATCTGGCTCGGAGGGATTTGTCATCCACAGTGATGCTTCGGACAAAGGGTTGGGATGTGTTCTCATGCAACATGGAAAAGTCATAGCCTATGTCTCAAGACAACTTAAAGAATATGAGAGGAATTATCCTACTCATGATCTAGAGTTGGCAGCTGTTGTTTTCGCACTTAAAATTTGGAGGCATTACTTGTATGGGGAGAAAGTGGAGATCTTTACAGATCATAAAAGCCTCAAATATTTCTTCACTCAAAAGGAACTCAACATGCGACAACGACGTTGGCTTGAACTGTTGAAAGATTATGATCATACCATCCAATACCATCCTGGAAAAGCGAACGTGGTAGCTGACGCATTAAGTAGAAGATCATATGCGGGTACGAGTGCGATATTGTCAACGCAAAGGCTCATTTTGTGTGACTTGCAAAGGATGGAGATACAGTTAAAGACTCCAGGGACCCTTGTGATGATGGCAAATATACGAGTAGAACCGACTTTAATCGATAAAGTTAAAGCTGCTCAAGCTACAGACCTAAAACTGATGCGTATGAGGAAGAAAGTGCAAGAAGGTGCTATGCCGGAAGCAAGAATCGATGAAGAATGAATACTTCGAGTCAACTCCAGACTTTATGTTCCTAACAACCCTGATTTAAAGTATAAAATCATTATGGAGGCGCATAACACACCGTTTGCAATCCATCCTGGGAGTACCAAAATGTATCATGATCTTCGACATACATTTTGGTGGAGCAATATGAAGAGAGAGATAGCGTTGTTTATCTCAAGGTGTCTAACGTGTCAACGAGTCAAGGCGGAGCATCAAGTACCAAAAGGTCCATTGCAACCACTTGAAATTTCAGAATGGAAGTAGGAGCACATTACCATGGATTTCGTTACCGGTCTTCCTAAGGTTTCTCAAGGCATAGATGCGATTTGGGTCATTGTTGATAGATTGACCAAGTCTGCTCATTTCTTAACGATACGAGAAACTTATACACTTGAACGTCTTACTCGTATATACATAAACGAGATTATAAAACTGCATGGTATGCCAGTATCCATAGTTTCTGATCGAGACCCAAGATTCACTTCACGATTTTGGGTTAGTTTGCAGAAAGGTATGGGCACAGATTTACGATTTAGCTCGGCATATCATCCTCAGACGGACTGGCAGTAAGAGAGAACTATTCAAACTCTTGAAGATTTATTAAGACTCTGTGTCCTTGACTTCAAGGGAAGTTGGGATAAGTTCTTACCATTAGTGGAGTTTTTCTACAACAACAGTTATCAAGCAAGTATTGGCATGGCTCCATTTGAGGCATTGTATGGAAGAAAGTGTCGTTCTCCAGTATGCTGGGATGAGGTGGGTGAAGCAACGTTGTTGGGACCGGAGTTGGTACGTATGACTAAGAAAAAGATTCAAACGATCCGACAACGCATAAAAACCTCACAAAATCGACAAAAGAGTTATGCTGATCTTCATCGAAAGGACGTGGAATTCGATATAGGAGATCATGTGTTGTTACGTGTTGCTCCATGGAAAGGAGTTATAAGATTTGGAAAGAGAGGAAAGCTCAATCCTCGATTCATTGGCCCATTTTTAATCCTCGATCGAGTAGAAACTGTGGCCTATAGACTCGCTTTACCGCCAAGTATGTCTCGTGTTCATAACGTTTTTCACATATCCATGTTATGTAAATATGTGGAAGACCCGAACCACATTATTGAGTTAGAACCGGATGAAATAGCGGAAGATTTGACGTATGAAGAGGTTCCTATTCAAATCTTGGATAAGAAGGAACATATTCTACGCTCCAAGGTTATACCTCAAGTCAAAGTTTTGTGGAGAAATCACGATGTTGAGGAAATGACCTGGGAGTTAGAATCTGAAATGAAATCAAGGTATCCTTACCTCTTCGACATACCGGGTACGTACCCTAATTTCGAGGGCGAAATTTCATAAGAAGTGGAGGTTGTAAGACCCCAACTTTTTAATAAAGATGATTTTTCTATAAATATCATTTTTGAATATTATGGAATGAATTTGATATAATGTTATAGTTGTGGGTAATATTTATAAATTTTACAAAGTACGCAAGTTGTTATATAATATTCGTTTGGTCGGGGAATATTCATTTTAACAGAGAATATTCGTGCAACGGCACAATCATTGGTGGACCCCACAACAAATTTATTGTCGGATTGAGAAAACGACAAAAATACTTTATGAAAATAACGGCGGAAGTTTTACAATTAACTGTTGAAACACCCGGTGTTAAAAGTACAGTAATACGCGTAGTTGCATAGTAGCACTGGTATTGATTATTGACGCTTACGTGAGAAGTCACTCAGTTTTGTTCAATTATTGCTATAGTAATTGTTGCATAGTATCCCACGTTATTTGATTCAATTATTGTCGATATTTTATATATTATTAAATCAATAATTGAGATAACAAAGTTATTGATATTATTATTTGTAATATTAACGATGTCTAGAAGTTCTATCAAGGAGAGGTTTGGTCACCTAATTGCGCGCCAATAGGGGAAAATCCTTATTGGAAAGCCTCCTCTTTCCTGGGAACGACCTGGTCGATTAATATTGTAAATTATAATAATGATGATAAATGTTGTTAAAAATATTGATGAAATTTTTATAAAGTCTTTGATGTAAATTTTGTTTGGACCCGCATTTACCAATTTTTCAAAATAATCGAGAGAAGTTATCTCAATATATATATATATATATATATATATATATATATATATATATATATATATATATATTGAGATAATTCACGGGTGGAGTGAATTTGGTGGAATGTTGTTTATATATATATTGTTGATGTTGATAAGGGGGGGACCTTAATTATTTTCAAAGAATGACAATTGCTAGCTTTATTTGGCAGGATGTGGGTGGATTTTTCAAACTTGAACTTTATTTGGCCAAACTTTTCAGTCATGCAATATTATTGATAAAGAGTGCATTCTAATTGGTTAAAGCTTTTAATTGGCATGTGTTGGTTTTTCTTATTGGTCAGCACTTTGAAAAGAAAATTTTGATGTGTTGAAACCGTGAACTTCGTCCGAATAATTACTGTTGCATCCGTGATTTTTGCAAATAGTATCCTTTCCATTTTCCTATAAATAGAAGCTCATTCCTTCATTATTTCTTACGAATTCACTGAAATTCTAGAGATAGAAACAATAGAGAGAAAAAAGAAAAGTATTCTGCTACTTCACTACTCCTATATCCAGTACTCTTCTTTCAAAGGTAAGGGATATTATTTATTGTACTCGTAAGGGGTATTATTTCTTTCTTACTCATGAAGAGAAATTCTGTTATTCCATTCTTTATTATTCTGTTGGAATAATCTGTATACGCGGGCTACCCTATACTTGGTGAAATTCTTCTGTTACTCCATTCTTTATTATTCTGTTGGAACATCCTGTCTATGCGTTTACGCATGACCTGGTTCCGTTATTTATTATTCTGTTGGAACATTCTGTCTGTGCGTTTACGCATGACCTGGTTCCGTTATTTATTATTCTGTTGGAATAACCTGTCTGTACGGTCTATCGCATGCCTGGTGATTTCTTTTGTTATTTCATTCTTTATTATACTCAGTCGGTTAAAGTTTTAACTTCTATACTCCATGAAATTAGTGGAATATCCTTGATATTTGCGCTTCATTCAGTATCTTTTCATGGAAATATTCTTCTGAGCATTCTTGAATTTTACTCTACAAAGCAGTATCATGTTGACAATTTGGACGTTATTAGTTCCTTGATAAATTAATTTTGAACTTATTTTATTGAATTCTTATATCATTGTCATCATCCTCATGTTTATATTATATTGAAAGTCATCTGTGGCCTGTAGTGCATAGATGGACTTGGTATGATTATGACTAGGGATTATTCGATATAATCATGACCGTAATGTTACAAATGATGTGGTAAAAGTCCTCATTGGCCCGTAGTACATTGATGGATAGTTGTTGGCATGATCATGACCATTAATGAATACACGAATATCCTTGACCCGTAGTGCATGGATACTTTGTGGTCGTGATACTAGAGAATATCCTTGGCCGTAGTGCAAGGGTGATTCGATGATGTGGATTATTTATTAAGCTGAGTCCCAGCAATAAAAGTGACGAAAAACCTTTTAAATCATAAAAGATAGTAGATTTTATTCTCTACTTGACTCTTTTAATGGATTGCTTGTTCCGCTGTAGTTAAACTTGATGTTTGTTATATTATATCAGTTTAACACTATTGAAGGCTAATGATAATTTATTCTGCATTATTTTAGTCATAATATTTCTTATTGGACTAGTTGAGCTCACTCTTTTGCTTTCATTGTTCTCTTCAAAAAATGAGAACGTAACAGGGACTAGTCGGGGAACGGAGTGACGGTCCAGAGGATAACATTAGTAGTTCTCACTATTCTATAAAATAGTATGTTAATAAATGTATTGATGACTTATTTTGAGTTTAAATACTGTCTAGAAGATAATGTTTGTATTAAAACTCACAGCTCTGGTTGTATATTTAAGATTGTATTTATATTCTGTACCATGTATTTGGTGACTTAGAATGTGATGTATACATATTTTGGGGTGTCACAAATTATCTCTTATTTTTAAAAGATTTTTCACGTAAAATCTTTATGTTTTGTACTTGATTATTTTTTTACGATTATTATTTTGACGGAACTGTAAATTTAATTTGTTTGACATACATTTATATTTTTGTCATTTAATTTACACGAAAAACAACGTTATCTCCGAAGTGATATTTCCCAACAGCTCCCTCCCTTCTTTGTCCACAACTACCCGCCTACACTTCCCGCTATATAATAACCACTCATAATAACAATCTTCTTCTTCAATTCAAACAAACTCACACTAATTACTTATCAGAAATGAGCTTAGCCGGCAGCATGAGCAATTTCATCTACAAAAACCCAAATGAAACCATTGAGGAACGAATCAAAGACCTTCTTTCCCGAATGACGCTCATGGAAAAGATCGGTCAAATGACCCAGATCGAAAGATCTGTTGCTACTCCTTCCGCCATTAAAGACCTCTCCATAGGTGAGTGATGACTTGATTAATTTTATCTGAACAAATTACTTGATGGGTTTTCATTAGTTTGTTGTCTAATTCCGCCACCTCCATAAGTAAATGATGAGTTATTTAAGCCCTTCTATGCATTTATCTGAACAAATTACTTGATGGGTTTTCAATAACTTGTTTTCTAATCCGCCATTAAAGACCTCTCCATAGATAGTTCATTTAAGCCTTTTTGTCTATCTATCTGAGCAAACTACTTGATTGGTTTTGGCTAATATGTTGTTTAATTTGCAGGAAGTGTACTTAGTGGTGGTGGCAGCAGGCCATTTGAGAATGCGACATCGTCCGATTGGGCGGATATGGTGGATGGGTTTCAAAAGGCGGCACTGGATTCAAGGCTGGGGATTCCGCTGTTTTATGGGTCTGATGCGGTTCATGGGAACAACAATGTGTATGGTGCCACTGTTTTTCCTCACAACATTGGTCTCGGAGCCACCAGGTTAATTACTCTTTTAAAATCACCTCATTAATTCGTTATACGTTTGTTTACCTATATAAAAAAAATCAGTATATGCTAGTTTATTTATGTGTAATTTAATGAGAGAATTCAATTTGAAATTAAGATTTACCTTTCTATAATAATAAATAAAGATCAAACTGAATTCTAATTTATTAGTGTATTCCAAATTTACAAACTATATCTACTCTATAAGATTGGGCATGAGCTGAATATGGTATGGTATGCTAATTTTATTCATAATATCAATCAATAACATATATAGATTGGGAAGAATGTGAATTTAAATAGTTACTCTATTTCCTAATTGCTTTCCTTGTTAAGGAAGAACTAAGATATATAGGTTAGTAGACAATTTATACCGATATTCTAACAGCTATGGAGAGTCTGTAAGTCGAACTACCATCGTTTTTTTGGGAATTAAGTCGCGCAAAATAAACAACACACTTAAAAAAGAAAAACAACACAATATTTAATGTCCGCAATGACTTAATCGACAAAACCAGCTTCAATATATTAATTTTTGTGGTACAACTTTTTGCACGTAATAAAAGCTGAAAAAACCTCCCTCACACAACAACCTAAGATCCAATTACACTCTCTCTCAAATCCTAAGGATGTTACTATCTTTTGGTTGTTTACCTCCCTTTAAACATAAGATTCTATTTATAGAGTACCCACAACTCCCATTTTTCTAATCTAACTAGGACACTCATATAATAAATAAACCCACTACAAATAAGATTACTTTCAAAATAATATTCTTACCAAAAGTAAGATTCTTTCTCATAATAGGATTCGAGGAGTTACCTCCCTCTACTCAAATCCCTAATAGATGAATTTCATCTTTGAATGTCACACTATGGTTGCCCCTTCTTGGTCTTCTTTCCATGCATAGATTGTTCATCTAACATACAAATTAATTTTCCATTCTTCTTACCTTGAAGAATTAATTTGTCTTCCTTGAACACTTTGCATGAATCTCCTTGACCCACATATGTATATCCACGTGAGGATAATTCTCCCAATGAAATTATATTCTCACCACAACCAGGAACATAACATACCTTCTTAATAATCTTCTTAGAACCATCATGAAGTTTGAAACGAACACTTCCAACACCTTCAATCTTCACTCTCTCTTTATTCACCGCATTATTGTAGCCAAATTCTCCATCTTCCTTCAAAGTCTCAAAGCAATTTCTCTCCTTACATATATTCATAGAAGCCGCATAATTTAATACCCATCCATCTTCATTATAATCACTCTTAGCCATTAAAACAACAATTTCTTTAGCTTCACTAAACAAATTAGCATCTTCAACTTTTTCTTTCTACTTCAATTTTTCTTGAAACTTCTTGAAACTCTTCTTGTTCTCCCTTAATGCTCTACATTGATATTGGATGTGACCCTTCTCTCCACAATAGTAACACTCGCTACCATTGTAATCTGTTGGTCTGTATCTGGATCTTCCTCTACTATTATCTCTCAATTAACGCCTCCCTCGATTAGAACCCTCTTCAGTTTGTGCTTGATCAACAATGTTATTGCTCTTTTCTCCCATCAACTTTCGACTTTCCCGCAAAGCAGTGTCCACCTCATCTAAAATCAAGTTGATCTTCCCTGTTTGCACCAACGACTTGTAAATAAGAGCAATGACTTCTTCTCATCTTCTAATTTTTCATTCATATTCAACAATTGAGGCACTAACCTGTTAAAAGCATTTAGATGATCATGGAGATTTGTCCTTTCATCTATCTTCAAAGAGTATAATTTCATCTTCAAGCACAATCTGTTGGTTAGCGACTTCGAAGCATAACTCTTCTCAAGCTTCTTCCATAACTTTTTTGGATCCGTCTCTTTCAACACATCATACTTTCTGTCAGGTGCTAACGCCGAACGAATTGCTTTTACCGCCTTCTTGCGAATTGTCTGCCAATTTACTTCTTTCACCTCTTCTGGTTTTTTCTCCTCCAAAGCTTGATCAAGTCCTTGCAACACCAAAAGATCTTATACGCTACTCTGCCACAATGTGAAATTTGTTTTCCCATCAAATATTGGAAACTCAAATTTACCCAAATTCGTCACCATCGTGTTACGCGAATTAATTTCCTCCACCTCGGATCCAGTCAACGAAGCTCTTGATACCCCTTGTTGGGTATTAAGTCACGCAAAATAAACAACACACTTAAGAAAGAAAAACAACATAATATTTAACGTGGTTTAATCTTCAATGACCTAATTCACAAAACCAACTTCAATATATTAATCTTCACAATACAACTTTTTGCACGAAATAAAAGCTAAAAAAAAACCCTCCGTCACACAACAACCCAAGACCCAATTACACCCTCTTTCAACTCTCTAGGATGTTACTACCTCTTGGTTGTGTTACCTCTCTTTAAGCGTAAGACTCTATTTATTTACAGAGTACCCACAACTCTCCTTTTCCTAATCTAATTAGGACACTCTCATATAATAAATAAACCTACTACAAATAGGATTACTTCCAAAATAATACTCCTACCAAAAGTAAAATTCCTTCTCATAATAGGATTCGAGGAGTTAACTAACACGTTTGCCCTTGATTCTACTTTTGACCTTTAAGTAAATGAGAAAATGCCATAACTCATGCTTGGCAGCTTGAATGATGGCTTGAAGACATTGTGCTTGAGAAACTTTCACCAGACACCAATCCATGGACTGTTAGAGAATTATCAAAACCAACAATATTGTTTAGGACTAGTCTCTCTTATCCTATATATCCCACATGAAATTAAATGTGGGGATAATAACTAAAAAAGGGGTCTAGATGTACTTTGGTCTAATCTGCTAGATTCATATTGGCCATTTTTTTTTCTTTTTCTAAACACCTATTCCAGGTAATCTCTGCACGACCGTATTTCGTTCTGTTCTGATGAAATGAGTTGCCCAGTACACAAAGGAGAGAACTTGTCAAAAATAATGACTTGTATACTTGAGTTGCAAAATATCCACAATAAGATGATTGTTTTCCAGTCCAAGGCTTAGCTATGCAGATTATGCAAGTAAATAAGTTACTATAATCACTTGCATAATGCCTTTTCAAATTGATAGGAAATAAGAAATATCTCACAGGAGAGAGCTTGTCAAAAATCGAAACATTGGAGAATTGCTGCTTAGTATCGTTTTTTTATGAGAAAAAGGCATATAGCTTTAGCTGATATTAAGACATAATTTTAATAACAGAACATTGTACTTTTAGTTGTTGAAAGTAGATTTAATGCTCTTCAAACTAATCATGTAAACATGTTACAGAGATGCAGATTTAGCACAGAGGATTGGAGTTGCAACAGCTCTTGAAGTTAGGGCAAGTGGTGTTCAATATGCTTTTTCTCCATGTGTTGCTGTAAGTTAAATAAATTAATGACTCAATTTGTTGTAAATTTTCGGTGTATGATTTCTTACAGCGCAATATTTTGGTGAACTTACTGTTAATAATATACTAAAATGTAAAGAACTTGTAAAATTTGGTGGAGCTTTGGAACCTTTTACAGGTGCAGTCTTCATAACTCTGTAGCTTTTGTCTTGACTTTTAAATTTTTAGTGGCTGTGAAACAGCCGTGACTTTTATAATCCTTTTAGTAGCATATGATTCCAAACTTCAACCTTAAATTAGTGTGTTATAGATGATTATTCACTAAGCTGACAAAGTTTTGACCCACACCTTGAGCAGTAGAACTTCTGTTCTCTATAAATGAAGAAGAAAAATATGAATATTTTTTTTGAAAGTTTCCTGAAATTCAAAGCATTCCTTTTCCACACCATGGAGTCTCACTCATTGGACCAAATGCAACGAAAATATGTGACCTAGGCAGAGGAAGTGACCGCTAAATCAATCAACCTTAACTGAATTGGTGGGTGTCAGTGCTTTTGAACTCCTATTTGGATCAATAATGATCTGCTAATAGAAAAAAAAAACTAGATATTTATGACTTTTTATGTTTTGCTGTACACTGTTGTACAAACTTATGCCTCCGTATTTGATTTTATATTCACGTGATGATAGTCTTACTTTCTTAGAAAGAATGATGGGCCTGAAAAAACAACTACTTGTTAAAAGAAACCATAATTCAATATGAATATGTGAAAGCTGAGATTTGGTAGCTTGTGAGTGTGATATGCAATGCGAAGCAAGATTCTATTTGGGAGATGAGTTCCTCTGTAATAAATTGGGAATAGGTTACATAATAAACTACATGCATTTGAACATACAATATTTGATATGTTTTTGTTCATTGCCATGTCATCATATGTGCATGCAAAAGAAGACAAAATCAGTCGATTCATATATGTTGATGCAATGGCTAATGATTTTTTTTTCTTTATCAACCATTTGAATTATAAAAATACTCCCTCCGCCCCATAAAAGATGTCTTAAGTATGTTTTTCATACAAATTAAGAAAATTAAAATAGAAGAAATAGTATAAAATAAATTCCAATTATACCCTCAGTGGACCCTACAGAACACAAATTCTTTTTTTCCCCCTTAGAACTAATGGATCCACTTGGTGTTTTTCAGGGTAGAGTAGTCTTTATATAACATTTTGAATTTGAACTGTGTACTTTAGACATCTTTTTATGGACAAAATTTTCTTGTAGTTTAGATGTCTTTTGTGGGACAGGAGCAATAGGTATAGTGAATACAAATTCTTTGTAATGGAGATAATACCATACAAGTTGTGAATGGGTTCATCATAAAATCTACATGCTGGAGAAACTTTACCTCTTTTTTTTCTTGTTATTCTTTTCTAGAATGCATCTTTTATTATGGACAATTATGTTTTAATTCAATGAATTAAACGGATACTGGCAGGTATGCAGAGATTGTAGATGGGGAAGAAGCTATGAAAGTTATAGTGAAGACACAGAAACAGTTAGAAAGATGACTTCCATCATAACAGGCTTGCAGGGGGAGCCACCACAAGGACAGGAAAAGGGCTATCCTTATTTAGCTGGAAGGTAAAAATAATAATTATTACGTACCTGTATATTTATTTGCTCTCCCACTAACCCGTTTTCACGGTTTAGGCTGCTTTAATTGAACGCATTTGCATCTTTGATCAATATTTGCAAATTAAGCTTTTCACTTTCATTGTTATTCTAGTTCATTATGACAGAAAATTATAACTAGAAGTTTGTCCCGAGTGAAATCATGATGTTATGTTTCTTTAATCAATATTTAGATATACTAACTTATGCAGATATTTACTTGATAAGACTTACTACTTCGGTCGACAAAAAGCGTCTGATTTTCAAAAGTTGCAATATTGAGGATGTACTTTTGTTCCACGTTTACCCTTAAAAATAATAAGTTGTTTTAAACATTCCAAAAAGACTGAAATATATTAAATCTATTACAAACTTACAATTTATGAAAAGATTATAAGTGATAAATAAATACAAGTATAGTCCCTTCAAACATTGAACAGATAAAATCAGTAAGATGTGTCAATCGTAGCAAAAAACTACTAAACACCATAATTACTCTTGACATACAGACGTTCAAAATCAATTGCAGATGTGATTAATTATTCAATACGAGAACCCGATAATATGCTGCCAGTAATCATCTCACACCCAAGTCTGAACAGTTCTATCTTCTCTATTAACTTCCACATAATAGGGAAAACAAGATTTCAAAAGAGAGGAGAAAGAAACTATCTCATATTGAGAAAGAAATCACTCAACTCTAGGGAAAAAAACAAACTCCCATACAATGGGAAAACACAAATCACATCAAATAAAAAAATGAAAGCAAAGAAGAGATCTTGGGGAGGATGTGACGCCCCCAAATCCGGGTATCTTCCAACCCGACAGATGGTGCTACACGGTGCTACAGTTCACACAAACATTCAATTGAAATGCCTCAAAAGAACGAATATGTCTTCTATATAAACAAAATAATATTAACATTCTCCAGGTTCTTTACAACCGTTACATTTGTTCTTGTCATAATATCAAATATTATTCATCACAAAACCTATACTATTACATAGGTAATCTACGGGTTCGCCTTAGCCTTCCCTTTATCCTTGCCGGATCCATCGGTCCTTTCGATCTTAGCTGCATTCATATGGTTCAAGCAAGAGTGAGCCTAACTAACTCAGCAAGTACAACAATTCTAATAAACTAGCATGCTTGAAACATAAGAATAATATATCTTCAATAACTGAACAATAGTTACAAAGTACTATCGATAATTTAAAATTTCATTTCATTCAAAACGTTTTACCACAACAATATTCAGTAAAACATCAATTCTGGTCAAAGACCATGAGCATTTCATAAGTACTTTGAAAAGGACATCCCGGCACCAAGTCCGTAAGTCCGACATAGCTTACGAGCACGTCTAGGTGATCGGCCTATAGTACTCTATGTTGATCAACACTACATTCATTAAACGTATATACGTTTAAGTTGTGGCAACCTCACATGCCTGTCGTTTGACGACAAAACATTTTTAGCATACTCAGTCTCCTTTTGAAAAACCACACAATTATTAGTTTTGTAAATCATTGACAATACTTTGATAGATTATGAGAAATCCAACATATCGTAAGTCTAGCCGAAAGAATTGGCTTTGACTTCATCAAACATTAGTTCATGCGTAAGAATACATGAATCACAAAGCTTGTCCAGATCGAATTGGAGCAAGGGTTAGAGTACTTACCTTTAGCGTCTGTTTACAGATATAACACGTACACTTTAAATCTTTAAGGTCTCTACAGTAGATGATAACATTACATAGCACATTAGGTCATGAATAAACATATATGATTCCTAAAGAATCTTACCCTTCTTCTCAATCTAATTACGTATTAGATTTGTTATTATTGGGTCCGGCTTGCCGTTATAGTTTACATTGTCATTCCGTTCATGTTTAATTGATTATCAACCTTTAATCATCATACATTAAGTGTTTAACAATGCCTTAACAATGTCATAATTGAGATTTAGTTCATTGTTAATTAGTTTACTTCCTTTCTTTATTCATAAACCCTCCTTACTATGTCTTGCCTAGTGCTGGCGCTGCGGCGCCAGGGCGCCAGGGCGCCAGCTTCTTCTCTTTAATCCGCGCTACAGCGCCACTTTGCAGTGGCTGAGGACCGGACTCAGCACTGCGGCGCGAGTCCCAACGTTACATGCCGCGCTGCGGCGCGAAAGTTTAGTAGGTAATCTGCCTGGTTCGGCGCTGCAGCGCCCCATTTAAGCCTTGGGCTCGCTCGCGGCACCAGCTCTGTGCACCAGACACTTTTGACAGTTTTTCAACTTTGCGAGATTTCCGGACTCGTAACTTCTTCGTTATAAGTCCAAATTGGCTCGTTCAAGAGCCTACGGTTCACAAATCACATACTCTACGTGTTCATGCAAGAATTTTATCTATTCGACTTTATTTGCTAAAAATTCACCTATTAATCCATTTTTAACGAAAACGGTAAACGTTCGTGAACGTTCAACGCTCGTTTCTTCGTTCTAAGTCGGAATCCGGTCATTTTCGAGTTCGCAACTCTATAATGCCAAATATGACACGTCTCCATCGAAAACCAACGTTTCCGAGTTCAAACACAAAATACGACTTTCATTCCGAGAATTTCACGAATTCGACAATTATCGTACAATCGTGTGAATTCCGGCAAACTTCATTACTAGTGATTGATTCAACATTCCAAATGGATTCATTTCATTATCTAGACATCTCAACTTACATGATACAACAACTTATCATTAAATTAGGTCATGGCTTATTCTTCATAAGTTCATAACTTAACAAAATATACAATACAAAACTTTCATTTCTTTATGACTTACTCTTAATCAAGTCATTTAGGCTACATGCTTACATCTTATTATTCATACAAACTTCTTAAGTTAATCATGACAAGTTCATATGTGTATTCCATAAGTTTAAGTTACTTATTCACGACTTAATCGGCTTAAGTCCGTTGCTTATCCACTTCTCATATGTTCTTAGCATCTAAATTCAGTAGATTACACTTCTCTTATTATCCTACTATGATAGAGATGGAAGATATAAAATCATTACCTTTGAACACTAACTCCTTCTTTGGAAAATCTAACAACGAAAGGTTGAACTTATAAGTGTTTATCTTCTCTAACAAATAAGTTGCTTAGCTTAGAAGTTGTTGGTGAAATTTGAACAAGCTAAATAATGAAAATCTAACTTGCTATTTATAGAGCTTCCAAAGCTAGGGTAAATGGGTCATTAAAACATCCAACCTCCTTACTAACCTCCTTACTATTCACTACTTAACTCCTAAGTAAACTTGGTCATTACACTTCTTTCTTGCCATCACACAAAACTCTTGGTCACCAAGTTCACCCATGGGTTGCCCCATGGATCTAGCTTTACCCATGGATCATTAATTGGACTTAGATTTAGTTTGTTTAATTTATTCATTTGGGCTTGCAATAACATACTTTGGGCTTACATTAATAAACACTTGGGCTTAATATTAATCCCACATAGGTTTACACATTTATTCTTATTGGACTTGCTCCTCCTACAAGATTCACTATTCCATTTCATTAAAAATTAATACTTAACATTCTTGAATTAAGTCCGCATGCAAAATATTGCGTTTCCATACTTAGATTATTATTACATAATCTATCTCACCTCGATATTATAACGTTACGAATTTCTCGGAAGTTCAAAAATAATTCCCGAGCGGTAAACGATAAATAGTGTTTTTCGGAAACTTTCTCGGAAAACTTTTATTTTCGTCTTGGAAATTCAAACACTTTAATTCCTTCACGTGGTTCAAATACTACGATGTTCCGACGTTTCTAGGTTATAGAACGACACACATCTTATTAACACATAATAATAACAAATAATATTATTTTATTCATTATTTAATTATTTCAAGTATTTTACAAAGGATCCGAATTTTTCGGTCGTTACAGAGGATCTTTCGAAAAGGGAGAGGACCCTTCCCAAATCTAGAAAAAAAATTTGGAGGCTAGAGTTTTTTTGTTAGAGAGAAAAAGAGAGAAGAGGAAGCTAGATTGATAGTTTGGATCAGGCCGTTAGAGTTACGAATTGTAGAATGCACTACAATAAGTTGTTCGTTATGTAGTGATGGATTGTCTAATTATGATGGCAAGCTTGAGGATATTTTGTATTACTATCATTAAAAAGAGGACTCTTTTGTAATTTTTATTTTATTTTATTTATTTTGCAAATGGGATTCTTTTTGTGGAACATAGGGCTATTAAATTAGAATCAACTTTACGATTTGGGGTGAGTTTAGGCTGAAAGTTAATTGTGTTGCTCCTGCTTCTTAAACATCTTTTGATATTTAAAATTAATATATATTGTGTTTGTTCTTATAAATTTTACTTCTATGCTCACATGCAAATATATATGCGTTGATTTATCACTATGATTCCAGAAACAATGTTATTGCATGTGCCAAGCATTTTGTTGGTGATGGCGGTACTGATAAAGGTAAAAATGAGGGGGATACTATAGTATCGTATGAAGATTTAGAGAGGGTCCATATGACGCCATATCTGGACTGTATTGCTCAGGGAGTTTGCACAATAATGGTATCATACTCTAGTTGGAATGGAAGGAAACTGCACTCTGACCATTTTCTGCTAACCCAAGTTTTGAAAGAAAAGCTAGGATTTAAGGTAAACTTAATTGATTCATTCATTTCCCTAAACCCAAACATGACCAAGTTGCTGGAGCTTCCGATATGTTTTGAAGGAATCTACTTCTGCTTGGCATAAATTTTCAATAGCTCTAGTTTCTTGTTGAACATAATTTCTAGATTCAAAAGTGTTTCCCTTAAAAAATCTCAAATCACTCGTTACTGCAGGGTATGGTTATTACAGACTGGGAAGCACTCGACCGACTTTCCAATCCTCATGGCTCAAACTACCGACAATCTGTGTTGTCTACCGTCAATGCAGGCGTTGACATGGTAGAGATTAAATTTCAAATCCTAAACAAAGGTTTCCTTCATGTAATTGACATCATTATTGACTAATTGAAGTTCACAGGTGATGGTGCCTTTCAGATATGAATTATTTTTGGAGGATTTATTGTATCTGGTGGAATCAGGGCAGATAACAATGGCCCGGATTGATGACGCCGTTGAAAGAATCCTGAGAGTTAAATTTGTTGCCGGACTTTTTGAATTTCCTCTGAGTGATAGATCTTTGCTAGATATTGTTGGTTGCAAGGTAAATATGAAGAACTATTTATATTACTTGCTGACTTATTTATACCCTTTTTTTGTTCTGTAGCAAAGGAAAAATATTCTAGAGAGTTATTAAATAGATTTTATAATTAGTATAATTGTTTCAGCCGCATAGAGAGCTAGCACGTGAAGCGGTTCGCAAATCCTTGGTTCTACTAAAGAATGGAAAGGATCCAAAGAAGCCATTTCTTCCACTAGATAGAAATGCTAAAAGAATTCTTGTGGCTGGAAAACATGCCGATGATCTTGGATATCAGTGCGGAGGGTGGACTGCTACTTGGGAAGGA
Source organism: Panax notoginseng (assembly GCA_016801055.1). Classification (NCBI taxonomy): domain Eukaryota; kingdom Viridiplantae; phylum Streptophyta; class Magnoliopsida; order Apiales; family Araliaceae; genus Panax; species Panax notoginseng. The sequence goes on along the minus strand of CM029015.1, from coordinate 35,375,599 downwards.
ACCAGTGGCAGAATTACTGTTGGTAAGTACCATATGGCATTCTACTTGACATAACATGACTTCAAAAAATGTAGCGACTTTCAATTGGAATAAAAGTAACATCACTCGTGATTTTGATTAGTGAGTATAATATTTTTCAAAACTAAAAGTTGTTAATTTTGACTACGAGAATTAGTTAGCTACTCCCTCCGTCTAGGATAAAAGTCCTGGTAGACTTTTCACGCATATTAAGAAGAGGAATGAAATGACAAAATTGTCCATAATAATATGTCATTAATTATTTTCAATGTAGGTGAGAAAGTGACTTTTTAGCTATTCAATACAAAATATTATCTCTCCATACTTATTAAATATGAAGAGAGAATTAGAATAAAAAAAGTATGAGATATTTAATGCTACAGACATAATAGGAAAAAATGTGCAAAAGTTTGGTTATTAAAGGAAAGTGGACATTTAATATGGGACTACCCAAAATAGTAATAAGGACTTTTATCATGGGACGGAGGGAGTATTATGCATGCACATACATTTGTGCTGGCACATTAAAGAGGCTTGCATGGTTTTGCATTCATGTGAGTTGATATTTGACAGAAAAATATTACAATTGGGACTCTTTGAAGATCATTTTATAGAGAATTTTCTGTTTGTGCGCACACTGTTGCAAGATAGTTCTTGCATATATTTAGTTTCATATTATATTAATTCCTCTGCCTCAACTTACAAAATTGTTATCAAAATCAATATTTACTGTCATTTCTATATCCAATTCCGGTTTTTAGTCAAACTATGTTTTGAACTGTTGCAAGAGATGCATAAAACTAATGTCATATATAATAACTTGTTCCTGCTGCACAACGTAAAACAAACAGAAAGAAAAGGTCCATTTCTGTAACTAATTCAGGTTCTTTCTTTGTTTGAACGTCATGCTCATGGTTTATATTTCTAACGTGTATTTGATGAGAAATTAGAAGAGAAGGTTAAATATTTGCAATGTACGTTGCTTTTAGTAATTTTTTTACGAGATCATTTACTTTTTAGGCACAACTATTTTGGATGCTATTAAAGAGGCAGTAGGAGGCAAAGCAGAAATTGTATATGAGCAAAATCCAACCGCAGACACTTTCGGTAAACAAGATTTCTCTTTCGCCATAGTAGCTGTGGGTGAAGCTCCATATGTAGAAACCGGTGGCGATAACTTAGAGCTCACCATTCCCTTTAATGGAACAGAACTGATGAGCTCAGTTTCTGACAAAGTTCCCACATTGGCGATACTAATCTCAGGAAGACCCTTGGTTTTAGAGCCGCAGCTTCTGGAAAAAGTCGATGCTCTAATTGCTGCTTGGTTACCTGGCAGTGAAGGAGGTGGAATTGCTGATGTTATCTTCGGAGATTACGAATTCCAAGGTCGACTTCCCATCACATGGTTCAAAAGTGTTGAGCAACTGCCATTGCATGCTGAGATGAACTCATATGACCCTTTGTTTCCCTTAGGTTTTGGATTAACAAGCAACAAGAAAGTGCTTTAGAACTGATTGATATTAAAGAGTATAAAGACAGAACTTCAGTCTGTATTGTTTTCAGAATGTATTTGTTCACTTATTCTTCATCATATAGCTTACCATTACTCAGCCACCTTTTTTCTCTTGTAAGTTATGAGCATAATTTGGTGGCATAACTCGTTGAAGGTCATAATGTTTTTGCAATGTACATGGGTTCACCCCATTTTTTGATGCTTGGAATAAATTTATATATGTTAAGAAACAACTTTGGATAAACATCATAATCAGCAACTCAAGTTACATTACAAAGAAAAATACTTTATAGGAAGACTAATTTTATGCCGGGTTAAATATATCTACTCGACCTTGGTTTATAAATGTATAATTGGACTGATTTTTTTTACGATCAACTCATTGAATCATACAAATATTTAAAAAATCGTTTACTATGTTAAAATATTAACGGCAAATCTGTTGAATATTAATTAAATTAAATTATACTCAATTTTATAATAAATAGTTAAACAAAATAAAAATCAAATTAATATACATAAAAAATAATTAAATTAATTAATAATAAAATATATTAGTTAAATTAATTAATAATAAAATATATTAATGTATAATTTTTACAAATGTATTTATATAAAATTAATGAATACATATTTTTTTATTTTTTAAATATTTTAGGTTCATTTTAAAAATATAAATTATCTAATATTTTGAAATGGAGGGATTATTATTATTATAACTATAATTATAATTATTACAATTACATTTATATTTATAATTATAATTATAGTAATTATAAAATTATCTAATATTTTGAAATAGAGGGATTATTAGTATTATTATTATAAATTTAATAATTTCATTATTATTATAATTATAATTATAATTATTATAAAATCATCTAATATTTTGAAATGGAGGGATTATTATTATTATTATTATTATTATTATTATTATTATTATTATTATTATTATTATTATTATTATTATTATTATTATTATTATAGTAATTATAATAATTATAATTACAATTATTATTGTTATTATTATTATTATAAACTTTTTAACATATTTTTATTTTTAAAGCTTATTCAAATTTTGTTTATAAATTGTAATTCCACTATGGCAGCTACATGAACAATCTTGAAAATTAACGTGGATAGTTGAATAAAATTAAGTTTTTATTTTTTTGTTATTAAAAGACAACTGATTTGAACGAATTTTATAATATTTTGTTACAAAAAATATAGTACAATGAGTCAGTCAAATGAGTGAGTCAGTCTAATGATACATTTGTTAGCCAATATTGAATATCAATATTAATTTATTATCATATATAACAACATTCCACTAAAACTAAATTGCAGCCAAGTTGATCAACCATATGAACATATCCAATCAGACAAGAAAGGGTGCACCATCCAAAAGAGACGGGTTGTAAACGGATGTATATAGAACCCAATATAGTAAAAATATTTGGAAAAGGGCGAAGCGATGGAGTAATGCACTTTAGATAGCGAGAGTCTAATAGCCAAAACAAAAAATTGAAAGTAAAAATGTATTTTATTTCACCTGTTAAAATAAATACTAGAATCTATTCTCCTTCATTTTCTTAATTGAAGAAATAATTGGAAAATAAAAATATTAGTTTATTTAATCATTAGGGACTCCCAAGCACACAAATTTTTGATACAGATAGAATACAAAATATACTTCGTTCTTGTCTGAGGACAAGTTAAAACAGGGCCTGCTGGGCTTGCTTCTCATGAGATTGGGTTAGGGAATCGAATAGGGGCTCAAAAACCGGGGCTAGTATTTGTACCATGCAAAAGTTTGTCCGAATTCTTATCCGGTATAAAACAGATATTCATATACAGTATTTGTATTTTATTTGTAAATGTATCTAAATATTTTGGTCATTGACCTTTAATATGAGACTAGAATTTAAGTACTACTAAAAAAAGTCACCTGATTTTATTTTATTAAGTACTATTAAAATACTTTTAAAACCTATAATTTAACTGAAATCAAAACACTATTGATGATCCTGGAATTTTTTAGAGTAACTTACTATTTTATAATAAATTTATTTCTTATAAGTCTTTTACTAATATTGATTCTCATAATCCTAAATTAAAATATCTACGGATCATTGTTAATATATTTAGCAATCATATACTCCTTTCGTCCCATATTAAACGTTCTAATTTTTTTTAAGATGTTCCATAATAAATGTCCTATTTCTATATTAGTAATTATTTTTATCTTATTTTTTCACTTATACACTCATAATCTTTTTAATCAACTTTTGTTAGAAACTTAAGAAATGACAAGAGGTTTACATTATTGGGAAGTGATGTATTGTTAGACCACTTTTTCTCTCATATTATCATTATAACATCTCTTATATTTAATGTGAGAATAACAATAAAAAAGATAAAATAGCTAGAAATATACTTATTGGAATGTGAGAATAACAATAAAAATGATCTAGTGAATTGATTCATCTGGGAACTAACAAGGAATAATTAATGTTAAGGTCATAAAAAAGTAAATGGATACTTCAATTAAAAAGGAATTTAGAAGGGCAATTTGGTAAATATATATATTATTAATTAGCGTGTCAAAACCAATTAAGATGTTTAATACGGAACGGAGGGAGTATTATATAGTAACAAATTATTTAACTATAATATCATAATTATCCACAAACAAAATTATTGAGACATCGGTAAGCTATATTAAGCTAGGATTAACTTATAAAGACACATAATGATAGTGTTTTTATGAGTGCTTAGTATTTTAATTTTTTTTTAAAGAAGGTAAAACACAAGTTTATTTTATAAATAATATTATTTTTAATATTTTATTTGTTTTATATATGATGTTTATAAAACAATTTTAAATTTCACAAATTCACTCGCTATTGGTATTAGAATGATTACAATATTTACTTAAAATAAATAAATAAATACAAGCCACATCCAATTGCCTACTATAATTAATATTATATTATTTGATGAACCTCTTTCTGATATGAATCTATCTTATTCAGAAGAGATAGTTTTCTTTCAACCCCAACGTAATATGATCATAACGTAACACCATAAGATTTTAATAATAAATAATGAATTAATAAAATTAAACTAAATTATATGCAATTAATAAGTGTTATTTCCTAGAGGCACAATAAGGATCTAGAAAGGGGTGGGTGGGTGGGTGGGGGGGGGTGAATAGATCTTTATTACTTTTCAATTTATAGAAATATTACCAAGAGATTAGTTAATCAAGATTGGTTATGCACAGCGGAACATGAGATTGAAAACTCCCCTTGAAGATTTACAAGAAGTCATAGTTTTGAATTTAGCTTATGTGGAAGTTAACCATGTACCAGATATTATAAGTATAGTAGATATGTAACATAATGTAAATGGCTGAAAGTAAATTACACAAGAGATTTTAAGTGGTTCGGAGACGGAATAACTTATAGTCCACTCTTCTACTCCGCAAGTAGGAAATCTACTATGAGTTTTTTCAGTTAGACCAGGGCACATTGTCCTCTTCAAATCCAGCAGACTTGGCTATTTTAGTCACACAGACAAGGACACAAAGACCTCTTCAAGCCTAGCAGACTTGGATATTTAGTCACAAAGATAAGGACCCTCTGACCCCAATTCGGTCATTAAGACCAGGATCCACCGACCCTAAGTCAGCCACTAAGACCAGGATCCACCGACCCTAATTCCTGATTGTTGAAGTGTGTTGGTGGTGCTTCTATGATGGCATGGTAGCTCTCCATTTTTTGATACTTAGCAGCACTGTTGTGATCACCTTCTTAGTAATATTGAACTTTGTCATTGAGACTAAATCTCTTCTTGTAGTCAGCAACTACTCATGATCGTAGTTAATGTTCTACTAGGTTGTTCCATTAAACTCGATATCTTCTTGTGCTTAACAGCCTTGAATATGATCATCTTTGAGTTGTTATTAAGCGTTGAATTTAGGCTTAACTTCTGATGAGTGGGTTTTATACCTACGAATCAGTTACTTTTCAAGCTTAATTCGTTTCTACTTTTGTAAGACCTCAACTTTTTTATGAATAAAGATTTAATTTTCTCTACATGTTATTTTGAATAATAAGGTATGATTTGATATAATAGTATAGTATGAGTGATATGTGCCAATTTTGCAAAGTAAGCAAGTTGTTATAAAATATTCGGGGAATATTCTTTTTGTCAGGGAATATCCGTACGACGATACAATCATTGGTGAACCCCACATAACGGCATAACTGTCGGATATAGAAAGTGACAGAAATAACCTTTTTATAAAAATAACAGCAAAACTTTTACCGTTAACTGTTGAAATACCCGGTGATAAAAGTACAGTAATACACGTGGTTGCACAGTAGCACACAGTATTGTACAGTATTTCTGATTATTGATGCTTACTTAAGAAGTCACTCAGTTTTATTCAATTATTACCACATAGTTGCTGCATAGTATCTCATATTATTGATTCAATTATTGTCACAGTATCATCTGCACAATATTTTATATTATTAAATCAATAATTAAGACGACACATTTATTCATATTATTATTTGTATTATTGACAATGTCTAGAAAGTTGTGTTGAGGAAAGGGGTTAGGTTATTTAATTGTGTGCCAATAAGGAGAAGTCCTTATCGAAAAGCCCCCTCTTTCCCGGGAATGATCTGGTTGTCAATATTGTGAGTTATAATATTAATGATGAATAGTTGTTGAATGGTTAAAAATGTGTTTATTGAAGATAAGTGATTTGTGGTAAATATTTATTCAATTGTTGATATAAATAGAGGGGGTTTTCATGAAGTATTTGTTGTTTGACTTATTACATGGACCCCCACTTAACATTATCATCATATCCCATAGGTTACATAACACTTGGGATTTACATATTATTTAACATTTTATTAATTGCATATCAGGTACATTCCCTACTAAGATACTGTGTAGCCTTACAACGCTCTTCCTCCATAATCCGGAATATTGTTCTGCGATCTAATATGTACGATGACAACGTCTCAAACTGAATTGGATAACCCATGACCCGATCCTAAGCTCGATTAATCACGGCGTTGAATACGTTATTCATCTCTTCCATCTTCATCCTTTTTGTTTGTGCGTCCCTCTCTGCTATCCCAGCTCGCTGATAAGCTTCCTCGTACACGTCTTCGGCTCTTGCCCTCTTAGTAGATTCTTCATTCAACTTGTTCTTTAGTTCTACGATCTCCTCGGTTAGTTGTTCATTCTCTCCTTCAGTGTGGATCAGCTTCTCTTCGACATTATTCAGACGTTCATCTCGATCCTGGATCTCATCATCCTTCTGTGCCATCGAGGTCTATTATTCAGTTACTATCTCTTCTAATTCCTCGACGGTATCCTGAAGTTCCACATTGCAGTCGCAGACTTCATCGTACATACGAGTAGCGATCGAGGTTAGTGGAATCTCTTCCTCCTCGTCCTCCTCATCCTTATTTGACTGTGGCAGCTCTACGGGGTCCTCCTCGTTCGTCTCTATCTCATCATCCTCATCAGGTAAACCCTCCTGCTCCACCACTGTGACCAACGGAGATGCTTCCCGTGGCAGTAGTTGTTCCCAAACCACCTGAATATCACGAGGCACCTCCTCTTTAGGCACATGGGGTTCTTCCTCCCTAGCCTAACTGAATTCTCCTACATTAGCCATCCTGACAACAAAATTTTTAAGTTTTAATTACTAATCATTACTACTCGACACTCACGAGTACATAAGTTGAAATCACATAAGCACATAAGTCTTTTATTACTTTTCCCTTAAAACTCGATAAGAGTTTATCATAACTATCTTTCAAAGGTTACTTCCTAAGGCTTTTCCCCACCTAAGGTTCATAACCTAAAGTTTTGATACCAACTTGTGACACCCCTAAATCCGAGTATTTTATTCCCACAGGATTTGGTGTTCATTTGATAAAAACATTCATATCTAACTATCCAATCATAATAAAATTTAATAATAAACCTTCCCATTAAAGGATTACATAAAAAAATTCTCCCAGGTTATCTAACCTTTAAATACAAACATTCATATGCGGAAAATTAATTAAATTCATTACAATAAATTAAAATAAAGTCTAACAATAAAATATCAACGTGTTACAAGTCTTCAATACTTGTTTATCTTTCCTTTTCCTTTACTGGTGCTAGGTACATCGACCGTCTCAACTTTAGCTGTAATAATTATATAAGCAAGAGTGAGCAAACAAAGCTCACTTGAAATGACAGTGAATAAAACTTTACAACAATTTTCAAATAATAGGCCCAATAGAACTGAACAAAATGCTTATCAATGATAATCAGAATCATGAAATATTTATCTGAGTGCCAAAAGACCACGAACTATGTCCATAGTTATAAGTAATCTTTCAACTTAAACTTTAGCAGTCATATGACTATAGGGACTCCTCGTACTTAAGGGGATCAACCCTTCGTACAATGTATTGTGCATAAACATTTCAACGCTATGCATAAATTATCTCCTATAATAGAGTTGTTCATCTCAGTATTTAGAGTACAAGTCCTCGCCAAAGTAAGTTTGGTTTGGATACGTTTCAAGGTAATTTGGAATTCAACGAACATCAACTAAGGATTAGTTGAATAAAAAGAAAATCACATTATGCTATGGAATAAATCGTAAGTGAATCAACATTGTATACTAAGGTCATGCTTTAGGAATAATCTAAGAGCATAAGCATCGAATAACATAACATACTTTGCTTGAATAATATTAAGCTAAGGTTATTTAGAATTGAATACTGAGCATGCATAACAAATAGAAAATTGAACGATAAAACTTATTCAACGTTAGTATATCAAAATGTAGAAACTTGCATGCTAAATAACAAGTTAAAGATTAAAGAAACTTGCTCAACATAAGAATAAGGTTTAGGAAACTTGCAACATTTCTAATTCGAGTTAAGAACTTGCACAACAAAAGTAAACTTACTCAACAAAAGTATACAGTTAGAAAATTTGCCTTGCTTGTAGGCTAAATCGTAATAGTTTGATTCATAATATCCTAATCACATATCATCAATGACATAATTAGTCATTACAATTACTCTATATATAAATTAGTATCTATTTCATGTATGGTTTGATCTTTTAATCAAATAAACAAGTTACCCCAATAAATTAATAACGACACTCGTTTAAGTGTTAATAGTATGCTCATTCTTAGCACTATAATACCACAATAATAAAATTACATTTCTAACAATCATAGTATTGCATTGCATCAGCAATTACAGACTCTGTGTAAAAGAAAACTCATTTCTGGCCATTCTGCTAACCGGCGCTGTGGCGCCACAGTTTGTACTGTGGTCGGCGTTAGGGCCCAGTGCTGGTGTTGCGGCGCAGTGCTGGCATTGCGGCGCGGTGTCTAAGTTAGACAGTGGAGCTGCGGCGCGAAGTTGGCGCTGACTTCGGCGCTGCGGCGCGAGGTGCTGGGCTGCGGCTTTGACTTTAGCGCTGAGGCGCCGAAACTTATAGAACCGAGCACGAAGAACAGAACAAAGCTAATTTCTGTCATTTAAGAGTTTCTAGCAGCTAAATTAACACTTACAACTTATGTAAATTACACATTAACATTACCAAGCATACATATACTAATTTAAAACAATTAATCAACAATTTTTGAAAGGTTAAATCCTTGAATAACATATTTTTAAACCAAAACTCCATGTTTGACATTTTCTGACAAAATTATCACTGTAATTCCTATTATACACCACATTGATTCATTTTGAACTACGTTATCTGTATTTCTTAACACACTAATATATTCAAAGTCCAATTTCACAATTAGCTAACAATCAATTACTAATTTTGATACTCCTACAAGCCATGTTCATACTTATATGTTCACTGTAAAACCAATTCCTTTCTTGCAGACGTAATTTAGCATACAATTATGTTCAGCATGAAATCACATATATATGCTAGTTATAACAATTACATATACACATAATTTCATAACCAATTATAAAAACATGGTTTATAGAAAATTTTGTAAAACTTTATACACAGTGAAGAACACAGAGAATTTAGGAACTATGTCGTAAAACATATATATATATATATATATATATATATATATATATATTAAAGTTATGGGAAAATACCTTTTGTTGCTTTGAAAATCCTTGTTAACCACTGAGAATAACTTAAAAAACTCAGAACTTTCTCTCTTGATTCTCTCTCAAACTCTCCCTATTTTTCTCTCCTCTGTAAACCTTCTTCTCAGACTTAGCAAATAACTAGAGCGTAAACAAAACCAAACTGATAACCAAATGCGTAAAAAGAAACTGATATGGCCATAATAAGCCTAATAAATAATATCAGTTACAAAATATAACGTATAAATTATAAATATATTTTATTTATTTAATTTATATTATTATAATTCAAAATTTAAAAATCCCAAAGCCATAAGGCTCCGTTTGACAAAACTCTTTAAAAATTAAAGACTTAATACCTTTAAGCCTTGTTTGGCAAAACTAAATTAAACTCCTTTAATTTATTTTAATAACTCCTTTATAGTATAGTTATTTGTCACACTTTTATTTAATTAAGTTTTCATACTTAATTTAATTAATTCTAATAACAATTTATTGAATAAATTTACCACATAAATCAATACCAATAATTAACCATTCTAATTACAAAAATTAAATTGAAATATCATTATAATAATTCATTTAATCATTTTAAACTCTCTAACTTAATTATTAAATTAAATTAGAATACTATCTCATAATAATTAATTTTCTTAACTCATTAATTATTTATTTAGCAAATAATTAACCAAATCAAATCAGCTTAAACAAATATTTATTCAACAATAAATACATCCAACAATAAACACATCCATTAAATATTTATATAGCTCAATAAATATTTAAAATTATAATTAAAAATTCTGGATTGTTACATCATTCCCTCCTTACAAATCCTTGTCCCCAGAATCACACACATCCATTAAATATTTATATAATTCAATAAATATTTAAAATTATAATTTAAAATTCTGGATTGTTACAGAACAAATATTTTGTAACAAGATCAAGCTTTCAACAACAGTACAGATTTTGAATAAGCAAAACAAACTCGTTTATAATGAAGGAGTAAAGATTAATTAACTAGCTCAATGAAAAGTATAGTTTAGGAACTTGCTCAACGATATTTCAGAGTTAAAGAATATGCATAACAATAACAAGTTATGAACAAGGACTTGTACAATGAAAGATTAAAGTTAGAGAACTTACTGAATTGAATAATACCTTCAAGAAACTTGCATAACATAAAAGTAAGGTTAGGAAACTTGCGTAACAATAATAACTTAACTGCTCAATAAGAGATTAGAGATAGAGAACTTGCATAAGTATAACATGACAACGAAAAGTAAACCTTGTTGAATAATAAAGTAGCAAAGGTTAAGAAACTTTCCTCTTGCGTAAGCCATACAATTACAGCTCATGTACTCCATTATCTTATACATACCATTAGGATTTTTACATCATTTAGCTACATACACATTATCCTCATAGATTCAGTTTTCATCTTAGTTAAGTTATAACCTTTAGCTTAAGGTTTAACCATATTAATCAACCACATAACACGAATATGAAAACTCACTAAAATATAACATAAGACTTTTAGCATCCAAATCACATTCTCAACCCTTACAACGTTGAGTTTCAATTTAATATAATTTATTAATCAATACTATATTTCTTCTTAGTCTAACTCGAAGTTCATTCAAGTGTTTAAGTCTTCCTAGGACTCCTTATTGGTTTTATATTAATCACATTCCATATCTTATAATGTTCATTTCATTTTAATTAAAACACTTTTTAAGTTCATTAACACTTGTCATGACATTTTGACGTTCATTCGTCGCACGCCCGATTCGTCTCGCTTGCGTACGCTTAGTATGCCTATACAACTTATCTAATACATCATGTATTAATGTTAAGCATCATTATACTTCATAATATTAATGTCTTATAACTTAGAACAACATCTTTTATCGTCAGAAGCATTACACTTGTATACGTGTATGCCCGACGCCCTTCGATTGCCTCTGAATACATATTAGCCCTAACGATGGTCATTTTTACCCCTATTTCCAACCTCAAAATGAAAAACTTAAAGAATGAAAGTTGTAGCTCTACTCGTTATCTTTTCGAATCATCTTGAATCGCCTCAATCGGAGTTCGTATGAAAACGTTATGGCCATTTTACCAAAGGAAATCAAAATAGTCACACCTGACACTCCATGAGCGCAGCTGCGCCCAAATAAGCTTTGAGACCAGTGCAGCTGTGCTCTAGAGAGCAGATGCGCCCCAACAGACTTAGGGCACAGTGTAGCTGCGCCTAATAGCAAAACTAGAATTAACAGTTTACTGTTCTTGCAATTTTTGACTCTTTTTCTCCTACTAATCTTCATAACTTAAGCTATACACATCCAAATTAGTCCGTTTTTTATTCTATAGATTTGTAATTCATAGAACTACAACATACCGAGGAATCAACAATTTACAAAAACATTAACTAACCCAAATCTTGAATTAAAACTCATGTTTATACTAAATTTTCATGTTTTAACATGTTTAGCGAATTCGTTCACTACGAATTCGTTTCTTAACCAAATTGATTCATTCAACTTGAGTTATTTTCATTTTTGAATGTATTAACACAAATGATCATCAATTTACAGTTTACTACATGAATTGGACATCAATTATTGACTCATAATACGCTATATTGTACATACTCATCAAATTCATCTTTTTAAAACATGATTTCATAGATTAAAACATACCAAAATCATTTCTACATGCTAGTAACAAATTATAATCATCAACTAACATGTATAGACCATATCTCATCAAATTATACAACAAAAATCAAAGTTTCTATGAAAAAAACTCAAAACATATAAACTAAGAATGTAACCCAAATATTCATTTAAAACATGTTTCATATGAATTTTATTTCTGAAAATTATTTCTAGATAACAACTAATAGATTATAAACATCTAGTAACACATTTAACATCATATCTCAATAAATCATACAACCAAAATCCAACTTTTATGAAGAACTCAAGAAAACATAAACTAAGAATAAAACTAAATTTCTTACCTTTGATTCTTGTTTAGCTTTGTTAGATGATTAAGAAACCTTGATCACACCTCTTCTCCCTTCAATTCCCAGAATTTGGCTCTCAAAATCTCACTGAGAACTTATTTTCTCTGAAGTTCCCTCTATTTTCTCTCTTCTCTGTGTTCCTCTTCTTCTTAGACATAGAAAGAAAAACACGTAAAAATAAAACTTATATAACATTATATGTATACTTATTTAGCCTTATCAGTTATATAAATGAAGAGTTCCATCAATTAAAAATAACCAAGAGCCACAAGGCCTTGTTTGGTTCCTCTTTATTAGGCTCTTTCTAAATTATTTTTATATTCCCTTATCATATAATATACAATTGCCACATTTATTCAATTTAAATCATAATCTTTATTTAACCTTATAATATTTATTTAACCAATATAATTCTTAATATTTATTTAATAAATACTAATCTTCTAGTTTAATTATCTCTTTAATTATATTATTCTTTTAATTCAATAATTCTATAATTTAATTAGTCTTTAATTAAATTAACATCAGCACACTTTAATAAAATTACTCCATAACAACATCCACAAATTTAATTTATTTAACAAATAAATTAATTAAAATATTTATTTAATTCGAATAAATATTTATAATTAATTACAAAATTCTTGATCATTACATCCTTTCCTCCTTAAAAGGATTCTGTCCACAGAATCACGACTCAATAAATTCATTCGTTACATTCTTCCCCCCTTGAAAAGATTTTGTCCCCAGAATCACTGTACCCATACTAAGCAAATAATTGAGGATAATCTTCCACTATTTTGTCTTCGATTTACCACACAGCTAGTACAGCGTTGTGGTTCCTTCAGACTACCTTAACAGAAGGTATTACTTTGTTTCTGAGTACCCGCTCTTTCCTATTAACCATTTAGACAGGGACTTCTTCGTAAGACAAATCTTTCTCAAATTGTAATGGTTCATTCTTTATGAAATGCTTATAATAAGGTCTGTACGGTTATAGCCATGAAACATGAAAACATTGTGAATAATAACTGTAGAGGTAAGGCTACCTCATAAACTAGGTGTACTATTTATGGGGTACTATTCACTCAGTTACTATTCACCTGGGGTACTATTCACGGGATACTATTCACGACAAAATTAGTTTCTTTTCTGTCCAAATTATTTTTGATACATGAATATCATTCTTGAATTTTACTCCACAATTAATTATCATGTTGATAATTTGGACATTCTTAAACTCTGGATAAATTGAATTATAAATCTTTAATATTTATCCTTGATCTCACTTGATTGATTTCTTATATCATTGTCATCATCCTCATGCTTATATTGTGGTGAAAATCATCTTTAGCCTGTAGTGCATAGATGGACTGTTGATCGGTATGATTATGACCAGGAATTGTGTATTGGTATAATCATGACTTGTAATGTTACAGACAAATGATGTGGTGAAAGTCCTCTTTGACCCGTAGTGCATAGATGGACAGGTGTTTGGCATGATCATGACCACTGGTGATACTAACGAATATCCTTGGCCTGTAGTGCATGAATAATTCGTTGATGTTTATTGAGTTATGTTACAGAGATAAAATATTGATGATGAACTTTTAAATTATAGAAGATAGTAGATATCATGCTCTACTTGACTCTTCTAATGGATTGCTTGTTCCGTTGTAGTTGTTGATCTAAACTTGTTGTCTAATTGTATTCTATCAGTTTTTATACTATTGAAGACTAAGGATAATTTATTCTACATTATCTTAGACATAATATTCTTTACTAGGCTAGTTGAGCTCACCATTTTCTTTCATTTTTCTCTTTAAGAAACGAGAATATAGTTGGGACTAGTCGAGAAATGAAGTGATGGTCCAAGATGGTGGCTATAGTAGTCCTCACTATTCTATAAAATAGTGTGATAATAATTGTAATGAGGACTTATTTTGAATTTAGATATTGTCTACGAGATAATATTTGCATTAAAACTCACAGTTTAATTTTTGTCATATTTTGCACGACAGTTCAATAGTTGTATAAATGAAGTTTGTATTTAAATTATGTACCATGTATTTGGCGACTCAGAATGGGTTGTGTAGACCTATTTTAGGGGCGTCACAACTTTGAGTATGTTTAGGATTATTTTATGCATTTTTATGTTATTGTGATGCAGGGACAGGTTGGGATAATAAATTAGGAAAAGTTAAGCTAAAGGGCTAAAGGGCTAAAGGGCTAAAGAGGGAATTTGATAGTTGCTGAACCAGACACCCGCCGGGGCGGGCCTATCCAAGTTAAAAATACCCGTCAGGGCGGGCTTTCTCAGTACTAAATACCTGCCGAGGCGGGGTTGCACGACAGTTAGTTGAAGTTTTCTTGATCGTTAAGGACTTTGAAGATCTTGTGCTTATTAATTTGGGATGCGATTTGGAAAGTATAAAAGGTCAATTTGAAGGGTAGAGATGATATTTTATCATTATCATTAATCAAACCCTTGGTTTTACATGAGCTTTTGGGAGAATTGAAGTAAGGAGGCTAGCACGAAAGATTCAAGGGGAAAGTGAGGAATAGCAGCAGAACTAATTCATCTTTATTCTTATATTCAGAATGTTATTCTATTTGTGGATTTTGGTTTCTTATTCAATGTTGCTGAACTAATTCACTTTTTAAGTCTATAATGGATCTTTTTGTGTAACGAAGATTGACATACTTCCGTATTAATTCATTGAGATTATTCCTAGGGTTGTTTATTATGATTTGTGCTTAATTATTTAAATTGCTTGATCAAAAATTACTTTATAATCTGTATGAAATTGAGAGATGGAATATAGATTAGGAACTGGTCATAATAGCGTGTGATTATGATTTCTGCATGTTGGGATTCATAATTTGCGCCTAGGATAGAGATATACCTATACATCGCACGTAATCTAATAAAGAACTTGTGCTTAAACCTTAATTCTATCATCTATAGATTTAAGTTGATATGGATATAATGCATTGAGAGATGGTTATATATACTTTTGTGTTCTTGATTAACAACTCAGAATAGTTAATTTGATTTAATAGGAAGTTAATGTGTCGATCTAAGTGAAACATTAAGTGAAGTTGTAGGCTTAAATCTCCAAAGTCTGGTTAAATTTTGTGGTAGTTAGTTAATATTTAGTTAATTATTAATTTTCATAAAATTGATTATTTGTTTAATAAAATTGAGATAATATAAAATTGGTAGTTGTTATGTGACAACCCCAAAATAGGTCCATTCCACCCAACCCATTCCAAGTCACCAAATACATGGTACAGAAAATAACTACAACTTTATTACAACAATTATTGTGCAAAATACAACAACACATATGCTGTGAGTTTGGATATAAATATATACCAACTGTGACTCGTGTCCCAACCGTAATGTGACAAATGTCCCATCAGTGGATAGCACCTCACAGTGATACCTACATAAAGGTATAGTCAAAAACTGTTTTAGAAATTAGAATCTTTGGGAAGTGCTCAAGGAAACCTTAGTACATGGGAGGCCATGCTTCTAGGTTATGATAGATATCATATGCCTACAGAATTATCCTTGGTTGACCCAATAGATCCCAAAGAAAAAAAATAAGAAGATTACTATCATATTCTTTCCAATGGTGAGTCTTCTCTTGACATATGACTGTCTCTACTGTCTCTAATTGAGAATTATACTTCAACCAAACTCCAAGATTATATAGGTAATGCTCGTAGATATAATCAGCAAGTGGATGTGCACAACCTTGTCTTATGATGACACGATGTTGTATGTCATTAGACATCTTGTATGATAGTGGCAAAACACCCTTCCAACGTTGGGTACGCCTTACCCTATTGGATTCACCAAATATAACTACTAAATGAACTTTTCTATACCGCTTAGGGAGAACCTCCACAGCTAGAGACCACCGTTCTATTTCCCTGTTACCCTCTCTCGACCCAGCTACACTCTTATTACCTGAAAAGAATTGTGAAGCAAAAGGGTGAGCACAAATAGTCCAGTAAAGAATATCATGACTAAAGATAAATAAATTATCAATAGCCTTCATCAGTAATAAATCAGAAATTTAGAACATATCGTAGATGATAAAACTTTTCAACCATAGTTGCAGCGAAACGAGCAATCCATTAGAAGAGTCAAATAGACCATAAAATTTATTATATTCTCCATGTTAAAAGTCCACCAATAATGTTTTATCCCTGTAACATCAATCAACAATTCCTGTCCACAATCACGTGTATAACTCATAATCGTAATTGTAGTTCTAAATTCCTTTTCTCATCCAGGACAAAGATAATTTCATCACCTGAAACATCAAAGATCATGGTTATACCAAATCACAGTTCATGTTCATAATCATACTAATAAATTCATCTTTGCACTACGGCCCAAAGATATTCATCAACAAGTCATCTTTGCACTACAGGCCAAAGATATTCAACAACAGGTTATATTTGCATTACGAGCCAAAGATATTCATCAACAACTCATCTTTTCACTACAGGCTAAAGATATTCAACAACAGGTCATCTTTGCATTACAGGACAAATATATTCATATCTCAAAGAAATATTTAATCATTTCAGAATTTATATAAACAATAATTATAACCATTTTAATCAATTCATCTTTATACTTAAGCTAAAGATATTCAATTATAAATTCAATGGTCATGATCATACCAGTTAACAATTCATCTTTGCACTACAGGCCAAAGATATTCCTCAGTCACGATCATACCAATAATTTACCCATCTTTACACTCAAGTGAAATAGAAATTCAACATCAGGGTTATAAAAATGTTATATATGATAATAAAAATAATATGATCAACAACTGCATTTATTTTCAAGAGCAACAATCATAAATCAACGATAATTTGGTCAAAAAAAGAAACCAATTTTTGTCGTGAATAGTACCCATGAATAGTAACTCATGAATAGTAACTCGTGAATAGTAACTCATGAATAATAACTCGTGAATAATAACTCATGAATAGTAATTCGTGAATAGTACTCCGTATTCGTACGTAGTGCCGTATACGTAAATAATGTCATATACGTAAATAGTGCCATATACATGAATAGTGTCGTATACGTGAATAGTGTCGTATACGTGAATAGTAACCCCGACTCAAAAAGGTAGAAATTCCACAATAAAATCCATACCAATATTTCATTATAATGATATTGAAAGAATAACATCATTATGAAGAATATAACATCCCTTAATATCCCTTACTATCCCTTACAATCCCTTACTATCCCTTACTATCCCTAACCTCAAAAGAGTAGTACCTCTGACTGGATGTGAAGCCCCCAAAATTAGGTATGCATCACCCATTCTGAGTCGCCAGATACATGGTACAAAATTTAAATACAACTTCATTTATACAACTGTTGAGCTGTCGTATAGGATACGACCACAGTTAACTATGAGTTTTAATACAAATATATGTAACTCTCATGGTACCTCGACCACAACCTTACAATGATACTTTACATAAAAGTATAGTCAAAAACTGTTTTAGAAATTAAAATCTTTGGGAAGTGCTCAAGGAAACCTTCGTACATGGGAGGCCATGCATCTAGGTTATAATAGATATCATATGGCCACAGAATTATCCTTGGTTGACCCAAAGACCCCAAAGAAAAATGAGAAGATTACTATCATCTTCTTTCCAATGGTGAGTCTTCTCTTGATATATAACTATCTCCACTGTCTCCACGTGTATATTATAATTCAAATAAACTCCAAGATCATATAGGTAGTGCCCATAGATATACTCAGCAAGTGGATGCGCACAACCTTTTCTTATAATAACATGAGGTGGTATGTCATTAGACATCTTGTATGATAGTGGCAAAACACCCTTCCAAAGTTGGGTTCACCTCACCCTATTTGATTCACCAAATATAACTACTAAATGTTGTATAGAATACAACACACTTTTCTATACTGTTTAGGGAGAATCTCCACAGCTAGAGACTACTGTTCTATTCCCCTGTTATCCCCGCTCGACCTACCAACACTCTTACGGCAACAATCTTATTACCTGAAAAAAATTGTGAAGCAGAAAGGGTGAGCACAACTAGCCCAGTAAAGAATATCATAACTAAAGATAATTAAATTATCAATAGCTTTCATCAATAATAAATCAGAGATTTAGAACATATGGTAGATGATAAAACTTTTCAACCATAGTTGCAGCGGAACGAGCAATCCATTAAAAGAGTCAAATAGACCATCAGGTCTATTATCTTCTCCATGTTAAAAGTCCACCAATAATGTTTTATCTCTGTAACATCAATCAACAATTCCTGTCCACAATCATATGAATAACTCATAATCATAATTGTGATTCTGAATTCCTTTTCACACACAGAACGAAGATAATTTTCATCACCTATCATCACCTGAAACAGCAAAAATCATGGTTATACCAAATCACAATTTCTGCTCATAATCATACTAATTAAATCATCTTTGCACTACGGTCAAAGATATTCATTATTATCACATCCATGAATTAATATTTCATTGCTGAGATTCAGCTCAATAATTAATCCACATCATCGAATCATCCCTGCACTACAGGCCAATGATATTCTTTAGTATCACGACCACGAATTATCCATGCACTACGGGCCAAAGATAATCGTGTTTTCATCAACGGTCCTGATCATGCTATAAAATAATTCATCTTTGCACCCTTGGCCGAAGAGAATCCATAGCCATAATCATACCAAAAACTGTCCATCAATGCACTACGGGCCAATGAGGACTTTTACATTAGTATCACAACCACAAATTATCCATGCACTACAGGCAAAAGATAATCTTATTTTTTTATCAACGGTCCTGATCATGCCATAAAACAATTCATCTTTGTACTACTGCCAAAGAGAATCCATAGCCGTAATCATACCAAAAACTGTCCATCAATGCACTACGGGCCAATGAGGACTTTTAATTTTCACATCATTTGTAACATTACGGTCATGATTATACCGAATAATCCCTGGTCATAATCATACCAAGTCCATCTATGCACTACAGGCCACAGATGACTTTCAATAAATATAAACATGAGGATGATGATAATAATAATGATAATGATATAAGAATTCAATTAAACAAGTTCAAGAATTAATTTGTCCAGGAATCAATAACGTCCAAATTGTTAACGTGATACTTCTTTGTAGAATAAAATTCAAGAATGCTCAGAAGAATATTTCCATGAAAAATACTGGATGAAGCGCAAATATCAAGGAATTCCACTAATTTCATGGAGTATAAAAGTTAAAATTTTAACCAACTGAGTATAATAACGAATGGAATAGCAAAAGAAATCACCATGCATGCGATAGACCGCACAGGCAGGTTATTCCAACAGAATAATAAATAATGGAACTAGGTCCGGCGTAAAACGCACAGACAGGATATTCCAACAAAATAGTAATAAAGACGGAACCAGGTCCGGCGTAAACGCACAGACATGATATTCTGACAGAATAATAAATAATGGAACCAGGTCCTGCGTAAAATGCACAGACAGGATATTCTAACAGAATAATAATAAAGACGGAACCAGGTCTGGTGTAAAACACACAGACATGATGTTCCAACAGAATAATAATAAAGACAGAATAATAGAAGAATGTCACCAAGTATAGGGTAGACCTCGTATACAGGTTATTCCAACAGAATAATAAGTAATAGAATAACAATAGTTCTCTTCATGAATAAGAAAGAATAACACCCCTTACCGTAAAAGAAACTGGATATAAGAGTAGGGAAGGAGCAGAATACTTTTCTATAGCTTCTCTATAATTTCTCTCTCTGGAGTTTTAGTGAATTCGTAAGAAATAATGAAAGAATGAGCTTCTATTTATAAAAAAATGGAATGCATAGTAACTAATCCATGAACGGTCCAGATTGATTTACTTTAATCTGACGGTCCATATTTAAAGAAAAATCTTTTAAATAAAATATAATATATTCTATTTATAGAATAACTTTAATAAAGTATTTTGTTTTATATAAAAAGATGTTTCTGTTTTATTACGTTAATAATACGAATAAAACAAAACTTCATTATCACTAAATAATTCATATTATTAATTGACAATAATTGAATCAAACTGAGTGACTTCTCACATAAGCATTAATAATCAATATCGTGTGCTACTATGCAACCACACGTATTACTGTACTTTTTACTACCGAGTAGTTCAACAGTATCAACGGTAAAACTTCCGTCGTTATTTTTAATAAAATATTTTTGTCGTTTTCTCAATCCGACAATAATTCCGTTGTGGGGTCCACCAATGATTGTACCGTCGTACGAATATTCCCCGACTAATCGAATATTCCCTGTGAATAGTAACTTGTGAATAGTAACTCGTGAATAGTAACTTGTGAATAGTAACTCATGAATAGTAACTCATGAATAGTAACTCGTGAATAGTAACTCATAAATAGTAACTCGTGAATAGTACTCCGACACAAAAAGTGCCCCAAATACTCGAGTGAACAATACTAGAGTGATTAGTAACCGGGTATTTTATGACAAATTGTCTACTTTAAAAAATTTTCACATATCACCCTTAACTTTAACCTTTTATCAATTTAACCATTTACCAAAATAGAATAATTATAAGAAAATTGAATACTTTCATTTCATAAAATTCGGGGTATCACAATCTCCCCTCCTTATGAAATTTCGTCCCCGAAATTTACGTACGTACGTGGTATTCGAAGAGATGAGAATACCTTGCTTTCTTTTCGGATTGTACCTTCCCGATAATTTCCTCTCTATCATGATTTCCTATTTCTCATCTCTTGTATTTCAAATATCATTCTAGAATATAGTTTCAAAATAAGGGTTAATTGACATATCACATAATACCCCTATATTCTGACCGACCAATTAAATACCAAATAAACTTAGGTAGGTCATACTAGCGAAGGAATTCCCCGTCTCTCCCCTCCTAGTTCTATTCTCATATCCTAGCCATGGATCATATCCCTAAGCTCTGATACCAACTATGACGTCCCCAAAATTAGGTATGCATCACCCATTCTGAGTCGCTAGATACATGGTACAAAATTTAAATACAACTTCATTTATACAACTGTTGAGCTGTCGTATAGGATACGACCACATTTAACTATGAGTTTTAATACAAATATATGTAACTCTCATGGTACCTCGACCACAACCTTACAATGATACTTTACATAAAAGTATAGTCAAAAACTATTTTAGAAATTAAAATCTTTGGGAAGTGCTCAAGGAATCCTTCGTACATGGGAGGCCATGCATCTAGGTTATAATAGATATCATATTGCCACAGAGTTATCCTTGGTTGACCCAAAGACCCCAAAGAAAAATGAGAAGATTACTATCATCTTCTTTCCAATGGTGAGTCTTCTCTTGATATATAACTATCTCCACTGTCTCCACGTGTATATTATAATTCAAATAATCTCCAAGATCATATAGGTAGTGCCCATAGATATACTCAGCAAGTGGATGCGCACAACCTTTTCTTATAATAACATGAGGTGGTATGTCATTAGACATCTTGTATGATAGTGGCAAAACACCCTTCCAAAGTTGGGTTCACCTCATCCTATTTGATTCACCAAATATAACTATTAAATGTTGTATAGAATACAACACACTTTTCTATACTGTTTAGGGAGAACCTCCACAGCTAGAGACTACTGTTCTATTTCCCTGTTATCCCCGCTCGACCTAGCAGCACTCTTACGGCAACAATCTTATTACCTGAAAAAAATTGTGAAGCAGAAAGGGTGAACACAACTAGCCCAGTAAAGAATATCATTACTAAAGATAATTAAATTATCAATAGCTTTCATCAATAATAAATCAGAGATTTAGAACATATGGTAGATGATAAAACTTTTCAACCATAGTTGCAGCGGAACGAGCAATCCATTAAAAGAGTCAAATAGACCATCAGGTCTATTATCTTCTCCATGTTAAAAGTCCACCAATAATGTTTTATCTGTAACATCAATCAACAATTCCTGTCCACAATCATATGAATAACTCATAATCATAATTGTGATTCTGAATTCCTTTTCACACACAGAACGAAGATAATTTTCATCACCTATCATCACCTGAAACATCAAAAATTATGGTTATACCAAATCACAATTTCTACTCATAATCATACTAATTAAATCATCTTTGCACTACGGTCAAAGATATTCATTATTATCACATCCATGAATTAATATTTCATTGCTGAGATTCAGCTCAATAATTAATCCACATCATCGAATCATCCCTGCACTACAGGCCAATGATATTCTTTAGTATCACGACCACGAATTATCCATGCACTACGGGCCAAAGATAATCGTGTTTTCATCAACGGTCCTGATCATGCTATAAAATAATTCATCTTTGCACCCTTGGCCAAACAGAATCCATAGCCATAATCATACCAAAAACTGTCCATCAATGCACTACGGGCCAATGAGGACTTTTACATTAGTATCACAACCACAAATTATCCATGCACTACAGGCCAAAGATAATCGTATTTTTTTATCAACGGTCCTGATCATGCCATAAAACAATTCATCTTTGTACTTCGGCCAAAGAGAATCCATAGCCATAATCATACCAAAAACTGTCCATCAATGCACTACGGGCCAATGAGATACGTGAATAACGTTATGAACACGTGACATACTTAGCGTTAAGGCGAGTCTATAGGCCACAGTTCCTACTCGATCAAGGATTTCAAATAAATCGAAGGCTTGAGCTTTCTTCTCTTCATCGACTCTTACTTCTAGAATAACACATTCTTGCACCTTCTTCTTTATATTCATCAGCTCCAGGTCTGTAGCTTGAGTGGCTTTAACGTTATCGATTAAAGTTGATTTTACTCGTATATCATCACGTGGGTCCCTAGAGTCATTAACTCTATCTCTATCATTTATAAATTATACAAAATAGGTGTTTGTGTTCAACAATATCGCACTCGTACTCGCATACGATCAATGCGTCAGCTACCACGTTCGCTTTTTCAGGATGGTATTGGATAGTATGATCGAAATCTTTCAACAGCTCGAGCCAACGTCGGTGTCGCATGTTGAGTTCTTTTTGAGTGAAGAAATATTTGAGGCTTTTATGACCTAAATATATCTCCACTTTCTCCCCATATAGATAGTGCCTCCAGATCTTTAGCTCGAAAACGACTGCTGCCAACTCTAGATCATGAGTAGGATAATTCCTCTCATATTCTTTAAGTTGTCGCGAGGCATAGGCTATGACTTTCCCACGTTACATGAGAACACATTCTAACCCTTTGCCTGAAGCATCGCTGTAGATAACAAATCCATCTGAACCAAATGGTATTGTCAGAACAGGTGCCGAAATGAGTCTCCTCTTAAGCTCTTGGAAACTCTTCTCGCATTTTTCGCTCCATACGAATTTGATATCCTTCTTGAGTCAGCTGAGTTAATGGAGTAGCGATTCGAGAAAATCCTTTTACGAATCTCCGATAATAACCAGAAAGCTACGTATTTCGATTACTAACTTAGGTTGCTCTCAACTGTGACTCATATCCCAATCTTGGATATCACGTCACAATGGCACCTATCAGTTACTACCATACGAATATGGCATCCCCTACGGAGAGTCTGGCTTCAGTGCATTCCACAAAGGAAGTCACCAGATAGAGGCTCGGGTACAAACTTCTACAGTTAGGTTTTTAACTCCTGAAGTTCAATAGGAGCCATTCAATATGAGATTTTAGAAATGAGTTTTGTATCGGGTTCAAAGTCGATACAAAATTCAATATCACGCTTTGGGAGTAAGCCAAGAAATTCTTCAGGAAATACGTCAGGAAACAAACAACAGAAATATCACTCAAATCTGACGTATTTTTTTAAAGTCCATGACATAGCTAAGAAAGCTTGACATCCGTTTTTCAATAAACGAATGACTTTACGGCTTGATATGAAAGAGTTTGACTTCAATGGTTTGGTTGCTTGAATTTGAATAACAGGTTGCTTAGGAATATGAAGACTAACAACCTTACGAAAGCAATCAATTTTGGCATGATGAGTAGTTAACCAATCAATTTCTAAAATCACATCAAAAGCAAGTATCTTTAAAGAGATAAGATCAACAGGTAATGTGATGGTGCCAACTTGGATCAAACAAGATTTATAAACAGTGGATGTAACGAAAGTTTCTTCTAACGGAGTTTCAACTGATAAGTCAAAGTCTAATTTTCTCCGGAGTCAAGTTTAAACGTTGAGTATAAGCAGGAGAATAAATGAATAGGTAGAACCGGTATCTAATAAGGTATAGACTTCGTAAAAATTTATAATTAACTAACCCGTGCTAACTTCGTTCGGGCTCCTCGCATTCTGACCAGTCACGAAAAACGCTCTTCCTGAAACCATCGATTTTATTTTGTCTGTATCCACCTTTGGTGCCGCCGTCCCAGCTGGACTTTATTTCGCTACAGGACAAAATCGAGCTATGTGACCGTCTTTTCCACAACTAAAACATACCTTGGAAGGCTTTGAACAATTTGACCTTATATGTCCCTCATCTCCGCATCTGTAGCATCTAACTGGCGGTCGTTCTCCCCCCTAGAATTGTTGTTGTTGGTGCTGGTGATGTTGCCGATGTCTTTCCGTTATCGTTAAATCTTCTCTTATTAGATCGGGCATCTCTTTCCACAATATCAACGCGTCGTGCGGCTTTTACCCATGCATCACTCATTCTCACTCGTTCCGTTATTGCTTCTTTCAGCTCAGATTCTAGCTTTATCATCTTATACTCTGCCAAAGAGTGCTTCTGTTCAAGCATCACATATCGGGTAACACAAGCTTGAATTGTTGCATCCTTTTGCTCCACGACCGCCTGTCGTTCTTCAGCCTGCTCTTCTAACTCATGAATACGATTTTTTAATTCTACATTTTGATCATATAATACCTCTAATAAACTCTCCTCAGGTACCTCTTCTTCCTCTTCTTCCTCACTCTCGGCTGTTACTTCTGCGACTATCTCGGGTGCAACTATCAATTCTTCACTCACCACGTGGATATCTCTAATTCCTTCTTCGCCTGACATCACATTATCCTGGTTGGTGATTAGAAGTGTTTCCACGATCTCATTCACTCCATTGTTAACATTCTCAGTCGACATTCTCAAATACTGCCATAAAACAAGGGTTAATTTAACAAATTAACATATCACATAATATCCCTATATTATGACCGACCAACAATTAAGCTTAGGTAGGACACACTAGCGAATGATTTACTCGTCTCTTCCCTCCTAGTTCTATTCCCCGATCTCCGCCAGAGATCATATCCCTAAGCTCTGATACCAACTGTGACGCCCCCAAAATAGGTCCATTCCATCCAACCTATTCTGAGTCGCCAAATACATGGTACAGAAACAACTACAACTTTATTAATACAACATAAAAACTGTAAGTGTAAATATTATCATCTAGACAATATCCACACTCAAATAAGTCCTCATTACAATTATTGGTACAATACTTTACAAAAAAAAAATGATGAGGACTACTAAAACAACTTCCTAGAACTTTCATTCCATACCCCGACTAGTACTTGCTACATTCTCGCCTCCTGAGAAGAAAATGGAACAACAAGGAAAAGGGTGAGCTCAACTAGCCCAGTAAAGAATATTATGACTAAGATAATATACAACAAATTATCGTTAGTCTTCAACAGGGAAAAATCTGATAGAATACAATAGACAACAAGTTTTAAATCAATAACTGCAGCGGAAACAGCAAACCATTAGAAGAGTCAAGTAGAGAATGAGTTCTACTATCTTCTAAGATTTAAAAGTCCATCATCAATATTTTATCCCTGTAACAACAATCAATAACCATCTTTAATCAAATATTCATCTTTGCACTACAGGCCAAAGATATTCATTTGTATCACCAGTCGATCATGTTCATCTCAACACCTGTTCATCTTTGCACTACGGGCCAAAGATATTCATCAGAAATCATCAATCTTTGCACTACAGGCCAAAGATATTCAATTATATCATCATCATTTAGGACTGAGGATGATGAAAAATATGTTAGAGAAAACGAATCCAGTGAAGTAAAAGAGTAAATATTAAGGATTCGTATTTCAGCTATTCCATGTCCAAAAATACCTCATAAATAATCATAGTGAAGTAAAATTCAAGAATGATCAAAACATGGATACAATCAAAGCTAGTATCCAGAATAGATATTTTGGACAAAAAGAAGAAATTTTCATTTTTCGGTGAATAGTAACTCGTGAATAGTAACTCGTGAATAGTAACTCATGAATAGTAACTCGTGAATAGTAACTTGTGAATAGTAATCCCGACATGAAAAGTTCTAAATTTGATAAAAATTCAGATCAATACTTCGGCATAATGATATTGAAGAAAATAATATCATTTAAGAAGAAATAACATCCCTTACCTCGGAAAGACGGTACTTCTGACTTGAATACTAGATATAGTGCTGAAGGAAACTTGCACCGTATAGCAACACTCAAAGTATCAAATACTCACAAAAATACGCTCGATATAGAGAGAGAAATAGAGAGAAACTTGTGTTTCTGGTGTGATTTTCAATTCTAACCTAAGCACCCTATTTATAGGAAAATGTTTAGAACACCAAAGTAGAAAATTTAATATAATAATAATAATATATTTATCAAATTTTCCTTAGCCCACCTCTAGACATCTGATCTCAGCCCATTTATATCACATGTTAGCCCACTTAAATGCCAAAAAACGTTTTTCTTCAAAATAATAAATAAAACTTCCAAAAATCAATTATTTCGGAACTTCAGAACTTCAATAATTCATAATAAATAGCCCTTTTATCAGAAAATTCGAATCTTGCGAGTTTTTATAGGAAATTCAATTCTCTACAACTTTGCAGAAGAAAATATTTCCAAATTCCAAACAGAAATTGACCGAAATCCACAAACGGGCGATTTTACAGTCAATAATAAATTTTCGGTCAAGAATTGTGTCCACCAACACACAAAACATGTGTTAATCATTTAATGCCACAAAAATACTCTTCCTCCTCATATACTCATATATCCCACATTCATTATAAAAATATCATCATCAATATATTATTAAAATAATATATTTAAATGAATTATTTTATCAGAAAAAGATAAAATATTAATTTTCAACAATTGTCACATTAAAAATTTTTTTCCATCTATATCCACATAAAATCACTATTTTTCTCATCATATAAATCAATAATTAATTATACACAAATAATATTACAGAATCACAGTATTGGCAACCAGGCCGTTCCCAGGAAAGAGAGGGCTTTCCAATAAGGATCTCTCCTTACTGGCGCGCAATTAGATGACCAAACCTCTCCTTAGACAGAACTTTCTAGACATTGCCAATAATGTTATCTAATAATATTATTCAGATAATATGAATTATTGTTCTGATAATAGAAAATACTGTATAGTGACAATTATTAAAACAACAGTAATATAAAATATCAACGCAGCAATTATTGAATCAATAAAATACAATATTGAACAGTAATTACTGTAACAATTATTGAGTAGTGTCTTCTTACGTAAGAATCAATAATTGGTGCAATACCGTGTGCTACTGTGCAACAACGCGTATTACTGTGTTTTAACCACCGGGTATTCCAATAGTATTAACGGTAACAACTATGCCGTTATTTATAAATAACTTATTTTTGTCGTTTTCTTCATCCAATCGCTTTTCGTTATGGGGCCCACACAAGGCTGCTCCGTCTTACGAATATTCCCCGACAACAAGAATATTCCACGACCAAACAAATATTTCCCGACAATAATGAATATTTTAGGACCACTTGCTTATTTAAAATATTTGCGTATTTTACCCATAACTAACCACATTAATCAAATCAACCCTTACTATTTCAAAATAATAAATAGAGGAATTAAATTTCATTTATTAATAATTTGGGGTCTTACAACCTCCCCTCCGTATGAAATTTCGTCCTCGAAATTGACATACGTACCTGGTATTTCGAAAAGATGAGGATACCTCGCTTTCATTTCCGTTTCCAACTCCCAGGTCATTTCCTCAATAGCATGGTTTCTCCACAAAACTTTAACGTGTGGTAAGACCTTCGTGCGTAGGACATGCTCCTTCCTATCCAAGATCTTGACAGGTACCTCTTCGTACGTTAAGTCTTCGGCTATCTCGTTCGGTTCTAACTCAATAACGTGGTTCGGGTCGTCCACATATTTACGTAACATCGATACGTGAATAACGTTATGAACACGTGACATACTTAGCGTTAAGGCGAGTCTATAGGCCACAGTTCCTACTCGATCGAGGATTTCAAATAAATCGAAGGCTTGAGCTTTCTTCTCTTCATCGACTCTTACTTCTAGAATAACACATTCTTGCACCTTCTTCTTTATATTCATCAGCTCCAGGTCTGTAGCTTGAGCGGCTTTAACGTTATCGATTAAAGTCGATTTTACTCGTATATCATCACGTGGGTCCCTAGAGTCATTAACTCTATCTCTATCATTTATAAATTATACAAAATAGGTCTTTGTGTTCAACAATATCGCACTCGTACTCGCATACGATCAATGCGTCAGCTACCACATTCGCTTTTTCAGGATGGTATTGGATAGTATGATCGAAATCTTTCAACAGCTCGAGCCAACGTCGGTGTCGCATGTTGAGTTCTTTTTGAGTGAAGAAATATTTGAGGCTTTTATGACCTAAATATATCTCCACTTTCTCCCCATATAGATAGTGCCTCCAGATCTTTAGCGCGAAAACGACTGCTGCCAACTCTAGATCATGAGTAGGATAATTCCTCTCATATTCTTTAAGTTGTCGCGAGGCATAGGCTATGACTTTCCCACGTTACATGAGAACACATCCTAACCCTTTGCCTGAAGCATCGCTGTAGATAACAAATCCATCTGAACCAAATGGTATTGTCAGAACAGGTGCCGAAATGAGTCTCCTCTTAAGCTCTTGGAAACTCTTCTCGCATTCTTCGCTCCATACGAATTTGATATCCTTCTTGAGTCAGCTGAGTTAATGGAGTAGCGATTCGAGAAAATCCTTTTACGAATCTCCGATAATAACCAGAAAGCTACGTATTTCGATTACTAACTTAGGTTGCTCTCAACTGTGACTCATATCCCAATCTTGGATATCACGTCACAATGACACCTATCAGTTACTACCATACGAATATGGCATCCCCTACGGAGAGTCTGGCTTCAGTGCATTCCACAAAGGAAGTCACCAGATAGAGGCTCGGGTACAAACTTCTACAGTTAGGTTTTTAACTCCTGAAGTTCAATAGGAGCCATTCAATATGAGATTTTAGAAATGGGTTTTGTACCGGGTTCAAAGTCGATACAAAATTCAATATCACGCTTTGGGAGTAAGCCAAGAAATTCTTCAGGAAATACGTCAGGAAACAAACAACAGAAATATCACTCAAATCTGACGTATTTTTGTTCAAGTCCATGACATAGCTAAGAAAGCTTGACATTCGTTTTTCAATAAACGAATGACTTTACGGCTTGATATGAAAGAGTTTGACTTCAATGGTTTGGTTGCTTGAATTTGAATAACAGGTTGCTTAGGAATATGAAGACTAACAACCTTACAAAAGCAATCAATTTTGGCATGATGAGTAGTTAACCAATCAATTTCTAAAATCACATCAAAAGCAAGTATCTTTAAAGAGATAAGATCAACAGGTAATGTGATGGTGCCAACTTGGATCAAACAAGATTTATAAACAGTGGATGTAACGAAAGTTTCTTCTAACGGAGTTTCAACAGATAAGTCAAAGTCTAATTTTCTCCGGAGTCAAGTTTAAACGTTGAGTATAAGCAGGAGAAATAAATGAATAGGTAGAACCGGTATCTAATAAGGTATAGACTTCGTAAAAATTTATAATTAACTAACCCGTGCTAACTTCGTTCGGGCTCCTCGCATTCTGACCAGTCACGAAAAACGCTCTTCCTGAAACCATCGATTTTATTTTGTCTGTATCCACCTTTGGTGCCGCCGTCCCAGCTGGACTTTATTTCGCTACAGGACAAAATCGAGCTATGTGACCGTCTTTTCCACAACTAAAACATACCTTGGAAGGCTTTGAACAATTTGACCTTATATGTCCCTCATCTCCGCATCTGTAGCATCTAACTGGCGGTCGTTCTCCCCCCTAGAATTGTTGTTGTTGGTGCTGGTGATGTTGCCGATGTCTTTCCGTTATCGTTAAATCTTCTCTTATTAGATCGGGCATCTCTTTCCACAATATCAACGCGTCGTGCGGCTTTTACCCATGCATCACTCATTCTCACTCGTTCCGTTATTGCTTCTTTCAGCTCAGATTCTAGCTTTATCATCTTATACTCTGCCAAAGAGTGCTTCTGTTCAAGCATCACATATCGGGTAACACAAGCTTGAATTGTTGCATCCTTTTGCTCCACGACCGCCTGTCGTTCTTCAGCCTGCTCTTCTAACTCATGAATACGATTTTTTAATTCTACATTTTGATCATATAATACCTCTAATAAACTCTCCTCAGGTACCTCTTCTTCCTCTTCTTCCTCACTCTCGGCTGTTACTTTTGCGACTATCTCGGGTGCAACTATCAATTCTTCACTCACCACGTGGATATCTCTAATTCCTTCTTCGCCTGACATCACATTATCCTGGTTGGTGATTAGAAGTGTTTCCATGATCTCATTCACTCCATTGTTAACATTCTCAGTCGACATTCTCAAATACAGCCATAAAACAAGGGTTAATTTAACAAATTAACATATCACATAATATCCCTATATTATGACCGACCAACAATTAAGCTTAGGTAGGACACACTAGCGATGGATTTACTCGTCTCTCCCCTCCTAGTTCTATTCCCCGATCTCCGCCAGAGATCATATCACTAAGCTCTGATACCAACTGTGACGCCCCCAAAATAGGTCCATTCCATCCAACCTATTCTGAGTCGCCAAATACATGGTACAGAAACAACTACAACTTTATTAATACAACATAAAAACTGTGAGTGCAAATATTATCATCTAGACAATATCCACACTCAAATAAGTCCTCATTACAATTATTGGTACAATACTTTACAAAAAAAAATGGTGAGGACTACTAAAACAACTTCCTAGAACTTTCATTCCATACCCCGACTAGTACTTGCTACATTCTCGCCTCCTGAGAAGAAAATGGAACAACAAGGAAAAGGGTGAGCTCAACTAGCCCAGTAAAGAATATTATGACTAAGATAATATACAACAAATTATCGTTAGTCTTCAACAGGGAAAAATCTGATAGAATACAATAGACAACAAGTTTTAAATCAATAACTGCAGCGGAAACAGCAAACCATTAGAAGAGTCAAGTAGAGAATGAGTTCTACTATCTTCTAAGATTTAAAAGTCCATCATCAATATTTTATCCCTGTAACAACAATCAATAACCATCTTTAATCAAATATTCATCTTTGCACTACAGGCCAAAGATATTCATTTGTATCACCAGTCGATCATGTTCATCTCAACACCTGTTCATCTTTGCACTACGGGCCAAAGATATTCATCAGAAATCATCAATCTTTGCACTACAGGCCAAAGATATTCAATTATATCATCATCATTTAAGACTGAGGATGATGAAAAATATGTTAGAGAAAACGAATCCAGTGAAGCAAAAGAGTAAATATTAAGGATTCGTATTTCAGCTATTCCATGTCCAAAAATACCTCATAAACAATCATAGTGAAGTAAAATTCAAGAATGATCAAAACATGGATACAATCAAAGTTAGTATCCAGAATAGATATTTTGGACGAAAAGAAGAAATTTTCATTTTTCGGTGAATAGTAACTCGTGAATAGTAACTCGTGAATAGTAACTCGTGAATAGTAACTCATGAATAGTAACCCCGACATGAAAAGTTCTAAATTTGATAAAAATTCAGATCAATACTTCGGCATAATGATATTGAAGAAAATAATATCATTTAAGAAGAAATAACATCCCTTACCTCGGAAAGACGGTACTTCTGACTTAAATACTAGATATAGTGCTGAAGGAAACTTGCACCGTATAGCAACACTCAAAGTATCAAATACTCACAAGAATACGCTCGATATAGAGAGAGAAATAGAGAGAAACTTGTGTTTCTGGTGTGATTTTCAATTCTAACCTAAGCACCCTATTTATAGGAAAATGCTTAGAACACCAAAGCAGAAAATTTAATATAATAATAATATATTTATCAAATTTTCCTTAGCCCACCTCTAGACATCTGATCTCAGCCCATTTATATCACATGTTAGCCCACTTAAATGCCAAAAAACGTTTTTCTTCAAAATAATAAATAAAACTTCCAAAAATCAATTATTTCGGAACTTCAGAACTTCAATAATTCATAATAAATAGCCCTTTTATCAGAAAATTCGAATCTTGCGAGTTTTTATAGGAAATTCAATTCTCTACAACTTTGCAGAAGAAATTTTTTCCAAATTCCAAACAGAAATTGACCGAAATCCACAAACGGACGATTTTACAGTCAATAATAAATTTTCGGTCAAGAATTGTGTCCACCAACACACAAAACATGTGTTAATCATTTAATGCCACAAAAATACTCTTCCTCCTCATATACTCATATATCCCACATTCATTATAAAAATATCATCATCAATATATTATTAAAATAATATATTTAAATGAATTATTTTATCAGAAAAAGATAAAATATTAATTTTCAACAATTGTCACATTAAAAAATTTTCTCCATCTATATTTACATAAAATCACTATTATTCTCATCATATAAATCAATAATTAATTATACACAAATAATATTACAGAATCACAGTACTGGCAACCAGGCCGTTCCCAGGAAAGAGGGGGCTTTCCAATAAGGATCTCTCCTTACTGGCGCGCAATTAGATGACCAAACCTCTCCTTAGACAGAACTTTCTAGACATTGCCAATAATGTTATCTAATAATATTATTCAGATAATATGAATTATTGTTCCGATAATAGAAAATACTGTATAGTGACAATTATTAAAACAACAGTAATATAAAATATCAACGCAGCAATTATTGAATCAATAAAATACAATATTGAACAGTAATTACTGTAACAATTATTGAGTAGTGCCTTCTTACGTAAGAATCAATAATTGGTGCAATACCGTGTGCTACTGTGCAACAACGCGTATTACTGTGTTTTAACCACCGGGTATTCCAACAGTATTAACGGTAACAACTATGCCGTTATTTATAAACAACTTATTTTTGTCGTTTTCTTCATCCAATCGCTTTTCGTTATGGGGCCCACACAAGGCTACGCCGTCGTACGAATATTCCCCGACAACAAGAATATTCCACGACCAAACAAATATTCCCCGACAATAATGAATATTTTAGGACCACTTGCTTATTTAAAATATTTGCGCATTTTACCCATAACTAACCATATTAATCAAATCAACCCTTACTATTTCAAAATAATAAATAGAGGAATTAAATTTCATTTATTAATAATTTGGGGTCTTACAGCATCACCCATTCTGAGTCGCCAGATATATGGTACAAAATTTAAATATAACTTCATTTATACAACTGTTGAGCTGTCGTATAAGATACGACCACAGTTAACTATGAGTTTTAATAAAAATATATGTAACTCTCATGGTACCTCGACCACAACCTTACAATGATACTTTACATAAAAGTATAGTCAAAAACTGTTTTAGAAATTAAAATCTTTGGAAAGTGCTAAAGGAAACTTTCGTACATGGGAGGCCATGCATCTAGGTTATAATAGATATCATATGGCCACAGAGTTATCCTTGGTTGACCCAAAGACCCCAAAGAAAAATGAGAAGATTACTATCATCTTCTTTCTAATAGTGAGTCTTCTCTTGATATATAACTATCTCCACTGTCTCCACGTGTATATTATAATTCAAATAATCTCCAAGATCATATAGGTAGTGCCCATAGATATACTCAGCAAGTGGATGCGCACAACCTTTTCTTATAATAACATGAGGTGGTATGTCATTAGACATCTTGTATGATAGTGGCAAAACACCCTTCCAAAGTTGGGTTCACCTCATCCTATTTGATTCACCAAATATAACTACTAAATGTTGTATAGAATACAACACACTTTTCTATACTGTTTAGGGAGAACCTCCACAGCTAGAGACTACGGTTCTATTCCCCTGTTATCCTCGCTCGACCTAGCAACACTCTTACGGCAACAATCTTATTACCTGAAAAAAATTGTGAAGCAGAAAGGGTGAGCACAACTAGCCCAGTAAAGAATATCATGACTAAAGATAATTAAATTATCAATAGCTTTCATCAATAATAAATCAGAGATTTAGAACATATGGTAGATGATAAAACTTTTCAACCATAATTGCAGCGGAACGAGCAATCCATTAAAAGAGTCAAATAGACCATCAGGTCTATTATCTTCTCCATGCTAAAAGTCCACCAATAATGTTTTATCTCTGTAACATCAATCAACAATTCCTGTCCACAATCATATGAATAACTCATAATCATAATTGTGATTCTGAATTTCTTTTCACACACAGAACGAAGATAATTTTCATCACCTATCATCACCTGAAACATCAAAAATCATGGTTATACCAAATCACAATTTCTGCTCATAATCATACTAATTATATCATCTTTGCACTACGGCCAAAGATATTCATTATTATCACATCCATGAATTAATATTTCATTGCTGAGATTCAGCTCAGTAATTAACCCACATCATCGAATCATCCCTGCACTACAGGCCAATGACATTCTTTAGTATCACGACCACGAATTATCCATGCACTACGGGCCAAAGATAATCGTGTTTTTATCAACGGTCCTGATCATGCTATAAAATAATTCATCTTTGCACCCTTGGCCGAAGAGAATCCATAGCCATAATCATACCAATAACTGTCCATCAATGCACTACGGGCCAATGAGGACTTTTACATTAGTATCACAACCACAAATTATCCATGCACTACAGGCCAAAGATAATCGTATTTTTTTATCAACGGTCCTGATCATGCCATAAAATAATTCATCTTTGTACTACGGCCAAAGAGAATCCATAGCCATAATCATACCAAAAACTGTCCATCAATGCACTACGGGCCAATGAGGACTTTTAATTTTCATATCATTTGTAACATTACGGTCATGATTATACCGAATAATCCCTGGTCATAATCATACCAAGTCCATCTATGCACTACAGGCCACAGATGACTTTCAATAAATATAAACATGAGGATGATGATAATGATAATGATAATGATATAAGAATTCAATTAAACAAGTTCAAGAATTAATTTGTCCAAGAATCAATAACGTCCAAATTGTTAACGTGATACTTCTTTATAGAATAAAATTCAAGAATGCTCAGAAGAATATTTCCATGAAAAATACTGGATGAAGCGCAAATATCTAGGAATTCCACTAATTTCATGGAGTATAGAAGTCAAAATTTTAACCAACTGAGTATAATAACGAATGGAATAACAAAAGAAATCACCATGCATGCGCTAGACCGCACAGGCAGGTTATTCCAACAGAATAATAAATAATAGAACCAGGTCCGGCGTAAAACGTACAGACAGGATATTCCAACAGAATAGTAATAAAAACGGAACCAGGTCCGGCGTAAACGCACAGACATGATATTCTGATAGAATAATAAATATCGGAACCAGGTCCGGCGTAAAATGCACAGACAGGATATTCCAACAGAATAATAATAAAGACGGAACCAGGTCTGGTGTAAAACACACAGACAGGATGTTCCAACAGAATAATAATAAAGACAGAATAATAGAAGAATGTCACCAAGTATAGGGTAGACCTCGTATACAGGTTATTTCAACAGAATAATAAGCAATAGAATAACAACAGTTCTCTTCATGAATAAGAAAGAATAACACCCCTTACCGTAAAAGAAACTGGATATAAGAGTAGGGAAGGAGCAGAATACTTTTCTATAGCTTCTCTATAATTTCTCTCTCTGGAGTTTCAGTGAATTCATAAGAAATATTGAAAGAATGAGCTTCCATTTGTAGGAAAATGGAATGCATAGTAACTAATCCATGAACGGTCCAGATTGATTTACTTTAATCTGACGGTCCATATTTAAAGAAAAATCTTCTAAATAAAATATAATATATTCTATTTATAGAATAACTTTAATAAAGTATTCTATTTTATATAAAAAGATGTTTCTGTTTTATTACGTTAATAATACGAATAAAACAAAACTTCATTATCGCTAAATAATTCATATTATTAATTGACAATAATTGAATCAAACTGAGTGACTTCTCACATAAGCATTAATAATTAATATCGTGTGCTACTATGCAACCACACGTATTACTGTACTTTTTACTACAGAGTAGTTCAACAGTATCAACGGTAAAACTTCCATCGTTATTTTTAATAAAATATTTTTGTCGTTTTCTCAATCCGACAATAATTCCGTTATGGAGTCCACCAATGATTGTACCGTCGTACGAATATTCCCCGACTAATCGAATATTCCCCGTGAATAGTAACTTATGAATAGCAACTCATGAATAGTAACTTGTGAATAGTAACTCATGAATAGTAACTCGTGAATAGTAACTCATGAATAGTAACTCGTGAATAGTATTCCGACACAAAAAGTGCCCCAAATACTCGAGTGAACAATACTAGAGTGAATAGTAACCGGGTATTTTATGATAAATCGTCTACTTTAAAAAATTTTCACATATCACCCTTAACTTTAACCTTTTATCAATTTAACCATTTACCAAAATAGAATAATTATAAGAAAATTGAATACTTTCATTTCATAAAATTCTGGGTATCACACTGGATATCGGATATGACGCTGAAGGAAAATTGCACTGATGAATAGCAACTCACCAAGTATCTAAATACTCACAAAATACGCTCGATAATATAGAGAGAGAAAGAGAGAAAACTTATGAATTCTGGTGTGATTTTCAATTCAAACTTAGCCCTCTATTTATAGGAAAATGTTAGCACGCCGAAGCAGACTTGACCTGCTACCTGATGGCTTTACCTGCTACTATTCCACCCACCAAAAATCAGCCATCTTCCCCAATAACCAAAAGTGGGGCCCACCCATTTCAAAAATTTTCCACCAAAAATCATTTATAAACCGAATTTCTAAATCAGTCACCTCTTAAAATTCATAACAAATCATTCGTTCATTTTTAACGGTTCAAAATTTGTGAACATATACTCAACTTATATATGTATAACATATCCAAAAATCACAACGATCCAACGGTCAAATTAAAAATTATAACTCACACAATAAAGCTGTAAGAACACTGATTTGATCTTTTAATACCTCCAATCCAACAAAATACTGATAAAGTACCTCAACATTAATTCCTTTATTTATAACCACATAAATAAATCCATCATTTATATCCACATCAAATAAATATTTCATTATCATATAGATCAATAATTAATTATTCACAAATAATACTACAGAATCACAAGAATGACAACCAGGCAGTTTCCAGGAAAGAGGGGGCTTTCCGATAAGGATTTCTCCTTACTGGCGCGCAATTAGATGACCAAACCTCTCCTTGACAGAACTTTCTAGACATTGCCAATAATGCTATCAAATAATATTATTCAAATAATATGAATTATTGATCTGATAATGGAGATACTGTGCAGTGACAATTATTGAATCAACAATAATATTAAATATCAGTGCAATAATTATTGAATCAATAAAATAAAATATTGAACAGTAATTACTGTAACAATTATTGAGTAGTGTCTTCTCACGTAAGAATCAATAATTAAAAAAATACTGTGCAATACCGTGTGCTACTGTGCAACTACGCGTATTACTGTATTTTAACCACCGGGTATTCCAACAGTGTTAACGGTAACAACTACGCCGTTATTTATAAAAACTCAAATTTGTCGTTTTCTTCATCCGACAGTTATTCTGTTATGAGGTCCACAAATGGCTGCGCCGTCGTACGAATATTCCTCGACAACAATGAATATTTTATAACCACATGTGTATTTTGAAAAAAATTACATATATCACCCTTAACTTTAACTTTTATCAATTTAACCATTTACTGAATAGTAATTATAAGAAAATTTGAATACTTTTATTTCGTAAAATTCGGGGTCTTACATGTTAGGTTAAATTTCAGTTAGTTTTATCTATTGGAACGATACTCAACTTATCACTATATTACTTGTTGATCACGTATACTTGCGTGTTGTGCGTAACAAGATTTTACTCAACAAGTTTTTGGCGCCATTGCCGGGGAACTAATAACTATGTTTATCACTTTCAGTATTAAGTTTAATTAAATCAGTTTTAGTTAAACAGATTTTTTTTGATTTTGTTTTACTCATTGTTTCAGGTTCTCTTGAGTAGTGCATGCAAACCCGATCGAAGAAACCAGAATTAGCACCTTATGATGATGACATCGAAAAAAGGTTTCAGCGGTTGAGTAAGTGGATTAAGAAAACTCGAGAGACGCTAGAACAACACGATATAATGGTTGCAAAAGATCAGAAAGCATTAAGGGATTATGCCACACCGCAGATTAATGAACTTCAATCAAGTATCACTAGACCAACTGTAAGACCTCGAATTTTATGAAATAAAAGTATTCAATTTTTCTTATAATTACAATTCAGTAAATGGTTAAATTGATAAAAGTTTAAAGTTAAGGGTGATATATGAATTTTTTTTCAAAATACACAAGTGGTTATAAAATATTCATTGTTGTCGGGGAATATTCGTTTGGTCGTGGAATATTCTTTCTGTCGGGAAATATTCGTACGACGGCGCAGCCATTTGTGGGCCCCATAACAGAATAACTGTCGGATGAAGAAAACGACAAATTTGAGTTTTTACAAATAACGGCGTAGTTGTTACCGTTAACACTGTTGGAATACCCGGTGGTTAAAATACAGTAATACGCGTTATTGCACAGTAGCACACGGTATTGCACAATATTTTTGAAATTATTGATTCTTACGTAAGAAGGCACTACTCAATAATTGTTACAGTAGTTACTGTTCAATAATTTATTTTATTGATTCAATAATTGCTGCGTTGATATTTTATATTATTGTTATTTCAATAATTGTTGCTGCACAGTACTTTCCATTATCAGATCAATAATTCATATTATTTAAATAATATTATTAGATAGCATTATTGGTAATGTCTAGAAAATTCTGTCTAAGGAGAGGTTTGGTCATCTAATTGCGCGCCAGTAAGGAGAAATCCTTATTGGAAAGCCTCCTCTTTCCTGGGAACGGCCTGGTTGTCATAAATGTGATTCTGTAATATTATTTATGAATAATTAATTATTGATTCATATAATAAGGAAATATTTATTTTATGTGGATATAAATGAGGGATATATTTTTGTGGTTAAAAATGAAGGAGTTAATGTTGAGGTATTTTATCTGTATTTTTGTCGGAACGGAGGTATTGAAAATCAAATTAGGGTTTTTTGAGATATTTTGCGGGGGTTATAATTTTTAATCCGACCTTTGGATCGTGGTAATTTTTGGATATGTTATACATATATAAGTTGAGTATATGTCCACAAAATTTGAACCGTTAAAAATGAACGTATGATTTGTTATGAATTTTACGAGATGACTGGTTCAGAAATTATTAAATTTTCGGAGTTTATCATTTTGGTAGAAAATTCTAGAATTGGTGGGCCCCACTCTTGGTTGGTGAAGAAATGTGCTGAAATTTTTATTCAAATGTGGTGGGTGGAATAGTAGCAGGTAAAGCCATCAGGTTGCAGGTTAAGTCTGCTTCGGCGTGCTAACATTTTTCTATAAATAGAGGGCTAAGTTAGAATTGAAAATCACACCAGAATTCATAAGTTTTCTCTCTTTCTCTCTCTATATTATGAAGCATATATTGTGAGTATGTTGATACTTTGAGAGTTGCTATTCAGTGCAAGTTTCCTTCGGCTTTGCATTCCAGTTAGAAATACTGCACTTTTGAGGTAAGAGATAGTAAGGGAATTTAAGGGTTATTATATTTTTCAGTTTCGTAATTTTTCTGACATTCAAAAAATTCTGAAAAAATTTGAAATGATATTTTGATGAGTTTTATTGATTGTTTCCAAAAATGGTAATTTTTGGATGTATAAATTAAGAGTTATGAATTTTATGAGAAAAGACTATTTGAAAAGTAACCACTTATAACTCCTTATGGTTAACTCCAAAATTAATGAAATTTTTATTGGAAGTATATCTATATAATATCAGTGTACTCTGTGAATTTTGGAATTTTTGGATAAAAGTACAATTTATGATAAATGTCTAAATATTCGGCAGTTTTGGCCATACGAAAAATTGTAAATGAATTTTAAAAATTCCAGGAAAAATATATGTTCAATATAGGACTATATTCTGCAAAATTCCAAAAAAGAAATATTTTGGGACTGATTTGATATTTTTCATGAAAATGGTCTAGTTATGAGTAAATGAATTAAATATGTTATGTGAGGTAAGAAAATTAGAAAATATGATTTTATGGCTTGAGAAT
The DNA here is from genome assembly GCA_016801055.1 of Panax notoginseng. Lineage (NCBI taxonomy): Eukaryota > Viridiplantae > Streptophyta > Magnoliopsida > Apiales > Araliaceae > Panax > Panax notoginseng. The sequence goes on along the minus strand of CM029015.1, from coordinate 35,334,092 downwards.
CATATATGAGTTATATGCAGATTTTTGATGAGAGTTTTGGTTATTGGTGATGAAATCTTAAGAGTTGGCATTTTATGATGATTAAATGCATTAATTAGTAGAGTGTAAACAATTTAAATAAATTGTTTATAAGCTTAAGAAATATTATTCATTCAATATCATTATACCGAAATATTGGTATATATATTATTGTGGAATTTCTACCTTTTTCATGTCGAGGTTACTATTCATGAGTTACTATTCATGAGTTACTATTCATGAGTTACTATTCACGAGTTACTATTCACGACAAAATTGGTTTCTTTTTCTAACCAAATTATAGTTGATTTATGAATATTACTCTTGATTTATGAGTTATTGATATGATTGTGGAAAGGAACTGTTGAGTGATGTTACAGGAATAAAACATTGTTGGTGAATTTTTAACATGGAGAATATAATAGACTTTATGGTCTATTTGACTCTTCTAATGGATTGCATGTTCCGCTGCAACTATGGTTGAAATTTTTTATCATCTACTATATGTTCTAAATCTCTGATTTATTATTGATGAAGACTATTGATAATTTATTTATCTTTAGTCATGATAATCTTTGCTGGGCTAGTTGTGCTCACCCTTCTGTTCACAATTCCTTTCAGGAAATAAGAGTGTAGCTGGGTCGAGCGGGGGTAACAGGAGAAAAGAACGGTGGTCATCATTTGGGAGTTATATTTGGTGAATCATCTAGGGTGAAGCGAACCCAACGTTGGAAGGGTGTTTTGCCACTATCATACATGATGTCTAATGACATACAACCTCGTGTCATCATAAGACAGGGATGCGCTCATCCACTTGCTGAGTATATTTACGAGCACTACCTATATAATCTTGGTGTTTGTTTGAAGTATAATTCATGATTAAAGACAGTGGAGATAATGATAAGTCAAGAGAAGACTCACAATTGGGAAGAATATGATAGTAATCTTCTCGTTTTTCTTTGGGGTATATTGGGTCAACCAAGGATAATTTTGTGGCCATATGATATCTATCACAACCTAAAAGCATGACCTCCCATGTACAAAGGTTTCCTTGAGCACTTCCCAAAGATTCTAATTTCTAAAACAGTTTTTGACTATACCTTTATGTAAGGTGTCATTATGAGGTGCTGTCCACGGTTGGGACATGAGTCACATTTGGTATATATTGTATCCAAGCTCACATCATATGTTTTGTTGTATTTTGCATGACAATTGTTGTAATAAAGTTGTAGTTATTTTCTGTACCATGTATTTGGCGACTCAGAATGGGTTGGATGGAATGGACCTATTTTGGGGTCGTCACACCAACCATTGTAGCAAATTTCTTCAAAATCAAGCTGGGTACAATTTGGATGATGTAGAACTCGGTATAGTTTATGGGATTGGTTAACGATGATCCGAATGAACATCTGATGAGCTTTTCAGAGATATGTGATACCTTCAAGAGTATAACGGGGTAACAGATGATGTATTAAGGCTTCGGTTATTTCCATTCACAAAAAGAGATAAGGCTAAGAGTTGGCTTCATTCATTACCACCAGGCTCTATTACTACCTGGGATGACTTGGCCCATAAGTTTATCAAAGTTATTCCCGCGCGACTAAAACTGCAAAAATGAGGAATGCGATTACTACTTTTTAACAACAGCATGGGGAATCACTGTATGAAGCTTGGGAGAGGTATAAAGAGTTGTTGAGGAGATGTCCACATCATGGACTACCCAAGTGGCTGTAGATGAACACATTTTATATTTGGTTAGGTAGTAATACTCGGACGAGCAAAGACGTAGCTTCGACATGAGCATTTATGGTCAAGAAGTTTGAGGAGGCATATGACTTGTTAAAGACCATGGCAGCTAACAACTACCAGTGGCTAACTGCAAGGATGACTCAACCTAAGGTAGTAGGGGTGTTGGAAGTAGATGCAGGTACAACTTTAGCAGCTCAGATGTCTGCATTGTCAAAAAAAATGGATGCAATTGTAGGTACAAACGTTCAGCATGTGGCTTTTGTATGTGAATTGTGTGCGGAAGCACATCCGACAGAACGGTTTGCAATCAATTCGGAGGCAATATAATATGTGGGTAGTTACACTCGGCCACCCCGTATCAGAACACTTATAATTCGGGGCAAGGAACCATCCTAGCTTTTCATGGAGCAATAATTAGAATCATCAGTAGGCTCCACGACCATCATATCCTCCTAGATTTCAAAATTACCAACCTCAGGCAGTTCAACAACCAGAAAAGAAGTCAGAATTGGACGAGTTGTTAATGAAATATATAGCAAATAATGAGGTGGCAATGAAGAGTCAAGCGGCTACAATCCAAAATTTGGAACATTAAATGGGCCAAATGGCGAATATTTTGACTAATAGACCTCAGGGTGCTCTCCCGATCAATATGGAAGTCAATCCAAAGAATGATGGGAAATAGCAATGTCAGGTAGTGACACTTCGTAGTGGGAAATAGTTGAATGAGAAAAGTACAAAAAATCCGATGAAGGAAACAGAAATTGAGAAAAAAGTAGACGGAACAGTTGAAGGAACAAAGGTAGAGGAAGATCTAGAGGTTAAAGAAAAGGCAGAAAAACCAACCATGATTCCATCAGTGCCATATCCATAACAATTCAAGAAATAAAATTTAGATTAACAAATTTTTAGATTCCTCGAGGTGTTGAAGAAATTGCAAATCAATATTCTGTTTACCAAAGCACTAGAGCAGATGCCTAGCTATGCCAAGTTCATGAAAGATATTTTATCCAGGAAAAAGAAGCTAGGGGATTTTGAGACTGTGGCCCTAACCGAAGAATGCAGCGCGATTTTGCAAAAGAAACTTCCTCCTAAATTGAAAGATCAAGGAAGCTTTACCATTCCATGCACTATAGGTAGCTTGTCGTTCAATAGATGTTTATGTGATCTTGGGATAAATATTAATCTTATGATGTTATCTATCTACACTCAATTGGGTTTACCGGCATTGAAACCGACAAATATTTGTTTACAACTTGAGGATAGATCAGTGACATACCCACGAGGAATTGTTGAGGATATTTTAGTAAAAGTTTATAAATTCATATTTCCAATTAACTTCATCATTTTGGATTATGAAGAGGATAAGGACAATCCAATTATCTTGGGAAAACCATTTTTGGTTACTGTTAGAACACTCATCGCTGTACATAAAGGAGAATTGGCGATGAGGGTTCAAGATCAAGAATTGACATTCAATGTGTTCAAGACCATGAAATTTCCTAAGGATGATGAAGAATGTTATTGTATGGATGTCATCAAGAAAGTGGTGGATGATGAGTTTGTGAGGATGTTGAATACTGATCTACTTTGCCTGTTATTATTGCATTTGCACTTAATGAATTTTAGGAAAGTAAGCTGCTTTGAGTTCTCTGCGAGTATAAAATTACAATTAGATGGACCATCGTGGATAAGTCTGTCATTCTGTATGCATAAGATCCTCTTGGAAGATGATGTGATACCTACAGTTGAACAATAACGGAGATTGAATCCAATCATGAAGGAGGTGATGAAAAAGAAAATACTAAAATGGCTCGATGCAGGAATTATTTATCCAATATTCGATAGCAAATAGGTGAGTCCAGTGCAATGTGTTTCAAAAAATAGTGGTATGACAGTCGTGGCCAATGAGAACAATGAACTAATACTGACAAGGACATTGACCGGATGGAGGGTGTGTATGGATTACCATAAACTTAACAAAGCAACTCGAAAGGATCGCTTTCCTCTACCACTCATTAATTAGATGTTGGACAGGTTAGTGGGACACGAGTACTACTATTTGTTGGATGGGTATTCGGGATATAACCAGATTGTTATTGTTCTAGAGGACCAAGAAAATACGACATTCACATGCCCATATGGCACGTTTACTTTTTGGAGAATGTCGTTCGGTTTATGTAATGCACCAACAACTTTTCAAAGATGTATGATGGCAATCTTCTCCGACATGGTAGATCATAGTGTTAAAGTTTTCATAGATGACTTTTCAGTATTCGGGGACTCGTTTGATAATTGCTTAGATAATCTAATCATGGTGCTGAAAAGATGTGTGGAAACAAATTTAGTGCTCAACTGGGAAAAATGCCACTTCATGTAACAATCCAAGATTTTATTTGTAATTTAAAATATTTATTAAATTAAATAAATATTTTATTGATGAAGTTGTTGTTTTGAAATATTTCTTAAATTAAATGAATATGTGATTTTGATAGTAAATATTTATAAATTATATTTATTAGATAATATTCTAAATTAATTTAATTTATAGTTATTATGTTGTAAGATAACATGAGATGTTATATTGTTGTTGTGATATGATAAATTAAGATGATATATTAAATTATTAAATAAATTTATAATAAAGTTATAATTTTGTGATGTTTGTTTAAGTGGAGTATTTATTTAAAATGTAGTATGTATAATTATTTTATTTGATTAATGTTGGATATGGAAATCCAAATAAGTCATATGTGGTTATAAATTATAAATTAAATGGTTTATTAAAATAAAATTCAAGTAGTTTAATTTAGTTTTGACTAAACAAGGCTTAAATATATTAAGTCTTTATTTTAAAGACTTTTTGCCAAATAAAGCCTTATGGCTTTTGGATTTTTAAATTTTAAATTTTAATTATAATAATAATATAAATTAAATAAATTAAATAATAAATATAATATATTTATAACCTAAGCGTTATATCTGTAACTGATATTCTAATAACTAGACGTATTAAGGTTATCAATTTTTATCTATACGCTTTAGTGTGTACGTAAAAATCATTTGGCCTAAGTCTACCGAGGAAGAAGAGAAGAAAAGTTACAGAGAATAGAGAGAGTTGAGAGTAAAATTTTTGGAGAAGTTCAAAGAAAGTCGTGGTTTTCTAGCAAGAATTACCGAACAATAGAAGGTATTTCCATAACTTTGATAATATATATATATATATATATATATATATATATGTGTGTGTGTGTGTGTGTGTGTGTGTGTGTGTGTGTGTGTGTGTGTGTGTGTGTGTTTCACGGCAAAAAAATTCTTATATTCTGTGAATTCTAGTTTTTTTGCAAATTGTTGTTATATAACTTGTTTATGGTGATTGCATATAATTATGATGTTAGAGTATGTAGTTAGGCATGAATTTGTATGCTAATTTCGATTAAAAGGAAGGAAAAGTAATCATAGTATATATTTTTCATATGGCTTGTGAAAGTACCAATTATGGTGGTCAATTAGTATGATAAACTGTAAATTGAGTCTTGTTTATGCTAGTTCATTAAGAAACAAAGATAACGTAATTTGAATGAGATGATTTGATCATGTATAGAGATTATAGTGATGATTTTTCTTAGAGATACAAAAAATGAAGTTTTATATGAAAAATATGAATTTTGAGAAATTAAAATAGTTTTAGTTGTTGTTAAATTGTGATAAGTGGTTGTAAATGTTAGCAAACATGTTTATGATAGTTGTATATTTATTTTATGTGTTGATATTACTGTCTATTGGGTGAAATTTGTGTTTGTTGGGCTAAAATCGGCTACTGTTCATTAGCCTTCTCTGCGTCTGTCTGAACACTGGTGCAGCTGCGCCGGTGCCAAGGCAAAAAATGGCGCAGCTGCGTCGGTCCCAAGCCTTTGTATGGCGCAGCTGCGCCATACCCTGGTTTGAGATTCTAACTTCTGCTGTTACTGCAGACTTGGGGAAACATCATAGCATGGTCTGAAATTATGTTAGCATGTTAAATATGTAATGTTAAGGTTAACATAACATAGTGAATTGTGGTTAGTAAGGTCAAAGTTGCAAAAATGATTTGTAAATCGAGAACGTTTTATGTGATGACTTAGTTTATACAATGAACGTTTGTTAAAGTGTTGTGATGAATAACACTTGGGAATTCTGAAATGTAAATGGTAGCATAGGACTTGTGTTAAAATAACAAGTTTAGCTAGCAATGCGTTTTATATTGAAAGGTGAATATTAGTATGTCTAGTTGATATTGCGATTGCACTAAAATGTGTAGGATATTGGAGTACGTGAATTGTAATTGTATAGCTTACGCAAGAGGCAAGTTCCCTAACCTTTGCTACTTTATTATTCAGCAAGGTTGCTTTTCACTGTTATGTTATATTCATGAAAATTCTCTATCTCTAATCTCTTGTTTAACAATTTATTGTTATGCAAGTTCTTTAACTCTCATTTATTGTTGAGCAAATTAGTTAATCTTTATTTCTTTATTTCAAATGAGATTACTTTGGTTATTCAAAGTTAGTAATGTTGTTTATTCAGTTACTAATAACTGTTGTTTGATCTTCGTTCTCCAATATCATTGTACTATCTTACATTGTTGTACTGAACTCTAAGTTGTCTAGCGATTCTTTACCAATTCAACTAATCCTTAGTTGATGAATGTTCTAAACTCTAAATTTCCCTTGAAGTCAACCCAAATCAAACTTCCTTTGGTTTGCATATGTACTCACACAAATTTTGAAAGCACGTTGTCGATGATAACATTTGTTCAATTTGTCGATGATATCATTTGTTCAATTTAGAAATTGTTAATACTCTAGTTCTTATTGATTCATCGATATACCTTGTTCATAAAGATATTATAATCAAACTCTTGAATAGTTATTTGTTTCTGTCTGATTCAACCAGTACTTGGTTGATGAGCATTCTAAAGATCTAAAATTCCTTGGAAGCTAATTCCTAACCAAACTTCATTTGGTTCAGAACCTGATGATCTAAGCTGAGATGAACAACCCTATTATTAGGGGATTGTTTTAAAAATACGCAATAGCGTTAAAATGTTTGCGCAATACATAGTATAAAGGGCTGATCACCTGGAGTACGGAATGATTGTCCATATAGTCGTTTAGACTGTTAAAGGTTACAGTAGAAACACCTGCTAACCTAGGACGAAGATGATGATTATAGTCTTTTAGACTGTTAAAGGTTAAAGTAGAAATACTTGAAACCTAGAGTATAGTTCGTGGTCTTGTGACCCTCAGTGTATTCCTTGATGTTGATATCTATTGTTAACTTTACGTTCATTATTCCTTTGAACTCATTGTTGTTGAATTAAAGTTTATTGTTCTGGTAAGAACACTTTACCATTGAAAGCTCAGTTAATTGTCATTCATAAACCGTTATTATATATTATCCTTCTTGTGGGCAATGGTTTGCTCACTCTTGCACAAAACAATGTAGATGAAGTTAAGAAGTTTGAAGAGCTTTCTACAAGTGAGGACAAGGGCAAAGTGCTTGATTAGACGACAACGTTTAAGTTATCTTTTATTTATGAAGCTTATGTACCAGATTTAATTATGATCATGTTTCAATTTTCGCTGATGATTGTATTAAAGGTTAGATGACCTGGGATTTATCTTGAAATTATGTAACCCTTGATGGGAGATTTATTATTTAAGCTTTTAAGTTTAATTATATCCTTTGTTATGGGTAGTTAGTTATGATTTAATTGGGCAATGAACACCAAATCTGTGGAATTGAAGTACCCAAATTTGGGGGTGTCATAAGTTGGTATCAAAGCCAGGTTTTGATCCTGGGACCTATTGTAGACCTTGGGTATAGGCTTGAGTTTGAACGAGAGGATAAATTTGGGGTGATAAAGGTGAAGGATGAGAACGAGGAGGGGGAATTCCTCCAATGAGGTGTCGTCATAACATGGAGTTATAAAAGATGGTCAAGAAATTAGAAGGTCTAGCCGTAAAGCACCAAGCCACGTTAGCACAAGAAGATGTCATGACTCAAGACCTTACTACACCATTTGCAGATGTAGAGCGGATATTAGCTCAGTCAGAGCAGTCAGAATATTAAAGAGGATAGTTATTAGCTGGGAATGGGATTACGCAGGAATGATGGGGGAAAGAAGGCAGCAAAGCGGGCGAAAGCTGAGGACGCATAGATGGAGGCTTCTAAACGCATAGATCGTGTTGAAGATAAGTTGAAGAAGGCCAAGCGAATGATGGAACTTAGAATGTAGTATTCTATTTCCTGTATAGGTTGAGATTTGTCTTTGGTATGTGGTGGGTCGTCAATGATTCGTATCATAGAGCAAGATCGCAATGAAGTTGTACAATGTGGAATGTTCTTGTAGATTGCAAGGAAAAACATTAAGAATATATAAATTATAATGAAAATTAATACAATGTAAATCCTAACTTTTGACTTAAATAATGGGATGCGATGAAGTAATCCTAGAATTTTATTATTTAGGGATAAATAATATAAATAGCAGTGTGGCTATTTTGTGACGTGGTGATGTAATAAATGAATAAAGTATTATCATTGTTTATTAAGAAATATTATGTGTTATCTATAAGTGGTTAAGATATGTTTGAAAATGTTAATGTGTGGATGAACGATGATCTAATAGTTCAAGTTTTAAATAGTAAAATGCCGCCTAGAAGAAGACAACAGCGTCAACAGAGCCCCAAGGAATATGCATCCAATAGGGAAGCTAACGCAAATCCAGTGCCACAATTGGTGAATTTGCTGGAGGGAGCACTGCCAAATCAACTGAATTTCTTGCTGTATAATCAAATCTCAATGTTCCAACCAAATTCGTTTACAATAGGGTTAGAAAGAACGATTGATGTAGATGGGGAAGGTAATACGTTGGCATACAATCAAGAGCAGAGGGGAAAGAAGAGTGAAGATGATAAGGTGGGTGATAATCATACTGGTAACGCTAGTAAAAGAAAGTGGGATAATAATATTAACGCTGAAAATCAGCAAGGGAAGGAGAAGAAGAAGGTGGAGGCGTGTAGCAACTGCGAAAAGAAACATGTAGGTGTTTGTTTGAGGGGAAAAAGGGTGTGCTTTAGTTGTGGATCGAAGGATCACATTGCACCAAAATGTTTAAGACCGAGGAAGAGAGCCTGCTTCACGTGTGGATCGAAGGAGCACTTGGCTCGAGGTTGCCCAAAGAAAGCAGTAGGAAAAGCAAGTGGAAGCAAAGAGGGCAGTGGCAAACTGTTTATTGTAGAGTCAACGCCGCCGAGTCGACTAACTGAACAATCATCCAATATGAAGATCCAGATCGCAATGCAAGGTATGGTTCCGATCAGTTATCTATACGGCTGAGTGCTATTTAATTTAACCGCCACTTATTAATTTATGCCTGATGAATTTATTTAGAAACTAGATTTTCTTCGGGAAGAGTTAGACTATTCCCTAAAAATTAGAAAGTGTGAATAGTGATTCCTTTTAAGTTGATGTGTAGAATTGCCGTGTTGGTATTAAAGGCCACATAATGGATTTATTTCTGATTTGATTTATGAAACTCTAAAGTGGTTAAACCAGGTGGTGATAAGTTATTGTCAAAGAAAGCGCATAATCTTAAGACTTTGAGGAAGTCAAGAAGTTATTTAGAAAATATTGCTAATTGTTGGTTAACTTAACGAGAAAATCGGTGGAATTTATATGGGCAGGAAAATATAGAGTGAATTTTCAAGAATTGAAGAAAAATTTAGTTAGAACCTATGTTGTCTCTACCAGATAGTACATAAAACTGTGTTGTATAGCGACACATCATGCAATGTATTAGGCAGTGTGTTTAGGCAGAACGACAGGGTCGTTTCTTACACACCGCGTCAGTTAAAATTTTTAGGTGAAAGGGTGTCCGACTCACGGTTCGGATTTAGAGGTATTAGTGGTTGCTCTAAGGATTTAGAGCTGTTATCTTTGGAAAATAGTGTGAGATAGAAATTTATAAAAAAAAAAAAGAAAAAAAAGAAAAAAAAGTAGTAGTTATTTTTGTTAACTGTGCAAGATGGGTTCATAATAGAAATAACTAATCTGTGATAGGAGGTAAGTTATATGAAAAAGTAAGAGGAGAAGCTTTTTAGGTGGAAAATAGTACAGCTTTGTTGGATAGAGTAAAGGAAGAGTAGCTCCAAGATGAAGGCGTCAATTCAAAATCGATAATGAAGGATAGTTGCAAATAGAAGAAGAAACTAGGTTTCGCTAATACCAGGAATTGAAAATGAAGTTTTACATAAAATTTATATATTAAATCAACTAGGAAACAAGAAAATATATATAGCCTTCAATAATGCTATTAATGGCAAGATGGGGTGATAGATTTTTGGTATGTCAAAGATAGTATATTACATATCGAGCAGTGAGTGAAGTTATGTCTTAATGAAATCGTTTTAAGACACAATGTTTTTGTGTCAATTGTGTCGAACCGACATTCACAATTTACATCGAATTTTCAAAAGGGTTTGCAAGAACGTGTAGAACACAATTAAAAATAAGTATGTCATATTGTTTGCAAATTGATTGCCAAACTAAAAGGAAGTCCAAACATTGGAAGGAGTGATAAGCGCACGAGAAGTTTTCGATAATGTCATGTGAGCAATCCGCATTGAGCAAGTTATGGATAAGTTAGAAATAATTTAAGAGTAAGGTAATGTTAGGTGGGTTTTGAACTGATGACTCATATGGTGACTAAGTCGTACAAATCGTTGTATGGGTAGAGGTTTTGTGCATATACTTGGTTTATCACATTGATAATCATTGGAATATCGGTATCGCACTATCAATGTATATGTGGTGGAAAGGTGATTCTTTTTTTATGTATATATTTGATAGTTAGAGGTCTTTAAGATTAAGTTAGATGATATTAAGATTAGGTTCGATTCTTAAAACTAAAGCATATGGTAAGTTCGTGACTCATAATAATATGGTATGTTTTGAACCCCTCAGCGAATGGACGCTTATGGTCTGACTAGGATAAGTTCCTAAACTCATATGATTATGGCAAGTTCCTGGATTTTCAAAGTGTGGTAAGTTTGATGAACTATATTGGGTATAAAACGGTTATAGTATAGGAAGTATTGATGAAGTTGAAAAGATGGTTTTGGTGGTAGCCTTACCTCTATAGTTAGAGCGCATTCGTAATGTTTTTCATTTTTTCGGTGAGATGATCGAACAAGCTCGACTGTAATCATGTGACCAAGTATGAACCGTTATGGTTGTGATACTAGGAAATTTTTGTTCAGGTAGTCGACTAGAAAGATCAAGTGTACATGAATGAGTTAAAACCTTTTGTGAAGGTGATATGGAGGAACCACAACGCCGAAGATGCTACGTGGGAACTCGAAACTGAAATGATGAAGAATTATCATGAGTTATTTGTTTTGTCTGTGTCTTCGATTCTGGGGACAGAATCTTTTTAAGGAGGGAAGAATGTGACGATTTGATTGTTTGAGTTGTGATTCTGTGGATAGAATCCTTGTATGGAGGGAATGATGTAACAATCTAAGATTTTATTTGTAATTTAAAATATTTATTAAATTAAATAAATATTTTATTGATGAAGTTGTTGTTTTGAAATATTTCTTACATTAAATGAATATATGATTTTGATAATAAATATTTATAAATTATATTTATTAGATAATATTCTAAATTAATTTAATTTATAGTTATTATGTTGTAAGATAACATGAGATGTTATATTGTTGTTGTGATATGATAAATTAAGATGGTATATTAAATTATTAAATAAAATTATAATAAAGTTATAATTTTGTGATGTTTGTTTAAGTGGAGTATTTATTTAAAATGTAATATGTATAATTATTTTACTTGATTAATGTTGGATATGGAAATCCAAATAAGTCATATGTGGTTATAAATTATAAACTAAATGGTTTATTAAAATAAAATTCAAGTAGTTTAATTTAGTTTTGACCAAACAAGGCTTAAATATATTAAGTCTTTATTTTAAAGACTTTTTGCCAAACAAAGGCTTATGAATTTTGAATTTTTAAATTTTGAATTTTAATTATAATAATAATATAAATAAATTAAATTAATTAATAAATATAATATATTTATAACCTAAGCGTTATATCTGTAACTGATATTCTAATAACTAGACGTATTAAGGTTATCAGTTTTTATCTATGCGCTTTAGTGTGTACGTAAAAATCATTTGGCCTAAGTCTACCGAGGAAGAAGAGAAGAAAAGTTACAGAGAATAGAGAGAGTTGAGAGTAAGATTTTTGGAGAAGTTCAAAGAAAGTCGTGGCGTTCTAACAAGAATTACCGAACAATAGAAGGTATTTCCATAACTTTATAATATATATATATATATATATATATATATATATATATATATGTGTGTGTGTGTGTGTGTGTGTGTGTGTGTGTGTGTGTGTGTGTGTGTGTGTGTGTTTCACGGCAAAAAAATTCTTATATTCTGTGAATTCTAGTTTTTTTTGCAAATTGTTGTTATATAACCTGTTTATGGTGATTGCATATAATTATGATGTTAGAGTATGTAGTTAGGCATGAATTTATATGCTAATTTCGGTTAAAAGGAAGGAGAAGTAATCACAGTTTATATTTTTCATATGGCTTGTGAAAGTACCAATTATGGTGGTCAATTAGTATGATAAACTGTAAATTGAGTCTTGTTTATGCTATTTCATTAAGAAACAAAGACAACGTAATTTGAATGAGATGATTTGATCATGTATAGAGATTACAGTGATGATTTTTCTTAGAGATACAAAAAATGAAGTTTTATATGAAAAATATAAATTTTGAGAAATTAAAATAGTTTTAGTTGTTGTTAAATTATGCTAAGTGGTTGTAAATGTTAGCAAACATGTTTATGATAGTTGTATATTTATTTTACGTGTTGATATTATTGTTTATTGGGTGAAATTTGTGTTTATTGGGCTAAAATCGGCTACTATTCATTAGCCTTCTCTGCATCTGTCTGAACACCGGCGCAGCTGCGCCGATGCCAAGGCAAAAAACGGCGCAGCTGCGCCGGTCCCAAGCCTTTGTATGGCGCAGCTGCACCATACCCTGGTTTGAGATTCTAACTTCTGCTGTTACTGTAGACTTGGGAAAACATCATAGTATGGTTTGAAATTATGTTAGCATGTTAAATGTGTAATGATAAGGTTAACATAACATAGTGAATTGTGGTTTAGTAAGGTCAAAGTTGCAAAAATGATTAGTAAATCGAGAACGTGTTATGTGATGACTTGGTTTATACAATGAACGTTAGTTAAAGTGTTGTGATGATTAACTCTTGGGAATTCTAAAATGTAAATGGTAGCATAGGACTTGTGTGAAAATAACAAGTTTAGCTAGTAATGCGTTTTATATTGAAAGGTGAATATTAGTATGTCTAATAGATATTACGATTGCACTAAAATGTGTAGGATATTGGAGCACGTGAATTGTAATTATATAGCTTATGCAAGAGGCAAGTTCCCTAACCTTTGCTACTCTATTATTCAGCAAGGTTACTTTTCACTGTTATGTTATATTCATGCAAATTCTCTATCTCTAATCTCTTGTTTAACAATTTATTGTTATGCAAGTTCTTCAACTCTCATTTATTGTTGAGCAAATTAGTTAATCATTATTTCTTTATTTCAAATGAGATTACTTTGGCTATTCAAAGTCAGTAGTGTTGTTTATTCAGTTACTAATAATTGTTGTTTGATCTTCGTTCTCCAATATCATTGTACTGTCTTACATTGTTGTATCGAACTCTAAGTTGTCTAGCGATTCTTTACCAATTCAACTAATCCTTAGTTGATGAATGTTCTAAACTCTAAATTTCCCTTGAAGTCAACCCAAATCAAACTTCCTTTGGTTTGCATATGTACTCACACAAATTTGGAAAGCACGTTGTCGATGATAACATTTGTTCAATTTGTCGATGATAACATTTGTTCAATTTAGAAATTGTTAATACTCTTGTTCTTATTGATTCATTGATATACCTTGTTCATAAAGATATTATAATCAAACTCTTGAATAGTTATTTGTTTCTATCTGATTCAACCAGTACTTGGCTGATGAGCATTCTAAAGATCTAGAATTCCTTGAAAGCTAATTCCCAACCAAACTTCATTTGGTTCAGAACCTGATGATCTAAGCTGAGATGAATAACCCTATTATTAAGGGATTGTTTTAGAAATACGCAATAGTGTTAAAATATTTGCGCAATACATAGTACAAAGGGCTAATCACCTGGAGTACGGAATGATGGTCCATATAGTCGTTTAGACTGTTAAAGGTTACAGTAGAAACACCTGTTAACCTAGGACGAAGATGATGATTATAGTCTTTTAGACTGTTAAAGGTTAAAGTAGAAATACTTGAAACCTAGAGTATAGTTCGTGGTCATGTGACCCTCAGTGTATTCCTTGATGTTGATATCTATTGTTAACTTAACGTTCATTATTCCTTTGAACTCGTAGTTGTTGAATTAAAGTTTATTGTTCTGGTAAGAACACTTTACCATTGAAAAGCTCAGTTAATTGTCCTTCATAAACCGTTATTGTATATTATCCTTCTTGTGGACAATTGTTTGCTCACTCTTGCACAAAATAATGCAGATGAAGTTAAGAAGTTTGAAAACCTTTCTACAAGCGAGGGCAAGGGCAAAGTGCTTGATTAGACGACAACATTTAAGTTATCTTTTATTTATGAAGCTTATATACTAGATTTAATTATGATCATGCTTTAATTTCCGCTGATGATTGCATTAAAGGTTAGATGACCTTGGATTTATCTTGAAATTATTTAACCCTTGATGGGAGATTTATTATTTAAGATTTTGAGTTTAATTATATCCTTTGTTATGGGTAGTTAGTTATGATTTAATTGGGCAGTGAACACCAAATCTGTGGAATTGAAGTACCCGGATTTGGGGGTGTCACACTTCATGGTACATGAAGGGATCATCCTTGGACACAAAGTCTCCAAAAAGGGGTTGGAAGTAGACAAGGCGAAGCTTGAAACAATAGAAAATTTGCCACCACCAATTTCAGTGAAAGGTATTCGCAGTTTTCTTGGACATGCTGGATTCTACTGCCAATTTATTAAGGAATTCTCTAAGATCACGAAGCCTTTATGCAGTTCTTTGGAAAAGGATGTGCCTTTTAAATTCGATGAGTAGTGTTTGTCATCTTTTGAATTGCTAAAGAAGAAATTGACAACAACACCTATGATCGTGGCACTGGATTGGTCTATGCTGTTTAAATTAATATACGATGCTAGTGACTATGCGGTAGGGGTTATTTTGGGCTAGGGTAAGGAAAAGATTTTTTATGATATCTATTACCTAGCAAAACATTGACGGATGCGCAGCTCAATTACATAACTACTAAGAAAGAGCTACTTACAGTGGTTTATGCGTTTGATAAATTTCATTCATACTTGATTGGAACGGAAGTAGTAGTGTTCACGGACCATTCTGCTATTCGCTACTTAATTTCTAAGAAAGATGCTAAACCTAGATTGATAAGATGGAATTCTACTTCTCCAGGAATTTGACTTGGAAATCCAGGATAGGAAAGGTACAACAAATTAAGTGGCTGACCATCTGTTGAGATTAGAAAACCTAGGTCAAGACAAGGAAGATAAAGTATTGACCAACGAGTCTTTCCCAGATGAACAATTATTTGCAATTAGCTCAGAGATTCCATGGTTTGCTGATTTTGTCAACTACTTAGTGATCAATGTATTTCCTCCAGACTTGACACAACAATAGAGGAAGAAATTCCTACATGATGTGAAAAGGTACATGTGGGATGAGCCTTTCTTATTCAGGGAATGTGCAGATCAGATAATTCGTCGTTGCATTCTGCAAAGCGAAGTTGAGAGTATCTTACATGACTGTCATGCATCACTGTATGGGGGACATTATGGGAGCGCTAGGACAATATCAAAAGTGTTACAAGCCGAATTCTATTAGCCCACTTTATTTAAAGACGCCCACCAGTTCGTGCAAAAATGTGATAGGTGCTAAAGGGTGGGTAATATCTCCAAGCGTAATGAAATGCCATTAAACATGATCTTGGAAGTCGAAGTATTTGATGTATGGGGAATTAACTTCGTGGGACCGTTTTCGTCATCATTCAGCAATTTGTATATTATTTTGGTGGTGAACTACGTCTCCAAGTGGGTTAAGGCCATTGCTTTACCGACAAATGACGCCAAGGTAGTTTTGAAGTTTCTACAGAAAAAACATCTTCACGAGATTTGGTACACCAAAAGCGATTATCAGTGATGAGGGGAGCCATTTTTGTAATAAATATTTTTTAGCTCTCCTAGCAAAGTATGGGGTGTGTATACACTTGAAATTTTATTTTTCTGTTACTAACTATGCAGGAGGACAAAAGCGTATTTTTCACACTCCAGATATAACCTTGGAGGACCACAACATCAATTTCAACCCCGAAAATAGCCCCGGGAGATCCAGTTTCCAACCCCAGAGATAACCCCGGGAAATCAGTTTCCAACCTCGGAGATAACCCCGGGAAAATCAGTTCCAATCCCGGAGATAACCCCGAGGGATCAAGTTCAAAGTTTGGAGATAACCACAGGAGGTTGAGCCAACCTCAGAGATAACCCTGAGGACAGTCAGAGTCAACAGCAGACCAACCTCAGAGATAACCCTGAGAAAAGACTGCTACAACTGTGCAAAAACCGAAGATAACCTCGGGAGGGGCAAAATGGTCATTTTGCCAACTCAACTTCAACTCAAATCAAATACACTCATTTCAAATCAAATTGCTTCATAAGAAGTCCAACAAGAGCCATATCCTAACTTTTGAGCGCAAACTACGCAATACAGCTCGACGGACTGCTTGACGGAAACCCAAAAATATTATTTTGGTCATGGAACCATCTTTTCGGAATCAAAAAGGGCAAATCCTATGTCATTGCATAACTCTCGGAAAGAGCTTTCTAGAATGGTATGGCACGCTTCCATCTAACTCCCGGATTGAAAGTTAAGAAGGTTCGAACAAACAACGCGTTGTCCGAGTGCATGTACTTCGAGAGGCGGGACCCACATTGCCCGAGGCACTCCAGGCTTCCGTAGGTACATCTGTGGCTACTGCAGGTACATATGTGGCTACCGCAAGTACACCTGTGACTCCCCCTGTGACAACCCCAAAATAGGTCCATTCCATCCAACCCATTCTGAGTCGTCAAATACATGGTACAGAAAACAACTACAACTTTATTACAACAATTGTCGTGCAAAATACAACAACACATATGCTGTGAGTTTGGATACAAATATATACCAAATATGACATTGGACACCATCATGTATCATCACCTCACAAAGGTACCTTACATAAAGGTACAGTCAAAAACTATTTTAGAAACTAGAATCTTTGGAAAGTGCTCAAGGAAACCTTCGTACATGGGAGGCCATGCGTCTAGGTTATGATAGATATCATATGGCCACAGAATTATTCTTGGTTGGCCCAATAGACCCCAAAGAAAAATGAGAAGGTTACTATCATATTCTTCCCAATGGTGAGTCTTCTCTTGACTTATCATTATCTCCACTGTCTCTAATTGAGAATTATACTTCAAACAAATACCAAGATTATATAGGTAGTGCTCGTAAAAAATACTCAGCAAGTGGATGAGCACATCCCTGTCTTATGATGACACGAGGTTGTATGTCATTAGACATCTTGTATGATAGTGACGAAACACCCTTCCAATGTTGGGTACACCTTACTCTATTAGATCCACCAAATAAAACTACTAAATGAACTTTTCTATACTGCTTCGGGAGAACATCCACAGCTACAGACCACCATTCTATTTTCCCGTTACCCTCGCTCGACCCAGCTACACTCTTATTACCTGAAAGGAATTGTGAAGCAAAAGGGTGAGCACAACTAGCTCAGTAAAGAATATCATGACTAAAGATAACTGAATTATCAATAGTCTTCATCAGTAATAAATCAGAGATTTAAAATATATGGTAGATGATAAAACTTTTCAACCATAGTTGCAGCGGAACGAGCAATCCATTAGAAGAGTCAAATAGACTATAAAGTCTATTATCTTCTCCACGATAAAAATCCACCAACAATGTTTTATCCCTGTAACATCAATTAACAATTCCTGTCCACAATCACGCATATAACTCATAATCGTAATTGTAATTCTAAATTCCTTTTCTCATCTAGGACAAAGATAATTTTCATCACTTGGAACATCAAACATCATGGTTATACCAAATCACAGTTCATGTTCATAATCATACTAATAAATTCATCAACAACTCATCTTTGCATTACAGGCCAAAGATATTCAACAACAAGTCATCTTTGCATTACGAGCCAAAGATATTCATCAATAATTCATCTTTGCACTACAGGCCAAAGATATTCCTCAACAGTTCATATTTGCACTACAGGCCAAATATATTCATATCTCAAAGAAATATATAATCATTTTAGAACTTATATAAACAATAATTATAACCATGTTGATCAATTCACCTTTGCACTTAAGCTAAAGATATTCACTTATAAATTCAATGGTCATGATCATACCAGTCACCAATTCAACTTTGCACAACTGGCCAAAGAGAACCTTAGTCATGATCATACCAATAATCTATCCATCTTTACACTCAAGTGAAAGAGAATATCATCATTAAGGTTATAAAAATATTATATATAATAATAAAATCAATATAATCAATACATAGTTTTAATCTCAAGAGTAATATTCATAAATCAACTATAATTTGGTCAGAAAAAGAAACTAAATTTTGTCGTGAATAGTAACTCATGAATAGTAACCCCGACACAAAAAAGGTAAAAATTCCACAATAATATACATACCAATATTTCGGTATAATGATATTGAAAGAATAACATTTCTTAAGCTTATAAACAATTTATTTTAATTGTTTATACTTTACTAAATAATGCATTTAATCATCCTAAAATGCCAAACTCATAAGATTTCATCACCAATAACCAAAAACCCTTATCAAAAATCTTCATATACCTCATATAGGATTCTCAAGTCATAAAATCCTATTTTCCAATTTTCTTACTTCACAAAACATATTTAATTCATTTACTCATAACTAGACCATTTTCAAAAAAAATACCAAATCAATTCCAAAAATATTTCTTTTCTGGGATTTAGCATAATATAGTCCCATAGTGAACATATATTTTTCTCAGAATTTTTAAAAGTCATTTACTATTTTTCATATGGCCAAAACAGCCGAATATTTAGACATTTATCAAAAATTGTACTTTTGTCCAAAAATTCTGAAATTTACAGAGTATACTTCTATCATATACATGTACTCCCAATAAAAATTTCATCAATTTTGGAGTCAACCACAAGGAATTATAAGTTGTTACTTCTAAAATAGTCTTTTCTCATAAAATTCATAACTCTCAATCTATACATCCAAAAATCACCATTTTTGGACACAATCAAGAAAACTCATCAAAATATCATTTCAAATTTTTCCAGAATTTTTGAAGATCAGAAAAATTACGAAACTGAAAATCATAACAACCCTTAAAATCCCTTAATATCCCTTACTATCCCTTACTATCCCTTACTATCCCTTACCTCAAAAGAGCAGTACTTCTGATCGGTATGCAAAGCCGAAGGAAACTTGCACTGAATAGCAACTCTCAAAGTATCTAAATACTCACAAAATATGCTTCATAATATAGATAAAGAGAGAAAGCTTACGTTTTTAGTGTGATTTTCAATTCTAACTTAGCCCTCTATTTATAGGAAAATTTTAGTAGGCTTGACCTGCAACCTGATGGCTTTACCTGCTACTATTCCCACCCACCATATTTGAAATATAATTCAGCACATTTCTTCACCAACCACAAGTGGGGCCCACCAATTCTAGAATTTTCCATCAAAATGATAAACTCCGAAAATTCAACAATTTCTGAACCAGTCATCTCGTAAAATTCATAATAAATCATACATTCATTTTTAACGGTTCAAAATTTGTGGGCATATGCTCAACTTATATATATATAACATATCCAAAAATTACCACGATCTAACGGTCGGATTAAAAATTATAACCCTCGCAAAATATCTCAAAAACCCTGATTTTTAATACCTCCATTCCGACAAAAATACGGATAAAGACCTCAACATTAACTCCTTCATTTTTAACCACAAAAATATATCCCTCATTTATATTCACATAAAATAAATATTTCCTTATCATATGAATCAATAATTAATTATTCACAAATAATATTACAGAATCACATTTATGACAACCAGGCCGTTCCGAGGAAAGAGGGGGCTTTCCAATAAGGATTTCTCCTTACTAACGCGCAATTAGATGACCAAACCTCTCCTTAGACAGAACTTTCTAGACATTGCCAATAATGCTATCTAATAATATTATTCAAATAATATGAATTATTGATCTGATAATAGAAAATACTGTGCAGCAACAATTATTGAAACAACAATAATATAAAATATCAACGCAGCAATTATTGAATCAATAAAATAAAATATTGAACAGTAATTACTGTGACAATTATTCAGTAGTGCCTTCTTACGTAAAAATCAATAATTTCAAAAATACTGTGCAATACCGTGTGCTACTGTGCAATAACGCGTATTACTGTATTTTAACCACCGGGTATTCCAACAGTGTTAACGGTAACAACTACGCCGTTAATTATAAAAACTTAATTTTTTGTCGTTATCTTCATCCGACAGTTATTGTGTTATGGGGCCCACAAATAGCTGCGCCGTCGTACGAATATTCCCCGACAGAAAGAATATTCCACGACCAAACGAATATTCCCCGACAACAATGATTATTTTATAACCACTTGTGTATTTTGAAAAAAATTCATATATCACCCTTAACTTTAACATTTATCAATTTAACCATTTACTGAATTGTAATTATAAGAAAAATTGAATACTTTTATTTCATAAAATTCGGGGTCTTACAATCTCCTCTCCTTATGAAATTTCGTCCCCGAAATTTACGTACCTGGTATTTCAAAGAGTTAAGAATACCTTCCTTTCATTTCAGATTCCATCTTTCCTGTCATCATAATTTCTCCATTGCTCATCTCCTGTATTTCAAATATCATTCTAGAATACAGCTTCAAAACAAGTGTTAATTTAACAAATTAACATATCACATAATATCCCGATATTATGACTGACCAACAAAAAAGCTTAGGTAGGACACACTAGCGAAGGATTTACTCATCTCTCCCCTCCTAGTTCTATTTCCCCGATCTCCGCCAGAGATCATATCCCTAAGCTCTGATACCACCTGTGACAACCCCAAAATAGGTCCATTCCATCCAACCCATTCTGAGTCGTCAAATACATGGTACAGAAAACAACTACAACTTAATTACAACAATTGTCGTGCAAAATACAACAACACATATGCTGTGAGTTTGGATACAAATATATACCAAATGTGACATTGGACACCATCATGTATCATCACCTCACAAAGGTACCTTACATAAAGGTACAGTCAAAAACTGTTTTAGAAACTAGAATCTTTGGAAAGTGCTCAAGGAAACCTTCGTACATGGGAGGCCATGCGTCTAGGTTATGATAGATATCATATGGCCACAGAATTATTCTTGGTTGGCCCAATAGACCCCAAAGAAAAATGAGAAGGTTACTATCATATTCTTCCCAATGGTGAGTCTTCTCTTGACTTATCATTATCTCCACTGTCTCTAATTGAGAATTATACTTCAAACAAATACCAAGATTATATAGGTAGTGCTCGTAAAAAATACTCAGCAAGTGGATGAGCACATCCCTGTCTTATGATGACACGAGGTTGTATGTCATTAGACATCTTGTATGATAGTGACGAAACACCCTTCCAATGTTGGGTACACCTTACTCTATTAGATCCACCAAATAAAACTACTAAATGAACTTTTCTATACTGCTTCGGGAGAACATCCACAGCTACAGACCACCATTCTATTTTCCCGTTACCCTCGCTCGACCCAGCTACACTCTTATTACCTGAAAGGAATTGTGAAGCAAAAGGGTGAGCACAACTAGCTCAGCAAAGAATATCATGACTAAAGATAATTGAATTATCAATAGTCTTCATCAGTAATAAATCAGAGATTTAAAATATATGGTAGATGATAAAACTTTTCAACCATAGTTGCAGCGGAACGAGCAATCCATTAGAAGAGTCAAATAGACTATAAAGTCTATTATCTTCTCCACGATAAAAATCCACCAACAATGTTTTATCCCTGTAACATCAATTAACAATTCCTGTCCACAATCACGCGTATAACTCATAATCGTAATTGTAATTCTAAATTCCTTTTCTCATCTAGGACAAAGATAATTTTCATCACTTGGAACATCAAACATCATGGTTATACCAAATCACAGTTCATGTTCATAATCATACTAATAAATTCATCAACAACTCATCTTTGCACTACAGGCCAAAGATATTCAACAACAAGTCATCTTTGCATTACGAGCCAAAGATATTCATCAATAATTCATCTTTGCACTACAGGCCAAAGATATTCCTCAACAGTTCATATTTGCACTACAGGCCAAATATATTCATATCTCAAAGAAATATATAATCATTTTAGAACTTATATATAAACAATAATTATAACCATGTTGATCAATTCACCTTTACACTTAAGCTAAAGATATTCACTTATAAATTCAATGGTCATGATCATACCAGTCACCAATTCAACTTTGCACAACTGGCCAAAGAGAACCTTAGTCATGATCATACCAATAATCTACCCATCTTTACACTCAAGTGAAAGAGAATATCATCATTAAGGTTATAAAAATATTATATATAATAATAAAATCAATATAATCAATACATAGTTTTAATCTCAAGAGTAATATTCATAAATCAACTATAATTTGGTCAGAAAAAGAAACTAAATTTTGTCGTGAATAGTAACTCATGAATAGTAACCCCGACACAAAAAAGGTAAAAATTCCACAATAATATACATACCAATATTTCGGTATAATGATATTGAAAGAATAACATTTCTTAAGCTTATAAACAATTTATTTTAATTGTTTATACTTTACTAAATAATGCATTTAATCATCCTAAAATGCCAAACTCATAAGATTTCATCACCAATAACCAAAAACCCTTATCAAAAATCTGCATATACCTCATATAAGATTCTCAAGTCATAAAATCCTATTTTCTAATTTTCTTACTTCACAAAACATATTTAATTCATTTACTCATAACTAGACCATTTTCAAAAAAAATACCAAATCAATTCCAAAAATATTTCTTTTCTGGGATTTAGCATAATATAGTCCCATAGTGAACATATATTTTTCTCAGAATTTTTAAAAGTCATTTACTATTTTTCATATGGCCAAAACAGCCGGATATTTAGACATTTATCAAAAATTGTACTTTTGTCCAAAAATTCTGAAATTTACAGAGTATACTTCTATCATATGCATGTACTCCCAATAAAAATTTCATCAATTTTGGAGTCAACCACAAGGAATTATAAGCTGTTACTTCTAAAGTAGTCTTTTCTCATAAAATTCATAACTCTCAATCTATACATCCAAAAATCACCATTTTTGGACACAATCAAGAAAACTCATCAAAATATCATTTCAAATTTTTCCATAATTTTTGAAGATCAGAAAAATTACGAAACTGAAAATCATAACAACCCTTAAAATCCCTTAATATCCCTTACTATCCCTTACTATCTCTTACTATCCCTTACTATCCCTTACCTCAAAAGAGCAGTACTTCTGATCGGTATGCAAAGCCGAAGGAAACTTGCACTGAATAGCAACTCTCAAAGTATCTAAATACTCACAAAATATGCTTCATAATATAGATAGAGAAAGAGAGAAAGCTTACGTTTTTAGTGTGATTTTCAATTCTAACTTAGCCCTCTATTTATAGGAAAATTTTAGTAGGCTTGACCTGCAACCTGATGGCTTTACCTGTTACTATTCCCACCCACCACATTTGAAATATAATTCAGCACATTTCTTCACCAACCACAAGTGGGGCCCACCAATTCTAGAATTTTCCATCAAAATGATAAACTCCGAAAATTCAACAATTTCTGAACCAGTCATCTCGTAAAATTCATAATAAATCATACATTCATTTTTAACGGTTCAAAATTTGTGGGCATATGCTCAACTTATATATATATAACATATCCAAAAATTACCACGATCTAACGGTCGGATTAAAAATTATAACCCTCGCAAAATATCTTAAAAATCCTGATTTTTAATACCTCCATTCCGACAAAAATACGGTTAAAGACCTCAACATTAACTCCTTCATTTTTAACCACAAAAATATATCCCTCATTTATATTCACATAAAATAAATATTTCCTTATCATATGAATCAATAATTAATTATTCACAAATAATATTACAGAATCACATTTATGACAACCAGGCCGTTCCGAGGAAAGAGGGGGCTTTCCAATAAGGATTTCTCCTTACTAACGCGCAATTAGATGACCAAACCTCTCCTTAGACAGAACTTTCTAGACATTGCCAATAATGCTATCTAATAATATTATTCAAATAATATGAATTATTGATCTGATAATAGAAAATACTGTGCAGCAACAATTATTGAAACAACAATAATATAAAATATCAACGCAACAATTATTGAATCAATAAAATAAAATATTGAACAGTAATTACTGTGACAATTATTCAGTAGTGCCTTCTTACGTAAGAATCAATAATTTCAAAAATACTGTGCAATACCGTGTGCTACTGTGCAATAACGCGTATTACTGTATTTTAACCACCGGGTATTCCAACAGTGTTAACGGTAACAACTACGCCGTTAATTATAAAAACTTAATTTTTTGTCGTTATCTTCATCTGACAGTTATTCTGTTATGGGGCCCACAAATAGCTGCGCCGTCGTACGAATATTCCCCGATAGAAAGAATATTCCACGACCAAACGAATATTCCCCGACAACAATGATTATTTTATAACCACTTGTGTATTTTGAAAAAAATTCATATATCACCCTTAACTTTAACATTTATCAATTTAACCATTTACTGAATTGTAATTATAAGAAAAATTGAATACTTTTATTTCATAAAATTCGGGGTCTTACACCCCCTCTATAAATAGAGGGCTTGTGGTTGCCATTTTGTATGAGAAAAAGGCGAGAAAACCCTGTCAATTTTTCTTTATACACACTATAAACTGAGTGCTTTCTCATTTCAAACACTTGTGAGCTTATATATTGCTATATTTTATCGGTAAAAACCGAGTGTTCATCCATTTAAAGCTATTTGAAGTCTTCTTTGGCTGCACACTGTAAGCCTTTCTTATATTTCTTAAAGCCTTTTTCTCCACTTTTGTGCACACACTATTATTCACGTTGAGAGTCGTGTTGTGTGTGTATGCCCGGACCGTCGGTCCATGGCTTTTATTATTTTTCTATATATATATATATAGAATGGATCAGGTCCGGGAGTCCGGACCTAATCAAAAACGGACCAATTTTTTTTTTTTTGCTTTTTTTAAAACAACTAATTTTTTTTAATATTTTATGAAACTGAAATTTTTTCATAATACAATATTTTGGGCGTGATTTGGATACCTATACAAAAAATGTATGTACAGTCTGCACAGATTGTACAGACATATTTTGTTATATGGATCCAAATCACGCCCAAAATACTGTATTATGTAAAAATTCAAGTTCCATAGTTTTTTATTTATTTATTTTTTAGTTGTTTTAAAAGAAAAGCAAAAAAAAAGGGTCCAGATTTTGGTCCGGTCCGGGAGTCCGGACTTGATCCGGCCTGTATATATATATATATATATATATATATATATATATATATATATATATATATATATATTTACTTTTCTGTCAGGCCTGGAGATCACTCCGTGGCCATTCACTCCGTGGCAGTAAATGACCACGGAGTGATCTCCAGGCCTGACAGAAAAGTAAATACACACACACACACACACACACACACACACACACACACACACACACACACACACACACACACACACACACACACATATATATATATATATATATATATATATTTACATTTTTGTCTGGCATGGAGTTTACTTCGTGGCCATTTATTGCTTTCATTTATATTTTAGCCCGCCTGGAGTTTACTTCATGGCGGTTTATCGTTTCTATATATATATTTACTGCTTTTTTATATATATATATATTTACATTTTCGTCCTGCTTGGAGTTTACTTCGTGGTAGTTGATTGTCCATATATATATATATATATATATTTACAGCTTTTATATATATAACTGTTTACAGCTTTCATACAAACTGTTACATCATGTGAGCCTAGGAATCATGTGATCACAGATTCAGTCTTCTGAATCTAGATTCGGTTCCTGTGATGGACATTTTTTCAGCTGTACATGGCTTGTAAACTATTCACGGTGTTTAAATTTCCTTAGATGGCTCTCATGCCCACAAGGAGTTTGACACTGCTTTTTATCTTATTTTCTCGAAGATGCTTCGCATCTTGAAAATAAAAGCAACCCAGCCGAACCTATAATAAAATAGAAGTATCAAAGGCCTTAATTACTATGGAGCATAAGGGTTTGAAAAATCTCTTTTACAAAACATCATTGCTATATCTTGTTAAAACTTAACTTTTATAAAAAATTCAAACCCTTTGTATATAGGTGCAAACGAGGCATAGCACTACTTCCAGATAATTGCACATTGATCTACACACACAAACACACATTCAGATAAAGGTTTGAATTGAAAAGTGGCGGTCACCGTGTTACAACGGATGTTGGGGGGGGTGCCTAACACCTTTCCTCCGCATAATCAAGCCCCCAGACCCTAACGAATCGCGATTTCAAAAACTAGTCAAATAATGTCACATCACTAGGTCAATGTGCAAACCCTTTCTCGGTTGAGTTGGTGCAACCATTTAAAAATACCAACTGGCACCTCTTATAGTCCAATCGTCAACATTTACATGTCGGACCTTTTCACAACTTATTTTTTCAAACAAATCTCACCTAATATGAGAACACCAAAAGACAAGAACAGAAAAGGGACAAATAAAAATCCCAATGTCGACAGGTGGCGACTCTGCTGGGGACATCCAGTAAGAGGGCTTAAGCCGCTATTTACAAACTTTTCAAAACTATTATATACTTGTGTGTGGATGTTGCATTTACATTTGAATGAATGTGTATGAATGCATTTACTTATTGCACTTAGTGCTTCGCACCATATTTGCCTGTGATATTAGTACTTCGCACATGTCATCATTTTCATACGGTGAGACGTGATGTATATGAATGTATGTTGTGTGGTCCCTCCA
Organism: Panax notoginseng; assembly: GCA_016801055.1. Taxonomy (NCBI): domain Eukaryota; kingdom Viridiplantae; phylum Streptophyta; class Magnoliopsida; order Apiales; family Araliaceae; genus Panax; species Panax notoginseng. Next base: position 35,306,822 of record CM029015.1, on the reverse strand, counting down.
TCAGGAGGCTATCCTATCGGTGTTTGATTACTGGACTTGTAGGGAGACTAATTCCAACGAGGCTCAGGAAAGGCATCACCCAAATTCGCTCCAGTTGAAAGACTGGATTAACTTTCCGTCAAGTAAATTGCGATGATTTGGGAACCTTCATGCCAAAAAACCGCGAGAGTAACCTAAGATATGTAACCCTCTGATAAACCAAATGCGGAGGGAAGTCTCTTCATACCTTCCCATTTCAATTGCTTGTAATTTCATTTACATGTCAATCTCAATGTAATGGAAAATATAAAGGACAATGTGTACATGTATTCCCTTTCATATCAAAACCTGTCATGCTATAAAACAACTGACATCCGTTTTGTAGGATAATAGTCCTAAAACGGACACATCACATAGCATGTCACATTTCTACATTCCCTAAGACTAAACTACATAAGTCTTTTATAGGGAAGCCATTGATCCCGTTGCCTGTTCAAAATCCAAAAAAGGTACTAAGCCTACCGTCAGACATGGCTACAAGTGCCCAACCTGATCCTCATCCTGTTTCCCGCGAGGAGTTCGAAGGATTAAGGAATCAAATAGCAGAATTGGCTGTCTTTCTAAAAGAACAAAGTAAAAACACTCGGGCCCAGACAATGCCTACTTAATCAGAGTCATTCACTCAAGCGGGCAGTCAGGATATTAACAGAAAGATAGAAACCCAGATACCTAAACCTCATTCCAATAAAGGAACCAACAAAACTGTGACGAACGAGAAATTTGTAATTTAATTTTAATATTTATTGAGTTAAATAAATATTTTTCGATGATTTAATTATTGGATTAAATAATTAATTGATGCAATTGTGGTAGATTAATTTAATTATATGTGTTGCAATTATTAAATTAATGTAGAGAATTTTTATTATTCGAGTATGTGATTGTGTGAGCTTATTGAATTAAATAAAATATTTAATTAAGCATGATGTTATTTAATTAATTTAATTATTAATTAGAGATTTAATAAATTGACATTATTTATTAATGAGAAAATTAATTATATGATTATGTAAATTTATGATAGATTATTATATTTATTTTATATTAAATTATATAAGATATTGATTTATTTATAAAGAAGTGTGACATTAATTAAACTATATTATAAAGCTCTATTAAATTAAATAGTTTTGAATTAATTTGCTAAGCCAAACATGACACTAAGGGAGGTTATGGGCAGTTAACCCATGACTGGGTTAACTGACCATAATACGCCAGTTCTTATATCGACGTCTTCTTCTTTTCTATTTTTTTTCTCTAAGTCTAAAATCACAGAGAGAGTTTGAGAACTTTGAGAGAAATTGTGAATACTGTGATTAAAGGAGAAGAAGTGTGAGAAGTTGGGAATTGTTGTCACCCTGTGTAATCTAAGCCGAGTATTCAAGGGTAATCCCTTCTTCCCAAATTTTTTTAAGTTACGTCTTTTAGTTTTATAATAATGGCCTTCAAAACTTCTGTTAATCTCTGTGAAGTGAGAAATTGTGTTATGTTATATCAAATTGTGTTTAATTATGTATATGTTGTAAACCATAACATCAAATTCATGAAAGCATGTCGTACGTATGTTTTTCAAAATAAACAGAGTACGTGATATGGCCATATGGCCTTATACGTGATAATTGATGTATTGATCATATATTATCCATAAATTTTACACTCCTATATTATTATGCATGTTGATACGAAGAGACCAAGCTTTAAATGAACGGATTTGGCTTTATAACGAATCCGTGGCGTTGAATTTTAGGAATTTATGTTAAAAACTTCAAGAACATCAAGAACAGAGGAAAAATTTATATTTTAATTCTGTGATTATATGTTTAATGGGTTAAAATCACTTTATAGATGTTATATTATGATTATACATGAATTATAACAAGTGAGTATGTCTAAATTCGTGTAGTAAATTAAATTGGAGTTTTTGGCTGTGTTCTACAATTTTCGCGAATTGCAGAACAGTTTCTGGTTCGCCGCGCCGCGGCGCCACACTCCCGCCTAAACATTCGCGCCGCAGCGCCACAGCGCTGCAGTGCCATGTGTCCGGCTGCAGCGCCACGGCGCCGCAGCGCGAAGATCAAGTATAACAGTGGCGCCGCAGCGCCACTCTCCAGAATGTTCAGAAATGCAATTTTAAAAATGTTTAAGTCTAACAATATGTTAGTGGATTATTGTAATGAACATGTAAACATGTTAGAAGAATAATGTGATGATAAAATAGTTGTATAACATGTAAATAACATAATTACATGTGGATTAAATTATTGATTACATAATTAGATTATTATTCATGAAGTGGTATTATGTGGCAGTAAATGTGATAAAGTGATTAAGTATAGTCAATAAATCAAAGTAGACAAAGAGAATGAGTTTTTGATGAACAGTTAAGTTATAATTAACTGGTATTGTGTATGTGAATGGTATGTAGGATTTAATTCAAAGAACGTGCTTAGTTAAAGTGTAATCTACGCACGAGACAAGTTTCCTAAACTTAAACTCTTAAATTGAGCAAGTTTCTTAACTCTACTTTTACATTGAGCAATTTATTTAAACTTATATTATTATTCAAGTTCAAGTATTATACTAAAGATTGATTATCTTTCAAAGCATGATTCAATTATACAATAATTGTTCTATTGTATACATTTGAGATTATTATTAAAATCGAATATCATTATTGGTGAACCTTTTTAGACTAGTGAATCTTAATGATTCAGCTAGTCCTTAGTTGATGAACGTTCTAAATTTCAGAACCCTTATTGAATTATCCAAACCAAACTTCCTTTGGTGCGGACTTGAATGTCAAACTGAGTTGAACAACCCTGAAAAAGGGATTCACTTATGCGTTAGCGTTAAGATATTGTGCACAGTATGGTACTAAGGGCTGATCCCCCTAAGTACGAGAAGAAGGTCAATAGTCTTATGACTGTTAAAGGTTTCAAGTATAACCCTTGTTAACCTAGGACATAGTTCAAGGTCTTATGACCCTCAGTATTCTTTTGATTCATGTTATTTATTCTTGATTCAAAAGTTAAGCTTTATTCAGATGTCGTTGATATTCGCATGTTATTATACTGTTGCTTCATTTTTTTTATACTTGTGGGCATTTGTGCTCACTCTTGCTTAATAATAACATTGCAGTTAAGAATGAAAGAAGCGATGAACCCTCCACTAGTAAGGGCAAGGGCAAAGTTAGCAAATGATGAAGACCTGCTATTTATTAACTGATGTATTTGTTTAAGACTTGAGTTATGTTGATGTTAAGACTTATTTGCTTAGAATTCCGCACAGATGTTTTAAGAATAGAGTAACCTGAGATTTATTTATGATTCAATTGATGTAACCCTTAAGGGAAGAGATTTTATTATGACTTCTATCTATTGTATGGTTTGATATTATTTATGGGTAGATAGATAGATGATGATTGTACAGTGAACACCAAATCCCGTGGAATCGAAGTACCCAGATTTGGGGGTGTCACAGGTTGGTATCAAAGCTGTAGGTTATGAACCTTAGGTGGGGGAACAACCTTAGGTAGTAACCTTATAGAATGAAGATAGTAAAGGAAAACTCTTATCGAGTTTTAAGAAATGAATTTTTAGTAATTCATTGAAGATAATAAAATACATTATGTGTCTATGTGTTAATTTATGTGCTCGTTAGTACGACTTAGTAACAAAAACTTAAAATTTTGTTGTCAGGATGACGAATGTTGGAGAAGCTAGTCAAGCTGGGGAGGAAGAACCCCGATTACCTATAGTACCTACAGAGGAGGAGACCCGAGACATACATGTTGTTAGGGAACAGTTAGTTCAGAGGGAGTCATCTCCATTGATCACCGTTGTTGGTCAGGAGCATGAGCCCGAGACTGATCCTGAGGAGGAGTTTGATGAGGAAGAGGAAGAAGAGGAGTTACCACGGTACACCGTTGATGTAGAGATGTATGACACATTATACGACCGTAACGTGGAATTACAAGACGAGGTTCAGGAATTGACTGAGCGAGCGACCGTTCAGCAGTCTACTCTCGAGCAGAAGGAGAGGGAGATCTCGACTCTTTACTCATGATTGGGAAATGTAGAATCGGAATTGGTCTATGAGAAGGGTCAAACCGAAGATAAGACTGAGGAGATAGAGAAGCTGAAGAAGGAACTAAAAGAAACCTCCAGAAGACTGAAAATAGCAGAGGAAGGATGGGTAAGAGAATCACATCGAGCTGATCGTGCAGAAAATGATAGTCGTGCAAAGAAGGCAAAGCTTGAAGACACGTACGCCACACTTAATCATGCGATGGATGAGGTTCAAGAGCGAGTGTTAAGGTACCCCATCCAGTTTGAAGGACTTCCATCGTATATGTTGGATCGCAGGACGATGTCTCGTATCATGAATGAGGAGCGTGGCAAGGCTATTGAGCACCTTGGAAGACAGGAATAGAATCTGTTTATTTATGTGAAAGACTTATATAGTTTTATGTAAATTCTGATGTGTTTATGAACTAAGGAATATGTTAATATTTGAATGTTTTAAATCCTGTGGATTCTTTAGTCCAGGATAGACGATGTAAATAGCAATATGCTATAGTTTAATGTTAAATTTTTTTTATTTGAATGAAAAGATATCAAGTTGTTTGAGATGATGTGTTAAGTGATATGTTAAATTGTTGAGTAATGTCTTAACTATGTAGAGAAATAAATAAAGTTCTAATAAACGTTTATTTAACAGAAAAATGCCGCCAAGGAGAAGACAACAACGTCAACCGGCTCAGGAAGGGTCAACCAATAATAACAATAATGCCAACGTTAATCCAGTTCAACAGCTAGTTAATTTACTAACTGGAGTCATGAATAACCAACCGCAAGCTCCACCTAGCACAACGTTTAAAGATTTTAAGGCGGTGGGACCGCCAGAGTTCAAAGGTTCCAGAAGCCTGATCGAGGCTCAAACGTGGGTGATGGAAATGGAGAAGGTTTTCGACGTTGCTAGGGTTTGAGAAGAACAGAAGACCATTTTTGCGACATTTATGCTGAAGTCTGAGGCTAGCTGCTGGTGGCAGGCAAACAAGATGCGAGGAGGTGAAGGTGTAATTACGTGGGAGAGATTCAAAGAGATGTTTTTCGAAATGTATTTCCCAGCTAGTTCGCAGAATCAGATGGAGGTGCAATTTCTGGAACTGAAACAGGGAAACATGAGCGTGCCTGAATACGCGGCTAAATTCGATGAGTTGGCAAGGTTTGCCCCGTATCAAGTACACACTGACGAGAGGAAAGCCAGACGATTCGAACAAGGACTGAAGCCTTGGGTATACAGCAAGGTATCAATGTTTCAACTCAACACATTTGCGGGAGTTTTGGAAAAGGCCATTCTCGCGGAAGGAGGAAGTGATGCAGTGACTAAGTACAACCAAGAACAGAAAAAGAAAAAGAGTGAGAATGAAGGTAATAACAAGACTGGTAAAAGTAATACTGGGAATAATAATAATCAGAAGAGGAAGTGGACGGATAACTCGACAGCTGGAAGTCAACACGGAGGGCAGAAAAAGAAGATAGAAGAATGTCCGACTTGCGGCAAGGCACATCTAGGAGTTTGTTTGAAGAGAAAGAGAGTGTGCTACAATTGTGGTCAGAAAGGCCACATAGCACCAAATTGTCCAAACCCAAAGAAGGGTGCTTGTTTCAACTGTGGTTCGAAAGATCATTTAGCAAGAGACTGTCCCAAGAAGGGATCGGGAGAATCAGGACAAGGAGGAAACAGGGGAAATAGCAGTGGAAATACCTTAACCATCACCGGACCACCTGCAACAAACCGACCAACCGCCAGAACTTTCAATATGACGGTGCAGGATGCAATCCAGTCTCGTGATGTGGTGTCAGGTATCATTCCGATCAATGAAATTAATGCTTACGTTTTATTTGATTCGGGTGCTACTTGTTCCTTTATATCCGATGACTTTGCTAATAGTTTAGATTTGCTTAAGGATGAATTGGAATATCCCATGATTATAGAAATTGCGAATAGAGAGATAATTCCTGTTAAGCATGTGTATAAGAATTGTAGAGTGGATATTAAGGGTAATATCATGAACGTAAATCTTATCCCTATTCGATTGGGGGAATTCGACGTTATATTGGGTATGGATTGGCTATCCAATTATGGGGCTGTAATTGACTGCCAAAAGAAGCGTATTAACCTTATGACTCCGTCAAAGGTTATGTTTTATGGTAGCAAGTCGCCTAGACAAGCGAGTTGTCTGACGATGTTGCAGGCCAGGAAGTTATTAAGACAAGGCTGTGTAGGATATTTAGCTTACATAGTCGACAGTCGAAAAGAGAACCCGAAGGTAGAGGAGATACCGATTGTGAGGGACTTCGTCGATGTATTTCCAGACGATTTGCCAGGACTTCCACCAGATAGAGAAGTAGACTTTGTGATTGATTTGGCGCCCGAAACTGCTCCAATATCGAAGGCACCATACCGAATGGCGCCAGTAGAAATGAAGGAATTAATGGTACAACTACAAGAATTGTTGGACAAAAAGTACATTCAACCGAGCGTATCACCGTGGGGAGCGCCGGTGTTGTTCGTGAAAAAGAAGGACGGATCGATGAGGCTCTGCATTGACTACAGAGAATTAAATAAGGTCACGATTAAGAACAGATATCCATTACCGAGGATCGATGATCTGTTTGATCAATTGAAGGGAGCAAAATACTTTTCCAAGATTAACTTGAGGAGTGGTTATCACCAACTGAAGGTGAGGCCAGAGGATGTACCGAAGACAGCGTTCCGAACGCGATATGGTCATTATGAGCTTTTAGTAATGTCGTTTGGTCTTACGAATGCTCCTGCAGCATTTATGGGACTAATGAATTGTGTATTCAAGCCGTTTTTGGACAAATTCGTGGTGGTATTTATAGACGACATTTTGGTATATTCCAAAACCAAAGAGGAACATGAAGAACACTTGAGGTTAACGTTGGAAGTATTGAGAAGGGAGAAGTTGTATGCTAAATTTTTGAAATGCGAATTCTGGATCGAGAGAGTACAATTTCTTGGTCACGTAATCGATAAAGATGGAATTTCGATAGATCCATCCAAAGTAGAAGCTGTGATTAACTGGGATCAGCCGAGAACGCCGTCAGAAGTAAGAAGTTTTCTTGGATTAGCAGGATATTATAGAAGATTCATACACGATTTTTCTAAAATCGCAACTCCGTTAACGAATTTAACTCAAAAAGCTGTGAAATTTGTTTGGACGGAGAAGTGTGAGGAGAGTTTTCAAGAATTAAAGAAGAGGTTGAGTACAGCGCCTGTGTTATCTCTTCCGGCTGATATAGGAAATTTTGTTGTTTTTAGCGATGCGTCGCATAATGGACTTGGCTATGTGCTGATGCAAAACGACAAAGTCATTGCGTATGCATCACGGCAGTTGAAGGATTACGAGAAGGGTTACCCAACCCATGATTTGGAGTTAGCTGCAGTTGTTTTTGCTTTGAAAATTTGGAGGCACTATCTATACGGGGAGAAGTGTGAAATATATACGGACCACAAGAGTCTGAAATATATTTTTTACACAGAAAGATTTGAATATGCGTCAAAGAAGATGGTTGGAATTAATCAAGGATTATGACTATGAGATTTTATACCATCCGGGTAAGGCTAATGTGGTTGCCGACGCCTTAAGTAGAAAGGGTCGTGAGAAATTGATGATGTTGACTGCTCAGCAGGAGCTAATTGCAGATATGGAGAAACTGGAGTTAGAAGTGAAGTATCCTATGGAGATTGATGAGAAGCTATTTCAGATGCAATCTGGTACAACTCTACTAGATAGAGTGAAGGAGGCTCAGCTTCAGGATGATGAATGCAAAAAGGTAACATCGAAGATATCTGAAGGAACCGAACCAAGATTTAAGATGGATAAGGAAGGAATATTGAGATTTGAAAGCAGAATTTGGGTTCCGCCAGTACAAGAAATTAAGGAAGAAATTTTGAGTGAGGCTCATAGTTCAAGATATTCGATTCACCCTGGTAGTACAAAAATGTACCAAAATCTTCGACAACATTTCTGGTGGCCAAAGTTGAAACGTGATGTTGCAGAATGTGTTGCCAAACACCTGACATGTCAGAAAGTTAAAGCAGAACATTAGAGACCGAGTGGATTGCTACAACCGTTGGAGATCCCAGAATGGAAATGGGAACATATTACGATGGACCTCGTGGTTGGCCTTCCGACGACTCAGAAAGGCTACGACGCAGTATGGGTTATCGTTGACCGACTAACGAAATCCGCTCACTTCCTTCCTATCAAAATCAGATTTAACTTAGATCAGTTGGCAAGATTATATGTGAAAGAGATTATTTCGAGGCACGGAGTGCCGGTGTCTATTGTTTCCGATAGGGATCCGCGCTTCACATCAAATTTCTGGAAACGTCTTCTGGAATGCATGGGTACACAACTGCGAATGAGTACAGCTTACCACCCTCAAACAGACGGACAGAGCGAACGAACGATTCAAACACTGGAAGATATGTTACGAGCCTGTGTAATAGACTTCAAAGGAAATTGGGATGATCACCTACCATTGGTAGAGTTCGGCTACAACAACAGTTACCACGCTAGTATTGGTATGCCGCCTTACGAAGCGTTATACAGCAGAAAGTGCAGAACTCCGCTTTATTGGGATGAAGTTGGTGAAAGATAATTGCTAGGGCCAGAATTGGTACAGCAGACGGCAGAAATAGTCAAAGTGATCCGAGCACGACTGGTAGCAGCTCAAGATCGACAGAAGAAATACGCTGATCCACATCGTAGAAATATCGAGTTTGAACCAGGTAGTTATGTTTTCTTGAAGGTCTCTCCCTGGAAGGGAAAGATCAGGTTCGGAAAGAAAGAAAAATTGAGCCCAAGATTTATTGGACCCTTTGAGGTACTGCGAAGAATTGGAGAAGTTACGTACGAGGAAGCCTTACCTCCAGCACTCGAGAATATGCATAACGTCTTTCATGTTTCTGTGTTACGACCTTACAAACCTGATTACAAGCATATAATTGAATACGAACCCTTGTATTTTGAGAAAGACTTATCTTATGAAGAAATTCCTATCCAAATTGTCGACCGAAAAGAACAAGTTCTGAGAAATAAAGTAATACCTTCTGTTAAGGTAATTTGGAGGAACCACAATGTTGAAGAAGCTACGTGGGAACTCGAAGAGAATATGTTGAAGAACTACCCTCATTTATTTACTTAATTATTTGTAAGCGATTCTGGGGGCAGAATCTTTGTAGGGGGGGGGAAGAATGTAACGGGTCGAAATTTATTAAGTCGTGATTCTGGGGACAGAATCCTTTTAAGGGGGGAAAGATGTGACGAACGAGAAATTTGTAATTTAATTTTAATATTTATTGAGTTAAATAAAATTTTTTCGATGATTTAATTATTGGATTAAATAATTAATTGATGCAATTGTGGTAGATTAATTTAATTATATGTGTTGCAATTATTAAATTAATTTAGAGAATTTTTATTATTCGAGTATGTGATTGTGTGAGCTTATTGAATTAAATAAAATATTTAATTAAGCATGATGTTATTTAATTAATTTAATTATTAATTAGAGATTTAATAAATTGACATTATTTATTAATGAGAAAATTAATTATATGATTATGTAAATTTATGATAGATTATTATATTTATTTTATATTAAATTATATAAGATATTGATTTATTTATAAAGAAGTGTGACATTAATTAAACTATATTATAAAGCTCTATTAAATTAAATAGTTTTGAATTAATTTGCTAAGCCAAACATGACACTAAGGGAGGTTATGGGCAGTTAACCCATGACTGGGTTAACTGACCATAATACGCCAGTTCTTATATCGACGTCTTCTTCTTTTCTATTTTTTTTCTCTAAGTCTGAAATCACAGAGAGAGTTTGAGAACTTTGAGAGAAATTGTGAATACTGTGATTAAAGGAGAAGAAGTGTGAGAAGTTGGGAATTGTTGTCACCCTGTGTAATCTAAGCCGAGTATTCAAGGGTAATCCCTTCTTCCCAAAATTTTTTTAAGTTACGTCTTTTAGTTTTATAATAATGGCCTTCAAAACTTCTGTTAATCTCTGTGAAGTGAGAAATTGTGTTATGTTATATCAAATTGTGTTTAATTATGTATATGTTGTAAACCATAACATCAAATTCATGAAAGCATGTCGTACGTATGTTTTTCAAAATAAACAGAGTACGTGATATGGCCATATGGCCTTATACGTGATAATTGATGTATTGATCATATATTATCCATAAATTTTACACTCCTATATTATTATGCATGTTGATACGAAGAGACCAAGCTTTAAATGAACGGATTTGGCTTTATAACGAATCCGTGACGTTGAATTTTAGGAATTTATGTTAAAAACTTCAAGAACATCAAGAACAGAGGAAAATTTTATGTTTTAATTCTGTGATTATATGTTTAATGGGTTAAAATCACTTTATAGATGTTGTATTATGATTATACATGAATTATAACATGTGGGTATGTCTAAATTCGTGTAGTAATAAATTAAATTGGAGTTTTTGGCTGTGTTATGCAATTTTCGCGAATTGCAGAACAGTTTCTGGTTCGCCGCGCCGCGCCGCCAGACTCCCGCCTAAACATCCGCGTCGCAGCGCCACAGCGCTGCAGTGCCATGTGTCCGTCTGCAGCGCCACGGCGCCGCAGCGCGAAGATCAAGTATAACAGTGGCGCCGCAGCGCCACTCTCCAGAATGTTCAGAAATGCAATTTTAAAAATGTTTAAGTCTAACAATGTGTTAGTGGATTATTGTAATGAATATGTAAACATGTTAGAAGAATAATGTGATGATAAAATAGTTGTATAACATGTAAATAACATAATTACATGTGGATTAAATTATTGATTACATAATTAGATTATTATTCATGAAGTGGTATTATGTGGCAGTAAATGTGATAAAGTGATTAAGTATAGTCAATAAATCAAAGTAGACAAAGAGAATGAGTTTTTGATGAATAGTTAAGTTATAATTAACTGGTATTGTGTATGTGAATGGTATGTAGGATTTAATTCAAAGAACGTGCTTAGTTAAAGTGTAATCTACACACGAGGCAAGTTTCCTAAACTTAAACTCTTAAATTGAGCAAGTTTCTTAACTCTACTTTTACATTGAGCAATTTATTTAAACTTATATTATTATTCAAGTTCAAGTATTATACTAAAGATTGATTATCTTTCAAAGCATGATTCAATTATACAATAATTGTTCTATTGTATACATTTGAGATTATTATTCAAATCGAATATCATTATTGGTGAACCTTTTTAGACTAGTGAATCATAATGATTCAGCTAGTCCTTAGTTGATGAACGTTCTAAATTTCAGAACCCTTATTGAATTATCCAAACCAAACTTCCTTTGGTGCGGACTCGAATGTCAAACTGAGATGAACAACCCTGAAAAAGGGATTCACTTATGCGTTAGTGTTAAGATATTGTGCACAGTATGGTACTAAGGGCTGATCCCCCTAAGTACGAGAAGAAGGTCCATAGTCTTATGACTGTTAAAGGTTTCAAGTATAACCCTTGTTAACCTAGGACATAGTTCAAGGTCTTATGACCCTCAGTAATCTTTTGATTTATGTTATTTATTCTTGATTCAAAAGTTAAGCTTTATTCAGATGTCGTTGATATTCGCATGTTATTATACTGTTGCTTCATTTTTTTTTATACTTGTGGGCATTTGTGCTTACTCTTGCTTAATAATAACATTGCAGTTAAGAATGAAAGAAGTGATGAACCCTCCACTAGTAAGGGCAAGGGCAAAGTTAGCAAATGATGAAGACCTATTATTTATTAACTGATGTATTTGTTTAAGACTTGAGTTATGTTGATGTTAAGACTTATTTGCTTAGAATTCCGCACAGATATTTTAAGGTTAGAGTAACCTGGGATTTATTTATGATTAAGTTGATGTAACCCTTAAGGGAAGAGATTTTATTATGATTTCTATCTATTGTATGGTTTGATATTATTTATGGGTAGATAGATAGATGATGCTTGTACAGTGAACACCAAATCTCGTGGAATCGAAGTACCCGGATTTGGGGGTGTCACAAAAACTCCTGAAATAACAAAACTCAGGGATGATTAAGAAACTGGGGATAAAAAAAAGACCTTTTCACAACTCTTACAGTCCAATCGTCGACATATACATGTCGGACCTTTTCACAACTTATTTTTTCAAACAAATCTCACCTAACACGAGAACACGAAAAGACAAGAACAGAAAAGGGACAAATAAAAATTCCGACGTCGACAGGGCGATGCATAGAATTGCTACAGTATACCACCCTCAAACCAGTGGCCAAACAGAGGTATCTAATAGGGAAGTGGAGAGAATTCTGGAGAAAATAGTGAATCTAACGCGAGAAGACTGGTATGTGAAGTTGGATGACGCTCTATGGGCGTTGTATCACATCGCATACAAGACACCGATTGGCATATCTCCATATTAGCTTGTTTACGACAAAGCATGTCATCTCCCAGTGGAACTTGAGCATAAAGCCTATTGGGCTTTTCCGAAGCTAAATTTTGAACCCATGACTGCAGGTGAGAAGCGACTTCTCCAACTTAACGATCTAGATGAATTTCTCCTGCAAGCTTATGAAAATTCTAATTTGTACAAAGAGAGAGTTAAGCGTTGACACGATCAGAAAATTATTGAAAGAAAGTTTAAGCCAGGTCAAGCAGTGCTCCTCTTTAACTCAAGATTAAAGCTTTTCCCCGAAAAGCTAAATTCTTGATGGTCGGTGTGACGAACGAGATTTTTGTATTTAATTTTAAATATTTAATGAATTAAATAAATATTTTGTTGATTTATTTATTGAGTTAAATAAATATTTGATGAAATTATTGTGGATTAATTTGATAAAGTGTTATACATTAATTAAATTAATGTTGGATAATTTTATAGTTCAAAGTGTGAATTTAATTGGGATAATTAAATTAAATAAGTTGTTAAATAATTATAATGTTGTTCTAATTAATTTAATAATTAATTAGAGATTTAATGATTTGTTATAATCAATAAATAAGAATTTTAGTTGTGTGATAATTTAATTTAATGAGTAGTATTGGCTTTAATTTAATTGAATTTAAATAATGTAATTTGATTAACTAACGTGTGACAAATAAACTATATAATAAATGAGTTAATTAAAATAAATGGAAAAGGAGCCTTTTATTGCCAAGCCAAACATGGTCTTAAGAATATGGGATCAGTTAAGGCCATGATGCGCTTAACTGATACCTATGTTGTGCTAGTTATTATTTATACGTATTATATTATCTGCCTTATATTAACGTACTCCATTCCTAAAGCTAAGTCAGAGAAATTACAGAGAGAAAAAGAGAGAAAATTTGAGAGAAATTGAGATTTAAAAAAGAGTTTGGAGAATTGAAGAAGAATTCCTATCATCATGCTTAATCTAAACAAGAAATCAAGGGTAAATTCTTACTTTCAAGCTTTAGTTGTGTTCTTGAGTTTTTCATAGAAAACTTGATTTTTTTTGTTTAAATTGATGAGATATTGTGGTAGATATAAATAAATGATTTATAATTTATTAGTTATTTTTTACAAACGATTTTGGAGTAATTTAATCCATGAAATCTGTTAACGCATGAAGAACTTGAGTTTTGGTGATATATATACAATATGTATGATTTTGGTGTTAAAATTAGAGTTTTGGTTAATGAATTGATTAGATAGTTGTTATATATGTTATCATGTATATATAATCTATTATATGTGGTTTAGAAACGATTTTCAGAAATCAAATTTGTATGAAATAGGTTTTAAAGTAAATATTAGAGTTTTGTGAAAATAAGTACAAAAAGGTTGATTTTAAAGTCAAAATTAGTGTTCAATTCATGTTGTAATCTGTAAATTAACAATTGTTTACGTTAATTCATTCAAATATGAAAAAAATGCAAGTTGTATGTGTGACGCCCCCAAAATAGGTATACACAACCCATTATTAGTCGCCAAATACATGATACATAATTTAAATACAAACTTCATTTATACAATACGACAAAACGTAGCTGAGAGTTTTAACACGAATATTGTCTCATAGACAATATCCAAACTCAAATAGAGTCCTCATTACAATTATTATCACACTATTTTATAGAATAGTGAGGACTACTACAACCACCATCTCGGACCGTCACTCCATTCCCTGACTAGTCCCGGCTATGTTCTCATTTCCTGAAGAGAACAATGAAAACAAAGGGTGAGCTCAACTAGCCCAGTAAAGAATATTATGACTAAGATAATGCATAATAAATTATCGTTAGCCTTCAACAGTGTAAAACTGATAGAATACAATAGACAACAAGTCTAACTGCAGCGGAACAAATAATCCATTAGAAGAGTCAAGTCGAGCATGATATCTACTATCTTCTATGATTTAGGAGTTCATCATCAATATTTTATCTCTGTAAAACATTTCAATAAATAATCCACATCACCGAATTATCCATGCACTATGACCAAGGATATTCGTTAATATCACATCCACGAATTATCCATGCACTACAGGCCAAGGATATTCGTTATTATCACCAGTGATCATGATCATGCCAAACAACTGTCCATCAGTGCACTACGGGCCAATGAGGAATTTTACCACATCATTTATAATATTACAGGTCATGATTATACCGATACATAATTCCTGGTCATAATCATACCAATCAACAGTCCGTCTATGCACTACGAGCCAAAGATGACTTTCATCACAATATAAGCATAAAGAAGATGACAATGATATAAGCATCAATCAAACGAAATCAAGCATAAATATTAAAGATTTTTAATTTATTCAGAGTTTAAAAATGTCCAAATTGTCAACATGATAACTGCTTTGTGGAGTAAAAATTCAAGAATAATATTCATGTATCAAAAATAATTTGGACAAAAAAGAAATCAATTTTTATCGTGAATAGTCCCCCGGGTGAATAGTACCCGAGTGAATAGTACCCCGTGAATAGTATTTCGCGAATAGTACCCCGGCATGAAAAGATTAAAATTTAACAAAAATATTCAGAAAAATATTTCTGTGAAACGATACTAGATGAAGCGCAAATTTCAAGGATATTCTACTAATTTCAAGGAGTATAGAAGTAATACTTATCAAAATAAGTGTAGAATTATGAATATGAAACGAAATAATATTACTTACATATTATAGAGTATGGAGGAAAATATTATTTCTTACGAATATTGAACAAAAATAATATCCCTTACCTTAAAAGAAGAGTACTTCTGAATGGTATAGCGGGGATATTCTTGAAGAAAACTTATACTGTTTTCTACACTCAAAGCTTCCTTAAACTCAAAAGAAATATGCTCAATATTATAGAAGAAGAATTCTCTGATTCTAGTGTGATTTTCATTTCTAAACTAAGCATCCTATTTATAGGAGAATGTCAGGATACTATTTAGGAAAATCATGGATGCACAGTAGGAAGAAAATCACGGACTGAATTGGCTGAATTCTGAATTCACATGATTTTACTATACAACACTATGTTGCACTATGCAGTACTATTCAAACACTATATATTACTATACAAATACTATGCAATACTATGCAATAAAATAAAATAATATATATTGTTAGTTTCCAGAGGCAAAATAGTTATCTATAAGGGGGGGTTTGAATAGATATTTAAATTATTTTCGAAATACTTGTTAGTTTTGATAATGACTTAAACACAGCGGAATAGTGATTTGTTTGTTTTCCCTTTAAGATATAACGAGTTAATGGAAGTTAAGCAGTTATAACAAGAATATAAGAGACACAATGTTTTTAAGTGGTTCAGAGCACTTAAAGCTCCTAGTCCACTCTCCTCGAGTAGGAAATCCACTAAGAATATCTTTATACTTTCTGAATCTCACAGATTCCTTCAAGACCAACAGTCTTGAAACTTCTTAGTTCACTTTTGAACTCTTCAAGTCCAGCAGACTTGGCATTTCTCAGTTCACTTAGAACTCTTCAAGTCCTTCTGACTTGGAACTTCTTACCTTACTTGATAATAGTTAAGTTCTTGAATGGTGCTACTCAGTTACCGTTAAGCTTGTGTTTGAAAGAACTGAGTAGCTGAGCAAGCTTTCTTTTTGAGATCGTGGAGTTGCATTGAGTGTTCTTCAACATTTTTGTTCAATGCTTGCTTAATCTTTTCATCTGCTGATGTTTTGTATATATGATGCCTTTGAAATGTACCCATTGAAGACATCCCTTGAAGCATTAATTGCGTTTTACATTTCTGAGCTTTGATGGAGAATTTTTGCACAACTTCAGATTTGCAGTCTGACCCACTGATACAACAGACTGTTGTCTCACCTAACACCTGAAAAGGTATTTTCTGCTGACCCAAAGTCCTTTACTTAGCTTCTTCAATACGTTTCTTTATTATATACTAAGGATGATTGTTGTGTTGTGACGCCCCAAAAATAGGTATACATCACCCATTCTGAGTCGACAAATACATGGTACTTAAATTAAATACAAACTTCTTTTATACAATACGACAACATCGTAGCTTAGAGTTTTTACATGAATATTGTTTCATAGATAGTATTCAAACTCAAATGAAATCCTCATTACATTTATTATCACACTACTTCATAGAATAGTGAGGACTACTATAGCCACCATCCCGGACCGTCACTGGTTTCCCCGACTAGTCCCGACTACGTTCTCATTTCCTGAATAGAACAATAAAAGCAAAAGGGTGAGCTCAACTAGCCGAGTAAGAAATATTATGACTAAAATACTGCAGAATAAATTATCGTTAGCCTCCAACAGTGTTAAACTGATAAAATACAATAAACATCAAGTTTAACTGTAGCGGAACAAGTAATCCATTAGAAGAGTCAAGTAGAGCATGATAACTACTATCTTCTATGATTTAAAAAGTTTTTCATCAACTTTATCGCTGAGACTCAGCTTAATAATTAATCCACATCATCGAATCATTCCTGCACTACGGCCAAGGATATTCATTAGTATCACGACCATGAATTATCCATGCACTACGGGCCAAGGATATTCGTGTTTTCATCAATGGTTATGATCACACCAACAACTGTCCATCAATGCACTACAGGCCAATGAGGACTTTTATCACATCATTTGTAACATTAAGATCATGATTATACCGAATAATCTTTGGTCATAATCATACCAATCAATAGTACATCTTTGCACGTAAGCAACATATGACTTTTATCACAATATAAGTATGAGGATGATGACAATGATATAAGAATTCAATTAAAAGAAGCAAAGGATAAATTTTTAAAGATTTATAATTTAATTTGTCCAGAATTCAATAATGTCCAAATTGTCAACATGATACTGCTTTGTGGAGTAAAATTCAAGAATAATATTGTATCAAAAATGATTTAGACCCAAAAAAAATTAATTTTTGTCATGAATAATACTCCGGGTGAATAGTACCCAAGTGAATAGTACCCCGTGAATAGTACTTTGGGAATAGCACCCCGTAAATAGTACCCCAACATGAAAAATGCCCCGAATAATCGAGTGAATAGTACCCGAGTGAATAGTAACCTATGAATAGTAACCCGTGAATAGTAACTCGGTATGAAAAGTACCCCGAATTCTCGGGTAAATAATATTCGAGTGAATAGCAATCGAGTGAATAGTAACCCGTGAATAGTATCCCTACTGAAAAATTGATATTTAATAAGAAAGTTCAGATCAATATTTCAATGAAATGATGCTGGATGAAGCGCAAAACTCAAGGATATTCCACTAATTTCAGGAATTATAGAAGCAATACTTACCACGGTAAGTTTAGATGAAAAGAAGTAATATACGAAACTACAAATGGATTTTCAATGTCATGTGGTAGTCCGCGTAGGTAGATCATTTCCACAATTTAATAACAATTGAATATGAAGGGTTATTCACCAGGCATGCGGTAGTCTGCGTAGACAAGTTATTCCCACAGAATAATAAAGAATGGAATAATAAAAAATTTCAGGATGCATGCGGTAGTCCGCGTAGACAGGTTATTCCCACAGA
Organism: Panax notoginseng; assembly: GCA_016801055.1. Lineage (NCBI taxonomy): Eukaryota > Viridiplantae > Streptophyta > Magnoliopsida > Apiales > Araliaceae > Panax > Panax notoginseng. The sequence goes on along the minus strand of CM029015.1, from coordinate 35,288,642 downwards.
ATAATAAAGAATGGAATAACAAAAGATTTCACCATGCATGCGGTAGTCTACGTAGACAGGTTATTCCAACAGAATAATAAAGAATGGAATAACAAAAGATTTCACCATGCATGCGGTAGTTCGCGCAGACAGGTTCTTCTCACAGAATAATAAAGAATGGAATAACAAAAGATTTCACCATGCATGCGGTAGTCCGCGTAGACAGGCTATTCCCACGGAATAATAAAGAATGGAAGAGCCAAAGGATTTCACCATGCATACGGTAGTCCACGTAGACAGGTTATTCTAACAGAATAATAAATAATGGAATAACCACCCTTACGAGTATTGAAAGAAAATAACTCTCTTCATGAATACGAAAGAAATAATACTTCTTACGAATACAACAAATAATATCCCTTATGAATATTGAACGAAGATAATATTTCTTACGAATACGAAAAATAATATCGTAAGCGAATATGAAATAAATAACACCCTTACGAATACCAAATAAATAATATCCCTTACCTTAAAAAAAATTTGGAGACTGCACTGGGGTAATAGAAGAATACTCTTTTTTTTTTCTCTCTAAAGTTTCAGCGAATTCGTAAAAAATAATGAAGGAACTATTTATAGAAAAAAAGATTGACTAGTAACTAATTCATGAACGACCCATATTAATTTACTTTTAAACGGATGATCCTTATTGATTTACTATTAAAACTTAAAGCAATGGTCCATACTGATTTACTATTAAAACTTTAAACCAGCGATCCATATTGATTTACTATTATAACTTTCCACCAGCGGTCCATATTGATTTAATATTATATCTTCAACCAATGGTCTGAAAAATTAACATATCCCCTCATGGAATAATAATCCAAACTTATAATAACCACCTCATAACAAACCCCTCTATTTATATCAAAAATTAAATAAATATTTACCACAAATCACTTATTTTTAATCAACACATTTTTAATCTTTCAACAATTATTCATCATTAATATTATAACTCACAATATTTAACAACTAGATCATTCCCAGGAAAAATGAGGCTTTCTGATAAGGATTTCTCCCTATTAGAACACAATTAGGTGACCAAACCTCTCCTCGACAGAACTTTCTAGACATCGTCAATATTGCAAATAATAATATGAATAACTTTGTTGTCTCAATTATTAATTAAATAATATAAAATATTATGCAGATGATACTGTGACAATAATTGAATCAAATAACATCAGATACTATGCAGCAATTACTGTAGCAATTAATTTAGTATAACTGAGTGACTTCTCACGTAAGCATTAATAATCAATATCGTTTGCTACTATGCAACCATGCGTATTACTGTACTTTTACCACCGGGTATTTCAACAGTTTAACGGTAAAACTTTCGTCGTTATTTTATAAAAAGATATTTCTGTCGTTTTCTAACTCCGACAGTTATTCCATTATGGGGTCCACCAATGATGGTGTCGTCGTACGAATATTTCTCGGCGGAAAGAATATTCCACGACCAAATGAATATTCCCCGACACAACGAATATTTTATATCAACTTACTTACTTTGCAAAATTTTCACATATCACCCTTAACTTTAACCTTTAATCAATTTAACCATTAAATAGAGTAATAATTATAAGAAAATTGAATACTTTCATTTCATAAAATTTGGGGTCTTATAATCTCCCCTCCTTATGAAATTTCGCCCTTGAAATTTACGTACGTACGTGGTATGCCGAAGAAGTGAGGATACCTTGTTTAGATTCTAACTCTTGAGGTATAACCTTTGAGTGTAGAATATATTCATTCTTATCCAATATTTTAACAGGTATCTCCTCATATGTTAAATCTTCTGCTATCTCGTCTAGTTCTAATAATGTGGTTCGGGTCGTCCACATATTTACGTAACATCGATACGTGAAAAACGTTATGAACACGCGACATAATTGGCGGTAAAGCTAGTCTATAGGCCACAGTTCCTACTCGATCAAGGATTTCAAATGGCCCAATTAAGTCGAGGGTTGAGATTTACTCTCTTCTTCGATTCTTACTTCTAGAATAACACCCTCTTGAATCTTCTTCTTCACATTCATCAGCTCTGAGTCTGTAGCTTGAGTGGCTTTAACTTTATCGATTAAAGTCGATTCTGATCATATATATTCGCTATCTTCACATAGGTTCTTGGAGTCTTTAATTCTATCTTCATCTTTTGTAAGTCGTACGAAATTGGTCTTTGTGTTAACAATATCGCACTCATAAATGCATACGATCTTTTACTCAACGCGTCAGCTACCACGTTCACTTTTCTGGAATGGTATTGGTATGGTCGTAATCTTCAACAGCTCGAGCCAACGTCTTTGGAACATGTTACGTTTGTTCTGGGTAAAGAAATATTTGAGGGTTTTAGAATGGGTTTAAGGTCAATGCAAAATTTGATTTCAGCTCTGGGGGTAGGCTAGGAAGTCTTCAGGGAATACGTCAGGAAATTCACTAACAACAGAAATTTTATTCAAATCTGACGTATTTTTGTTCAAGTCCATGACATGGGCTAAGAAAGCTTGACATCCGTTTTTCAATAAACGAATGAATTTATGGCTTGATATGAAAGTATTTGACTTTAGTGGTTTGATTACTTGAATTCGCATAACAGGTTGGTTAAGAATATGAAAGCTAATAACCTTACGAAAATAATCGATTTTAGCATGATGAGTAGTTAACCAATCAATCCCTAAAATCATATCAAAGGCAAGTATTTTCAAATAGATAAGATCGACAGGTAACGTGAAAGTGTCGATTTGAATCAAATAGGAGTTATAAACAGTGGATGTAACGAAGGTTTCTCCCAACGGATTTTCAACAGATAAGTCAAAGTCTAATTTCTCCATAGTTAAATTTAAACGTTGAGCGCAAGTAGGAAAAATAAAAGAGTGGATAGAACCGGTATCTAATAAGGTATAGACTTCGCAAGAATTTATAATTAACTAACCCGTGCTAACTTTGTTCAGGTTACCTACTTTTTGGGAAGTCACAAAAAATGTTCTTCCTTGAACTACCGATTTTGTCTTGTCTGGGATGGCCTTTGATGCCTCCATCCTAGCCAGACTTGACTTCGGTGTACTACAAAATCGGGCTAGGTGACCTTCTTTTTTGTAATTGTAACACACTTTGGACTACTGCGTACAGTTTGGACTGATGTGTCCCTCCCCTCCGTATTTGTAGCATACGATCGATGATCGTTCTCCTTCTTTAACAACGGGTGCTAGTGCTAACGTCTTTCCATCATTATTAAATCTCCTCTTCTTAAAATTTCCACTCTTATTATCTTGGCCATGATTACCACCGAAGTGGTTACCATTTCTGGCATGTTGATTCCCTCCACGTTTGTTGTCACCGCTTCGATGACTGCTACCACTGGTATTATCATTTTGCCAACTGCTCTCTCTTGGTTGGGTTGACTGGTTATCGTGCTCCAATAACTGAGCCCTATTTACAACATCTGAATACAAACACAGTCTGTGAGAAATTAGATATTGACGTATCTTGGGTTTCAAACCTCTTAGAAACATCCGCATCATTCTCTCCTCATTATTAACCAAGTAGGACGCAAACCGGGATAACTCGGCAAACTTAGTTTCGTACTGCGACACAGTCATATTATTCTGCTCCAGCTTGATGAACTCTACCTCCTTCATGTGACGAATACTTTCGGGAAGGTACTTGTCGTTGAATAGTTCTTGGAACTTCTCCCAAGACATCTTCAGTGCGATAGGTTGAGTACGCTTTACCGATTTCCACTAGTAATCTACCTCTCCTCGCAACATGAAAGTGGCAAAGGAAGCCTTTTGCTCCTCGGAGCATCCTAAGACATTAAATATCTTGGTAATCTGATTTATCCACGTCTCTACCTTAAGTGGTTTTGGCTCTCCAATAAATTTCGGTGGTCCCAGCTCCTTGAACTGTTTAGCGGTGACTGTCCGAGAGTTGCCAGTGTTTCCACCTGCATTTTGAACAGGAGTCGCTCTCGCCTGATGTTGCATAAATTGCATAAAGCCTCTGAATATCCCATCGTTCATCATTTGGTCAGTGTTGTTATTTTCCTGAGGATTATTGCCTTCCTGATGCACATTATCCTGGGTATTGATCGTTGGTGATTTAACGGTCTCATGTGCTTTATTGCTATTCTCGACATTTTCGGATGCCATTTTCAAATACTGCCACAAAACAAGGGTTAATTGACATGTCATATATTATCCCTATACTCTGACCGACCAAATAAATACCAAATAAACTTAGGTAAATCATACTAGCGAAGGAATTTTTCGTCTCTCCCCTCCTAGTTCTAGTCTCACATCTCAGCCAGGGATCATATCCCTAAGCTCTGATACCAATTGTGACGGTCCCAAAATAGGTATACATCACCCATCTTGGGTCGCCAAATACATGATACTTAAATCAAATACAAACTTCTTTTATACAATACGACAACAGCGTAGCTTAGAGTTTTTACACGAATATTGTCTTATAGACAGTATTCAAACTCAAATGAAGTCCTCATTACATTTATTATCTCACTACTTCATAGAATAGTGAGGACTACTATAGCCACCATCTCGGATCGTCACTCGTTTCTCCGACTAGTCCCGACTACGTTCTCATTTCCTGAATAGAACAATAAAAGCAAAAGGGTGAGCTCAACTAGCACAGTAAGAAATATTATGACTCATAATGCAGAATAAATTATCGTTAGCCTCCAACAGTGTTAAACTGATAAAATACAATAAACATCAAGTTTAACTGCAGTGGAGCAAGCAATTCATTAGAAGAGTTAAGTAGAGCATGATAACTACTGTCTTCTATGATTTAAAAAGTTTTTCATCAACTTTATCGCCGAGACTCAGCTTAATAATTATTCCACATCATCGAATCATATCTGCACTATGGCCAAGGATATTCATTAGTATCATGACCACGAATTATCCATGCACTACGGGCCAATGATATTCGTGTTTTCATCAATGGTTATGATCATACTAACAACTGTCCATCAATGCACTACATGCCAATGAGGACTTTTACCACATCATTTGTAACATTACGGTCATGATTATACCGAATAATCTCTGGTCATAATCATACCAATCAATAGTACATCTATGCACATAAGCCACAAATGATTTTTATCACAATATAAGCATGAAGATGATGACAATGATATAAGAATTCAATTAAAAGAAAGCAAAGGATAAATTTTTAAAGATTTATAATTTAATTTATCCAGAATTCAATAATGTCCAAATTGTCAACATGATACTGCTTTGTGGAGTAAAATTCAAGAATAATATTGTATCAAAAATGATTTAGACCGAAAAAAAATTAATTTTTGTCATGAATAGTACTCTGGGTGAATAGTACCCTGTGAATAGTACTTTAAGAATAGTATCCCGTGAATAGTACTCCCGCATGAAAAATGTCCCGAATACCCGAGTGATTAATACCTGAGTGAATAGTACTCGAGTGAATAGTAACCCGTGAATAGTAACTCGGTAGAAAAAGTACCCCGAATCCTCGGGTGAATAATATTCGAGTGAATAGTAACCAGTTAATAGTACCCTGGGTGAAAATATTGATATTTAATAAGAAAGTTCAGATCAATATTCCAATCAAATGATATTGGATGAAGCGCAAAACTCAAGAATATTCCACTAATTTCAGAAATTATTGAAGCAATACTTACCATGGTAAGTTTAGATAAAAAAAATAATATACGAAACTGTAAATAGATTTTCAATGTCATGCGGTCGTCCGCATAGACAGATCATTTCTATAATTTAATAACAATTGAATACGAAGGGTTATTCACCAAGCATGAGGTAGTCCGCATAGACAAGTTATTCCCACGGAATAATAAAAAATGGAATAACAAAAGATTTTACCATGCATGCGATAGTCCGCGTAGACAGGTTATTCCCACTGAATAATAAAAATAGAATAACAAAAGATTTCACCATGCATGCGGTAGTCCGCGTAGACAGGTTATTCCAACAGTATAATAAAGAATGGAATATCAAAAGATTTTACCATGCATGCGGTAGTCCGCGTAGACAGGTTATTCCCACAGAAAAATAAAGAATGGAATAACAAAAGATTTCACCATGCATGTGATAGTCCGCGTAGACTAGTTATTCCCACGGAATAATAAAGAATGGAATAACCAAAGGATTTCACCATGCATGCGGTAGTCCGCGTAGATAGGTTATTCCAACAGAATAATAAATAATTGAATAACCACCCTTACGAGTATTGAAAGAAAATAACTCTCTTCATGAATACAAAAGAAATAATACCTCTTACGAATACAACAAATAATATCCCTTACGAATATTGAACGAAGATAATATTCCTTACGAATACGAAAAATAATATCGTAAGCGAATATGAAATAAATAACACCCCTTACGAATACCAAATAAATAACATCCCTTACCTTAATAAAAATTTGGAGACTGCACTGGGGTAATAGCAGAATACTCTTCTTCTTTCTCTCTAGAGTTTCAGTGAATTCGTAAGAAATAATGAAGGAATGAACTTCTATTTATAGGAAAAACGATTAAATAGTAACTAATTCATTAACGGTCTAGATTAATTTACTTTTAAACGGACGGTCCATATTGATTTACTATTAAAACTTAAAGCAACGGTCCGTACTGATTTACTATTAAAACTTTAAACCAGCGATCCATATTGATTTACTATTATAACTTTCCACTAGCGGTCCATATTGATTTAATATTATATCTTCAACTAACGGTCTGAAAAATTAGCACATCCCCTCATGGAATAATAAGCCAAACTTATAACAACCACCTCATAACAAACCCTTCTATTTATATCAAAAATTGAATAAATATTTATCACAACTCACTTATCTTTAATCAACACGTTTTTAATCTTTCAACAATTATTCATCATTAATATTATAACTCACAATATTTAACAACCAGATCATTCCCAGAAAAGAGGGGGCTTTTCGGTAAGGATTTCTCCCCATTAGCACGCAATTAGGTGACCAAACCTCTCCTCGACAGAACTTTCTAGACATCGTCAATATTGTAAATAATAATATGAATAACTTTGTCGTCCCAATTATTAATTAAATAATATAAAATATTATGCAAATGATACTGTGATAATAATTGAATCAAATAACACAGATACTATGCAACAATTACTGTAGCAATTAATTGAGTATAACTGAGTGACTTCTCACGTAAGTATTAATAATCAATATCGTGTGCTACTATGAAACCATGCGTATTACTGTACTTTTACCACCGGGTATTTCAACAGTTTAACGGTAAAACTTTCGTCGATATTTTATAAAAAGATATTTCTGTCATTTTCTAACTTCGATAATTATTCCGTTGTGGGGGTCCACCAATGATGGTGTCGTCGTACAGATATTTCCCGACAAAAAAAATACTCCACGACCAAATGAATATTCCCCGACACAACGAATATTTTATATCAACTTGCTTACTTTGCAAAATTTTCACATATCACCCTTAACTTTAACCCTTCATCAATTTAACCATTAAATAGAATAATAATTATAAGAAAATTGAATACTTTCATTTCATAAAATTCGGGGTCTTACATGTGTCATTGAGGCTCCCGAGGACTTCAACGTCCATAACCCATTCCATATTTGTTGTGATTTATTCTTTGAACAAATGGACAAGGCTCGATGCTTCAGACAGATGAAGCTCTACGATTCTAATCGTGGTGTCTTGCCACCTTAGTACTTGATTCGATATTAGCAAATGAGAACACTACAATTTCTCTTAAGGACTGGCACACTACGATCTTCACTTGCTTGACTTACAGACTCTACGTTTCTGAGAGCACAATACGATCTCTGAGTTGGCTCGGCAAACATTTGGACCACTCTACGATCTTGAGAGAGTCCTTCCAAAAAAGACACACAACAATTCTCGATGCTCTACGATTCTGCCTTGGCTTCTGCAATCTCGTGATCAGCTCGATAGACTACGATTCTGTTGAAGCCCATCTATTACATCTCAAGATATAGATCAACCTAACAACTTTGATCTTTTTATCTATACATTCATTTACAAAATGATGAACATTAAAAGCTCAGATCAACCTAACAGATTTGATCTACCACTAAGCCCTTGTACATATATTCCTTGAAAGACTTTACATATAATCATGAATATTTACTTTCAACATCAAATTCAAATATATAATCTCCCAACAATCTCCCCCTATTTTATGTTGACATAACCAAGGAGATTTGTGTCATGATTATCAATTTCTAGATGCAGTTGCTAGAAAGTAAATATGACTTAGTGTTTCAGTGAGCAACTAAAATTTCTAGAGAATAAGCATGAATTTATTGATGTTTATAAAGACATATATTACAATTAAGCTTTGTTACATCAATAGGAATTAAGTTCAACTTATCTTTATTTCTTTTACCTTTTGTTCCTTGGAGGATTGGCATATTCTTGGGCTCTTCTTCTCTGCTGGCTTCGTTTCTCCATGCTATATCTTCCAGCTCGCTTTGACTTAGCGGTTACCCTTGATCGTGTCTGTTCATGAATACAGGATCTCCAATAGGCAAGTGTAGGTGTGTAGTGGTTGCACCTTGTGAGCTGGGCTCTTGACTTTTTAGTGGTTGAGCCATGAGAATTTGCTACTGTTCAGGTCGTGGAGTCTGATGGTGAGGCTGTCTTACAGGAGGACTCCTTGATGATTGAGCAATAAATTTGCCTTTGCCTCTGCCCTTGCCTTTGTTTCCTTCGCATTTATTCTCCCCCTTTATGTCAGCATCAAGGGTTTGAATATCTTCAGATAGGCGAGTTATGCCTTGTACAAGCTCGTTGAGCTGATTCTTGGACTGAGCAATGTCGTCACAGTTTTCTTGAATTAGAGAATCAGTTTGAGCTTCTCTCTTTTGTAGAATGTTAAAGACAGTTTTTTTTTTTACATTTGGCCCATGGAGAAAGCTTGGAATTCTTTCATTGAAGTTCGTAGACTCGTGAGGCTTTCCATCATCAGATTATTTTGGGATTCCTGAGTATTCTGCAAAACAAGAACAACTTCCCTGTGTTTCTTGGTAGCCTGAAAGTGGATTTGATCCCTTTTATTGATACTCTTAAGCATTTCTTTTAGGATCTCCCTACGCCTCTTTGTAAGCTTAGTACTTAGGGTGCTTGGGAGAATGTTGGCAGCATCAATCAAATAAGTCAGCCTTAGGTGAACAAGGTCTGAGTGAACTTGAAGATCTTCTTATATGTCCTTGGTCACCTTCTTAGATGTATCAGATAACTCCATTTTAGTAGGAAGATCCGATCTGAGCTCAAGGAGTTAGTGATTATTTGGAGGAGAGGCTCTTGTGTATTGATCCTACATATTGTTGAGAGCAAGATCAAGATTAAAATACTCATTCGTTGATGAGGAAGGGATATCTGATGGAGGGGCAGGTGTGTGAGGTTGAGCTTCATAAGGAGGTGACTCTACGAGTTGAGCATGTGACTCTACGATTGGATTTGGAGCAGTAATCGTAGAGTGAGAGATGATAGGAGATTGGATCAATATAAAGTTGGGCACATTTGTTTCATCAATTACAGAATGTTGGAATTCTGTAACTGGAAATTAATTGAGTGGATGAAGAATCACTTCTAACCATCTTGGTAATTCATAGAATTGGTTGAAAAATGATGGTGGAAAGTGATTAACCCTAAAAGAGATGGGAATAGTTTGTACCCAATACCCATTTTTTGAAGAGGGGCCATTTGTGATCAGCTTTTGGGAAAAGTTGAGGTTTCCTGGGAATCCGTGAGCTAGCACTGAGATTGCTGGATAAGCTTTGAAGGTCAATAACATGTGATCCCAAGAGTTGAGAATTTGGGCTCTGTGAAAGGGCATCATAGGTAGATAGGAGAACAGTTGATTGTAGTTGGCTCTCCTATAACCATCACATCCCACATTTATAATCTCAACTTCATCATCCTCTTCTTCTTCTCTGTCTTCATGTGAAGTTTCCACTACATCAATTATCTCCACTTGACTTCTTTGCTCTTCTGCTCTCTCATCCTCCATAGCTTCAATCCTTTCCATTTCTATATTTTCTGAAGCTAGAGTCTCTTGAGGGACTGAGGGATATTCATGATGATCTCTTGGAAATTCCTCCTCAGCTGCAGCCTCTTCTGACATAAGGACTTCATGAGGCTCCCCCTCAACTCGATCATCCATCTGAATTTAAAGCAGCTCCCCCTCAGCTGGAGCATTGTCTAGTGTAAGAGCTTCAGGAAGCTCCCCCTCAACTTGAGCTGTATTCTTCTTACTTGCTTCAGGTAGCTCATTCTCAGATTCGGGTAGCCCTTTCTCAGCAGCTATCCTTTTGTCTTCTTCTTTTAGCACTCCTTCATTGACAAGGATGTACTTTTTGACTAGCTTTCTCTTTGGCTTCCTAGGCTGAGCCACAGCCTTAACACTTTCTTCAGCTTCAACTCTGAAAGGTTGATTAGACTGAGAAGTTGTTGCAGCATTCTCTTCTGAAGTGGGGTCAAGTTTGGACTCTATGATCGTTAGAGATTCTACGATCGAAGAGGAGGACTTCTTTAGTTTGTTGCTGCATTTTCCCTTCTTAAGCAGCTGAGAGATGACAGCTCTGTCTTCATCTTCCTCAGACTGCTGTTCTTTCCTCTTCAAACTCCTCAGAGTTTCAGTGCCTAAACTCTCTTGAGGTGCATCAGTCGTTGACCCTTGAGGCTCCTCTATCATTTGAGCCTTCATTTTTCTCTTACCCTTACTTTTTCTGATCAAAGCAATGGGTTCTTCCTTGTTAATTTCTTCTTCTTTTTCTTCTTCTTCTTCTTCTTCTTCTTCAGTTTCCTTCAGAACTGACATATTTCTTGGTATCCTAGACTCCTTCGCTTCACCAGTTCTTCCACTGGATTTAGACATCGTTCTGACATTTTCTACTGGATTTCTTTTATAGTTCTCAAACAGCTGCTGAGTCATCCTTCTATTGGGATTGATAGATTCTCCTTCATTATCCCCAATCTTATCACCCAGTATTGACTGTCGGATCATGCTTATAAACTACCCGTAGAGGATCTTTCCAGAACTCTTTGATTTCTTTGAACTGAGTATCCATTTCCCAATCCAGTCGATGAGTAGGGCCCTATAGTTGAGTTAAATCCCACAACAGATTGATGTCATGAGCTTAAGTTTCACTTCGTTCACAGAGTCATGGCCAGAGCTCTTGCAGCATATTTATTTCCCAACAATGTCAGCCAAAAACTCATACCTTTGGGGAAACTCTTTCTTTTTGTACCCTTTGACAGTCGAAAACTTCTTATGATGCATCTTCTTCAGTCCTTCATGAAAATAGATGCCCTCCATAAATGGAAATCCTTTTGATTTGAAACCTAGGGCTAGGTTTATATCTTCAGCCTTGAGTTTAATTTCCACGCCCTTAACCCTTGTGCCTTATAGTGATAACATCGTTCTCAACAGCTCCATTTCTATAGAACTCTTTTACCAGCTTAGGGTAGATCCATGTGCTGGTACCCAGAGCTTCTTCAAGACCAGCTTTCTTTAATAGAGACATAATTTTGAGGAATTGAGGGTCAGCTGTCTTGAATTTGTCAAAGCTGAGTCTGTAACCAGTGATAACATTTGAGGCTGCCATTGATTTCTTTGCACTGAGGTGAGTTGAGCTTTTCAAAATGCTAGGGTTTCTACTTGTAGAGAGAGAGAGAGAGAAAGAGGAATAAGCTTTTTGAACTTCTGAGATGAATTTTTAAAAAGATGTTTTCAAATTGTACTTATAACTTCCCTTCTCTCTATTTTCTTAGTTGGGCATGTGTCACGTTCTGCTTGGCTCTATGATTTTAACTGATGTGGAATACTGATTTGCCCTTAGCTCATCCTGAGCTACTGTATCCTTTGGGATGACTGTGATCGAGGTAGCACTACGATCATTGAGGTTTGCACTATAATCGTTGTGTCCATTGCTGAATCTGCTCTACAAACGTTGTCTGCCCTGATCCTTGTGATGAACTTTGACTTAGCATTCCTTCCGAATCAAGGTAGCTCAAGAAGGGCCAATCTCTTAGAATGAACTAAGGATCAAGTTTGTCCCTGAGGCGCTTGACAAAGAGATTGCTTGGATTTGTTGGAGATGTTGTCATCACATAATGCTTCTTTATCGTGTCGAGGAGACTCTACAATCGTGGTCCTTCATGTCAAGGCAACTCTACGATCGTGGACTTTCTTTAGTCATCTCTATAATTTTGAATTTAGCCTTTATATCTGCATGGTTAGCATAAATTAGAGCATAGATTTTATTGTTGTAGATTTAGCATTCCTAACTCGCTTATTAATTTATTAAATCTGGATTCATCGAGAGGTTTTGTAAAGACATCAGCAAGTTGATTTTTATTAGGGATGTATTGTAAAGATATGGTTCTATTTTGAACATGATCCCTAATAAAATGATATCTTATTTCTATATGCTTAGTCCTAGAATGCATGACAGGATTGTGTGTTAGTGCTATGTCACTTGTGTTGTCATAATGACCAGGTATAGATTTGAAATCAAACCCATAATCTGCTAGCTAATTTTTCATCCACAGGATTTGAGCACAACAGCTGCCAACAACAATGTATTCAACTTCTATTGTTGATGTAGATACTGAGTTTTACTTCTTGCTAAACCAGGACACAAGTCTGTTTCCTAATAGCTGACATGTGCCACTAGTACTTTTTTTTATCTATTTTACAACCTGCAAAGTCAGCATCTGTATATTCTGTTAGTTCAAAGGAGGACTCCTTGGGATACCAAAGTCCCAAGTGAGGTGTACCCTTGAGATACCTGAAAATTCTTTTTACAACACTTAAGTGTGATTCCTTAGGATTAGCTTGAAATCTAGCACATATGCATGTTACAAATATTATGTCTGGTCTACTGGCAGTTAGATATAGAAGAGAGCTCATCATACCTCTATATTGAGTTATATCAATACTTCGACCTTTTTCATCTTTGTCAAGCTTGGTTGCTAGAGCAATTAGAGTTTTCATAGGAGAGGCTGATTCTATGCCATACTTTTTAAGTAAGTCTTTAATGTACTTGACTTGGTTTATGAAGATTCCTTCATCAGTCTGCTTTACTTGCAATCCAAGAAAGAAGTTTAGCTCACCCATCATGCTCATTTCGAACTTGCTCTGCATAAGCTTGGCAAATCTCCTACATAGTTTTTCATTAGTAGAGCAAAAAATAATGTCATCAACATATATTTGAACTAATAAGACTTTGTCTTTATGCTTTCTAAGAAATAATGTGGTATCTACTCTGCCTCTAATAAAACTATTTTCAATAAGAAAGTTAGTTAGTGTTTTATACCATGCTCTAGGTGCTTGTTTAAGATCATATAAGGCTTTGTCTAATCAATAGACATAATTAGAGGGAGTTGGATTGATGAAACTTGGAGGTTATTCCACATATACTTCTTCTTGAAGTTCACCATTCAAGAATGCACTTTTGACATCCATCTGAAATACTTTGAATTTTATGTGAGCAGCAAAGGCAAGGAATATTTTGATGGCTTCTAATCTGGAAACAGGTGTAAAGGTCTCGTCATAGTTAATGCCTTCTCCTTGAGAGTAACCTTTGGCCACTAATCTTGCCTTATTCCTTGTTATTACTTCATCTTCATCCATCTTGTTTCTGAAGACCCATTTGGTGATAATGACAGAATGGCTTCTTGGTTTTGGAACTAATCTACATACTTTGCTTCTTTCAAACAGATTTAGTTCTTCTTGCATGACTTCTATCCAATTAGAGTCTTCCATAACATCTTCTATTTTCTTGGGTTCCATTTGTGATAGAAAGCTTAGATAGAAATACTCATTCTGGGTGGCATCTTTTGTCTTGACTCTTGCATTTGGATCTCTAATGATTAAGTCTTGAGTGTGATCTTTTGCCCATCTATTTCCTGTTGGAACATCTGTCCTAATGCCTTCTTATCTGAGACCTTCAAGATCAATATCTACTTCTTGATGTGGAAGTTCGTTGTCTTGTGTAGTCCTCTCTACGATTTCATCTCCTTGCTCGATGACTTCATTTTCTGGAACTACGATCGTGGTGTTTAGCTCAATGACCTCGTTCGTAGTGTCTAAACTGTCATTCGTAGTGTCTTGAGACATTGTTTTATCCAAGTCTGTTTCATCAAAGATGATGTGAATCGAGACTTCAACACTCATTGTTTTCTTGTTAAACACCTTGTAAGCCTTACTGTCTGTGGCATATCCGAGAAAGATTCCTTCGTCTGACTTGGGTTGGAATTTTGTCAGATACTGTTTCCCATTATTGAGAATGTAGCATGCACAACCGAATACATGAAAGTAGCTGACACTTGGCTTTCTTCCTTTCCACAGTTCATAGGGAGTCGTCTTTATCGTAGAGTGTATGAGCGATCTGTTCGAGTGTAGCATACAGTGTTGATAGCTTCTACCCAGAAGTATTCATGCAGATGAGCTGCTACTGTGACGCCCTCAAATTTAGGTACATGAAACCCAAACTCGGTGCTTCATGATACGATTTCTATGAGCAGAATAATTCTACTAATAATAACAATAATATAAATACCCAACTTAATTTACATATATCAGAGTCTAATCCCAGTTTCTCAACCTTTACTACATTACATTACATGATAATAATATATATCGAAGTCTTAATAACGTCTAACTATTACATACGATACCATAAGCTTATTCTGTTTGATTTCTTTTTCCCTTGTTCTTGTCTGAACCTTCAGGTTGATCACCATTTGCTGAAAACATTTACATTTAAAGCAAGAATGAGTATTTGGGTGCCCAAAAAGTAATAGCAGACAATAAACGTTAGTTGAAAGAAGTAAATGTTTTCTATGAATGATACTTCTACAACGAATCAATAGTTGTTAAGTAAGCTGAACCAATAATAACAACATATCAAATCTATTTCAAATTTTGAAACTACGTACTGACTATAAATGGAGAGCAGTCAACAGACTATGAACTTTGTTTTCGATTTTCGATATTCAACTGAATAACAAGAATTAATTATACGCAATAACAAAGTGGAATATTTTCCAGAGTTTATGCTGAGTGATCCATAAGGATCTTGAACTTAATTCTCGAGTAACTATCAAAGATTTGCTTTGATATACCCAGGTGTATCAGATAACCATAAAGATTAATTCATACCCCTCTACAAGTATAACAAGTGATTAGCTTAATTATACCCTATATTATGCATAATACTTAACTGTGCGCAATAGCTGAATATACGACCAATAGTTTTCCCTTTGTATTAAAGGTTGTTCTTCTCAGTCTTATAATCAGAATTTTGAATTATAATAATGAAATACTATGATTTCAATATCTAATCGCTTTTTCGATCTAGCCGAAATAATTGGCATTGACCTAACAATAATAATTGAGTTCTTTTCTCAAACCTATCAAGTTTTAATAAATATTCGTCTAGCCAGAATAATTAGCAAAGATATATCTCAACGCTATCTTTAAATCTATGTCTAGCCGAATCAAATAGCTTAGACAGCTTTTAAATCAAGGAATACATACCAGAATTTAATAAGTATGTATCAACAGGTATAACAATTATCCAAGCGAGGACACTTATATAACAATATTTAGAAATTAACGAACAGAATAAATGCCTGAATTATACGATAATACTGAATTGATAACCAATTATCGGATAGAATTCAAGAATTGGCATATCGACAAAAGTATAGATACATGAACAATAACACTAACAATAGAGTTCTGAAACTGGCTTACACATGTCCATTGCATAAAGTAAATGCAAATGATAGATACTTGCCTGGTCTGCTGCTTACAGTTACACAACTTAGTTTTATCTTTTATGTCGAGACCTATCAGTAATAAGATCATTCTATCGATTAGAAATACATATCAAAATACATAGTATTGCTATTTGCAGTCAACACATAGCCTAAGCACATTGTCACATAGTTATATTAGTCATATGATCACAAACAAACACGTATCTAGCCAAATTATCTAAGTCCGGATCAATTTCTGAAACATTTCGGTGTACCGACAGCTTTATCGGGTAATTATCGAGTCTAAAACTCTATCGTGTAGTTCAATTTTATTTTGGATATTTTAAATATTAGTCGTATTATTTTTCATAGCCTTATAATAATTTTTAAATAATTATTATAATTAATCATGATTTTTCAAACACTGAAATTATTATTAAATGATTTAAATATTAAATAATTCTATTATCATTAATATTTAATTAATATTAAATTATTAATAAAACCTTTGCCAAAATATTAAAGTAATTTATAATAACTCAAAATATTTTTAAAACATTTTTATTACCCTTAAATGATTTTTAAAACATTTAAAATTATTTTTAAATAATTATCATTAATATTTAAATATTAATGTACTATTTATCAAAATATAAAAAGTTATTAATTATGACTTAAAATATTTTTTAGAACCATTTATATCCTTTTTAAATAATTTTTAAATTAATAAACAATTTATTTAATGTAATTATTAAATAAATTTAATATCAAATTATTAATGAAATTTACCTTTAAATATTAAAAGTTATATTTTATAACTTAAAATTTTATTAAACTATTTATTTCATTTAAAATGATTTTTATAATATTAAAATCATTTTAAAACTAATTTATTGAATATAAGTATTAAATAAATCTAATATCTTTAATATTAAATAATTAAGGAAATTTGCCTTAAAATATTAAAAGTTATGTTCTATAACTTAAAATATTATTAAATACCTTATTATCATTTAAAATAATTTCTAATATAATAAAATCATTTTTAATTAATTTATTTAATGCATTTTTAAAATTATTTTTGCCATTTTCAGAAATAAATTTCTATTTTTAAATGATTTTTTGAATTTATTTCTATTTTTAATCATTTTTCAGAAATTAGAAAATTAAAATAATTAAATCCGTCGCTAAAGGCTTTAGCAACGGTTTTTGTCGCGGTAGGTGTTTTTGAGGCTCATGAACGCTGACAGTCAGTGTTCAAGAGGCTCCCTTTGACCATCTCTAATTCACTGTCTAAACATGATCTGAGCTAACTAAGACACTGACATTGTAGTATTGTTGTAACACTACAAGATTCAACTATCATTTAAGCCATACAACATCACAACAAGGAGATCTTGCCCCTCAAACTCACTGTCAGAGCTTTCTGGGTTTTCTGGGTTAGAAACCCAGTCAGCTTCGAGTAGGCAGTTTGAGGCTTAAATTTCTTAGGGTTCTGTTAATTTTTAAAGTGTTCTAATGGGTCAGAGTTATAGTCCACGTGACAGAGTATATTTATCAATCATCAGGTCGGTCAAACGATATCAGAATCATAAGATAGCACCCG
The DNA here is from genome assembly GCA_016801055.1 of Panax notoginseng. Lineage (NCBI taxonomy): Eukaryota > Viridiplantae > Streptophyta > Magnoliopsida > Apiales > Araliaceae > Panax > Panax notoginseng. The sequence continues at coordinate 35,271,158 of CM029015.1, read as the reverse complement.
GTCAAACCATGTCAGAAATGGTGTTCTTGAGTCTTCTGGGTTTTCCAGAAAACCGAGTTCGTGATCAAGTAAGCTAGTTTGACCATCCATTACTTTCAGTCAATTGATGATTTGAGTGATATAAAGGCGCAGATCTAAAGTCCACATAGCGGGCTATAACATAGATACAATAACATCATCAAAACACATAAATCCTGACAGACCTCGAGCTAGCAAAATCTTGTCACACGCTGCCTATGAATTTCTGGGTTACCCAAAAATCGCTTGGTCAAGCTCGGTCAACTAGGTTTGACCAATAATAAAATGAAATCTGGACATGGAATAGCCATGATTCCACTTCCAGATCACAGACCACATGACATACTACAAATCTAAAATAGAAAACACACAAAATCATGAACAGATAGGGATCAACAGGGTCTGACATTCAGTTGTCAGACTCATAAAACAAAATTTCCAGATTTTTAAAAATTCTTATTTCGTGAATCTAGATGTTATGGATCCACTAAATACCAACCCAGATCATTGATTAACATTACATACAACATATTAAAACATAAAAACACAACATTTAACAAAAGATCAAAGATCAGATTTTGGAAATAGGGTTTATACCTTCTATGAACAAATCTTGATTCTAGGCTACTGATTTGTTATGAGTAGTAGTGGGGCTTGTTTTAGGGACTGAAATGCTAAAGAAATTCGTAGGTTTTGAGTGAGAGAGAGAGCTTAGTGGAGTGTATGGTGGACAAATAAGCTTAAAATATGACTTTTCTCTCTTCAATTCTATATATATCACTTAGATGCAATGCATGTGGCTGGTAAATAACTGATGGCTGTGTATTATTGTCAAATAAAAAGTCAAGAGTTGTTCAACAACTCCAAATATGGCTAGATCTACAAGTTACCAATTAAAGAATGTGCAAAAGAGCATTTTGGTCAATTGTCTTGTGAGTTTAATGGTATTCTTGTAATCTTGTCCCAACCCTTAGGGTTTAACCCTAAGGTCTCAATATTTTCTTTTCTAGGATTTTTATTTAGGGTTTAAAAAAAATAAAACTTAGTTTCTAAAAATAGTAAATTAGGTTTCCTAATTATCTATACTTATTAATTAGGTCTAAAGCATTACTAATTAGCATTAAGATGATTACATTAGCGATTAGGACTCCAAATTAGTAAATTAGGGTTAGCAATTAGCTAATAGGTTTTCTAACAATTAGGGTTTCCAAATATTAATTATTAGGGTTTTCTTAATTAAAATTAATATTTATATTAACATTAAATCTTATAATACGCCATAAATCATGTAACACAATCATTAAACATTCTTGAACTCCCATTTGAGTTTTAAAATAGGGTTAAACAAATTAATGCTAGGGTTTAAACATTATACACATAATATGACCAACCATTATCAATACGTACATACAGTACATATTTATAGCACTGAAAAATAGTAATATTATATTATTATTCTCATTCCTTATCCAAAATCAAGAATTAGGGATTAGACTCCATATCTGATTTATCTTTCAAATATGTACCATAATTAATTAAATTAAAATAATTAACTTAACTAATTTGAATAAATTCATATGATAAAATATTTATTATAATAATTCTAATAATCATTCATATATTATTGAAATAATATATAATCATATTTTCATGGAAAAAAAAATAAAAATATTTTTCTACAAAATTAATTATTATAAGAAAATACTTTATAATGATCAATAAATTCTAAAATAAAATTATTTATAATTATTAATGTAATAAATAAATTTTTATTTATCACATAAGTATATACACATTACCTTGCACATATTTCTACCTTTAAAAAAAAATTATATTCAAAATTTCTTATTTAATTATATAGAAAATATCGGGTTATTACATTCACCCTCCCTTCTAAGGATTCCGTCCTCGGAATCACCGTTTCAAAACCTATACATACTAGGGTACATAGCATACACAGTCATTGCATGTAGATCTCGATCAAATTTGATCGAACTGATCTCTAACTAATCAGCCTAAAGCTTGTCTATCTGATTATACAGAAGTTTGATTTCTAATAGAACTCAAATTCTTCCTTCAAAATTTATTTATAACATAATTTACTATATATAAGAAAATCATATATAAGAAAATAAAATTTATTTGAATAATACCTGGTATTCCATCCCCAGCAGCTACCGTATCCTGCATTGTCTCGTTAAAGACTCCGGCGTTTGATTTTGTTGGTTTGGTTGTTGAAGTTGGTCCCGTCATCACAACTATCCCACTGCTTTCCCTGTATTAGCGCTCCCTACCTCCCTTCTACCTTTTGGACAGTCTTTCACCTTATGCTCCTTTGATTCATAAATAAAATAACCACTAAACATTTTTAAATTGGTGCAGTTAGGAGAGATATATCCCTCCTGCCCACACTTGTAGCCCAAAAAATTTCCCCTTAAACACACTCATGAGTGATTCTTTCCACAATTTCTACACTACACAACCTGTTTCTTTCCACCTCCTGGCTTATTTTCCGTATTCCCAACATTACCTCCTTTCCACTTTCCAGTTCTACTACCACAACTCCCTTTTTCGGCTTTAACTTCATTTGCTTCCCACCAAAAATTTGCCTCCTCTTTCATTGTATAGGTGGCAAAAGTTGTCTTTTGCCCCTCCGTTATCCTAGCTATCACAAACACTTCTACCGGGTCAGTTGATCCTGTAAATCCTGGCGGTTCGAATGCCTTTAAGTCTTTGAAGTCTGCCGATTGATTATCTGGCTGATTTATCGCGGCTGGTATTCCATTTTACATAGCTTGAGCGTCCATGTTCGCCAAATTCTGTATCGGGTCTGGTTGTCCTCCAGCTTTGTTGACAGGTTCTTCTACCCTTTGGTTTCGTTTTTGCCTTGGCAACATTATCTTACTTAAATAAAATCATGTTCATTCAACTAATACATAGTACTTTACACCATATATCATAGCACACACTGCTTTAAACATCCGCTATCCCTTTGTGACACAAAATTCGTGAATCGCTGCCACAACTTATACAAAAGTTTAGAATATTACTGATGAATGGGTAATATACCCATAAATCAGATATACTTGGGTTTAATTTGTTGTATTTTCGAGTCATTTAGGAATATTTTTACTGTGTTTATGTGTTGTATTGCAGATTCAGGAGCTGCAGGGACATATTGGGGAGTTTAAGCTTAAAAAGGGCATTGTGGTAATTTCTGGTCCTCAGCGCCGGGGCGCTCAAGACAGTGTATTCCTCAGCACCTGGGCGCTGAGCCTCGGCTACAGTTGACTGGATACGCGTTTGACTTTCTATTTGACTTGGTTTGGCTTATGGAATGAAAAGTTGACTTGGATTTGGAGTGAAGAGCAATAGGGGAAGAATATAAGGTTTATGTTGCTGAATTAAAAAAGGGATCTAATCATTCATTCATTGGAGGCTACACAAACGATTACTTAAAGACTAAGGATTGGCTCAGGAGTTTTCTTCTTCTCCTTATTTTCAATTTGTAATTCTTTAAGGATGTTTTACAAACGATTATTGGTTTTTCGTTCCGTTATGAACTAATTCTTTAATTAAGATTTCAATTGAACCTTTTATGGCTATAAATTAGTTATTCAGATTATTCTAATTATTTATGTTGAAGTGAATTGTTAATCATTCCTTGCATCTATTGATTAATTATTTGGCCGATAATTACCTTGTTACTCTAGAAGGAATTGAAAAAGGAATTCTAGGGTTAGAACTGGGCATGATATCATGTGACTTAGTTATTTGCAAAGTGAATAATTAGGTTTGTGAATTGAATGAAAATATCTGTTCACCGCAAGTAACACATAAGGAATGTGACACCCCCAAATCCTGGTACTTCATTTCCTCAAGATTTGGTGCTCACGTAATCAAAACATTCATTTACTAACTACCTATTCATAATAGAATTGAATAATAAAAGAAAACCTGCCTATACAGGATTAAACTTAAATAAAATCTCCCAGGTTATCTAACCTTTAACAACAATCATTCAAATGCGGATAATTAACTAACTTCATTACAATCATTAAACCAAAGTCTGAAAATAAACTATCAAACTATTACAAGTCTTCAGCACTTATTCATCTTTCCTTTTCCCTTACTGGTGCTTGGTACTTCACCAGTTTCAACTTTAGCTGTAAGAAATTTTACAGGCAAGAGTGAGCAAACAAGGCCCACTTGAAATAACAATAAGTAAATCTTTAAACTTTTACATCAATTGACAATATTAGTATCAATAGAACTGAACAATATATTTTATTAACTTTCTGAAAGTTATAAGATTCACTGAGGGTCTAATGACTACGAATCATGTCCACAGTTATAAGTAATCTTTCAACTTTAACTTTAACAGTCATAAGACTATAAGGACTCCACGTACTTAGGGGGATCAACCTTTCGTACAATGTATTGTGCACAACCATTTCAACGCTAAGCGTAAACCTCTATTAAAAGAGTTGTTCATCTCAGTATTTAGAATACAAGTCCACACCAATGTAAGTTTGGTTTGGATAAGCTTTCAAGGTAATTTGGAATTCAATGAACATCAACTACGGAGTAGTTGAATAAAGTCCATGACATTATACTAATAATCATAGTTGAATTAATCATAGTAACTAAAATCATGCTTTAGGAATAATCTAATAGCATACAATTTGAATACTATAGCATACCTTGCTTGAACAATACTAAGCCAATGTTAATTAGAATTGAATATTAAACATGCATAGAAATCTAGTTATGCATGCTAATCAAAAATTGAATTACAAGAATAACTTGTTCAACATCAAATAGTTCAATAAGACAAAGGATTAGAAAACTTCCTCAATTATAAAATAGAGTTAGAAAACTTTCCTTTAGCATAAGCTACACCCTTACCACTTGAATTTCAATACCCTAAACATATATCATCGTGACATAGTTAGTTATTATCACATAACCAATACATTCACCACGTAGGTTTGATTATTCAATCACACAATCAAATTATAACACAAGTTACTCCTTAATAACATATTTATTCACCGTATAGAAACACTAAAATCAATATTTTATAGTCCTACTATTATCATATAGTGTTTCTTAAAATTTTTGTGTACAAAAAGTACACTGTTAGACCATTATGCTAACTCGCGCTGCGGCGCCACAGTTTACACTGTGGTTCGCGCTGCGGCGCTGAGTCGGCGCTGCGGCGCGGTGAATGAACTATGATGTCGTGCTGTGGCGTGGTTATGGCGCTGCGGCGCCACTAATGCACTGCTGGAGTCGCGCCGCGGCGCGAAACTGCAGTTTCGACTGACAGCTTCGGTAACTGTGCAAGAAAAAGCCAAAATTGGCCTAAAAGATCGAATCTAATAGACTGATTATCACGTAATTTACATATAAACTTCATATAAACATATTGTGAAGACTTCTAACATGTTTCTACTCATAAAATAATTTAAACATCAAATATACAACACTCAATTCAATGTTTTTGGCAAAAACTCTATTTTTGATATTTTCAATGAAAATCAACACTGTGATTTTGTTTTTCAACCAAAACAGTAAATTCAAAACATCATAGTTATGATTACACATACTCTATCAATTTCTATAATCAATATATCAATCTAACAACTAATTAAACCTTAATTTCTATTTTAAATTAAGCCATACTCATATATTTTTCATATGAACACTCTGTAATATATTTTCTTCACAAAACACATACATACATGAATTAATTTCTCTATAATCACATATAAACTCATGAAACAACCTTATAACCAATAATTATACAAAACTATACACATATCAACAATTCATCTTTTACAAATATTTTACAGAGACTTTTTGGGAAGAGGAAAACTAAACTTTTAAAGAAAGAGATTGAGTTCCTACATTTGATTAAGAAGACGATAGTTATTCTTAAGCTTCTTCTCTCCAATTCTTTTATCAAATTCTCTAAGTTTCTCTCAATTTTTCTCTCTGTATTTTTTTCTTCTTCTCTTTTCTTCACTGAGTCTTCTTCCTAACTCTAGTCTAACTAACGTAGGAAAATTATAACGTATATGGATATAATGTATATAATAAATATATAATATAACTCTAACTTAACTGACATCAGTTATTTTTATTTTGAAAATCAAAAGCCATAAGACTTGTTTGGCTAACCACTAAAAATATAATCCATTAACCCATATGCATTGTTTGGTAAAACACAATTAGATTAAAGACTTAATAGACATTAGGACATGTTTGGCAAAACTAAATTAAACTCCCTTAATTTATTTTAGTAATTCCTTTATAGCAAGGTTATTAGTCACCTTAATAAATCAATTAAAACATTAATCTATTAAATTACTTTAGCACATAATTTAATATCACATAACTATAATTTCTTTTATAATTATAATTTTATTTAACCAACTAATATTTTAAATTACAATTTCTCATTTAAAATATTATAATTTATTTAAATCACTATAAGCTCTCTAGCTTACTTATTAAATTAAATTATTATATAATCTCATAACAATTAATTTTCTTAGCTCCTTAACTATTTATCCAACAAATAATTAACTAAACCACATCAACTCAAATTGCCATTAAATACTTATATAATTCATTAAATATTTAATACTGCAAATAAATATTTAATATTTAATATTTAATTATTTATTCAACAAATAAATAACTACACCACATAAACTCAAATTGAACAATTATTTATTTAACAATAAACATATCCATTAAATACTTATATAAATTAATAAATATTTAATATTACACTTTAAAATTCTAGAATGTTACAAGGAATTGGAATTGAAGGAGTTTAATTCAATTGTTTTGCATAGGAATATAACAAGATTAATTTGAGTTAAATAGAAGTCAATTGTTTACTTGGAAAACGGCTTTTGGCGGTAGAGAATTCTTGTTAACAATTCAGTAGATATAATAATTGGGATAAGTGGATAATTGGTTTATAAAATCATAATTGGAGATATTGAAGTCTTAATCCTTATTTATCGGAGTTCATTCAAGTCATATTTTAGTTTATCTGTTTTCTTTAGGATAATCAGTTTAATTAGTTAATTTAGTTCTCTTAACTCGAAAAATCTCAATTTATCGTTGTTTAAATAAAATTGGGTTGATATAGTACTAGTAGTTGGGATTTATTAATATAATTCTCTGTGGGAACGACATTCTATCTTATCACTTTATTACTTGTTGACCGTGTATACTTGCACGTATTTATTGATTGCGAAATCGACCAACAAGTTTTTGGCGCCGCTACCGGGGAATTTTATTAATATTAATTTCATATTAGTTATAATCAATCCGGTCTTAATTAAATGTTACTCATTTTTCTTCTTGAATTGGCAGGAATTCTTGTGAGTGTATGCACACTAGATTGAAAGAGAAAAAGGAACTTTTTTCGTATACAGACGACATCGAGAGGAAGTTTCGGAAATTGCTGTTAATAAGTGAGGTTATACATTTGGTAGAAGAACTGGCAGACCAGGAAATACCCGTGAATATGGCAGGGAACGAACATAAATCACTTAGGGATTACGCCATGCCGAATGTCACGGATATACAGTCGAGTATTAGGAGGCCGACAATTAATGCGAACAGTTTTGAGATTAAATCGCGAACAATTCAGATGCTACAGAATACATGTCAGTTTGGGGGTAATTCAATTGACGATCCTAATGAGCATATCTTAAGTTTCTTTGAAGTTTGCGACACCTTCAAATTCAACAATGTACCGGAAGATGCTACCATGTTACGAATGTTCTCGTTTACCTTGAAAGATAAAGCGCGGAGTTGGTTACACTCTTTTCCTCCTGGCTCAATCAACACTTGAGACGACTTAGCTCAAAATTTTTTAGCTAAGTTCTTCCCACCAGCGAAGTCGATAAAACTACGGAATGATATTCACACTTTCGCACAATTTGATCCAGAATCGTTATATGAGGCTTGGGAAAGGTTTAAGGATATGCTCCGTAAGTGCCCTCATCATGGAATTCCACAGTGGATGCAATTGGGAATATTTTGTGATGGTTTGCATGCGTCCACGAGGGCTAGTATTGATGCAGCAGCAGGAGGAGCAATCATGTCTAAGAGTTTTGATGAGGCGTATCAGCTACTAGAAACAATGGCCATCAACAACTATCAGTGGCCCATGACGAGGTCTAATCAACCGAAAACATCGAGAAAGTTTGAAGTGGATGCGATGACAGCATTAACAGCACAAGTAGCTGCAATGGCGAAACAAATGGAAATATGGCATCCACAATCCACACATCATGTTGCGATGGTTTGTGAACTATGTGTTGGGGGTTATGCGACGGAACAATGTGCCATAAATTTTGAATCAACTCAGTTTATAGGAAGATACAATCGCTCAACTCAACCGTATCCGACTCAAAATGCATATAATCTAGGTTGGAGAAATCATTCGGGGTTTTCATGGAGCAACAATCCAGCAGCAACCCAAGCACCTAGGCAACAAAACACATCCGGATTTCAAAATCAGACTCAACAACAGCCAGAGAAGAAATCGAATTGGGTAGAAGCCTTGGAAAAATTCATTAGAGCGTCTGACAAAAGAAACGAGGAACAAGATAAGAAATTGAATCAAATAGAGCTGAATATGCAAAGCCAAGGTGCATCGATAAAGAACCTAGAGAATCAAATGGGGCAAATAGCACATGCATTGAATAACTGTCTACAAGGAACCCTCCCGAGTGATACAGAAATAAATTCGGGCAGAAACGAGCATTGCAAGGCTGTAACTTTATGCAGTGGGAAGGAATTGCAGGAAACAATTAAGGATAAGGAAAAGGAGGAAAACGCAACAGATGAAATAGAAAAAGTTGTGGAAACCGGGAAAGATAAAGATGAAATCATAGAGCAGAATGCACCGGAACCGACTATCACAATGCCGCCCATACCGTATCCACAGAGGTTTCAGAAATCCAAGTTAGATAAGTAGTTTTCAAGATTTTTGGATATTTTTAAAAAATTGCATATCAACATCCCATTTACCGAAGCTTTAGAACAAATGCCGAGCTACGCCAAATTCATGAAGGATGTGTTGTCAAAGAAAAGGAAATTGGGTGATTTTGAAATCATAGCGCTAATCGAAGAATGCAGCGCACTTATCCAGAACAAGTTTCCTCCGAAATTGAAAGATCCAGGTAGTTTTACTATTCTGTGCGACATTGGCAACCAGTTTTCGGGAAGAGCATTGTGCGATTTGGGGGGTAGTATAAATTTGATGTCGTTATCTGTCTACAGTCAATTTGGACTTAAGGCACCAAAACTGATAAATATCAGTTTATTGCTGGCGGACCGATCAGTTACATATCCACGAGGTATTATTGAAGACGTATTAGTAAGGGTGGATAAATTCATCTTCCCAGCAGATTTCGTTATCTTGGACTGTGAAGCAGATAAGGAAATTCCCATCATTCTCGGGCGACCATTTTTAGCAACGGGGAGGACATTGATTGATGTACAGAAAGGAGAATTGACTATCCGAGTTAAAGATCAATATGTCACCTTCAATATGTTTAAATCGATGTCTTATCCGAAGGAAAAAGGTGAATGTTTTCGGGTAGATATAATGGATGAATTAGTTAATCACAAGTTCTGCAGAAACTAACCAGAGGACCCTATAGAATCCATGCTGTTCGGAATAGACGACTTCAGTATTGAAGAGGACATTGAGCATATCAAATGGCTAGATATAGCATCGTTCTTTCGAAAAAATAATAAACCATTCGACACCCTTGATAAGTCCGAAACGGAAGGTAAAAAGTGCAAACCTTCAATAGAAGAGCCACCGGTGTTGGAGTTAAAGACACTACCATCTCATCTTGAGTATGCTTATCTGGGAAAAGATGCGACGCTACCAGTTATTGTTTCGACGGAGTTAACTGACACACAAAAAGAGAAACTGCTACGAGTCTTGCGAGAGTTCAAAATAGCAATTGGGTGGACTATAACGGATATTCGAGGTATTAGCCCATCTTTCTGTATGCATAAAATTTTAATGGAAGAGGGGTCAAAACCAACCATTGATATGCAAAGAAGGCTAAATCTCATTGTGAAAGATGTGGTGAAAAAGGAGATCATAAAATGGTTGGATGCCGGTATTATTTACCCAATCTTGGACAGTTCATGGGTAAGTCCTGTACAATGCGTACCGAAAAAAGGGGGTATGACAGTGGTGAAGATTGAAGCTAATGAGCTCATCCCTACTAGAACTGTTACAGGCTGGAAAGTATGTATGGATTACCGCAAGTTAAATAAAGCCACACGCAAGGATCACTTCCCTTTGTCGTTCATTGATCAGATGTTGGACAGGCTAGCGGGACATCAATTCTACTGTCTGCTGGATGGATATTCTGGATATAATCAAATTACAATAGCTCTGGAAGATCAAGAAAAGACCACGTTCACATGTCCATACGGTACGTTTGCATTCCGGCTTATGTCTTTTGGTTTATGTAATGCGCCGGCGACCTTTCAACGATGTATGATGGCAATCTTCTCCGATATGGTCGAACAGAATTTGGAGGTATTTATGGATGACTTCTCCGTGTTCGGTGATAGTTTTGACTTGTGTTTGAAAAATCTGATCTTGGTGTTAAAAAGATGTGTGGAAACTAACCTGGTGCTTAACTGGGAAAAATGTCACTTTATGGTGCAAGAAGGGATTATTCTGGGGCATAAGGTTTCTGCATCCGGATTAGAGGTAGATAGAGCAAAGATAGAAACGATTGAGAAATTACCTCCTCCATCATCTGTGAAGGGAATACGAAGCTTCTTGGGATATGCGGGTTTCTACAGACGCTTCATTAAAGATTTTTCAAAAATCTCGAAACCCCTATGTTCACTCTTAGAGAAAGATGTGCCGTTCAAGATGGATCAGTCATGTATCGAGGCATTTGAGGTATTAAAGAAGAAATTAGTCTCTACTTCAATTATTGTGGCGCCCGATTGGTCTTTACCGTTCGAATTGATGTGCGACGCCAGTGACTATGCAGTGGGAGCAGTGTTGGGTCAACGTCACGACAAGATTTTTCACACTATCTATTACGCTAGCAAGACGTTGATGGACGCCCAGTTGAACTACACAACCACCGAAAAGGAGTTACTTGCAGTTGTGTTTGCCTTCAACAAATTCAGATCATACCTCATTGGTACCAAGGTAATTGTCTACACTGATCATTCTACCATTAAATATCTGATTCAGAAGAAGGATGCCAAACCGCGATTAATACGGTGGGTACTGTTGTTACAAGAATTTGATATGGAGATTCGGGACAGAAAAGGTACCAAAAATCAAGTGGCGGATCATCTTCTCGGTTGGAAAATGCAAAAGTACAGAAGGAAGGAAACATATTGATTAATGAAAAATTTCCAGATGAACAACTTTTTCAAGTAACCACAATGTTGCCTTAGTATACTGACTACATGAATTACGTGGTTGCAAAGGTGTTACCCCTGGATTTGACCTCACAACAACGAAAGAAGTTCCTCCACGATGTGAAGCAATACTATTGGGACGAACCATTTCTGGTTAAGGCTTGTGCAGATCAAATGATAAGACGTTGTGTGCCTCATGAAGAAATGGACAGCATATTAGGCCATTGCCACTCATCAGATTACGGAGGCCATTATTCCGGCGATCGAACAGCTGCTAAAGTGTTGCAATCAGGATTTTTCTGGCCTTCATTATTCAAGGATGCCTACCTCTATGTGCTGAAATGCGATCGGTGCCAACGCATATGTAACATCTCAAAGCGCAACGAAATGCCACTTAATACAATTTTAGAGGTAGAACTGTTCGACGTATGGGGAATTGATTTTATGGGACCCTTCCCATCATCTTTTAACAATCAGTACATTCTGTTGGCAGTCAATTATGTTTCCAAATGAGTAGAAGCCGCAACGTTACCCACGAATGATGCCAACGTTGTCCTCTGATTTTTAAAGAAAAACATCTTCACACGATTTGGGACACCGAGAGCGATAATAAATGATGAGGGAACTCACTTCTGTAACAAGCAGTTCACAAAATTGCTTGTAAAGTATGGGGTTCGTTATAAAATTGCTACCGCATATCATCCCCAAACCAATGGTCAAGCGGAGGTCTCGAATAGGGAGGTCAAGCGAATTCTGGAAAAAGTGGTCAATCCATCACGCAAAGATTGGTCCTTGCGTCTTGACGATGCCTTATGGGCATATCGAACAGCTTACAAGAATCCTATCGGCATGTCACCTTATCGGATGGTGTACGGAAAAGCGTGTCACCTCCCAGTTGAGCTAGAACACAGTGCACACTAGGCCATCCAGAAACTTAACTTTGATCTACAAGAAGCCGGTCAGAAAAGGTTACTTCAGTTGAACGAGATGGACGAATTTCGGTTTAATGCATATGAAAATGCCAAACTCTACAAGGAGAAAGTAAAGGCTTGGCATGATAAGAAAATTCTTGATCGAACATTTGAACTGGGCCAACAAGTCTTGCTTTTCAACTCTCGACTGCGTTTATTTCCTGGGAAATTGAAATCCAGGTGGTCCAGGCCATTCGTGATTATATCTGTCGCTCCACACGGAAACATTGAGGTCGAAGAACCAAATTCTAAACGAAAATTTAAAGTAAACGGTCAGCGACTCAAACATTACTGGAGTGGACCCATCGAACGTCAAGCTACGGTTATGTACCTCTCCGAACCGTTGGATAACTGACCACACCAGCAAAGTCAGGCTGACGACTGGAAACCAAGCTCTTTAGGGAGGCAACCCCATTTGTGTTATTTTATTTCATTTAGTTACTTGTCTTTATTTTAATTTTTATTTTATTCGTTTAGTTATCTAATATGCGTAACATTTGTCTGTTTTATACCCACTTTAGTTGAAAGATGAACAGCACTGGACATAAGGAGAATTTTAATCAGCGCCTCGGCGCTTGAAAACAAGGAGGATCCAGTGCCCCAGCACAAGCCACCAGACTCTAGCACATGTATTCAGCACCCCGGCGCTAGATTTCTATGCATCTACAGCGCCCCAGCGCTACCCCTTTTTGAAGTTGCTGCCTCTAAGCGCCCCGGCGCCCAACTCCTATACAAGCTTAGCGCCCCGACGCTGAGGGTGCAAACTAGTTTCTGGATGCCAGCGCCCCGGCGCACCCAGCAGAACAAGTCCCAGCGCCCTGGCGCTAGGATCACGAATCCGAATCCTCTTTTACTTAAACTATTCGGTTGCCAACTGCAACCTCTCCACTTCCCACCACGATTCCACTACACGTATGGTAACTGATCTAAACACTTGTATCTAACCTCCCAATACATACACAACTCTTCATACCAAATTAGGAATTCCTCTCACAAAACAATTTGCATCTATCATCTCCATTGCAAAGGTACGTATGTAATTCCATTCAAGTTGTGAAAATACTACATCCGGTGACTCGTGACAACGAGAAGTAAGAGTGATTTTCACTCTATACATCTTAAGTGCATACTTTCATCCTCTTTGCTTTTGATTCTCTTGAATTACTTGCATGTGAATTATGGTGGTTTATGTACAACTATTGGAGGAAATATCCTACGTATGTGTGATTGCATACACGAGGCTTGAATTGATAGAAAATTAGAATGATTCCGAGCAAAGTATAAACTTCACACAAAGTGTTTGATGTTTTGGCTGACTCAACGTTAATGCATAAGATGTTGTTACATAGTGTACTTCTTTGCCAATTGCACCATGGGTTGTGACACACCCCCAATAATGTACACCAAATGCACATAACATGAAGTTTGGGGGTTGTGTTCGTAGTCCTTGTACACATATTCGAGTTGTATTCAATACTAATTCCGGTGAATGCGGCCTCTTGTGCAGAATTCTCTACATGGCATCCAAGCGTCAATGTGGCGACGGTTCCGGTTCTGCCTCGGCTCCTCCGAGATTTGATAGCCGACGATTTGTCTACGCCGAGGCACAGGAACGCTATAACCGCATGGCTACCCGATCTCTTGTCCCCGAACGTGGTTTACAGCCCGACCAAACCAAAGATGGGGAAATAGCGATAATAATTGCTGAACGAAAATGGTTCTCCCTAACCGAACAACTTGATCCGGCAGTGATTGCAGTTGTGAAAGAATTCTATACAAACGTTCCAGAACACAATCACTATGAAGTGTTCGTTAGAGGAAAAACCATGGAAATCGGAGAAGAGGACATAAATGGGTGCTATCAAATGAATTTGGAGGATCGTAACGATGAATATGCCGGTCTTCTGAGTTAAGGTCCAGACTATGAGAAGATAATACGTGAACTTTGTCAACCGGGTACCACATGGATAGTGCATGAACGTGGCAGCATGACCTTCACCCATTCTCACCTCAGTCTATATGGGAAGGCGTGGTATGCCTTTATCTATGCCAAACTTATGCCATGCACACATGTGAGCCATGTCACCAAAGAAAGAGCGGTGCTGCTGTATTCTATTATTCAAGGCATGTAAATAGATGTCGGGCACGTCATTCAACAGTCTATTCTCCGAGCATCCCGAGGACGGACCACAGGCGGGTTACCACATCCGTCTCTCATTTACATTTTGTGTGCTAAGTTTGGGGTTAAATGGAAATCAGATGAGATAATTCAAACACTTATGCCTGTGTTGGACCACAAGTTGATCAGCACGTATAAAGTGTGGACTGGTGGGGGTAAATCACCCTAGGGGATTGGGTTTCATAATTCCCCAAGTTGAAGCTTCTCAAGCTCCACCACCTCAGGCTCCACCTACTTATGGCCCATCTACAGCAACTCATCGTGGTGTGGTTCCCGAAGCTGTCCAGCGAGAAATAGATGACTGGTTTTGCAACATGGAGTCCCAGAATGTACGTTTGTCTGAATGTCAAGACGTGATTTTCAAATTTTTAGTTGACCAATTTGCTGCACAGAATGCACTGACTGTCCAATTACATCTGGGCGTTCACCTTAGCCAGTTCCTTACTGCTCCAGTTCTACCTGTATTTCCCCCTTCCGATCAAGAGATGAGCGAGGATGAAGATGCACCTCCCGAGGAATAAGCGCGTCAAGGAAGTCCTCTGTTTTATTTTGTTATATTTTTCGCATGAGGACATTGCTCTAGATTAGTTTGGGGATAGTTAATTTTTATTTCTAAGTTGTAGTTTGTTACTAGTTTGTGGATTTGGATTGTTATTGTTAGTAAATGTTGCATTTAGGATTGCATGTTATTTCCAGTTTTTGATAGTACGTATATTTGGGGGCCAATGATGAAATTAGAATTGCATGAACAAGTCTAGTAAGGATTGTTGAGTCAGTGATACGATTTTCTTGACATGATTTGAATCTTTATCTATTTGACACTGATATTATAGGAAAGCACTTTGAAAAACGATCATGTTGGATATGATAGTTTAAATGGATAGATAATAGAGTTCTAAAGGATGATTGCTAGTGAAATGCAAGGACAATTTGAATAGCTAGAGAAGACTGAAGTTAGACATATACTCAAGTTTGGGGGGAAAATATTTAGAATATATAAGCTAAAAAAAACACGGTGGCATGCTTGTCTAGTTTTGTGGCCTTTGGTACTTGAGTAAGTAAGCCCGAGGGGATTGTCTTTACACCTAGCGCCCTAAGGTCTTAATGGTCTGGGTGTCGTTGGTCGAAAGCTCGTTAAGGTATCACTAAAAAGCCTAAGGGAATAAGACAATGTATAGCCATGAGAAAAAAAATACAAATAAAGCGGAAAAAGTGCAAAAAGCCCACGTTATAAAAAAAAGAGAAGAAAAGTATAAGTATTCCATTTTGACTCTTGAATTCGGGTAATTATTTGATTTCAGTTGAAACAAGTATATTTGATGAGTTCTCAAGTTTACACTGTATGATGCTTAATAAGAAATTTATTATCTTTCATATTTTTGCCTTTCATGGGTTAGCATGGTTGTTGAACACACACTCACAATATCAGTCATAACAGATTCAGATTTATTGTTTGTTGGGGATATTATTGATCTGCTTTAACATGATGTATTAGCATGTTTTTGTGATTTTTCTGAGACCTATGGATATACGTGAGCTATTGAATTGTTGGAATTAAGAACATATAGACTGTTTGCATTTGCACGTTGTTTAGTTTTATTTTTGGGGTTGTTTATGTTTTGTTGCATGAGGACACGCAACGATTTAAGTTTGGGGGTATTTGATGAATCGGTAATATACCCATAAATCGAATATACTTAGGTTTAATTTGTTGTATTTTTGAGTCATTTAGGAATATTTTTACTGTGTTTATATGTTGTATTACAGATTCGGGAGCTGCAGGGACAAATTGGGGAGTTTAAGCTTAAAAAGGGCATTATGGTAATTTCTGGTCCTCAGCGTCGGGGCGCTCAAGACAGTGTATTCCTCAGCGTCGGGGTGCTGAGCCTCGGCTGCAGTTGACTGGATACGCGTTTGACTTTCTGTTTGACTTGGTTTGGCATATGGAATGCAAAGTTGACTTGGATTTGGAGTGAGGAGCAATAGGGGAAGTATATAAGGTTTATGTTGCTGAATTAAAAAAGGGATCTAATCATTCGTTCATTGGAGGCTACACAAAGGATTACTTGAAGACTAAGGATTGGCTCAGGAGTTTTCTTCTTCTCCTTATTTTCGATTTGCAATTCTTTAAGGATGTTTTACAAACGATTATTGGTTTTTCGTTCCGTTATGAATTAATTCTTTAATTAAGATTTCAATTGTACCTTTTATGGCTATAAATTAGTTATTCAGATTATTCCAATTATTTATGTTGAAGTGAATTGTTTATCATGCCTTGCATCTATTGATTAATTATTTAGCCGATAATTACCTTATTACTCTAGAAGGAATTGAAAAAGGAATTCTAGGGTTAGAACTGGGCATGATATCATGTGACTTAGTTATTTGCAAAGTGAATAATTAGGTTTGTGAATTGAATGAAAATATCTGTTCACTGCATGTAACACATAAGAAATTGGAATTGAAGGAGTTTAATTCAATTGTTTTGCATAGGAATATAGCAAGATTAATTTGAGTTAAATAGAAGTCAATTGTTTACTTGGAAAACGACTTTTGGCGGTAGAGAATTCTTGCTAACAATTCAGTAGACATAATAATTGGGATAAGTGGATAATTAGTTTATAAAATCATAATTGGGGATATTGAAGTCTTAATCCTTATTTATCGGAGTTCATTCAAGTCATACTTTAGTTTATCTGTTTTATTTAGGATAATCAGTTTAATTAGTTAATTTAGTTCTCTTAACTCGAAAAATCTCAATTTATCGTTGTTTAAATAAAATTGGGTTGATATAGTACTGGTAGTTGGGATTTATTAATATAATTCTCTGTGGGAACGACATTCTATCTTATCACTTTATTACTTGTTGACCGTGTATACTTGCACGTATTTATTGATTGCGAAATCGACCAACAAGTTTTTGGCGCCGCTGCCGGGGAATTTTATTAATATTAATTTCATATTAGTTATAATCAATCCGGTCTTAATTTAAACGTTACTCATTTTTCTTCTTGAATTGGCAGGAATTCTTGTGAGTGTATGCACACTAGATCGAAAGCGAAAAAGGAACTTTTTCCGTATACAGACGACATCGAGAGGAAGTTTCGGAAATTGCTATTGAAAAGTGAGGTTATACATTTGGAAGAAGAACTGGCAGACCAGGAAATACCCGTGAATATGGTAGGGAACGAACATAAATCACTTAGGGATTATGCCATGCCGAATGTAACGGATATACAGTTGAGTATTAGGAGGCCGACAATTAATGCGAACAATTTTGAGATTAAATCGCGAACAATTCAGATGCTACAGAATACATGTCAGTTTGGGGGTAATTCAATTGACGATCCTAATGAGCATATCTTAAGTTTCTTGGAAGTTTGCGACACCTTCAAATTCAACAATGTACCGGAAGATGCTACCAGGTTACGAATGTTCCCGTTTACCTTGAAAGATAAAGCGCGGAGTTGGTTACACTCTTTGCCTCCTGGATCAATCACCACTAAAGACGACTTAGCTCAAAATTTTTTAGCTAAGATCTTCCCACCAGCGAAGTCGGCAAAACTACGGAATGATATTCACACTTTCGCACAATTTGATTCAGAATCGTCATATGAGGCTTGGGAAAGGTTTAATGATATGCTCCGTAAGTGCCCTCATCATGGAATTCCACAGTAGATGCAATTGGGAATATTTTGTGATGGTTTGCATGCGTCCACGAGGGCTAGTATTGATGCAGCAGTAGGGGGATCGATCATGTCTAAGAGTTTTAATGAGGCGTATCAGCTGCTAGAAACAATGGCCACGAACAACTATCAGTGGCCCATGACGAGGTCTAATCATCCGAAAACATCGAGAAAGTTTGAAGTGGATGCGATGACAGCATTAACAGCACAAGTAGCCGCAATGGCAAAGCAAATGGAAATATGGAGTCCACAAACCACACAGCAGGTTGCGATGGTTTGTGAACTATGTGCTAGGGGTCATGCAACGGAATAATGTGCCATAAATTCTGAATCAGTTCAGTTTGTAGGAAGCTACAATCGCTCAACTCAACCGTATTCGACTCAAAATGCATATAATCCAGGTTGGAGAAATCATCCGGGGTTTTCATGGAGCAACAATCCAGCAGCAACCCAAGCACCTAGGCAACAAAACACATCCGGATTTCAAAATCAGACTCAACAACAGCCAGAGAAGAAATCGAATTGGGAAGAAGCCTTGGAAAAATTCATTAAAGCGTCTGACAACAGACTATCAAATCTATTTCAAAATTTAAAACTACGTACTGACTATAAATGGAGAGCAGTCAACAGACTATGAACTTTATTTTTAATTGTCGATATTCAACTGAACAACAAGAATTAATTATAGACAATAACAAAGTAGAATATTTTCCAGAGTTTATGATGAGTCATCCGTAAGGATCTTGAACTTAATTCTCGTGTGACAATCAAAGATTTGCTTTGATATACCCAGGTGTATCAGATAACCATAAAGATTAAGTCATACCCCTCTACAAGTATAACAAGTTATCAGCTTAATTATACCCTATATTATGCATAATACTTAACTGTACGCAACAGTCGAATATACGACCAATAGTTTTCCCTTTATATTAAAGGTTGTTCTTCTCAGTCTTACAATCAGAATTTTAAATTATAACAATGAAATACTATGATTTCAATATCTACTCACTTTTTTGATCTATTCGAAACAATTGGCATTAACCTAACAATAATAATTGAGTTCTTTTCTCGAACCTATCAAGTTTTAACAAATATTCGTCTAGCCAGAATAATCAGCTAAGACATATCTCAACGCTATCTTTAAATCTATGTCTAGTTGAATCAAATAGCTTACACAGCTTTTAAATCAAGGTATACATACCGAAATTTAAAAAGTATGTATCAACAGGTATAACAATTATCAAAGTGAGGACACTTGTATAACAATATTTAGAAATTAACGAATAGAATAAATGCCTGAACTATACGATAATACTGAATTGATAACCAATGATCGAATAGAATTCAAGAACTGGCATATCGACAAAAGTATAGATACATGAACAATAACACTAACAATAGAGTTCTGAAACTGGCTTACACATGTCCATTGCATAAAGTAAATGCAAAGGTTAGATACTTGTTTGGTCTGCTGCTTACAGTTACGTAACTTAGTTTTATCTTTTATGTCGAGACCTATCAGTAATAAGATCATTCTATCGATTAGAAATACATATCATAACACATAGTATTGGTATTTGTGGTTAACATATAGCTTAAGCACATTGTCACATAGTTATATCAGTCATATGATCACAAACAAACACGTATCTAGCCAAATTATCCAAGTCCGGATCAATTTCTGAA
Organism: Panax notoginseng; assembly: GCA_016801055.1. Taxonomy (NCBI): domain Eukaryota; kingdom Viridiplantae; phylum Streptophyta; class Magnoliopsida; order Apiales; family Araliaceae; genus Panax; species Panax notoginseng. Next base: position 35,251,161 of record CM029015.1, on the reverse strand, counting down.
ATATTTCAGTGTACCGACGGCTTTATCGGGTAATTATTGAGTCTAAAACTCTATCGTGTAGTTCAATATTATTCTAGATATTTTAAATATCAGTCGTATTATTTTTCATAGCCTTATAATAATTTTTAAATAATTATTATAATTAATCATGATTTTTCAAACACTGAAATCATTATTAAATGATTGAAATATTAAATAATCTATTATCATTAATATTTAGTTAATATTAAATTATTAATGAAACTTTTGCCAAAATATTAAAGTTATTTATAATAACTCAAAATATTTTTAAAACATTTTTATTACCCATAAATAATTTTTAAATCATTTAAAATTATTTTTAAATAATTATCATTAATATTTAAATATTAATGTACTATTTATCAAAATATAAAAAGTAATTAATTATGACTTAAAATATTTTTTTAAACCATTTATATCCTTTTTAAATGATTTTTAAATTAATAAACCGTTTTTAAACTATTTATTTAATATAATTATTAAATAAATTTAATATCAAATTATTAATGAAATTTATCTTTAAATATTAAAAGTTATATTTTATAACTTAAAATATTATTAAACTATTTATTTCCATTTAAAATGATTTTTATAATATTAAAATCATTTTAAAACTAATTTATTTAATATAAGTATTAAATAAATAAAATATCTTTAATATTTATCAATTAAGGAAATTTGCCTTAAAACATTAAAAGTTATGTTTTATAACTTAAAATATTATTAAATACCTTATTATCATTTAAAATAATTTTTAATATAATAAAATAATTTTTAATTAATTTATTTAATACATTTAATAAATAAGTTAAATATCAATAATATCCAAATAAATACTAATATTTATGAAAAATATGTAAAATGATTAAAAGTTAATTTTTATAACTTAAAATAATTTTTGTAATTTTCAGAAATAAATTTCTATTTATAAATGATTTTTAGAATTTATTTCTATTTTAAATTAGTTTTTGGAAATTAGAAAATTAAAATAATTAAATCCATTGCTAAAGGCTTTAGCGACGGTTTCTGTCACGGTAGGTGTTCTTAAGGCTCAAGAACATTGACAGTCAGTGTTCAAGAGGCTCCCTTTGACCATCTCTAATTCACTGTCTAAACATGATCTGAGCTAACTAAAACACTGACATTGTAGTATTGTTGTAACACTACAAGATTCAACTATCATTTAAGTCATACAACATCACAACAAGGAGATCTTGCCCCTCAAACTCACTGTCAAAGCTTTCTGGGTTTTCTGGGTTACCCAGAAACCCAGTCAGCTTCGAGTGGGCAGTTTGAGGCATAAATTTCTTAGGGTTCTATTAATTTTTAAAGTGTTCTAATGGGTCAGGGTTATAGTCCACATGACAGAGTACATTTATCAACCATCAGGTCAGTCAAACGATATCAGAATCATAAGATAGCACCTGGTCCAACCATGTCAGAAATGGTGTTCTTGAGTCTTCTGGGTTTTCCAGAAAATCGAGTTTTCGTGATCAAGTAAGCTAGTTTGACCATCCATTACTTTCAGTCAATTGATGATTTGAGTGATATAAAGGCCCAAATCTAAAGTCCACATAGCTGGCTATAACATAGATACAATAACGTCATCAAAACACATAAATCCTGACAGACCTCGAGCTAGAAAAATCTTGTCAGGCGCTGCCTAAGGATTTCGGGGTTTTCTAGAAATCGCTTGGTCAAGCTCAGTCAACTAGGTTTGACCAATAATAAAATGAAATTTGGACATGGAATAGCCATGATTCCACTTCCAGATCACAAACCACATGACATACTACAATCTAAAATAGAAAACACACAAAATCATGAACATATATGGATCTACAGGGTCTGACATTCGGTTGTCAGACTCATAAAATAAAATTTCCAGATTTTTGAAAACTCTTATTTCGTGAATCTAGATTTTATGGATCCACTAATACCAACCCAGATCATTGATTAACACCACATACAACATATTAAAACATAAAAACATAATATTTAACAAAAGATCAAAGATCAGATTTTGCAAATAGGGTTTATACCTTCTATAAACAAATCTTGATTCTGGGCTACCGATTTGTTGTGAGTAGTAGTGGGGCTTGTTTTGGGGACTGAAATGCTAAAGAAATTCGTAGGTTTTGAGAGAGAGAGAGAGAGCTTAGTGGAGTGTATGGTGGACAAATGAGCTTAAAATATGACTTTTCTCTCTCTAATTCTATATATATCACTTAGATGCAATGCATGTTGTAAGACCCCGAATTTTATGAAATAAAAGTATTCAATTTTTTCTTATAATTACTATTCAGTAAATGGTTAAATTGATAAAAGTTTAAAATTAAGGGTGATATATGAAATTTTTTTAAAATAAGCAAGTGATTATAAAATACTCATTGTTGTCGGGGAATATTCGTTTGGTCGTGGAATTTTCTTTTTGTCGGGGAATATTCATACGACGGCGCAGCCTTATTCGGGCCCTATAACGGAAAGCGATTGGATGAATAAAACGACAAGTATACGTTATTTATAAATAATGGTGTAGTTGTTACCGTCAATACTGTTGGAATACCCGATGGTTAAAACACAGTAATACGCGTTGTTGCACAGTAGCACACGGTATTGTACCAATTATTGATTCTTACATAAGAAGGCACTACATAAATAATGGTTACAGTAATTACTGTTCAGTATTTTATTTTATTGATTCAATAATTGCTACTTGGATATTTTATATTACTGTTGTTTCAATAGTTGTCACTACGTAGTACTTTCCTTTATCGGAGCAATAATTCATATTATCTGAATAATATTATTAGATAATATTATTGACAATGTCTAGAAAGTTCTGTCTAATGAGAGATTATTTAATTGCGCGCCAGTAAGGAGAAATCCTTATCGGAAGGCCCCCTCTTTCCTGGGAACGACCTGGTTGCCAGTACTGTGATTCTGTAATATTATTTGTAAATAATTAATTATTGATTTATATGATGAAAAAAATATTAATTTTATATGGATATAGATGGAGAAAATTTTTTAAGTGACAATTGTTAAAAAATGATATTTTATCTTTTTTGATAAAATAATTTATTATTATATTTAATAATATAATAATGGTGATATTTTTACAATGAATGTGGGATATATGAGTATATGAGGAGAAAGAGTATTTTTGTTGTATTAAATGATTAACACATAATTTGTTTGTCGGTGGACCCCATTTCTTGACTGAAATTTGATTATAGACAGTAAAATCGTCCGTTTATAGATTTCGATCAATTTCTGTTTGGAATTTAGAAAAACTTTCTTCTGCAAAGTTGTAGAGAATTAAATTTCCTATGGAAGCACGTGAGTTTTGAATTTTTTTGATAAAAGGACTATTTATTATGAATTACTGAAGTTTCGGAAAATAAAAGGATTTTTATTAAAATATGGGTGGGACCCACTTTTGTTTTATTTTGAAAACATGTGTTGGAAAAGTTTTTCAAACATGTTGGCTGGTCTTAGATAGCTGGTGGCGTGGGAATTGACAATAAATAAATAAATATATTATTTTATTAATTTAGTCTCCTTTGGCGTTCTAGCATTTTCCTATAAATAGGTGCTTAAGTTAGAATTGAAAATCACACCAGAAACAAGTTTTCTTTCTCTCTATATTGTCAAGCATATTCTAGCGAGTATTTTGGTACTTTGAGAGTTGTTATTCAGTGCAAGTTTCTTTCAGCCTTATACCGATCAGAAGTACTGCTCTTTTGAGGTAAGGGATAGTAAGAGATTTTAAGGGTTATTATATTTTTTAGTTTGAAATTCTTCTGTCCTTCAGAAAATTCTAGAAAAATTTGAAATGATATTTTGATGAGTTTTATTGATTGTGTCCAAAAATGGTGATTTTTGGATGTATAGATTAAGAGTTATGAATTTTACGGGAAAAACCTATTTTAAAAGTAACCGCTTATAACTCCTTGTGGTTAACTCCAAAATTGATGAAATTTTTATTGGAAGTATATCTATATAATATCAGTGTACTCTGTGAATTTCGGAATTTTTGAATAAAATTACAATTTATGATAAATGTCTAAATATTCGGCTGTTTTGGCCATATGAAAAATAGTAAATGAGTTTTAAAAATTCTGAGAAAAATATATGTTTAATATGGGACTATATTCTGCTAAATCCCAGAAAAGAAATATTTTTGGAACTGATTTGGTATTTTTCATGAAAATGGTCTAGTTATGAGTAAAGGAATTAAATATGTTATGTGAAGTAAGAAAATTGGAAAATGTGATTTTATGGCTTGAGAATCATACATGAGTTATATGCAAATTTTTTATGAGGGTTTTGGTTATTGGTGAAGAAATCTTATGAGTTTGGCATTTTAGGATGATTAAATGCATTATTTAGTAAAGTGTAAACAATTAAAATAAATTATTTATAACTTTAAGAAATGTTATTTCAATATCATTATACCGAAATATTGGTATGAATTTTATTGTGGAATTTCTACCTTTTTGTGTCGGATTTACTATTCACGAGTTACTATTCATGAGTTACTATTCATGAGTTACTATTCACAAGTTACTATTCATAAGTTACTATTCACGAGTTACTATTCATGAGTTACTATTCATGAGTTACTATTCACGAGTTACTATTCACGAGTTACTATTCACGGGTACTATTCACTACAAAATTGGTTTCTTTTTCTAACCAAATTATAGTTGATCTATGAATATTACTCTGGAGATTAAAACTATGTATTGATTATATTGATTTTATTATCATATATACCATTTTTATAACCTTGATATTGAAATTCTCTTTCACTAGAGTGTAAAGATGGGTAAATTATTGGTATGATCATGACTAGGGTTCTCTTTGGCTAATAGTGAAAAGTTGAATTGTGACTGGTATGATCATGACCATTGAATTTATAATTGAATATCTTTAGCTTAAGTGCAAAGGTGAATTGATCAACATGGTTATAATTATTGTTTATATAAATTCTGAAATGATTATATATTTCTTTGAGATATGAATATCTTTGGCCCATAATACAAAGATGATTTATTGATGAATATCTTTGGCCCGTAGTGCAAAGATGAATTATTGATGAATATCTTTGGCATGTAGTACAAAGATGGTCTGTTGATGAATATCTTTGGCCCGTAGTGCAAAGATGAATTTATTAGTATGATTATGAACAGGAACTGTGATTTTGTATAACCATGATCTTTGATGTTTCAGGTAAAGACAGGTGATGAAAATTATCTTCGTCCTGGATGAGAAAAGGAATTTATTACTACAATTATGATTATGAGTTATTCACATGATTGTGGACAGGAACTGTTGATTGATGTTACAGGGTTAAAACGTTGTTGGTGAATTTTTAACATGGAGAAGATAATAGACTTTATGGTCTATTTGACTCTTCTAATGGATTGCTCGTTCCGCTGCAACTATGGTTGAAATTTTTATCATCTACCATATGTTCTAAATCTCTGATTTAATTCTGTTGAAGGCTATTGATAACTTATTTATCTTTAGTCATGATATTCTTTACTAGGCTAGTTGTGCTCACCCTTCTGTTTCACAATTCCTTTCAGATAATAAGAGTGTAGCTGGGTCGAGCGGGGGTAACAGGGGAATAAAACGGTGGTCTCTAGCTGTGGAGGTTCTCCCTAAGCAGTATTGAAAAGTTTATTTAGTAGTTATATTTGGTGAATCCAATAGGGTAAGGCGTACCCAACGTTGGAAGGTTGTTTTGCCACTATCATACAAGATGTCTAATGACATACAAACTCGCGTCATCATAAGACAGGATTGTGCTCATCCACTTACTGAGTATATTTACGAGCACTACCTATATAATCTTGGTGATTGTTTGAAGTATAATTCTCAATTAGAGACAATGGAGATAATGATAAGTCAAGAGAAGACTCACCATTGGGATGAATATGATTGTAAACTTCTCATTTTTCTTTGGGGTCTATTGGGTCAACCAAAGATAATTCTGTGGCCATATGATATCTATCATAACCTAGAAGCATGGCCTCCCATGTACAAAGGTTTCCTTGAGCACTTCCCAAAGATTCTAATTTCTAAAACAGTTTTTGACTATACCTTTATGTAAGGTGTCATTGTGAGGTGCTATCCACGGTTGGGACATGAGTCACATTTAGTATATTTTTGTATCCAAACTCATAGCATATGTGTTGTATTTTGCACGACAATTGTTGTAATAAAGTTGTAGTTATTTTCTGTATCATGTATTTGGCGACTCAGAATAGGTTGGATGGAATGGACCTATTTTGGGGTTGTCACACATGTGGCTAGTAAATGACTGATGGCTGTGTATTATTGTCGAATAAAAAGTCAAGAGTTGTTCAACAACTCCAAATATGGCTAGATCTACAAGTTACCAATTAAAGAATGTGCAAAAGGGCATTTTGGTCAATTATCTTGTGATTTAAATGGTATTCTTGTAATTTTGTCCCAACCCTTAGGGTTTGACCCTTAGGGTTTAACCCTAAGGTCTTAGTATTTGCTTTTCTAGGATTTCTATTTAAGGTTTAAAAAAAAAATAAAACTTTGTTACTAAAAATAGCAAATTAGGTTTCCTAATTATCTATACTTACTAATTAGGTTTAAAGAGTTACTAATTAGCATTAAGATGATTACATTAGCGATTAGGACTCCAAATTAGCAAAGTAGGGTTAGCAATTAGGGTTTCTAATTAGCTATTAGGTTTTTTAACAATTCAGATTTCCAAATATTAATAATTAGGGTTTTCCTAATTAAAATTATTATTTATATTAACATTAAATCCTATAATACACCATAAATCAGATAACACAATTATTAAACATTCTTGAACTCCCATTTGAGTTTTAAAATAGGGTTAAACAAATTAATGCTAGGGTTTTAACATTATACACAAAATTGATTAACCATTATCAATACGTACATACAGTACATATTTATAGTACTGAAAAATAATAATATTATATTATTATTCTCATTCCTTATCCAAACTCCAGAATTAGGGTTTTGATTCCATATCTGATTTATCTTTCAAATACGTACCACAATTAATTAAATTAAAATAATTAACTTAACTAATTTGAATAAATTCATATGATAAAATATTTGTTATAATAATTATAATAATCATTCATATATTATTGAAATAATATATAATCATATTTTCATGGAAAATAAATAATAAAAATATTTTTCTATAAAATTAATTATTATAAAAATATACTTTATAATGATCAATAAATTCTAAAATAAAATTATTTGTAATTATTAATATAATAAATAAATTTTTATTTATCACATACGTACATACACATTACCTTGCACATATTTCTACTAGGGTACATAGCATACACAATTATTGCATATAGATCTCGATCAAATTTGATCGAACTGATCTTTAACTAATCAGCCTAAAGCTTGTCTATCTGATTATATGGAAGTTTGATTTCTAATATAACTCAAATTTTTCCTTCAAAATTTATTTATAACATAATTTACTATATATAAGAAAATCATATATAAGAAAATAAAATTTATTTGAATAATACCTGGTATTCCATCCCCAGCTGCTACCGTGTCCTGCATTGTCTCGTTAAAGACTCTGGCGTTTGATTTTGTTGGTTTGATTGTTGAAGTTGGTCCCGTCATCACCATTGTCCCACTGCTTTTCCCCGTATTAGTGCTCCCTGCCTCCCTTCTACCTTTTGGACAGTTTTTCACCTTATGCTCCTTTGATTCACAAATAAAACAACCACTAAACATTTTTAAATTGGGGCAGTTAGGAGAGATATATCCCTCCTATCCACACTTGTAGCACACAAATTTTTCCTTTAAACACACTCTTGAGTGATTCTTTCCACAATTTCTACACTGCACAACATGTTTCTTTCCACCCCCTGGCCTATTTTCCGTATTCCCAACATTATCTCCATTCCTCTTTCTAGTTCTTCTACGACTATTTATCAAAATATAAAAAGTTATTAATTATGACTTAAAATATTTTTTTAAACCATTTATATCCTTTTTAAATAATTTTTAAATTAATAAACTGTTTTTAAACTATTTATTTAATATAATTATTAAATAAATTTAATATCAAATTATTAATGAAATTTACCTTTAATTATTAAAAGTTATATTTTATAACTTAAAATATTATTAAACTATTTATTTCCATTTAAAATGATTTTTATAATATTAAAATCATTTTAAAACTAATTTATTTATTATAAGTATTAAATAAATAAAATATCTTTAATATTCAATAATTAAGGAAATTTGTCTTAAAATATTAAAAGTTATGTTTTATAACTTAAAATATTATTAAATATCTTATTATCATTTAAAATGATTTTTCATATAATAAAATTAATTTTAATTAATTTATTTAATGCATTTAATAAATAAGTTAAATATCAATAATATCCAAATAAATACTAATATTTATGAAAAATATGTAAAATGATTAAAAGTTAATTTTTAGAACTTAAAATAATTTTTAAAATAATTTTTGTAATTTTTAGAAATAAATTTCTATTTATAAATGATTTTTAGAATTTATTTCTATTTTTAATCATTTTCTGGAAATTAGAAAATTAAAATAATTAAATCCGTCGCTAAAGGCTTTAGCGACGGTATCTGTCGTGGTAGGTGTTCTTGAGGCTCAAGAACACTGACATTCAGTGTTCATGAGGCTCCCTTTGACCATCTCTAATTCACTGTCTAAACATGATCTGAGCTAATTAAGACACTGACATTGTAGTATTGTTGTAACACTACAAGATTCAACTATCATTTAAGTCATACAATATCACAACAAGGAGATCTTGCCTCTCAAACTCACTGTCAGAGCTTTCTGGGTTTTTTGGGTTACCCAGAAACCTAGTCAGCTTCGAGTAGGCAGTTTGAGGCTTAAATTTCTTAGGGTTCTATTAATTTTTAAAGTGTTCTAATGGGTCAGGTTTATAGTCCACATGATATAGTACATTTATCAATCATCAGGTCAGTCAAACGATATCAGAATCATAAGATAGCCCCCGGTCAGACCATGTTAGAAATGGTGTTCTTGAGACTTCTGGGTTTTCTAGAAAATAGAGTTCGTGATTAAGTAAGCTAGTTTAACCATCCATTACTTTCAGTCAATTGATGATTTGAGTGATATAAAGGCCCAAATCTAAAGTCCATATAGCTGGCCATAACATAGATACAATAACGTCATCAAAACACATAAATCCTGACAGACCTCGAGCTAGAAAAATCATGTCAGATGCTGCCAAAGGATTTCTGGGTTACCCAGAAATCGCTTGGTCAAGCTCAGTCAACTAGGTTTGACCAATAATAAAATGAAATTTGGACATGGAATAACCATGATTCCACTTCCAGATCACAAACCACATGACATACTACAATCTAAAATAGAAAACACAGAAAATCATGAACAGATATGGATCTACAGGGTTTGACATTCGGTTGTCAAACTCATAAAACAAAATTTCTAGATTTTTGAAAATTATTATTTCGTGAATCTAGATTTTATGGATCCACTAATACCAAACCAGATCATTGATTAACACCACATACAACATATTAAAACATAAAAACATAATATTTAACAAAAGATCAAAGATCAGATTTTGCAAATGGGTTTATACCTTCTATGAACAAATCTTGATTCTAGGTTACTGATTTGTTGTGAGTAGTAGTGGGGCTTATTTGGGGGACTGAAATGCTAAAGAAATTCGTAGGTTTTGAGAGAGAGAGAGAGAGAGAGAGAGAGCTTAGTGGAGTGTATGGTGGACAAATGAGCTTAAAATATGACTTTTCTCTCTCCAATTCTATATATATCACTTAGATGCAATGCATGTGGCTGGTAAATGACTGATGCCTGTGTATTATTGTCAAATAAAAAGTCAAGAGTTGTTCAACAACTCCAAATATGGCTAGATCTACAAGTTACCAATTAAAGAATGTGTATAGGGGCCTTTTGGTTAATTGTCTTGTGATTTTAATGGTATTCTTGTAATCTTGTCCCAACCCTTAGGGTTTGACTTTTAGGGTTTAACCCTAAGGTCTCAATATTTGCTTTTCTAGGATTTTTATTTAAGGTTTAAAAAAAATAAAACTTAGTTTGTAAAGATAGTAAATTAGGTTTCCTAATTATCTATACTTACTAATTAGGTTTAAAGAGTTACTAATTAGCAATAAGATGATTACATTAGCGATTAGGACTCCAAATTAGCAAATTAGGGTTAGCAATTAGGGTTTCTAATTAGCTATTAGGTTTCCTAACAATTAGGGTTTCTAAATATCAATAATTAGGGTTTCCCTAATTAAAATTAATATTTATATTAACATTAAATCCTATAATACGCCATAAATCGTATAACACAATCATTAAACATTCTTGAACTCCCATTTGAGTTTTAAAATAGGGTTAAACAAATTTATACTAGGGTTTTAACATTATATATAAAATTGACCAACCATTATCAATACGTACATACATTATATGTTTATAGTACTAAAAAACAATAATATTATATTATTATTCTCATTTCTTATCCAAACTCCAGAATTAGGGTTTAGATTCCATATCTGATTTATCTTTCAAATACGTACCACAATTAATTAAATTAAAATAGTTAACTTAACTAATTTGAATAAATTCATATGATAAAATATTTATTATAATAATTCTAATAATCATTCATATATTATTGAAATAATATATAATCATATTTTCATAGAAAATAAATAATAAAAATATTTTTCTACAAAATTAATTATTATAAGAATATACTTTATAATGATCAATAAATTCTAAAAAAAAATTATTTGTAATTATTAATGTAATAAATAAATTTTTATTTATCACATACATACATACACATTACCTTGCACATGTTTCTACCTTTAAAATAAAAAAAAAAAACTATACGCAAAATTTCTTATTTAATTATATAGAAAATATTGTGTTATTACATTCACTCTCCTTTATAAGGATTCCGTTCCCAAAATTATTATTTCAAAACCTATACATACTAGGGTACATAGCATACACAATCATTGCATGTAGATCTCGATCAAATTTGATCGAACTGATCTTTAACTAATCAGCCTAAAGCTTGTCTATCTGATTATACAGAAGTTTGATTTCTAATAGAACTCAAATTCTTCCTTCAAAATTTATTTATAGCATAATTTACTATATATATGAAAATCATATATAAGAAAATAAAATTTATTTGAATAATACCTGATATTCCATCCCCAACTGCTACCTTATCCTGCATTGTCTCGTTAAAGACTCTAGCATTTGATTTTGTTGGTTTGGTTGTTGAAGTTGGTCCCGTCATCACCACTGTCCCGTTGCTTTTCCTCGTATTAGTGCTCCCTGCCTCCCTTCTACCTTTTGGACAGTCTTTCACCTTATGCTCCTTTGATTCACAAATAAAATAACCACTAAACATTTTTAAATTGGGGCAGTTAGGAGAGATATATCCCTCCTGTCCACACTTGTAGCACACAAATTTTCCCTTTAAACACACTCTTGAGTGATTCTTTCCACAATTTCTACACTGCACAACCTGTTTCTTTCCATCTCCTGGCCTATTTTTCGTATTCGCAATATTATCTCCTTTCCTCTTTCCAGTTCTACTACCACTACTCCCTTTTTCGGCTTTAACTTCATTTGCTTCCCACCAAAAATTTGCCTCCCATTTCATTGTATAGATGGAAAATGCTGTCTTTTGCCCCTCCGTTACCCTAGCTATCATAAACACTTCTACCGAGTCAATTGATCCTCTAAGTCCTGGTGGTTCGATTGCCTTGAAGTCTGTCGATTGATTATCTGGCTGATTCCCAGCGGCTGGTATTCCATTCTGCATAGATTGAGCGTCCATATTCGCCAAATTATGTATCGGGTCTGGTTGTCCTCCAGCTTTGTTGACATGTTCTTCTGCCATTTGGTTTTGTTTTCGTCTTGGCAGCATTATCTTGATTAAATAAAATCATGTTCATTCAACTAATACATAGTACTTTACACCATATATCATAGCACACACTGCTTTAAACATCCGCTATCCCTTTGTAACACAAAAGTCGGGAATCGCTGCCACAACTTATACAAAAGTTTAGAATATTACCTTACACATCATTGAACATACATATTCAAGTAATACTAATATTACTTATTTTCTACGCCTTCACCAAGGATCAATTACTTAGAAATCTATATATTCCCATTATTCTCAATATTCCATTCACACATAACTATACCAAGTTCGTCAAACTTACCACCATTTCTGGATTCGATTCTACAATTTCCACATTAACCACCTTATCAGGGTTGCATTGTGAGCCTCTATTTCAGCTATTGGCTTTGATATTGGCTCGGTATGGAGGTTGACTCCTTCTTTACGATCTGAGAGTATCCTAATCCTTTTCTATCTGACATCTACACAAAAACTATCTTGATTAGCACGTAGTATATACACACAACAAACTATAATTTTATATAAGTTATCTTTTATTTTGTTTAACGATGAATTTATTCAATTCATCTCCTTTTAAACTCTAAATGAGTTATTTATATTTTCAACGTTTCCCTCTGTTCTAAGGTTATAGCCTAAGGTCTACCCCACCTAAGATTTCTAACCCGAAGCTTTGATACCATGTTATGACGCCCCCAAATTCAGGTACTTGAAACCCGAACTTGGTGCTTCACGATACCATTTCTATGAGCGGAATAATACTAATAATAATAACAATAATATAAATACCCAACTTAATTTACATATATCAGAGTCTAATCCCAGTTTCTCAACCTTTACTACATTACATTACATGATAATAATATATATCAGAGTCTTAATAACGTCTAACTATTACATAAGACACCATAAGCTTATTCTGTTTGCTTTCCTTTTCCCTTATTCTTGTCTGAACCTTCAGGTTGATCACGCTTAGCTGAAAACATTTACATTTAAAGCAAGAATGAACATTTGGGTGCCCAACAAGTAATAGCAGATAATAAACGTTAGCTGAAAGAAGTAAATATTTTCTATGAATGACACTTCTACAACTAATTAACAATTGTGAAGTAAGCTGAACCAATAATAACAACATATTAAATGTATTTCAAATTTTGAAACTACGTACTGACTATAAATGGAGAGCAGTAAACAGACTATGAACTTTGTTTTCGAATTTCGATATTCAACTGAATAACAAGAATTAATTATACACAATAACAAAGTAGAATATTTTCCAGAGTTTATGCTGAGTGATCCATAAGGATCTTGAACTTAATTCTTGAGTAACTATCAAAGATTTGCTTTGATATACCCAGGTGTTTCAGATAACCATAAAGATTAAGTCATACCCCTCTGCAAGTATAACAAGTGATCAGCTTAATTATACCTTATATTATGCATAATACTTTACTGTGCGCAATAGCCGAATATACGACCAATAGTTTTTCCTTTGTATTAAAGGTTGTTCTTCTCAGTCTTACAATCAGAATTTTGAATTATAATAATGAAATACTATGATTTCAATATCTAATCGCTTTTTCGATCTAGCCGAAACAATTGGCATTGACCTAACAATAATAATTGAGTTCTTTTCTAGAACCTATCAAGTTTTAACAAATATTCTTCTAACCAGAATAATTAGCTTAGACATATCTCAACGCTATCTTTAAATCTATTTCTAGCCGAATCAAATAGCTTAGACAACTTTTAAATCAAAGTATACATACCGGAATTTAAAAAGTATGTATCAACAGGTATAACAATTATCCAAGTGAGGACACTTGTATAACAATATTTAGAAATTAACGAACAGAATAAATGCCTGAATTATACGATAATACTAAATTGATAACCAATGCTCGGATAGAATTCAAGAACTGGCATATCGACAAAAGTATAGATACATGAATAATAACACTAACAATAGTGTTCTGAAATTGGCTTACACATGTCCATTGCATAAAGTAAATGCAAAGGTTAGATACTTGCCTGGTCTGCTGCTTACAGTTACGCAACTTAATTTTATCTTTAATGTCGAGACCTATCAGTAATAAGATCATTCTATCGATCAAAACTACATATCATAACACGTAGTACTGCTATTTGCAGTCAACACATAGTCTAAGCACATTGTCACATAGTTATATCAGTTATATGATCACAAACAAACACGTATCTAGTCAAATTATCTAAGTCTGGATCAATTTTTGAAATATTTCGGTGTAACGACGGCTTTATCGAGTAATTATCGAGTCTAAAACTCTATCGTGTAGTTCAATATTATTCTGGATATTTTAAATAACAGTCGTATTATTTTTCATAGCCTTATAATAATTTTTAAATAATTATTATAATTAATCATGATTTTTCAAACACTGAAATCATTATTAAATGATTTAAATATTAAATAATTCTATTATCATTAATATTTAATTAATATTAAATTATTAATGAAACCTTTGCCAAAATATTAAAGTTATTTATTATAAATCAAAATATTTTTAAAATATTTTTATTACCCTTAAATGATTTTTAAAATAGTTAAAATTATTTTTAAATAATTATCATTAATATTTAAATATTAATTTACTATTTATGAAAATATTAAAAGTTATTAATTATGACTTAAAATATTTTTTTAAACCATTTATATCCTTTTTAAATGATTTTTAAATTAATAAACCATTTTTAAACTATTTATTTCATATAATTATTAAATAAATTTAATATCAAATTATTAATGAAATTTACCTTTAAATATTAAAAGTTATAGTTTATAAATTAAAATATTATTAAACTATTTATTTCCTTTAAAAATAATTTTTATAATATTAAAATTATTTTTAAACGATTTTATTTAATATAAGTATTACATAAATCTAATATCTTTAATATTTATTAATTAAGGAAATTTACCTTAAAATATTAAAAGTTATGTTTTATAACTTAAAATATAATTAAATACCTTATTATCATTTAAAATGATTTTTAATATAATAAAATAAATTTTAATTAATTTATTTAATGTATTTAATAAATAAGTTAAATATCAATAATATTTAAATAAATACTAATATTTATGAAAAAATATGTAAAATTATTAAAAGTTAATTTTTATAACTTAAAATAATTTTTAAAATAATTTTTGTAATTTTCAGAAATAAATTTCTATTTTTAAATGATTTTTAGAATTTATTTCTATTTTTAAATATTTTCTGGAAATTAGAAATTCAAAATAAATAAATCCGTCGCTAAAGGCATTAGCGACGGTTTCTGTCGTGGTAAAAGTTCTTGTGGCTCAAGAACATTGACAGTCAGTGTTCAAGAGGTTCCCTTTGACCATCTCTAATTCACTATCTAAACATGATCTGAGCTAACTAAGACACTGACATTGTAGTATTGTTGTAACACTACAAGACTCAACTATCATTTAAGTCATACAACATCACAACAAGGAGATCTAGCCCCTCAAACTCACTGTCAAAGCTTTCTTCGTTTTCTGGGTTACCCAGAAAGCCAGTCAACTTCGAGTAGGCAGTTTGAGGCTTAAATTTATTAGGGTTCTGTTAATTTTTAAAGTGTTCTAATGGGTCAGGGTTATAGTCCACATGACAGAGTACATTTATCAATCATCAGGTCAGTCAAACGATATCAGAATCATAAGATAGCACCCGATCAAACCATGTCAGAAATGGCTTAAAAATGAGTTTTACAAAATCTGTTCATGAGCTCTAAAGTTGTCTGACAAGCAAATGTCAGTTGGCTTAGATCTTCATGTGTTCATGTTATGAGTTGTTTTAAAGCTTTTATATGTAGCCTGACATGTTGTCTTTAAGCTGCAAAAGCTATCAAAGTCATAAGAGGTCTGGATTCGAAGATATAATCGGTCAAAACCCGTTGACCGGGCATGACCGAGTATATTCTGGGTAACCCAGAAAGTTGGATTTTAGCGTCTGACAATTTTTGTAAGGTCTGGATCTGACATCTTTGATGATTGTTTTATGTTGTTTTTGTAACCATATTGTAGTCTGTAATGTTGGCTATATATTTGTTCCTTTATATCAATTAAAACAACAAGTGACCGAACATAGTGAGTGGTCAAACCCGGCCCCACGGTCACAGATTTCTTTTCTGGAAAACCCAGAACACAGTTAAGCAATTTTTCTGACATAGTTTGACCGTCTGATTCGTGGTGATCTTGTTGATGTTAAATTGATTTATTGATTGATTAATGTTCCTTAACATAAGGAGTACATATTAGAACCATGAGATCATATAAATCGCGACTGGAACACTTAGATAATCGAACCACAAAGTGGTACCTCACCACTGTCTGGGTTTCTAGGTTGCCCAGAAAACCCAGATTAAGTTTGACAGTGATTTGGCTGGGCTATATCTTCCTGGTATGGTATGATATGACTGAGATATTGGTTTCTAATTGTAGTATTGTATACGGACTACAAGTTCATGACTAAAGATTGCTCAGAAACGAAACGAGTTGAGAATTAAGCCCGGTCAAACAAGGCAGATTGATAACAAAGTTGTCAGTGTTCTTGAGCTCAAGAACACCAACAACGACGCTAAGTGTCGCTATAGGCTATTAGCGATGGTTTATTTAATTTTTATTTTCTGAATATTCCGGAAATTAATTAAAAATAGAAATAAATTCTAAAAATTACCAAAAATGGTTTTAAAAATTATTTTAAATTATGAAAAATAATTTTTGACCAATTAGAATATTTTTCTTTAATATTTATAATTATTTAAATATTAAAGGTATTTAATTTATTTAATTAGTATATTAAATAAATTATAGAAAAATAATTTAATATTATGAAAAATCATTTTAAATAAGAATAATGTATTTAAAAATATTTTGACTTATAAAATGTGACTTTTAATATTTTTAGAGAATTTTCATTAATAATTTAATATTAATGATATTAGATTTATTTAATTATTAAATTAAATAAATAAGTTAAAAATGATTTTAATGATTTAAAAATCATTTTAAATAAGAATAAAGTGTTAGAAAATATTTTAAATTATAAAATATAATTTTCAATATTTTTGGAGAATTCTCATTAATAAATGATATTAGATTTATTTAATTATGATATTAAATAAATGAATTAAAAATGATTTTATTGATTTAAAAATCATTTAAAAGTGAGAAAAATGTTTTAAAAACATTTTAATTTATAATTAATGACTTTTAATATTTTGATAATAATTACATTAATATTTAAATATTAATGGGGATGACTTAAAAATGATTTTAATTACTTTAAAAATCATTTAAGTAGAATATTGATAATTTAAAAATATTTTAAGTTATTAACAATAACTTTAATATTTTGACAAATATAACATTAATATTTTTATATTATTAAATATTAATGATAATAAGATTATTTGATAATTAAATCATTTAAAAATGATTTAAGTGTTTGAAAAATTATCATAAATTATAATAATTGTTTATAAATTATTAAAAACTTCTGAAAAATATTATAAACGATATTTGACTTATCTAAAATAATATTGAAGCTTAGAGACCAAGTTTAATTGACAATCAATGTGTTAATTGTCGGATAGGGTAACCAAAACACCGAGAATGGACCGAGGTCTAACCAGACTGAAATAGTTAGACTGGATAAGTGTTTATATAGGTTATAAACACTAATGTGGCTATGTGGTAATGTGTCTAGGAGAAGTTTAACTGTAAAATACAGTGTTACGTGTTATAAATGATTATGCTAATTGTGAGACCGACATTGTTGATTATAGGTCTTACGAACGCAACTAATTATATTGTGTAGCTGTAATCAACGCGAAAGGCAAGTTTCCTAACTCAACCTTGAGTTATATTCATTCAATTATTTTAATGGTTAATTATTGATAATTATACCATGTCTAGGGAATTTATTGTTGATTATTCGCAGTTAGTGCATGATTAAAATTCAAATTGAATTACTGATTCGGAAAATATATATTCGTAGAATTCCTATTGTTGGATATTTATATCTGCAGAAACTAATATTGACAGTACAGATAATTCCTGTTTATTGTCAAATTATATTGAGAAATGTCTTAGCTAATTATTCTGGCTAGACGAACATTTGTTAGAACTTGATAAATACGAGAAGAGAAATCAATTGTTATTGATAGATCGATGCCAATTATTTCGGCTAGATCGATAAGTAGATTAAATTTGAAATCACAGTATTTCGTTGTTAAATAAAAAATCTTGATTTTGAGACTGAGAAGAACAACCTTTTATATAAAGAGAACATTTTGGGTCGTATATTCAACCATTGCGCGCTGTTAAGTATTATGCATAATATAGGGTACAAGGAGTTGGTCGGCTCTAAGTACTTGCAGAGAGGTATGATTTAATCTTTATGGTTATCTGATACTCCTGCGTATGTATCAAAGTAAATCTTTGATAGATACCCGAGAAAATAAGTTCTAAGATCTGGTGGGATCACTCAACATAAATCTAGAAATTATTCCACTTTGTTATTGCTTAGAATTGATTCTTGATTATTCAATAGAATATCGTAGAAACTTTGAAAGCGTTGTACTCTTTCATTATCAAATTATTGTGTTGCCTAGAATACAAGAAGAATTGTTATTGATTAACAATTTGTTCAGCTATTTCAAAGTTCCCCGAACTTTAGTTTCATTCTATCAAAATAGATAGTCTATTCTTGTTGATTCATATACCTTTATTGTATGTCTTAACTTGCGGGGCAAACTTGTTGCTCACCCTTGCTATAAATAAAACATTTCAACTAGGAACGAAGAGGCCAACGGGTCAAAGAAGAATAAAGGCAAAGGCGAGATGCTAGAATAGTGTTATAAATAATATTATTATGTTGTATTGTATTATAAACCTTTTTTGTATATCTAAAGTGGTATTTCTGTAATGTTAAGGTTAGTAGACCTGGGACTTATGTATTAACAACTTATGTTAATGACTGATATAATCCTATTTATATTTAAATGGGTAGTTAAATGTTATTTATATTTTGGATCGTGAGCACCAAACTCGGGGATCAGGTAACCCGAATTTGGGGGTGTCACAGGTTGGTATCAGAGCTGTAGTGACCAAGGTGTCACCAGTTAGTAGAAGAGCTGTAGGTTATAAACGTTAAGTGGGGTGGGGGAAAACCCTAGGATTATAACCATACGCGAGATAGAGAAAACTCATTTAGAGTTCAAAGTCAGGGATTGCCGAAGTGCATTAATAGAGAGATAATTGGACATATAGTGTGAGAAGTCTGTACTAATCCAGTTATTTAAACTGATTGTAGGATGTCTGGAGAAGGTGAAAAGCGTGCAGAGATGCTAGCGGCTATTGCACCGGTGCCAGAAGCTGAGGTCCCAGCGCAAAGTGAATCAGTAGAGAAGGTGGGAGAAGATGAACGAATGGTTAATCTCGGGAGTGATCATGATGATTATCCCGAGATGTATCCGAGTGGAGATGAGGAGGCAGAGTCTGAGCCAGCTAAGGTGGACTTAAAGAATAAGACTAAAGTTGAAGAACAAGATCAGTTATCTGTAGAAGTCCAGGAACTCTGAAGTAAAGTGTTTCTTCTAGAGGAGTTGTGGAAGACAGAGCGAGCATTACACGAAATGACTGAAGAAAGGAACGAGCTCAAGGCGCAGGTGGACAGAATGAAGGCTGAAGGTGGTGGATCATCTGAAGGAACCAACAAGAAGGACAAGAAGAAGAGAAAGAGGGAAAAAGATAGCCCTAAATCTGAAAAATCAAGCCCGAAGAAGAAGCAAGCCTGTATCAAGTGTGGAAAGACTCACGCAGGAGAATGCATGATGTGGAAGAACATGTGCTTCAACTGCAAGCAGGAAGGACATATTTCCTTACATTGTCCTAAGCCGAATTTGAGGAAGTGTTTTTCATGTGGGCAGACGGGTCACAGATTTAGCAAGTGTCCCATCAAGAAAAGACTGGTAAAGGGAGTGGTCGGTAGATAACTTAGATATATGTAATAGTATCTTTTGGGTAGAAGTTTATGATATTAAGTGTTGTAATATCGAGAATGATGTGTAAGCATATGTAAATATATATATATATATATATATATATATATATATGTTTTATAAATGAAATCTTTATTTTCTATATGAATATAAGATTAATATTAATTTGTTTGCTCTTAAAACTCATACTTATGGTAAGTTAATGACTCATAATTATATTAAATGTTCTGAACCCCTCAGCGAATGGACGCCAAAGGTCTGACTAGGATAAATTCATACACTCATATAATTGTGGCAAGTTCTTGAACTCGTAAGTGTGGTAAGTTTGACGAACTGGTAATAACTGTGTGAGAATGGAGAATAGCAACTTTTTGTGTAAAGTTGTGTTGTTAATCCTGATATGATTTAAAAAGGAATAGTAATGTGTTAAGTACTATATGTACTATGTGCTATTTGAATAAATATGCAATTATATGAGAATTATTTTTAAATTCTTATTTTGTTAAGAATTTATGTAGAGAAAGAGAATTAATATAAGATTTTTATTTAAATCAGATCATGCCGCCTAGACGACAAAATTGAAACCAACGAGAAGAACAGTCGGTGAATAATGAAGGAGGCCAAGCTGACCCAATACAGAATTTTGTAAATATGATAGCCGAAGCTATGGAGAATAGAGCTCCAGCTGCAAGAGGAAGAGCGAGGAATTAGCCAGGTGAAAGATTAGCAAATTTTAAAGACTTTAAAGCAGTGGGACCGCCTGAATTCAAAGGGACCACAGATCCAATTGAAGCCCAAACTTGGGTGAAGGAGATGGAGAAAGCATTCGTCATTGCGCGAGTGACGGAAGAGCAAAAGATGGCTTTTGTAACTTATCTGATGAAGGGAGAAGCTAATTACTGGTGGGAGACGAACCAAGCGAGAGCTGGTACAGCTGTGGTGTTGTGGACAAGATTCAAGGAGTTGTTCTTTGAGAACTACTTCTCGCCAAGTATGCAATCTAGAATGGAAGTTAAATTCTTAGAACTTAAGAAGGAGAACATGTCGGTATCTGAATATGCTGCCAAATTCAACGAGCTGGCAAGATTTGCACCTCACCAGGTGGACACAGAGGCGAGAAAGGCGAGAAGATTCGAGAATGGATTGAAGCCGGGAATATACAACAAGGTAGTAGTATTGCAGATCAACACGTTCGCGACGTTGATGGAGAAGGCGTTAATTGCTGAAGGAGGGAGCGAAGTTGCATCCCGATTTCATCAAGAGAAGAAGAAGAAGACAAACGATGGTGGAAGCAGTGGTGGTAGTAACCCTAATAAGTGGAAGTGGAATGAGAATACCCAGTCGGGTAATAGGACAGAAGATAATAGGAAAGGAAGGGAGCCATGTGCGAATTGTGAGAAGAACCATGCTGGAGTTTGCCTGAAGAAGAAGGGAGTCTGCTATAACTGCGGACAAGAGGGGCATATGTCACCCAATTGTCCCAGTCCGAAGAAAATTCAAGGTTGCTTTGGATGCGAATCGACTGACCATATTGTACGGAACTGTCCGAAGAAGAATGCGGAGAAAGAAAGTGGCAACAAGGGACCCAGTGGCGAAACCTTGGCAACTCGAGGACCTGCACAGCCAGGAAGACCAATAGCCCGTACATTCAACATGACGGCGCAGGACACTGTGGATGCTCAGGAGGTCGCAACAGGTAATGATTTCGTTTAGAATTTAAATACGCGAGTATTATGAGTCAGATATTTCTGTGAACTGTTTTCTTTTAAAGATTCAAGTCACAGGCTAGAATTTGAGACACAAATGAATATTGGGTTGATAAAAATGAATTGATGATACAACTTTAAAATATTGTAAAGAATAAGAAAGCGGTGATTCCGAGGACTGAATCCTTTTAAGGAGGGGTGAATGTGATAACCCCAGATTTAGAATAATCAAAAATTTGCGAATAATTTTTTTTTATTTAATATTAATATTAATTATTAATTTTGTGACAAGTATCGGTGATACGAGTCTCGAGAAAGTTAATTTGTGTATTGACAAATAAAATTAGAGTAGAGTTGTGCTTAACAGCTTTAGAAACCCTAACCCTAATTTCTAGATAGGGATTCAGTAAAAAATATAATTAAAATAATTATATTAATGAGTACGTGTTTGTATTGTATAGAATTTTTGATCGGATAAGGTTTAAAATTATAAACCCTAATAAGAGATTAGAAACCCTAATCTCAGGATTAGAAAGCCTTCCATACCGTTGCAAACCCTAATCGAAAGCCGGGAAACCCTAATTTTAAATTCGGGAATCTTAAACCCTAAATTAGGAAACCCTAATCCTAATTGGCAAGCTTAATGTGTGTATTAAACTTAAATATAATTAGAAAACCCTAATTATATTTTTGTTATGTTAATTTCTATTTTACAAACCCTAATTGTATTTTAGAAATTTTAATTTTTCTAATTAAAACCCAAATTCGTGGGTTATAAACTTTAATGACCATTTTGACCCTAATTGCTAAATTAAGCAATTTTAATTAGGAATATTAATCCTGATTAGTAAGATTGAATTTTATGATTAGGAAATATAAATATAATTATTGAATCCTAATTGTAATTTGAAATTATTAATTTTCTATTTTGGAAACCGAAATTTGAAAATTTTGGAAATTAAATTGCAAGCCTAAAGGGTTTAAACCCTAAACCCTAAAGGGTCCAAACCCTAAACCCTAACCCAAACCTTAAATCCTAAGGGTTTGTACAAATTCCAAGATTGCCATTAAATTTATTTTATAAATGACTAAAATACCCTTTTTGGATTTTTATTTAGCTAACTTGTGAAATTGGACAATACCTTTAGTGGTTGAACCACTTTGTTAACTTGGAGAGACTCCAATCTTAGCCTCCCAGCCGAATTTATTAGATCCAAGCAACATACAAGCATTATACAAGAGATTTAGAGAGAGAAAAAGTCACAAAAAGTTGCCATTTTGCATATTTCTCTCACCAACTCTCTCTCTAAAGCTTAGAATTTCTTAAGTTAGATCAGTCCTAATTTCATCCCTTGATCAATCAATAACATATTGGAGAGCTTAGATCAAGAATTGAAAGCTAGAAGGTATAAATCAAATTTTAAATTTTGATCTTTGTTGCTTAGAAAATTTTTGTGTTTTAGTGTTTAATCTTATGTTATAATATGTTTTTAGTTGTTATATGTTGATCCATGACGGATCCATAGCATCAAATGGCTTAAAAATGAGTTTTACAAAATCTGTTCTCGAGCTCTAAAGTTGTCTGACAAGCAAATGTCAGTTGGCTTAGATCTTTATGTGTTCATGTTATGAGTTGTTTTAAAGCTTTTATATGTAGCCTGACATGTTGTCTTTAAGCTGGAAAAGCTATCAGAGTCATAAGAGGTCTGGATTCGAAGATATAATCGGTCAAAACCCGTTGACCGGGCATGACCGAGTATATTCTGGGTAACCCAGAAAGTTGGATTTTAGCGTCTGACAATTTTTGTAAGGTCTGGATCTGACATCTTTGATGATTATTTTATGTTGTTTTTGTAACCATATTGTAGTCTGTAATGTTGGCTATATATTTGTTCCTTTATATCGCTTAAAACAACAAGTGACCGAACATAATGAGTGGTCAAACCCGGCCCCACGGTCACAGATTTCTTTTCTGGAAAACCCAAAACACATGTTAAGCAATTTTTCTGACATAGTTTGACCGTCTGATTCGTGGCGATCTTGTTGATGTTAAATTGATTTATTGATTGATTAATGGTCCTTAACATAAGGAGTACATATTAGAACCATGAGATCATATAAATCGCGACTGGAACACTTAGATAATCGAACCACAAAGTGGTACCTCACCACTGTCTGGGTTTCTAGGTTGCCCAGAAAACCCAGATTAAGTCTGACAGTGATTTGGCTGGGCTATATCTTCCTGGTATGGTATGATATGACTGAGATATTGGTTTCTAATTGTAGTATTGTATACGGACTACAAGTTCATGACTAAAGATTGCTCAGAAACGAAACGAGTTGAGAATTAAACCCGGTCAAACAAGGCAGGTTGATAACAAAGCTGTCAGTGTTCTTGAGCTCAAGAACACCAACAGCGACGCTAAGTGTCGCTATAGGCTATTAGCGACGGTTTATTTAATTTTTATTTTCTGAATATTCCTGAAATTAATTAAAAATAGAAATAAATTCTAAAAAATACCAAAAATGGTTTTAAAAATTATTTCAAAATATGAAAAATAATTTTTGACTAATTTGAATATTTTTCTTTAATATTTATAATTATTTAAATATTAAAGGTATTTAATTTATTTAATTAGTATATTAAATAAATTAGAGAAAAATGATTTAATATTATGAAAAATTATTTTAAATAAGAATAATGTATTTAAAAATATTTTGAGTTATAAAATGTGACTTTTAATATTTTTAAAGAATTTTCATTAATAATTTAATATTAATGATATTAGATTTATTTTATTATTAAATTAAATAAATAAGTTAAAAATGATTTAAAAATCATTTTAAATATGAATAAAGTGTTAGAAAATATTTTAAATTATAAAATATAATTTTCAATATTTTTGGAGAATTCTCATTAATAAATGATATTAGATTTATTTAATTATGATATTAAATAAATGAATTAAAAATGATTTTATTGATTTAAAAATAATTTAAAAGTGAGAAAAATGTTTTAAAAATATTTTAAGTTATAATTAATGACTTTTAATATTTTGATAATAATTACATTAATATTTAAATATTAATGGAGATGATTTAAAAATGATTTTAATTACATTAAAAATCATTTAAGTAGAATATTGATGATTTAAAAATATTTTAAGTTATTAATAATAACTTTAATTTTTTGACAAATATAACATTAATATTGTTATATTATTAAATATTAATGATAATAAGATTATTTGATAATTAAATCATTTAAAAATGATTTAAGTGTTTAAAAAATTATTATAAATTATAATAATTGTTTATAAATTATTAAAAGATTCCGAAAAATATTATAAACGATATTTGACTTATCTAAAATTATATTGAAGCTTAGAGACCAAGTTTAATTGACAATCAATGTGTTAATTATCGGATAGGGTAACCAAAACACCGAAAATGGACCGAGGTCTAACCAGACCGAAATAGTTAGACTGGATAAGTGCTTATATAGGTTATAAACACTAATGTGGCTATGTGGTAATGTGTCTAGGAGAAATTTGACTGTAAAATACAGTGTTACGTGTTATAAATGATTGTGCTAATTGTGAGACCGACATTATTGATTATAGGTCTCACGAATGCAGTTAATTATATTGTGTAGCTGTAATCAACGCGAAAGGCAAGTTTCCTAACTCAACCTTGAGTTATAGTCATTCAATTATTTTAATGGTTAATTATTGATAATTATACCATATCCAGGGAATTTATTGTTGATTGTTCGCAGTTAGTGCATGATTAAAATTCAAATTGAATTACTGATTCGGAAAATATATATTCGTAGAATTACTGTTGTTGAATATTTATATCTGTAGAAACTAATATTGACAGTACAGATAATTCCTGTTTATTGTCAAATTATATTGAGAAATGTCTTAGCTAATTATTCTGGCTAGACGAATATTTGTTAGAACTTGATAAAAACGAGAAGAGAAATCAATTGTTATTGATAGATCGATGTCAATTATTTCGGCTAGATCGATAAGTAGATAGAATTTGAAATCACAGTATTTCGTTGTTAAATCAAAAATCTTGATTTTGAGACTGAGAAGAACAACCTTTTATATAAAGAGAACATTTTGGGTCGTATATTCGACCATTGCGCGCTGTTAAGTATTATGCATAATATAGGGTACAAGTAGTTGGCCGGCTCTAAGTACTTGCAGAGGGGTATGATTTAATCTTTATGGTTATCTGATACTCCTGCGTATGTATCAAAATAAATCTTTGATAGATACTCGAGAAAATAAGTTCTAAGATCTGGTGGGATCACTCATCATAAATCTGGAAATTATTCCACTTTGTTATTGCTTAGAATTGATTCTTGATTATTCAATAGAATATCGTAGAAACTTTGAAAGCGTTGTATTCTTTCATTATCAAATTATTGCGTTGCCTAGAATACAAGAAGAATTGTTATTGATTAACGATTTGTTCAGCTATTTCAAAGTTCCCCAAACTTTAGTTTCATTCTATCAAAATAGATAGTCTGTTCTTGTTGATTCATATACCTTTATTGTATGTCTGAACTTGCGGGGCAAACTTGTTGCTCACCCTTGCTATAAATAAAGCATTTCAGCTAGGAACGAAGAGGCCAGCGGGTCAAAGAAGAACAAAGGCAAAGGCAAGATGCTGGAATAGTGTTATAAATAATATTATTATGTTGTATTGTATTGTAAACCCTTTTTGTATATCTAAAGGGGTATTTCAGTAATGTTAAAGTTAGTGGACCTGTGACTTATGTATTAACAACTTATGTTAATGACTGATATAATCCTATTTATATTTAAATGGGTAGTTAAATGTTATTTATATTGTGGATCGTGAGCACTAAACTCGGGGGTCAGGTAACCCGGATTTGGGGGTGTTACAATTACTTTCAGTCAATTAATGATTTGTGTGATATAAAGGCACAGATCTAAAGTCCACATAGCGGACTATAACATAGATACAATAACATCATCAAAACACATAAATCCTAACAGATCTCGAGCTAGCAAAATCTTGTCAGACGCTGCCTAAGGATATCTGGGTTACCCAAAAATCGCATGGTCAAGCTCGGTCAACTAGGTTTAACCAACAATAAAATGAAATATGGACATTGAATAGCCATGATTCCACTTCCAGATCACAAACCACATGATATACGACAAATCTAAAATAGAAAACACGCAAAATCATGAATAGATAGGGATCTACAGGGTCTGACAATCGGTTGTCAGACTCATAAAACAAAATTTCTAGATTTTTGAAAACTCTTATTTCGTGAATCTAGATGTTATGGATTCACTAAATACCAACCCAGATCATTGATTAACACCACATACAACATATTAAAACATAAAAACACTACATTTATCAAAAGTTCAAAGCTCAGATTTTGCAAATAGGATTTATACTGTGACAACCCCAAAATAGGTCCATTCCAACCAACATATTCTGAGTCGCCAAATACATGGTACAGAAAACAACTACAACATTATTACAACAATTGTCATTCAAAATACAACAACACATATGCTGTGAGTTTGGATATAAATATATACCAACTGTGACTCTCATCCCAACCTTGGATAACACCTCACAGTGACACCTTACATAAAGGTATAGTCAAAAACTGTTTTAGAAATTAGAAACTTTGGAAAGTGCCCAAGGAAACCTTCGTACATGGGAGGCCATGCTTCTAGGTTATGATAGATATCATATGGCCACATAATTATCCATGGTTGACCCAATAGACCCCAAAGAAAAATGAGAAGATTACTATCATATTCTTCCCAATGGTGAGTCTTCTCTTGACATATCATTATCTCCACTGTCTCAAATTAAGAATTGTACTTCAAACAAATACCAAGATTATATAGGTAGTGCTCGTAAATATACTCAGCAAGTGGATGTGCACAACCTTATCTTATAATGACACGAGGTTGTATGACATTAGACATCTTGTATGATAGTGACAAAATACCCTTCAAACGTTGGGTTCGCCTTACCCTATTGGATTCACCAAATATAACTACTAAATGATGAATAAAATACAACACACTTTTTATACTGCTTAGACGTCCACAGCTAGAGACCATCGTTCTATTTTCCTGTTACCCTCGCTCGACCCAGCTACACTCTTATTACCTGAAAGGAATTTTGAAACAGAAGGGTGAGCACAACTAGCTCAGTAAAGAATATCTAAAGATAAATAAATTATCAATAGCCTTCAACAGTAATAAATCAGAGATTTAGAACATATGGTAGATGATAAAAATTTTCAACCATAGTTGCAGCGGAACGAGCAATCTATTAGAAGAGTCAAATAGACTATAAAGTCTATTATCTTCTCCATATTAAAAGTCCACCAACAATATTTTATCCTTGTAACATCAATCACTAGTTCCTTTCCACAATTATATGAATAACTCATAATCATAATTGTAATTCTAAATTCCTCTTCGCATCCAGGACGAAGTTAATTTTCATCACATGTCTTTACCTGAAACATCAAAAATTATGGTTATACCAAATCACAGTTCCTGTTTATAATCATACTAACAATTTCATCTTTGCACTACGGCCAAAGATATTCATCAACAGACCATCTTTGCAATACAGGCCAAAGATATTCAACAACAGGTCATCTTTACACTACGGGCCAAAGATAATCGTGTTTTCATCAACGGTCATGATCATGTCATAAAACAATTCATCTTTGCACCCTTGACCGAAGAGAATCCATGGCCATAATCATACTAAAAATTATCCATTAATGCACTACGGGCCAATGAGGATTTTTACCACATCATTTGTAACATTACGGTCATGATTATACCGAATAATCCCTGGTCATAATCATACCAAGTCCATTTATGCACTACAGGCCATAGATAACTGACAAACAGAATATAAACATGAGGATGATGACAATGATATAATAATTCAATTAAACAAGTTCAAGGATAAATTTTAAAGATTTATAATTTAATTTATCTAGAAATCAATAACGTCCAAATTGTCAACATGATACTACTTTGTGGAGTAAAATTCAAGAATAATACTCTGTTGGTCATGTTCATCTCAACACCTGTTCATCTTTGCACTACAGGCCAAAGATATTCAGTAATATCATCATTTAGAACTGAGGATGATGAAAAATATCTTAAAAAAATGAATCCAGTGAGATAAAAGAACAAATATTAGGGATTCGTATTACAGTTTATCCAAGTTCAATAATACTCCGAAATAACCAATTTCGAAGAAGAATTCAAAAATAATGATCAAAACATGTATACAGTCAAAGATAGTAACCATAATAGCCATCTTGGATAAAAAGAAGAAAATTTCATTTTTCGGTGAATAGTGCCGTATTCGTGAATAGTGCCGTATTCGTCAATAGTGCCGTATACGTGAATAGTAACCCCAACACAAAAAGTTCCAAATTTGATAAAAAGTTCAGACCAATACTTTGGCAGAATGATATTGAAGAAAATAATATCATTTAAGAAGAAAATAACATCCCTTACCTCAGAATAACCGTACTTCTAACTGAATTTCAGATATAGTGCTGACAGAAACATGCACTGAATAGCAACTCTCAAAGTAATAAAATACTCACAAAATACGCTCGAGAATATAGAGAGAGAAAGAGAGAAAACTTATGAATTCTGGTGTGATTTTCAATTCTAACTTAGCCCTCTATTTATAAGAAAATGTTAGCACGCCGAAGCAGACTTGACCTGCAACCTGATGACTTTATCTGCTACTATTGCCACCCACCATATTTGAAATAAAATTCAGCACATTTCTTGACCAACCACAAGTGGGGCCCACTCAATTCTAGAATTTTCTACCAAAATCATTTATAAACCTAATTTCCGAATCAGTCACCTCTTAAAATTCATAACAAATTATACGTTCATTTTTAACGGTTCAAAATATGTGGACATATACTCAACTTATATATGTATAACATATCCAAAAATCACAATGATCCAACGGTCGGATTAAAAAATATAACTCACGCAGTATATCTCAAGAACACTGATTTGATCTAATAATACCTCCAATCTGACAAAATACTGATAAAATATCTCAACATTAATTCATTCATTTATAACCACATAAATAAATCCATCATTTATATCCATATAAAATAAATATTTCCTTATCATATAAATCAATAATTAATTATTCACAAATAATATTACAGAATCACAATTATGACAACCAGGCCGTTCTCAGGAAAGAGGGGGCTTTCCAATAAGGATTTGTCCTTACTGGCGCGTAATTAGGTGACCAAACCTCTCCTTAGACAGAACTTTCTAGACATTGCCAATAATGCTATCTAATAATATTATTCAAATAATATGAATTATTGATATGATAATGGGAAATACTGTGTAGTAACAATTATTGAAACAACAATAATATAAAATATCAACGTAGTAATAATTGAATCAATAAAATAAAATATTGAACGGTAACTACTGTAACAATTATTGAGTAGTTCTTTCTTACGTAAGGATCAATAATTCAAAAATACTGTGCAAAATCGTGTGCTACTGTGCAACCACGCGTATTACTGTATTTTAACCACCAGATATTCCAACAGTGTTAACGGTAACAACTATGCCGTTATTTATAAAAACTTAATTTTGTCGTTTTCTTCATCCGACAGTTATTCTGTTATGGGGCCCATAAATGGCTGCGCCGTCGTACGAATATTTTCCGACAGAGAGAATATTCCACGACCAAACGAATATTCCCTGATAACAATAAGTATTTTATAGCCACTTGCTTATTCTGAAAAAAATTTCATATATCACCCTTAACTTTAACTTTTTATCAATTTAACTATTTACTAAATAAAAAAATTGAATACTTTTATTTCATAAAATTTGGGGTCTTACAATCTCCCCTCCTTATGAAATTTCATCCTCAAAATTTACGTACCTGGTATTTCAAAGAGTTGAGAATACCTTGCTTTTATTTCAGATTCCATCTTCCCTGTAATCATGATTTTTCCATTGCTCATCTCCTGTATTTCAGATTTCATTCTAGAATACAGCTTCAAAACAAAGGTTAATTGACATATTATAATTTGTCAACTTAAGTAAGAAAATTCAGCTTAGGAAGGACACACACTAGCGACTGATATTACTCGTCTCTCCCTTCCTAGTTCTAATCTCGGATCTCCGCCAGAGATCATATCCCTAAGCTCTGATACCAAATGTGACAACCCCAAAATAGGTCCATTCCAACCAACCTATTCTGAGTCGCCAAATACATGGTACATAAAACAACTACAACTTTATTACAACAATTATCGTGCAAAATACAACAACACATAGGCTGTGAGTTTGGATACAAATATATACCAACTGTGACTCTCATCTCAACCTTGGATAGCACCTCACAGTGACACCTTACATAAAGGTATAGTCAAAAACTATTTTAGAAATTAGAATCTTTGGGAAGTGCTCAAGGAAACCTTCGTACATGGGAGACCATGCTTCTAGGTTATGATAGATATCATATGGCCACAGAATTATCCTTGGTTGACCCAATAGACCCCAAAGAAAAACGAGAAGATTACTATCATATTCTTCCCAATGGTGAGTCTTCTCTTGACATATCATTATCTCCACTGTCTCTAATTGGGAATTATACTTCAAATAAATACCAAGATTATATAGGCAGTGCTCGTAAATATACTCAGCAAGTGGATGTGCACAACCCTATCTTATAATGACACGAGATTGTATGACATTAGACATCTTGTATGATAATGACAAAACACCCTTCCAACGTTGAGTTCGCCTTACCCTATTGGATTCACCAAATATAACTACTAAATGATGTATAAAATACAACACACTTTTTATACTGCTTAGACCTCCATAGCTAGAGACCACCGTTTTATTTCCCTGTTACCCTTGCTTAACCCAGCTACACTCTTATTACCAGAAAGGAATTTTA
This sequence comes from Panax notoginseng, assembly GCA_016801055.1. Lineage (NCBI taxonomy): Eukaryota > Viridiplantae > Streptophyta > Magnoliopsida > Apiales > Araliaceae > Panax > Panax notoginseng. The sequence goes on along the minus strand of CM029015.1, from coordinate 35,219,339 downwards.
AAACAGAAGGGTGAGCACAACTAGCTCAGTAAAGAATATCATGACTAAAGATAAATAAAATATCAATAGCCTTCAACTGTAATAAATCAGAGATTTAGAACATATGGTAGATGATAAAATTTTTCAACCATAGTTACAGCGGAACGAGCAATCCATTAGAAGAGTCAAATAGACTATAAAGTCTATTATCTTCTCCATATTAAAAGTCCACCAACAATATTTTATCCCTGTAATATCAATCAACAGTTCCTTTCCACAATTATATGAATAACTCATAATCATAATTGTAATTCTAAATTCCTCTTCGCATCCAGGACGAAAATAATTTTCATCACATGTCTTTACCTGAAACATCAAAGATCATGATTATACCAAATCACAGTTCCTGTTTATAATCATACTAACAATTTCATCTTTGCATTACGGGCAAAGATATTCATCAACAGACCATCTTTGCACTACAGGCCAAAGATATTCAACAATAGGTCATCTTTACACTACGGGCCAAAGATAATCGTGTTTTCATCAATGGTCATGATCATGCCATAAAACAATTCATCTTTGTACCCTTGGCCGAAGAGAATCCATGGCCATAATCATACCAAAAATTATCCATCAATGCATTACGGGCCTTTGAGGACTTTTACCACATCATTTGTAACATTACGGTCATGATTATATCGAATAATCCCTGGTCATAATCATACTAAGTTCATCTATGCACTACAGGCCACAAATGACTTTCAATAGAATATAAACATGATGATGATGACAATGATATAATAATTCAATTAAACAAGTTCAAGGATAAATTTTAAAGATTTATAATTTAATTTATCCTGAAATCAATAACGTCCAAATTGTCAACATGATACTACTTCGTGGAGTAAAATTCAAGAATAATACTTAGTTGGTCATGTTCATCTCAACACCTGCTCATCTTTGCACTACGGGCCAAAGATATTCAGTAATATCATCATTTAGAACTGAGGATGATGAAAAATATCTTAAAGAAAATGAATCCAGTGAGATAAAAGAACAAATATTAGGGATTCATATTACAGTTTATCCAAGTTCAATAATACTCCGAAATAACCAATTTCGAAGAAGAATTCAAAAATAATGATCAAAACATGGATACATTCAAAAATAGTAACCATAATAGCCATCTTGGATAAAAAGAAGAAAATTTCATCTTTCGGTGAATAGTGTCGTATTCGTGAATAGTGTCGTATACGTGAATAGTAACCCCAACACAAAAAGTTCCAAATTTGATAAAAAGTTCAGACCAATACTTTGGCATAATGATATTGAAGAAAATAATATCATTTAAGAAGAAAATAACATCCCTTACCTCAGAATAACCGTACTTCTAACTGAATTTTAGATATAGTGCTGACAGAAACATGCACTAAATAGCAACTCTCAAAGTAATAAAATACTCACAAAATACGCTCGAGAATATAGAGAAAGAAAGAGAGAAAACTTATGAATTCTGGTGTGATTTTCAATTCTAACTTAGCCCTCTATTTATAAGAAAATGTTAGCACGCCGAAGCAGACTTGACCTGCAACCTGATGACTTTATCTGCTACTATTGCCACCGACCATATTTGAAATAAAATTCTGCACATTTCTTGACCAACCACAAGTGGGGCCCACTCAATTCTAGAATTTTTCACCAAAATCATTTATAAACCTAATTTCTAAATCAGTCACCTCTTAAAATTCATAACAAATTATACGTTCATTTTTAACGGTTCAAAATATGTGGACATATACTCAACTTATATATGTATAACATATCCAAAAATCACAATGATCCAACGGTCGGATTAAAAAATATAACTCACGCAGTATATCTCAAGAACACTGATTTGATCTAATAATACCTCAAATCTGACAAAATACTGATAAAACATCTCAACATTAATTCATTCATTTATAACCACATAAATAAATCCATCATTTATATCCATATAAAATAAATATTTCCTTATCATATAAATCAATAATTAATTATTCACAAATAATATTACAGAATCACAATTATGACAACCAGGCCGTTCTCAGGAAAGAGGGGGCTTTCCAATAAGGATTTGTCCTTACTGGCGCACAATTAGGTGACCAAACCTCTCCTTAAACAGAACTTTCTAGACATTGCAATAATGCTATCTAATAATATTATTCAAATAATATGAATTATTGATATGATAATGGGAAATACTGTGTAGTAACAATTATTTAAACAACAATAATATAAAATATCAACGTAGCAATAATTGAATCAATAAAATAAAATATTGAACGGTAACTACTGTAACAATTATTGAGTAGTTCTTTCTTACGTAAGGATCAATAATTCAAAAATACTATGTAAAACCGTGTGCTACTGTGCAACCACGCGTATTACTGTATTTTAACCACCGGATATTCTAACAGTGTTAACGGTAACAACTATGCTGTTAATTATAAAAACTCAATTTTGTCATTTTTTCATCCGACAGTTATTCTGTTATGGGGCCCACAAATGGCTGCGCCGTCGTACGAATATTCCCCGACAGAAAGAATATTCCACGACCAAACGAATATTCCCCGATAACAATAAGTATTTTATAGCCACTTGCTTATTTTGAAAAAAATTTCACATATCACCCTTAACATTAACTTTTTATCAATTTAACTATTTACTAAATATAAAAATTGAATACTTTTATTTCATAAAATTCGGGGTCTTACATATACCTTCTATGAACAAATCTTGATTCTAGGCTACAAATTTGTTATGAATAGTAGTGGGGCTTGTTTTGGGGACTGAAATGCTAAAGAAATTCGTAGGTTTTGGGAGAGAGAGCTTAGTGGAGTGTATGGTGGACAAATGAGCTTAAAATATGACTTTTCTCTCTCTAATTCTATATATATTACTTAGATGCAATGCATGTGGCTGGTAAATGACTGATGGTTGTGTATTATTGTCAAATAAAAAGTCAAGAGTTGTTCAACAACTCCAAATATGGCTAGATCTACAAGTTACCAATTAAAGAATGTGCAAAAAGGCATTTTGGTCAATTGTCTTGTGATTTTAATGGTATTCTTGTAATCTTGTCCCAACCCTTAGGGTTTGACCCTTAGGGTTTAACCCTAAGGTCTCAATATTTGCTTTTCTAGGATTTCTATTTAAGGTTTAAAAAAAATAAAACTTTGTTTCTAAAAATAGTAAATTAGGTTTCCTAATTATCTATACTTACTAATTAGGTTTAAAGAATTACTAATTAGCATTAAGATGATTACATTAGCGATTAGGACTCCCAATTAGCAAATTAGGGTTAGCAATTAGGGTTTCTAATTAGCTATTAGGTTTTCTAACAATTAAGGTTTCCAAATATTAATAATTAGGGTTTCTCTAATTAAAATTAATATCTATATTAACATTAAATCCTATAATACGCCATAAATCATATAACACAATCATTAAACATTTTTGAACTCCCATTTGAGTTTTAAAATAGGGCTAAACAAATTAATGCTAGTGTTTTAACATTATACACATAATTAACCGACCATTATCAATACGTACATACAATATATATTTATAGCACTAAAAAATAATAATATTATATTATTATTCCCATTCCTTATCCAAACTCCAGAATTAGGGTTTGTATTCCATATTTGATTTATCTTTCAAATACGTACCATAATTAATTAAATTAAAATAATTAACTTAACTAATTTGAATAAATTCATATGATAATATATTTATTATAATAATTCTAATAATCATTCATATATTATTGAAATAATATATAATCAAATTTTCATGGAAAATAAATAATAAAAATATTTTTCTACAAAATTAATTATTATAAGAATATACTTTATAATGATCAATAATTTCTAAAATAAAATTATTTTTAATTATTAATGTAATAAATAAAATTTTATTTATCACATATATACATACACATTACCTTGCACATATTTCTACCTTTAAAATGAAAAAAAAATAATTTACGCAAAATTTCTTATTTAATTATATAGAAAATATCGGATTATTACAGCTGTTAGTAGAGTTCTTCCAGCCTCTATCAACGTTCTGTTCTTTCTCTCAGCTACTCCATTTTGTTGAGGAGTTTGTGGAGCTAAGAAGTTGTGACTGATGCCATTGTCTGTGCAGAACTGGTCCATATCTGAGAAGTCGAATTCTCTGCCATGATCACTCCTTATAGCCTTGATTTTCTCCCCTTTCTCGTTCATCACCAGTCTGAACATCTTGATTAGTTGGGAGCTCGTTTCATCTTTTAAATTTAGAAAGAACACCCATGTGAATCTGGTGTAGTCATTCACTACGACCAGAGAGTACCTCTTCCCTCCAAGGCTTGTTGTTGGAATTGGGTTAATAGATCCATGTGAAGCAGCTGCAGAGGCTTGTCACTTGTGTTGACGGTTTTGCTCTTGAATGAGCTTCTAGTCTGTTTTCCAAGCTGATAAGCATTGCATGGCATTTCTTTGACGAACCTGAACTTGGGTAAGCCTGTTACTAGATCTTTGGAGGCCAGTTTTGACATGCTTTTAAAGTTGAGATGAGACAGTCTTGTATGCCATAACCAGCTCATTTCATCAGATGCTTTAGCCAGAAAGCATATTGTCTTGTCCGAGCTCAGTTGACCAAGATTGACAGTGTAAACGTTTCCTTCTCTTGTTCTAGTCAGCTTTATAGAGGATGTCTTCAGGTCTCTGACTTGACATTGATTATTGAAGAAGGTGACTTGATGACCCTTGTCGCATAGTTGGCTTACGCACAGAAGATTGTGTTGTAAACCTTCCATATAGGCTACTTTACTAAAGGATACTGCATCATTCCCAGCTGAGCCATATCCTCTTGTCTTGCCAGAGTCATTATCTCCAAAGATGACTGAAGGACCCTCCATCTCTATGTAGTTAGATAGAAGGGCTTTGTTCCCGATCATGTGCCTTGAGCATCCACTGTCCAGATACCAGGTTGTGATCATGCAGGTCTGTTCCTGTGGTAAGATTAAACTCTCATTTTGGTACCTATACTTGCATGGGTCCTACTTTGTTAGTACCCTTGGGAACCCAAATTTGCTTAATTTTGGGTCTCACATGCATAGGATTATGGTAGCATATTGCAGCCTTATAACTAGTCTTATTATATACAAAACATCTAATATGATGCATGCTTGTATGTGTGTGTGTGGATTCTTCCTCCATTTGGACTTATGTGGGTTCTCAGAAATCGTTCCTTTGCACTGATTCTCCTTTTTCCATGTGTCCTTGTGTTTCATGATTTGTGAGAAGTGAGGCTTAACTCTACTGTTCCTTCCCAGTTGGTTCATGGAGTTGATTTTACTCAACTCTACGACCCTTCGAGATTGGAGAGTAGTGACTGAGTTACTTTTCTCTTTACTGAAACTTAGGCCAGCATGAGATCCTTTATTCCTTGGAACATAGATTGGATCAGCAGAGGAGGGTTGGACTGGTTCTTCCTTCTGTGAGGATTTCACAAATGTAATGCTTCTACTAAGACTTAAAACATTACTAGAGCTAGTTTTCTTTATCTTTTCCACATATGGTTCTGAGGTAGATTCCCTAAAACTTAAACATGTTCTGTCAGATGCACTTCTCTAACTGGAGATCAGGGAGTCCGTCGATGAAGAGGATTTATTCTATGTAGAGATTGTCCTTTCTAGTTCCTCAATTTTAGAGGTTAGACTTGACTCTCTTTGTGCATTGAGTTCATTGGGTTGTTTTAAGAGCTTATTCTCAGCTACAAACTTAGAGAGAGAGAGAGAGAGTCAGTACTTAGAAGGGTTATTTTCAGTTCTTCCTGAACTTTCTCTTTCTCCTTTTGAAGAAGAGAATAATCTTTGGATAGAACTCTGAACCATTTCATGTATTGATGCAGATTAGATGTTATTCCATGTAGTACAGTTCTTAAATCATCAATGTCTACATCAGGAGAGTTAAAGTCAAATACCTCATCTATACTTACTTCCTGAATGTCAGAGCTCTTCTTATCCTTTGCATGTTTGGCCATCAGGAAAAGATTTGCCATTTGAGGATCTTCATCATCTCTAGATTCGGGAGTTAAGTCGTTGTCTGAGTCACTCCACGATCCTCCAGCTACAAGACCTTTGTCTTTCTTCTGAGGCCTTTTGTTGCCTCTGAATTCTTTCTTTGAATTTGATTTCCTCTTTAGTTCTTCTCAAAGAGGTTTGTTGTAGTTTGCAATGAAGTGGCGCGATTTTTTGCAGTTATAGCATAAGTCATTTATCTGCTCCTAGCTGCTGTAGTTGTTGACTTTCTTTGGTTTACTTATTCTGCCTTGACGTTTGAATCTTTTGAGTCTTCTTACCAGCATTGCAAAGTCCTCATCATCATCTTCATCATAGTCAGAGTCATTTTCAATGTTGGCTTTGGAGATGTTGTCTGTTGCTTTGAGAGTAAACCCTTTGTCCTTCCTTCTTCCTTTAGATAGAGTTTCTTCTCGTTGAGCTAGCTTTAGTTCATACGTGAGTAGGTTGCCATATAACTGTTGGACAATCATTTCATGGAGACTCTTTGATTCCCTGATGGCAGTGGTTTTGGCATCCCGCTTGCTAGGTAAGGCTCTTATGAACTTTATGATTAGATATTTATTTGGATAGATCTTTCCAAAGGCTCAAAGAGAGTTGAGCAGAACATTGAATCTTTCATAGGTGGAAATGACGTTTTCTCCTGGAACATGTGCAAACATTTCATATTACTGAGTCAGGAGAGATTGCTTATTTTCTCTGACTTCTTCAGTTCCTTCATGCATGATGAGCAATGCTTCCCATACTTCCTTTGCTGTTTTGCTATTGACCACATTCTCGAACATGTCATCTTCTAAAGATGGGAACAAAATGTTCTTGGCCTTCTTGTCGAGTTGGACAGCTTTCCTTTCATTGTCAGCGCATTCTTCTTTAACCTTGATCTGAATTCAGTTTGGGTCTTCTGAAGTCTGTGCAAGCTTTATAGGAATGTAGGGCCCATTCTGAACAGTTTCAAATAGATCTTCATCTATTGAATCCATGTAGGCTTCCATACGAACTTTCCAGTTGGCAAATTTATCTTTATTGCACATAGGTGGCTTGCTGCCTCTTCTAGTCTTTGATTCGCTTATAAGATGTGCCATTGGATCTACTTAAGCTTTGTAGGCTATTTGATAGAACATACTCTGATACCAATTGTTAGTTCCCAGAGGAACAATAGTTATCTAGAAGAGGGGGTTATAACAAGAATATAAGAGACACAGTGTTTTTAAGTGGTTCAGAGCACTTAAAGCTCCTAGTCAACTCTTCTACTCCTCTAGTAGGAAATCCACTAAGGATATCTTTATACTTTCTGAATCTCACAGATTCCTTCAAGACCTACAGTCTTGGAACTTCTTAGTTCACTTTTGAACTCTTCAAGTCCAGCAGACTTGGCACTTCTCAGTTAACTTAGAACTCTTCAAGTCCTTCTGACTTGGAACTTCTTACTTCACTTGATAATAGTTGAGTTCTTGAATGGTGCTACTCAGTTGCCGTTAAGCTTGTGTTCGAAAGAACTGAGTACCTGAGCAAGCTTTCTTTTTGAGATCGTGGAGTTGAGCGTTGAGTGTTCTTCAGCGTTTTTGTTTAATGCTTTCTTGATCTTTTCATCTGCCGATATTTTGTATATTTGATGCCTTTTAAATGTATCCGTTGAAGACATCTGTTGAAGTATTAAATGCGTTTGACATTTCTGAGCTTTGATGGAGACTTTTTGCACAACTTCAGATTTGCAATCGACCCACTGACATAGCAAACTGTTGTCTCACCTAACACCTGAAAAGGTGTTTTCTGCTGACCCATAGTCCTTTCCTTAGCTTCTTCAATGTGTTTCTTTGTTATATACTAAGGATGATTGTTGTGTCATTGAGGCTCCCGAGGACTTCAACGTTTATAACCCATTCCATATTTGTTGTGATTTATTCTTTGAACAAATGGACAAGGCTCGATGCTATGGACAGATGAAGCTCTACGATTCTGATCGTGGTGTCTTCCCACCTTGATACTTGATTCGATATTAGCAAACAAGAACACTACTATTTCTCTTATGGACTGGCACACTACGATCTTCACTTGCTTGACTTGCAGACTCTACGCTTCCAAGAGCACACTACAATCTCTGGGTTGGCTCGACAAACGTTTGGACCACTCTACAATCTTGAGAGAGGCCCTCCAAAGTAGACACACTACGATTCTCGATGCTCTACAATTCTGCCTTGGCTTCTGTAATCTCTTGATCAGCTCGATAGACTACGATTCTGTTAAAACCTATCTATTACATCTCAGATATAGATCAACCTAACAGCTTTGATCTTTTCATCTATACATTCATTTACAGAATGATGAACATTAAAAGCTCAGATCAACCTAACAGATTTGATCTACCACTATGTCCTTGTACATATATTCCTTGAAGGACTTTAAATATAATCATGAATATTTACTTTCAACATCAAATTCAAATATGCAATCTCCCAAAATATATATATATATATATATATATATATATATATATATATATATATATATATATATAGTAATAAAACAAAACTGAGATAACTTTCTACCGACTATTTTGAGAAATGAGTAAGTAGAGGTCTATATAATTAGTCAAATTTATAACATATAATTCATTAAAAACCCCTCTATTTATCTCAATTCACCTGGCTTCACTAAACACATTTTTAATAACATTTATTCATCATTAATATTATAACTTACAATATTAACAACCAGATCATTCCCAGGAAAGAGGCTTTCCGATAAGGACTTCTCCTTATTGGTGCGTGTTGGGTAAAATCTAGTTACGCACAACACACAAGTATACGTGGTCAACAAGTAATAAAATAGTAAGTAGAGTATCGTTCCCTTAGAGACTGTAATAAGAATTTAAAACTCACAAGTACCAATTTCTTATTAATCCCAATTTTATTAAACTAATCAATTTCAAGTTTGCAACTAAAATATTAAAAAGATTAAAATTACCAAACACTCAACAAACTCTAAAAACTGAATTTTCAAACAAATAATGGAGAATTAGGCTTCCGACTTCACTTTAAGCATCACTCTAATTATTACACCTTTATTCCAGTTTAACTCACTATCCCAGTTTATTAATTAAGAACATATATGTAGTACTAACCACCTCTCGATGTACTAATACCATATTAACTTCAATCCACAATTAAGATAGAATCATGTTAAACACCTTAATTAACTAACTCACTATATCTCTATGAGAATTACAATTAAAGAAGGTTTAAGTTCAAGTTTTTTATTTGATTACATGTGATGTCAAGCATATCTCTACCCTAACATTCATCAAGATTCTGTTCATTCACATAAATCAAGAACACATGATATATTAACTAAGTCTAGACTCGTATTTCATCTCTCGAGTTCATACAAGTCCACAAAGAATCGTTGATCAGGCAATTCATAAATTCAAGCTCGAATTAATATAGATAAACCAGATAATAGCTTATTAAACTGAAATCAATGATTACATAATCATTGTTCCACTTAAAGATCCGTCTTAAGCCTAAAAAGAAATTAGTTCATCATAAATAAAATAATAACCGAATAAATTAAAGATAACATCTTCTCAGTTATAGAAATAAAACTAAAGAAGAAGAATAACGCAAAACACCCTTCACTTTAGCCTTAATCCGCAAACAATATACAATTCTTCAAAATATTCACTCCGTTGCTCAATCTCCAATTCTGTCCTTAAACTCTGTTAATTTCTTTGCATCATCCTTATTTCGTTATTTGTTGCTCAATATATATACCACACCTGAGTTCTGATCGAATTCCCTTATCATATAGAGTCCTAAAGCTATGCAAGTCCTCAAGTCCACGTTCCAACAGAGTTTGAATAAACTTAGGAATATCAGGATTCGGGACCCTTTGCCCCGGCGGGGGTATACATTTAGAAAATGCCTACCCCAGCGGGCTAGCCCTATGCAAACTGACTTTGGATAATTTCTTAACTTGCTAAAATTTAGCTCCAATGCCTCTCTTTTTCAATCACATGCCACACCAACCACCCTACACATAAAACAACAATAAACAAGTAAAAATAAACATGAAAGCAAGTAATTAACACCGATTAAGCTTGAATTGGACATCTATTCCTGGATATAAAATTCACTTATCAAAATCCCCCAAACATAAACCGTGCTAGTCCTCGAGCACAAAACAAACTACATGCTATACAAAGCAATGCAAGGATATGTGATGCATATAATCTATATGTCTTTGAATCCAACAACGTCATAAACTCAAAAGTATTCCACCGACCTCAGGAAGATCAAGCAAACATTTCAACACCTCATATCAAAACCACTCAATAGTTACTTATCAATCCTCGAATCTTAGACCGTCATCACTGATATAGTGTGTGTGTGTGTGTGTGTGTGTGTGTGTGTGCAATATCCATGACAACTGATACAGACTCAAATTCAATACATAACCAACTTCTTAGAAGGAATCATAAAGAGCAAACTCAAAAATTTCAAAAACAGACGAGTTCCAACTAAAATTAAACAATTACCACTATCAAGGGTTCACATAGGGTACTTATACTTTATATATATATATATATATATATATATATATATATATATATTTTAAAACATGACTGTACAATACATCATTCCATTAGGCTAACAGTGCTACCCCTTAGCGAGCTTTCAACCAACAACTCCCAGACAATAAAAGACCTTAAGGCGCTAGGTGTTAAGACACCCCTACGGGCGTACTTGCTCAAGTAACAAAGTCCCCGAAACAAGAATAGTCACGACATATATATATATATATATATATATATATATATATATATATATATATATATATATAAAGCTTATCTACCCCACATTTCTCCCCCCAAACTTAGGTTCTTGCCCAATTCTTCATCTTAATTGCCTATCCTTGTCCTTTTCTCATTCACACTAGTATTATCCTCTAGAAAGTCTTTATGTGTGACAACCCGAGAATTTGAATATTTATAAAATTTTAAAATATTTAATTAAGATTAAATAATAAACCTAGACAGAAAATAAGTGAATGGATTTGAGATTTCCGAGAAGGAATTTTATGAATTTAAAAATTCCTATGGTGAATTATTCAAGATTAAGTATATATGTTATTAAGTTCTATGTATATGGTACTATATGTGTACATCATGTGGTTAAGGGTCAAGGGTTGACCAGATGAGATATATCTGTGGCAAACCCTAATATTAAATTAAGAACGTCAACGTTCAGCTAGAAATTCTTACGATTTATAAGAAGCCCTAAAATCGGTTCTGGAAACCCTAATTTTGGTTTCGGGAATCCGAAACTCTAATTTGGAAATTGAAAACCCTAGTTTGGGAATGCAAATACTAATAAAAGGTTTAAACGTTACTAATAATGACCTAATTAGGGATAATCCTAATTAATTTAGAAAGCCCTAATTTCTGGATTAGAAACCCTAATTTATAATTAGGAAAAACCTAATTGTTAATTTAATAATTTTAATGTTAATTAGGAAACATTAATCCTAATTTTCAAGTTATAAGTAATTAGAAAACCCTAATCTAATTAGGAAACCTAATTTATAAATTAGAAAGATTATTTTTCTATTTTAAAACCCTAATTCTTGGGATATAAACCCTAATGTACAATTTGGACACTAAGTGCTAAATTAACAATTTTAATTAGGAAATATTAATCCTAATTAGCAAGCTTGGATTATGATTAGGAAATCTTAATATAATTATCGAATCCTAATTATAATTTAAAAATATTAATTTTTATTTTTAAAAACCTAAATTAAAAATTCTAGAAATTTATTATATTTTCTTTTGGAACCTTAGGTTTTAACCCTAAGGGTTAAACCCCAAGGGTTCAAACCCTAAGGGTTTGCATATGTTACAAATTTACCCTTAAAATAATGCACAAAATGACTTTAATGCCCTTTGTATTTTTTTTATAATGTGGGTGTGTAGGTTTTGGAGAGTTGTTCACCAACACCTAACCCTTGCCATGTGATAAAATCTCCCAAGATCAGATCTTATGTGCCAACTTGCTACATTAGATACATTGTATTCAAAAATCAAAGATTTAAAAATAAGAAATCTTACTTTACATCTCATTTGCTCCAAGTCTCTTCTCTCTCTATAATTTTCGAAATCTAGAGTGAGAGAGAGTGAAAAGTTTAGCCAAGTTCAGTTTATAGCTTTCAAAAAATAGATCAAGGATCAGAAAATCAAAGATCATGGCATCAAAGGTATAAAACTTAAAATTTCAAAAATCAGTGATCTTATGTTAGATGTTATGATATATTGTTTAAAGTTGTGTTAGAGGGTGTTAATAAGTGATCTGGGTTGTTAGATCAAGAATCTATAACATCTAGATGCACGATTTTGAAGTTTTAAAAAATTTGGAAAAACTTTGAAAACTTGTCTGATAGCCATATGTCAGATCGCATAGATCTGTGTGTGTTAGATGTTTAGTGTGGTTTATGTTATGGATCTATTCTATGCCATGTGGACCACAATCTGGAACTGGAATTGTGAGAACCCAGAATTTCACATAATTCAAAATTTTTGAATAATTTTTTTTATTGAAAGTACTTGAATCATATAAGTGTATATGATAATTAAGCTAGATAGTTAATTTATTTACTAAGAATTACACTTAATCATTTTTAAGGAAGAGTAATGAAAGTTATGTAAGAAATTATCATAGCTTGAATGTTAGCCTTGATTACTAAATTAAAATGATTTACAATCCTTAAGTAATTGATTATTGATATGAGTATGTATGTGTTTATAACTTATTAAATCAATTTGTGATAATAAGTTAATAAACTAGGAGAAATATGTTAGGACATATGTGAATTAGGTACGTGATTGCGTAAATATGTATTTTATAATGTGTGTACATTTATTTTGTAAAGAGATGAAGAATAAAGTTATGTAACCTAATACATATGTTAGGTATGATAATTTTATAACCTAATGGGTTATGATTTAAGAGAATGATAGTATTTAAAAAGATATTCTAATCCTAAGAGATTTATTTTATACATCTCAATTAATTAATTTTATAACCTAAGGATAGCAAGTCTAATTGGGTTATGAATTTAAAGATAGATGAGTAAGAAATTAACTTACTAATGTGTGTAAGGGAACCCTAATTAAATAATAGGGAATTGATAAAAATTATTAAGTGTTGGACTATGTTGATTAACATGGTCCAAAGAATTAAATTTTAAGTCCAATATAATATTTATTGTTAGCCCAAAGAATTAAGGAGTGACCCAACTTTTAGCCAAGTGGGAGGGGACATATTGGACATTAAGCAAGTTAAATAAGGCATAAAAGGAAACAATATTTTGGCAAAAGAAAGGCCACATGGCCGGACGTTGAAGAGGAGAGAAAAGGGGGGGAGTGATGTAATGACTATCCTACTTTAGTGGGTGAACAACTTGGATTAGGTGTCATCCATTTAATGGAAACAACACATTTAGTTAATCTTGCAAGAAACAATTTATATGAGAGAGAGAGAGAGAGAAGTCAAGGATGTGGTGTAATGATTTCATTTTACTAACTCACACCAACTCTTCATATGTGTCAAGTTTCTATTAAACCAACACTTATAACCAATCTTGCAAGCAACATTTTGCTAAGGCTACAAGCAACCACCAATGACTAAGAGAGAGAAGAATGAGAGATCTTGGAAGATTATATACATACATATATTATATTTTTCCCCATTATAAATACCTCATTTAATTATCTAGCAAAAGTTTTTCTTTACTTTTAACTCCTAGAGAGCTAAGAACAAAACAAAGTAAGAGAGAGAGAGAGTGCAAGAGGTTTCGGTCAAGAGAGAAGAAGAGAGAGAGGGAGAGTTTTGTAAGTTTCCAAGTTCCATAATCTAAGTATTAGAAAGAAGAAGAAGAGGAATCAAGAGAAGGTATAAAAAAATCCCTACTTTTATAGTTTAATTTCTCTTTGTGATGATTTAAGTTTTAATTTTTGTAAAACTATGATCTTGAGGCTTAAAACCTTATATCTTGGTGTTTAAAAGTGTTTTATATTTAGATCCAACTCTTTTGTAGATCAAAAGTGGAATCTAAACTAAGAAATACGAGTTAGGTTTTTCAAAAGTTGGAAAATCAATTTTTTCATAGCTTTTGTTGTGTTTGATCTTATGATTGTTGATTATTTGGTGAATTAAACCATGGATCATGTTAGATCCATGAGTATATGAGTTATTTTGAGTTAATATGATGAGTTATGTTAGTTTTATGAGAGATCATGAAAGTTTTCATATAAAACATAAAGAGTTGAAAAATAGATTTTTGAGAAAATAAAGTATGATATGAAAATGACCATATCTCTCATTCTACTTTGAATTTTGAGTGTGGTCAATTTCTAGAGTTAGATATATGAGTCTTCTAATATATCCAAGTGGAATCACTTAAAAAGGATGTATACATTTTCGTGTGGAATGATTTTAGTAAAAGATGAAAAACCTGGAAATGCTTAAAAAGCTGCTGCCAAGAAATTGGAAGGGCTGTTTCGGCCACTTATTTAATGAGATAAAATCCGGCCTTTTGGGGATGAAAATATATGGGATAAAGTATGTTGTATCCAAAAATGAGCTCATTCCGACTTAAAATGAACAAGTTATGACTATTTCAATTTTTGTGTTTTCCCGACGAAAATCGCTATAACCGGAGTTGTATAATTCCGATGGCCTTGAAATTTAAACTGTAAGCTCACGTTAACATGTGTAAGATTCCGCCAAGAGTTGGGAATTTTTGGACTTAAGTATGAGATAACTAATTTCTTAAGGAATTAACTAGAAATTAATTTTTGAAAAATACTTGAGGAAGTTGAAAAATTCTAGAAAAATACTTTTTGTGTATGGAATATATGTATATATGATTGGCCAAAAGATTAGAAAAGAATAAGCTGATTTCATATTTTCGTGAATAGTGTATTTCAGCTTCCCGAAATGAAATTTCAGGTTGCTGAAAAGGGAAACTGAAATGTCAGAAGAGATGTCAGTTTTGTTTTAGCTTGCTAAAATAGAAACTGAAATGATATTTTAAGTCTACTGAGTTCATAAATAGTTTGTCAAGTTATATTATGAACTTATAAATGAACGGGTAAGTGTTAAGTCTAAGATAGTATAGTGTACTCACTAATGATTGGTTATGTGATTTCATGTTAAATTTTTATGAGTAAGATATGTGATGCTAATTAAGAGATCGATTTTATCAATGATAGGTCTTACAAAAAAAGTTAACTTAAATTACGTAGCAGTAGTCAACAAATCAGGCAAGTTCCTAACTCAACTTGAGTTACTATTTTTCAAGCATGGTAGTGAATAATTATTGATAGTTATTCACATCTATAATGATTGTTGTAATTCGCACGTAGTGCAATTGATTCTTGTTCTATTATTTGAACTATTTATAAATCATGTCTCAGCTAATTATTTTGGCAAGACTAATATTTGTTAAAGCATGAAATGTTCTATTTATTATGAACTGAATTGTTATTGGAAGATCTATGCCATTGGTTTCGGCTAGATTAGTATTTTTATTAATTATTGAAATCATAGTATTTCTTTGAAAGTAATCCAAACCATATTGTTGTGGTACGGACTCGTGATGTAAGACTGAGATGAACAAAATTTTAATGCCGTAAATCGACCTATGCGTTATTATTGAGTATTATGCATAATATAGGGTACAAAGGAGTTGGCCGCTCCAAGTACTTGCAGAAGAGTATATTTAGTTTTTTATAACTAATTTATATTCTTGTGGAATAATTTAGTTTTAATAACTAAATGATTCCTCTACTAGTTCATGATCTTTTTGTGATCACTCAGCATGAAATCTGGGTATATCCCACTTTATTGAATATTGTTGCAGTATTATTAATTCTTATTATTAAATTGAATATTATTGAATCTTTGAAAGAATTTTACTCTTTCATTTTTGATATGTTATTTAGTATGAAATGAGAGAAAGTTTTATTATTGAGATTGAATTATTATTCAGCTACTTCGAAATCTTTTGATTATTGTGGAAGTTCTAAAGAAGCTAGACTCTTCTATTCATGATATATATCATTTATTGTATATTTTAACTTGCTGGGCAAACTCGTTCCTCACTCTTGCTTAAATAAAATATTTTAGTTAATGCTGATGTAGCATAAGGTTCTAACAGGGACAAAGGCAAAGGCAAGGTTCGGGAGTAGTTAGTGTCAACTTTTAATAGTTGTGTTTTATTATGTAATTAAGTATGTAAACCTTTTGATTATATAAGGGTATGTAAGTTATGTTAAGGTTAGTTAACCTGTGATATTGTTATAAGATGTATTAAGGAATATTATGAATGATATTTTTCATTAATGAATGAGTAGTTAGATGTGTTATATATGATGGATCGTGAGCACCAAACCCGAGGTTAGGGAACCCGGATTTGGGGACGTCACAAAATCATGGACATACTATGTCTGGATCTCCAGAAATAGGCAGTCATACTGCGTTGACCAAGCACGAAAAAGGGGTTTTGGGCAACCCAGAAACCCAGCAGTTGTCTGACAACGTTTTGCAGGTGCTAGATCTTGTTGTGTTTTGTTAGTTTGGTTATTTTGTTAGGTTATTGTTGTAGAGGGGTATATTAACTACACATGTATGCCTTTAGATCACCCAGATCCGTAACAGAATGATACAAATTTGTGGTCAAACAATCGTTGACCAAACTACTCAAGAACATTTATGGGTTTTCCAGAAATGTTCGAGAACAGTTCTTGGTCTGTAGTTTAACAGGCCTAAATCTTCGTTTGGTGTTGTTGTTTGACTGATTAAGTGTTATGATACTGTTCTATGACATTTATACTACGATCTGGTATCATAAAACCAATTGACACATCACTAGACACCGGATTAATGAAGGCTCAAAAAGGGACCCTCGACACTGCTTGAGTTTCTGGGCAGCCCAGAAACTCAAGAACAGGTCTGACAAGTATTTATGTAGAATATATCTTCTTGTTGTATTGTTGTATGGACATGAACTCGATTGATAATAGTAGTATTACACTTAAATTATAACAATAACACGTTAGCCAACATAGAAACATAATGATCACATATCTATCAATGGTCAAACCAAGCTCCTCGGTGACTGACATGAGTTTTGGGCATCTCAAGAACATGCCAAGAACACCTATAGCGACGGTTCTGTCGCTATAGGGCCTTTTATTAATTATTAATTTGTGAAAATTAATATTTTAATTTAATAAATCAAATAAATTATTTTTAATTATTAAAAATATAAAATAAATTCTAAAAAATTATTTTAAAGTCTGAAAATTAGTTTTTAACTATTTTGAGTATATTTCATAAATATTTAATATTTTTGGAATATAAATGGTATTTAATTTATTTAATTATAATATTAAATTAATGATTTTAATACATGAAAAATTATATTATGGTATAAGAAAATATTTTAAGTAATTTTTAGTGACTTTTAATATTTTGTGATGAATTTCATTAATTAATAAATATTAATGGTAATTAATTTATTTAATAAATGAATTAAATAAATTATGAAAAAATAGAATTAATGTTTTAAAAATGATATAAAAATGATTTAAGTGTTATAAAAATATTTTTAGTTATAACATATAACTTTTGATATTTTGTCATGAAAATATTAATATTTTAATATTAATAGCAATTATCGGATAATGAATTTAATTGTTTAAAAATCATATAAATATGATTTTAAGGTATTAAAAATACCTTTATATATTATAATATTATGCTATGATTTTCATTAATATTTAATATTAAATAAATATTAGTGATGAAGAGAATAATGTGGTATTTATATTAATAACAGTTATTGAATAATGTTTTTAATTACTTTAAAAACATTTAAAGGAAATAATAAAGTATTAAAAATACTATGAGATATTATAAATATAATATTTTGGCATGTATTTCATTAATATTTAATATTAAATAAATATTAATGACATTAGAATATTGTGATATTTAAATTAGATAAATACGTTATAGATGATTGAAAAATTATGATAAATGGTAATAATTATCTGAATATTATTACGAGCTTATGAAAAATATTTTGGCTGATAATAAATTATCTTAAATAATGGTTAAGTGTTTAAACAGAGTTTAATTGAACTTAAACTCTGAAATTTTGTCAGACTAGATCGTCGAGATGTTAGAATTGTACCGAACTCGACTCAGACTGCAAAAGTTTGACTTGAGGATAGGTCGTATGTGTGTTATAGACGGATATGATTATGTGATAATGTGTTTAGGTTATTTTAAATATTGTAATGATATTATTCTAATGTGTCTATCGGTATTATTTATATATTAGGTTCCGACAAAGCTTATTAATTGCATAGCGGTAATCAACAGTTCAGGTAAGTTTTACTTAAACTCTACTTAGAGTAGTTTCATTCAGACATGCTTATGAATAATCAATGCTGATTGCCATTGTAGAATTGTACTCTGTACATATTGCATGTATAAGTCAGGTATGAAAGGCCGATCACCTTCATTACCATTCGGTCCAGATATATTTGTTCATGTTTAATACTTATTCAGTCAAAAGTTTGTTCGTGCTAATTCACAACTATATTATTGAATTATAGCCATCTTATTATTCAAACTCTTTCAATCATGATATATCGTTAAATTATTGAACTTAAACTTGCTGGGCAAACTTATGCTCACCCTTGCTATATCATGATTAACATTGCAGAGTAAGACGATTACGTCAGATACTAAGAAAGGTCAAAGACAGTTTCAACTTTAGTATATGTGTTCATCTAAATTTGTATAAGTATTGTATATTAATGTTATTATCAGTTAAATAAGTTATGAATTATGTATAAGTTAAGGTTACTCGACCTTGGAAAATAATGTGTAAAGTTATTGTATAAACAATTTATGTTTATATCTTCCGCAATAGTTGTAGAATGATTGAACTAGATCCATGGTGATTTAGGACCCGGATTTGGGGCTCTCACAGTTGGTATCAAAGCTGTAGGTTATAAACTTTAGGTAGGAATACCTGATACTAATAATCGCAGTGATTTGGATAAGTACTAACTCAAATAGAGTTAGTTGGTCGGTAAGATTCAAAGACGAATCTCGACAAGTTATAAGGTACAGAGTTCCCTAACTCTGATAATAATGTTGAACAGTAGTGGTGAATAGATAGAGTCTAAAGGACTAAAAGTACAGTGATAGGAAATCTTAAAATAAAACGATCATAGTATAGAAATGAATCGTAATATATACGATGTGATCACCCCGTGATCGGATAAGGTTATAGTATGGAGAAGGATCATGCGAATGATTGAAAAGTTTACAGCAAGATTGCTGTGTGTCAGTTGTGCTATGAATTGATATAGATTCAGGAAAGGATTATGAATACGAGTTGAATGAAATTCGTATTGAAAAAGGAGTTAAGATCAAGTGGGGATTTCAATTGAGGACTCATCTCAGCAGCTGAGTTGTATGATTCATCGTATGGGAGTTGAATTTGTACTTGGTGTAAAAACCACTTAGTTTTTGACACTGATAATCATTGGAATGTCTGTGTCGCGCTATTTTCTATATCCATGTTAAGAGAGTGATTCCTTTCTCATGTGAATATAAGATAGATGGGTTATAGGTAGAGAATATCAGGTTAAGTACGAGTTCTTAAAACTCATACTTATGATATGTTCGTGACTCATAGTTATATAAAATGTTTATGAACCCCTCAGCGAATGGACGCCGAAGGTCTGACTAGGGTAAGTTCTTAAACTCATATGATTGTGGAAAGTTCTTAAACTCATGAGTGTGGTTTGATGAACTGGGAATAGTTATGTGTAAACAAAATATTGAGGATAATAGGAATAGATAGAGTACTAAGCAATTGATCATTAGTGGAGACGTACGTTTTTCAAAACTCCTAGCTATGCTAGACTTTGAAATTTTGACATCAAGCTAAAAACGCACTTTGTGATTTTAAAAAAAAAATATATAGACTCGTAATAATTTTTTAAACGGTTTAAAGTATAGTCTATGCTACTTATTTCGGCTAGACGCAAATGATTTGAAATATCAAAATATGTTTTTATTTATCACTTATGTACCATGTAACTTGGTGCAGAGATGATAAAAGTTGATATAGTTATAAACGCAGGAATACTTGGTGTGAATTAGATCCAAAAATCATTATTCCACTATTGTATGATGTATTATGACAAAGTCACTAGATGACGGCATCCTCAAACGGACTGTTAATACAGTACGACATCATGACGTCATTCTCAAAAATATTTTCAATTTTTTTTATTGCCAACGGGGTTTGTCTACACTTAAATAATTAGATTGAATTGAATTATTGATATGAGTCTATGCTATTCGATTTAGCTAGACCAACGTTTATGAAAATTCTAAGCGTTCTTTGAAATATTCCTGAACCAAATTATTTTGGTGTGGAATCAAATAAGACTGAGGTAAAATTTTTGTGCCTATGACAATGACGAGAAATAGAGTCGACCAACAATACTTAATAAGTACAGCGCATACCGAGCTAATTAACCACTATGTCCGTAAGTTATAACGATTTGCGGATGAATTTCTATAAAATCTTTGCGAAAATGGCAGATAATAGTCTGTATAACCCCTCAGCAAAATTACAAAATTTTAATTATTGTGAGAAATGTATTGGGTAGCATGTGATGATGAGAATGAATGGTGTATCGTGAATGGTTCAAGGTGTAAGGTATAAGGTGTAAGGTATAAGGTGTAAGGTAAATTTCGGGGACAAAATTTTTAGAAGAAGGGGTGAATGTGACAACCCGAGAATTTGAATATTTATAAAATTTTAAAATATTGAATTAAGGTTAAATAATAAACCAAGATAGAAAATAAGTGAATGTATTTGAGATTTTCGAGAAGGAATTTTATGAATTTAAAAATTCTTGTGGTGAATTATTCAAGATTAAGTATATATGTGATTAAGTTCTATGTATATGGTACTATATGTGTACATCATGTGGTTAAGGGTCAAGGGTTGACCAGATGAGATATATCTGTGGCAAACCCTAATATTAAATTAAGAACGTCAACGTTCAACTAGAAATTCTTACGATTTATAAGAAACTCTAAAACCGGTTCTGGAAACCCTAATTTTGGTTACGGGAATCCGAAACCCTAATTTGGAAATTGAAAACCCTAGTTTGGGAATGCAAATGCTAGTATAAGGTTGAAACGTTACTAATAATGACCTAATTAGGGATAATCCTAATTAATTTAGAAAACCCTAATTTCTGGATTAGAAACCCTAATTTATAATTAGGGAAAACATAATTGTTAATTTAATAATTTTAATGTTAATTAGAAAACATTAATCCTAATTTTCAAGTTATAAGAAATTAGGAAACCCTAATCTAATTAGGAAACCTAATTTATAAACTAGAAAGATTATTTTTCTATTTTAAAACCCTAATTCTTGGGTTATAAACCCTAATGTATAATTTTGACCCTAATTGCTAAATTAGCAATTTTAATTAGGAAATATTAATCCTAATTAGAAATCTTGGATTATGATTAGGAAATCTTAATATAATTATCGAATCCTAATTATAATTTAAAAATATTAATTTTTATTTATGAAAACTTAAATTAAAAATTCTAGAAATTTATTTTATTTTCTTTTGGAACCTTAGGTTTTAACCTTAAGGGTTAAACCCCAAGGGTTCAAACCCTAAGGGTTTGCATATGTTACAAATTTACCCTTAAAATGATGCACAAAATGACTTTAATGCCCTTTGTATTTTTTTTTATAATGTGGGTGTGTAGGTTTTGGAGAGTTGTTCACCAACACCTAACCCTTTCCATGTGATAAAATCTCCCAAGATCAGATCTTATGTGCCAACTTGCTACATTAGATACATTGTATACAAAAATCAAATATTTAAAAATAAGAAATCTTACTTTACATCTCATTTGCTCCAAGTCTCTTCTCTCTCTATAATTTTCGAAATCTAGAGTGAGAGAGAGTGAAAAGTTTAGCCAAGTTCAATTTATAGCTTTCAAAAAACAGATCAAGGATCAGAAAATCAAAGATCATGGCATCAAAGGTATAAAACCTAAAATTTTAAAAATCAGTGATCTTATGTTAGATGTTATGATCTATTGTTTAAAGTTGTGTTAGAGGGTGTTAATAAGTGATCTGGGTTGTTAGATCAAGAATCTATAACATCTAGATGCACGATTTTGAAGTTTTGAAAAATTTGGAAAAACTTTGAAAAGTTGTCTGACGGCCATATGTCAGATCGCAAAGATATGTGTCTGTTAGATGTTTAGTGTGGTTTATGTTATGGATCTATTCTATGCCATGTGGATCACAATCTGGTACTGGAATCATGGACATACTATGTCTGGATCTCAAGAAATGGGCAGTCAAATTGCGTTGACCAAGCACGAAAAAGGGGTTTCTGGGCAACCCAGAAACCCAGCAGTTGTCTGACAACGTTTTGCAGGTGCTAGATCTTGTTGTGTTTTGTTAGTTTGGTCATTTTGTTAGGTTATTGTTGTAGAGGGGTATATTAACTACACATGTATGCCTTTAGATCACCCAGATCCGTAACAGAATGATACAAATTTGTGTTCAAACAACCGTTGACCAAACTAGTCAAGAACATTTATGGGTTTTCCAGAAATGTTCGAGAACAGTTCTTGGTCTGTAGTTTAGCAGGCCTAAATCTTCGTTTGGTGTTGTTGTTTGACTGATTTAGTGTTATGATACTGTTCTATGACATTTATACTACGATCTGGTATCATAAAACCAATTGACACATCACTAGACACCGGATTAATGAAGTCTCAAAAGGGACCCTCGACACTGCTTGAGTTTCTAGGCTGCCCATAAACTCAAGAATAGGTCTGACAAGTATTTCTGCAGCATAGATCTTCTTGTTGTATTGTTGTATGGACATGAACTCGATTGATAATAGTAGTATTACACTTAAATTATAACAATAACACGTTAGCCAACCTAGAAACATAATGATCACATATCTATCAATGGTCAAACCAAGCTCCTCGGTGACTGACATGAGTTTTGGGCAGCTCAAGAACATGCCAAGAACACCTATAGCGACGGTTCTGTCGCTATAAGGCCTTTTATTAATTATTAATTTATGAAAATTAATATTTTAATTTAATAAATCAAATAAATGATTTTTAATTATTAAAAATATAAAATAAATTCCAAAAAATTATTTTAAAGTCTAAAAATTAGTTTTTAACTATTTTGAGTATATTTCATAAATATTTAATATTTTTGGAATATAAATGGTATTTAATTTATTTAATTATAATATTAAATAAATGATTTTAATACATGAAAAATTATATTATGGTATAAGAAAATATTTTAAGTTATTTTTAGTGACTTTTAATATTTTGTGATGAATTTTATTAATAAATCAATATTAAT
The DNA here is from genome assembly GCA_016801055.1 of Panax notoginseng. NCBI lineage: Eukaryota > Viridiplantae > Streptophyta > Magnoliopsida > Apiales > Araliaceae > Panax > Panax notoginseng. The sequence continues at coordinate 35,195,713 of CM029015.1, read as the reverse complement.
GGTAATTAATTTATTTAATAAATTAATTAAATAAATTATGAAAAAATAGAATTAATGTTTTAAAAATCATATGAAAATGATTTAAGTGTTATAAAAATATTTTTAGTTATAACATATAACTTTTGATATTTTGTCATGAAAATATTAATATTTTAATATTAATAGCAATTATCGAATAATGAATTTAATTGTTTAAAAATCATATAAATATAATTTTAAGGTATTAAAAATTCCTTTATATATTATAATTACATTATAATATTATGCTATGATTTTCATTAATATTTAATATTAAATAAATATTAGTGATGAAGAGAATAATGTGGTATTTATATTAATAACAGTTAATGAATAATGTTTTTAATTACTTTAAAAACATTTAAAGGAAATAATAAAGTATTAAAAATACTATGAGATATTAAAAATATAATATTTTGGCATGTATTTTATTAATATTTAATATTAAATAAATATTAATGATATTAGAATATTGTGGTATTTAAATTAGATAAATATGTTATAGATGATTGAAAAATCATGATAAATGGTAATAATTATCTGAATATTATTACGAGCTTATGAAAAATATTTTGACTGATAATAAATTATCTTAAATAATGGTTAAGTGTTTAGACAGAGTTTAATTGAACTTAAACTCTAAAATTTTGTCCGACTAGATCGTCGAGATGTTAGAATTGTACCGAACTCGACTTAGACTGCAAAAGTTTGACTTGAGGATAGGTCGTATGTATGTTATAGACGGATATGATTATATGATAATGTGTTTAGGTTATTTTAAATACTGTAATGATATTATTCTAATGTGTCTATCGGTATTATTTATATATTAGGTTCCGACAAAGCTTATTAATTGCATAGCGGTAATCAACAGTTCAGGCAAGTTTTACTTAAACTCTACTTAGAGTAGTTTCATTCAGACATGCTTATGGATAATCAATGTTGATTGCCATTGTAGAATTGTACTCTGTACATATTGTATGTATAAGTCAGGTATGAAAGGCTGATCACCTTCATTACCATTCGGTCCAGATATATTTGTTCATGTTTAATACTTGTTTAGTCAAAAGTTTGTTCGTGCTAATTCACAACTATATTATTGAATTATAGCCAGCTTATTATTCAGACTCTTTCAATCATGATATGTCGTTAAATTATTGAACTTAAACTTGCTGGGCAAACTTATGCTCACCCTTGCTATATCATGATTAACATTGCAGATTAAGACGATTACGTCAGATACTAAGAAAGGTCAAAGACAGTTCCAGCTTTAGTATATGTGTGCATCTAAATTTGTATAAGTATTGTATATTAATGTTATTATTAGTTAAATAAGTTATGAATTGTGTATAAGTTAAGGTTACTCGACCTTGGGAAATAATGTGTAAAGTTATTGTATAAACAATTTATGTTTATATCTTCCGTAATAGTTGTATAATGATTGAACTAGACCCGTGGTGATTTAGGACCCGAATTTGGGGCTCTCACAGTTGGTATCAAAGCTGTAGGTTATAAACTTTAGGTAGGAATACCTGATACTAATAACCGCAGTGATTTGGATAAGTACTAACTCAAATAAAGTTAGTTGGTCGGTAAGATTCAAAGACAAATCTCGGCAAGTTATAAGGTACAGAGTTCCCTAACTCTGATAATAAAGTTGAACTGTAGTGGTGAATAGATGGAGTCTAAAGGACTAAAAGTACAGTGATAGGAAATCGTAAAATTAAACGATCATAGTATAGAAATGAATCGTAATATATACGATGTGATCACCCCGTGATCGGATAAGGTTATAGTATGGAGAAGGATCATGCGGATGATTGAAAAGTTTACAATAAGATTGCTGTGTGTCAGTTGTGCTATGAATTGATATAGATCCAGGAAAGGATTATGAATACGAGTTGAATGAAATTCGTATTGAAAAAGGAGTTAAGATCAAGTGGGGATTTCAATTGAGGACTCATCTCAGCAGCTGAGTTGTATGATTCTTCGTATGGGAGTTGAATTTGTACTTGGTGTAAAAACCACTTAGTTTTTGACACTGATAATCATTGGAATGTCTGTGTCGCACTATTTGCTATATCCATGTTAAGAGGGTGATTCCTTTCTCATGTGAATATCAGATAGATAGGTTATAGGTAGAGAATATCAGGTTAAGTACGAGTTCTTAAAAGTCATACTTATGGTATGTTCGTGACTCATAGTTATATAAAATGTTTATGAACCCCTCAGCGAATGGACGCCAAAGGTCTGACTAGGGTAAGTTCTTAAACTCATATGATTGTGGAAAGTTCTTAAACTCATGAGTGTGGTTTGATGAACTGGGAATAGTTATGTGTAAACGAAATATTGAGGATAATAGGAATAGATAGAATACTAAGCAATTGATCATTAGTGGAGACATACGTTTTCTAAAACTCCTAGCTATGCTAGACTTTGAAATTTTGACATCAAGCTAAAAACACACTTTGTGCTTTTAAAAAAATATATAGACTCGTAATAATTTTTTAAACGGTTTAAAGTATAGTCTATGCTACTTATTTCGGCTAGACGCAAATGATTTGAAATATCAAAATATATTTTTATTTATCACTTATGTACCATGTAACTTGGTGCAGAGATGATAAAAGTTGATATAGTTATAAAAACAGGAATACTTGGTGTGAATTCGATCCAAAAATCATTATTCCACTATTGTATGATGTATTATGACAAAGTCATTAGATGACGACATCCTCAAACGGACTGTTAATACAGTACGACATCATGACGTCATTCTCAAAAATATTTTCAAATTTTTTTTATTGCCAACGGGGTTTGTCTACACTTAAATAATTAGATTGAATTGAATTATTAATATGAGTCTATGCTATTCGATTTAGCTAGACCAACGTTTATGAAAATTCTAAGCGTTCTTTGAAATATTCCTGAACCAAATTATTTTGGTGTGGAATCAAATAAGACTGAGGTAAAATTTTTGTGCCTATGACAATGACGAGAAATAGAGTCGACCAACAGTACTTAATAAGTACAGGGCATACCGGGATAATTAACCACTATGTCCGTAAGTTATGACGGTTTGCGGATGAATTTCTATAAAACCTTTGCGAAAATGGCAGACAATAGTCTGTATAACCCCTCAGCACAATTACAAAATTTTAATTATTGTGAGAAATGTATTGGGTAGCATGTGATGATGAGAATGAATGATGTATGGTGAATGGTTCAAGGTGTAAGGTATAAGGTGTAAGGTATAAGGTGTAAGGTAAATTTCGGGGATAAAATTTTTAGAAGAAGGGGTGAATGTGACAACCCGAGAATTTGAATATTTATAAAATTTTAAAATATTGAATTAAGGTTTAATAATAAACCAAGATAGAAAATAAGTGAATGTATTTGAGATTTCCGAGAAGGAATTTTATGAATTTAAAAATTCTTGTGGTGAATTATTCAAGATTAAGTATATATGTGATTAAGTTCTATGTATATGGTATTATATGTGTACATCATGTGGTTAAGGGTCAAAGGTTGACCAGATGAGATATATCTGTGGCAAACCCTAATATTAAATTAAGAACGTCAACGTTCAACTAGAAATTCTTACAATTTATAAGAAACCCTAAAACCGGTTCTGGAAACCCTAATTTTGGTTCCGTGAATTCGAAACCCTAATTTGGAAAGTGAAAACGCTAGTTTGGGAATGCAAATGCTAGTATAAGGGTTAAACGTTACTAATAATGACCTAATTAGGGATAATCCTAATTAATTTAGAAAACCCTAATTTCTAGATTAGAAACCCTAATTTATAATTAGGGAAACCATAATTGTTAATTTAATAATTTTAATGTTAATTAGGAGACATTAATCCTAATTTTCAACTTATAAGAAATTAGGAAACCCTAATCTAATTAGGAAACCTAATTTATAAATTAGAAATATTATTTTTCTATTTTAAAACCCTAATTCTTGGGTTATAAACCCTAATGTATAATTTTAACCCTAATTACTAAATTAGCAATTTTAATTAGGAAATATTAATCCTAATTAGAAATCTTGGATTATGATTAGGAAATCTTAATATAATTATCGAATCCTAATTATAATTTAAAAATATTAATTTTTATTTTTGAAAACCTAAATTAAAAATTTTAGAAATTTATTTTATTTTCTTTTGGAACCTTAGGTTTTAACCATAAGGGTTAAACCCCAAGGGTTCAAACCCTAAGGGTCTGCATATGTTACAAATTTACCCTTAAAATGATGGAAAAAATGACTTTAATGCCCTTTGTATTTTTTTTATAATGTGGGTGTGTAGGTTTTGGAGAGTTGTTCACCAACACCTAACCCTTGCCATGTGATAAAATCTCCGAAGATCAGATCTTATGTGCCAACTTGCTACATTAGATACATTGTATACAGAAATCAAAGATTTAAAAATAAGAAATCTTACTTTACATCTCATTTGCTCCAAGTCTCTTCTCTCTCTATAATTTTTGAAATCTAGAGTGAGAGATAGTGAAAAGTTTAGCCAAGTTCAGTTTATAGCTTTCAAAAAACAGATCAAGGATCAGAAAATCAAAGATCATGGCATCAAAGGTATAAAACCCAAAATTTCAAAAATCAGTGATCTTATGTTAGATGTTATGATCTATTGTTTAAAGTTGTGTTAGAGGGTGTTAATAAGTGATCTGGTTTGTTAGATCAAGAATCTATAACATCTAGATGCACGATTTTGAAGTTTTGAAAAATTTGGAAAAACTTTGAAAAGTTGTCTGATAGCCATATGTCAGATCGCATAGATCTGTGTGTGTTAGATGTTTTGTATGGTTTATGTTATGGATCTATTCTATGCCATGTGGACCACAATCTGGAACTGGAATCATGGACATACTATGTCTGGATCTCCAGAAATAGGCAGTCAAACTGCGTTGACCAAGCACGAAAAAGGGGTTTCTAGGCAACCTAGAAACCCAACAGTTGTCTGACATCGGTTTGCAGGTGCTAGATCTTGTTGTGTTTTGTTAGTTTGGTCATTTTGTTAGGTTATTGTTGTAGAGGGGTATATTAACTACACATGTATGCCTTTAGATCACTCAGATCCGTAACAGAATGATACAAATTTGTGGTCAAACAATCGTTGACCAAACTACTCAAGAACATTTATGGGTTTTCCAGAAATGTTCGAGAACAGTTCTTGGTCTGTAGTTTAACAGGCCTAAATCTTCGTTTGGTGTTGTTGTTTGACTGATTAAGTGTTATGATACTGTTCTATGACATTTATTGTAAGACCCCAACTTTTATAAATAAAGATGAATTTTCTATAAATATCATTTTTGAATATTATGGAGTTAATTTGATATAATGTTATAGTTGTGGGTAATATTTATAAATTTTGCAAAGTAAGCAAGTTGTTATAAAATATTCGTTTGGTCGGAGAATATTTTTTTTGTCGGGGAATATTCGTACGACGGCACAATCATTGGTGGACCCCACAACGGAATTATTGTCGGATGGAGAAAACGACAGAATTATCTTTCTATAAAAATAACGGCGGAAATTTTACCATTGTTACTGTTGAACTACTCGGTAGTAAAAGTACAGTAATACGTGTGGTTGCATAGTAGCACACGGTATTGATTATTAATGCTTATGTGAGAAGTCACTCAGTTTGATTCTATTATTGTCAGTTAATAATATGAATTATTTAGCGATAATGACGTTTTGTTTTATTCGTATTATTAACGTAATAAAACAGAAACATCTTTTTATATAAAACAAAATACTTTATTAAAGTTATTCTATAAATAGAATATATTTTATTTTATTTAAAAGATTTTTCTTTAAATATGGACCGTCAGATTAAAGTAATCAATCTGGACCGTTCATGGATTAGTTACTATGCATTCTATTTTTCTATAAATAGCAGCTCATTCCTTCATTATTTCTTACGAATTCACTGAACTCTAGAGAGAGAAACTATAGAGAGAAACTATAGAGAGAGAGAAGAAGAGTATTCTGCTACTTAACTACTTCCTTACTTCAGCTCTTCTTTAAAACGGTAAGGGATATTATTCTTTTGTATTCAAGAAGAGAATTTCTGTTATTCCATTTCTTTATTATTCTGTTGGAATAACCTGTATATGCGGAATACCCTATACTTGGTGACATTCTTCTATTATTCTGTTGGAACATCCTGTCTGTGTGTTTTACACCGGACCTGGTTCCGTCTTTATTATTATTCTGTTGGAATATCCTGTCTGTGTGTTTTACACCGGACCTGGTTCCGTCTTTATTATTATTCTGTCGGAATATCCTGTCTGTGTGTTTTACACCGGACCTGTTCCATTATTTATTATACTGTTCTTTATTATTCTGTCGGAATATCCTGTCTGTGCGTTTACGCCGGACCTGGTTCCATTATTTATTATTCTGTCGGAATATCCTGTCTGTGCGTTTATGCCGGACCTGGTTCCATTATTTATTATTCTGTTGGAATAACCTGTTTGTGCGGTCTATCGCATGCATGGTGATTTTTTTTGTTATTCCATTCTTTATTGTACTCAGTTGGTTAAGTTTTGACTTCTATACTCCATGAAATTTGTGAAATATCCTTGATAATTGCGTTTCATCCAGTATCTATTCATGAAAATATTCTCCTGATCATTCTTGAATTTTACTCCACAAAGTAGTATCATGTTGACAATTTGGACGTTGTTAATTCTTGGATAAATTAATTCTTGAACTTGTTTTATTGAATTCTTATATCATTGTCATCATCCTCATGTTTATATTCTGTTGAAAGTCATCTGTGGCCTGTAGTGCATAGATGGACTTGGTATGATTATGACCAGGGATTATTCGGTGTAATCATGACCGTAATGTTACAATGATGTGGTAAAAGTCCTCATTGGCCCGTAGTGCATTGATGGACAGTTGTTGGCATGATCATGACCATTAATGAATATACGAATATCCTTGGCCGTAGTGCAGGGGTGATTCGATGATGTGGATTATTTTATTAAGCTGAGTCTCAGCGATCAAGTGTTGGAAAATCTTTTAAATCATAAAATAGTAGAGTTTATTTTCTACTTGACTCTTTTAATGGATTGCTTGTTCCGCTACAGTTAAACTTGATGTCTATTATATTTTATCAGTTTAACATTGTTGAAGGCTAATGATAATTTATTCTGCATTATCTTAGTCATAATATTTCTTACTGGGCTAGTTGAGCTCACCCTTTCTTTCACTGTTCTCTTCAGGAAATGAGAACGTAGCTGGGACAAGTCGGGGTACGGAGTGATGGTCCGAATGATAGTATTAGTTAGTAGTCCTCACTATTCTATGTAATGGTGTGTTAATAAATGTAATGAGGACTCCTTTTGAGTATGAATACTCTCTAGAAGATAATATTTGTATTCAAACTCACAGTTTATGTTTTGTCGTATTGTACACGACAGTTGTATTATTAAGTTGTATTTGTATTCTGTACTATGTATCTGACGACCCAAGATGGGTGATGTATACCTAATTTTGGGGGCGTCACAGTTGGTATCAGAGCTTAGGGATATGATCCCTGGCTAAGATGTGAGAATAGAACTAGGAGGGGAGAGACGGGGAATTCCTTCGCTAGTATGACATACCTAAGTTTATTTGCATGGTATTTAATTGGTCGGTCATAATATAAGGATAATATATGACATATCAATTAATTTTTATTTTGTGGCAGTATCTGAAAATGGCATCTGAGAATGTTGAGAATAGCAATGGAGCACAGACGACTGTTGATTCACCACATATCAATAATCAGGATAATGTGCATCAGGAAGGTGACAATCCTCATGCAAACAACAACACTGACCAAATGATGAATGATCAAATGTTCAGAGGCTTTATGCAATTCATGCAACAACAGGTGAAAGCGGCTCCTGTCCACAACGTAGGTGGAAATACTGGAAACTCTCAGGCGGTCACCGCTAAACAGTTTAAGGAGCTGGGACCACCGGAGTTTAAGGGAGAACCCAAACCACTTGTAGCTGAAACATGGATAAAGCAGATCACCAAGATATTTGATGTCTTGGGTTGCTCCGAGGAGCAAAAGGTTCCCTTTGCCGCCTTTATGTTGCGAGGAGAGGCAGATTACTGGTGGGAATCGATAAAGCGTACTCAACCTGCCGCACTGAAGATGTCTTGGGAGAAGTTTCAAGATCTGTTTAACGACAAATACTTTCCCGAGAGTATTCGTCACATGAAGGAGGTGGAGTTCATCAAATTGGAGCAGAATAATATGACCGTGTCGCAGTACGAGGCAAAATTTGCGGAGTTATCCCGGTTTGCGTCCCACCTGGTGGATAATGAAGAAAGAATGACGCGGATGTTTTTAAGAGGTTTGAAGCCGGAGATACGTCAACATCTTGTTTCTCATAAACTGTGTTTGTATTCAGATGTTGTAAATAGGGCTCAGTTGGTGGAGCGCGATAACGAGATAACGCAACCAAAAGAGAGCAGCCGGCAAAATGATAATACCAGTGAGAGCAGTCATCGAAGCGGTGACAACAAGCGTGGAGGGAATCAACAGGCCAGAAATGGTAACCACTTCGGTGGTAATCAGGGCCAAAACAATAAGAATGGACATTTCAAGAAGAGGAGATTCAACAATGATGGAAAGACGTCAGCACCAGCACCTGTCGTTAAGGAAGGAGAACGACCACCTATCATATGTTTCAAATGCGGAGGGGAGGGGCACATCAGTCCAAACTGCGCGATGCCGTCCAAAGCATGTTATAATTGTGGAAGAGAAGGTCATTTAGCCCGATTTTGTCGTTTACCGAAGACAAATTCAGCTAGGATGGAGGCACCAAAGGCCGTCCCAGAAAAGTCAAAACCGGTTGTGCAAGGGAGAGCGTTTGTTGTGACCTCCCAGAAGCAAGGAACCCGAATGAGGTCATCACGGGTAAGCTTATCATAAACTCTAACGAAGTCTATACTTTATTTGATACCGGTTCAACCCATTCTTTTATTTCTCCTACTTGCGCTCATCGATTAAATTTGATTCCGGAGAAATTAGACTTTGACTTAGCAGTTGAAACTCCATTGGGAGAAACCTTCATTACATCCACGGTTTATAAGTCTTGTTTGGTTCAAGTTGGTACCCACACATTACCTGTCGATCTTATTTCATTAAAAATACTTGCATTTGACGTGATTCTAGGGATTGATTGGTTAACTACTCATCATGCAAAAATTGATTGTTTTCGTAAGGTTGTTAGCTTTCATATTCCTAATCGACCTATTATGCGAATTCAAGCAACCAAACCATTAAAATCAATCGCTGTCATCTCAAGCCATAAAGCTATTCGTTTATTGAAAAACGGATGTCAAGCTTTCTTAGCTCATGTCACAGATCTAAACAAAAATACGTCAGTTTTGAATGATATTTCTATTGTTAATAAATTCCCTGACGTATTCCCTGAAGAACTTCCTGGCCTACCCCCAGAGCGTGAAATTGAATTTTGTATCGACCTTGAACCCGGTACAAAACCCATTTCCAAAGCCCCATATCGAATGGCTCCTATTGAACTTCAGGAGTTAAAGACCCAACTGCAGGAATTGTTAGACATTGGTTTTATTCGTCCTAGTACTTCTCCTTGGGGTGCTCCTGTTCTGTTCGTGAAGAAGAAAGATGGAAGTATGCGACTTTGTATTGATTATCGGGAGTTGAATCATGTCACCATCAAAAACAGGTACCCATTGCCACGTATTGATGACCTGTTTGACCAGTTGCAAGGAGCACAATTCTTTTCAAAGATCGATCTTCGTTCTGGATATCATCAGCTGAAGGTTAGAACTGAGGATATTCCAAAGACGGCTTTTAGAACTCGGTACGGGCATTATGAATTCCTAGTCATGTCCTTTGGATTGACTAATGCTCCTGCTGCCTTCATGGATATGATGAACCGGGTATTCAAGGAATATTTGGATCACTTTGTGGTCGTCTTTATTGATGACATCCTTATTTATTCCAAAAGCCGTGAAGATCATGAGCAACACTTGAGGCTGGTACTCCAAAAGCTTCGTGAATACAAGCTTTATGCCAAGTTGAAGAAATGCGAGTTCTGGCTGGAGGAGGTAGCATTCCTTGGGCACGTAGTATCAAGTCGTGGAATATCGGTTGACCCGGCAAAGATTGAAGCTATTCAAAGCTGGGAGCAACCTAAATCAGTGACCGAGGTACGTAGCTTTCTTGGTTTAGCTGGTTATTATCGGAGATTCGTGGAAGGATTTTCTCGAATCGCTACTCCATTAACTCAGCTGACTCGGAAAGATACAAAGTTTGGTTGGAGCGAAGAATGTGAGCAGAGTTTTCAAGAACTCAAGAGGAGACTCATTTCAGCACCTGTTCTAACAATACCATCTGGCTCGGAGGGATTTGTCATCTACAGTGATGCTTCGAGCAAAGGGTTGGGATGCGTTCTCATGCAACATGGAAAAGTCATAGCCTATGCATCAAGACAACTCAAGGAATATGAGAGGAATTATCCTACTCATGATCTAGAGTTGGCAGCTGTTGTCTTTGCACTTAAAATTTGGAGGCATTACTTGTATGGGGAGAAAGTGGAGATCTTTACGGATCATAAAAGCCTCAAATATTTCTTCACTCAAAAGGAACTCAACATGCGACAACGACGTTGGCTTGAACTGTTGAAAGATTATGATCATACCATTCAATACCATCCTGGAAAAGCGAACGTGGTAGCTGACGCATTGAGTAGAAGATCATATGCGGGTACAAGTGCAATATTAACAACGCAAAGGCCCATTTTGTGTGACTTGCAAAGGATGGAGATAGAGTTGAAGACTCCAGGGACCCATGTGATGATGGCGAATATACGAGTAGAACCGACTTTAATCGATAAAGTTAAAGCTGCTCAAGCTACAGACCTGGAGCTGATGCGTATGAGGAAGAAAGTGCAAGAAGGTGCTATGCCGGAAGCAAGAATCGATGAAGAAGGAATACTTCGAGTCAACTCCAGACTTTGTGTTCCTAACAACCCTGATTTAAAGTATGAAATCATGATGGAGGCGCACAACACACCGTTTGCAATCCATCCTGGAAGTACCAAAATGTATCATGATCTTCGTCATACATTTTGGTGGAGCAATATGAAGAGAGAGATAGCGTTGTTTATCTCAAGGTGTCTAACTTGTCAACGAGTCAAAGCGGAGCATCAAGTACCAAAAGGTCCATTGCAACCACTTGAAATTCCAGAATGGAAGTGGGAGCACATTACCATGGATTTCGTTACCGGTCTTCCTAGGGTTTCTCAAGGTATTGATGCGATTTGGGTCATTGTTGATAGATTGACCAAGTCTGCTCATTTCTTACCGATACGAGAAACTTATACACTTGAACGTCTTGCTCGTATGTACATAAACGAGATTGTAAGACTGCATGGTATGCCAGTATCCATAGTTTCTGATCGAGACCCAAGATTCACTTCACGATTTTGGGTTAGTTTACAAAAAGCTATGGGCACGGAGTTACGATTTAGTTCAGCATATCATCCTCAGACGGACGGACAATCAGAGAGGACTATTCAAACTCTTGAAGATCTATTAAGACTCTGTGTCTTTGACTTCAAGGGAAGTTGGGACAAGTTCTTACCATTGGTGGAGTTTTCCTACAACAACAGTTATCAAGCAAGTATTGGCATGGCTCCATTCGAAGCATTGTATGGAAGAAAATGTCGTTCTCCAGTATGCTGGGATGAGGTGGGCGAAGCAACGTTGTTGGGACCGGAGTTGGTACGTATGACTACAGAAAAGATTCAAACGATCCGACAACGTATAAAAACCTCACAAGATCGACAAAAGAGTTATGCTGATCTTCATCGAAAGGACGTGGAATTTGATGTAGGAGATCATGTGTTCTTACGTGTTGCTCCATGGAAAGGAGTTACGAGATTTGGAAAGAGAGGAAAGCTAAATCCTCGATTCATCGGTCCATTTTTAATCCTCGATCGAGTAGGAACTGTGGCTTATAGACTCGCTTTACCGCCAAGTATGTCTCGTGTTCATAACGTTTTTCACATATCCATGTTACGCAAATATGTGGAAGACCCGAACCACATTATTGAGTTAGAACCGGACGAAATAGCGGAGGATTTGACGTATGAAGAAGTTCCTGTTCAAATCTTGGATAAGAAGGAACATATTCTACGCTCCAAGGTTATACCTCAAGTCAAAGTTTTGTGGAGAAACCACGATGTTGAGGAAATGACTTGGGAGTTAGAATCAGAAATGAAATCAAGGTATCCTTACCTCTTCGACATACCAGGTACGTACCCTAATTTCGAGGGCGAAATTTCATAAGAAGGGGAGGTTGTAAGACCCCAACTTTTATAAATAAAGATGAATTTTCTATAAATATCATTTTTGAATATTATGGAGTTAATTTGATATAATGTTATAGTTGTGGGTAATATTTATAAATTTTGCAAAGTAAGCAAGTTGTTATAAAATATTCGTTTGGTCGGAGAATATTTTTTTGTCGGGGAATATTCGTACGACGGCACAATCATTGGTGGACCCCACAACGGAATTATTGTCGGATGGAGAAAACGACAGAATTATCTTTCTATAAAAATAACGGCGGAAATTTTACCATTGTTACTGTTGAACTACTCGGTAGTAAAAGTACAGTAATACGTGTGGTTGCATAGTAGCACACGGTATTGATTATTAATGCTTATGTGAGAAGTCACTCAGTTTGATTCTATTATTGTCAGTTAATAATATGAATTATTTAGCGATAATGACGTTTTGTTTTATTCGTATTATTAACGTAATAAAACAGAAACATCTTTTTATATAAAACAAAATACTTTATTAAAGTTATTCTATAAATAGAATATATTTTATTTTATTTAAAAGATTTTTCTTTAAATATGGACCGTCAGATTAAAGTAATCAATCTGGACCGTTCATGGATTAGTTACTATGCATTCTATTTTTCTATAAATAGCAGCTCATTCCTTCATTATTTCTTACGAATTCACTGAACTCTAGAGAGAGAAACTATAGAGAGAAACTATAGAGAGAGAGAAGAAGAGTATTCTGCTACTTAACTACTTCCTTACTTCAGCTCTTCTTTAAAACGGTAAGGGATATTATTCTTTTGTATTCATGAAGAGAATTTCTGTTATTCCATTTCTTATTATTCTGTTGGAATAACCTGTATATGCGGAATACCCTATACTTGGTGACATTCTTCTATTATTCTGTTGGAACATCCTGTCTGTGTGTTTTACACCGGACCTGGTTCCGTCTTTATTATTATTCTGTTGGAACATCCTGTCTGTGTGTTTTACACCGGACCTGGTTCCGTCTTTATTATTATTCTGTTGGAATATCCTGTCTGTGTGTTTTACACCGGACCTGGTTCCATTATTTATTATATGTTCTTTATTATTCTGTCGGAATATCCTGTCTGTGCGTTTACGCCGGACCTGGTTCCATTATTTATTATTCTGTCGGAATATCCTGTCTGTGCGTTTATGCCGGACCTGGTTCCATTATTTATTATTCTGTTGGAATAACCTGTTTGTGCGGTCTATCGCATGCATGGTGATTTTTTTTGTTATTCCATTCTTTATTGTACTCAGTTGGTTAAGTTTTGACTTCTATACTCCATGAAATTTGTGAATATCCTTGATAATTGCGTTTCATCCAGTATCTTTTCATGAAAATATTCTTCTGATCATTCTTGAATTTTACTCCACAAAGCAGTATCATGTTGACAATTTGGACGTTGTTAATTCTTGGATAAATTAATTCTTGAACTTGTTTTATTGAATTCTTATATCATTGTCATCATCCTCATGTTTATAAAATGTTGAAAGTCATCTGTGGCCTGTAGTGCATAGATGGACTTGGTATGATTATGACCAGGGATTATTCGGTATAATCATGACCGTAATGTTACAAATGATGTGGTAAAAGTCCTCATTGGCCCGTAGTGCATTGATGGACAGTTGTTGGCATGATCATGACCATTAATGAATATACGAATATCCTTGGCCGTAGTGCAGGGGTGATTCGATGATGTGGATTATTTTATTAAGCTGAGTCTCAGCGATCAAAGTGTTGGAAAATCTTTTAAATCATAAAGATAGTAGAGTTTATTTTCTACTTGACTCTTTTAATGGATTGCTTGTTCCGCTACAGTTAAACTTGATGTCTATTATATTTTATCAGTTTAACATTGTTGAAGGCTAATGATAATTTATTCTGCATTATCTTAGTCATAATATTTCTTACTGGGCTAGTTGAGCTCACCCTTTCTTTCACTGTTCTCTTCAGGAAATGAGAACGTAGCTGGGACAAGTCGGGGTACGGAGTGATGGTCCGAATGATAGTATTAGTTAGTAGTCCTCACTATTCTATGTAATGGTGTGTTAATAAATGTAATGAGGACTCTTTTTGAGTATGAATACTCTCTAGAAGATAATATTTGTATTCAAACTCACAGTTTATGTTTTGTCGTATTGTACCCGACAGTTGTATTATTAAGTTGTATTTGTATTCTGTACTATGTATCTGACGACCCAAGATGGGTGATGTATACCTAATTTTGGGGGCGTCACATTTATACTACGATCTGGTATCATAAAACCAATTGACACATCACTAGACACCGGATTAATGAATGCTCAAAAAGGGACCCTCGACACTGCTTGAGTTTCTGGGCAGCCCAGAAACTCAAGAACAGGTCTGACAAGTATTTATGTAGAATATATCTTCTTGTTGTATTGTTGTATGGACATGAACTCGATTGATAATAGTAGTATTACACTTAAATTATAACAATAACACGTTAGCCAACATAGAAACATAATGATCACATATCTATCAATGGTCAAACCAAGCTCCTCGGTGACTGACATGAGTTTTGGGCAGCTCAAGAACAGGCCAAGAACACCTATAGCGACGGTTCTGTCGCTACAGGGCCCTTTATTAATTATTAATTTTGAAAATTAATATTTTAATTAAATAAATAGAAATAAATAGTTTTTAATTATGAAAAATATAAAATAAATTCCTAGAAATTATTTTAAAGTCTAAAAATTAGTTTTTAACTATTTTAAGTATATTTCATAAATATTTAATATTTTTGGAATATAAATGGTATTTAATTTATTTAATTATAATATTAAATAAATGATTTTAAAATGATTTTAATACATGAAAAATCATGAAAAATTATATTATGGTATAAGAAAATATGTTAAGTTATTTTTAGTGACTTTTAATATTTTGTGATGAATTTTATTAATTAATCAATATTAATAGTAATTCATTTATTTAATAAATGAATTAAATAAATTATGAATAATAGAATTAGTGTTTTAAAAATTATATAAAAATAATTTAAGTGTTATAAAAATATTTTTAGTTATAACATATAACTTTTGATAGTTTGTCAAGAAAATATTAATATTTTAATATTAATAGCAATTATCGAATAATGAATTTAATTGTTTAAAAATCATATAAATATGATTTTAAGGTATTAAAAATACCTTAATATATTATAATTATATTATAATATTATGCTATGATTTTCATTAATATTTAATATTAAATAAATATTAGTGATGAAGAGAATAATGTGATATTTATATTAATAACAGCTGTTGAATAATGTATTTAATTACTTTAAAAACATTTAAAGGAAATAATAAAGTAATAAAAATACTATGAGATATTATAAATATAATATTTTGGCATGTATTTCATTAATATTTAATATTAAATAAATATCAATGATATTAGAATATTGTGATATTTAAATTAGATAAATACGTTATAAATGATTGAAAAATCATGATAAATGGTAATAATTATCTGAAAATTATTACGAGCTTATGAAAAATATTTTGACTGATAATAAATTATCTTAGATAATGGTTAAGTGTTTAGAAATTAATATTAATAGTAATTCATTTATTTAATAAATGAATTAAATAAATTATGAATAATAGAATTAGTGTTTTAAAAATTATATAAAAATAATTTAAGTGTTATAAAAATATTTTTAGTTATAACATATAACTTTTGATAGTTTGTCAAGAAAATATTAATATTTTAATATTAATAGCAATTATCGAATAATGAATTTAATTGTTTAAAAATCATATAAATATGATTTTAAGGTATTAAAAATACCTTAATATATTATAATTATATTATAATATTATGCTATGATTTTCATTAATATTTAATATTAAATAAATATTAGTGATGAAGAGAATAATGTGATATTTATATTAATAACAGCTGTTGAATAATGTATTTAATTACTTTAAAAACATTTAAAGGAAATAATAAAGTAATAAAAATACTATGAGATATTATAAATATAATATTTTGGCATGTATTTCATTAATATTTAATATTAAATAAATATCAATGATATTAGAATATTGTGATATTTAAATTAGATAAATACGTTATAAATGATTGAAAAATCATGATAAATGGTAATAATTATCTGAAAATTATTACGAGCTTATGAAAAATATTTTGACTGATAATAAATTATCTTAGATAATGGTTAAGTGTTTAGAAAGAGTTTAATTAAACTTCAACTTTGAAATTTTGTCCGACTAGATCGTCGGGATGTTAGAATTGTACCAAACTCGACTCAGACTGTAAAAGTTTGACTTGAGGATAGATCGTATGCGTGTTATAGACGGATAGGATTATGTGATAATGTGTTTAGGTTATTTTAAATACTGTAATGATATTATTCTAATGTGTATATCAAAATTATTTATATATTAGGTTCCGACAAAGCTTATTAATTGCATAGTGGTAATCAACAGTTCAGACAAGTTTTACTTAACTCTACTTAGAGTCGTTTCATTCAGATATGCTTATGGATAATCATTGGTGATTGCCATTGTAGAATTATACTATGTACATATTACATGTATAAGTCAGGTATGAAAGGCTGATCACCTTCATTGCCATTCGGTCCAGATATATTTGTTAATGTTTAATACTTGTTCAGTCAAAAGTTTGTTCGTGCTAATTCACAACTATATTGTTGAATTATAGCCAGCTTATTATTCAGACTCTTTCAATCATGATATGTCGTTAAATTATTAAACTTAAACTTGCTGGGCAAACTTATGCTCACCCTTGCTATATCATGATTAACATTGCAGATTAAGACGATTACGTTAAATATAAGGAAAGGTCAAAGACAGTCCAGCTTTAGTATATATGTGCAGCTAAATTTGTATAAGTATTGTATATTAATGTTATTATCAGTTAAATAAGTTATGAATTGTGTATAAGTTAAGGTTACTCGACCTTGGGGAATAATGTGTAAAGTTATTGTATAAACAATTTATGTTTATATCTTCCGTAATAGTTGTAGAATGATTGAACTAGATCTGTGGTGATTTAAGACCCGGATTTGGGGCTCTCACATTATGTATAAATTTGAACTAACCAGTCAACACAGATATTATTAACATGCTAAATTTTTATATCAGTTTCAAACATGCTCAGGATTCAATTCATAACAGAGACTTTATCAAGGTTCTAATAATCAGTGATGTACTTGTCAACTCCATCTCAATCTCATCATTGGCCAACATAAAATAAACTACAACGCTGTTGGACATATGCAAAATTAACATAATGGTTAACCTAATTATTATTTTTTTATAGGGAAAACATAACATGAATGCAAACATAAAACAAACATAAATAAAAACTAAATATGCACCTAAGCTACTATGCAACTATAGGATTACATGAATGCTTCAAACTAACATGCAAAACTAAAGTGCAATAACAAATGCAAACCTAACTAATGACATTATGCATGCAAACATAAAATGCAAAATAAAATCTAACTCCCCCAAACTTAAAAATTATAATGCCATCATTGTATAGATATAGCAGTAAAAATTTGAGGACTTCCTTGTAATCGACTAAGTCTGGGGTGGTGGTGGTTGATCTTCTTCTTCAGAATCACTTGGTGGAAACCTTGGCATTGGCATGGGCTGCTGGTATGGGAAATGGGCAGTTAGATTAAAGCTCTGGAACGTCGCATTCAATGAAACAAAAGATGTATTCATAGCTTCAAACATGTGGTCTTGCCTCGCTGCGAGTTGGTGCATCTCTCGGCGTGCTTTCGTGTTGTGCTCATCCACTTGGCGTTGAAATGCAAGAAACTGAGGGCTAGATATGGCGTCAAAAGATGGTTCCGCCTCAGCTCCTTGCTCTCCCATAGTTGCATCCTCATCCTCTGAGGTGTCTTCAGCGTCAACTTCGTCCTCCGAAGTTGATGGAAAAATAAAGCCTAAACCTCTAGGATGGGAATCACCCCCAGCCCACACCGAACACCGCGCGATCATTCTAGAATCTAGTAGCTGCAGCGGCATCTGAGTGGGTTCATCATCTGACCATCGAACACCCGCTTGGCAATATAACCCATAAATGAGTGATGGGTACGGCAAGCCGCCCGAGAAATTCCCTCTTAAGCATCGGCGAATGGAGAAACTGATTATGGCCCCGACGTCGATGATGAAATCTTACATAATCGCATATAAAAGTAATGCCTTCTCTTTGGTCATGTCCGATGTGTGCGTGGATGGAAATAATTTTGCACATAAGAAGGCATACCATATCTTCCCATACCTGCTACGATCTTTGCTGTGAAAAATTGTGCCTCCTTTTCGACCCTTGATAAATGTTGTACCCGGCTTAGTCATGTCATTCAGAATAGCCTCAAAATTTGAATCGTTGTCACGTAAATGAGCATACTGACAATGTCTTGGCACTCGTAACTGATAATAAGTGTTGATTGCATCGGCACTGAACGGGACCAATCTACCCCGCACAGAAGAAATGAAAGGTGCTTTGTCCTCGGCGTTTACATAAAATTCTCGGACCACATTTACCACAGTGGCCTTGGGCTCCTCCGTAAATTTGTTCCATCCTTTCTGATAAATCTGTTTCATTATCTCATCACGACATGGTCCGGTACCAACCCCCGCTCCGGTTTATGCTTTTGTAGACATTTAATCGTATCGGTTGGCGGCGGCGGCACTTATAAACTTGCGTCGGTCAAAGGTTCGGGATGGTGGTGTTGTTGTGGAACTCTCCCCCCGTTGCCTCTTTGATGTGGGTTTAGGTGCCATTAATTTTCGGAAGACTTGACAACAATATCCCCCCAAACTTAGTTCACACAAACTATCGAACACTTGGTGTGCACAAAGGTTTATCCCCCCCAACTTAAAAATTTTACTCCAACTCTGGTGCTAGGAAGGGAGGAAATAGACGATACGGTGCTCACTCTCAATTGGTATAAACAAACCTCACTGAGAACCCTAATTCGTAGCTTTCTGAGTTTGAATTGTATGTGATGAACTTGGGTTATGAGGGTGTGAATTTATAGAGATGGTAAGAGTGAGCAAGGTTGTGGTGTGAAGTAATGGGTTAATGGGTAATGTAATGGAGTAGGGTGATGGAATTAAAGTTACTGAAATCGTGGGTAGGATAGTGGGGATTATGTATGGGAATGGGAGGTTCATTTGATGTAAGTTGTAAGAGTGGGCGCACATGTAACTGCCGAACCAGCCCTTTCAAATCTAGGACCCCAACCCCGGCGGGGGGTATAAAGCCTTTGAAGCCTGCCCCGGTGGGCATGCCCACTGTTTTTTGAACTGGAGAGACCCCCGCCTCGGCGGGGGGTATAGTGCATAAAGGGCCCGTCCCGGCGGGGGTGGATTCTGTTAACTGAGGATTTAGTGTATGTTTCTTCCTTGCTACTCCAATCCTTATGCATGTTAGGTTCTTGCACAATCATGAAACATAACTATAAGTAGATTTTGAGCAATCCTAAGCATGGTAACGTAATTATCTAAAGATGACTTCAACTTTTAACTACTAATAATTGAATTGACTTGAATTGAATAGAAACTAACTAACATTTTAATCTACAATCTAACTAGTATGGATAAAATATGAAAAATAAAAAGACGATTGGGTAGCCTCCCAATTAGCGCTTAATTTTAAGTCGTTCAGCCTGACTACTCCCAGTTTCATCCCGGATCGGTTGGCTATCTGCGATATGATGTTTATTTATCGCATAACACCAACACTATTGTATTGCGTGTCCGTTCACTTGAATGTTGGATGATGAATTTGAATTTCTATCCTCAATTAACATCTTAAGACCACTATCCTATTTGCAATCCCTGAGCTTGACACGTGTATATTTCTCGAGCAACTCGCACTCTTCCATGTTAGTTGGGATTGGGATTTCCTAGAACACCTTTACCTTTACTACCTGATCAAACACATTCATAATCAGTTCTCCATTAGGCACGTCAATCAGTGTTCATCCAGTCGCCAGGAATGGTCCTCCCAAAATGATAGGGATATTCGTATCTTCCTCAAAATCTAGTACCACAAAATCAGCCGAAAAAATCAATGAATCGACCTTGATCTATACATCTTTGACTATTCCTAATGGGTATGTTAATGATCTATCGGCAAGCTGTAGGCTAATATTGGTTGGTTTTGCTTCCTTTAAGCCCAACTTTCGGTAAATGGACAGTGGCATTAGATTTATACTTGCTCATAGATCGCATAGAACTCTCCCCACATCTTGATTGCCAATTGCACAAGGAATTGTAAAACCTCCCAGATCTTTTAATTTAGGAGAAAGCTTTTTCTGTAGTATTGCACTGCATTCCTCGGTCAATGCCACTGTTTGGAAGTCCTAGAGCTTGCATTTCTTTTGACAGTATGTCTTTCACGAACTTAATGTAACGTGGCATCTGCTCAAGTGCTTCGGCAAATGGAATATTAATGTGTAATTGTTTGAATATATCCATGAACTTCAAAAACTGGCTCTTTAACTTGTCACTTTCTGGCCTTTGAGGAAAGGGTGTAGGTGGTGTAGCTTTAATTGGTTTATCTTCTTTTTCCACCACTTTCTCTGCATATTTCTTTTCAATTTCCTTCTCTTCATCCTCACAATCATCTCCTGTACTGGGTTTATTATCCAATTTAGAAGTCAACTCCTTACCGCTCCTAAGCGTAATAGCATTACACTGCTCGTGATTTCCCTTTAGATTCTTTTTCGCATCGCTCGGCAACGTTCCTTGAGGCCTGTTGTTCAAAGCAAAAGCTATCTATCCCATCTGATTTTCTAAATTTTTGGTGGCTATTTCTTGCGTTTTCATGGCGATTGCATGGTTTTTCATGGCTACCTCGTTGCTTGTTATATACTTCGATAGCAACTCCTTTAAATCTGATTTTCTCTCTTGATGTTGAGCTGGTTGCTGTTGTTGATTCTGAAATCCTGGGGGATACGATGGTCGTGGAAATTGCTGATTCTGATTATTGCTCCATGACAAATTCTGATGATTCCTATTCCCTTGATTATATGTATTCTGATACGTATTCTGTGGAATTCTGTTGTAGCTACCCACAAATTGTACTGACTCTAGGTTGATTACACATTGATCCGTCAGATGTTCCCCCGCGCATAATTCAAAAATAACTGCAACTTGTTGTGCATGTCCTCCTGACCAAACGTCAAACTTCTTGGAGAGTACTGAAATTTGCGTTGTTATTGTGGTCACTCCATCTATCTCTAACACTCCAGCGACTGTAGGTTGTGTCATTCTTGCCGTGGGCTACTGATAGTTGTTAGCAGCCATTGTCTCTATCAACTGATATTCCTCCTCATAAAATTCTTTGCCATAAAAGCTCCCCCGACGCTGCATCAATACTGGTCCTGAGATTCTCATGTAGTCCGTTGTAAAATGTATTCATCTGTAACCACTTAGGCAATTCGTGATGTGGGTATTTTCTGAGCAATTCTTTGTATCTCATCTATGCCTCGTACAATAACTCCCCATGTTATTGATCAAATATGGTAATCTCATTCCTCATCTTTGCAGTCTTTGCTGCAAGGAAAAATTTAGCTAGAAATTTCTAAGCCAGGTCATCCCATGTCGTTATCGAACCCGATGGTAGAGAATGTAACCAACTTTTCCCTTATCCCGCAGAGTAAATGGGAACAAGTGAAGTCTTACCGCGTCTTCCAACACCCCATTGTACTTGAAAGTGTCACATATTTCCAGAAAGCTGATCAGATGCTTGTTAGGATCATCATTTCCAGTCCCCCAAACTGAACCGAGTTCTGGATCATCTGAATAGTCACAGGCTTAATCTCGAATGTATTCGCAGCAATAGCAGGCCTGGTGATACTTGACTGCATGTCAGTCACCTTGGGTCTAGCAAAGTCCCTCAACGCTTTCTGGTCTTCGGCAGCTATTGCTTCTTTTTTCTCAAAATTTTTAAAGTCGTCCCTTGTTTCATTAATCCACTTACTTAGCCTTTGAAAGTGTCTATCAATGTCGTCCTCAAAAGGAAGCAAGTCTGGATTTTTGGATCGAGTTTTCATAAACCAACTTCAAAAACCTAAAATAAGACGAACAAAAAAAATGTTTAAGTAAAACTGGACTAATTAAACTGATATTGCAAATAATAAAATCTATACTAACGTCCCCGACAACGGCGCCAAAAATTTGTTGGGTAAAATCTAGTTACGCACAACACACAAGTATACGTGGTCAACAAGTAATATAATAGTAAGTAGAGTATCGTTCCCTCAAAGACTGTAATAAGAATTTAAAACTCACAAGTACCAATTTCTTATTAATCTCAATTTTATTAAACTAATCAATTTCAAGTTTGCAACTAAAATATTAAAAAGATTAAAATCACCAAACACTCAACAAACTCTAAAAACTAAATTTTCAAACAAATAATAGAGAATTAGGCTTCCGACTTCACTTTAAGCATCACTTTGATTATTACACCTTTATTCCAGTTTAACTCACTATCCCAGTTTATTAATCAAGAACACATATGTAGTACTAACCACCTCTCGATGTACTAATACCATATTAACTTCAATCCACAATTAAGATAGAATCAAGTTAAACACCTCAATTAACTAACTCACTATATCTCTATGTGAATTACAATTAAAGAAGGTTTAAGTTCAAGTTCTTTATCTGATTACATGCGATGTCAAGCATATCTCTACCCTAACATTCATCAAGATTCTGTTCATTCACATAAATCAAGAACACATGCTATATTAACTAAGTCTAGACTCGTATTTCATCTCTCGAGTTCATACAAGTCCACAAAGAATTGTTGATCAGGCAATTCATAAATTCAAGCTCGAATTAATATAGATAAACCAGATAATAGCTTATTAAACTGAAATCAAAGATTACATAATCATTGTTCCACTTAAAGATCCGTCTTAAGCCTAAAAAGAAATTAGTTCATCATAAATGAAATAATAACCGAATAAATTAAAGATAACATCTTCTCAATTACAGAAATAAAACTTAAGAAGAAGAATAACGCAGAACACCCTTCACTTTAGCCTTAATCCGCAACCGATATAAAATTCTTCAAAATATTCACTCCGTTGCACAATCTCCAATTCTGTCCTTAAACTCTGTTAATTGCTTTGCATCATCCTTATTTCGTTATTTGTTGCTCAATATATATACCACACCTGAGTTCTGATTGAATTCTCCTATCATATAGAGTCCCAAAGCCATGCAACTCCTCACGTCCACTTTCCAGCAGAGTTTGAATCAACTTAGGAGTATCAGGATTCGGGACCCCCCGCCCCGGCGGGGGTATACACTTAGAAAATGCCCGCCCCGACGGGCTAGCCCTCTGCAAACTGACTTTGGATAATTTCTTAACTTACTCAAATTTAGCTCCAATGCCTCTCTTTTTCAATCACATGCCACACCAACCACCCTACACATAAAACAACAATAAAAAAGTAAAAATAAACATGAAAGTAAGGAATTAACACTGATTAAGCTTGAATTGGACATCTATTCGTGGATATAAAATCCACTTATCAACGCGCAATTAGGTGACCAAACCCCTTTCCTCGATAAAACTTTCTAGACATTGTCAATAATAAAAATAATAAAATGAATAACTTTGTCGTCTCAATTATTGATTTAATAATATAAAATATTGCGCAGATGATACTGGGACAATAATTGAATCAATAATATGAGATACTATGCATAAACTATTATTGCAATAATTGAATAAAACTGAGTGACTTCTCACATAAGCATCAATAGTCAAAGATACTGTACAATATCGTGTGCTACTATGCAACCACGCGTATTACTGTACTTTTATCACAAGATATTTCAACAGTTAACGAAAAAACTTTTGCCGTTATTTTTATATATGGTTATTTCTGTCGCTTTCTAAAGCTGACAGTTATTCTGTTGTAGGTTCCACCAATAATTGTGCCATCGTATGAATATTTTCTAATAAAACGAATATTCCCCGACTAAACGAATATTTTATGACAACTTGCTTACTTTGCATAATTTGTAAATATTACCCACAACTGTAACAATATATCAAATCCACACCTTATTATTCAAAATAACATTTAGAGAAAAATTAATCTTTATTCAGAAAAGTTGGGGTCTTACAACCTCCACTTCCTATGAAATTTTATCCTCGAAAATGGTGTACGTACCTGGTATGTCGAAGAAGTGAGGATACCTTAATTTCACTTCAGATTCTAACTCCCGGATCATTTTCTCAATATTGTGGTTTCTCCACAAAACTTTGACTTAAGGTATAACCTTTGAGCGTAGAATATGTTCCTTCTTATCCAAGATTTTAATAAGTACCTCTTCATACGATAAATCTTCTGCTATCTCGTCTGGTTCTAATTCAATAATATGATTCGGGCCTTCCATATATTTACATAACATTGATATGTGAAAAATGTTATAAACACGAGACATACTTAGCGGTAAGGCGAGTCTATAGGCTACAGTTCCTACTCGATTGAGGACTTCAAATGGGCCAATGAATCAAGGATTGAGCTTTCTTCCCTTTCCAAATCTCGTAACTCCTTTCCATGGAGCAACACGTAACAACACGTGATCCCCAACATTGAATTCCATGTCCCTTCGATGAAGATCAGCATAACTCTTTTGTCGATCTTATGAGGTTCTTATACGTTGCCGAATCATTTGAATCTTTTCTGTAGTCATGTATACCAATTTCGGTCCCAATAATGTTGCTTCACCCACCTCATCCCAACATACTGGAGAACGACACTTGCGTCCATACAACGCCTCGAATGGATCCATGTCTATACTTGCTTGATAACTATTGTTCTAGGAGAATTCCACTAATAGCAAGAACTTGTTCTAACTTCCTTTGAAGTCTAGGACACAGTGTCTTAATAGATCTTTAAGAGTTTTAATAGTCCTCTCCGACTGCTCATCCATCTGAGGATGATATGTGGAACTGAATCGTAAATTCGTGCCCATAGCTTTTTGCAAACTAACCCAAAAATAGTGAAGTGAAACTTGGGTCTCAATCAGAAATTATGGATACTGGCATACCATGCAGTCCTACAATCTCATTTATGTATATACGAGCAAGACGTTCAAGTGAATATATTTCTCGTATAGGTAAGAAATGAGCAGACTTGGATAATCTATCGACAATGACCCAAATTGCATCTATGCCTTGAGAAACCTTGGGAAGACTAGTAACAAAATCCATGGTAATGTGCTCCCACTTCTATTCTGGAATTTCAAGTGGTTACAATGGACCTTTTGGCACTTGATGCTCCGCCTTGACACGTTGACAAGATAAACACCTTGAGATAAACTCTGCTATCTCTCTCTTCATATTGCTCCACCAAAATATATGTCGAAGATCACGATACATTTTGGTACTTTCAGGATGGATTGCAAACAGTGTGTTGCGTGCCTCCATCATGATTTTATACTTCAAATTAGAGTCGTTAGGAACACAAAGTCTGAAATTGACTCGAAGTATTCCTTCTTCATCGATTCTTGCTTCTGGAATAGAACCTTCTTGCACCTTCTTCTTCATACGCATCAGCTCCAGGTTTGTAGCTTGAGCAGCTTTAACTTTATCGATTAAAGTTGGTTCTACTTGTATATTTGACATCATCACTTGGGTCCTTGAAGTCTTTAACTCTATCTCCAGCCTTTGTAAATCATACAAAATGGGCCTTTGCATTGACAATATCGCACACGTACCCGCATATGATCTTTAATTCAATGCGTTAGCTACCACGTTCTCTTTTTCAGGATGGTATTGAATGGTATGATCATAATCTTTCAACAGCTCGAGCCAACGTCATTGCCGCATGTTGAGTTCCTTTTGGGTGAAGAAATATTTGAGGCTTTTATGATCCGTATTGTAAGACCCCGAATTTTATGAAATAAAAGTATTTAATTTTTCTATTTAGTAAATAGTTAAATTGATAAAAGTTTAAAGTAAAGGGTGATATATGTAAATATTTCAAATAAGCAAGTGGTTATAAAATACTCATTGTTGTCGGGAAATATTCATTTGGTCGTGGAATATTCTTTCTTTCGGGAAATATTCGTACGACGGCGCAGCCTTTTGTGGGCCCCATAACGGAAAGCGATTGGATGACGAAAACGACAAGTATAAGTTGTTTATAAATAACGGCGTAGTTGTTACCGTTAATACTGTTAGAATACCCGGTGGTTAAAACACAGTAATACACGTTGTTGCACAGTAGCACACGGTATTGCACCAATTATTGATTTTTACGTAAGAACGCACTACTCAATAATTGTTACGGTAATTACTGTTCAGTATTTTATTTTATTGATTCAATAATTGCTGCGTTGATATTTTATACTACTGTTGTTTCAATAATTGTCACTATACAGTATTTTCTATTATCGGAGCAATAATTCATATTATCTGAATAATATTATTAGATAACATTATTGGCAATGTCTAGAAAGTTCTGTCTAAGGAGAGGTTTGGTCATCTAATTGCGCGCCAGTAAGGAAAAATCCTTATTAGAAAACCCCCTCTTTCCTGGGAACTGCCTGGTTGTCAGTATTGTGATTCTGTAATATTATTTGTGAATAATTAATTATTAATTTATATGATGAGAAAAATATTAA
Organism: Panax notoginseng; assembly: GCA_016801055.1. Lineage (NCBI taxonomy): Eukaryota > Viridiplantae > Streptophyta > Magnoliopsida > Apiales > Araliaceae > Panax > Panax notoginseng. Next base: position 35,168,594 of record CM029015.1, on the reverse strand, counting down.
TTTTATGTGGATATAAATAGAGAAAATTTTTAATGTGACAATTGTTGAAAATTAATATTTTATCTTTTTCTGATAAAATAATTCATTTAAATATATTATTATATTTTAATAATATAATAATGGTGATATTTTTATAATGAATGTGGTATATATGAGTAAATGAGGAGGAGGAGTATTTTTGTAGCAATAAATATTTAAAATAAGTTAAACATGTTGGTGGACCCATTTCTTGACTGAAATTTAATTATAGCCTGTAAAATTGTCCGTTTGTGGATTTCGGTCAATTTTTGTTTGGAATTTAGAAAAACTTTCTTCTACAAAGTTGTAGAGAATTGAATTTCCTATAAAAATACCCGAAATTTGAATTTTCTGATAAAAATGCTATTTATTATAAATTATTGAAGTTTCAGAATAATTGATTTTTGAAGTTGTAAATATTTTCTAAAAGAAAAACATTTTCTTCATTATTGGTGGGCCCCATATGAGTGGTAAACATACTGAATTCAGAATTCAAGATGTGGGCGTGAAAATTTTTATATAAATATATTATTTTATTAAATTTTCTGCTTTGGTGTTCTAAGCATTTTTCTATAAATAGGGTGCTTAGGTTAGAATCAAAAATCACACCAGAAACTAAAATTTTCTGTGACGCCTCCAAAATAGGTATACAACACCCATTCTGAGTCGCCAAAAATATGGTACAGAAAGCAAACTACAACTTCAATAATTCAATTGTCGTGCAAAATACGACAACATATACTGTGAGTTTAAATACAAATATTGTCTTCTAGACAATATCCATACTCAAATAAATCCTCAATACAATTATTCAAATACTATTTTACAGAAATAGTGAGGACTGTTAAAACATCTTTCTAGAATCATCACTCCATTTCCCGACTAGATCCTGCTATGTTCTCACCTCCTAAGAAGAAAAATGGAACAAAAAGGAAAAGGGTGAGCTCAACTAGCCCAGTAACGAATATTATGACTAAGATAATATACAACAAATTATCATTAGTATTCAACAGGAAAAAATTTGATAGAATATAATCGACAACAAGTTTTAGATCAACAACTGCAGCGAAAACAACAAACCATTAGAAGAGTCAAGTAGAGAATGAATTCTACTATCTTCTACGATTTAAAAGTCCATCATCAATATTTTATCCCTGTAACATCAATTAATAATTATCTTTATCCAAATATTCATCTTTGCACTACAGGCCAAAGATATTCATTTGTATCACCTGTCAGTCATGTTCATCTCAACACCTGTTCATCTTTGCACTACATGCCAAAGATATTCGTCAAGTAATCATACATCTTTGCACTACAGGCCAAAGATATTCAGTAATATCATCATTTAGGACTGAGGATGATGAAAAATATCTTAAAGAGAACGAATCCAGTGAGACAGAAGGACAAATAGTAGGGATTCGTAAAACAGTTTATCCAAGATCAATAATACTTCATAATAATCAATTGTGAAGTAGAATTCAAAAATAAAGATCAAAACATGGATACAATCAAAGATAGTAACCATAATAGACATCTTGGACAAAAAGGGAAAATTTTATTTTTTGGTGAATAGTGTCGTATTCGTGAATAGTGCCGTATACGTGAATAGTAACGTATACGTGAATAGTAACCCCGACACAAAAAGTTCTAAATTTTATAAAAAGTTCATATCAATATTTCAGCATAATGATATTGAAGAAAATAATATCATTAAGAAGAAAATAATATCCATTGCCTCAAAATATCAGTACTTCTGGTCGGAATACCGGTATAAGGCTGAAAGAAACTTGCTCTGATGAATAGAAACTCTCAAAGTATCTAAATACTCACAAAATACACTCAATAATCTAGAGAGAGAAAGAGAGAAAACTTATTTCTGGTGTGATTTTCAATTCTAACTTAGCCCTCTATTTATAGAAAAATGTTAGCACGCCGAAGTAGACTTAACCTGCAACCTGATGGTTTTACCTGCTACTATTCCCACCCACCACATTTGAATAAAAATCTCAGCACATTTCTTCACCAACCAAGAGTGGGGCCCACCAATTCTAGAATTTTCCACCAAAATAATTAACTCTGAAAATTCAAAAATTTCTGAACCAGTCATCTCGTAAAATTCATAATAAATCATATGTTCATTTTTAACGGTTCAAAATTTGTGGACATATACTCAACTTATATATGTATAACATATCCAAAAATTACCACGATCCAACGGTCGGATTAAAAATTATAACCCCCGCAAAATATCTCAAAAATCCTGATTTTTAATACCTCCATTCCGACAAAAATACTGATAAAAACCTCAACATTAACTCTTTTATTTTTAACCACAAAAATATATCCCTCATTTATATTCACATAAAATAAATATTTTCTTATCATATGAATCAATAATTAATTATTCACAAATAATATTACAGAATCACATTTATGACAACCAAGCCGTTCCCAGGAAAGAGGAGGCTTTCCAATAAGGATTTTTTTTTACTGGCGCGTAATTAGATGACCAAACCTCTCCTTAGACAGAACTTTCTAGACATTGCCAATAATGTTATCTAATAATATTATTCAAATAATATGAATTATTGATATGATAAAGGAAAATACTGTGCAGCAACAATTATTGAAACAACAATAATATAAAATATCAACGCAGCAATTATTGAATCAATAAAATAAAATATTGAATAATAACTACTGTAACAATTATTGAGTAGTGCCTTCTTACGTAAGAATCAATAATTGGTGCAATACCGTGTGCTACTGTATTTTAACCACCGGGTATTCCAACAGTATTAACGGTAACAACTACGCCGTTATTTATAAACAACTTATACTTGTCGTTTTCTTCATCCAATCGCTTTCCGTTATGGGGTCCACACAAGGCTGCGCCGTCGTACGAATATTCGCCGACAGCAAGAATATTCCACGACCAAACGAATATTCCCTGACAAAATGAATATTTTATAACCACTTGCTTATTTTACAAAATTTGCACATTTCACCCATAACCAAAGTATTATATCAAATTAACCCCTTATTATTCACAATAATATTTAGAGAAAATTTGATTTTATTCATTAATAAGCTAGGGTCTTACAACCTCCCCTCCTTATGAAATTTTGTCCTCGAAATTGACGTACGTACCTGATATTTCGAAAAGGTGAGGATACCTCGCTTTCATTTCTGATTCCAACTCCCAGGTCATTTCTTCAATAGCATGGTTTTTTCACAAAACCTTAACTTATGGTATAACCTTCGTGCGTAGGACATGCTCTTTCCTACCCATGATCTTAACAGGTACCTCCTCGTACGTTAAATCTTCAGCTATCTCGTCTGGTTCTAACTCAATAATGTGGTTCGGGTCTTTAACATATTTACGAAGCATATATATGTGAAAAATATTATGAACACGAGACATGCTTGGAGGTAATGCGAGTCTATATGCCACATTTCCTATTCGCTCAAGAATCTCAAATGGACCAACAAATCTTGGATTGAGCTTTCCTCTCTTTCCAAATCTTGTAACTCCCTTCCATGGTGCAACACATAACAATACATGATCGCCAATATTAAATTCCACGTCCTTCCGATGAAGATCCACATAACTCTTTTGTCGATCCTGTGCCATTTGTATACGTTGTCGAATCGTTTGGATCTTCTCTGTAGTCATGCATACCAACTCTGGTCCCAACAATGTTGCTTCACCCACCTCGTCCCAGCATACTGAAGAACGACATTTTCTTCCATACAACGCCTCGAATGGAGCCACACCTATGCTCGCCTGATAACTGTTGTTGTAGGAGAATTCCACCAATGGTAGGTACTTATCCCAACTCCCTTTGAGATCTAGGACACAAAGTCTTAATAGATCTTCAAGAGTTTGAATAGTCCTCTCTGATTGTCCGTCCGTTTGAGGATGATATGCCGAACTGAATCGTAAATCCGTGCCCATAGCTTTCTGCAAGCTAACCCAAAATCGTGAAGTGAATCTTGGGTCACGATCCGAAACTATGTATACTGGCATGCCATGCAATCTCACAATCTCGTTCACATATATACTAGCAAAACGTTTAAGGGAATAAGTCTCATGTATCGGCAAGAAATGAGCAGACTTGGTTAATCTATCAACAATAACCTAAATCGCATCTATACCTTGAGAAACCTTGGGAAGACCTGTAACGAAATCCATGGTAATGTGTTCCCACTTCTATTTCGGGATCTCAAGTGGTTGCAATGGACCCTTTGGCACTTGATGCTCCGCTTTTACACGTTGACAAGTTAAACACCTCGAGATAAACTCCGCGATCTCTCTTTTCATATTGCTCCACCAAAATGTATGTCGAAGATCGTGATACAATTTGGTACTCCCAGGATGGATTACAAACGGTGTGTTGTGTGCCTTCATCATTATTCTATGCTTCAAGTCAAAATCGTTAGGAACACAAAGTCTGGAGTTGACTCGAAGTATTCCTTCTTCATCGATTCTTGCTTCTGGAATAGCACCTTCTTGCACTTTCTTCTTCATACGCATCAGCTCTATGTCCGTAGCTTGAGCAACTTTAACTTTATTGATTAAAGTCGGTTCTACTCGTATATTTAATATCATCATGTGGGTACTTCGAGCCTTCATCTCTATCTCCATCCTTTGCAAGTCATACAAAATGGGCCTTTGTGTTAACAACATTGCACTCGTACCCGCATATGATCTTCTACTCAATGCGTCAGCTACTACGTTTGCTTTTCCAGGATGATATTGGATGGTATGATCGTAATCTTTCAACAGCTCGAGCCAACGTCGCTGCCGCATGTTGAGTTCCTTTTGGGTGAAGAAATATTTGAGGCTTTTATGATCTGTATAGATCTCCAGTTTCTCCCCATACAGGTAGTGTCTCCAAATCTTCAACGCGAAAATGACTGCTGCCAATTCCAAATCATGAGTAGGATAATTCCTCTCATATTTTTTGAGTTGTCGCGAGGCATAGGCTATGATTTTCCCATGTTGCATGAGAACACATCCTAACCCTTTGCCTGAAGCATCGCTGTAGATAACAAATCCATCCGAACCAGATGGTATTGTCAGAACAGGTGCCGAAATGAGTCTCCTCTTGAGTTCTTGGAAACTCTTCTCGCATTTCTCACTCCATACGAATTTTGTATCTTTCCGAGTCAGCTGAGTTAACGGAGTAGCGATTCGAGAAAATCCTTCCACAAATCTCCGATAATAACCAGCTAAGCCCAGAAAGCTACGTACTTCGATTATTGACTTAGGTTGCTCTCAACTGTGACTCATATCCCAATCTTGGATAGTACGTCACAATGACACCTATCAGTTTACTACCGCACGAATATGGCGTCCCCTACGGAGAGTTTGGCTTCAGCGCATTCCGCAAAAGAAGTCACCAGATAAAGGCTCGGGTACAAACTTCTACAGTTAGGTTTTTAACTCCCGAAGTTCAATAGGAGCCATTCGATATGAGATTTTAGAAGTGGGTTTTGTACCGGATTCAAAGATGATATAAAATTCAATATCACGCTCTGGAGGTAGGCCAAGAAATTCTTCAAGAAATACGTCAGGAAATTCTCTAACAACAGAAATATTATTCAAATCTGACGTGTTTTTGTTTAAATCCATAACATGGACTAAGAAAGCTTGACATCCGTTTTTCAATAAACGAATAGCTTTGTGGCTTGATATGACAGTGACTGATTTTAGTAGTTTAGTAGTTTGAATTCGTATGACAGGTTGGTTAGGAATATGAAAACTAACAACTTTACGAAAACAATCAATTTTAGCATGATGAGTGGTTAACCAATCAATTCCTAAAATCACATCAAAAGCAAGTATCTTTAAAGAGATAAGATCAACAGGTAATGTGATAGTGCCAACTTGGATCATGCAAGATTTATAAATTGTAGATGTAACGAAAGTTTCACCCAACGGAGTTTCAACAGATAAGTTAAAGTCCAATTTCTCCGGAGTCAAGTTTAAACGTTGAGCACAAGCAGGAGAGATAAAAGAATGGGTAAAACCGTTATCTAGTAAAGTATAAACTTCGCAAGAATTCAAGATTAGCTTACCCGTGATCACCTCGTTCGGGTTTCTCGCGTTTTGGCCAGTCACGACAAACGCTCTTCCAGGAACTGCTGATTTTGACTTATCCGGGACAGCTTTTGGAGTCACCATCCCCGCTGAACTTGGTTTTGCTACAGAACACTCTCGAGCTATATGACCCTCCTTTCCACAGTTATAACATACCTTGGATTGTTGTGGGCAGTTTGGGCTGATATGTCCCTCTTTCCCACATTTGTAATATACGACCGGTGGTCATTCTCCTCCCCTAGAAATAGTTGATGTTTGTGCTGACGTCTTCACGTTATCATTGTTGTACCTTCTCTTCTTGAAATCTCCTCCCGACTCGCTCCTTTTATTATCACGACCACGATTACCACCAGAGTGGTTACCGCTTTTATCTAAATATTTTCCTCCCTGCTGGTTTTCATTGCTTCGATGACTGTTGCCACCGGTATGACCCTGGTTGTGGTCCCTCGGTTGCACATACTCATTATCTCGCTCTAATAATTGAGCCCTGTTTACAACATCTGAATATAAAATTTTTTTTATGAGAGATAAGATATTGTCGAATCTTGGGTTTTAGACCTCTCAGAAACATCCTTGTCATTCGTTCCTCATTTTCGACCAAATGAGGTGCAAACCTGGATAACTCTGCAAACTTTGCCTCGTAGTGGGACACCGTCATATTGTTTTGTCCCAGTCTGATAAACTCCACCTCCTTCATATAACGAATACTTTCAGGAAAGTACTTGTCATTGAACAGTTTTTGAAATGTTTCCCAGGACATGTTGAGTGCGTCAGGCTGGGTACACTTCACAAACTCCCACCAGTAGTCTGCCTCACCGCGGAACATAAAGGTGGCGAATGGAACCTTCTGTTCCTCCGTGCATCCCAAGACATCGAATATCTTGGTAATTTGCTTGACCCACGTTTCCGCCATGATCGGATCCGGCTTTCCCTTAAATTTTGGTGGTCCCAATTCTTTGAACTGCTTGGCTGTGACAAACCACGCGTTGTTATCATTTTCACCCGTATTCTGCACACGAGTATCCCTCATCTAATTTTGCATGAACTACAAAAAGCTCCTAAACATTCCATCATTCATCGTTTGCTCGGTAACGTTATTTACAAGAGGAATATTGCCTTCCTGTTGCACGTTCCCCTGGGTGGTGATCAAAGGTGTCTCCACGGTCTGATTTACTCCATTATTAACGTTCTCAGCTGCCATTCTTAAATACTGCCATAAAACAAGGGTTAATAGTCATGTCATATATTATCCCTATACTCTGACCGACCAAATAAACACCAAATAAACTTAGTCAGGTCATACTAGCGAAGGAATTCCCCGTCTCTCCCCTCCTAGTTCTTGTCTCACATCTCAGCCAGGGATCATATCCCTAAGCTCTGATACCAACTGTGACGCCCCCAGAATAGGTATACAACACCCATTCTGAGTCGCCAAATACATGGTACAGAAAGCAAACTACAACTTCAATAATACAATTGTCGTGCAAAATACGACAACACATACTGTGAGTTTAAATACAAATATTGTCTTCTAGACAATATCCACACTCAAATAAATCCTCATTACAATTATTCAAACACTATTTTACAGAAATAGTGAGGACTGCTAATACATCTTTCTAGAACCATCACTCCATACCCCGACTAGATCCTGCTATGTTCTCACCTCCTGAGAAGAAAAATGGAACAAAAAGGAAAAGGGTGAGCTCAACTAGCCCAGTAAAGAATATTATGACTAAGATAATATACAACAAATTATCGTTAGTCTTCAACAGGGAAAAATCTGATAAAATATAATCGACAACAAGTTTTAGATCAACAACTGCAGCGGAAACAGCAAACCATTAGAAGAGTCAAGTAGAGAAAGAATTCTACTATCTTCTAAGATTTAAAAGTCCATCATCAATATTTTATCCCTGTAACATCAATTAATAATCATCTTTAACCAAATATTCATCTTTGCACTACAGGCCAAAGATATTCATTTGTATCATCAGTCGGTCATGTTCATCTCAACACCTGTTCATCTTTGCACTACAGGCCAAAGATATTCATCAAGTAATTATACATCTTTGCACTACAGGCCAAAGATATTCAGTAATATCATCATTTAGGACTGAGGATGATGAAAAATATCTTAAAGAGAACGAATCCAATGAGACAGAAGGACAAATAGTAGGGATTCGTATAACAGTTTATCCAAGATCAATAATACTTCATAATAATCAATTGTGAAGCAGAATTCAAAAATAAAGATCAAAACATGGATACAATCAAAGATAGTAACCATAATAGACATCTTGGACAAAAAGGAAAAATTTTATTTTTCGGTGAATAGTGCCGTATTCGTGAATAGTGCCGTATACGTGAATAGTGCCGTATACGTGAATAGTAACCCCCGACACAAAAAGTTCCAAATTTGATAAAAACTCATATCAATATTTCAGCATAATGATATTGAAGAAAATAATATCATTAAGAAGAAAATAATATCCCTTACCTCAAAATATCAGTACTTCTGGTCGGAATACCGGTATAAGGCTGAAAGAAACTTGCTCTGATGAATAGAAACTCTCAAAGTATCTAAATACTCACAAAATACACTCAATAATCTAGAGAGAGAAAGAGAGAAAACTTATTTCTGGTGTGATTTTCAATTCTAACTTAGCCCTCTATTTATAGGAAAATTTTGGTAGGTTTGACCTGCAACCTGATGGCTTTACCTGCTACTATTCCCACCCACCACATTTGAAATATAATTCAGCACATTTCTTCACCAACCACAAGTGGGGCCCACCAATTCTAGAATTTTCCACCAAAATGATAAACTCCGAAAATTCAACAATTTCTGAACCAGTCATCTTGTAAAATTCGTAATAAATCATACGTTCATTTTTAACGGTTCAAAATTTGTGGACATATACTCAACTTATATATGTATAACATATCCAAAAATTACCACGATCCAACGGTCGGATTAAAAATTATAACCCCCGCAAACTATCTCAAAAACCCTGATTTTTAATACCTCCATTCCGACAAAAATACTGACAAAACCCTCAACATTAACTCCTTCATTTTTAACCACAAAAATATATCCCTCATTTATATCCACATAAAATAAATATTTCCTTATCATATGAATCAATAATTAATTATTCACAAATAATATTACAGAATCACATTTATGACAACCAGGCCGTTCCCAGGAAAGAGGGGGCTTTCCAATAAGGATTTCTCCTTACTGGCGCGCAATTAGATGACCAAACCTCTCCTTAGACAGAACTTTCTAGACATTGCCAATAATGTTATCTAATAATATTATTCAAATAATATGAATTATTGATCTGAAAATACTGTGCAGCAACAATTATTGAAACAACAATAATATAAAATATCAACGCAGCAATTATTGAATCAATAAAATAAAATATTGAATAATAACTACTGTAACAATTATTGAGTAGTGCCTTCTTACGTAAGAATCAATAATTGGTGCAATACCGTGTGCTACTGTATTTTAACCACCGGGTATTCCAACAGTATTAACGGTAACAACTACGCCGTTATTTATAAACAACTTATACTTGTCGTTTTCTTCATCCAATCGCTTTCCGTTATGGGGCCCACACAAGGCTGCGTCGTCGTACGAATATTCCCCGACATCAAGAATATTCCACGACCAACCGAATATTCACCGACCAAAAATAAATATTTTATAACCACTTGCTTATTTTGCAAAATTTGCACATTTCACCCATAACCAAAGTATTATATCAAATTAACCCCTTATTATTCACAATAATATTTAGAGAAAATTTGATTTTATTCATTAATAAGTTGGGGTCTTACATTTTATCTCATTTCTGTCTGTTGGATTTTGAGTTATTGCATGAAATGCATCTAAACACATAGTAGTGATTATGTATGCACAAATTACTAGATAAAAAATATTAAATATAGTAAATGTTAGTATTAAACCATGCTGAACATAATGATGTGAAAATTTTGACTTTTGAGAAAGTCAAATTGGCACTTTTTTTGCTATTTTTTGTCCTATTTGAGGTCCAACGAGCATAAGGTAGCAAGGCAAAATACTCCTAGTCTTGAGGTTGGCCTGATGCATGATGATTTTAATTTTTAATGCATATATTATGTATATGACTTTGGGGCAGGTGTGCTACTGATTGACCACGTAGACATGTCTGTATGCATGTGGATAGTCCTATTTTCAGAGAGGACTATGGCAAATTTTTTCTAAATGTAGGCATTGGGTAGTCATGCATTTTAACTCTACTATATATGTTCAAGTAAATGCATGCATGCATATAGTCATAAATGCATTCTAGAAAGCTCCATGTAAGGAAATACCACACCCTTTTTGAGGTGATTTGGAGACTTGTTGTCCAGATACTATGGATCCAGATCAGTCGAGCAGTTCCTATAGGACCACTTCTGGTGTAAGGCGGAGGGCTTCTGAAGTACCTCGTCCCCATTCTGTCAAACAGCCTCGACGATTTGTGGAGGCCGTGATATGTCTTGTCCAGGTAGATGTTCCAGACGTTGAGGACGAGGATGAGGATATTCCGATAGAGGATCCCGCTCCTGCTGCATATGTACCTCGTAGGGAGCTTTCGAGCATTCAGGTGGTGAACCTAGAGTTGTTGGGTGACTTGGGCAGACATCCATCAATGTATTTACATGCTAACGAGGTATGGCGTTAGACTTTGATCTTCTTTCTTTCCTATTGATGAGGATTAAAGGGTTTTGATGTTGATCTACATTTCATGTAGGTTCCTAATTTTACATAGCCTTGAGGGAACTGGTTCAGCATTTAATCCATGTATTAGGCGCTTCATCGTGACTATAGAGTGGTAGTGCATGACTGGGGATTTGGGGCATTTTTCTCCATCCTTCCCCATCGTTGTCCCTGGGGTTACCTCAGGGCATTGTCTAAGCGATGGTTTCATCAGACTCAGTCACTCCATCTGCTAGATACTGTGCAGCAACAATTATTGAAACAACAATAATATAAAATATCAACGCAGCAATTATTGAATCAATAAAATAAAATATTGAATAATAACTACTGTAACAATTATTGAGTAGTGCCTTCTTACGTAAGAATCAATAATTGGTGCAATACCGTGTGCTACTGTATTTTAACCACCGGGTATTCCAACAGTATTAACGGTAACAACTACGTCGTTATTTATAAACAACTTATACTTGTCGTTTTCTTCATCCAATCGCTTTCCGTTATGGGGTCCACACAAGGCTGCGCCGTCGTACGAATATTCGCCGACAGTAAGAATATTCCACGACCAAACGAATATTCCCCGACAAAATGAATATTTTATAACCACTTGCTTATTTTATAAAATTTGCACATTTCACCCATAACCAAAGTATTATATCAAATTAACCCCTTATTATTCACAATAATATTTAGAGAAAATTTGATTTTATTCACTAATAAGCTGGGGTCTTACATTTTCTCTCTCTTTCTCTCTCTATATTATCGAGCGTATTCTTGTGAGTATCTTGATACTTTGAGTGTTGCTATACGGTACAAGTTTCCTTCAGCACTACATCCAGTATTCTAGTAAGAAGTACTATCTTTTGAGGTAAGGGATTATAAGAGAAAGTGATGGATGTTATTTTTTTTATAAGTGATATTATTTCTTTCAATATCATTATACCGAAATATTGATAAGATTTTTCTTGTAAAATTCTTATCTTTTCATGTCGGGGTTACTATTCATGAGTTACTATTCACGAGTTACTATTCATGAGTTACTATTCATGAGTACTATTCATAAAGCATGATGATTTTTCTTGTAAAATTTCTACCTTTTAGTGTTGGGATTACTATTCACGTATACAACACTATTCACGAATACGGCACTATTCACGAATACGGCACTATTCACGAATACGACACTATTCACAGAAAAATTAAATTTTCTTTTCTGTGTCCAAGATTGTCTGTTATAGTTCCTATCTTTGATTGGATATATGTTTTGGTCTTCATTCTTGAATTTTACTCCACTCTGGTTATTTATAAAGTATTTTTGAACTTGGGTTATTTAAAGTACGAATCTTTAATACTAGTTATTTTGTTTCACTGGATTCGTTTTCTTTAAAATATTTTTCATCATCCTCAGTCCTAAATGATGATATAACTGAATATCTTTGGCCCGTAGTGTAAAGATAAACAGGTGTTTAGATGAACATGACCAACCGGTGAATATCTTTGGCCCGTAGTGCAAAGTTGAATAGGTGTTTAGATGAACATGACCAACTGATGAATATCTTTGGCCTGTAGTGCAAAGATGAATATTTAATTCCAGATATATATTGATTGATGTTACAAGGATAAAATATCGACGATGAACTTTTAAATTCATATATAGAAGATAGTAGATTTTATTCTCTACCTAACTCTTCTAATGAATTATTATTTTCGCTGCGAATATTGATTTAAAACTTGTTGTCTATTGTATTCTATTATATTTTTTCCTGTTGAAGATTAACGATAATTTGTTCTGTATTATCTTAATCATAATATTCTTTACTGGGCTAGTTGAGCTCACCCTTTTCCTTGTTGTTCCATTTTCCTTCTCAGGAGGCGAGAATATAGCGAGTACTAGTCGGGGTGTGGAATGATGGTTCTAGAAGTTGTTCTAGCAGTCCTCACTATTCTGTAAAATAGTGTATTAATAATTATAATGAGGACTTATTTGAGTGTGGATATTGTCTAGATGACAATATTTGTATTTAAACTCACAGTTTAAGTGTTATCGTATTTTGCTCGACAATTGTGTAATAAAGTTGTAGTTATTTTCTGTACCATGTATTTGGCGACTCAAAATGGGTTGGGTGGAATGAACCTATTTTGGGGGCGTCACACGTATAGATCTCCACTTTCTCCCCATATAGGTAACGTCTCCAGATCTTTACTGTAAAAACAACTGTTGCCAACTCTAGATCATGAGTAAAATAATTCCTCTCATATTCTTTGAGTTGTCGTGAGGCATTGGCTATGACTTTCCTATGTTACATGAGAACACATCCTAAACCCATCACTGTAGATGAAAAATCCCTCCGAACCTGATGGTATTGTCAGAACATGTGCTGAAATGAGTCTCATCTTGAGTTCTTGAAAACTCTTCTCAAATTCCTCACTCCAACCGAATTTTATATCCTTTCGAGTCAGCTGAGTTAATGGAGTGGCGATTCGAGAAAATCCTGCCACGAATCTCCGAAAATAACCAGCTAAGCCCATAAAGCTAAGTACTTCGGTCACTGACTTAGGTTGCTCCCAGTTTTGTATTACTTTAATTTTTGCTGGGTCAACATATATTTCGTGATTTGATATCACGTACTCAAGAAATGCTACTTCCTCAAGACAGAACTCACATTTCTTTAACTTGGCATTTAGCTTATGTTTTCACGAAGCTTTTAGAGTATTAGCCTCAAGTGTTGCTTATGATCTTCACAACTTTTGGAGTATATGAGGATGTCTTCAATAAAGACAACCACAAAATGATCCAAATATTACTTGAATACTCGGTTCATCATGTCCATGAAGGCAGCAGGAGCATTAGTCAATCCAAAAAATATGACTAGGAATTCATAATGCCCGTACCGAGTTCTGAAGGCTGTCTTTGGAATGTCATCAGTTTTAATCTTTAACTGATAATATCCGTAACGAAGATCAATCTTTGAAAAGAATTTGGCACCTTACAACTGGTCAAACATGTCATCAATGCGAGGTAACGGGTACCTATTTTTAACGGTAACATGATTCAACTCTTAATTGTTAATACTAAGTCGCATACTTTCATCTTTCTTTTTTACGAATAGAACATGAGCACCCCAAGGAGACGTACTAAGATGAATGAAATTGATGTCTAACAATTCCTGCAATTGGGTTTTTAACTCCTGAAGTTCAATAGGAGCCATTTGATATGGGGTTTTGGAAATGTGTTTTGTACCGGGTTTAAGGTCAATACTAAATTCAATTTCACGCTCTAGGGGTAGGTCAGGAAGTTCTTCGGGGAATACGTCAGGAAATTTATTAACAATAGAAATATCATTCAAATCTGACGTATTTTTGTTTAAATCCGTGACATGGGCTAAGAATGCTTGACATCTATTTTTTAATAAAATAATGGCTTTATGGCTTGATATGACCGTGATTGATTTTTGTGGTTTGGTTGCTTGAATTCACATAACAGGTTGGTTAGGAATATGAAAAAAACAACATTATGAAAACATTCAATTTTAGCATGATGAGTAGTTAACCAATAAATTCCTAAAATCACATCAAATGCAAGTATTTTCAAAGAGATAAGATCGATAGGTAACGTGAGGGTGCCGATTTGAATTAAACATGATTTATAAACAGTGGATGTAATGAAGGTTTCTCCCAACGAAGTTTCAACAGATAAGTCAGAGTCTAATTTCTTTGGAGTCAAATTTAAACGTTTACCACTCTGTACAGGATAATTCCAAACTCGATGTTGGGTTCTCCCAATTGCTATCCAAAAAGCGAGATCTATATAATCTATTTTGGCCTTTTTAGATCGGACATCTCTTTCTACAATATCAACGCATCGTGCGACTTTTACGTATGCATCCTCCATTCTCACTTTTTCAGTTGTTTCTTCTTTAAGCTGATCCTTGACATTTAAATTCTCAGATTCCAGCTTTATTATCTTATATTCTTCCAAAGAGAGCTTCTGTTCAAGCATCACATATCAGGTAACAAAATCTTGAATTGTTGCATCCCTTTTCTCCACGACCGCATGCCGTTCTTCAGCCTGCTCTTCTAACTCAGGAATACGATCTTCCAGTTCTATATATCGATCAAAAATTTCTCCTAATAAATCCTCCTCAGGGTCCTCTTCTTCCTCACTCTCAGCTGCTACCTCTACGACTAGCTCAGGTGCAACTATTATTTCTTCACTTATCACATGTATATCTCTAATTTCTTCTTCGCCTAACATCCTACAATCAAGTTTAATAACTTAATTAGTACTCCCAATAAAATCTTTGTTATAACAAAATATTATACTCCAATATTTATTCTTTAAATGAATCTCCTTGATTCATCACTTAAAATTCTATATGAGTTCATCTCTTGATTTTCAAATGTCTTTTTCAAATACTGCCACAAAACAAGGGTTAATTGACATGCCACATATTATCCCTATATTCTGACCGACCAACTAAATAATAAATAAGTTTAGGTAGGTCATACTAGCGAAGAATTTACACGTCTCTCCCTTCCTAGCCTCAAATATAAGCCAGGGATCATATCCCTAAGCTTTGATACGAATTGTGATGCCTTCAAAATAGGTATACACAACCCATTTTGAGTTGCCAAATACATGGTAAAAAATTTAAATACAAACTTCATTTATACAATACGACAAAACGTAGTTGAGAGTTTTAACACGAATAGTATCTCGTAAACAATATCCAAACTCAAGTAGAGTCCTCATTACAATTATTATCACACTATTTTATAGAATAGTGAAGACTACTACAACCACCATCTCGGACCGTCACTCTATTCCCCGACTAGTCCCGGCTATGTTCTCATTTTCTGAGGAGAACAATGAAAGCAAAGGGTGAGCTCAACTAGCCCAGTAAAGAATATTATGAGTAAGATAATGTAGAATAAATTATCGTTAGCCTTCAACAGTGTAAAACTGATAGAATACAATAGACAACAAGTCTAACTGCAGCGGAACAAACTATCCCTTAGAAGAGTCAAGTAGAGCATGATATCTACTATCTTCTATAATTTAGGAGTTCATCATCAATATTTATCTCTGTAAAACATTTCAATAATTAATCCACATCACCGAATTATCAATGCACTACAACCAAGGATATTTGTTAGTATCACATCCACGAATTATCCATGCACTACGGGCCAAGGATATTCGTGTTATCACTAATGGTCATGATCATGCCAAATAAAAATTTATCTTTGCACCCTTGGCCGAAGAGAACACATGGTCATGATCATACCAACAACTGTCCATCAATGCACTACGGGCCAATGCGGACTTTTACCACATCATTTGTAACATTACAGGTCAATATTATACCGATACATAATTTCTGGTCATAATCATACCAATCAACAGTCCATCTATGCACTACGGGCCAAAGATAATTTTCATCATAATATAAGCATGAGGATGATGACAATGATATAAAGATCAATCAAACGAAATCAAGAATAAATATTAAAGATTTTTAATTTATCCAGACTTTAAAAATGTTCAAATTATCAACATGATAATTGCTTTGTGTAGTAAAAATTCAAGAATAATATTCATGTATCAAAAATAATCTGGATAAAAACGAAATTAATTTTTGTCGTGAATAGTCCCCCGAGTGAATAATACCTGAGTAAATAGCATCCCGTGAATAGTATCCCGACATGAAAAGATTAAAATTTAACAAGAATGTTCAAAAAAATATTTTTGTGAAACGTGACTAGATAAAGCGCAAATTTCAAGGATATTCTACAAATTTCAAGGAGTATAGAGGCAATACTTATCAAAATAAGTGTAGAATTAAGAATATGAAACGAAATAATATTACTTACATACTACCGAGTATGGAAGAAAATATTATTTCTTACGAATATTGAACAAAAATAATATCTCTTACCTTAAAAGGATAGTACTTTTGAATGGAATAGCGGGGATATTCTTGATGAAAACTTATACTGTTTTCTACACTCAAAGCTTCCTTAAACTCAAAAGAAATACGCTCAATATTATAAAAGAAGAATTCTCTGATTCTGGTGTGATTTTTATTTCTAAACTAAGCATCCTATTTATAGAAGAATGACATGATACTATTTAGGAAAA
The DNA here is from genome assembly GCA_016801055.1 of Panax notoginseng. Taxonomy (NCBI): domain Eukaryota; kingdom Viridiplantae; phylum Streptophyta; class Magnoliopsida; order Apiales; family Araliaceae; genus Panax; species Panax notoginseng. The sequence continues at coordinate 35,151,566 of CM029015.1, read as the reverse complement.
TCATGGACGTATAGTAGGAAGAAAATCACGGGCTGAATCGGCTCAATTCTGAATTCACATGATTTTACTATGCAACACTATGCTGCACATTGCAGTATTATGCAAAAAATATTATAATATATATATATATATATATATATATATATATATATTTATTTATTTATTTATTTATATATAAGAAATAAAATAAAACTGAGATAACTTTGTACAGACTATTTTGAAAAATGAGTAAGTGGGGGTCCATATAATAAACCAAATTTACAACAAATACTTCATTAAAAACCCCTCTATTTATCTCAATTCACTTGGCTTCACTAAACACATTTTTAATAACATTTATTCATCATTAATATTATAACTTACAATATTAAAAACCAGATCATTCCCAGGAAAGAGGGGGCTTTCCGATAAGAACTTCTCCTTATTGGCGCGCAACTAGGTGACCAAACCCCTTTCCTCGACAGAACTTTCTAGACATTGTCAATAATGCAAATAATAATATGAATAACTTTGTCGTCTCAATTATTGATTTAATAATATAAAATATTGTGTAGATGATATTGTGACAATAATTGAATCAATAATATGAGATACTATGCATCAGCTACTGCTGTAATAATTGAATAAAACTGAGTGAGTTCTCACGTAAGCATCAATAATCTAAGATATTGTACAATACCGTGTGCTACTATACAACCATGCGTATTACTGTACTTTTATCACCGAGTATTTCAACAGTTAATGGTAAAATTTTTGTCTTTATTTTTATAAAAGGTTATTTATGTCGATTTCTAAAATCGACAGTTATTCTGTTGTGGGGTCAACCAATGATTGTGCTGTCGTACGAATATTCCTTGATAAATCAAATATTCCCCGACCAAACGAATATTTTATAACAACTTACTTACTTTGTAAAATTTGTAAATATTACCCATAACTATAACATTATATCAAATCCACACCCTATTATTAAAAATAACATTTAGAGAAAAATTAATCTTTATTCATAAAAGTTGGGGTCTTATAGTATGAACTGATTTGGTTGAGAATCGAATCTGTGGTGAGACGATTCGCTAATTATGTTGAAATATGAGTTTTGAGCATGAATCAAGGTTTTTGAGGCTCTAAATTGGAGGTTCAAACTGTTTTTGGAGTTAGAGTCAAGTTATATATGTTGTATGTTATTTTGCCTGAGTTTGTAACATCTAGGTATGCTTAATTTGCTAGTTGAATGATGGAAAATTGAGTTTTTGGACTGATGAACAGTGTAGTCGCGAACTGCAGTTCTTCATTCTGGAGACACCCGCCCTGGCGGGCTTTTTAGCATAAAATATGTCACCCCAGCGGGCATTCTGCAGCACAAATCCCCGCCCCGACCGGGAATACAGAGATGACACTGTTTTATTTTTTTTTGGTTTTAGTCACGGTATGTTAGCTTAACCTAGTCTAATGAGCATAATAGTGAGTTAGGTATATAACAAGAGGTTATAACAGGTTGTTAACATGCATGTGTGATTTCAAGTTAAGAATTATCGAATTGTATAGAACTTAAACTTGTGGATCGCGAGCTTGATACTTTTATCGTATTGAATGTTAAACAATAATCTCAGATTCGTGTTATGTGGTTGGTTCTAATGATCGAAATTTGATCTAAGTTAATGAGTTTAATGAAAGTGGGAACTAAACCTATAAGGTTAATAGTAGTGTAACTAACAGACATTATGATTGTAATGGAATATGTAGGACTTTTGAGGAACGTGAATAATAATTGTTTAATCTACGCACGAGGTAAGATTTCTTACCTTATCATGATTACAATTATGCAAGTTTCATAACTCTAAACTTTCATTGAGTAGGTTGTTAAACCTTATTATTATTGTGCAAGTTTTAAATTCTTATTTTGAACTATTCAAAACCTAAATATTCAAGTTCATGATTTCAAATGAAATGTTCTAACTCTTTTGAAGTATTACTTATGTTATACAATGTTCATTCAATTGTATAGAGTTGAGATTTAATCTTTGATTTAAATATCGATTACATTATCGTATTGAAATCTCGAATGGCTAGTGAATCCTTATTGATTCGACTAATCCTTAGTCGATGATTATTGAACTCTGAATTACCCTCAAAGTTAATCCAAACCAAACTTCCTTTGGTGCGGACTATAATGTCAAAGCTGAGATGAACAACCCCGTTACAGGGGATTATATTATGCGATAGCAGTAAGATGTTTGTGCACATATATGGTACAAAGGGTTAATCTCCCTAAGTACGAGAAGTAAGGTTTATACATTCTTATAACTGTTAAAGGTTTTAAGTAGAAATAATTGATTACCTAGGACATAGTTCATGGTTTTGTGGCCCTCAGATGTACTTTTAATTCCTGTTCTAATCTTGATTCAAAAGTTGAGTTTTCTTTTGTTTAATATCCATTGTTTACTCGCATGTTATTATTATTGCTATTGTTATACTTGTGGGCAACCGTTTATTCACTCTTGCATAATAACATTGCAGCTAAGGTTGAATGAATTGACGAGCCTTCCACTAGTAAAGGCAAAGGCAAGCTAAACAAGTGATGAAGACTTGTTTAATTTTATTTAAGAATGTTCATAAGACTTATTTAAATTATGTTATGTTTCCACATTTTATATAATTAAGGTTAGATGACCTGAGATTTAATTATGGTGTTGTAACCCTTTAATGGGAGGATTTCTATTTAAGTTATGAGTTTAATTGATATTCTTATCTATGGGCAGTTAGATGTTGTTATTCTAGAAAGTGAACACAAAATCTGTGGAAAATTTTAGTACCGGGATTTGGGGGTGTCACAGGTTTGTATCAGAGCTAGAGGTTATTAATCTTAGGTGGGGAAAAACCTTAGGGTAATAGCCTTATAGGAGAACAAAAACGTAGTGGAGATAAACTCTTATCTAGTTCTAAGAAATGAATTAAGAAATTCATTGAAGATAATAAAAGACTTTATGTGCTTATGTGTTAACAACCTATGTGCCGTGAGTAATATCGAGTAGTAACTGATGAATGAGTTTAATATCCATAATTGAGTGCATTTGAGCTTAATCTTTTGGATATTTTTAAGTGTTTATGTGTATTTATGCACGTTTTATGTTGTTTTGTAGGAATTGGGATAAAAGTTAATTGGATCAACGTTTGGGGTTGCTAAATTCGCATTTTCAGCTTGCCTTTTACATAGCAGCCATTTCAAGGTCAATTTTAGCATTGCTCCAGACCTTATTTTGACAAACTAAAAGAATGAAAGTTGTAGATCTACGTCTCCTCTTTCTGGAACATCTTGAATCATCAAAATCGGAATTCGGACAAAGAGGTTATGGCCATTTTCCCAAAGGACGTTAGAGTAGAAAATTTTCAAAAAAGGCCCAGTGTCGGGGCACCCAAACATAGCCTATTTACAGCGCCGGGGCACTAGGAGGCAGCTTCCCAGCGTCGTGAGCAGTGCTGGGGCACTGGGGTCGGGCCAGGAAAACCTTGGATGTGTTTTGGGTCGAATTTTGATACTTTTTTGACTCCAAATTGGATTGGGTTTGCTCTTAAGCTAAAAATTTGACTTGTAACCTATAAATACATGATATGAGGCATAGAATAAGGGGATTTAGATAGATTAGATTAAATAAAAACACTCTAATAGATTAGAACATAAACCCTAGTTTATATTGGATTGTTGGAGATTGAAGCAACTTGGGGATCATTGAAGATTCAAAGCACGAGCGGAAGAGGAGTCTCAAGACTACTGACAACATATTCTATTCTCTTCTCTTCCCTTACTATTATCTTTTAATGTCTATTCAATTGTGGATTCTTTATTTTAATTCAATAACAATGAACTAAATTTTTTGTTTAAGATTGCAACGGATCTTATTGCATAACTTATTTTAATATGCTTGTTTATTAATTAATATGATTGTTCTATGAATTTTCCACTATGATTTGTGCATAATTATTTAATTGTCTAGCTAACAATTACCATGATAATTTATGTGAATTCGGGAGATGAAATATAGATTTAGATATAATCATAATAACATGTGATTGTGTTTTCTGCATGGTATTGAAATTCATGATTTGTGTTTAGGATAGGGATATGCCTTTACGCCTCGTGTAATCTGACAGGGAACATGTGCTTTAAATCCTTTTTAATTGTAATTCACATAGGAATATAGTGAATTGGTTAATTAGGGTGTTTGATTCAATTCTATCAACTGTGGATTAGGATTAAAATGTTTGTGATGCATCGGAAGGTGGTTATAAATACTAATTAGATCCTGATTAACAATCCAAAATAGTGAGCATAATTAATAATAAGTGTTTTAAAATAATTGAAGTAATAAGTGAAGTTGTGATCTTAAATCTGCATAACCTGATTTTCAACTAGTGGTAGTAGTAGTAGTTTAATTATATATTTTAATTCACAATATTAAATCGATTGTTTAAATAAAATTAGTTTGGTTAAGAACTAGTACTTGGTAATTTTTATTAAATAATTCCTCGTGGGAACGATACTTTTTTTCTCACTTTATTACTTGTTGATCGTGTATACTTGCATGTATGTTTTGATTGTGAAATCAATCAACAATGACTAAAACTTAAAACTTTGTTTTTAGGATGTCGGATGTTGGAGGACCCAGTCAACCTAGGGAGGATGAGTCCCGAGTAGCTAGAGAGGAGGAGCCCCGAGACATCCATACCATCTGGGAGTAGTTGGTACAGGGAGAGTCATCTCCATTGATCACTATTGTGGGTTAAGAGCATGAGCCTGGGTTTGATTAGGAGGATGAAGTAGAGACCGATGAGGATGATCCTGTGCATTTACCACAAACAGATGAGGAAGAAGAAGAGGATCTTGAAGAGTTCCCACTGAACTCTATTGCAACTGAGATGTATGATGAGATGTACGACCGTAATATAGAGCTGCAGGATAGAGTTAGGGAGTTAGAAGAGCTGGAAGATGAACACCAGATCATTATAGATCATAAAGATGAGGAAGTCCAGGATCTTGATGGACGTCTTGGAAATATGGAGTGGAAGCTAGTTCAGGCAGAGAGTCAAAAGGAGCAACTATTGGCTGAAATTAAGAAGATAAAGGGTGATCTGAGAGAGGAGTCTGCCAAGCGAGCAAGAGCTGAAGATGCTTACAAGGAGGCTTCCCAGCGTGCAGATGTAGCTAAAGAAAAGGTGCAGGCAAAGAAGGCTAAGATGGGTGAGATGGACTATATTTTTCATACAGCGATGGATAGAGCCCAAGACTGAGTCATTTACTCTCCGATTCAGTTCGAGGGATTTCTATGGTACATGTTAGATCGTAGGACGACGTTTTGCATCATGGAAGAGGAGCACAGTAAGGTTGTGCAACGTCTTAATAGGCATTGATAGGAAGACTAATATGTTATATGAATAGTTATAAGAGTTAGTAGATGTAAATCCCAAATGTTGATATAAATAATGGGATATGATGAGAATCTAATCCTAAAACCTTATTAGTTCAGGAAAGTTGATGTAAATAGCAGTGATGATATATTTCTATGTTTTGAAAGTTATTAATAAATAAAATAACAATGTTTATTCAAGATGTTATGTGTTAAGTGTTAATCTTAAAATATTTAAGTTAAGTCTTAAATACTTAAGAAATTGAGTAATGATCTAATAAGCGTATATCTTAAATAGAAAATGCCGCCAAGAAGACGCCCAACACGTCAGCAACCTCAGGAAGGATCCACGAACAACAATAACAATGAGGCCAATGCTAATCCTGTTCAGCAGTTGGTGAACCTGTTAATTGGAGTACTTGCGAATCAGCTGCAAGCTCAAGATACTTCATTTAAGGATTTCAAGGCGGTAGGACCGCCAGAGTTTAGGGGATCCATGAATCCGGTCGAAGCTCATACCTGGATTATGGAAATGGAGAAGGTGTTTGATGTTGTGAGGGTCAACGATGACCAGAAGACCGCCTTTGCAACATTTATACTGAAGTCAGAATCTAGTTATTGGTGGCAGGTAAATAAGGTTCGAGGAGGACAGGGTATAATAACATGGGATAGGTTCAAGGAGATGTTCTTTGAGATGTATTTCTCGACGAGCTCTCAAAATCAGATGGAGGTTAAATTTCTAGAGTTAAAGTAGGGTACTATGTTTGTGCCAGAATGCGCCGCAAAGTTCAATGAGTTGGTAAGGTTTGCAACCTATCAGGTGAATACGGATGAGAGGAAGGATAGGAGTTTTGAGCAGGAATTGAAGCCTTGGTTATAAAATAAGGTTTCAATATTCTAACTAAACACTTTTGTAGCAATTTTGGAGAAGTCAATCATCGCAGAAGGTGGGAGCAATGCTCTGACAAAGTATAACTAGGAGCAGCAGAAGAAGAAGAATTAAGGTGAGAAAAATAATGCTAGTGGCAATAATAGTGGTAGTGATAACAATCAAAAGAGAAGGTGGAATGATAGTATGTCTATTGGGAATCAACAAGGAAGTCAGAAAAAGAGGGTGGAGGCCTGTATTACCTGCAGAAAGAATCACGTGGGGGTATGTATGAAGGGGAAGAGATTTTGCTACAATTGTGGTCAAGAAGGCCACATAGCACCAAATTACCCTAATATTAACAAGGGTGCTTGTTTCACTTGTGGGTCGAGGGAGCATCTAGCTCAGGATTATCCTAAGAAGACAGCAGGAGGAGCAGGAGCAGGTGGAACTAAGAGGAATAACGGTGGTAACACCTTGACTATCACTGGATCGACCCTGTCAAACCGACCCACCACCAGGACTTTTAACATGACCGTGCATGATGCTTTGTAGTCAAAGGATGTGGTGTCAGGTATAATTCTGATCAATTGTATTAATGCTTATGTATTATTTGATTTGGATGTTACTTGCTCATTTATATCCGATGATTTTGCTAATAATTTGGATTTGCGTAAAGAAGAATTAGATTACCCTTTGAACATAGAGATTAGGAATAGGGAAGTAATTCCTGTTGGGTTTGTACAAAAGAACTGTAGGGTGGATATTAAGGGCCATAAGATGAAGGTAGATTCAATCCCTATTAAACTTGGGGAATTTGACTTAATTTTGGGAATGGATTGGTTATTTAATTATGGGGCGCTAATTGATTGCCAAAAGAAGTGTGTTAACCTTATGACTCCGTTAAAGGTAGTGTTTTATGGCAGTAAGTCACCTAGACAAGTGAGTTGACTGACGATGATGCAAGCCATGAAGTTGTTGAGATAAGGCTGTGTAGGGTATTTAGCCTACATAGTCGATACTCGAAAGGGGAGTGCGAAATTGGAGGAGATACTTGTCGTTAGAGACATTGTAGACGTATTTCTAGATGAATTTCTAGGACTTCCACCAAATAGAGAGGTTGAGTTCGTGATTGATTTAGCACCAGGAACTGCCCTGATATCTAAAGCCTCGTACCGAATGGCTACGATGTAGATGAAGGAATTAATAGTGCAGTTGCAAGAATTATTAGATAAGATGTATATTCAGCCGAGCGTATCACCATGGGGAGTGCCAATGTTGTTTGTCAAAAAGAAGGATGGGTGAATGAGTCTTTGCATAAATTATAGAGAGTTGAACAAGTTCACGATTAAGAATAAGTATCCATTGCCAAGGATTGACGACTTTTTTGACTAGTGGAAGGGAGCTAAGTATTTCTCGAAGATAGACTCGAGAAGTGGGTATTATCAATTGAACGTGAGGAAGAAAAATGTATCGAAGACAGCGTTTAGGACTCGTTATGGTCATTACGAGTTTCTGGTGATGTCATTTGATTTAACAAAAGTTTCTACAGCGTTTATGGATCTAATGAACAGGGTGTTTAAACTGTTTTTGGATAAATTTGTGGCAGTGTTTCTTGACGATATTTCGGTATATTCTAAAACCTAGGAGGACCATGTGGAACATCTGAAGGTAATATTGGAGGTGTTAAGAAGAGAGACGTTGTATGCTAAGTTTTCAAAGTGTGAATTCTAGCTAGAACGTGTTCAATTTCTTGGACATGTGATTGACAAGGACAAAATTTTGGTAGATCCATCAAAGGTTGAAGCCATGATAAACTGGGATCAGTCGAAGATACCATTGTAAGTAAGGAGTTTCCTAGGGTTAGCAAGTTATTATAGATGGTTCATTCAAAATTTTTGCAAAATCGGGACTCCGTGGACGAATTTGAGTAAGAAAGCGGTGAAATTCGTTTAGACGGAAAAGTGTGAGGAAAGTTTCCAAGAGTTAAAGAAAAGGTTAAGTACAACACCTGTGTTGTCTCTCCCTGGCATCACGAGAAATTTTATGGTGTATAGTGATGCATCGCATAAAGGACTAGACTGTGTGCTTATGCAAAATGGCAAGGTCATTGTGTATGCGTCACGTCAATTGAAGGACTATGAGAAGGGATATCCTACCCACGACTTGAAATCATCTGCGGTAGTGTTTGTTTTGAAGATATGGAGGCACTATCTCTACGGGGAGAAGTGTGAAATATATACAGACCATAAGAGTCTAAAATATATTTTCACACATAAGGATTTGAACATGCGTCAGAGGAGATGGTTGGAAGACTGTGAGATTTTATACCATCTGGTAAAGCGAATGTCGTTGCCGATACCTTAAGCAGAAAGGGTCGAGAGAAACTGTCCATGTTAACCGCTCAAGAGGAACTAATCTCAGCGATGACAAAGCTGGAGTTGGAAGTGAAATATCCGAAGGAGTCTAATGAAAAACTATTCCAAATAGAAACCGGTCCAACTTTGGCTGATAAGGTTAAGGAAGCACAACTTCATGATGAGGAATGTGAAAAGATAAGGAAAAGATTGTTTGAAGGTGAAGAGTTAAAATTCAAAGTTGATATAAAAGGGTTAGAGTCAAAATTCAAAGTTGATATAAAAGGGTTATTGAGATTCGAGAAAAGAATTAGTGTTCCGCCAGTACCAGAGGTTTAAGAGAAAATTTTGAGCGAGGCTCGTAGTTTAAGGTATTCGATTCACTCGGGGAGTACGAAGATGTACCATGATCTCTGACAGCATTTCTGGTGGCCTAATATGAAAAGGGACGTAGCCGATTGTGTGTGCAGACACTTGAAATTTTGCATTCCTGTTACTAACCTTGTAGGAGGGCAGAATTATCTTTTAGAGATAACCCTGGAGGACAACTCAACTCAGTCCCGTAGACAACCCCGGGATACTCAGTTTTCCATCTCAGAGATAACCCCGAGATATTCAGTACAATCCCGGAGACAACCCTATAAGATTCAGTTTCAACCTCCCAAGGACTGCAGTCACAATTCCGGAGAAAATACTGGAGAAATTTGCCAACTCGGAGATAACCCCGAGATATTAAGTCCCAATCCTGGAGACAATCCTGGGATCTTTAATCTAACCTCGGAGACAGTCCCGAGGAATGCAGTTGCAGTTCTGGAGATAACCCCAGAAATGCTCTTGTCCATTACTAGCAGCCAGCTTTAACACTCGGTGATAGCCTCGAAGAACTCGTTCCCCAAGCCTGGAGATAACCCCAGGAGGTCAGGCATACCTCAAAGACAACCCTGAGGACAGTCAACACCTGCAGTAGTCCAATCTAAGAGATAACCCTGAGCAACGACCGCTAAATCAGCTCAAACTGGATATAACCCCGGTGAGGGGCAGAATCAACATTTTGCCATCTTGATCCCACATTGCGCCATCTCAACAAACATTCAGACATACATTCTACATAGAAATGTCCTGCAAGAACCAAAGAGCTCCAATCCCGAGTGACTACTACACAAGATAACACATCGGATACAATTTGAAGCCTGAAGACCAAGGGCATGATCCCATCTTCCTGACTTTGTACAACCTCTAATCCCATGTCATTGTGTAGCTCTCGACAACAGTATGCCAAAAAAGGTCTTATACACCTTGATCCAATGCCCGAATTGAAGTTCTAAAAGTTTGAATGGACAACACATTGCACGCGTGCACGTACTTCGAGATAGCAGGACCCGCAGAGCCCGGGGAACCCCGAGCAGCTGCAGGTGCATCTGCGGCTGCCACAGGTACACTTATAGCTCCTCCCTCTATTAATAGATGGCTTGGGGCAACCATTTTACATAGAGAAAAGGCGAGGAAGCCAAGTGTAATTTGCTCTATACACACTATAAACTGAGTGCTTTCTCATTTTAAACACTTGTGAGCTTCTATATTGCTATATTTTTACCGGCGGGAGCCGAGTGTTCATCCATTTAAAGCTATTGAAGTCTTCATCAGCAGTCCACTGTAAGCCTTCTTACACTTTCGAAAGCCTTTCTCCACTATTGTGCACACACAGTTCTTCACGTTGAGAATCGTGTTGCGTATGTATGCCCAGACTTCGGTTTGTGGCTTTTATTTCTTTTTGTATATATATATATATATATATATATATATATATATATATATATATATATATATATTATATTATATGTATATACTAACATTATCGAGTTATACCTCGATTGAGCCTGGATTTACATCCTGAGCATTTATTGCTTATATATATACATATAATATAATATATAAGTGTATATATATATATATATATATATATATATATATATATATATATATATATATATATATATATATATATACACTTATATATAAACTGTGGTTGAACTCTGTTCGATGAGCCTGGATTTACATCCGGAGCATTTACTTCTTATATATATATATATAAATACTATATATATATATATATATATATATGTTGTTGCTATCAAACTCTGTTTGATTGAGCTTGGATTTCACATCCGGTGCGTTTACCGCTTTTATCTATATATATATCCTCGATCGCGAATTAATAAAACGAGCCTGGATCGATATATGTCCAATGCATTTATTGCTTATATATATATATTTACATTTTCAATTTGGCCTGGAGTTTATTTCGTGACCTTTTACTGCTTTATTTACATTTCTGTCAGGCCTGGAGTTTACTTCGTGGCCTTTTACAGCTTTATTTACATTTTGTCTCGCCTGCAGTTTACTTCGAGACGGTTGATCGTTTTATTGCTTTATTTATATTTTCTCAATCCCCCATGGAGGTGCTTCGTGGTGGTTAATTGGTTTTTACTGCTTTATTTACATATTTTAATCCCCCTTGGAGGTGCTTCATGGTGGTTGATTATTTGTATGTATATATATATATATAACTGTTTACAACTTCCATACAAATTGCTACATCATATGAGCCTAGGAATCATGTGATCACAGATTCAGTCTACTGAATCTAGATTTGATTTCCGTGATAGACATTTTCAGCTATACACGGCTTGTAAATTATTCACAGTGTTAGAATTTCCTTAGACGGCTCTCATGCCCACAAGGAGTTTGGCATTGCTATGTATATTATTTTCTCGAAGATGCTTCGCATCTCGAAAATAAAAGCAATCAAGCCGAACATATAATAAAATAGAAGTATCAAAGGCCTCAATTACTATTGAGCACAAGGGTTTGAAAAACCTCTTTTTACAAAACATCACTGGTATATCTTGTTAAAACTAAATTTTTATACCGAAATTCAAACCCTTTGTATATAGGTGCGAACGAGGTATAACACTACTTCTAAATAATTGTACATTGATCCACATACACACACACACACACACATTCATATAACAGTTTAATTAAAAAGTGGCGGCCACCGTGGCAACCTGGATGTTGGGGGGTGCCTAACACCTTCCCTCCGCATAACCAAGTCCCCGGACCCTAATGAATCTCAGTTTCACAGGCCCGTTAAGTAGTGTCACATCACTAGGTCAATGTGCAAATATTTTCTTGGTTGTGTTGGTACAACCATTTAAAAAACCAATTGACGACTCTTATAGTGCAGTCGTCGACATATACATGTCGGACCTTTTCACAACTTGTTTTTCAAACAAATCTCACCTAACATGAGAACACCAAAAGACAAGAACAGAAAAGGGACAAATAAAAATCTCTACGTCAACATTTGGCGACTCTACTGGGGAGAACCAGTAAGAGGACTTAAGCAGCTATTACAAGCTTTTCAAAACTGTTATATGCTTGTGTGTGGATGTTGTAATTTATATTTGCTGGATGTGTACGAATGCATTTACTTACTATACTTAATGTTTTACACTATATCTGCTTGTGATATTAGTGCTTCGCAAATGTCATTATTTTCATAAACGGTGAGATATGTTGTATGTGAATGTATGTTATGTGGTTCCTCCTTTAGGAGGCTATCCTGTCGGTGTTTGATTACTGGACTCGTAGGGAGACTAATTCCAACAAGGCTCAGGAAAGGCACCACCTAAATTCACTCCAGCTAAAAGACTGGATTAACTTCCCGTTGAGTAAATTGCAATGATTTGGGAACCTTCATGCCAAAAAACCCGCGATAGTAGCCTAAGATAGGTCAGCCTCTGATAAACCAAACGTGGAGGAAGTTTCTTCATGCTTTCCCATTTCAAATTACTCGTAAAGTCAATTACTTGTAATTTCATTCCATATTAATCTCAATGTAATGGGAAATATGAAGAAATATGTATACACACATATTTATAAATATTATCATGCTATCTTGTATTACAAACATCTAACATCCATTTTGTAGGATAACACTCCTAAAACGGATACATCATATAGCATGCAAATATTACACATTCCCTAAAACTAAACTACTTTAGTTTTTTTATAGGGAAACAATTGGACCTATTACCCGTTTAAAGTCCAAAAAGGCCACAAGCCTACAGCCAATTATGTCTTCATCTGACCAGACTAATCCTAATCTTGTCTCTCGTGAAGAATTTGATAGATTAAGTAAACAAGTCACAGATTTGGCTGTTCTGCTTGAAGAACTACACCAATCTACTCAGGGTACAAGGATACCCGTACATACTGAATCCTCTGCACATGGAGGAACGCAAGGTGCGGACAAAGAAGCTCCCGTATCTAATTCTCAATTGGATAAAACCAACAAAATCTATGATACTACTCATCTCAAAGAAGATCTAGACACCGGTGATATCAGAAAGAAAGCCCTTCAAATGGAAGAGACCATTCGTTCTATCAAAGGAATTGGAGCACATGGGAGTGTTTCATATGCTGACCTTTGTATATTCCCTGGTGTGCATTATTCAGAAAAGTTCAAGACTCCTGACTTTGAAAAATATGACGGGTTACGAGACCCTTACACACATTTGAAGGTATTCATTGGAGAACTCAGATCTTATGCTGATGATGAGAAGCTCAGGATGCAGCTATTCCAGAAAAGTTTAACTAGAGAAGCCCGATCATGGTATACCAAATTGGACAACTCCAAGATATATAGCTGGGAGGTGCTAGCTTATGCCTTCATCACTTAGTACGGCTTCCAATCTCAGATGGCCCCTGACCGGTACTAAATCACTAAAGTCAGGAAACAAACCAATGAATCTTTCAGAGAGTATGTCAAAGGTGGAGGCGCCTTGCTGCTCAAGTTGTTCTCTCCATGAATGAGTCAGAGATGGTGATGACCTTCATAGACATACAAGAAGCTCCTTTCTATGAGAGAGTCTTAGCTGGTATTGGCAAACCATTCTTTGAAATGATTAAACATGAGGAGATGGCTGAGATGGGATTAAAGTCAGGAAAGATTCAAGACCTAGCTGCCCTTAAAGTTGTTGCTGAACACATCCAGTTAATATTATGGAAACAACCCCCAGAGGGTCCATAAAAAGAAAGAGGAGGATGTTTCCTTGATACTACAAGTTCAAAAGGGCAGTCAGAATATGCCTATCTAAAGGAGAAATTTCTCCCCCGTTCAAGCATAGCCTTCGAACCCTTCGTTGCCAAAGGGTGGAGAAGTTAGACGCACTCGAGTGTTCATACCCTTAGCTCGAGAACATTCTCAATCTTTTGACCACTCAGAAGAAAATTACTCATCTTCTTCCACTAGCCAACCCGAATTGGAAGGGTTTCAATGCTAGTCAGAAATGTGCTTATCATGCTGGAGCTCCAGGACATAATACTCAAAATTGCTGGGCCTTGAAACACAAGATCCAAGATTTGATTGATAATGGTGAGATCGTGGTAACTAAACCCGACCAACCCCATGTGCAAGACAACCCTCTTCCTCAACACAAAGAAGAAGAGGTTAATATAATTAATTGGAGTAGTGGACAGATTTCCAATAATCATGGTGGTGGATCATCCCAGACCGTCTAGGATGGTGCTGACAAATGGGAATTTGCTCAGTTCTAGTTTACGATGGAACAGAAAATGAAGACTCTCTATGAGCAAGTTAACCAATTGGCAGAACTGGTGGTCCATCAGCACCAAGTCACATGTCAATTATTTAGTCAGGAGCATGCCAGTCTCCCTCCTCTTGTTACAAACACTCCACTTCGTACTCCAGAAAATAAAACACTGGAGGATAAAATTGCAAAAAGAATAAATGCCAAAGCCCGTCAGGATTTTGCCAACAAAAGGGAATTTACGTACCTAGGCCAACCGATGGAAGAAATACTGCAGATATTGATAAATGAAGGAAGAATCACTACTCTGCTACCTCCAATCAGTCCGCATTCAAGACAGTTTGATTTCAATGGGGTGTGCTAGTATCACTCCCACTCTCGCGATCACAGCACAGAAGAATGGTGGGCACTCCGTCACCTTATTGAGAATTTAATTGACAACAGTGTCCTGTAGATGACAAACAATGATGCTGTAGTACTAGAGAGTGGGGACGCATTTCCTACAAAGTGGAAGGAGGTTGTAACAGTCATATTTTCAGAGACAGATGCACCTACTCCCTCACATGTAATCCAACCAATCCAACTCAAAGGTGTTGGAAATCCTTTGTAAGTGGCTGCGCCAAAGCCCATTATCTTGCCATTTAGACCATTATCCACATCTCATATAGCTGTTATAGTGTCGAATGATAATCCACTGTATCTTTCCCAATGAAACCTACCATCAAGAAAAAGGGGAAGATTCCCATGGAAAAAGTGGAAGAATTTCTCCGTACTATGGGCCATAATGAAGCCAAGGTGGTTTTAAGCTTAAGAGAAGCTCCACATCAAATTTCCATACTGGACTTGGTTTTCTCGTCTGAAGATCACATGAAGGTATTGCTCAGGGTTTTGGAAGAAGCCCAACTCCCTAAGTCAATAGATGTTGAGAAATTCCAGCATCTGGTGGATCACATTTTTAACAACAATGTGATATCTTTTACTGATGACGATATACCTCTCGAAGGGACCGGTCATTGCAAGTCGTTACATATAGCAGTTTTGTCTTTCGAATACGTGGTGGAAGGAGTTCTGATAGATGGAGGGTTATCTTTGAATATCCGCCCTTATGCCACTTTGGTGAAGATGAATATCAATCTCAAAAGAATCCGAAGAAGCCATACAATCATTAAAGCTTTCGATGGATCCCGACGAAACGCTGTCGGAGAGATTGAACTGCCAGTGGAGATTGGTCCACATACATTTTACATATCTTTTCGCGTGCTCAAAATAAATACAGGATCCAACCTGATCTTGGGAAAATGGTGGATTCATACGGCCAGAGCCGTCCCCTCTATCCCTTCACCAGCAACTTAAATACATTATCAACAATAGCCTAGTTACTGTCGATGTTGAGCTGAAATGTCCTGAACAAGGTGACATACCACTCATCAGCTTCAATTCAGAAGTTGAGCCGATCAGTTTTCATGCCTGGAGGTGAGCAACACTCACTACTATCCTGTTGGGGCGCCACCTCTCATACCCCAAGTTTCTGCCGAAGTAATGTCGGCCATTCAAGAAATGATGACATGGGGTTATCAACCTGGACAAAGGTTGGGTAAAGATCATCAGGGCATCAAGCACCCCATTCAAGTTCCCGGTCAGAGCAGGGACAACCAGACTAGGCTATACTGCTAGTTCGAGTCACAGGAATCATCATAAGCACAAATAGATTCCTTCAGCTTTAGCCACATGGCGATTATCTCCACCTACAGTTCCTGAGCCTATATGGTCTCCAGTATAGGTGCCTGCCCATGTAATGTCCATGTTATTTCCTAAATCGATACCGGTCAAGGGGAAGGAAGTCCTGGTTCCAAATCCCGAAGTGGAAGAAGAGGAACGTAGACGTAAACAAGACATCGTCACAATATACACATTATTATCCATGATGATCACATAAATAGATACTCCCCAGACGATGATTGTCCAGACGTAATGGTCATCATTTGGAAAAAGGAGGACGATGATAGCCCCTCCATCATTCCAGTCCATTAGGACTTCACCCTCGACAATTGGGGCATCACTCCTCTCATTGGTCGACAAGGTCCTTCTGCCCTATAGATATTAATAACTGCTTACTTTTCTGTACAGTATTAGCAGTTGATTTGTCAGTACATGCTAACACTTTGTATGATTGAACAGTTTCAGATATTAAGTGAAAGCATATTTTGTTTCAGGACTCTGAATTTAGATGTGCCTATACTTGCTGATGAGGTGCCTTTTCTCCACAAAGATTGCAACTTTGATGAAAAGTTGAACTCAAGTTGATGGAAATACAAGAGGACATTGAGATACTATTAGGTTTGTAATATTCATTAACGCAATCAAATTGCACAAAGTAAGCGAAAACGTGATAAAATAGAGTTTTAAAATTTTACAAACCATATACTCGGATCATCCTTTATGCATAATTATTAATTAAACGAAAAGATAAAGAATAAGAATCATACGCTTGAAGATCCGAGCTTCCTCAGGTACAAGTTCACCTCCAAATCCTTTCACGTTCAACTTGAATCCACTGGGTTTGGTTCCTTCCCTTGATCAACGTTAGCCACCCAAGTGTTTGGCCTCTAGAGGTGATCCACCAAGGAAGAAGAAAGATTCAAGAAGATGGGTATTTGGCAAAACTCTAGTTTTTTATCTCTATAGAAAAATGTGTACTCTCCAACAATTGGAATCACGTATTCACGTGTTGTGAAAGTCTCAACACCTACCCATAATAAGACTCCTCTTATTAATAGATGTGGGCAACCCTCCTTAACAATTAAGGAATTGAGTTTTATTTTAATTAATTAAATTCCTTTAATTAATTAGGCTCCCAATCTTATTAGGAATAATTAATTAAACTCTTTTAATCAATTTAACATCCTAATCTCATTAGGAATATATGAGAGTACTTTTATTAATTAAATCCCAAACTCCTTTATGAATTAAATAATAATAATAGTAATAATAATAATAAGACCTCTCTTATTAATTTATATTTAATATTTCTAAAATATTAAATAATAAATATTAAGCTATTTAATTTATTCTATCACCATAGATTAAATTAAATATACTTAACTTATTATTACGATTATGCCATTAACTTCTTAAATACTTATTTTTCCTTTTATGTTGTGACCCTTTAGGTTCTCCATGTTAAACCGGTTGCGAATAAATCAATTAGAACAATTCTAATCTTATTTAAATAAATAAATTAAACTATTAATTTATTTAAATAAATAATATTTATTCTACAATAGGGATAAGTCTCCCTAGCAATCAACGACTTTTTAGATAATATAGATTTCAACATTAATCGTAAAAGAACCTTTGAGTAAATAGTTGCCATACAATTTAATCCTTCCACCATTCAATGTCCCAATTAAATATAAAACATGGAATTACTGTCAAGTCTTATTTTATTTAATTATATGTATTTCGATCCTTAAATGCACAACACCAAATAATGCAAATTAGACACTCATTTCTAATTTCATTCTACCTTGGCCATTGACTACTGGGTTGTCATTTATCGAATCACATAGGACATTTCTCTTCTTTTACTAGAAGCAGTAGATTCTTTATTGATCATATATTATCTCCATGTATAACTTATTATACCCAAGCATACCCTTTGATATACCCTAAGGGTCTTAAGGAATAAGTCAAAGTATAATTCATCATACACAAGATACTATGATGATCTCAAGTCCAAGAATCACTTGCACTACTATCACTACAGGAATTCCTATTGATAGGCAAGTAAAACTCCATTAAGTATTCCTTAGCGAGCCACGTTTAGTGAACTTATTCTCTAATAAGCACCTACATACTTACTTTAGCGTCTCCACAGAAATGATCATGAGATCAATCATCCTCATCCAATGAGCAAGTAACATATGTACCAATCTATCCGAATTCACTAATCTCTAATTTAGTAATCCAACAATTGGGAACTATTTTAGTTTTAAGCTTTCTAAGAATTTAGATCTCATTCGAATGATCATCATCATTATTCTAAAAGCATTGCTTAAAACTATGGTTTATCACATATTATAAAGCAGCATCATGTCGATAATTAAAAATCTTTAATAAATTAATACTTTTTATTAATAAATGAATAAGATTGTTACAAGTATATGCTTTATCATCAAACATGATTAGCTTGTGTGCATACTACTTTCAGATACCTCAGGAGATCAAAGAATTGGTCGAAGACATACCCAAACCAAACCTTGATCAAACCACTTCGTTCAATCTCAGAACCTTAGAAAGCCCTAAACTAATCCAGATTGGTACAGACCTCACTCCAAACTAAAGGAATGACATGGTTACACTATTAACTCAATTCCAGGATGTGTTTGCATGGTCTCATGAAGATATGATGGGTTTATCCACTGACATTGTCATTCATCGCCTCCCCATTAAAGAGGGATTCAAGCCAGTCAGGTAGAAGCTTAGGCGATTAAAACCTGAGTGGAGTGTCATTCATCGCCTCCCCATTAAAGAGGGATTTAAGCCAGTCTGGCAGAATCTCAGGCGATTAAAACCTGAGGGGAGTCTAAAGGTTAAAGAGGAAATTATAAAACAATTTCAAGTAGGCATCATCATGGTGTCTACATACCCTGAATGGCTATCAAACATAGTCCCCGTGCCTAAACCGAGAGGAAAGGAACGAGTTTGCGTGGATTATCAGGATTTGAATAAAGCTTGCCTTAAAGATAGCTTTCCCGTGCCATTTATCAACATTTTCATTGACAATACTGCTCAATACGACATGTACTCCTTTGCTGATTGCTTCGTGGGGTACCATCAGATTATGGTTGCTGAAGAGGATCGTGAGAAAACTGCATTCATCACTCATTGGGAAACCTTTTGCTATAGACGGTTGTCTTTCGGCCTCATCAATGCCAGAGCTACCTACCAGCGGGCCATGATGGCTCTTTTCTATGATTTAATGCACAAGGAGATAGAGATCTATGTGGATGACATCATCATAAAATCCCGAAGAGAGGAAGACCACCTAGACCATCTCAGAAGATCTTCAACATGTTGTGTAAGTACAACTTGAAGTTGAATCTAGCCAAGTGCGCCTTTGGCGTTAAATCAGGCAAGTTGCTAGCATTCCTAGTCAGCCACAAGGGGATTGAGTTAGATCCCACCAAAAAATCCAGTCCATCACAGAAATGCCCATTCCTCAGACAGAGAAGGAAATACAGGGATTTTTGGGAAGAATCAACTTCATTAGCAGGTTCATTTCTCAACTCACAGCAACTTGTGAGCCTATTTTCAAGTTGTTAAGGAAGAACTCTTCCATGAAGTGGAATGATAAGTGCCAAAAGGCCTTCCTTACAATCAAAGAGCAGCTAGTCAAAGCTCCTGTATTTGTCAACACCAATAACACAGCTGAGTATGGGTACCACCCAGGGCTGATGTCCCCATGTTCATGTATCTGTCCATAAGTGACAATGCCACGGGCTACATGCTGGGACAGAAAGACGATAGAGGCCAAGAGTGAGCTATCTACTACCCCAGCAAAAGATTCAGTAGCAGTGAACACAAGTATACTCTGATTGAGAAAACTTATTGTGCTTTAGCATAGGCTTCCATGAGGTTACAACATTACCTCCATGGTCACACAACCCATCTCATATCCCGCGTGGATCCTCTCAAGTGCTTGTTTAGTAAACCAATGTTAAATTGTCGACTGTCCAGAAGGTAGTTGATCCTACAACAATTTAACATCGTCTATGTGACATAAAAGTCAATTAAAGGATAAGGAATTACGGATCAACTGGCCGCTGCACCTTCAGTGGATTTCAAACCCTTGGAAACACACTACCTCGATGAAGGGGTAATGGCAATTCAGTAACACCATCAGTACAATACACACCAAAGATGGAAAATATATTTCGATGGAGCTGTGAATATGGAAGGTTCTGGGGCTGAAATAGTTCTAGTATCCGTTACGGGGGAGCAGCATCCCGTCGCCGTCAAATTGCAGTTTGCCAACACCAATAACACAGCTGAGTATGAAGGCTGCATCATGGGGCTAAAACTTGCCCAATAAATGTGCATCAGATGGTTAACTATCTTTGGAGATTTCGAGTTGGTAATCAAATAAACCACAAGAATCAATCACACCAAAGGTCTACACTTGCTGCCTTACCATCAGCAGGTTCTACAGATGGCTTCGTAGTTTGGAGAAATATCTTTCCTCCACATTCCTCGGAATAGAAATGATTTTGCGGATGCACTAGGAACCTTGGCGGCCTTGATCAACATACCTGACAAGGAAGACATGACAACCTTCACATTTGCCCAACAAAAGGCTCCAGCCTATGGGAATTACATTGAAGAAGTATCGGATGAGCTACCTCCCATCCATCACCCTTCGAATCACCCTTCGAATCAGCATATCAAGGAGTACTTACAAGATGGATCTACACCCGCTGAGGCGAGCCCGACTGAAAGGAGGCGAATTCATCCACTAGCTATGAAATTCTATATGAGCTGAGATGCAATCTATAAAATAGATGCAGGATTAGGTCTCCTTAGATGTCTGGACAAGGACCAAGCTCAGAGGCTCATGGATGAGATCTATGGTGGAGTATGTGGCTCACACATAAGCGGTCCCCTACTTGTTAAAAAGATCCTCAGAATAGGGCATTATTGGCTCTCTCGTAAGGCTGACTATGATGATCACGTCAAGAGATGTTATCAATGCCAAGTTCATGGGAATGCTATCCACGCCCCTCTAGGGAGCTCCATAATATGAGTTCACCCTGGCCATTCTCAATGTGGGGAATGGACGTGATCGGGCCCATCGAGCCCAAAGCTAGTAATGGGCATCGATTTATCTTCACCATGATCGAGTACTTCACCAAGTGGGTAGAAGTAGCCTCCTTCCCCAGTGTTACCAAAGAAGTCATCATTGCTTTCATAAGAAACAATGTCATTTATCGATATGGGCAACCAGAGGCAATTGTATCAGACAATGCTAAGAACCTTAACAACAGAATGATGGAGGAGTTGTGCAGTAAATTCCACATTAAACATCTCAACTCCATCATCTACCGTCCAAAGATGAATGATGTTGTTGAAGCGGCTAACAAAAACATCAAAAAGATCATGCAGAAGATGTCCGTCAACCACAAAGGATGGCCTGACTTATTGCCTCTGACTCTGTTAGCCTACAGAACATAAATGTGCACTTCCACTGGGGCAACCCCCTATGCATTAACCTATGGGATGGAAGCAGTGCTCCCCATAGAAGTGAAAATAGAATCCCTCAGAGTGTTAATTGACGCTCAACTAGATGAAGACCAATGGCTACAAGATAGGTATCACCAATTGTCTTTAATAGATGAAAGGAGAGACGCTGCTATCTTCCACTGTCAGTTATATCAACAAAGAATCGCCAGGTCCTACAACAGAAAAGTTTGGTTACGGCAGTTCAAACAACACGATTTGGTTTTGAAGAAGATCATTGACAACCAAGATCAGTCTAAGGGAAAATTTACCCCGAACTGGGAAGGCCCGTTTATTGTCAAGGAAGTATTGACAAGAGGCGCTCTCAGATTACAGTAAATGGATGGCGATGAATTTCCACATCTTATCAACTCAGACACTATGAAACGGTACTATGTCTGAGGTCACCATCAAGAAAACATCCTGGTTTTAGATCATCAGATCCCCAGTCATTTCAGGTTTTCTAACCCTTCACTACATACAACTTCTCTTCACACTCATCTGCCCCATCAGGGATAAACACACTTTTCTAACCAACAGCCTGGTTTTGGATCGCTAGATCCTTTTCTCTCCATTTGGTTTTGAACCCTTACTCAACTCTAATTATCCCACTAGGGATTGAACCTTTCACACTCGTAGTTTTACCCCACTAGGGATAAGACTTTTCACACCTGTAGTTTGTCCTGTACATGGGATCAAACTTTCTCCCCCGTAGTTTGTCCAGAACATGGGATCAAACTTTTCATTGGCTGCAAACCGTCCTGAACATGGGGCGAACTACGCCGACCTGATCTCCTTGATAACAGGAGTACATAGGTAGCCATATTTTATATGGTCCGGTCGTAATAAAACAAAAATATTTCTACACCTTTCTCATTACAAAAATAAAAACAAAAACAAACACATCTCTACACCCCTTCACATACATCGTTGAACCTCTTACACCAGGTTCGAACTAAGTAGACCTGATCTCCTCTTCAACAGGAGTACGTAGGCAACCAATCATGGTTCGGTCTAACCCCCTACCAAAACACAAAAACTTGTCAACGGTACTGGGATCATCCTTTAATCCACCATAATTCATCGGCTTCAGACCAAAGGGATGGAACTACCTGACCTCCCCATGTAAACGGGAGATTCGGTGACCATCTAAGATGCGGTTGATTCCTCAAAGAGAAACACCAATCCATAAGAGATGGAACTAATTGGGCTCCCCCACACAAAGGAGTACTGGTGACCATCTATTGTATGGTCAACCTCAGAGAGGAAAGTCGCATTCCTCTCCATATCTACATACAAAAACCAGTCCCAAGACACCAAAGATGGTAGGGAGTACACATAGATCAACGATCCATTCTGAAATATCCTGAGACAGCTCAATGTCCATCCATCAAGGAGGAATTCAGAATACATCAAGATCACAAGCCCTGAAGAAACATGCAAATATCAAACAAGTAACAAGGCATAACTAAGAGGGAAGTGAATCAAAATATATTTCCCTGCCATATATAATGATGTTTGATATATACAATGTCGACGTCGGGATTTTTAATTGTCCCTTTCCGTTACTTGTTCTTTGGTGTTCTCATTTTAGGTGAGATTTATTTGAAAAAATAAGTAAAAAAGGTCAGACATGTATAATGTCGACGATGGACTGTTAAGAGTCGCCAGTTGGTTTTTTAACTGGTTGTACCAACACAACCGAGAAATGGTTTGCACATTGACCTAGTGATGTGACACTGCTAAACGGGTCGGTGAAACCGAGATTCATTAGGGTCCGGAGACTTGGTTATGTGGAGGGAAGGTGTTAGGCACCCCCTGACATCCGTGTTACCACGGTGACCGCCTCTTTTCAAGAAACTGTTATCTGAATGTGTGTGTGAGAGTCAATGTGTTGTTATTTAGAAGTAGTGCGAGGGCTCGTTCGCACCTATATACAAAGGGTTTGAATTTATGTAAAAATTTAATTTTAGCAAGATATGGCAGTGATGTTTTATAAAAGAGGTTTTTCAAACCCTGATGCTCAATAGTAATTGAGACCTTTTACACTCCAATTTTATTCCGTATTCGGCTGGATTGATTTTATTTGACAGATGCGAGGCATCCGTATGAAAATAATGTACAAAAGGTGTGAATCCCTCGTGGGTATGTAAACCATCTGAGGAAATTCAGACACCGCAGAATAATTTACAAGCTACTTAAAACTGGAAATGTCCATCACGGGAACCGAATCTAGATCCAATGGGATGCATATGTGATCACATGATTCCTAGGCTCACATGATGCCACAATTGAAATAAATACAGTAAGCATGTATATATATAAAAGCTATAAATATATATATATATATATATATATATATATATATATATATATATATATATATATATATATATATATATATATATATATATATATATATATATATATAGACATGATCACCAAGCACGACGTACCTCCATGGGGGATCAAAAATGTAAATAAAGCTGTAAAAGCTATCAACTGCCACGGAGGAAACTCCAGGCGGGACGAAATGTACAGAAAGCTGTAAAAATGGTCAACCACCATGAAGTAACCTCCAGGTGGGATGAAATGTACAGAAAGCTGTAAAAACGGTCAACCACCACGAAGTAAACTCCAGGTGGGACGAAATGTAAATATATATATATATATATATATATATATATATATATATATATATAAGCATGTAAACGCATTGGATATAAAATCCAGGCTCATCGGACAAAGTCCAACAACAGTTAATATATATATAAGTATATATATATATATATTAAAGCAATAAACGCACCGGATGTGAAATCCAGGCTCACCGAACAAAGTTCGATAGCAGTTCATATATATAATTATATATATAAGAAAGCCATTAAACGCACCAGACATAAGTCTAGGCTCATCGAACAGAGTTCGACATGCAATTCATATATATAAGTGTATATATATACAAAAGTAATTAAACGCTCCAGACCGAAGTCTAGGCTCAATCGAGGCATAACTCGATAATGTTAGTCCATATATATAAATATATATATATATATATATATATATATATATATATATATGTATATACAAACTAAAAATAAACCACGGACCGAAGTTCGGGCAAAAGTGTGCAACACAACTCTGAACGTGTAGAAGGGTGTGTGCAAAGATGAGGAGAAAAACATTAAAGTGTGAAAGAAGGCATACAGTGGGCTGCCAAAGAAGACTTTAATATCTTTAAAGTGGATAAACACTGGAGTTTCATCAGACTGAGTCACTCCATCTGCTAGATTGTGAGGTTATGATGACGCCTATGGATTGGCAATTTATCACAGGTATGAAGTTTGGAGTGGAGCCAGTGCCTTGCATGGCAAATATTACCCCTACTGCCGTTAGATCCTTCTTAGGAGTTTTGACGACGGCGATCAAAGGCAGGACTGTCCGTTCAGGTCTTTTGAGTGTAGATGCTATGATCGGGCTATTGAGTGAGCCTATGCCTGATGATGTCAGAATTAGGGATCGTTTTCTGCGGCGATTGTTCCTGATGATCATTAGAGGCTGCTTCATAGCAGATAACTCTTCTACGGTATCTTTCGCTTTGATCAGCACTGCACGTGATGTGGACCGTATTGGAGAGTATGATTGGGGCTCCTACACCTTTGCCTATTTCCTCAGGGGCATGCATATGCGCTCACAAGATTTGACCGAGGGTTGGCTAGGATTTTACCCATTTCTGCTGGTGAGTATTTCTCTTATCATTTATCATGTATAGGTTAAGAGTGTTAACTGATAGCAGATGTTTGCCTTTGTGTTGACAGTTTTGGGCCTATGAGAGGCTTCCATGATTGCGTCCCATGAGTGTGTTAGGTTTAGACACCTATCCACGAGAACGACGATGGCATCATTTTATTCTGCCAGAGGTCACTGTAGCCGAGGGATTCACTCATTACCGTTTATAGCTGGAGTTGCTGATGGCCGACAACATCACATGGCTTCCCTATTCCGAGGAACACCTGACTGTGGGTTTTGAGGATGGATACCCGACTGGAGTCGAGTATGTGATTTTCACCAGGAGAGTTCCTCTCTTCACAGATGGAGGCTGGGAGCTCTATTTAGGAGAGCGTGCTATTAGGAGCACCATAGGGGAGATTCGAATATCGATCTTGCCTCCTACCAGGTGTTATTGGCCTATATCGCAGTCACCAGCCACTGATATCCCATTATTGGGGGTTGACGGGTTTGTATTGTCAGAGGGTCCATGTACTCAGGAGACGTTCCATCGGTGGTGGTCCCCTCACACTATTGGAGCTCAGTCCTGCGCCACACAGTTTATGGGGGATATGGTTCCAGGATCCTTGATGATGGTGGATTGGATAGCTTGTGTCTGAGATCCGACTCATATGACCCAAATTGATAGTTTGACCCGACAGTTGGACCAGACACATATATTTATTCGACATTTGGGCAGAGACCCGACAGAGGCGGCTTCATTTGATCTTTCCAGCTCAGGCGCTGGCCCCTCAGGTGACCCATTCGGTTTTTCCGGCACAGATCCTCCTTTATATAGGCCTGACATCCCTATTGATAGAGATCTAATGACTCAGGAGGAGTTACATCAGGTGGACAGGATTGATGATGTGGACATCGACACCAGTGTCTTCTTCTGATGTATATTCTCATTATATCTTTTGATAGGCCTCTGTTAGATATTGGGTGGATGTGCCCCATTTCCCTGTATTTGTAGCTGTATAGAGATGATGTATTAGATGATGATATACTTAGGAATGTATGCATTGTTTTTTTTCATTCCCTATATCATATGGCCATCTATTATCTGTTATGCATGTATCATGTTATGCATATGTATTTATGTCCAGAGATATTTGGTATTGACCCCTGGATGGTCTTATGACACGGCCCGCACAGATGTCTTCTTCGACAGTTAGCAGTATAGATCATACCTCACCGTCAGTGGTGGCATCGGGGTATGAGATCGTGGTATGATAGCATGTCACCACCAGAAAGGGTGACTGTAGATCATTTATTGTAGCATACCATGAACTTTTTGACTTTTCAGGTTCCCGCAGGATTTGTGGACGGGATGATAGAGCATTGGCTACCCGATAGGCAGGTATTCCGATTTGGCACCCATGAGTTGACTCTTACTCTGGAGGAGTATGCACGTTTGACGATGCTGCCTCTAGACAGACCTTGTATGCATCTGGCTTTGGGAGACATGAGTAGACGATTTATGACTCTCACAGGATTGAGGGGCAGAGTGGTACATGATGAGTTGACATCTGGCCACGTGATATCCCAGCATTTTCTGTACGACAGATTTGGCTCGGAGGATAGCTATTCACGACAATCTGGGGATTTCACCACACTGGAGGCTCATTGGCGCTTGGCCAGAGTTGACGTACTAATGTTATGTGTACTGTCATATGTGTATATGCCGCGGTATATGGATGAGATAGATATAGACATTTTCATGGCCGTGAGAGCTCTCAGGGAGGGTCGTACCATTGTACCTATGATTGTAACAAAGACCCTGCGATCTACATCATATTGTTGCACATATCCTACAGGAGTGATCACTGGGAGGTCAGTCATGCTATATGTGTGGTTCATGTCACACTTGAGACCGATTGACACTTTTAGACGGCATGGGTACCGCTTCACCCATGATGTAGCTATGTCATACTCTTTTCAGCCATCAGAGTGTATAGATGCTATGTCCTGGTCCACATTCTTGGCAGATATCAGAGATCCATTCAGCATATTACCGTGTTCGGGGCTTAGCTCACAATACAGCTTCATTACTCATGCTCCGGGCATGGACTATCTCCCTTTGGCTGGTTTAAAGGGAGTGACCACTTATCACCCATTGGCCGTGATGTCGCAGTTCGACCAGTTCCAAGATTTTCATCCTTTTGAGGGGGCGATAGGTCAACGTTCAGCTTCTCGGTATCTCTCAGCAGAGGACCGATCTTGGATATACGCTTGTTGGGATCGGCGCGAGATATCGGCTTTTCTATCAGTCATCCTGGTTATTCCGCAGAGTATTCCGCGTGGATGGAGACAAAGATTTTATCGGCTGCAGCAGTATTTGCAGTACCGGAGAGCGAGCTAGATGATGTAGAGCCCATGGAGGACATTGATACCTACATCGAGGAGGAGCCCACTGCTGGGTTACCAGCATCTCTTCTGAATTCTCCTAGTACCAGTACTATTGTGATTCAGCACTCGGCACAGTACTTATTGCAGAGTCTTCATCTGATGACCTTTGAGAGAGATTAGATTCGATCTATGATGTCGACTGCTCTTGATGGGAGGGAGGCCGCTCTATTGGAGAGAGACGAGGCCTTGGCTTGCAGAGATGCTGCCGTCGTTGAGCGGGATGAGGCTATATCAGCCAGAGATGCAGTGATAGTTAAGCGGGATATCGCCATATCTGCCCAGGATGTAGCCATCACAGATAGTACTGCAGTGAGGTCCCTTACCACTGGCATGATCGCAGAGATGAGCACATATATTGATGATCATATGGTCACCATGCAGATGGCTACAGATCTGTTGAGTCTTATGGATATTCTCATACAGGAGACCACAACTTTACCTCCATCTTTTGAGAGGGATGCCATGTTGGGCTTGTTAGCTCGCATATACCCTGACTTGTAGATGATCTTGTATTTTCCTGCACAGACTAGCTTAGCCATTTTGTCATGTACAGTTTACATTATGTATATCAAACAACATTATATATATGACAAGAAAATATATTTTTGATCACTTCCCTTTTAGATATGCCTTGCTACTTGCTTGATATTTTGCTTATTGCTTCAGGGTTTGTGATGTATTCTGAATTCCTTCTCGGTGGATGGACATTAAGTTGTCTCTGGATAGTTCAAAATGGATCATCGATCTGTATGTATCGCTACCATATCTCGGTGTCTTGGGATTGGTTTCTGTATGGAAATAAGGAGAGGAGTATGGCTTTCCTCTTTGAGATTGACAGCACCACAGATGGTCACCAGCACTTCTATTTAGAAGAAGCCTAGTTAATTCCATCTCTTATGGATTGGTGTTGCTCTTCGAGGTACAACCGCCGCTTAGATGGTCGCCGAATCTCCTATTTGGGAGGAGTTTAGGTAATTCCATCCCTTTGGTCTGAAGCCGAATGAAATGTAGTGGATTGAAGGATGATCCCAGTACCAACTAACAAGGGTTTATGTTTTGGTAGGGGGTGAGACTACACAATGAATGGCTAACTATGTACTCCTATTAAAGAGGAGATCAGGTCTGTGTAGTTCAAACCTGGTGTAAGAGGTTCAACGCTGTATGTGGCAGGAATGGTGTAGGAATGTTTTTGTTGTTTTTGTTTTATTTTGATCGGGCCATATGAAATGGTTGCCTACATACTCCTATTGAAGAGGAGATCAGGTCTACGTAGTTCGCCCCTCAGGGCGAGATGAAAAGCGTAATCCCATGTGCAGGTCAGAGTGCGGGGAGGAGAGAGTTTAATCCTGGGTTGAGGATAAACTGCAAGTGAAAAGTTTGATCCCAGGTATGGGTAGCCAAACTGTATACGCAAGAGGTTCAATCCACGGTGGGATGACCTAAGTTGTAGTAACGTAAAGGAGAAAGCCAGGCTACTGGCTTGAAAGGTACGTTTCCCTGAGGGGCAAAGTGTAGCAAAGTTGTTTGTGGTAAAGGTTTAAAGAACCGGAATGACTGGTGACCTGATGGTCTACCACCAGGATGCTTACTTGAGGGTAACTTCAGACATAGTACCGTTTCACGGCGTCTGAGTTGATGAGTTGCAGAAATTCATCGCCATCTATTTGTTGCAATCTGAGAGCGCCTCCTGTCAATATTTCCTTGACAATAAACGGGCCTTCCTAGTTAGGAGCAAATTTTCCCTTAGACTGATCTTGATTGTCCAGTATTTTCTTCAAAACCAAGTCATGTTGTCTGAATTGCCGTAGTTGGACTTTTTTGTTGTAGGATCGGGCGATCCTTTGTTCATATAACTGACCATGGAAGATAGTCGCGGTTCGCCTTTCGTCTATTAAAGACATTTGGTGATACCTATCTTGTACCTATTGGTCTTCATCCAACTGAGTGTCTATCAATACTCTGAGGGATTCCATCCCATAGGTTAAGGCGTAGGCGGTTGCCCCAGTGGAAGTGCGCATTAAGGTTCTGTATGCTAACAGAGTCAGAGGTAATTGATCAGGCCAATTTTTGTGATTGGTGGACATCTTTTGCATAACCTTCTTAATGTTCTTGTTAGCCGCTTCAACAACACCATTCATCTTCGGACGATAGATGACTGAGTTGAGATGTTTGATGTGGAATTTATTGCATAATTCCCCCATTATTTTATTGTTGAGGTTCTTGGCATTGTCGGACACAATCACCTCTGGTTGTCCATATCGACAAATGACATTGTTTCTGATGAAAGCAATGATGACTTCTTTAGTAACCTTGGGGAAGGAGGCTTCTTCTACCCACTTGGTGAAGTAGTCGATCATGGTGAAGATAAATCGATGACCATTAATGGCTTTAGGATCAATGAGCCGATAACTTCCATTCCCCACATTGAGAAGGGTCAAGGTGAACTCATATTGTGAAGTTCCTGTGGAGGGGTGTGTATAGCATTCCCATGAATCTTGCACTGATAGCATCTCCTGACATGGTCATTGCAATCAGCTTTGAGAGATAGCCAATGATGTCCTGTCTTGAGGACTTTCTTGACAAGGAAGGGGCCACTCATGTGGGGGCCACAGACTCCGCCATAGATTTCATCCATAAACCTTTGGGCTTGATCTTTGTCTAAACATCTGAGGAGACCTAATCATGCATCTCTTTTGTAGAGCGCATCTCCACTCAGGTAGAATTTCATAGCAAATCGATGGATCCGCCTTTTCTCAGTCGGGCTCGCCTCAGCGGGTGTAGATCCATCTCGCAGATATTCCTTGATATGATGATACCAAGGATGTTGGATGGGAGGTAGCTCATCTGATACTTCTCCAACGTAATTCCCATAGGCTAGGGCCTTGTGCAGGGAAATTATGACGCTTGGAAAATGTTCCTTGTCTGATATGCGAATCAAGGATGCCAAAGTTGCTAACGCGTCTGCGAAATCATTCCTATTATGAGGAATGTGTAGAAAGGATATTTTTTCGAATACCAAAGCCATCTTTAAAACCTGCCGATGGTAAGACAACAAATGTAGTTCCTTGGTTTGATAAATTCCAGTGGGTTGTCTGATTACCAACTCCGAATCTCCAAGGACAGTTAACCGCCTGATGCCCATTGAATGGGCAAGTTTTAGCCCCATAAGACAGCCTTCATACTCAGCCGTATTGTTGGTGCTGACAAACTGTAATTTGACGGCGACGGGATACTACTCCCCCGTATCAGATACTAGAACTGCTCCAGCTCTAGAACCTTCCATATTAACAGCTCCATCGAAATACATCTTCCATGTTTGGCGTGTATCTTACTGATGGTGTTGCTGAATTGTCATTACTCCTTCATCAGGAAAATATGTCTCCAAGGGTTTAAAATCCGCTAATGGTGCGGCGGCCAGTTGATCCGCAATTCCTTGACCTTTGATGGACTTTTGAGTCACATATACGATGTCAAATTATTGTAGGATCAACTGCCATCTGGACAGTCGATAATTTAATATAGGTTTACTGAACACGTACTTGAGAGGATTCACGCGGGATATGAGATGGGTTGTATGACCATGAAGATAATGCTGTAACCTCACGGCAGCCCATACTAAAGCACAACACGTCTTTTCGATCAGAGTGTACTTCTGTTCACTGCTGCTAAATCTTTTACTGAGGTAATAGATAGCTCGTTCTAGGCCTCTATCGTCCTTCTGTCCCAGCATGCAGCCCATGGCATTGTCACTTACGAACAGATACATAAACAGGGGAACATCATCCCTGGGTGATACCAAGATGGGAGCTTTGATTAGTTGTTTCTTGATTGTAAGGAAGGCATTCTGGCACTCCTCATTCCATTTCATGGAGGAGTTCTTCCTTAACAGCTTGAAGATTAGCTCATAGGTTGCTGTGAGTTGGGAGATAAATCTGCTAATGAAATTGATTCTTCCCAAAAATCCCCGTATTTCCTTTTCTGTGTGAGGAATGGGCATTTCAGTGATGGCTTGGATTTTGGCAGGATCCAGCTCTATCCATTTGTGGCTGACTAGAAATCCTAACAACTTTCTTGATTTAACGCCAAAGGCGCACTTAGCAGGATTCAACTTCAAGTTGTACTTATGCAACCTGTTGAACAATTTCCCGAGATGGTCTATATGGTCATCCTCCTTCCAGGATTTGACAATAATGCCATTCACGTAGATCTCGATCTCTTTATGCATTTAGTCGTGGAAAAAAGCCATCATAGCTCGTTGATAGGTAGCTCCAACATTGATGAGGCCGAATGACAACCGTCTATAGCAAAAAGTTCCCCAAGGAGTGATGAAAGCAGTTTTTTCATGATCTTCCTTGGCAACCATGATCTGATGATACCCCGCAAAGCAATCTGCAAAGGAGTACATGTCGTATTACGCAGTATTGTCAATGAGAATGTGGATAAATGGCACCGGAAAGCTATCCTTTAAGCAAACTTTGTTCAAGTCCCGGTAGTCCACGCAAACTCGTACCTTTCCTCTAGATTTAGGAACGGGCACGATGTTGGATATCCACTCAGGATACGTAGACACCATTATGATGCCGGCTTGAAATTGTTTCACAATTTCTTCTGTCACCTTTAGACTCCATTCAGGTTTCAATCGTCTGAGCTTTTGCTTGACTGGCTTGATTCCCTTTTTGATGGGAATGCGATGAAGGATAATGTCAATGGACAAACCCACCATATCTTCATGAGACTATGCAAACACATCCTGGAACTGGGTTAGTAGCGTAACCATGTCATTCCGTTGGTTTGGGGTAAGGTCTGAACCAATCTGGATTAACTTAGGGTTTTCTAAGGTTTCGAGATTGAAAGGAGTAGTTTGATCATGGTTGGGTTTAGGTTTGTCTTTGACCCATTCTTAAATTTCTGGAGGCACCTCAATGTCATATGGTATATCCACCAAGGCTGAATTCATCTCTACATCAAAGGTACAATCCTTGTGGAGAAGACGCACCGTATCAGCAAGCACATGCACATCTAAATTCAGAGTCCTGAAACAAAATATGCTTTCACTTAGTATATATGAAATGTGTTGATCATACACAGTGTTAGCATATAGTGGCAAAATAAACCGCTAATACTGTACAGAAAAGTAAGCAGTTATTATATCTATAGGGCAGAAAGAGTTTCTGCCCGCTTTACCCTTGACGACCAATGTAAGGAATGTTGTTCCAATTGGCAAGAGCAAATTCCGGGTGAACCGCAGAGATAGTGGGATTATCATCATCTTCCCTGTCCCGAATGATGGCCATTACGTCTGGGCAATCATCGTCTGGGGTATATCTGTTGGTATGCTCATCATGAACGATGATGCGTATACCGGACATCATCCTGATGATGTCTTGCTTGATTTTTTGTTCCTCTTCCTCCACTGTGGGATCTGGAACAAAGATTTCATTCTCCTTCATCGGTACCGGCTTGGGAAATAACATTGCCATTATATTGGCTGGCACCTTTACGGGAGGTTATGCGGACTCGGAGCTTGAAGGCGAAGCTAAATGCCGCACGTTTGAAGCTGCAGGAATCTGCTGATGCTTATGAGGATTCCTGTGACTAGAGCTGGCAGAATAGCCTAGTCCAGCTGTCCCAATTTGTTGGGTTAAGCGAATAGGGTATTTGACACCCTGGCAATCTTTACCCAACCTTTGTCCCGGTTTATGACCCAACGACATCATTTCTTGCGTGGCCTACATTACCTCGACAGAAATCTGTGGTTCGAGCAATGGCGTTCCAATAGCATGGTATTGGGTATTTCTTATTTCCAAAGCATGAAAACTAATTGGCTCAACATCTTTATTGGCATTGATGAGCGACATGTCCCCGTGCTGAGGAATCTCCGGTTCAGCGTTGACTGTGACTAGGATATTTTTGATGATGTATTTTAACTGTTGGTGAAGAGTGGAGGGGACTTCATGTGAATCCATGGTCGTCCGAAGAGCAGGTTGTATCCCGAATCGATCTTGAGCACATGGAAAGATACGCAGAATGTATGAGGACCAATCTCAATTGGTAGCTCAACTACTCCGACCGAGTTATGGCGGGCTCCATCAAAACCTTTGATGATGGTATGCCTACTCCGAATTCGATTGGGATTGATATTCATCTTCACCATGGTAGCATATGGGCAGATATTCGGAGAGGAACCTCCATCTATTAAAACTCCCGCTACCATATATCCGGAGGACAAGACCACAATGTTCAACGGTTTACAATGACCGGTCCCTTTGGGAAGTATATCATCATTAATGAAGGATATCACATTATTGTTGAAAATGTGATCAACTAGATGTTAAAACTTTTTCGTATCAACTGATGTCGGTAAATAGGCTTCTTCTAAAACCTTTAATAAGACCTTCTGGTGAGTCTCGAAAATCAAGACCAAGTCCAAGATTGATATATGTTGTGGGGCTTTTTTCAAGCTTAAAACCATCTTGGCTTCGTTATGGCCCATAGTGCGGAGAAAATTTTTAATCTTCTTAATGGGTACTTTCCCCTTAGACTTGATGACAGGCTTTATTACCCGTTGGGGAAGATACAATGGATTTTCCTTCGACACTGCAGCAGTTGTATGTGAGGTGAATCCTTCACCTTCTCCATAATTCCACGGAACTGCGTGCAAGCTAACAATAGGATATTGTGCTCTGCACGGCAAGTTGATTGGCTCGGGAGCGGCCACTTTCAAAGGATTGTTAATTCCCTTGCGTTGAATTACTGGCATGACAAGTGATTTGTTAACCCCATCACTTTCAATGGATATGACTACTACTACACTCTTCCACTTAGTAGGACACGAATCCTCACTTGCCCATAACATAGTGTTGTTATCTGCCAGACGCAGTACACCACTGTCGATTAAATTTTGAATAAGGTGGCGGAATGTCCAACATTCTTCTGTGCTGTGACCGCGAGATTGAGAATGATATTGACATATTCCCTCAGAGTTGTATCGTCCCGAACGGGGATTGATTGGAGGTAGAAGGGAACTAATCCTTCCTTCATTGATTAACATATGAAGGATTTCATCCATAGGTTGGCCCAAATATATGAATTCCCTTTTGTTGGCAAAATCCCGATGGGCCTTAGCATTCGCTCTCTTCGTTACTTTGTCTTCTAGCATTTCATTTTCTAAAAGTGAAGAGGGAATATTCATGACAATAGGTAGGAGACTGGCATGCTCCTGGCTGATTAGCTGACGAGTCACTTGATGCTGATAAGTCACCAGTTCCGCCAATTGCTCAATTTGTTTACAAAGAGCTTTCATCTTTCGTTCCATTGTGAATTGGAACTTGGCATAATTCCATCTGTCATCACCATCTTTGGGGGTTTGGGAGGATTCACAGCTGAAATTGGAACTCTGTCCACTTCTCCAATTAATCATGTTGACCTCTTCTTCCTTGTGTTGAGGAAGAGGGTTGTCTTGAACGTGAGGTTGATCGGGTTTGGTGACCACGATTTCCCCGTTGTCTATCAGATCATGGATTTTGTGTTTCAAGGCCTAACAATCCTGAGTATCATGTCCAGGTGCCCTGGCATGATAAGCATATTTCCGAGCAGCATTAAAACCCCGACCATTAGGGCTGGCTGGTGGAAGAAGATGCGTGATTTTCTTCTGTGTTGTTAGAAGATTGAGAATGTTCTCGAGGGTGTCCCCTAAGGGTGTGAATACTCGAGGTCGTTTGACTTCTCTACCTTTTAGTACTGGAGGGTTTGAAGACTGTGCTTGAAAGGGAGTATAATTTCTCCTCTGGATAGGCATGTTCTGATTGCCTTTTTGACCTTGTAGTATCAGGGAAACATCCTCTTCATGCTTTTTATGGACCCTCTGGGGGTTGTTCCCATAATTTCCAAATTGGATGTGATCATCAACCGCTTTGAGTGCAGCTAGGTCTTGAATCTTTCCGAATTTCAATCCCATTTCAGCCATCTCCCCATGTTTGACCATTTCAGAAAATGGTTTGCCGATGCCAGCTAAAACTCTTTCATAGAAAGGTGCTTCTTGTATGTCTATGAAAGTCATGACCATCTCTGATTCTGTCATGGAAGGACTAATTTGGGCAGCCAGACGTCTCCACCTCTGAGCATACTCTTTGAAAGACTCATTATACTATTTCTTGATCTTGGTAATTTGATACCGATCAAGAGCCATTTGAGATTGAAAGTTGTATTGGGTGAGGAAAGTGTGTGCTAGCTCTTCCCAACTATGGATCTTTGAATTGTCTATTCTTGTGTACCACGAACGGGCTTCTCCAATTAGACTTTTTTTGGAACAGTTGCATTCTGAGTTTTTCATCCTCTGTATAAGATCCAAGTTCTCCAATAAACACCTTTAGATATGTGTAAGGATCTCCTAACCCATCATATTTTTCAAAGTCAGGAGTCTTAAACTTTTTTGGATAATGAATACCAGGAAAAATACACAAATCAGCATATGAAACACTCCCGTGTGTTCCAATTCCTTTGATAGTGCGAAGGGTCTCTTCCATTTGGAGGACTTTCTTTTTGATGTCACCAGTGTTTGGATCTCCAATGGGATGGGCAACATCATGAGTTTTGTTGATCGGATCCAACTGCAGTTTAGGTATTGTAACGACCTAGGTTCCTCCTTGTGTGGAGGTGATGAGTGGGTAATATGCCCACAAATCGGATATACTTGGGTTTAAATTGTTGTATTTTCGAGTCATTTAGGAATATGTTTATTGGGTTTAGTGGTTGTTTTGCAGATTCGGCAGCTGCAGGGACGAATTGGGAATTTGTAGCAAAGACTGGCAATATGGTAATTTCAGAGAAGTCCAGCGTCGGGGCGCTGGAAATTACACTAAGGACAGCGCCGGGGCGCTGAGCCTCGGCTGGCTTTGACCGGGACGCGCTTTGACTTTTCGGCTGACTTGATTATTGAAGGTGATTTAAAGTCTAACTGGATTGGGATTGTAGAAAGCTATAAAAAGAGATTAAGTGCTGAAATTAGGGATCTATCTAATCTTATTCATTCATTCATTGGAGGTTACACAAGGATTACTTGAAGACTAAGAATTGGCTATAGAGTTTTCTTCTTCTTCTCTTTATTTTCAATTTATAATTCTTTAAGGATGATTTGCAAACAATTATTGGTTTTTATTTCCGTCATGAACTAATTCCTTTTATTAAGATTCTAATGGAACCTCTTATGGTTATGAATTTATTATCTAATTTATTCCAATTATTTATGTTAAAGTGAATTGTTTGTCTTGCCTTGTATTTATTAATTAATTATCTGGCCAATAATTACCGTGCTACTCTAGAAGGAATCGAGAGAGGAATTCTAGAGTTAGAACTCGGCAGGGTGACATGTGACTTAGTTCTTTGCACAGTGAATAATTAGGTTTGTGAATAGAATGAGAATATCTATTTGCCGCATGTAACACATAAGGAATTGGGATTGTAGCTAGTTTAATTCAATTTTTTTGCATAGAGATATAACAAAATTAATCTGGGTTAAATAGAAGGCAATTGATCACTCGAGAGAGGGCTTTTGGCATTTGAGAATTCCTGTTAACAATTCAGTAGATTTAATAATTGGTATAATTGGATAATTGATTTAATAATCATAATTGGGGAAATTGGAGTCTTAATTGTCATTTATTTGCATTCAAATAATTCTTGATTTGTTCTTTGTTTTCTTTTAGAATAATGTCTTGCTTTATTAAAATTAGTTTTCTTAGTTTTAAGAATCACAATTTTCGGTTGTTTAAATAAAATTGAATTGATACAGTACTAGTAGTTGGAGTTTATTAATTGGAATTCTCTGAGGGATCGACACTCTAATTTATCACTATATTACTTGTTGATCGTGTATACTTGCACGTTTGCTTTGATTGTGAAATCAATCAGCAAGTTTTTGGCGCCATTGTCGGGGACTTTTTTGTTAATATTAATTCCATATTAGTTATAATCAATTCGGTCGTAATTTAAACGTTACTTATTTTTCTTCTTGTCTTTGCAGGAATTCTTTGCAAGTGTATGCAAACTAGATCAAAGGTGAGAAAGGAACTTTTTCCTTATACAGACGAGATTGAAAGGAAATTCCGGAAAGCGCAATCGACTAGTGCGGCACCACCCGAGGAAGAAAAACTGGCAGAACAAGAAATTCCAGTGAACATGGCAGGGAACGATCAGAAACCACTTCGGGACAATGCCATGCCGAATGTCACGGATATTCAGTCGAGTATTAAGAGGCTGGCAATCAATGCTAACACCTTTGAGATCAAACCAGCAACCATTCAAATGCTTCAGAATCAATGTCAGTTTGGGGGTAGTTCATTAGATGATCCGAATGAGCATATCTTAAGTTTCTTGGAAGTTTGCGACACCTTCAAATGCAACAACGTGTCCGAAGATACTATAAGTTTGAGAATGTTCCCATTTACCCTGAAAGATAAAGCACGAAGTTGGTTACACTCTCAGCCTTCGGACTCAATCCTTACTTGGGACGATTTAGCTCAAAAATTTCTAGCTAAGTTTTTCCCACCAGCAAAGTCAGCAAAACTATGGAATGATATTCATACCTTCGAACAGTTTGATTCAGAATCGTTGTATGAGGCGTGGGAAAGGTCTAAGGAAATGCTCCGCAAGTGCCCGCACCACGGAATTCCACAGTGGATGCAATTGGGAAATTTTGTGATGGTTTACAAGCATCCACGAGGGCAAGTATTGATGCAGTAGCAGGAGGAGCGATTATGTCTAAAAATTTAGACGAGGCATATAAGTTGTTAGAAACGATGGCCACCAACAACTATCAGTGGCCCATGACAAGAAATAATCCTCCAAAAACATCGGGAAAGTATGATGTGGATGCGATAACATCATTACAAGTGCAAATGATCGCAATGGCTAAGTAGATAGAATTATTGCGTCCACAATCCACTCAGCAGGTAGCAATGGTTTGTGAAATATGTGCTGGGGGTCATACTACGGATCAATGTGCTATAAATACTGAAGCAGCACAGTATGTGGGGAGTTATAATCAGTCTACTCAGCCTTATCAAAATCAAAATGCATATAATCCGGGGTGGAGAAATCATTCGGGGTTTTCATGGAGTAACAACCAAGCTGCAGAACAAGAGCCGAAACAATAAAACAATTCCGGGTTTCAAAACAAGACATAACAACCTGTGCGGAAAACAAGTTGGGAAGAAGCCTTGGAAAGATTTGTTAAAGCAATTGAAAAAAGGAGTGAGGAGAGTGACAAGAGATTCTGTCAAATGGAGCTAAGTATACAAAGTCAGAATGCGTCAATCAAAAATCTGAAAAATCAAATGGGACAAATAGCACATGCATTGAATAACCGACCACTTGGAACACTTCCGAGCGACACCGAGAAAAACCCGGGCAGAGATGAGCATTGTAAGGCGGTAACTCTACGAAGTGGAAAAGAACTACAAGAGTCAGTCAAGGTTAGGGAAAAGGAGGACAAGGCATCAATTGAAACAGAGGAAGTGGTGGAGACCGAAAAGCGTCAAGATGAGACCTTACAGCAGAAAAATTCGGAACCAACCAGTACAATGCCTCCCATACCGTATCCGCAGAGATTTCAGAAATCCAAGTTAGATAAGCAGTTCTCACGATTTTTGGATATCTTCAAGAAATTACATATCAACATCCTCTTCGCCGAAGCCTTGGAACAAATGCCGAGTTACGCAAAGTTTATGAAGGAGGTTTTGTCGAAGAAGAGGAAATTGGGTGAATTTGAAACAGTAGCATTGACGGAGGAATGTAGTGCTATCATTCAGAATAAATTACCGCCAAAGCTCAAGGATCCATGTAGCTTTAATATACCATGTGAGATTGGAAATCAGTTTTCGGGACGAACATTATGTGATTAGGGGGCCAGAATAAATCTAATGCCATTATCCGTCTATAGCCAGTTCAGACTTCAGGCTCCACGCCCAATAAATATCAGTTAACAGTTAACAGATAGATCGGTTACATATCCACGAGGTATTGTTGAAGATGTGCTAGTAAAAGTGGATAAATTTATCTTCCCTGCGGATTTCTTTATTCTGGATTGTGAAGTGGACAGTGAAATACCGATCATTCTTAGGCGACCATTTTTGGCGACTAGAAGAACATTGATTGATGTTCAAAAAGGTGAATTGACAATGCGAGTTGAAGATCAACATGTCACCTTTAACGTTTTCAAGTCAATGTCGTACCTAAAAGAAAAAGGTGAATGTACGCGGGTTGATATTATGGAGGAATTGGTGAATCATAAATTCAGCACAATTTTTTCGGAGGACCCACTTGAATCTATTTTGCTTGGGACAGACGAATATGGTATTGAAGAGGATATCGAATACGTCAAATGGCTAGACACACCATCAGTTTTTTGGAAAAGCACTCAATCCTTCGACACCATAGAAAGGCCCGAAGTGGAAGCTAAAAAGTTTAAACCATCAATAGAAGAGCCACCGGTGCTAGAATTAAAGCCATTACCTCCCCATTTGCAATATGCTTACCTGGGAAAAGACGATACCCTACCAGTGATTGTTTCGACAGATTTGACTGATACGTAAAAGGAGAAACTCCTACGGGTCTTGCGAGAATTCAAAACAGCAATTGGGTGGACTATAGCGGACATTCGAGGTATTAGCCCATCATTCTGTATGCATAAAATCTTAATGGAAGAGTGGGCAAAACCAACCATTGAGATGTAAAGAAGGCTAAACCCCATAATGAAGGAGGTGGTGAAAAAGGAAATTATAAAGTGGTTGGATGCTGGTATTATTTACCCGATCTCAGATAGTTCATGGGTGAGTCCTGCACAATGCGTACCAAAGAAAGGGGGTATGACAGTGGTGAAGAATGAGGCGAATGAGCTCATCCCTACTCGAACAGTTAAAGGATGGAGAGTATGCATGGACTACCGCAAGCTAAATAAAGTCACACGCAAGGATCATTTCCCCTTGCCATTCATTGATCAGATGTTGGATAGGCTAGCTGGACATCAGTTCTATTGTCTCTTGGATGGTTATTCTGGATAAAATCAAATTGCTATAGCACCGGAGGATCAAGAGAAAACGACATTCACATGCCCATACGGTACATTTGCATTTCGGTGTATGTCTTTTGGTTTATACAATGCACCAGCAACCTTTCAACGGTGCATGATGGCAATCTTCTCCAATATGGTTGAGAAAAATTTGGAGGTATTTATGGACGACTTTTCTGTGTTCGGTGATAGCTTTGATCTTTGCCTGAAAAATATGATTTTAGTGTTGAAACGTTGCGTGGAAACTAATCTGGTTCTCAATTGGGAAAAATGTCACTTTATGGTGAAAGAAGGGATTATTATAGGACATAAGGTTTCTGCAGCAGGGTTAGAGGTGGATAAGGCGAAGATAGAGACTATTGAAAAATTACCTCCTCCATTATCAGTGAAGGGAGTCCAGAGCTTCTTGGGGCATGCAGGGTTCTATAGACGCATCATCAAAGATTTTTCACAAATTGCAAAACCTTTATGTTCCCTGTTGGAGAAAGATGTTCCTTTCAAAATGGATCAGTCATGTATCGAGGCCTTCGAGATTTTAAAGAAGAAGTTGGTATCTGCTCCGATCATTGTGGCGCCCGATTGGTCTTTACCATTCGAATTGATGTGCGACGCCAGCGATTATGCAGTGGGAGCAGTACTGGGACAACGTCACGACAAGATCTTTCACACAATTTACTACTCTAGCAAAACGTTGACAGACGCTCAGTTGAACTACACAACCACCGAAAAAGAACTACTTGCAGTTGTGTTTGCCTTCAACAAATTCAGAGAATATCTCATTGGGACCGAGGTCATTGTCTACACGGATCACTCTGTAATCAAATATTTGATCAAAAAGAAGGATGTGAAACTGAGGTTAATACGGTGGGTGTTACTACTGCAAGAATTTGATTTGGAGATCCGGGATAGAAAGGGTACAGAAAACCAAGTGGTGGATCATCTATCGCGGTTGGAAAATGCAGAGGTACAAAGCCAAGACAATACACTGATCAACGAGAAAATTTCGGACGAACAACTTCTCTGAGTAACCACAACACTGCCTTGGTACGCTGATTATGTGAACTATGTGGTTGCTAAGGTGTTACCACCAGATTTGAACTCGTAACAACGAAAGAAATTCCTCCATGACGTGAAGCAGTACTATTGGGATGAACCGTTCCTGTTTAAAGCTTGCGCAGATCAAATGATTCGACGCTGTGTGCCATATGAAGAGATGGACATCATATTGGGCCATTGCCACTCCTCAGACTATGGAGGTCATTATTCTGGTGATCGAACAGCGGCCAAGGTGTTACAATCAGGATTTTACTGGCCTTCGTTATTCAAGGATGGGTATCTCTATGTGCTAAAGTGTGATCGATGCCAACGCGTAGGTAATATCTCCAAGCAAAATGAAATGCCACTCTACTCTATATTGGAGGTAGAACTGTTCGACGTTTGGGGAATCGATTTAATGGGATAGTTCCCCTCATCTTTTAATAATCAGTATATTTTGTTGGCGATGGATTATGTGTCCAAATGGGTAGAAGCCGCAGCTTTACCCACAAATGATGCCAAAGTTATTCTTCAATTCTTAAAGAAGAATATCTTCACATGATTTGGGACTCCCCGGGCAGTAATACGTGATGAGGGAACGCATTTTTGTAATAAGCAGTTCACAAAATTGTTGGTGAAGTATGGGGTTCGTCATAAAATCGCAGCTGCGTATCATCCCCAAACCAATGGCCAAGTTGAGGTCTCGAATAGGGAGGTCAAGAGAATTCTGGAAAAGGTGGTCAATCCGTCACGAAAAGATTGGTCATTACATCTTGACGATGCTCTATGGGCATATCGTACAGCATACAAGAATCCGATCGGCATGTCACCTTATCGAATGGTTTATGAAAGGGCGTGCCACCTCCCAATCGAGCTAGAACATAGTGCACACTGGGCCATTCAGAAGCTCAATTTCGATGTACAAGCAGCGGGTGAGAAAAGGTTGCTGCAGCTCAACAAGATGGATGAATTTCGATTCAACGTTTATGAAAACGCAAAACTCTACAAGGAGAAAGACAAAGCTTGGCATGATAAGAAAATTCTCAATAGGAAGTTTGAACCGGGCCAACAATTCTTGCTTTTCAATTCTCGACTGCGGTTATTCCTTGGAAAACTGAAATCTCGTTGTTCAGAACCTTTTAAAGTTGTGTCTGTTGCACCACATGGTAACATCGAGATCGAAAAACCAAATTCAAATTGCACATTCAAGGTTAACGGCCAACGTCTGAAACATTATTGGAGTGGACCCATCGAACGACAAGCTACAGTCATGTGCTTCTCCGATCCAGCGACCAATTGGGCAACACCGAAAAGTCGGGCTGACGACTGTAAACCAAGCGCTTATTGGGAGGCAACCACTTTAGTTCTATTTTTATTCGATTTAGAATTCTTTTATTTTCTTATTTTAATCTTTTAGTATTGCTCGAATAAGATTTTGCTAGACTGATTCTTAAAATTTTTCATGTATGCTGGACTTGTATATGGCATAAAAAATTAATTCCAGGAACAGTGTGACATGCAGCGCCCCGGCGCTTGATCCCTATGCAAAACCCGCGCCCCGACGCTGGTCTCGGTCATCACCTACTGACATGCAGTGCCTCGGCGCCCAGTACCAAGGTAAACTCAGCGCCCCGGCGCTAAGCTCAATCAGGACCTACTGATATGCAGCGCCCCGACGCTGTCATTAAGCTAAATCCCAGCGCCCCGGCGATGAGGATGTGAAGAAGATTCCTACTTAAGCTGAAACACTCAGTTTTTATCTCCTCATCTTTTCAAATACCTCCGGCTCCACCTACTTATGGCCCATCTACAGTAGCTCATCATGGAGTGGTTCCCGAAGCTGTCCAGCGGGAGATAGACGACTGGTTTTATAATATGGAGTGACAGAATGTGCGCTTGTCGAAACGGCAAGACGTGATTTTCAAATTCTTAGTTGACCAATTTGCTGCACTGAATGCATTGACCGTCCAATCACATCGGCCGTTCAACTTAGCCATTTCCCAACTACTCCTGTTCTGCCAGTATTTCCCCCTTCTGATCAAGAGATGAGCGAGGATGATGATGCATCACCCGAAGAATAAGCTCGTCAGGGAAGTCCTCTGTTTTATTTTGTTGAAACTTTCGCAATGAG
Source organism: Panax notoginseng (assembly GCA_016801055.1). Classification (NCBI taxonomy): domain Eukaryota; kingdom Viridiplantae; phylum Streptophyta; class Magnoliopsida; order Apiales; family Araliaceae; genus Panax; species Panax notoginseng. Next base: position 35,107,637 of record CM029015.1, on the reverse strand, counting down.
GACATTGCTCTAGATTAGTTTGGGGGTAGTTAAGTTTTATTTTCAAATTTGTAGTTTGTTATTTGTTTGTGGATTTAGATTGTTATTGTTAGTTAAATATTGCATTTAGGATTGCATTTAGGATTGCATAATAATTTCGGCGTTTGCTAGTGCGTTTATTCGGGGGCCAATGATGAAATTAGAATTGCATGAACAAGTCTAGTAAGGATTGTTGAGTCAGTGATTTGATTTTCTTGACATGATTTGAATCTTTATCTGTTTGACACTGATATTATAGGATAGCACTTTGAAAAATGATCATGTTGGCTATGATAGTTTAAATGGTTAGATAACAGAGTTCTAAAGGATGATTGCTAGTGAAATGAAAGGGCAATTTGAATAGCTAGTGAAGACTGAATTTATACAAAAACTCGAGTTTGGGGGAAAAATATTTGGAATATATAAGCGAAAAGAAAAAAAAACACCGTCGCATGCTTGTCTAGTTTTGTGGCCTTTGTTACTTGAGCAAGTAAGCCCGAGGGGACTGTATCTACACCTAGCGCCCTAAGGACTTAATGGCTTGGGAGTCGTTGGTCGAAAGCTCGTTAAGGTAGCATTGAAAAGCCTAAGCGAATAAGACAATGCCTAGTCATGAGAAAAAATAAATAATAATAATAATAATAATAAAGCGGGAAAAGTGCAAAATGCCCCCGTCTGAAAGAAAAAATTAATAAGCATGAGTATTTCATGTTGACCCCTGAATTTTGGTGATTGTTTAATTTTAGTTGAATCTAGTGTATTTGATGAACTCTTGAGTAGAACTGTATGAGCTTTTTATGAACTTTATTATCTTTCAGCTTTTTTCTTTTCATTAGTTAGCATGGTTATTGAACACACACTCACAATATCAGTAATAACATATTTGGATTGGTTGATTGTTGGGATATCGTTGATCTGTGTTCACATGATGTATTAGCATGTTTTTATGATTTTTCTGAGGCCTATGGATATACGTGAGCTATTGGATACTGCAATTACGTTCATTTAGTTAGTTGCATTTGCATGAGTTGTCGTTTTCATATTGTTAGTATTGTTTTGTGTTTGTTGCTTGAGGCCATGCAACGATTTAAGTTTGGGAGCATTTGATGAGTGGGTAATATACCCATAAATCGGATATACTTGGGTTTAAATTGTTGTATTTTCGAGTCATTTAGGAATATGTTTATTGGGTTTAGTGGTTGTTTTGCAGATTCGGGAGCTGCAGGGACGAATTGGGAATTTGGAGCAAAGAGTGTCAATATGGTAATTTCAGAGAAGTCCAGAGCCGGGGCGGTGGAAATTACACTAAGGACAGCGTCGGGGCGCTAAGCCTCGGCTGGCTTTGACTGGGACGCGCGTTGACTTTTCGGCTGACTTGATTATTGAAGGTGATTTAAAGCCTAACTGGATTGGGATTGTAGAAAGCTATAAAAAGAGATTAAGTCTAACTGGATTAGGGATCTATCTAATCTTATTCATTCATTCATTGGACGTTACACAAGGATTACTTGAAGACTAAGAATTGGCTATAGAGTTTTCTTCTTCTTCTCTTTATTTTCAATTTGTAATTCTTTAAGGATGATTTGCAAACAATTATTGGTTTTTATTTCCATCATGAACTAATTCCTTTTATTAAGATTCCAATGGAACCTCTAATGGTATGAATTTATTATCTAATTTATTCCAATTATTTAGGTTAAAGTGAATTGTTTGTCTTACCTTGTATTTATTGATTAATTATCTGGTCAATAATTACCGTGTTACTCTAGAAGGAATCGAGAGAGGAATTCTAGAGTTAGAACTGGGCAGGGTGACATGTGACTTAGTTCTTTGCACAGTGAATAATTAGGTTTGTGAATAAAATTATAATATCTATTTGCCGCATGTAACAGACAATGAATTGGAATTGTAGCGAGTTTAATTCAATTGTTTTGCATAGAGATATAGCAAAATTAATCTGGGTTAAATAGAAGGCAATTGATTACTCGAGAGAGGGCTTTTGGCATTTGAGAATTCCTGTTAACAATTCAATAGATTTAATAATTGGGATAATTGGATAATTGATTTAATAATCATAATTGGGGAAATTGGAGTCTTAATTGTCATTTATTTGCTTTCAAATAATTCTTGATTTGTTCTTTGTTTTCTTTTAGAATAATTTCTTGCTTTATTAAAATTAGTTTTCTTAGTTTTAAGAATCACAATTTTCGGTTGTTTAAATAAAATTGAATTGATACAGTACTAGTAGTTGGAGTTTATTAATTGGAATTCTCTGAGGGATCGACACTCTAATTTATCACTATATTACTTGTTGATCGTGTATACTTGTACGTTTGCTTTGATTGTGAAATCAACCAACAGGAGGATTCAGCATGTACGAGTATTTTCTGACCCTGCATAGACTGGTGTAATTCTTTTAGTAGAACAGCCAAATCTGTAATCTGTTTGCTTAATCTGTCCAATTCTTTGCGAGAAACCGGATTAAGTTCAGTCTGGTCGGATGACGACATGATTGACTGTAGGCCTATTGTCTTTTTGGACTTTGAACGGGTGATAGGTCCGATTGATTCCCTACAAAAGACTTGCATAGTTTAGTTTTTAGGGTGGATAATAACATGCGATGCGATGTGTCCAGTTTAGGAATTTTATCCTACAAAACGGATGTCAGCTGTTTATAGCATGTATGTGTACACATTTCTTAATATTTCTCATTACATGGAGATAGATATGGAAGGTAATTACAAGTATTTGAAATGAGAGCATGAAGTGACTTTCCTCCGTTTTGGGTTTATCAAAGGCTGACCTATTTTAGGTTACTCTCGCGGCTTTTTGGCATGAAGGTTCCCAAATCATCGCAATCTACTTGACGGGAAGTTAATCCGGTCTTTCAACTGGAGCGAATTTGGGTAGTGCCTTTCCTGAGTGTTGATTGATTTCGCAATCAATGAATTCGTGCAAGTATACACGGTCAACAAGTAATATAATGATAAATTAGAATGTCGATTCCTCAGAGAATTCCAATTAATAAACTCCACCTACTAGTACTGTATCAATTCAATTTTTATTTAAACAACCGAAAATTCTGATTCTCTAAAACTAAAAGAAAAATTAATTTTAATAAAACAAGAAATTATTCTAAAAGAAAATAAAGAACAAATCAATAATTATATAAATGCAAATAAATAATAATTAAGACTCCAATTTCCCCAATTATGATTATTAAATTAATTATCTAATTATCCCAATTATTTCATCTACTGAATTGTTAACAGGAATTCTCAAATGCCAAAAGCCCTCTCTCGAGTGATCAATTGCCTTCTATTTAACCCAGATTAATTTTGCTATATCTCTATGCAAAACAATTGAATTAAACTCACTACAAACTCAATTCCTCTTATGTTACATGTGGCAAATAGATATTCTCATTATATTCACAAACCTAATTATTCACTGCGCAAATAACTAAGTCACATGTCACCCTGCCCAGTTCTAACTCTAGAATTCCTTTCCCAATTCTTTCTAGGGTAACAAGGTAATTATTGGCCAGATAATTAATCAATAAACGCAAAGCAAGATGAGCAATTCACTTCAACACAAATAATTGGAATAAATCAAATAACTAATTTATAGCCATAAAAAGTTCCATTGGAATCTTAATAAAAGAAATTAGTTCATGATGGAAATAAAAGCTATAAATAATTGATAAATCATCATCAATGAGTTAACAATTTAAAAGAATAAAGAAGAAGAAGAACTCCAATTTTTCAGCTTTCAGATCTGCTCCTCTTCCTCCGTTTATCTCCCTGATGTTTTTACACCCCTCCATAAAAAGAATCACTTTATATATATATATATATATATATATATATATATATATATATATATATATATATATATATATATATATATATTAATTTATTCACTTCCCCCAACTCCACAACTTTTAATCCAAATAGACTCCTCATAAATTCCTCCATTAAGGTCAAACTGATAGTCAAAATATTGTCCACGCCTGCCTCACGTGCGCGCTCCGCGTCAGACCCATCCACAGTATAGCGCCCCGGCGCTATTCTTAATGTAATTCCCAGCGCCCCGGCGCTAGCTTCTAGAAAATTACGACTTTGCCATTTATTAGCTTAAATCCCCAATTTGTCCCCTCAGCTTCCGAATCTGCAATACAACACATAAACACAGTAAAAATATTCCTAAATAACTCGAAAATACAATAATTTAAACCCAAGTATATCCGATTCATGGGTATATTACCCAATCATCAAATACCCCCAAACTTAAACCATTGCATGTCCTCAAGCAACAAACACAAAACAATACTAACAATATAAAAACACAACTCATGCAATTGCAGCTACCTGAATGAATATAATTCCAGCATCCAATAACTTACGTATATCCATAGGCCTCAGAAAAATCACAAAAACATGCTAATACATCTTGTGAACACAGATCAATGATATCCCAACAATCAACCAATCCAAATATGTTATTACTGATATTGTGAGCGTGTGTTCAACAACCATGCTAACTAATGAAAAGCAAAACGCTGAAAAATAATAGAGTTTATAAAAAACTTCATACAGCTCTACTCAAGAGTTTATCAAATAAACTAGATTCGACTGAAATTAAACAATCACCAAAAATTCAGGGGTCAACATGAAATACTTATGCTTAATATTTTTTTTTTCAGACGGGGGCATTTTGCACTTTTCCCGCTTTATTATTATTATTAATTTTTTTTTTAACCATGACTATGCATTGTCTTATTCCCTTAGGCTTTTCAATGCTACCTTAACGAGCTTTCGACCAACGACTCCCAAGTCATTAAGACCTTAGGGCGCTAGGTGTAAAGACAGTCCCCTCGGGCTTACTTGCTCAAGTAACAAAGGCCACAAAACTAGACAAGCACGCCACAGTGTTTTTTTTTTAAAGCTTATATATTCCAAATATTTTTCCCCCACACTCGAGTTTATGTATAAATTCAGTCTTCACTAGCTATTCAACTTGTCTTTTCATTTCACTAGCAATCATCCTTTAGAACTCTATTATCTAACCATTTAAACTATCATAGCCAACATGGTCGTTTTTCAAAGTGCATACCTATAATATCAGTGTCAAACAGATAGAGATTCAAATCATGTCCAGACAATCATACCACTGACTCAACAATCCTTACTAGAATTGTTCATGCAATTCTAATTTCATCATCGGCCCCCGAATAAATGCACTAGCAAATGCCAGAATTATCAATAACAATCCAAATTCCACAAACTAATAACAGACTAGAAATTTTAAAAATAAAACTTAACTACGCCCAAACTAATCTAGAGCAATGTCCTCATGCGAAAAATATAACAAAATAAAATAGAGAACTTCCCTGACGAGCTTATTCTTCGGGTGGTGCATCATCATCTTCGCTCATCTCTTGATCGGAAGGGGGAAATACAGGAAGAACAGGAGCAGTTGGAAAATGACTAAGTTGCACGCCCGGGTGTGATTGGACGGTCAGTGCATTCTGTGTAGCAAACTGGTCAACTATAAATTTGAAAATCACGTCCTGACGTTCCAACAAGCGCACATTCTGGGATTCCATGTTGTAAAACCAGCCATCTATCTCCCGCTGGACAGCTTCGGGGACCACACCACGATGAGCTGCTGTAGATGGGCTATAAGTAGGTGGAGCCTGAGGTGGGGGGTCTTGTGCAGGTGCAACTTGGGGAATTATGAAACCCAATCCCCTAGGGTGATTTGCCCCACCCATCCACACTTTGTATCTACTTATCAACTTGTGGTCTAGCACTGGCATGACCTTTTGAATCATCTCGTCGGACTTCCATTTGACACCGAACTTGGCACACAAAACGCAGATGAGAGACGGATGTGGTAACCCTCCAGTGGTACTTCCACGAGATGCTCGAAGGATAGATTGCAAAATGAGATGTCCCACATTAATTTTATAGCCTTTGATGATTGAGTAAAGAAGGACTGCACGTTCCCGAGTAACATGACTCACATGTGTGCATGGCATGAGTTTTGCGCAAATGAACGCATACCATGCCTTCCCATATAAGCTAAGATTCGATAGTGGGAAAGTCATGTTTCCCCGTTCATGCACGGTCCATGTGGTGCTCGGCTGACAAAGTTCACGTATTATCTGCTCATAGTCCGGTCCATCACTAATAAAACCAGCATACTCATCATAAAAATCCTCAACTGGTAATTGATAACACTCATTGAAGTCCTCTTCGCCAATTTCCACTGTTTTGCCCCTAACAAATACCATATAGTGATCATGTTCGGGCACGTTGGCATAAAATTCTTTCACCACTGTTATTACGGCTGGTTCGGGCTACTCTGTAAGTGTGAACCAGTTCCTTTCAGCTATCATGACTGCCATGTCGCCATCCTTTGATTGATCCGGTCTCAACCCACGCTCCGGAACCAATGACCGAGTAGCCATTCGATTATATCTTTCTTGAGCCGCATGACTGACAAAACGGCGGCTGTCAAATCGCGGAGGTGGAGTTGAGGCAGTCCCTGACCCTTCACCACGTTGGCGTTTGGATGCCATGCCAAAAATTCTACAATTACAAGCATATTTATGTATTAGTATCGAATAAAATTAGTAATTGGATAATCTTAGGTTTGACTTTACCCACAAACTTTAAAATATATGTCGAATTTGACTACATTAGTGGGGGATGATACTGGACACAAAAATGCAACAACATGCACAATAGTATCAATCGGAGTCAGGGATTATTAAGTTTCGAGAATGAACGCAAGCCACACAGGAAATGTCCGCAAGAGTTGCCATGTAGTGCAATAAGAGACATGCATGTATCAAAATAGTGTAATTCCCCCCACTCTAAGTGACTATGTGTAATGATATATATGTGCTACAGTAGATTGAAATCATTGCGGTAGCATGAAGGTCCAGAATGATAGTGCGAAACATGGTGAGATGTGTGCATGTAGACAAGATTAATGATTCGGGCAAATTATCAAACACCTTATGGGTGTACCATGCATCCTTATCAGTCAAACATTTATTATAACATATGCTCCCAATTTAAGAATTAACACATGTGTCGTAAAAATATAATCAAGATCAGGAGAGTGACATTCTTCGATGTTGATATAAAAAGATATACATTTAGTAGAATATGTGCATACCAACCATATCCGTAGATAGCTTTTTGCCCCAAAAATCAAATATAATTCAAGACATACCTGGTTAGATCGTGTTGCAATTGATTGGAACAATTGAGAACAATGGATCGTATCTACCTGATCTTAATTATGAAATCCCAAAAAAAATTGAAGGTAAGGAAGGCTTGTGGTATGAACTTAATAGAGGAGAGAAGTTGAAATAGAAGAGGAATGTAACCGTCCGGTATTTGAGTGCAAGTAGGAGTCTGGGACGCAACCACAGCGCCGGGGCGCTCCAAATAAACTAGGAAACAGCGTCGGGGTGCTATAGGTCAGAAAGTTCATGAAGTGCATAGCGCCGGGGCGCTAAAAATATATTAGGAAACAGAGCCGGGGCGCTATAGGTCAGAAAGTTCATGACGTGCATAGCGCCGGGGCGCTGTGTTGTTGCACAAATTGAGAGCCGGGGCGCTATAGGTCAGAAAGTTCTTGGATGGGGATAGCGTCGGGGCGCTATAATTGCCCTTAGAAATAGCGCCGGGGCGCTAATAGTCAGGAGCTTCTGAATTAGGCTTAGGCCGGGGCTCTTGTTACCGACAACATATAAGTTCAAGAATCTAAATAAAAATAAAAAATAAAATTAAAATTAAAAGAAAAATGATTGGGTTGCCTCCCAATAAGCGCTTGGTTTACTGTCGTCGGCCCGACTTTGCTGGTTTGTTCAATTTTCCACTGAGTCGGAGAGGTTCATGACCGAAATTTGACGTTCAATGGGCCCACTCCAATAATGTTTGAGTCTTTGACCGTTGACCTTGAATGGGCAATTTGAATTTGGTTTTTCGATCTCGATGTTACCGTGTGGTGCAACAGACACGACTGTAAAAGGACCTGACCAACGTGATTTCAGTTTCCCAAGAAATAAACGCAATCTCGAGTTGAAAAGCAAGATTTGTTGGCCCGGTTCAAATGTTTTAGTGAGAATTTTCTTATCATGCCATGCTTTGACCTTCTCCTTGTATAGTTTTGCGTTTTCATAAGCGTTGAAACGAAGTTCATCCATCTCATTTAACTGCAGTAACCTTTTCTCACCTGCTGTTTGTTCATCAAAATTTAGCTTCCGAATGGCCCAGTGTGCACTATGCTCTAACTCGACTGGGAGGTGGCACGCCTTTCCATAAACCATCCGATAAGGTGACATACCGATCGGATTCTTGTATGCTGTACGATATGCCCATAGAGCATCGTCAAGACGTAAAGACCAATCTTTTCGTGACGGATTGACCACCTTTTCCAGAATCCTCTTAACCTCCCTATTGGAGACCTCAGCTTGGCCATTAGTTTGGGGATGATACGCAGCTGCTATTTTATGATGAACCCCATATTTCACCAACAATTTTGTGAACTGCTTGTTACAGAAATGCGTTCCCTCATCACTTATTATTGCCCGCGGAGTTCCAAATCGCGTGAAGATATTTTTCTTCAAGAATCGAAGAACGACGTTGGCATCATTTGTGGGCAAAGCTGCAGCTTCTACCCATTTGGACACATAATCCACCGCCAACAGAATATACTGATTATTAAAAGGTGAGGGAAACGGTCCCATGAAATCGATTCCCCAGACGTCGAACAGCTCTACCTCCAATATAGAGTTGAGTGGCATTTCATTTCGCTTGGAAATATTACCTATGCGTTGACATCGATCACACTTTAGCACATAGAGATATGCATCCTTGAATAACGAAGGCCAGTAAAATCCTGATTATAACACCTTCGCCGCAGTTCGATCACCGGAATAATGACCTCCATAATCAGATGAGTGGCAATGACCCAAGATACTGTCCATCTCTTCATGTGGCACACAACGTCTAATCATTTGATCCGCGCAGGCTTTAAACAAGAATGGTTCATCCCAATAGTACTGCTTCACGTCATGGAGGAATTTCTTTCGTTGTTGCGAGTTCAACTCCGGTGCTAACACCTTAGCTACCACGTAGTTCACATAATCAGCATACCAAGGCAGTGTTGTGGTTACTCGGAGAAGTTGTTCGTCCGGAAATTTCTCGTTAATCAATGCATTGTCTTTTCTCTGCACCTCATCATTTTCCAATCGCAAAAGATGATCTGCTACTTGATTTTCTGTACCCTTTCTATCCCGAATCTCCAAATCAAACTCTTGAAGCAATAACACCCACCGTATCAATCTTGGTTTGGCATCCTTCTTCTCGATCAAATATTTGATTGCAGAATGATCAGTATAGACAATGACCTTGGTTCCGATGAGGTATGCTCTGAATTTGTCAAAGGCGAACACCACTGCAAGTAGTTCTTTTTCGGTGGTTGTGTAGTTCAACTGAGCATCTGTCAACGTCTTGCTTGAGTAATAGATTGTATGGAAAATTTTGTTGTGCCGTTGACCCAAAACTGCTCCCACGGCATAGTCGCTGGCGTCGCACATCAATTCGAATGGCATAGACCAATCGGGTGCGACAATGATTGGGGCAGATACAAACTTCTTTTTTAAAATTTCAAATGCCTCGATACATGACTTATCTATTTTGAAGGGCACATCTTTCTCTAATAGGGAACACAAAGGTTTTGAAATTTTTGAAAAATCTTTGATGAAACGTCTGTAGAAACCCGCGTGTCCCAAGAAGCTCCGAATTCCTTTCACAGATGATGGAGGTGGTAATTTCTCAATGGTTTCAATATTCGCTTTATCCACCTCTAATCCTGCTGCAGAAACCCTATGCCCTAGAATAATCCCTTCCTTCACCATAAAGTGGCATTTTTCCCAATTAAGAACTAGATTCGTCTCCACGCACCGTTTCAACACTAAATTTAGATTTTTCAGGCACAAATCAAAGCTATCACCGAACACAGAAAAATCGTCCATAAACACCTCTAAATTTTTCTCGACCATATCAGAGAAGATTGCCATCATGCATCGCTGAAAGGTTGCTGGTGCATTGCATAAACCAAAAGACATTCGCCGAAATGCAAACGTACCGTATGGGCATGTGAAGGTCATTTTCTCTTGATCCTCCGGTGCTATAGCAATTTGATTATATCCGGAATAACCATCCAAGAGACAATAGAACTGATGCCCCGCTAACCTATCCAACATCTGATCAATGAATGGCAAAGGGAAGTGATCCTTGCGTGTGGCTTTATTTGGCTTGCGGTAGTCCATGCATACTCTCCATCCTGTAACTGTTCGAGTAGGTATGAGCTCATTCGCCTCATTCTTCACCACTGTCATACCCCCTTTCTTTGGTACGCATTGTACAGGACTCACCCATGCACTATCTGAGATCGGGTAAATAATGCCAGCATCCAACCACTTTATAATCTCCTTTTTCACCACCTCCTTCATGATGGGTTTTAGCCTTCTTTGCATCTCTATGGTTGGTTTTGCCCCTTCTTCCATTAAGATTTTATGCATACAGAATGATGGGCTAATACCTCGAATATCTGCTATAGTCCACCCAATTGCTGCTTTGAATTTTCGCAAGACACGCAGCAGTTTCTCCTTTTGCGTATCATTCAATTCTATTGAAACAATGACTGGTAAGGTATCGTCTTTGCCCAGGTAAGCATATTACAGATGGGATGGTAATGGCTTTAACTCTAGCACCGATGGCTCTTCTATTGATGGTTTGAACTTTTTACCTTCCGCTTCGGGCCTCTCTATGGTGTCGAAGGATTGATTACCTTTCCGAAAAACTGATGGTGTATCTAGCCATTTGACATATTCGATATCCTCTTCAATACCATAGTCATCTGCCCCGAGCAAAATTGTTTCAAGTGGGTCCTCCGAAAAAGTTATGTTGAATTTATGATTCACCAATTCCTCCATAATATCAACCCGCATACATTCACCTTTTTCTTTTGGGTACGACATTGACTTGAAAATGTTAAAGGTGACCTGTTGATCTTCAACTCGCATTGTCAATTCACCTTTTTGAACATCAATTAATGTTCTTCCTGTCGCCAAAAATGGACGCCCAAGAATGATTGGGATTTCACTGTCCACTTCACAATCCAGAATAAAGAAGTCCGCAGGGAAGATGAATTTATCCACTTTTACTAACACATCTTCAACTATACCTCGTGGATATGTAACCGACCTATCTGCTAACTGTAAACTGATATTTGTTGGGCGTGGAGCCTGAAGTCCGAACTGGCTGTAGACGGATAATGGCATTAGATTTATACTGGCCCCTAAATCTCATAAAGCTCGTCCCGAAAACTGATTTCCAATCTCGCACGGAATATTAAAGCTAGCTGGATCCTTGAGCTTTGGCGGTAATTTATTCTGAATGATAGCACTACATTCCTCTGTCAATGCTACTATTTCAAATTCACCCAATTTCCTCTTCTTTGACAAAACCTCCTTCATAAACTTTGCGTAACTCGGCATTTGTTCCAAGGCTTCGGCGAAGGGGATGTTGATATGCAATTTCTTGAAGATATCCAAAAATCGTGAGAACTGCTTATCTAACTTGGATTTCTGAAATCTCTGCGGATACGGTATGGGAGGCATTGTATTGGTTGGTCCCAAATTTTTCTGCTGTACGGTCTCATCTTGACGCTATTCGGTCTCCACCACTTCATCGGTTTCAATTGATACCCTGTCCTCTTTTTCCTTATCTGTGATGGACTCTGGTAGTTCTTTTCCACTTCGTAGGGTTACCGCCTTACAATGCTCATCTCTGCCAGGATTTTTCTCAGTGTCGCTCGGAAGTGTTCCCAGTGGTCGGTTATTCAATGCCTGTGCCATTTGTCCCATTTGATTTTCTAGATTTTTGATTGATGCATGCTGACTTTGTATATTTAGCTCCAATTGATTAAATCTCTTATCACTCTTCTCACTCCTTTTCTCAGTTGCTTTCACGAACCTTTCCAAGGCTTCTTCCCAACTTGCTTTCCGCACAGTTTGTTGTGTCTGGTTTTGAAACTCGGAATTGTTTTGTTGTTTTGGCACTTGTTCTGCAGCTTGGTTGTTACTCCATGAAAAACCCGGATGATTTCTCCACCCCGGATTATATGCATTTTGATTCTGATAAGGCTGAGTAGATCGATTATAACTCCCCACATATTACGCTGCTTCAGCATTTATGGCACATTGATCCGTAGTATGACCCCCAACACATATATCACAAACCATCGCTACCTGCTGAGTGGATTGTGGTCGCAATAATTCTATCTGCTTAGCCATTGCGGTTATTTGCACTTGTAATGATGTTATCGCATCCACGTCATACTTTCCCGATGTTTTCGGAGGGTTATTTCTTGTCATGGGCCACTGATAGTTGTTGGTGGCCATCGTTTCTAACAACTTATATGCCTCGTCCAAATTTTTTGACATAATCGCTCCTCCTGCTGCTGCATCAATACTTGCTCTCGTGGATGCTTGTAAACCATCACAAAATATCCCCAATTGCATCCACTGTGGAATTCCATGGTGTAGGCACTTGCGGAGCATATCCTTAAACCTTTCCCAAGCCTCATAAAACGATTCTGAATCAAACTGTGCGAAAGTATGAATATCGTTCCGTAGTTTTGTTGACTTTGCTGGTGGGAAAAACTTAGCTAGAAATTTTTGAGCTAAATCGTCCCAAGTAAGGATTGAGTCCGAAGGTTGAGAGTGTAACCAACTTCGTGCTTTATCTTTCAGGGTAAATGGGAACATTCTCAACCTTATAGCATCTTCTGACACGTTATTGAATTTGAAGGTGTCACAAACCTCCAAGAAACTTAAGATGTGCTCATTCGGATCATCTAATGAACTACCCCCAAACTAACATTGATTCTGAAGCATCTGAATGGTTGCCGGTTTGATCTCAAAGGTGTTAGCATTGATTGCCGGCCTCCTAATACTCGACTGAATATCCGTGACATTCGGCATGGCATAGTCCCGAAGTGGTTTCTGATCGTTCCCTGCCATGTTCACTAGAATTTCTTGTTCTGCCAGTTTTTCTTCCTCGGGTGGTGCCGCACTAGTCGATTGCGCTTTCCGGAACTCCCTTTCAATCTCGTCTGTATAAGGAAAAAGTTCCTTTCTCGCCTTTGATCTAGTGAGCATACACTTTCAAAGAATTCCTGCAAAGACAAGAAGAAAAATAAGTAACGTTTAAATTAAGAACGAATTGATTATAACTAATATGGAATTAATATTAACAAAGAATTCCCCGGCAGCGGCGCCAAAAACTTGTTGATTGATTTCGCAATCAATGAATTCGTGCAAGTATACACGGTCAACAAGTAATATAATGATAAATTAGAATGTCGATTCCTTAGAGAATTCCAATTAATAAACTCCACCTACTAGCACTGTATCAATTCAATTTTTATTTAAACAACCGAAAATTCTGATTCTCTAAAACTAAAAGAAAAATTAATTTTAATAAAACAAGAAATTATTCTAAAAGAAAATAAAGAACAAATCAATAATTATATAAATGCAAATAAATAATAATTAAGACTCCAATTTCCCCAATTATGATTATTAAATCAATTATCTAATTATTCCAATTATTTCATCTACTGAATTGTTAACAGAAATTCTCAAATGCCCAAAGCCCTTTCTCGAGTGATCAATTGCCTTCTATTTAACCTAGATTAATTTTGCTATATCTCTATGCAAAACAATTGAATTAAACTCACTACAAACTCAATTCCTCTTATGTTACATGCGGCAAATAGATATTCTTATTCTATTCACAAACCTAATTATTCACTGCGCAAATAACTAAGTCACATGTCACCCTGCCCAATTCTAACTCTAGAATTCCTTTCCCAATTCCTTCTAGGGTAACAAGGTAATTATTGGCCAGATAATTAATCAATAAACACAAAGCAAGATGAACAATTTACTTCAACACAAATAATTGGAATAAATCAAATAACTGATTTATAGCCATAAAAAGTTCTATTGGAATCTTAATAAAAAAAATTAGTTCATGATGGAAATAAAAGCTATAAATAATTGATAAATCATCCTCAATGAGTTAACAATTTAAAAGAATAAAGAAGAAGAAGAACTCCAATTTTTCAGCTTTCAGATCTGCTCCTCTTCCTCCGTTTATCTCCCTGATGTTTTTACACCCCTCCATAAAAAGAATCACTTTATATATATATATATATATATATATATATATATATATATATATATATATATATATATATATATATATATTTATTTATTTTTTCACTTCCCCCAACTCCACAACTTTTAATCCAAATAGACTCCTCATAAATTCCTCCATTAAGGTCAAATTGATAGTCAAAATATTGTCCACGCCTGCCTCACGTGCGCGCTCCGCGTCAGACCCATCCACAGTATAGCGCCCCGGCGCTATTCTTAATGTAATTCCCAGCGCCCCGGCGCTAGCTTCTAGAAAATTACGACTTTGCCATTTATTAGCTAAAATCCCCAATTTGTCTCCTCAGCTTCCGAATCTGCAATACAACACATAAACACAGTAAAAATATTCCTAAATAACTCGAAAATACAATAATTTAAACCCAAGTATATCCGATTCATGGGTATATTACCCAATCATCACTGAGCCTCAGAGAATTATTCTTCTCACGAGTCCAGTAATCAAACACCGACAAGATAGCCTCCTGGTGTAGGGACCACACAACATACATTCATATACATCGCGTCTCACCGTATGACATGATTACATGTGCGAAGCACTAATATCACAAGCAGATATGGTGCGAAGAACTAATATCATGAGCAGTTTATAGTGCGAAGCACTAAGATCACAAGCAGTTTATAGTGCGAAGCACTAAGTAAGGAAATGCATTCGTACACATTCACCATAAAATGTAAATGCAACATCCACACACAAGTAGATAACAATTTTGAAAAAATTGTAATAGCGACTTAAGTCCTCTTACTGGAGTCCCCAGCAGAGTCGCCACCTGTCGACGTCGGGATTTTTAATTGTCCCTTTCCGTTACTTGTTCTTTGGTGTTCTCATTTTAGGTGAGATTTGTTTGAAAAATAAGTGAAAAAGGTCCGACATGTATAATGTCGACGATGGACTGTTAAGAGTTGCCAGTTAGTTTTTTAACTGGTTGTAGCAACACAACCGATAAAAGGTTTGCACATTGACCCAGTGATGTGACACTGCTAAACGGGTCGGTAAAACCGAGATTCATTAGGGTCCGGGGACTTGGTTATGCGGAGGGAAGGTGCTAGGCACCCCCCGACATCCGTGTTACCACGGTGACCTCCTCTTTTCAAGAAACTGTTATTTGAATGTGTGTGTGTGAGTCAATGTGCTGTTATTTGGAAGTAGTGCGAGGCCTCGTTCGCACCTATATACACAGGGTTTGAATTTATATAAAAATTCATTTTTAGCAAGATATGGCAGTGATGTTTTATAAAAGAGGTTTTTCAAACCCTGATGCTCAATAATAATTGAGATCTTTTACACTCCAATTTTATTCTGCATTCGGTTGGATTGATTTTATTTGATAGATGCGAGGCATCTATACGAAAATAATGTACAAAAGGTGTCGAATCCCTCGTGGGTATGTAAACCATCTTAGGAAATTTAGACACCGCAGAATAATTTACAAGCTGCTTACAGCTGGCAATGTCCATCACGGGAACCGAATCTAGATCCAATGGGATGAATCTGTGATCACATGATTCCTAGGCTCACATGATGCCGCAATTGATATAAACGCAGTAAGCGGGTATATATATAAAAGCTGTAAATATATAAATACAGACATGATCACCAACCACGAAGTACCTCCATAGGGGATCAGAAATATAAATAAAGCTGTAAAAGCTATCAACCACCACGGAGGAAACTCCAGGCGAGACGAAAATGTACATAAAGCTGTAAAAACGGTCAACCACCACGAAGTAAACTCCAGGTGGGACGAAATGTAAATATATATATATATATATATATATATATATATATATATATATATATATATATGCATGTAAACGCACTGGACATAAAATTCAGGCTCATCGGACAAAGTCCAACAACAGTTAATATATATAAGTATATATATATTAAAGCAGTAAACGCACCGGATGTGAAATCCAGGCTCACAGAACAAAGTTCGATAGCAGTTCATATATATAATTATATATATAAGAAAGTCATTAAACGCACCAGACATAAGTCTAGGCTCATCGAACAGAGTTCGACATGCAGTTCATATATATAAGTGTATATATATACAAAAGCAATTAAACGCTCCAGACCGAAGTCTAGGCTCAATCGAGGCATAACTCGATAATGTTAGTCCATATATATAAATATATATATAAATATATATGTATATACAAACAAAAAATAAACCACAGACCGAAGTCCGGGAAAAAGTGTGCAACACGACTCTCAACGTGTAGAAGGGTGTGTGCAAAGTTGAAGAGAAAAATTTTAAAGTGTGAAAGAAGGCATACAGTGGGCTGCCAAAGAAGACTTCAATATCTTTAAAGTGGATAAACACTGGCTTTTGTTGGTATAAAATAAGCTATATGTGAGCTCACAAGTGTTTAAAATGAGAAAGCACTCAGTCTGGGGTGAGTACAGAGCAAATTGGGCAGGGCTTCCTCGCCGTTTTCTCTTACAAAATGGCCACCCCAAGCCCTCTATTTATAGAGGGTGGAGCCGCAGCCGCAGGTGTACCAGAGGTAACCCGGGTGGGCCTGGATTTTTTAGCTTGAGTCGTCTCGAAGTACGTGCACTCGGGCACCGTAATGTCCACTCGAACTTTCAGAAGTGCAATCCGGGCATCCGTTTGTGGTATACATGACCTATTTCGGACCACCGTTGTCGAGAGTTGTACAATGGCGTGGGATTAGAGTTTATGCGAAGTCATTGAAGATGGGACGGTGTCCTCCGGTCTTCAAGCTTTAACTTTCATTCGTTACCCCGCACAATAGGGATTGGTTAGTCTTGTGGGACATTGTTGTGTAGCTATGTTGTGACGACGTGGCATGACATCGTGTCGGTTAGATGACGATGTTACCCCTTACCGGTGTTATCGCCCGATTGGGCTGATAAAGCAGGCGTTGCTCAGCTTTGCTGAGATTGAACTACTGCAATTTGTTGAAGGTCCTCATTGTCATCTTTGAGGTGTATTTGTCTTCCCGATGTTATCACTGGGCTGGTACAGTGGATCTCGTTGTGAGCACCGAGATTGAAGCTGGTTGCATTTGTAACAAGTATTTTTGGGGTTATCGCTGAAATTGCATTCTTTGGGGTTATCACCAAGGTTAGTGGCTATTCTCATGGTTGGGACTGAGACTGGATACCTCGAGGTTATCTCCGAGATTAATCGGTCTTCTCCGATGTGTGTTCCGGTATTGTATCTACATGCCTCGGGGTTATCTCCGAGATTAGAATTGTTACTCCCAGATTGCGATCCGGGGTTGATGCTGATCTTTCGGTAGTATCCGGCATGGATATGGATAGTCTTTCAGGGTTCCATCTTAAAAGATGAATCTGCTCTCCTGCAATGTTAGTGACAGGTGTACAGAAAATTTCAAGTGTCTACATACAATATGAACTATACATGACAAAATAACTAAGCTAGTCTGTGTAGGAAAATACAAGGCCATCTACAAATCAGTGTATATACGAGCTATCAAGCCCAACATGGCATCCCTCTCAAAAGAAGGAGGTAGCGATGTGGTCTCCTGTACAAGGGTCTCTATGAGAGCTAACAGATCTACATTCATGTGACGCCCCCAAAATTAGGTATACATCACCCATCTTGGGTCGTCAGATACATAGCACAAAATACAAATACAACTTACTAAAACAACTGTCGTGTACAATACGACAAAACATAAACTGTGAGTTTGAATACAAATAGTATCTTCTAGAGAATATTCATACTCAAAAGGAGTCCTCATTACATTTATTAACACACCATTACATAGAATAGTGAGGACTACTAACTAATACTATCATTCGGACCATCACTCCGTTCCCCGACTTGCCCCAGCTACGTTCTCATTTCCTGAAGAGAACAGTGAAAGAAAGGGTGAGCTCAACTAGCCCAGTAAGAAATATCATGACTAAGATAATGCAGAATAAATTATCATTAGCCTTCAACAATGTTAAACTGATAAAATATAATAGACATCAAGTTTAACTGCAGCGGAACAAGCAATCCATTAAAAGAGTCAAGTAGAAAATAAACTCTACTATCTTTTATGATTTAAAAGATTTTCCAACACTGTGATCGCTGAGACTCAGCTTAATAAAATAATTCACATCATCGAATCACCCCTGCACTACGGCCAAGGATATTCGTATATTCATTAATGGTCATGATCATGCCAACAACTGTCCATCAATGCACTACGGGCCAATGAGGACTTTTACCACATCATTTGTAACATTACGGTCATGATTATACCAAATAATCCCTGGTCATAATCATACCAAGTCCATCTATGCACTACAGGCCACATATGACTTTCAACATTTTATAAACATGAGGATGATGACAATGATATAAGAATTCAATAAAACAAGTTCAAGAATTAATTTATCCAAGAATTAACAACGTCCAAATTGTCAACATGATACTGCTTTGTGGAGTAAAATTCAAGAATGATCAGGAGAATATTTTCATGAATAGATACTGGATGAAACGCAATTATCAAGGATATTCCACAAATTTCATGGAGTATAGAAGTCAAAACTTAACCAACTGAGTACAATAAAGAATGGAATAACAAAAGAAATCACCATGCATGCGATAGACCGCACAAACAGGTTATTCCAACAGAATAATAAATAATGGAACGAGGTCCGGCGTAAACGCACAGACAGGATATTCCGACAGAATAATAAATAATGGAACCAGGTCCGGTGTAAAACACACAGACAGGATATTCCGACAGAATAATAAATAATGGAACCAGGTCTAGTGTAAAACACACAGACAAGATGTTCCAACAGAATAATAATAAAAACGGAACCAGGTCCGGTGTAAAACACACAGACAGGATGTTCCAACAGAATAATAATAAAAACGGAACCAGGTCCGGTGTAAAACACACAGACAGGATGTTCCAACAGAATAATAGAAGAATGTCACCAAGTATAGGGTAGACCACGTATACATGTTATTCCAACAGAATAATAAGAAATGGAATAACAACAGTTCTCTTCATGAATAAGAAAGAATAACACCCCTTACCGTTTTAAAGACGAGCTGAAATAAGGAAGTAGTTAAGTAGCAGAATACTCTTCTTCTCTCTCTCTATAGTT
Organism: Panax notoginseng; assembly: GCA_016801055.1. Taxonomy (NCBI): domain Eukaryota; kingdom Viridiplantae; phylum Streptophyta; class Magnoliopsida; order Apiales; family Araliaceae; genus Panax; species Panax notoginseng. The sequence goes on along the minus strand of CM029015.1, from coordinate 35,088,177 downwards.
TCTCTCTATAGTTTCTCTCTCTAGAGTTCAGTGAATTCGTAAGAAATAATGAAGGAATGAGCTGTTATTTATAGAAAAATAGAATGCATAGTAACTAATCCATGAACGGTCCAGATTGATTACTTTAATCTGACGGTCCATATTTAAAGAAAAATCTTTTAAATAAAATATAATATATTCTATTTATAGAATAACTTTAATAAAGTATTCTGTTTTATATAAAAAGATGTTTCTGTTTTATTACGTTAATAATACGAATAAAACAAAACGTCATTATCGGTAAATAATTCATATTATTAACTGATAATAATTGAATCAAACTGAGTGACTTCTCACATAAGCATTAATAATCAATACTGTGTGCTACTATGCAACCACACATATTACTGTACTTTTACTACCGAGTAGTTCAACAGTAACAATGGTAAAATTTCTGCCGTTATTTTTAATAAAATATTTTTGTCGTTTTCTCAATCCGACAATAATTCCGTTGTGGGGTCCACCAATGATTGTGTCGTTGTACGAATATTCCCTGTTAAAACGAATATTCCCTGACCAATCGAATATTATATAACAACTTGCGTACTTTGCAAAATTTATAAATATTACCCACAACTATAACATTATATCAAATTAACTCCATAATATTCAAAAATAATATTTATAGAAAATTCTTCTTTATTTATAAAAGTTGGGGTCTTACAACCTCCCCTTCTTATGAAATTTTGCCCTCGAAATTAGGGTACGTACCTGGTATGTCGAAGAGGTAAGGATACCTTGATTTCATTTCAGATTCTAACTCCCAAGTCATTTCCTCAACATCGTGGTTTCTCCACAAAACTTTGACTTGAGGTATAACCTTGGAGCGTAGAATATGTTCCTTCTTATCCAAGATTTGAACAGGAACTTCTTCATACATCAAATCTTCCGCTATTTCGTCCGGTTCTAACTCAATAATGTGGTTCGGGTCTTCCACATATTTGCGTAACATGGATATGTGAAAAACGTTATGAACACGAGACATACTTGGCGGTAAAGCGAGTCTATAAGCCACAGTTCCTACTCGATCGAGGATTAAAAATGGACCGATGAATCGAGGATTGAGCTTTCCTCTCTTTCCAAATCTCGTAACTCCTTTCCATGGAGCAACACGTAAGAACACATGATCTCCTACATCAAATTCCACGTCCTTTCGATGAAGATCAGCATAACTCTTTTGTCGATCTTGTGAGGTTTTTATACGTTGTCGGATCGTTTGAATCTTTTCTGTAGTCATACGTACCAACTCCGGTCCCAACAACGTTGCTTCACCCACCTCATCCCAGCATACTGGAGAACGACATTTTCTTCCATACAATGCTTCGAATGGAGCCATGCCAATACTTGCTTGATAACTGTTGTTGTAGGAAAACTCCACCAATGGTAAGAACTTGTCCCAACTTCCCTTAAAGTCAAAGACACAGAGTCTTAATAGATCTTCAAGAGTTTGAATAGTCCTCTCTGATTGTCCGTCCGTCTGAGGATGATATGCTGAACTAAATCGTAACTCCGTGCCCATAGCTTTTTGTAAACTAACCCAAAATCGTGAAGTGAATCTTGGGTCTCGGTCAGAAACTATGGATACTGGCATACCATGCAGTCTTACAATCTCGTTTATGTACATACGAGCAAGACGTTCAAGTGTATAAGTTTCTCGTATCGGTAAGAAATGAGCAGACTTGGTCAATCTATCAACAATGACCCAAATCGCATCAATACCTTGAGAAACCCTTGGAAGACCGGTAACGAAATCCATGGTAATGTGCTCCCACTTCCATTCTGGAATTTCAAGTGGTTGCAATGGACCTTTTGGTACTTGATGCTCCGCTTTGACTCGTTGACAAGTTAGACACCTTGAGATAAACAACGCTATCTCTCTCTTCATATTGCTCCACCAAAATGTATGACGAAGATCATGATACATTTTGGTACTTCCAGGATGGATTGCAAACGGTGTGTTGTGCGCCTCCATCATGATTTCATACTTTAAATCAGGGTTGTTAGGAACACAAAGTCTGGAGTTGACTCGAAGTATTCCTTCTTCATCGATTCTTGCTTCCGGCATAGCACCTTCTTGCACTTTCTTCCTCATACGCATCAGCTCCAGGTCTGTAGCTTGAGCAGCTTTAACTTTATCGATTAAAGTCGGTTCTACTCGTATATTCGTCATCATCACATGGGTCCCTGGAGTCTTTAACTCTATCTCCATCCTTTGCAAATCACACAAAATGGGTCTTTGTGTTGACAATATCGCACTCGTACTTGCATATGATCTTCTACTCAATGCGTCAGCTACCACGTTCGCTTTTCCAGGATGATATTGAATGGTATGATCATAATCTTTCAACAGTTCAAGCCAACGTCGTTGTCGCATGTTGAGTTCCTTTTGAGTGAAGAAATATTTGAGGCTTTTATGATCCGTAAAGATCTCCACCTTCTCCCCATACAAGTAATGCCTCCAAATTTTAAGTGCAAAGACAACAGCTGCCAACTCTAGATCATGAGTAGGATAATTCCTCTCATATTCCTTGAGTTGTCTTGATGCATAGGCTATGACTTTTCCATGTTGCATGAGAACGCATCCCAACCCTTTGCTCGAAGCATCACTGTAGATGACAAATCCCTCCGAGCCAGATGGTATTGTTAGAACAGGTGCTGAAATGAGTCTCCTCTTGAGTTCTTGAAAACTCTGCTCACATTCTTCGCTCCAACCGAACTTTGTATCTTTCCGAGTCAGCTGAGTTAATGGAGTAGCGATTCGAGAAAATCCTTCCACGAATCTCCGATAATAACCAGCTAGACCGAGAAAGCTACGTACTTCGGTTACTGATTTAGGTTGCTCCCAGCTTTGAATAGCTTCAATCTTTGCCGGGTCAACAGATATTCCACGACTTGATACTACGTGCCCAAGGAATGCTACCTCTTCCAGCCAGAACTCGCATTTCTTCAACTTGGCATAAAGTTTGTATTCACGAAGCTTTTGGAGTACCAGCCTCAAGTGTTGCTCATGATCTTCACGGCTTTTGGAATAAACAAGGATGTCATCGATAAAGACGACCACAAAGTGATCCAAATATTCCTTAAATACCCTGTTCATCATATCCATGAAGGCAGCAGGAGCATTAGTCAATCCAAAAGACATAACTAAGAATTCATAATGCCCATACCGAGTTCTGAAAGCCGTCTTTGGAATATCCTCAGTTCTAACCTTCAGCTGATGATATCCAGAACGAAGATCGATCTTTGAAAAGAATTGTGCTCCTTGCAACTGGTCAAACAGGTCATCAATACGTGGCAATGGGTACCTATTTTTGATGGTGACATGATTCAACTCCCGATAATCAATACAAAGTCGCATACTCCCATCTTTCTTCTTCACGAACAGAACAGGAGCACCCCAAGGAGAAGTACTAGGACGAATAAAACCAATGTCTAACAATTCCTGCAGTTGGGTCTTTAACTCCTGAAGTTCAATAGGAGCCATTCGATATGGGGCTTTGGAAATGGGTTTTGTACCGGGTTCAAGGTCGATACAAAATTCAATTTCACGCTCTGGGGGTAGGCCAGGAAGTTCTTCGGGAAATACGTCAGGAAATTTATTAACAACAGAAATATCATTCAAAGCTGACGTATTTTTGTTTAGATCTGTGACATGAGCTAAGAAAGCTTGACATCCGTTTTTCAATAAACGAATAGCTTTATGGCTTGAGATGACAGCGATTGATTTTAATGGTTTGGTTGCTTGAATTCGCATAATAGGTCGATTAGGAATATGAAAGCTAACAACCTTACGAAAATAATCAATTTTTGCATGATGAGTAGTTAACCAATCAATCCCTAGAATCACGTCAAATGCAAGTATTTTTAATGAAATAAGATCGACAGGTAATGTGTGGGTACCAACTTGAACCAAACAAGACTTATAAACCGTGGATGTAATGAAGGTTTCTCCCAATGGAGTTTCAACTGCTAAGTCAAAGTCTAATTTCTCCGGAATCAAATTTAATCGATGAGCGCAAGTAGGAGAAATAAAAGAATGGGTAGAACCGGTATCAAATAAAGTATAGACTTCGTTAGAGTTTATGATAAGCTTACCCGTGATGACCTCATTCGGGTTCCTTGCTTTCTGGGAGTTCACAACAAACGCTCTCCCTTGCACAACCGGTTTTGACTTTTCTGGGACGGCCTTTGGTGCCTCCATCCTAGCTGAATTTGTCTTCGGTAAACGACAAAATCGGGCTAAATGACCTTCTCTTCCACAATTATAACATGCTTTGGACGGCATCGCGCAGTTTGGACTGATGTGCCCCTCCCCTCCGCATTTGAAACATATGATAGGTGGTCGTTCTCCTTCCTTAACGACAGGTGCTGGTGCTGACGTCTTTCCATCATTGTTGAATCTCCTCTTCTTGAAATGCTCATTCTTATTATTTTGGCCCTGATTACCACCGAAGTGGTTACCATTTCTGGCCTGTTGATTCCCTCCACGCTTGTTGTCACCGCTTCGATGACTGCTTTCACTAGTATTATCATTTTGCTTGCTGCTCTCTTTTGGTTGCGTTGTCTCGTTATCACGCTCTACCAACTGAGCCCTATTTACAACATCTGAATACAAACACAATTTATGAGAAAAAAGATGTTGACGTATCTCCGGCTTCAAACCTCTTAAAAACATCCGCGTCATTCTTTCTTCATTATCCACCAGGTGGGACGCAAACCGGGATAACTCCGCAAATTTTGCCTCGTACTGCGACACGGTCATATTATTCTGCTCCAATTTGATGAACTCCACCTCCTTCATGTGACAAATACTCTCGGGAAAGTATTTGTCGTTAAACAGCTCTTGGAACTTCTCCCAAGACATCTTCAGTGCGGCAGGTTGAGTACGCTTTATCGATTCCCACCAGTAATCTGCCTCTCCTCGCAACATAAAGGCGGCAAAGGGAACCTTTTGCTCCTCGGAGCAACCCAAGACATCAAATATCTTGGTGATCTGCTTTATCCATGTTTCAGCTACAAGTGGTTTGGGTTCTCCCTTAAACTCCGGTGGTCCCAGCTCCTTAAACTGTTTAGCGGTGACCGCCTGAGAGTTTCCAGTATTTCCACCTACGTTGTGGACAGGAGCCGCTTTCACCTGTTGTTGCATGAATTGCATAAAACCTCTGAACATTCCATCATTCATCATCTGGTCAGTGTTGTTGTTTGCATGAGGATTGTCACCTTCCTGATGAACATTATCCTGATTATTGATATGTGGTGAATCAATAATCGTCTGTGCTCCATTGCTATTCTCAACATTCTCAGATGCCATTTTCAGATACTGCCACAAAATAAAAGTTAATTGATATGTCATATATTATCCTTATATTATGACCGACCAATTAAATACCATGCAAATAAACTTAGGTAGGTCATACTAGCGAAGGAATTCCCCGTCTCTCCCCTCCTAGTTCTATTCTCACATCTTAGCCAGGGATCATATCCCTAAGCTCTGATACCAACTGTGACGCCCCCAAAATTAGGTATACATCACCCATCTTGGGTCGTCAGATACATAGTACAAAATACAAATACAACTTACTAATACAACTGTCGTGTACAATACGACAAAACATAAACTGTGAGTTTGAATACAAATATTATCTTCTAGAGAGTATTCATACTCAAAAGGAGTCCTCATTACATTTATTAACACACCATTACATAGAATAGTGAGGACTACTAACTAATACTATCATTCGGACCATCACTCCGTTCCCCGACTTGCCCCAGCTACGTTCTCATTTCCTGAAGAGAACAGTGAAAGAAAGGGTGAGCTCAACTAGCCCAGTAAAAAATATTATGACTAAGATAATGCAGAATAAATTATCATTAGCCTTCAACAATGTTAAACTGATAAAATATAATAGACATCAAGTTTAACTGCAGCGGAACAAGCAATCCATTAAAAGAGTCAAGTAGAAAATAAACTCTACTATCTTTTATGATTTAAAAGATTTTCCAACACTGTGATCGCTGAGACTCAGCTTAATAAAATAATCCACATCATCGAATCACCCCTGCACTACGGCCAAGGATATTCGTATATTCATTAATGGTCATGATCATGCCAACAACTGTCCATCAATGCACTACGGGCCAATGAGGACTTTTACCACATCATTTGTAACATTACGGTCATGATTATACCGAATAATCCCTGGTCATAATCATACCAAGTCCATCTATGCACTACAGGCCACAGATGACTTTCAACATTTTATAAACATGAGGATGATGACAATGATATAAGAATTCAATAAAACAAGTTCAAGAATTAATTTATCCAAGAATTAACAACGTCCAAATTGTCAACATGATACTGCTTTGTGGAGTAAAATTCAAGAATGATCAGGAGAATATTTTCATGAATAGATATTGGATGAAACGCAATTATCAAGGATATTCCACAAATTTCATGGAGTATAGAAGTCAAAACTTAACCAACTGAGTACAATAAAGAATGGAATAACAAAAGAAATCACCATACATGCGATAGACCGCACAAACAGGTTATTCCAACAGAATAATAAATAATGGAATGAGGTCCGGCGTAAACGCACAGACAGGATATTCCGACAGAATAATAAATAATGGAACCAGGTCCGGTGTAAAACACACAGACATGATATTCCGGCAGAATAATAAATAATGGAACCAGGTCCGGTGTAAAACACACAGACAGGATGTTTCAACAGAATAATAATAAAAACGGAACCAGGTCCGGTGTAAAACACACAGACAGGATGTTCCAACAGAATAATAGAAGAATGTCACCAAGTATAGGGTAGACCACGTATACAGGTTATTCCAACAGAATAATAAGAAATGGAATAACAACAGTTCTCTTCATGAATAAGAAAGAATAACACCCCTTACCGTTTTAAAGACGAGCTGAAATAAGGAAGTAGTTAAGTAGCAGAATATTCTTCTTCTCTCTCTCTATAGTTTCTCTCTATAGTTTCTCTCTCTAGAGTTCAGTGAATTCGTAAGAAATAATGAAGGAATGAGCTGCTATTTATAGAAAAATAAATGCATAGTAACTAATCCATGAACGGTCCAGATTGATTACTTTAATCTGACGGACCATATTTAAAGAAAAATCTTTTAAATAAAATATAATATATTCTATTTATAGAATAACTTTAATAAAGTATTCTGTTTTATATAAAAAGATGTTTCTGTTTTATTACGTTAATAATACGAATAAAACAAAACGTCATTATCGCTAAATAATTCATATTATTAACTGACAATAATTGAATCAAACTGAGAGACTTCTCACATAAGCATTAATAATCAATACTGTGTGCTACTATACAACCACACATATTACTGTACTTTTACTACCGAGTAGTTCAACAGTAACAATGGTAAAATTTCCGCCGTTATTTTTAATAAAATATTTTTGTCGTTTTCTCAATCCGACAATAATTCCGTTGTGGGGTCCACCAATGATTGTGTCGTTGTACGAATATTCCCTGTTAAAACGAATATTCCCCGACCAATCGAATATTATATAACAACTTGCGTACTTTGCAAAATTTATAAATATTACCCACAACTATAACATTATATCAAATTAACTCCATAATATTCAAAAATAATATTTATAGAAAATTCTTCTTTATTTATAAAAGTTGGGGTCTTACAATTCATCTGCATGGTGACGTTGTGCTCATCAATATACGTACTCATCTCTGCAATGATGCCAGTAGTAAGAGACCTCACTGTGCTACTGTCTGTAACGGCTACATCCCAGGAAGATATGGCGCTATCCTGCTTGACTATCACTACATCTCTGGCTAATCTGGTCTTATTCCGCTCAATAATAGCGACATCTCTATGAGCTATTGCCTCATCTCTCTTTGACAGAGCGGCATCTCTCCCATCAAAGGCTGTCAAGATCAGGGCTCTAGCATGATCACTCTTGAAGGTCATCAGATGGAGACTTTGCTCAAAATGATGTGTTTAATGCTGGATCACAGTAACACTCATACTGGGAGAATCTATAAGAGCTGTTGGCAACCCAGTGAATGGCTCCTCCTTGGTGGGAGAATCAATATCCTCCATGGGCTCTCCACCATCTGAATTAATACCCAGCACTGTGGATACTACTGCAGCCGATGAAGTCTCTGTCCCCATCCACACAGAATACTCTGACGAACAGCCCGGATGGCCAAAAGAAAAATCAGCTCTCTCAGGCTGATCCCAACAAGCATACACCCGGGATCGGTCCTCTACTGATAAATGGCGAGAAGCCACACGATGACCTAACACCCCCCCCCAAAAGGATGGAAGTCCTGGAACTGGTCAAACTGTGACATCACAGCCAATGGGTGGTAGGTAGTCATGCACCTCAAACTAGCTAGAGGGAGATAATTCATGTCAGGAGCGTGGGTAATGAAGTTATAGGGTGAACTGAGCCCTGTACACGGCAAGATGCCAAACGGATCTCCGATCCCTGCCAAGAATACTTACTAAGACATAACATCTGTACACTCTGACGGTTGAAAGGAGTAAGACATAGCTATATCATGGGTAAAGCAGTACCCGTGTCGTCGAAAAGTACCAATCGGTCTCAAGTGTGACATAAACCATGTGTATAACATGACCGAGCTGCCTGTAAATACCCCTGCAGGGTAGGTACTACAAAATGTGGCCGACCTCAACGTCTCTGCCACAATCATCAGAATGATGGTATGACCTTCCCTGAGAGCTCTCACTGCCATGATAACATCGATGTCCATCTTATCCATATGCCGTGGCATGTGTACATATGCCACTACGCACATCACGAGTACATCCACTCTGGCCACATGCCACTGATACTCTGGTGTGGTAAAATCCCCGGAGTGCCGCCCATAGCTGTCCACTGAGCCAAATCTGTCTATCAGAAAGCGCTGGGACAATACATGGTCGGATGTAATCTCATCCTCTACTACTCTACGCCGTAACCCGGTGAGGGTCATGAACTGCCTACACATATCTCTGATAGCCATCCGAGCGCATGGTTTGTCGAAGGGCAAAGCCGTCAATCGCTCGTACTCCTTTAATGTAGGAGTTAACTCCTGGGTACTACACTGCAAAACATGCCTCTCCAATACCCAATGCTCCATCATACCCTCTACAAAGCCTGCGAGAACCTGAAACATCAAAATGGTTATAAAATGTTGTAATAACTGATCAACGGTCACCCTATCTGGAGATGACATGATATCATACCAGGACCTCAGACGGGAGGCTATCAACACTGGTAGGGTGTGATCTATGCGGCTGACTGTCGAAGAAGACATCTGTGTAGGCCGTATCATAAGACAATCCAAGGGTCAATGTTGAATATCTATGGACATACATACATATGCATAATATGATACATGCATGACAAATAATAGATGACAATATGATGTAGGGAATGAGAAACATTACATACATTTCTAAGTACATCATCATCTACATACATCATCTCTGTACAGCTAAAAGTACAGGGAAATAGGGCACAGATGCCCTACTATTAACAGAGGCCTATCAAAAGATATAGCGAGAATGGGGCACAACCACCCAATATCTAACAGAGGCCTATCAAAAGAGATAACTAGAATACACATCAGAAGAAGACAATGGTGTAAATATCTACATCATTAATCCTGTCCACATGATGTAACTCCTCATGAGTCACTGGATCTCTATCAATAGGGATGTCATGCCTATACAATGGAGGATATGCATCGACAAAGCCATATGGATCACCTGAGGGGCCAACGCCTGAGCTAGAAGAATCAAAAGTATCTACCTCTAAAGGATCTCTACCCAAGTGCCGGATGAAAAAATGTACCCGGTCCAACAGCCATGTCAAATTGTCAATCTGTGTCAAATGAGTCGGATCTCGAACACAGGTCAGCTTATCTGTCATCATCACAGATCCAGGAATGTCAGGATTGTACCGAACTCGACTCAGACTGTAAAAGTTTGACTTGAGGTTAGGTCTTATGTGCTGTATAGACTGATAGGGTTATGTGTTAATGTGTTTAGGTTATTTTAAATATTGTGATGACATTATTCTAATTTGTAGATCAATATTATTTATATTAGGTATTCATACAAAGCTAAATAAAATGCGTAACGGTAAACATCAGAACATGCAAGTTTTCTCTAACTCGACCTCGAGTTGATATTTTTGAAATATGCTTGTGGTTAATCTCTATTGATTATACCATGTCTATGAATTATTGATTCTCACTCTGTGCACATTGCATGTATTTATCAGGTATGAAAGGCTGATCACCTTCATTACCATTCGGTCCAGATATATTTGTTAATGTTTCATGTTCGTTCAGGTATGTAAAATTTATTCATGCTAGTTCGCAATTATTTTGTAGAACTGTAGCCAGCTTTTGTTCAAATCTTTCAATCATGATATATCCTTAATTTATTGAACTTAAACTTTATGGGCAAACTTATTGCTCACCCTTGCTATATTATGATAAACATTGTAGATAAGGCGAATACGTTCGGATACAGGAAAGGATAAAGCCAAGTTCAGCTTGGGATAATATGTGCAGCTAAATTATAATAGTATAGTATGATAATAATGTTATATGTTAGACATGTTATGAATTGTGTATAAGTCAAGGTTTCTCGACCTTGGGGAATAGTGTGTAAAGTTTATTGTATAAATAATTTATGTTTATATCTTCAGTAATAGTTGTAGAATGATTATACCAGATTCGAGGTAATTCGGGACCCGAATTTGGGGCTCTCACAGTTGGTATCAAAGTTGTAGGTTATAAACCTAGGGTAGTGATACCTTAGACTAATAATCGCATTGATTAGGATAAGTACCAACTCAAATAGAATTAGTGTGTCGGTAGGATTCAAAGATGAATCTCGGCGAGTTATAAAGATACAGAGTTCCCTAACTCTGATAATAAAGGTGAACAATAGTAATGAATAGATAGATTATAAAAGACTAAAAGTACAAGGATAGGAGATCGTAAAACAAAACGATCATAGTATAAAAATGAAGCGTAATATATACGATGAGATCACCCCGTGTTCTGATAGGTTATAGTATGGAGAAGAATCAAGTGAATGATTGAAAAGTTTATAGCAAGATTACTGTGTGTCAGTTGTACTATGAATTGGTACGAATTCAGGAAAGGATTATGAATACAGATTAAATGAAATTCATATTGAGAAGGGAGTTAAGATTAGGTGGGGATTTCAATTGAGGACTCATGTCAGCAGCTGATTTGTATGATTCCTTGTAATGGGCGGGGAATTATACTTGATGTAAAAACCACTTAGTTTCTGGTACTTATAATCATTGAAATGTCTGTATCGCGCTATTTGCTATATACCTATTGAGAAGGTTATTCTTTTCTCAAGTGCATAACAGATAGGTAGGGTATAGTTAGAGAATATAAGGTTAAGAACAAGTTCTTAAAACTCATACAGATGGTATGTTTGTGACTCATAATTATATTAAATATTTTTGAATCCGTCAACGAATGGACCCCAAAGGTCTGACTAGGACAAGTTCTTAAACTCATATGATTGTGGTAAGTTCCTGAACTCGTAAGTGTGGTAAGTTTGATTAACTGTGAATAGTTATGTGTGAATAGAGTATTGAGGATAATAGGAATAGATAGACTGTTTAAGCAATTGATCATTATTGGAGACATAAGTTTTCCAAATCTCCTAGCAATGCTAGACTTTGAAATTTTTGGACATCAACCTAAATACGCACAATGTGCTTTTTTAAAATGAATTTTTTTATTCTCAATTTCTAGTGACCCTTGTGTATGCCTGGACTTCGGGCCACCTACACATCATTACCTGTTGAGATAATAAAACAGAATTGTAATGATTTTTGAAATTGTTTAAAGTATAGTCTATGCTACTCGTTTCGGCCAGACAATAATGATTTGAAATATCAAAATATATTTTTATTTATCATTTATGTACCATGTAACCTGGTGCAGAAATGATAAAAAGTTGATGGAGTTGTAAATGCATGAATACTTAGTGTTGAATTTGATCTAAAATCGTTGTTCCACTATTGTATGATGTGTTATGACAAAGTCACTCGATGACGGCATCCTCAAACAGGTTGTTAACACAGTACAACATCATGACGTCATTTTCAAACTAATTTTAAAATTTTAATTTGCCAACGGGATTTGGTTATACCTAAATATTTCATTTGAAATTGATTATTGATATGAGTCTATGCTATTTGATTCGGCTAGACCAACGTTTATGAAAATTCTAAGTTTTCTTTGAAAATTTTCCCGAACCAAATTTGGTTGGTGGGGAATCTGATAAGACTGAGTTAAAATTTTGTGCCTATAGCAGTGACGAGAAACAGAGCAGATCAGCAGTACTTAATTTGTAGAGGGCATACCGGGATAATTACCCACTATGTTCGTAAGACTAGAGCGATTTGCGGATGAATTTCCATATAACCTTTTCGAAAATGAAAGTTCGTAGTCTATATGATTCAGAATGATTTGAATAATTTAACTCTTGTGAGTGATGTTTTGGAGAGCATTTGGTGATAAGTATGAAAGGTGAAAGGTATAAGGTGTAAGGTAAATTTTGGGGATAAAATTTTTAGAAGAATGGGTGAATGTGGCAACCCGAGAATATGGACAATTTTATAAATTCTTAAAAGATCAAATAAAGGTTAAATAATAGACCTAAACAGAAAATAAGTGAATGGATTAGGCATTTCTAGGAAGAAATTTTATGAATTTAAAATTTTTGGGGTGAATTATTCAGGATTAAGGGTATAAGTGTATATGTTCTGTGTATATAGTTGTATATGTGTACAATATGTGAATAAGGGTCAAGGGTTGACCAGATAAGCTATATCTGTGACAAAGCTTAATTATATATTAAGAATGTCAACATTCAGTTAGAAAACCCTAACAACACTTAAGAAACCCTAGAAATTGGTTCTAGAAACCCTATTTTTAGTTTTGGGAATTTGAAACCCTAATTCGGAATATAAAACCCTGGTTTGGGAATTCAAAGGCTAAATTTAATGATTTAGGTATTTATGATTATAATTATAATTAGGGATAACCCGAATTGACTATTTAGAAAACCCTATGTTGCCTCCTTTTTAGTTCTATTAAAAAGACTCTAACTCATGCAAGCATACATGGGTCAACAAGTAATACAGAGTAAGTGTGACAACCCGAGAATTTAGAAAATTTTTAAAAAATATTAAATGATGGATTTAAGATCAAATGATAGACCTAGACAGAAAATGAGTGTATGCGCTTGATATTTTTCAGAAGGAATTTTGAGGATTTCCAAATTCTGTGAAGGATTTAGGTGAATTATTCAAGATTAAGTGTATATGTGAATATGTTCTGTGTATATGGTTATGTATGTGTTCAGAATGTGGTTAAGGGTCAATGGTTGACCAGATAAATTATATCAGTGTCAAACCCCAAGTATATATTAAGAACGACAACGTTCAGTTAGAAAACCCTAATGACTGATAAGAAACCTTAAAACCGGTTCTGAAACTCTAATTTCAATTTCGGGAATCCGAAATCCTAATTCGAAAATTGAAAACCCTAATCTAAAAATTTAAAGGATAATTATAATGATTAAGTGATATTAATTATAATATTAATTAGGGTAAAGCTTAATTAATTAGCAAACCCTATTTTTAGATTTTTAAACCTTAATTATTCTGTCGAAAACCCTAATGTAAAATTGTGGACTTAATTGTTAAATTAGCAATATAAATTGGGACAAAATAATCCTAATTAACAAGATTGATTTATGAATGAGAAAGTTTAATTTAATTCGAGAATCCTAATTATAATTTAGAAATATTAATTTTTCATTTTTGAAAACCCTAAAGGTTAATAACCATGAATTTTAAGTCACTATATATGTATGTACATTATTGATATTTAAAACTTTGTGTTATACAGTGATTTAATATGTGACAACATATGTAAAGTGGTGCATGGATCAATAAACATATATACTATAGTTATGGAGATATACATGAAAGTAGTATGCAGACAAGCCAATCATGTTTGATGATAAAGCATATACTTTGTAACAATCTTATTCATTTATTAATAAAAAATATTATTTATTAAAGGCTTTTAATTATCTACATGATGCTGTTTTATAATATGTGATAAACCCATAGTTTTAAGCAATGCTTTTAGAATAATGATGATGTTCATTCTAATAAGATCTAAATTCTTAGAAAGCTTAAAACTAAAATAGTTCCCAATCGTTGGATTACTAAATTGGGGATTAGTGAATCGGGATAGATTGGTACATACGTTGCTTGCTCATTGGATGAGGATGATTGATCTCACGATCATTTGTGTGGAGACACTAAAGCAAGTATGTAGGTGCTTATTAGAGAATAAGTTCACTGAACGTGGCTCGCTAAGGAATACCTAATGGAGTTTTACTTGTCTGTCAATAGGGAATTCCTGTAGTGATAGTAGTACAAGTGATCCTTGGACTTGAGATCATCATAGTATCTTGTGTATGATGAGTTATACTTTGACTTATTCCTTAAGACCATTAGGGTATATCAAAGGGTATGCTTGGGTATAATAAGTTGTACATGGAGATAATGTATGATCAATAAAGAATCTACCACTTCTAGTAAAAGAAGAGAAATATCATATGTGATTCGATAAATGACAACCCAGTAGTCCTTGGCCAAGGCAGAATGAAATTAGAAAGGAGTTTCTAATTTGAATTATTTGGAGTTGTGCATTTAAGAGTCGAAATACATATAATTAAATAAAATAAGACTTGACAGTAATTCCATGTCTTATATTTAATTGGGACATTGTATGGTGGAAGGATTGAATTGTACGGTAACTATTTACTCAAAGGTTCTTTTATGATTAATGTTGAAATCTATATTATCTGGAAAGTCGTTGATCGCTAGGGAGGCTTATCCCTATTGTAGAATAAATATTATTTATTTAAATAAATTATTTATTTAATTTATTTATTTAAATAAAATTAGAATTGTTCTAATTGATTTATTCACAACCGGTTTAATATGGAGAACCTAAAGGGTCACACCATAAAAGGAAGAATAATTATTTAAGAAGTTAATGGCATAATCGTAATAATATGTTAAGTATATTTAATTTAATCTATGGTGATAGAATAAATTAAATAGCTTAATATTTATTATTTAATATTTTAGAAATATTAAATATAAATTAATAAGAGGAGTCTTATTAATATTATTACAATTATTATTATTTTAATTTCTAAAAGAGTTTAGAAATTAATTTAATATAAGTACTCTCATTTATTCCTAATAGGATTAGGAGGAAAAATTAGTTAAAGGAGTTTAATTAAATATCCCTAATAAGATTAGGGAGCCCATTTAATTAAAAGAGTTTAATTAAATAAATAATACCTTATTTTTTAATTAAATAAGGTTACCTGACATCTTTATAAGGTGAGTATTATATCAGATATCGATATACGTAATTCCAATAGTTGGGAGAGTACGCTCTTTTTCTATAGTAGATAGAAATACTAGGGTTTTGCCAAACACCCATCTTCTTGAATCTTTCTTATTCCTTGGTGGATCACCTCTAGAGGCCAAACACTTGGGTGGCTAACGTTGATCAAAGGAAGGAACCCAACCCGGTGGATTCAAGTTGAACGCGAAAAGGATTGGAGGTGAACTTGTACCTGAGGAAGCTCGAATCTTCAAGGGTATGATTCTTGTTCTTAATATCTTTTCGTTTAATTAATAATTGTGCATAAAGGATGATCCGGGTATATGGTTTGTAAAATTTTAAACTCTGATTTTTACATGTTTCCGCTATTTTGTGCAATTTGATTGCGTTCATGAATATTACAAACCTAACAGTGGCATCAGAGCCAAACCTTTATGTGAATTATTAATTATTTTAATTTGATATGTATATTGATATGTGTTTAGAACAATTTAATTGAGCATAATTTTATTGTATAAAATTAAAAAAAAAATGTTACTGTGATTCGCGTGGCTGATGGTTGATATATGTTATCTTGTTGACGTGAATCACTTTTGTTCCTTATCCTGATGGCTGATATATTAAGTTCCTTCACGGAAATCAATGATTCAGTAAGAAAACGTGGTACATGATATTCTTATTATGGTTAATATTGTATATTATATATATATATATATATATATATATATATATATATATATATATATATAATATTCTTAATTATTTTAATCTTAAAATAAAAGGTTAATTTTAATATTAAACTAAAAGAGTTTATTTTAATTTTAAAATTGGAATTTCATGCTAACTAATTAGAGTTGGAATTGGATTCCATGATAACTAATTAGAGTTGAAATTGGATTCCATGTTTTCTAAAATAAAGGAGTTTATTTGTGAATAGAAAGTAAATTCATGTTTCCTTAAATAAAGGAGTTTATTTAGATATGAAATAAGATTTCATATTATTCAAAATAAAGGAGTTTATTTGTGAATAGTAAAGAAAATTCGTGTTTCCTTTAATAATTTTTTTTATATGGAATTGGATTCCATAATTAATTAAAATAAAGGAGTTTATTTTGATTAAAGATTTTGATTAAAATAAAATAGTTTATTTTATTCAAAATTGGATAAATTAAAATAAAAGAGATTTATTTTGATTTAAATTTGGATTAAAATAAAGGAGTTTATTTTAATTCAAAATTAGATTTTATGCTAACTAAATTTGCCCATTAAATGATATCAATATATATATTAAATGTTTATTATTCATGAGATGAATGTTATTTATTGATGCATATGGTGATGTGTATGATAATAAAAGGGATTGATTATGGACTATTGACCAATGTGATTGGATTTTATTTTAGTTGGATGCTTGAATGTATGGGTTTTATTAAATGGGATCTGCGTACCTCGTCTTCTCTAATTTTTCTTAATGTAAATTCTAACTCCTTCCTATGTACTCCCCCTTGACTGCTGATCAAGGTTTCTATTTATTTTAAATAGTTTTGTAATAGGAATAATTAGAATTAATTTTGAAGAATTGGAGATCAAGGAGCAAGGAACGCTTGAAGACCCGTTTGTAATGGAGTCCGGGTTTAAATGTAATAGTTATATTTAAATATTAATTCTTGCACCCCTAGGATTTGACCTTTTTGGTTCACTTGGTGGCTCTAGTGAACCAAACTAGAATAAAAGTCTATAATCAATCCGGGTAGAATATAGTATTCTATATGTGCATGCTTATACTATATATATTATATATTATGCAAACATGCTTCGCATGTTAATTAATATGACGCGTATTTTATATATATATATATATGGGCATGCGCGCTAAACAAGATGAGACAAATTAATAACAAACCCCTCAAATTTTTTATATTAAGTCCTAAGCGCTCAAAGATATTTGGAATATCGAACGTCGCCTTCTAGCATGATAAAATTAATAGAGTATTAAATATTTAATATGAGTTTGTTGTGTCACCACAAGGCAAGTATTAAGTATTTAATATGTTAATTTATCACATTTGATGCTTATAAAGAAAATTGAACAATATTGTTTTGTTGTGTCACCACAAGGACACTATTTTTCTTTTTTGAATATATGGA
Source organism: Panax notoginseng (assembly GCA_016801055.1). NCBI lineage: Eukaryota > Viridiplantae > Streptophyta > Magnoliopsida > Apiales > Araliaceae > Panax > Panax notoginseng. The sequence continues at coordinate 35,070,466 of CM029015.1, read as the reverse complement.
GTGCTAGGTTGGACTTAACTTGGATAATTTTAATTTGGATGTGCCACCACTTGATCAAAATAATCTAAGAGGCAAAATACAAGGAGTTGCATTGTTGATGTAATTGACAAGAGTTGTCTACCTATTTATTTATATATAGTTTGTTGTGTCACCACAAGGCTATATACATTTGAAATGGGATCCATATTCTCACTAGCAAATCTTTAATTAGATTTTGCCGAACTATATAAGTGAGGGTAATAAAGTTTGATGAAAATAGTGGGAGATACCAATTTAAAACAAGACCTAAATTATTTTGGTAATTAATAAATAAATATATGCTAAAATGTTGTTAAGAACAAATTCATTTACAGAATTTTATAATGTCTAAATTACTATTACTGCGAAACATATTAGATATTAATTAACTGGACCGAATTATTCGGATTGGTTAAAGAATTTGAGAATAGTTCTCATGGCTGAAAAGCTATCTTATGTCCTTAATACGCCTATCCCTGCAATGGTTGTAGATAATGCCTTTGAGGAAGAGATTGCTACTTTTAGAAAGTGGCAAGATGATGTACTGTTGGCTCAATGCATCATGCTCGCATCCATGAGTAACGAGCTTCAGCGTCAACATGAAACTATGGATGCTCTTACTATATTCCTACACATCAAGTAGTTGATTGTGAGGAAAGTAGGACTGATAGATATCAGATATCTAAGGAGCTCTTCCGATCTAGAATGACCGATGACACTACAGTACAGATAAAAGTTCTTAAAATAATCAATTTTATTGATCAATTAGGACAACTGGTTTTGTCATGGATGGAGAGTTGAGCCAAGATTTGATCTTGCACTCACTCCCGGACTCCTTTCACAATTGTTGTGAATTTTTCATATAACCAAGCTAGATATCAGCCTCGCTGATTTGCTTAACATGTTGAAAAATGTTGAGAGTCACTTTCCAACCAAGAAAGACCAAGTCTTACTGGTAGGGGCCAAATGATCTTCTGAAAAGAAGAACGATTCAAAGAAGGTAAATAGAAAGGCAAAAATAAAGGATAATAAGAATAAAACTGATATGGATAGCAAAGGAGTTTGCTTCCACTGCAATAAGCCTGGACACTGGAAAGAAACTACGAGAAGTATCTTGCAGAGGCTAACCAAAGAATCTTAGTGAAGTTTCGGTTACAAGTACAAATTTGTTCATGATTTAAAATAAAAAAATTCTTTAAGTCAAGGTTCTACTCGGGTATTGGATACCGACTTTGGTTATCATAAATATAGATTTATGAAGGGACCAAGTAGAAGTAGAAATCTAAACAAAGATAAGTAATCTTATGTGTGAGAAATGAAGCAAAGGTTGCTACATTAGCCATAGAAACTTATAGTTTAGCATTGCCTACGGGCAAATCTATTAAGTCAATAAGTTGTTATTGTATTTCAGTTCTTGTTAGAAACATTATTTCTATTTTATTGTTGGACAATAAGATTTTTGGTATTATAATTAAGAACAATTGTTGTTCTATTTATAATAATAATATTTTGTATAGAACTGGAATATTACTTAATGGATTTTGTATACTTGACTTACGTAAAAAAAATTATTTTATAAATTGAACAAACTAGTATAAGAAAAGGAGATGATCATTCAAAGAGTTGAATATGTGTATTTGATGAAATACAATTGTGAATTGTTTGAAAGGTTCGAAGAATTCAGAAGTGAAACAAATTGGCAAAGTATTAAGATTCTTTGATTAGATCAAGGAATAAATACTTGTGCAATAAGTTTTTAGATCATCTCAAATGGTTTTCTCACAATGGACGCCTCCTGATATGCAATAATTGATTGATGTATCTGAAAGGAAAAATTGTATCTTGTTGGACATGGTGCGGTCCATAATGATTTTACTGACATTCCAGTATCCTTCTGGGGTTATGCCCTAGAAATGGCTGCATATCTACGAAAAGGTAACCTCAAAATCTGGCCCCAAGACTCCATAAAAGTTATGGACCCTAATCTTAAGATGTTAAGATAAGGGGTTGTCCAACTTAAAAGTTTCAAAGGATAAGCTTGACAGATACATCCTAAAGTAAGTTTAGGGCATATGTTCTAAATCCTACTTAGCAAAAGGTGTTTGTTGCTACACTATTCTAAGAAAAGGTGATCATTGAAGGAGCGTGAGGATAATAGATCTTGAAGAGTATCACTATAAGTCAAATAAGAGGGTAGATAGACCTAACCACAACCGAATCGTAAATCTGGAATAGTATGATAATACCTGAGGTATGGAATCATCATGATGATGATGATGAGGTACGCATCGATAATGATCCAGAGTAACCCAGTAGGAATGTATATTCATGAGGAATAACATGCTACAATCAGTAAAGATAAAGTCGTAAAGAATGATTCGTATCTAATTGGGGATACAAATCTATATAGATAGATTTAAAGGATGCTCCAAGAAATATTCATTTGATCTCATGTTGATGAGCCATGGAGTGTATCTCTCTTAATAGTCCCCATAGACTCATAAAAGAGAGATCGCATGAGTAACTATCATGTATGCAATGAAATGTACGAGACCTGATGTTGATAGGTCATATTCTGGAGAAGATCACTGTAAGACATTGAAAAACATCTTAAAGTACTTAACTGGCACTAAGGATGTGATAATATTTATGGTGGGTCTGAATTAAAACTAGAGAGCTTAACAGACTCAAGTTTTTCAGACAGACCAAGACGACAGAAAATCCACTTTAAGGTAAAGCGTTACCTTGAATGGTGGTGCAGTGAAATTGGAAAGGTTCCAAACAGCAAAGAGTTGTTGGTTTAGTGATAAAGACAAAGTAAATAGCTATAAATGAAGCTGCAAGTTAATTGTTTGGATGAAAAGTTCATTATAGAACTAGGAATAGTTCCTAAGTCTCATCTTGGATCTAAACATGTGTTGTGGCACTTTCATTTGATTATAGGAATCATTGAAAGATGGGAAATCAATATAGAGATAGTGGACTCTCAAGAACAACATTACATATTCATTAACTAACGCTTATCCAACAGCAGGATAATCGCCACTTAGAGAAGAAGAGTATGAGATACCATGACGATTGACTTTAGTGCAAGTGGGAGATTGAAAGTAGTATGCAGACAAGCCAATCACGTTTGATGATAAAGCATATACTTTGTAACAATCTTATTCATTTATTAATAAAAAGTATTATTTATTAAAGGCTTTTAATTATCTATATGATGCTGTTTTATAATATGTGATAAACCCATAGTTTTAAGCAATGCTTTTAGAATAATGATGATGTTCATTCTAATAAGATCTAAATTCTTAGAAAGCTTAAAACTAAAATAGTTCCCAATCGTTGGATTACTAAATTGGGGATTAGTGAATCCGGATAGATTGGTACATACGTTGCTTGCTCATTGGATGAGGATGATTGATCTCATGATCATTTGTGTGGAGACACTAAAGCAAGTATGTAGGTGCTTATTAGAGAATAAGTTCACTGAACGTGGCTCGCTAAGGAATACCTAATGGAGTTTTACTTGTCTGTCAATAGGGAATTCCTGTAGTGATAGTAGTACAAGTGATCCTTGGACTTGAGATCATCATAGTATCTTGTGTATGATGAGTTATACTTTGACTTATTTCTTAAGACCCTTAGGGTATATCAAAGGGTATGCTTGGGTATAATAAGTTGTACATGGAGATAATGTATGATCAATAAAGAATCTACCACTTCTAGTAAAAGAAGAGAAATATCCTATGTGATTCGATAAATGACAGCCCAGTAGTCCTTGGCCAAGGCAGAATGAAATTAGAAAGGAGTTTCTAATTTGAATTATTTAGAGTTGTGCATTTAAGAGTCGAAATACATATAATTAAATAAAATAAGACTTGACAGTAATTCCATGTCTTATATTTAATTGGGACATTGTATGGTGGAAGGATTGAATTGTACGGTAACTATTTACTCAAAGGTTCTTTTATGATTAATGTTGAAATCTATATTATCTGGAAAGTCGTTGATCGCTAGGAAGGCTTATCCCTATTGTAGAATAAATATTATTTATTTAAATAAATTATTTATTTAATTTATTTATTTAAATAAAATTAGAATTGTTCTAATTGATTTATTCACAACCGGTTTAATATGGAGAACCTAAAGGGTCACGCCATAAAAGGAAGAATAATTATTTAAGAAGTTAATGGCATAATCGTAATAATATGTTAAGTATATTTAATTTAATCTATGGTGATAGAATAAATTAAATAGCTTAATATTTATTATTTAATATTTTAGAAATATTAAATATAAATTAATAAGAGGAGTCTTATTAATATTATTACAATTATTATTATTTTAATTTCTAAAAGAGTTTAGAAATTAATTTAATATAAGTACTCTCATTTATTCCTAATAGGATTAGGAGGAAAAATTAGTTAAAGGAGTTTAATTAAATGTCCCTAATAAGATTAGGGAGCCCATTTAATTAAAAGAGTTTAATTAAATAAATAATACCTTATTTTTTAATTAAATAAGGTTACCTGACATCTTTATAAGGTGAGTATTATATCAGATATCGATATACGTAATTCCAATAGTTGGGAGAGTACGCTCTTTTTCTATAGTAGATAGAAAAACTAGGATTTTGCCAAACACCCATCTTCTTGAATCTTTCTTATTCCTTGGTGGATCACCTCTAGAGGCCAAACACTTGGGTGGCTAACGTTGATCAAAGGAAGGAACCCAACCCGGTGGATTCAAGTTGAACGCGAAAAGGATTGGAGGTGAACTTGTACCTGAGGAAGCTCGAATCTTCAAGGGTATGATTCTTGTTCTTAATATCTTTTCGTTTAATTAATAATTGTGCATAAAGGATGATCTGGGTATATGGTTTGTAAAATTTTAAACTCTGATTTTTACACGTTTCCGCTATTTTGTGCAATTTGATTGCGTTCATGAATATTACAAACCTAACAATACATTTATAGATTTCATTAAAAAATGAAAGCTTCGTAACCTAATTATGCATTAGGTGAGACAATTAAATAACCTAAGGGTTATGGTAATAAGGAAATGTTAGTATTTAATATGTATACTAACTTAAGTGGATTGTGACAACCCGAGAATTTAGAAAATTTAGAAAATTTTAATTAATTGATTTAAGGTTCAAAATTTGAACCTAGACATAAAATAAGTGTATGCGTTTGATATTTTTAAGAAGGAATTTTGAGGATTTCAAAATTATGTGAAGGATTTAAGTGAATTATTCAGGATTAAGGGAATAAGCGTTTATGTTCTGTGTATATGTGTACAATATGTGGTTAAGGGTCAAAGGTTGACCAGATAACCGATATCTGCATCAAACCCTAAGTATATATTAAGAACGTCAACGTTCGGTTAAAAACCCTAGCGATTACCAAGAAACTGGTTCTGAAACCCTAATTCGAAAGTTAGAAACCCTAAATTGGGAACCTAATGGCATAAGTGTAAATAATTATAATATTAATTAAGGTAACGCTTAATTAATTAGCAAACCCTAATTTCACTTTCAAAAAACCTAATTTTGGGTTATAAACCCTAATGCACGATTTTGAAACCTAATTGTTAAATTAGCAATTTTAATTATGAAATAATAATCTTAATTAGCAAGCTTGAGTAATGATTAGTAAATTTTAATATAATTAAAAAATCCTAATTATAATTTAAAAATATTAATTTTCTATTTTGAAAATCGAAATTCGGAAATGCTAGAAATTAAATTATAAAAATGTAAGGATTAAACCCTAAATCCTAAGGGTTCAAACCCTAAACCCTAGCCCAAAGCCTAAACCCTAAGGGTTTGGCCATTTACTAGAATGCCATTAAAAATAAAAAGGAAATGACCCATTTACCCCTTTTCTTACACATTAAGTAAAGGATATGTCCAAATCTTGGTGACTCGTCTATGTAGATATACAACATGTGCTCAAATCTATCCCAAATCTGATTTTTGGGCCACCTATACCCACTAGATACAATGAATCAAACAAATAAAAAAATTAAAGTAAGAAAACATTACTTATTTTCCTAAGCAAACTTGTCCATGTCTTTTCTCTCCCTATAATTCGAGATTTAGGAGGAGGGAGATAGAGAAAAGATGAAGCATGATCAGTTCATATCAAGTTAAGAACAGAATCAAAGGGTCAGAATCAAAAATCAAGGCTTAAAGTGGTAAGAACCCTAAAATTTTGAAATCCTTTGATCTTATGTTGTTTAATGTTAGTTGTTAGTTAAATATGTGTTATAAGGTGTCAATTAGAGATCTGGGTTGTTCAATTATGGATCCATAACATCTAGATGCTCGAATCTAAAGTTTTGAAAAATCTGGAAATCTGGAAAAATGGTGTCTGACAGTCCAATGTCAGCGCCTCTAGATCCGTGTGTGTTTGTTGTTTTCTATGTTTTGTGATATAGATTTGTAGTATGACATGTTATCTTTAATCTGCAACTTGAATCATGGTAAGATCGGATCTAGATTTCATGTTATGATCGGTCAAATAGCGTTGACCGATCACGGGAGTAAGCATCTGGACAAGTTTTTGAAGCCCCTGATCTTGCTTCTCTTATGTTGTTTTAGTCATTTTGTTGTTTGAACGTTGTAGCTGGACATTATGACTACATTATTAAGTCTTTATTTCACTCATAGAATTAACAGAATCGTAAATAAGTAGGGTCAAACAAGCGTTGACCGACTGTTTTTGACAAAATCTGGAAAACCCAGAAATCGTCAATAACAGTTCCTGACATCCGTTTGACCGACCTAGATCGTATCGTTTGATGTTGATAAGTTAATCTGGTGATTGTTTTATGTACCTTGACATACCTATTATACATTGGAACCTTAACATCAAAGGAAACATGACAAGAAAGTGTATAAAATTGAGCCACAAGGAGGTCACTTGTAACTGCCTAGGTTTCTAGGTTACTCGGAAAATCCAGCAGGCCTCTGACAACAACTTTAGGGGCTTGTATCTTGCAGTCATGTGATTGTATGATATTGTTGATGACTAATTTGTGTAGTATTACATAAACACTACACGATCAATATTTAACATGTCCCATAATCATGACAGACAAAGAATTATAGCCGGTCAAAGTAGGTATCAAGTAGTCTGACTTGAAGCTCAAGAACACACCAAGAACACCTATAGCGACGGGTCTGTCGCTATAGGGCCCTTTAGCTACGGTTTCTATTTAATTTATTTTCTGATTTTCTGAAAATTAATTAATAATAGAAAAAAAATAGATTTTTATTATTAAAAATACAAAATAAATTCTAAAAAATTATTTTAAATTCTAAAAAATAGTTTTTAATTATTTAGAGTATATTTCATAAATATTTAATATTTTTGGAAAATAAATGGCTTTTAATTTATTTAATTATAATATTAAATAAATGATTTAAAAATTATTTTTATACATAAAAAATCATGAAAAATAATATTATGGTAAAAGAAAATATTTTAAGTTATTTTCAATGACTGTTAATATTTTGTGATGAATTTCATTAAATAATAAATATTAATGATAATTAGTTTATTTAATAAATATATTAAATAAATTATGGAAAAATATAATAAATGATTTAAAAATCATACAAAAATGATATAAGTGTTATAAAAATATTTTAAGTTATAAAATATAACTTTTGATATTTTTTCATGAAAATATTAATATTTTAATATTAACAGCAATTATCGGATAATGAATTTAATTGTTTAAAAATCATATAAATGTGATTTTAAGGTATTAAAAATACTTTGTGATATTATAAATATATTATAATATTATGACGTGTAGTTCATTAATACTTGATAATAAATAAATATTAATTATAATGGGATTATGTGGTATTTAATTCAATTAAATACGAGTTTAATGATTGAAAAATTATAATAAATGATAATAATTATGTGAAAATTATTATGAGACTTAGAAAAATATTTTAACTGATATTAAAATTATCTGAGTTATTTGTTAAGTGTTTAGTCAAAGTTAATTGAACTTAGACTCGATAAAAGTCCGACTAGACCGTCGGGATGTCAGTTTTGTGTCGGGTTCAACTCAGACTGCAATTGTTTGACTTGACACCGAGTCTTATGTGTGTTATAGACTAATAGAGTTATGTGTTATGTGTTATGTATTTAGGTTATTCTATGTATATCTATATATATAATAGTATTATACTGTGATGATATTATTCTAATATTGGAGATCTATATTACTAATATTAGGTCTTCGGATAAAGCGATATAAATTGCGTAGCGGTAATCAACGGTTCATGCAAGTTTGTTTTTACTTAACTTTATTGAGAGTTGTTTCATTCTGATAAGCTTATGGTTAATCATTGCTGGTTGCCATGAATTATATTCTGTACATATTGCATGTATAAGTCTGGTATGAAAGGCTGATCACCTTCATTACCAATTGGTTCAGATATATTTGTTCATGTATAATACTTGTTCAGTCATAAAGTTTGTTCCTGCTAATTCACAATTATATTGTTAAATTATAGCCAGCTTATTATTCAGACTCTTTCAATCATAATATACCGTTATATTATTGAATTTAAACTTGCTGAGCAACTTTCATGCTCACCCTTGCTATATCATGATTTAACATTGCAGATTAAGGCAAAAACGTCGGATACAGGAAAAAGGGTTAAAGCCAAGTTCAGCTTGGGATAAAGTGTGCAACTAATTTGTAATAGACTAGTTTAGTAAATATGTTATATGTCTGATAGTTTATGAATTGTGTATAAGTTAAGGTTACTCGACCTTGGGAAAATAGTGTGTAATATTTAATGTATAAACAATTTATGTTTATATCTTCCGTAATAGTTATAGAATGATTGTACCAGATCCGCGGTGATTCGGGACCCAGATTTGGGGCTTTCACAGTTGGTATGAGAGCTATTGGTTATAAACCTTAGGTAGGGTTACCTGAGACTAATAACCGCAGTGATTAGGGTATGTACTAACTCAAATAGAGTTAGTGTGTCGGTATGATTCAAAGACGAATCTTGACAGGGTATAAGATACATAGTTTCCTAACTCTGATAATAAAGTTGAATAGTGTTCATTGAAAGAAATTTCCCGAACCAAATTATTTTGGTGCGGAATCCATTAAGACTAAGGTAGAAGTTTATGTGCCCAAGGCGAATACGAGAAACAGATCAGACCAGAAGTACTTTATAAGTACAGGGCATATCGGGCTAATTATCCACTATGTCCGTAAGTTAAGACAGTTAGCAGATGAATTTTCGTATAACCTTTGCGAAAATGACAGACAATAGTCTGTAAAACTCCTCAGCACAATTTCAAAATTTTTACAACTGTGGGAGGTGTATTGGGTAGCACGAGATGATGAGTATGAATGGTGTAAGGTGTATGGTGTGAGATAAATTTCGAAGACAAAATTTTTAGAAGAATAGGTGAATGTGACAACCCGAGAATTTAGAAAATTTTAATTAATAGATTTAAGGTTCAAAATTTGAACCTAGACATAAAATAAGTGTATGCGTTTGATATTTTTAAGAAGGAATTTTGAGGATTTCAAAATTCTATGAAGGATTTAAGTGAATTATTCAGGATTAAGGGAATAAGCGTTTATGTTCTGTGTATATATGTACAATATGTGGTTAAGGGTCTAGGGTTGACCAGGTAACCGATATCTGTATCAAACCCTAACTATATATTAAGAACATCAACGATCGGTTAAAAACCCTAGCGATTACCAAGAAACCCTAGAAACTGGTTCTGAAACCCTAATTTTGGTTTCGGGTATTTAAAACCCTAATTCGAAAGTTTGAAACCCTAAATTGGGAACTTAATGGCATAAGTATAAATAATTATAATATTAATTAGGGTAACACTTAATTAATTAGCAAACCCTAATTTCACTTTAAAAAACAACCTAATTTTGGGTTATAAACCCTAATGCACGATTATGAAACCTAATTGCTAAACTAGCAATTTTAATTAGGATATAATAATCCTAATTAGCAAGCTTGAGTAATGATTAGTAAATTTTAATATAATTAGAAAATCATAATTATAATTTAGAAATATTAATTTTCTATTTTGAAAACCGAAATTCAGAAATGCTAGAAATTAAATTACAAAAATGTAAGGGTTAAACTTTAAACCCTAAGGGTTCAAACCCTAAACCCTAGCCTAAACCCTAAACCCTAAGAGTTTGGCCATTTACTAGAATGCCATTAAAAATAAAAAGGAAATGACCCATTTACCCCTTTTCTTACACATTAAGTAAAGGATATGTCCAAATCTTGGTGACTCGTCTATGTAGATATACAACATGTTCTCAAATCTATCCCAAATCTGATTTTTGGGCCACCTATACCCACTAGATACAATGAATCAAACAAGTAAAAAAAATTAAAGTAAGAAAACATTACTTATTTTCCTAAGCAAACTTGTCCATGTATTTTCTCTCGCTATAATTCGAGATTTAGGAGGAGAGAGAGAGAAAAGAGGAAGCATGATCAGTTCATATCAAGTTAAGAACAGAATCAAAGGGTCAGAATCAAAAATCAGGGCTTAAAGTGGTAAGAACCCTAAAATTTTGAAATCCTTTGATCTTATGTTGTTTAATGTTAGGTGTTGGTTAAATATGTGTTATAAGGTGTCAATTAGAGATCTGGGTTGTTGAATCATGGATCCATAACATCTATATGCTCGAATCTAAAGTTTTGAAAATCTAAAAATCTGGAAAAATGGTGTCTGACAGTCCAACGTCAGTGCCTCTAGATCCGTGCGTGTTTCATGTTTTCTGTGTTTTGTGATATAGATTTGTAGTATGACATGTTATCTTTAATCTGCAACTTGAATTATGGTAAGATCGGATCTAGATTTCATGTTATGATCGGTCAAATAGCGTTGACCGATCACGGGAGTAAGCATCTGGATAAGTTTTTGAAGCCCCTGATCTTGCTTCTGTTAAGTTATTTTAGTCATTTTGTTGTTTGAACGTTGTAGCTGGACATTATAACTACATTATTAAGTCTTTATTTCACTCATAGAATTAACAAAATCGTAAATAAGTAGTGTCAAACAAGCGTTAACCGACTGTTCTTGACAAAATCTGGAAAACCTAGAAATCGTCAAGAACAGTTCTTGACATCCGTTTGACCGACCTAGATCGTACTCGTTTGATGTTGATAAGTTGATCTGGTGATTGTTTTCTGTACCTTGACATACCTACTATACATTGGAACCTTAACATCACAGGAAACATGACAGGAAAATGTATAAAATTGAGCCACAAGGAGGTCACTTGTAACTGCCTAGGTTTCTAGGTTACCCAGAAAACCCAGCTGGCCTCTGGCAACGACTTTAGGGGCTTGTATCTTGCAGTCATGTGATTGTATGATATTGTTGATGATTGATTTGTGTAGTATTACATAAACACTACACGATCAATATTTAACATGTCCCATAATCATGACAGACAAAGAATTATAGTCGGTCAAAGTAGGTATCAAGTAGTCTGACTTGAAGCTCAAGAACACACCAAGAACACCTATAGCGAAGGGCCATTTAGCGACGGTTTCTATTTAATTTATTTTCTGATTTTCTGAAAATTAATTAAAAATAGAAAAAAATAGATTTTTATTATTAAAAATACAAAATAAATTCTGAAAAATTATTATAAATTTTAAAAAATAGTTTTTATTTATTTAGAGTATATTTAATAAATATTTAATATTTTTGTAATATAAATGGCATTTAATTTATTTAATTATAATATTAAATAAATGATTTAAAAATGATTTTTATACATGAAAAATCATGAAAAATAATATTATGGTAAAAGAAAATATTTTAAGTTATTTTTAATGACTTTTAATATTTTGTGATGAATTTCATTAATTAATAAATATTAATGATAATTAGTTTATTTAATAAATATATTAAATAAATTATTAAAAAATAGAATAAATGATTTAAAAATCATACAAAAATGATTTAAGTGTTATAAAAATATTTTAAGTTATAAAATATAACTTTTGATATTTGTCATGAAAATATTAATATTTTAATATTAATAGCAATTATCGAATAATGAATTTAATTGTTTAAAAATCATATAAAGGTGATTTTAAGGTATTAAAAATACTTTGTGATATTATAAATATATTATAATATTATGACATGTAGTTCATTAATATTTGATAATAAATAAATATTAATGATAATGTGATTATGTGGCATTTAATTCATTTAAATACGAGTTTAATGATTGAAAATTTATAATAAATGATAATAATTATGTGAAAATTATTATGAGACTTAGAAAAATATTTTGACTGATATTAAAATTATCTGAGTTATTTGTTAAGTGTTTAGTCAAAGTTAATTGAACTTAGACTCGATAAAAGTCCGACTAGACCGTCGGGATGTCAGTTTTGTGTCGGGTTCAACTCAGACTGCAATAGTTTGACTTGACACCGAGTCTTATATGTGTTATAGACAGATAGAGTTATGTGTTATGTGTTATGTATTTAGGTTACTCTTTGTATATCTATATATATAATAGTATTATACTGTGATGATATTATTCTAATATTGGAGATCTATATTGCTAATATTAGGTCTTCGGATAAAGCGATATAAATTGTGTAGCGGTAATCAACGGTTCTGGCAAGTTTGTTTTTACTTAACTCTAATAAGAGTTGTTTCATTCTGATAAGCTTATGGTTAATCATTGCTGGTTGCCATGAATTGTATTATGTACATATTGCATGTATAAGTCAGGTATGAAAGGCTGATCACCTTCATTACCAATTTATTCAGATATATTTGTTCATGTATAATACTTGTTCAGTCATAAAGTTTGTTCCTACTAATTCACAATTATATTATTAAATTATAGCCATCTTAATATTCAGGCTCTTTTAATCATAATATACCGTTATATTATTGAATTTAAACTTGCTGAGCAACTTTTATGCTCACCCTTGCTATATAATGATTTAACATTGTAGATTAAGGCAAAAACGTCGGATACAGGAAAAAGGGTTAAAGCCAAGTTCAGCTTGGGATAAAGTATGCAACTAATTTGTAATAGAAAAGTTTAATAAATATGTTATATGTCTGATAGTTTATGAATTGTGTATAAGTTAAGGTTACTCGACCTTGGGAAAATAGTGTGTAATATTTAATGTATAAACAATGTATGTTTATATCTTTCGTAATAGTTATAGAATGATTGTACCAGATCCGCGGTGATTCGGGACCCAGATTTGGGGCTTTCACAATTGGTATCAGAGCTGTTGGTAAAAAACCTTAGGTAGGGTTACCTGAGACTAATAACCGCAGTTATTAGGGTATGTACTAACTCAAATAGAGCTAGTGTGTCGGTATGATTCAAAGACGAATCTCGACAGGGTATAAGATACAGAGTTTCCTAACTCTGATAATAAAGTTGAACAGTAGTGGTGAATACATACAGTCTAAAAGACTAATAATATAGTGATAGGAGATCGTAAAACAAAACGATCATAGAATAGAAATGAATCGTAATATATACGATAAGATCACCCCGTGATCTGATAAAGTGTTATCAGGGAGAAGAATCAATCTAATGATTGAACAATTTTCGGCAAGAATGTTGTGTGACAGTTGTACTATGAATTGGTACAGATTCAGGAAAGGATTATGAATACGGATTAAATGAAATTCGTATTGAGAAGGGAGTAGGTTTAGGTGGGGATTCAATTGAGGACTCATGTCAGTAGCTCAGTTGTATGATTCCTTGTTATGGGCGGGGAATTATACTTGGTGTAAAAACCACTTAGTTTCTGGCACTGATAATTATTGAAATGTTTGTGTCGCGCTATTTGCATGTTAAGAGGGTGATTCCTTTCTCATGTGTATAACAGATAGATAGGTTATAGGTAGAGAATATAAGGTTAAGTACGAGTTCTTAAAACTTATACTTATGGTATGTTTGTGACCCAAAATTATATGAAATGTTTATGAACCCCTCAGTGAATGGACGCCAAAGCTCTGTCTAGGACAAGTTCTTAAACTCATATGATTGTGGCAAGTTCCTGAACTCATAAGTGTGGTAAGTTTGAAGAACTGGGTATAGTTTTGTGTGAATAGAGTATTAAGGATAATAGGAATAGATAGACTGTTTAAGCAAATGATTATTAGTGGAGACATATGTTTTCCAAAATTCCTAGCCATGCTAGACTTTGAATTTTTGGACATCAAGCTAAATACGCACTATGTACTTTTTTAAAAAAAAATATAGACTCGTAATCATTTTTGAAACGGTTTAAAGTATAGTCTATGCTACTTGTTTCAGCTAGACGAAGATGATTTGAAATATCAAAATTTATTTTATTTATCACTCATGTATCATGTAACCTGGTGCAGAGATGATAAAAAGGTGATAGAGTTATAAATACTGGAATACTTAGTGTGAATTCGATCTAAAAATCGTTGTTCCACTATTGTATGATGTGTTATGACAAAGTCATATAATGACGGCATCCTCAAACGGACTGTTAATACAGTACGACATCATGACGTCATTCTCAAAAATATTTTCAAAAATTTTAATTTGCCAACGGGGTTTGGCTACACCTAAATAATTCGATTGAATTGAATTATTGATATGAGTCTACGCTATTCAATTCAGCTAGACTAATGTTATAAAAACTCTAAGTGTTCATTGAAAGAAATTTTCCGAACCAAATTGTTTTGGTGCGGAATCCATTAAGACTAAGGTAGAAGTTTATGTGCCCAAGGCGAATACGAGAAACAGATCAGACCAGAAGTACTTTATAAGTACAGGGTATATCGGGCTAATTACCTAGTATGTCCGTAAATTAAGACAGTTAGCGGATGAATTTTCGTATAACCTTTGCGAAAATGACAGACAATAGTCTGTAAATCTCCTCAGCACAATTTCAAAATTTTTACAATTGTGGGAGGTGTATTGGGTAGCATGGGATGATGAGTATGAATAGTGTAAGGTGTATGGTGTGAGGTAAATTTCGGGGACGAAATTTTTAGAAGAAGGGGTGAATGTGACAACCTGAGGATTTAGAAAATTTAGAAAATTTTAATTAATTGATTTAAGGTTCAAAATTTGAACCTAGACACAAAATAAGTGAATGCGTTTGATATTTTTAAGAAGGAATTTTGAGGATTTCAAAATTCTTTGAAGGATTTAAGTGAATTATTCAGGATTAAGGGAATAAGCATTTTATGTTCTGTGTATATGTGTACAATATGTTGTTAAGGGTCAAGGGTTGACCAGGTAACTGATATCTGTATCAAACCCTATGTATATATTAAGAACGTCAACTTTCGGTTAAAAACCCTAGTGATTACAAAGAAACCTTAGAAACTGGTTCTGAATCCCTAATTTCGGTTTCGGGTATTTGAAACCCTAACTCGGAAGTTAGAAACCCTAAATTGGGAACTAAATGACATAAGTGTAAATAATTATAATATTAATTAGGGTAACGCTTAATTAATTAGCAAACCCTAATTTCACTTAAAAAAACATAATTTTGGGTTATAAACCCTAATGCACGATTATGAAACCTAATTGCTAAATTAATAATTTTAATTAGGAAATAATAATCCTAATTAGCAAGCTTGAGTAATGATTAGTAAATTTTAATATAATTAGAAAATCCTAATTATAATTTAGAAATTTTGATTTTCTATTTTAAAAACCGAAATTTGGAAATGCTAGAAATTAAATTACAAAAATGTAAGGGTTAAACCCTAAATCCTAAGGGTTCAAACCCTAAACCCAAGCCAAAACCCTAAACCCTAAGGGTTTGGCCATTTACTAGAATGCCATTAAAAATAAAAAGAAATGACCCATTTACCCCTTTTCTTACACATTAAGTAAAGGATATGTCCAAATCTTGGTGACTCGTCTATGTAGATATATAACATGTGCTCAAATCTATCCCAAATCTAATTTTTGGGCCACTTATACCCACTAGATACAATGAATCAAACAAATAAAAAAATTAAAGTAAGAAAACATTACTTATTTTCCTAAGCAAACTTGTCCATGTCTTTTCTCTCCCTATAATTCGAGATTTAGGAGGAGAGAGAGAGAAAAGATGAAGCATGATCAGTTCATATCAAGTTAAGAATAGAATCAAAGGGTTAGAATCAAAAATCAAGGCTTAAAGTGGTAAGAACCCTAAAATTTTGAAATCCTTTGATCTTATGTTGTTTAATGTTAGTTGTTGGTTAAATATGTGTTATAAGGTGTCAATTAGAGATCTGGGTTGTTAAATCATGGATCCATAACATCTAGATGCTCGAATCTAAAGTTTTGAAAAATCTGGAAATCTAGAAAAATGGTGTCGGATAGTCCAATGTCAGCGCCTCTAGATCCGTGTGTGTTTGATGTTTTCTGTGTTTTGTGGTATAGATTTGTAGTATGACATGTTATCTTTAATCTGCAACATAAATCATGGTAAGATCGGATCTAGATTTCGTGTTATGATCGGTCAAATAGCGTTGACCGATCACGGGAGTAAGCATCTGGATAAGTTTTTGAAGCCCCTGATCTTGCTTCTGTTAAGTTGTTTTAGTCATTTTGTTGTTTGAACGTTGTAGCTGGACATTATGACTACATTATTAAGTCTTTATTTCACTCATAGAATTAACAAAATCGTAAATAAGTAGGGTCAAACAAGCATTGACCGACTGTTCTTGACAAAATCTGGAAAACCTAGAAATCGTCAAGAACAGTTCCTGACATCCGTTTGACCGACCTAGATCGTACTCGTTTGATGTTGATAAGTTGATCTGGTGATTGTTTTCTGTACCTTGAGATACCTACTATACATTGGAACCTTAACATCACATGAAACATGACAGGAAAATGTATAAAATTGAGCCACAAGGAGGTCACTTGTAACTGCCTAGGTTTCTAGGTTACTCAGAAAACCCAGCAGGCCTCCGACAACGACTTTATGGGCTTGTATCTTGCAGTCATGTGATTGTATGATATTATTGATGACTGATTTGTGTAGTATTACATAAACACTACACGATCAATATTTAACATGTCCCATAATAATGACAGACAAAGAATTATAACCGGTCAAAGTAGGTATCAAGTAGTCTGACTTGAAGCTCAAGAACACACCAAGAACACCTATAGTGACGGGTCTGTCGCTATAGGGCCCTTTAGCGACGGTTTCAATTTAATTTATTTTCTGATTTTTTGAAAATTAATTAAAAATAGAAAAAAATATATTTTTATTATTAAAAATATAAAATAAATTCTGAAAAATTATTTTAAATTCTAAAAAATAGTTTTTAATTATTTAGAGTATATTTCATAAATATTTAATATTTTTGGAATATAAATGGCATTTAATTTAGTTAATTATAATATTAAATAAATGATTTAAAAATGATTTTTGTACATGAAAAATCATGAAAAATAATATTATGGTAAAAGAAAATATTTTAAGTTATTTTCAATGACTTTTAATATTTTGTGATGAATTTCATTAATTAATAAATATTAATGATAATTAATTTATTTAATAAATATATTAAATAAATTATGAAAAAATAGAATAAATGATTTAAAAATCATACAAAAATGATTTAAGTGTGATAAAAATATTTTAAGATATAAAATATAACTTTTGATATTTTGTCATGAAAATATTAATATTTTAATATTAACAGCAATTATCGGATAATGAATTTAATTGTTTAAAAATCATATAAAGGTGATTTTAAGGTATTTAAAATACTTTGTGATATTATAAATATATTATAATATTATGACATGTAGTTCATTAATATTTGATAATAAATAAATATTAATGATAATGGGATTATGTGGTATTTAATTCATTTAAATACGAGTTTAATGATTGAAAAATTATAATAAATGATAATAATTATGTGAAAATTATTATGAGACTTAGAAAAATATTTTGACTGATATTAAAATTATCTGAGTTATTTGTTAAGTGTTTAGCCAAAGTTAATTGAACTTAGACTAGAAAAAAGTCCGACTAGACCGTCGGGATGTCAGTTTTGTGTCGGGTTCAACTCAGACTATAATAGTTTGACTTGACATCGAGTCTTATGTGTGTTATAGACTGATAGAGTTATGTGTTATGTGTTATGCATTTAGGTTATTCTATGTATATCTATATATATAATAGTATTATACTGTGATGATATTATTCTAATATTGGAGATCTATATTGCTAATATTAGGTCTTCGGATAAAGCGATATAAATTGAGTAGCGGTAATCAACGGTTCATGCAAGTTTATTTTTATTTAACTCTACTAAGAGTTGTTTCATTCTCATAAGTTTATGGTTAATCATTACTGGTTGCCATGAATTGTATTCTGTACATATTGCATGTATAAATCAGGTATGAAAGGCTGATCACCTTCATTACCAATTGGTTCAGATATATTTGTTCATGTATAATACTTGTTCAGTCATAAAGTTTGTTCCTGCTAATTCATAATTATATTGTTAAATTATAGCCAGCTTATTATTCAGACTCTTTCAATCATAATATACCGTTATATTATTGAATTTAAACTTACTGGGCAACTTTCATGCTCACCCTTGCTATATCATGATTTAACATTACAGATTAAGGTGAAAACGTCGGATACAGAAAAAGAGTTAAAGCCGAGTTCAGCTTGGGATAAAGTGTGCAACTAATTTGTAATAGAATAGTTTAATAAATATGTTATATGCCTGATAGTTTATGAATTGTGTATAAGTTAAGGTTACTCGACCTTAGGAAAATAGTGTGTAATATTTAATGTATAAACAATTTATGTTTATATCTTTCGTAATAGTTATAGAATGATTGCACCAGATCCGCGGTGATTCGGGACCCAGATTTGGGGCTTTCACAGTTGGTATCAGAGCTGTTGGTTGTAAACCTTAAGTAGGGTTACCTGAGACTAATAACCGCAGTGATTAGGGTATGTACTAACTAAAATAGAGTTAGTGTGTCGGTATGATTCAAAGACGAATCTCGACAGGGTATAAGATATAGAGTTTTCTAACTCTGATAATAAAGTTGAGCAGTAGTGGTGAATACATAGAGTCTAAAAGACTAATAATACAGTGATAGGAGATCGTAAAACAAAACGATCATAGAATAGAAATGAATCGTAATATATATGATAAGATCACCCTTTGATCTGATAAAGTGATAGCAGGGAGAAGAATCAATCTAATGATTGAACATTTTAGGGTAAGAATGTTGTGTGACAGTTGTACTATGAATTGGTACAGATTCAGGAAAGGATTATGAATACGGATTAAATAAAATTCGTATTGAGAAGGGAGTAGGTTTAGGTGGGGATTCAATTAAGGACTCATGTCAGTAGCTGAGTTGTATGATTCCTTGTTATGGACGGGGAATTATACTTGGTGTAAAAACCACTTAGTTTCTGGCACTGATAATCATTGAAATGTTTGTGTCGCGCTATTTGCTATATGCATGTTAAGAGGGTGATTCCTTTCTCATGTGTATAACAGATAGATAGGTTATAGGTAAAGAATATAAGGTTAAGTACGAGTTCTTAAAACTCATACTTATGGTATGTTTGTGACTCATAATTATATGAAATGTTTATGAACCCCTCAGCGAATGGACGCCAAAGGTCTGTATAGGACAAGTTCTTAAACTCATATGATTGTGTCAAGTTCCTGAACTCATAAGTGTGGTAAGTTTGACGAACTGGGTATAGTTTTGTGTGAATGAAGTATTAAGGATAATAGGAATAGATAGACTGTTTAAGCAAATGATTATTAGTGGAGACATAGGTTTTCCAAAATTCCTAGCCATGCTAGACTTTGAATTTTTGGACATCAAGCTAAATACGCACTATGTACTTTTTAAAAAAAATTGTAGACTCGTAATCATTTTTGAAACGGTTTAAAGTATAGTCTATGCTACTTGTTTCAGCTAGACGAAGATGATTTGAAATATCAAAATTTATTTTATTTATCACTCATGTACCATGTAACCTGGTGCAGAGATGATAAAAAGGTGATAGAGTTATAAATACAGGAATACTTAGTGTGAATTCGATCTAAAAATCATTGTTCCACTATTGTATGATGTGTTATGACAAAGTCATATAATGACGGCATCCTCAAACGGACTGTTAATATAGTACGACATCATGACGTCATTCTCAAAAATATTTTCAAAAAATTTAATTTGCCAACGGGGTTTGACTACACCTAAATAATTCGATTGAATTGAATTATTGATATGAGTCTACGCTATTCAATTCAGCTAGACTAATGTTATAAAAACTGTTCATTGAAAGAAATTTCCCGAACCAAATTGTTTTGGTGCGAAATCCATTATGACTAAGGTAGAAATTTATGTGCCCAAGGCGAATACGAGAAACAGATCAGACCAGAAGTAATTTATAAGTACAGGGCATATCGGGCTAATTACCCACTATGTCCGTAAGTTAAGACGGTTAGCGGATGAATTTCCATATAACCTTTGCGAAAATGACAGACAATAGTCTGTAAAACTCCTTAGCACTATTTCAAAATTTTTACAATTGTGGGAGGTGTATTGGGTAGCATGGGATGATGAGTATGAATGGTGTAAGGTGTATGGTGTGAGGTAAATTTTGGGGACGAAATTTTTAGAAGAAGGGGTGAATGTGACAACCCGAGAATTTAGAAAATTTAGAAAATTTTAATTAATTGATTTAAGGTTCAAAATTTGAACCTAGACATAAAATAAGTGTATGCGTTTGATATTTTTAAGAAGGAATTTTGAGGATTTCAAAATTCTGTGAAGGATTTAAGTCAATTATTCAGGATTAAGGGAATAAGTGTTTATGTTCTGTGTATATGTGTACAATATGCGGTTAAGGGTCAAGGGTTGACCAGGTAACCGATATCTGTATCAAACCCTAAGTATATATTAAGAACGTCAACGTTCGGTTAAAAACCCTAGCGATTACCAAGAAACCCTAGAAACTGGTTCTGAAACCCTAATTTCGGTTTCGGGTATTTGAAACCCTAATTCGGAAGTTGGAAACCCTAAATTGGGAACTTAATGACATAAGTGTAAATAATTATAATATTAATTAGGGTAACGCTTAATTAATTAGCAAACCCTAATTTCACTTTTAAAAAATAACCTAATTTTGGGTTATAAACCCTAATGCACGATTATGAAACCTAATTGATAAATTAGCAATTTTAATTAGGAAATAATAATCCTAAATAGCAAGCTTGAGTAATGATTAGCAAATTTTAATATAATTAGAAAATCCTAATTATAATTTAGAAATATTAATTTTCTATTTTGAAAATCGAAATTCGGAAATGCTAGAAATTAAATTACAAAAATATAAGGGTTAAACCCTAAACCGTAAACCCCAAGGGTTCAAACCCTAAACCCTAGCCCAAACCCTAAACCCTGAGGGTTTGGCCATTTACTAGAATGCCATTAAAAATAAAAAGGAAATGACTCATTTACCCCCTTTCTTACACATGAAGTAAAGGGTATGTCCAAATCTTGGTGACTCGTCTATGTAGATATGCAACATGTGCTCAAATCTATCCCAAATCTGATTTTTGGGCCACCTATACCCACTAGATACAATGAATCAAAAAAAAAATTTAAAAATTAAAGTAAGAAAACATTACTTATTTTCCTAAGCAAACTTGTCCATGTCTTTTCTCTCACTATAATTCGAGATTTAGGAGGAGAGAGAGAGAGAAAAGATGAAGCATGATCAGTTCATATCAAGTTAAGAACAGAATCAAAGGGTCAAAATCAATAATCAAGGCTCAAAGTGGTAAGAACCCTAAAATTTTGAAATCCTTTGATTTTATGTTGTTTAATGTTAGTTGTTGGTTAAATATATGTTATAAGGTGTCAACTAGAGATCTGGGTTGTTGAATTGTGGATCTATAACATCTAGATGCTCGATTCTAAAGTTTTGAAAAATCTGGAAATCCAGAAAAATGGTGTCTGACAGTCCAATGTCAGGGCCTCTAGATCCGTGTGTGTTTGATGTTTTCAGTGTTTTGTGATATAGATTTGTAGTATGACATGTTATCTTTAATCTGCAACTTGAATCATGGTCATATCGGATCTAGATTTCATGTTATGATCGGTTAAATAGCGTTGACCGATCACGGGAGTAAGCATCTGGGCAACCCAGAAATTTTCCATGCGGTCTGACAAGTTTTTGAAGCCCTTGATCTTGCTTCTGTTAAGTTGTTTCAGTCATTTTGTTGTTTGAACGTTGTAGCTGGACATTATGACTACATTATTAAGTCTTTATTTCACTCATAGAATTAACAGAATCGTAAATAAGTAGGGTCAAACAAGCGTTGACCGATTGTTCTTGACAAAATCTGGAAAACCTAGAAATCGTCAAGAACAGTTCCTGACATCCGTTTGACATACCTAGATCGTACTCGTTTGATGTTGATAAGTTGATCTGGTGATTGTTTTCTGTACCTTGACATACATACTATACATTGGAACCTTAACAACACAGGAAACATGACAGGAAAATGTATAAAATTGAGCCACAAGGAGGTCACTTATAACTGCCTGGGTTTCTGGGTTACCCAGAAAACCCAACAGGCCTCTGACAACGACTTTAGGGGCTTGTATCTTGTAGTCATGTGATTGTATGATATTGTTGATGATAGATTTGTGTAGTATTACTTAAACACTACACGATCAATATTTAACATGTCCCATAATCATGACAGACAAAGAATTATAGACGGTCAAAGTAGGTACCATGTAGTCTGACTTGAAGTTCAAGAATACACCAAGAACACCTATATTGATGGGTCTGTCGCTATAGGGTCCTTTAGCGACGGTTTCTATTTAATTTATTTTCTGATTTCCTAGGAATTAATTAAAAATAGAAAAAAATAGATTTTTATTATTAAAAATAAAAAATAAATTCTAAAAAATTATTTTAAATTCTAAAAAATAGTTTTTAATTATTTAGAGTATATTTCATAAATATTTAATATTTTTGGAAAATAAATTGTATTTAATTTATTTAATTATAATATTAAATAAATGATTTAAAAATGATTTTTATACATGAAAAATTATGAAAAATAATAATATGGTAAAAGAAAATATTTTAAGTTATTTTCAATGACTTTTAATATTTTGTGATGAATTTCATTAATTAATAAATAATAATGATAATTATTTTATTTAATAAATATATTAAATAAATTATGAAAAAATAGAATAAACGATTTAAAAATCATATAAAAATGATTTAAGTGTTATAAAAATATTTTAAGTTATAAAATATAACTTTTGATATTTTGTCAAGAAAATATTAATATTTTAATATTAACAACAATTATCAGATAATGAATTTAATTGTTTAAAAATCATATAAAGGTGATTTTAAGGTATTAAAAATACTTTGTGATATTATAAATATATTATAATATTATGATATGTAGTTCATTAATATTTGATAATAAATAAATATTAACGATAATGGGATTATGTGGTATTTAATTCATTGAAATACGAGTTTAATGATTAAAAAATTATAATAAATGATAATAATTATGTGAAAATTATTATGAGACTTAGAAAAATATTTTGACTGATATTAAAATTATCTGAGTTATTTGCTAAGTGTTTACTCAAAGTTAATTGAACTTAGACTCGATAAAAGTTTGACTAGACCGTCGGGATGTCAGTTTTGTGTCGGGTTCAACTCAGATTGCAATAGTTTGACTTGACACCGAGTCTTATGTGTGTTATAGACTGATAGAGTTATATGTTATGTGTTATGTGTTTAGGTTATTTTATATATATATATATATATATATATATATATTATAATGTGATGATTGTCGACGTTGGGATTTTTTAATTGTCCCTTTCCGTTACTTGTTCTTTGGTGTTCTCATTTTTGGTGAGATTTGTTTAAAAAAACAAGTAAAAAAGGTTCGACATGTATAATGTCGATGATGGACTGTTAAGAGTCGCCAGTTGGTTTTTTAAATGGTTGTACCAACACAGCCGAGAAAAGGTTTGCACATTGACCCAGTGATGTGACACTGCTAAACGGGTCAGTGAAACCGAGATTCATTAGGGTCCGGGGACTTGGTTATGCGGAGGGAAGGTGTTAAGCACCCCCCGACATCCGTGTTACCACGGTGACCGCCTTTTTTTAAGAAACTATTATCTGAATGTGTGTTTATGGGTCAATGTTCTGTTATTTGGAAGTAGTGCGAGGCCTCGTTCGCACCTATATACACATGGTTTGAATTTATGTAAAAATTCAATTTTAGCAAGATATGGCAGTGATGTTTTATAAAAGAGGTTTTTCAAAACCTGATGTTCAATAGTAATTGAGATCTTTTACACTCCCATTTTATTCCGTATTCGGCTGGATTGATTTTATTTGACAGATGTGAGGCATCCGTACGAAAATAATGTACAAAAAGGTGCTGAATTTCTCGTGGGTATGTAAACCATCTGAGGAAATTCAGACACCGCAGAATAATTTACAAGTTACTTACAGTAGAAAATGTCCATCACGGGAACCAAATCTAGATCCAATGGGATGAATCTGTGATCACATGATTCCTAGGCGCACAAAATATTGCAATTTATATGAAAGCAGTAAGCATGTATATATATAAAAGCTGTAAATATATATATATATATATATATATATATATATATATATATATATATATATATATATATATATATATATTAAAGCTGTAAACGCACCGGATATAAAATCCAAGCTCACCGAACAAAGTTCGATAGCAGTTAATATATATAATTATATATATAAGAAAGCCATTAAACGCACCAGACATAAGTCTAGGCTCATCGAACAGAGTTTGACACGCAGTTCATATATATAAATGTGTATATATATATATATATATATATATATATATATATATATATAGCAATTAAACGCTCTAGACCGAAGTCTAGGCTCAATCGAGGCATAACTCGATAATGTTAGTCCATATATATAAATATATATGTATATACAAACTAAAAATAAACCACGGACCGAAGTCCGGGCAAAAGTGTGCAACATGACTCTCAACGTGTAGAAGGGTGTGTGCAAAGATGAAGAGAAAAACTTTAAAATGTGAATGAAGGCTTACAGTGGGCTGTCAAAGAAGACTTTAATATTTTTAAAGTGGGTAAACACGGGCTTTTGTAGGTACAAAATAAGCTATATGTGAGCTCACAAGTGTTTAAAATGAGAAAACACTCAGTTTGGGGTGAGTATAGAGTAAATTGGGCAGGGCTTCCTCGTCGTTTTATCTTACAAAATGGCCACCCCAAGCCCTTTATTTATAGAGGGTGGAACCGCAGGTGTACCTGCGGCAACATGGGTGGGCCCGAGTTTTTTGGCTCGGGTCGTCTCGAAGTACGTGCACTCGGGCACTCTAATGTCTACTCGAACTTTTAGAAGTGCAATCCGGGCATCCGTTTGAGGTATACAGGACCTATTTCGGACCGCCGTTGTCGAGTGTTGTATGATGGCATGGGATTAGAGTTTGTGCGAAGTCATTGAAGATGGGACGGTGCCCTCCAGTCTTCAAGCTTCAACTTTCATCTGTTACCCCGCACAATAGTCACTCGGGATTGGTAAGTCTTGTGGGACACTGTTGCGTAGATATGTTGAGGCGACGTGGCGTGACATCATGTTGGTTAGATGACGATGTTTTCCCTCACCGGTGTTATCGCTGGATTGGGCTGATAAAGCAGACGTTGCTCAGCTTCGCTGAGATTTTACTGCTGTAATTTGTTGAAGGTCCTCATTGTCATCCTTGAGGTGTGTCTGTCTTCCCGATGTTATCGTCGGGCTGGTACAGTGGATCACATTATGAGCGCCGAGATTGAAGCTGGTCGCACTTGTAACAAGCATTTTCGGGGTTATCGCCGAAATTGCATTCCTTGGGGTTATCACCAAGGTTAGTGGCTATTTCCATGGTTGGGACTGAGACTGGATACCTCGGGGTTATCTCCGAGAATAATCGGTCTTCTCCGGTGTGTGTTCTGGTATTGTATCTACATGCCCCGGGTTATTTCTGAGATTATTACTCCCAGATTGCTATTCGGGGTTAATGCTGAACTTCCGATAGTATCCGGCATGGATATGGATCGTCTTTCAAGGTTCCCTCTTAAAAGACGAATCTGCTCTCCTGCAATGTTAGTGACAGGTGTACAAAAAATTTCGAGTGTCTACAGATGACCCTCTTTATCATACTCATGCATGGCGATGTATGGGTAGGATAAAGAATCCTAGACACTTAAAATACAACAAGATAAACATGATACAATGGATAGCAACACGATGCACATGTATGATGTATGTGTACGGGGTTGTGGCCCAACATGCTGGGGATGATTGTTGGCTCCCTATTGCTTCAACTGGGGATTGTCAATGATGACCAGATTCGATATGTAATCCGAATCTGTTAGGATGTTGATATTGGAGTTTTCACCACCTTCCTGGATAATGAATTGATCATGCAGATGTACCTCTTATGTGTAAGAGATCTCTGGGGATAAAGCTTGATCCGTTTGAGGATGTGTATAACATATTACATCATCTATCCTCTTTCATGACATTGACCTCTTCTGGTTAGTATCGCCAGAATATGCCAAGATTCTGTTGGGTTTACTGCCAACAACAAATGCTGTCAGGGATGCCTAACCTTCGTTGACGTGTACTTCACTAACATGTGAATCAACGGCTGAAAAATCCAGTAGGATATACTGTCAAGGCTGCTTGACCTTCGCTGACGTGTGAATCAACGGAACATCGCATTGTGACCCCCACCAGGGATCTGAGCGGTCGGGTGTGAAAACCTCGAATAGCGTTAGAGCTCTGATAGGTTTAAATCGCTATCGGCTGTAATAATGTCAAGGCTGCTTGACCTTCATTGTTTTGTGTGTCAACGAATGAGCATGCATTATAACCCCTGCCGGGGATCTCACGTTGTAACCCCCGTCGGGGATCTCACGTTGTAACCCTCGTCGGGGATCTCACATCCCGTAGTTAGCGGCATCGGACCTGCATAAGGTATTGCCGTATGTGATTCATGACAACTAAGATCATTGGCAGGGTATACCTCATGTTCAGGTGACTACTAATGAGTGATGTGCATGTTCAAAGCCTCATTTGAGAAAACCAGGATTGTATGTTGTTTTGCTCAATCGCGTGGCATTTTCATTCTCGATTTGAGCTTTCTAATTTGTAAGAACTCCTTTGCAACTTGAACTGGACCGAGCCGGAGGGATGGGATCTGTATGGGAGTGCCGCAGGTGCACCTGCTGCAGCCGCAGATGGGCCTGTGGCCAACCGTGGATGATATAATCCAGCATGTTGGTCTCACAAGTCACTTTCAACTTGCTTCGCATAGAGAAAACCGCGACCCATCTTCAGATCTGCTGAGTTCGGGCTGCTTTCTGTAAATTCTATCACCGTACGAGTGTTCTACACTATCTTGGTAACATATGCATGTATTTTATGTGACGCCCCCAGAATAGGTATACAACACCCATTCTGAGTCGCCAAATACATGGTATAGAAAGCAAACTACAACTTCAATAATACAATTGTCGTGCAAAATACGACAACACATACTGTGAGTTTAAATACAAATATTGTCTTCTAGACAATATCCACACTCAAATAAATCCTCATTACAATTATTCAAACACTATTTTACAGAAATAGTGAGGACTGCTAATACATCTTTCTAAAACCATCACTCCATACCCCGACTAGATCCTGCTATGTTCTCACCTCCTGAGAAGAAAAATGGAACAAAAAGGAAAAGGGTGAGCTCAACTAGCCCAGTAAAGAATATTATGACTAAGATAATATACAACAAATTATCGTTAGTCTTCAACAGGGAAAAATCTGATAAAATATAATCGACAACAAGTTTTAGATCAACAACTGCAGCGGAAACAGCAAACCATTAGAAGAGTCAAGTAGAGAAAGAATTCTACTATCTTCTAAGATTTAAAAGTCCATCATCAATATTTTATCCCTGTAACATCAATTAATAATCATCTTTAACCAAATATTCATCTTTGCACTACAGGCCAAAGATATTCATTTGTATCATCAGTCGGTCATGTTCATCTCAACACCTGTTCATCTTTGCACTACAGGCCAAAGATATTCATCAAGTAATTATACATCTTTGCACTACAGGCCAAAGATATTCAGTAATATCATCATTTAGGACTGAGGATGATGAAAAATATCTTAAAGAGAACGAATCCAATGAGACAGAAGGACAAATAGTAGGGATTCGTATAACAGTTTATCCAAGATCAATAATACTTCATAATAATCAATTGTGAAGCAGAATTCAAAAATAAAGATCAAAACATGGATACAATCAAAGATAGTAACCATAATAGACATCTTGGACAAAAAGGAAAAATTTTATTTTTCGGTGAATAGTGCCGTATTCGTGAATAGTGCCGTATACGTGAATAGTGCCGTATACGTGAATAGTAACCCCGACACAAAAAGTTCCAAATTTGATAAAAACTCATATCAATATTTTAGCATAATGATATTGAAGAAAATAATATCATTAAGAAGAAAATAATATCCCTTACCTCAAAATATCAGTACTTCTGGTCGGAATACCGGTATAAGGCTGAAAGAAACTTGCTCTGATGAATAGAAACTCTCAAAGTATCTAAATACTCACAAAATACACTCAATAATCTAGAGAGAGAAAGAGAGAAAACTTGTTTCTGGTGTGATTTTCAATTCTAACTTAGCCCTCTATTTATAGGAAAATTTTGGTAGGTTTGACCTGCAACCTGATGGCTTTACCTGCTACTATTCCCACCCACCACATTTGAAATATAATTCAGCACATTTCTTCACCAACCACAAGTGGGGCCCACCAATTCTAGAATTTTCCACCAAAATGATAAACTCCGAAAATTCAACAATTTCTGAACCAGTCATCTTGTAAAATTCGTAATAAATCATACGTTCATTTTTAACGGTTCAAAATTTGTGGACATATACTCAACTTATATATGTATAACATATCCAAAAATTACCACGATCCAACGGTCGGATTAAAAATTATAACCCCCGCAAACTATCTCAAAAACCCTGATTTTTAATACCTCCATTCCGACAAAAATACTGACAAAAACCTCAACATTAACTCCTTCATTTTTAACCACAAAAATATATCCCTCATTTATATCCACATAAAATAAATATTTCCTTATCATATGAATCAATAATTAATTATTCACAAATAATATTACAGAATCACATTTATGACAACCAGGCCGTTCCCAGGAAAGAGGGGGCTTTCCAATAAGGATTTCTCCTTACTGGCGCGCAATTAGATGACCAAACCTCTCCTTAGACAGAACTTTCTAGACATTGCCAATAATGTTATCTAATAATATTATTCAAATAATATGAATTATTGATCTGAAAATACTGTGCAGCAACAATTATTGAAACAACAATAATATAAAATATCAACGCAGCAATTATTGAATCAATAAAATAAAATATTGAATAATAACTACTGTAACAATTATTGAGTAGTGCCTTCTTACGTAAGAATCAATAATTGGTGCAATACCGTGTGCTACTGTATTTTAACCACCGGGTATTCCAACAGTATTAACGGTAACAACTACGCCGTTATTTATAAACAACTTATACTTGTCGTTTTCTTCATCCAATCGCTTTCCGTTATGGGGCCCACACAAGGCTGCGTCGTCGTACGAATATTCCCCGACAGCAAGAATATTCCACGACCAACCGAATATTCACCGACCAAAAATAAATATTTTATAACCACTTGCTTATTTTGCAAAATTTGCACATTTCACCCATAACCAAAGTATTATATCAAATTAACCCCTTATTATTCACAATAATATTTAGAGAAAATTTGATTTTATTCATTAATAAGTTGGGGTCTTACAACCTCCCCTCCTTATGAAATTTCGTCCTCGAAATTGACGTACGTACCTGATGTTTCAAAAAGGTGAGGATACCTCGCTTTCATTTCTGATTCCAACTCCCAGGTCATTTCTTCAATAGCATGGTTTCTCCACAAAACCTTAACTTGTGGTATAACCTTCGTGCGTAGGACATGCTCTTTCCTATCCAAGATCTTAACAGGTACCTCCTCGTACGTTAAATCTTCAGCTATCTCGTCTGGTTCTAACTCAATAATGTGGTTCGGGTCTTTAACATATTTACGAAGCATAGATATGTGAAAAACATTATGAACACGAGACATGCTTGGAGGTAATGCGAGTCTATATGCCACATTTCCTATTCGCTCAAGAATCTCAAATGGACCAACAAATCTTGGATTGAGCTTTCCTCTCTTCCCAAATCTTGTAACTCCCTTCCATGGTGCAACACGTAACAATACATGATCCCCAATATTAAATTCCACGTCCTTCCGATGAAGATCCGCATAACTCTTTTGTCGATCCTGTGCCGTTTGTATACGTTGTCGAATCGTTTGGATCTTCTCTGTAGTAATGCGTACCAATTCTGGTCCCAACAATGTTGCTTCACCCACCTCGTCCCAGCATACTGGAGAACGACATTTTCTTCCATACAACGCCTCAAATGGAGCCATACCTATGCTCGCCTGATAACTGTTGTTGTAGGAGAATTCCACCAATGGTAGGTACTTATCCCAACTCCCTTTGAGATCTAAGACACAAAGTCTTAATAGATCTTCAAGAGTTTGAATAGTCCTCTCTGATTGTCCGTCCGTTTGAGGATGGTATGCTGAACTGAATCGTAAATCCGTGCCCATAGCTTTCTGCAAGCTAACCCAAAATCGTGAAGTGAATCTTGGGTCACGATCCGAAACTATGGATACTGGCATGCCATGCAATCTCACAATCTCGTTCACGTACATACTAGCAAGACGTTCAAGGGAATAAGTCTCACGTATCGGCAAGAAATGAGCGGACTTGGTTAATCTATCAACAATAACCCAAATCGCATCTATGCCTTGAGAAACCTTGGGAAGACCTGTAACAAAATCCATAGTAATGTGTTCCCACTTCCATTTCGGAATCTCAAGTGGTTGCAATGGACCCTTTGGTACTTGATGCTCCGCTTTTACACGTTGACAAGTTAAACATCTCGAGATAAACTCCGCGATCTCTCTTTTCATATTGCTCCACCAAAATGTATGTCGAAGATCGTGATACATTTTGGTACTCCCAGGATGGATTGCAAACGGTGTGTTGTGTGCCTCCATCATTATTCTATGCTTCAAGTCAAAATCGTTAGGAACACAAAGTCTGGAGTTGACTCGAAGTATTCCTTCTTCATCGATTCTTGCTTCTGGAATAGCACCTTCTTGCACTTTCTTCTTCATACGCATCAGCTCTATATCCGTAGCTTGAGCAGCTTTAACTTTATCGATTAAAGTCGGTTCTACTCGTATATTTGATATCATCATGTGGGTACTTGGAGCCTTCATCTCTATCTCCATCCTTTGCAAGTCATACAAAATGGGCCTTTGTGTTAAAAACATTGCACTCGTACCCGCATATGATCTTCTACTCAATGCGTCAGCTACTACGTTTGCTTTTCCAGGATGGTATTGGATGGTATGATCGTAATCTTTCAACAGCTCAAGCCAACGTCGTTGCCGCATGTTGAGTTCCTTTTGGGTGAAGAAATATTTGAGGCTTTTATGATCTGTATAGATCTCCACTTTCTCCCCATACAGGTAGTGTCTCCAGATCTTCAACGCAAAAACGACTGCTGCCAACTCCAAATCATGAGTAGGATAATTCCTCTCATATTCTTTGAGTTGTCGTGAGGCATAGGCTATGACTTTCCCATGTTGCATGAGAACACATCCTAACCCTTTGCCTGAAGCATCGCTGTAGATAACAAATCCATCCGAACCAGATGGTATTGTCAAAACAGGTGCCGAAATGAGTCTCCTCTTGAGTTCTTGGAAACTCTTCTCGCATTCCTCACTCCATACGAATTTTGTATCTTTCCGAGTCAGCTGAGTTAACGGAGTAGCGATTCGAGAAAATCCTTCCACAAATCTCCGATAATAACCAGCTAAGCCCAGAAAGCTACGTACTTCGGTTACCGACTTCGGTTGCTCCCAACTTTGTATGGCTTCAATCTTCGCCGGGTCGACAGATACTCCATGTTTTGACACCACGTGCCCAAGGAATGCTACTTCCTCAAGCCAGAACTCGCATTTCTTCAGTTTGGCATATAGCTTGTTTTCACGAAGCCTTTGCAGTACCAGCTTCAAATGGCGCTCATGATCTTCACGGCTTTTGGAATAGATGAGGATGTCATCAATAAAGACAACAACGAACTGATCCAAATATTCTTTGAATACACGGTTCATCATATCCATGAAGGCAGCAGGAGCATTAGTCAATCCAAAAGACATTACTAAGAATTCATAATGCCCGTACCGAGTTCTGAAGGCAGTCTTTGGAATATCCTCAGTTTTAATCTTCAGCTGATGATATCCAGAACGAAGATCGATCTTTGAAAAGAATTGTGCTCCTTGCAACTGGTCAAACAGGTCATCAATGCGAGGTAGCGGATACCTATTCTTGATGGTGACATGGTTCAATTCTCGATAGTCAATACAAAGTCGCATACTCCCGTCTTTCTTCTTTACGAATAAAACAGGAGCACCCCAAGGAGACGTACTAGGACGAATAAAACCGATGTCCAACAACTCCTGTAGTTGGACTTTTAACTCCTGAAGTTCAATAGGAGCCATTCGATATGGGGTTTTAGAAATGGGCTTTGTACCGGGTTCAAGGTCAATAAAGAATTCAATTTCTCGTTCCGGGGGTAGACCGGGAAGTTCTTCAGGAAATACATCGGAAAATTCTCTAACAATAGAAATATTATTCAAATCTGACTTGTCTTTGTTCAAATCCATAACATGGGCTAAGAAAGCTTGACATCCGTTTTTTAATAAACGAATAGCTTTGTGGCTTGATATGACAGTGACTGATTTTAGTGGTTTAGTAGTTTGAATTCGTATGACAGGTTGGTTAGGAATATGAAAACTAACAACCTTACGAAAACAATCAATTTTAGCATGATGAGTGGTTAACCAATCAATTCCTAAAATCACATCAAAAGCAAGTATCTTTAAAGAGATAAGATCAACAGGTAATGTGATAGTGCCAACTTGGATCATGCAAGATTTATAAACTGTAGATGTAACGAAGGTTTCACCCAACGGAGTTTCAACAGATAAGTTAAAGTCCAATTTCTCCGGAGTCAAGTTTAAACGTTGAGCACAAGCAGGAGAGATAAAAGAATGGGTAGAACCGGTATCTAGTAAAGTATAAACTTCGCAAGAATTCAAGATTAGCTTACCCGTGATCACCTCGTTCGGGTTTCTCGCGTTTTGGCCAGTAACGACAAACGCCCTTCCAGGAACCGCTGATTTCGACTTATCCGGGATAACTTTTGGAGTCACCATCCCCGCTGAACTTGGTTTTGCTACAGAACACTCTCGAGCTATATGACCTTCCTTTCCACAGTTATAACATACCTTGGATTGTTGTGGGCAGTTTGGGCTGATATGTCCCTCTTTCCCACATTTGTAACATACGACCGGTGGTCGTTCTCCTCCCCTAGAAACAGTTGATGTTTGTGCTGACGTCTTCACGTTATCATTGTTGTACCTTCTCTTCTTGAAATCTCCTCCCGACTCGCTCCTTCTATTATCACGACCACGATTACCACCAGAGTGGTTACCGCTTTTGTCCGAATGTTTTCCTCCCTGCTGGTTTTCATTGCTTCGATGACTGCCGCCACCGGTATGACCCTGGTTGTGGTCCCTCGGTTGCACATACTCATTATCTCGCTCTAATAATTGAGCCCTGTTTACAACATCTGAATATAAAGAAAATTTATGAGAGATAAGATATTGCCGAATCTCGGGTTTTAGACCTCTCAGAAACATCCTTGTCATTCGTTCCTCATTTTCGACCAAATGAGGTGCAAACCTGGATAACTCTGCAAACTTCGCCTCGTACTGGGACACCGTCATGTTGTTTTGTTCCAGTCTAATAAACTCAACCTCCTTCATATGACGAATACTTTCAGGAAAGTACTTGTCATTGAACAGTTTTTGAAATGTTTCCCAGGACATGTTGAGTGCGTCAGGCTGGGTACGCTTCACAGACTCCCACCAGTAGTCTGCCTCACCGCGGAACATAAATGTGGCGAATGGAACCTTCTGTTCCTCCGTGCATCCCAAGACATCAAATATCTTGGTAATTTGCTTGACCCACGTTTCCGCCATGATCGGATCCGGCTTTCCCTTAAATTCTGGTGGTCCCAATTCTTTGAACTGCTTAGCTGTGACAAACCGCGCGTTGTTATCATTTCCACCCGTATTCTGCACACGAGTCTCCCTCGTCTGATTTTGCATGAACTGCAAAAAGCTCCTAAACATTCCATCATTCATCGTTTGCTCGGTAACGTTGTTTACAGGAGGAATATTGCCTTCCTGTTGCACGTTCCCCTGGGTAGTGATCAAAGGTGTCTCCACGGTCTGATTTACTCCATTATTAACGTTCTCAGCTGCCATTCTTAAATACTGCCATAAAACAAGGGTTAATAGTCATGTCATATATTATCCCTATACTCTGACCGACCAAATAAACACCAAATAAACTTAGTCAGGTCATACTAGCGAAGGAATTCCCCGTCTCTCCCCTCCTAGTTCTTGTCTCACATCTCAGCCAGGGATCATATCCCTAAGCTCTGATACCAACTGTGACGCCCCCAGAATAGGTATACAACACCCATTCTGAGTCGCCAAATACATGGTACAGAAAGCAAACTACAACTTCAATAATACAATTGTCGTGCAAAATACGACAACACATACTGTGAGTTTAAATACAAATATTGTCTTCTAGACAATATCCACACTCAAATAAATCCTCATTACAATTATTCAAACACTATTTTACAGAAATAGTGAGGACTGCTAATACATCTTTCTAGAACCATCACTCCATACCCCGACTAGATCCTGCTATGTTCTCACCTCCTGAGAAGAAAAATGGAACAAAAAGGAAAAGGGTGAGCTCAACTAGCCCAGTAAAGAATATTATGACTAAGATAATATACAACAAATTATCGTTAGTCTTCAACAGGGAAAAATCTGATAAAATATAATCGACAACAAGTTTTAGATCAACAACTGCAGCGGAAACAGCAAACCATTAGAAGAGTCAAGTAGAGAAAGAATTCTACTATCTTCTAAGATTTAAAAGTCCATCATCAATATTTTATCCCTGTAACATCAATTAATAATCATCTTTAACCAAATATTCATCTTTGCACTACAGGCCAAAGATATTCATTTGTATCATCAGTCGGTCATGTTCATCTCAACACCTGTTCATCTTTGCACTACAGGCCAAAGATATTCATCAAGTAATTATACATCTTTGCACTACAGGCCAAAGATATTCAGTAATATCATCATTTAGGACTGAGGATGATGAAAAATATCTTAAAGAGAACGAATCCAATGAGACAGAAGGACAAATAGTAGGGATTCGTATAACAGTTTATCCAAGATCAATAATACTTCATAATAATCAATTGTGAAGCAGAATTCAAAAATAAAGATCAAAACATGGATACAATCAAAGATAGTAACCATAATAGACATCTTGGACAAAAAGGAAAAATTTTATTTTTCGGTGAATAGTGCCGTATTCGTGAATAGTGCCGTATACGTGAATAGTGCCGTATACGTGAATAGTAACCCCCGACACAAAAAGTTCCAAATTTGATAAAAACTCATATCAATATTTTAGCATAATGATATTGAAGAAAATAATATCATTAAGAAGAAAATAATATCCCTTACCTCAAAATATCAGTACTTCTGGTCGGAATACCGGTATAAGGCTGAAAGAAACTTGCTCTGATGAATAGAAACTCTCAAAGTATCTAAATACTCACAAAATACACTCAATAATCTAGAGAGAGAAAGAGAGAAAACTTGTTTCTGGTGTGATTTTCAATTCTAACTTAGCCCTCTATTTATAGGAAAATTTTGGTAGGTTTGACCTGCAACCTGATGGCTTTACCTGCTACTATTCCCACCCACCACATTTGAAATATAATTCAGCACATTTCTTCACCAACCACAAGTGGGGCCCACCAATTCTAGAATTTTCCACCAAAATGATAAACTCCGAAAATTCAACAATTTCTGAACCAGTCATCTTGTAAAATTCGTAATAAATCATACGTTCATTTTTAACGGTTCAAAATTTGTGGACATATACTCAACTTATATATGTATAACATATCCAAAAATTACCACGATCCAACGGTCGGATTAAAAATTATAACCCCCGCAAACTATCTCAAAAACCCTGATTTTTAATACCTCCATTCCGACAAAAATACTGACAAAACCTCAACATTAACTCCTTCATTTTTAACCACAAAAATATATCCCTCATTTATATCCACATAAAATAAATATTTCCTTATCATATGAATCAATAATTAATTATTCACAAATAATATTACAGAATCACATTTATGACAACCAGGCCGTTCCCAGGAAAGAGGGGGCTTTCCAATAAGGATTTCTCCTTACTGGCGCGCAATTAGATGACCAAACCTCTCCTTAGACAGAACTTTCTAGACATTGCCAATAATGTTATCTAATAATATTATTCAAATAATATGAATTATTGATCTGAAAATACTGTGCAGCAACAATTATTGAAACAACAATAATATAAAATATCAACGCAGCAATTATTGAATCAATAAAATAAAATATTGAATAATAACTACTGTAACAATTATTGAGTAGTGCCTTCTTACGTAAGAATCAATAATTGGTGCAATACCGTGTGCTACTGTATTTTAACCACCGGGTATTCCAACAGTATTAACGGTAACAACTACGCCGTTATTTATAAACAACTTATACTTGTCGTTTTCTTCATCCAATCGCTTTCCGTTATGGGGCCCACACAAGGCTGCGTCGTCGTACGAATATTCCCCGACATCAAGAATATTCCACGACCAACCGAATATTCACCGACCAAAAATAAATATTTTATAACCACTTGCTTATTTTGCAAAATTTGCACATTTCACCCATAACCAAAGTATTATATCAAATTAACCCCTTATTATTCACAATAATATTTAGAGAAAATTTGATTTTATTCATTAATAAGTTGGGGTCTTACATTTTATCTCATTTCTGTCTGTTGGATTTTGAGTTATTGCATGAAATGCATCTAAACACATAGTAGTGATTATGTATGCACAAATTACTAGATAAAAAATATTAAATATAGTAAATGTTAGTATTAAACCATGCTGAACATAATGATGTGAAAATTTTGACTTTTGAGAAAGTCAAATTGGCACTTTTTTTGCTATTTTTTGTCCTATTTGAGGTCCAACGAGCATAAGGTAGCAAGGCAAAATACTCCTAGTCTTGAGGTTGGCCTGATGCATGATGATTTTAATTTTTAATGCATATATTATGTATATGACTTTGGGGCAGGTGTGCTACTGATTGACCACGTAGACATGTCTGTATGCATGTGGATAGTCCTATTTTCAGAGAGGACTATGGCAAATTTTTTCTAAATGTAGGCATTGGGTAGTCATGCATTTTAACTCTACTATATATGTTCAAGTAAATGCATGCATGCATATAGTCATAAAATGCATTCTAGAAAGCTCCATGTAAGGAAATACCACACCCTTTTTGAGGTGATTTGGAGACTTGTTGTCCAGATACTATGGATCCAGATCAGTCGAGCAGTTCCTATAGGACCACTTCTGGTGTACGGCGGAGGGCTTCTGAAGTACCTCGTCCCCATTCTGTCAAACAGCCTCGACGATTTGTGGAGGCCGTGATATGTCCTGTCCAGGTAGATGTTCCAGACGTTGAGGACGAGGATGAGGATATTCCGATAGAGGATCCCGCTCCTGCTGCATATGTACCTCGTAGGGAGCTTTCGAGCATTCAGGTGGTGAACCTAGAGTTGTTGGGTGACTTGGGCAGACATCCATCAATGTATTTACATGCTAACGAGGTATGGCGTTAGACTTTGATCTTCTTTCTTTCCTATTGATGAGGATTAAAGGGTTTTGATGTTGATCTACATTTCATGTAGGTTCCTAATTTTACATAGCCTTGAGGGAACTGGTTCAGCATTTAATCCATGTATTAGGCGCTTCATCGTGACTATAGAGTGGTAGTGCATGACTGGGGATTTGGGGCATTTTTCTCCATCCTTCCCCATCGTTGTCCCTGGGGTTACCTCAGGGCATTGTCTAAGCGATGGTTTCATCAGACTCAGTCACTCCATCTGCTAGATTGTGAGGTGATGATGACGCCTATGGATTGTCGATTTATCACAGGTATGGAGTTTGGAGGGGAGCCAGTGCCTTGCATGGCAAATATTACCCCTACTACCGTTAGATCCTTATTAGGAGTTCCGGCAGCGGCGCTCAAAGGCAGGATTGTCTGTTTAGGTCCTTTGAGCGTAGATGCTATGCGCGGGCTATTGAGTGAGCCTATGTCTGATGATGTCAAAATCAGGGATTGCGTTCTGCGGCGATTGTTCCTGATGATCATTATAGGCTGCTTCACAGCAGATAACTCTTCCACGGTATCTTTCGCTTTGATCAGCGCTACACGTGATGTGGAGCGTATTGGAGAGTATAATTGGGGCTCCTACACCTTTGCCTATTTCCTCCGGGGCATGCGTATGCGCTCACAGGGTTTGATCAAGGCTTGGCTAGGATTTTACCCATTTCTGGTGGTGAGTATTTCTCTTATCATTTACCATGTATAGGTTAAGAGTGTTAACTGACAGCAGATGTTTTCCTTTGAGTTGGCATTTTTGGGCCTACGAGAGGCTTCCATGCTTACGTCCCATGAGTGTGTTAGGTTTAGACACCTATCCACGAGGACGACGATGACATCATTCGATTCTGCCAGAGGTCCTGTAGCTGAGGGATTCACTCATTACGTATGCAGCTGGAGTTGCTGACGGCCAACACCATCACATGGCTTCCTTATTCCGGGGAACACATGGCGGTGGGTTTTGAGGATGGATACCCGACTGGAGTCGATTATGTGATTTCCACCAGAAGAGTTCCTTTCTTCACAGATGGAGGCTGTGAGCTCTATTTAGGAGAGCGTGCTATTAGGAGCACCACAGGGGAGATTCATATACCGATCTTGCCTCCTGTCAGGCGTTATTGGCCTGTATCGCAGTCACCCGTCATTGATATCCCATTGTTGGGGGTTGACAGTTTTGCAGAGGGTCCATGTACTCAGGAGACGTTCCATCTGTGGTGGTCCCCTCGCACTATTGGAGCTCAGTCCCGCGTTACACAGTTTATGGGGGATATGGTTCCAAGATCCTTGATGATGACGGAATGGATGGCTTGTGTTTGAGATCCGACTCATATGACCCAGATTGATAGTTTGACCTAACAGTTGGATCAGGCACATATATTTATATGGCATTTGGGTAGAGATCCGGTAGAGGCAGCTTCATTTGATCCTTCCAGCTCACGCGCTGGCCCCTCAGGTAACCCATTCAATTTTGCCGGCGCAGATCCTCCTCTATATAGGCCTGACATCCCTGTTGATAGAGATCCAGTGACTCAGGAGGGGTTACATCAGGTGGATAGGATTGATGATGTGGACATCGACACCATTTTCTTCTTCTGATGTATATTCTCGCTATATCTTTTGATAGGACTATGTTAGATATTGGGTGGTTGTGCTCCATTCTAGCTATATCTTTTGATAGGCCTCTATCAGTAGTAGGGCGTCTATGCCCTATTTTCGAGTATTTTTTGCTGTACAGGGATGATGTATTAGATGATGATATACTTTGGAATGTATGCACTATTTTTTTTCATTCCCTATATCATATTGCCATCTATTATCTATTATGCATGCATCATGTTATGCATATATATGTATGTCCAAAGATATTCGGCATTGACCCCTGGATGGTCTTATGACACGGCCCGCACAGATGTCTTCTTCGACAGTTAGCCGCATAGAACATACCCCACCGTCAGTGGTGGCATCAGGTATGAGATCGTGGTATGATAGCATGTCACCACCAGACAGGGTGACTCTAGGTCAATTATTGCAGCATACCATGACCTTTTTGACTTTTCAGGTTCCCGCAGGATTTGTGGACAGGATGATAGAGCATTGGCTACCGGATAGGCAGGTATTCCGATTCGGCACCCATGAGTTGACTCCTACTCTGGAGGAGTATGCACGATTAACGATGCTGCCCCTAGACAGACCTTGTGTGCATCTGGCTTTGGGAGACATGAGTAGACGATTCATGACTCTCACAGGATTGAGGCGTAGAGTGGTACAGGATGAGTTGACATCTAGCCACGTGATATCCCAGCATTTTCTGTATGACAGATTTGGCTCGGAGGATAGCTATTCACGATATTCTGGGGATTTCACCACACCTGAGGCTCATTGGCGCTTGGCCAGAGTTGACGTACTGATGCTATGTGTATTGTCATATATGTATATGCCGCGATATATGGATGAGATAGATATAGGCGTTATCATGGCCGTGAGAGCTCTCAGGAAGGGTCGTACCATTATACCTATGATTGTAGCAGAGACCCTGCGGTCGACATCATATTGTTGTACATATCCTTTAGGAGTGTTCACAGGTAGCTCAGTCATGCTATATGTGTGGTTCATGTCACACTTGAGATCGATTGGCACTTTTAGACGGCATGGGTACTGCTTCACCCATGATGTAGCTATGTCATACTCTTTTCAGCCATCAGAGTGTATAGATGCTCTGTCCTGGTCCACATTCTTGGCAGATATCAGAGATCCATTCAGCATATTACTGTGTTCGGGGCTTAGCTCACCATATAGCTTCATTACTCATGCTCCGGGCATGGACTATCTCTTCTGGCTTGTTTGAGGGGAGTGACCACTTATCACCCATTGGCCGTGATGTCGCAGTTCGACCAGTTCTAGGATTTTCATTCTTTTGAGGGGGCGACAGGTCAGCGTTTAGCTTCTCGGTACCTCTCAACAGAGGATCGATCTCGGGTATACGCCTGCTGGGATCGGCGTGAGATAGTGGCTTTTTCTGTCAGTCATCCTGGTTATTCCACAGAGTATTCCGCGTGGATGTAGAGACCATGGAGGACATTGATACCTACATCGAGGAGGAGCCCACTGTTGGGTTGCCAACATTTCTTCTGAATTCTCCTAGTACCAGTACTTGTGAGGGGCTCGAATTCGGGTCCCAAATTACCTCGGATCCGGTTCAATCATTCTATACAACTATTACTATTTTTGCAGAAGATATAAACATAAATTATTTATACAATAACTTACACATAATCCCCAAGGTCGAGTAACCTTAACTTATACATAATTCATAACTTTTCTAACATATAACAACATTAATTTCATACAATACAAATTTAACTGCACGCATCTAATAACGCTGGAACTGTCTTGGACCTTTCCTTGTATCCGATGTATTCGCCTTAATCTGCAATGTTTTATCATGATATAGCAAGGGTGAGCATAAGGATTGCCTAACAAGTTTAAGTTCAACAATATAACGATATATCATGATTGAAAGAGTCTGAATAATAAGCTGGCTATAATTCAACAATATAATTCTGAACTAGCAGGAACAAATTTATGACTGAACAAGTATTATACATGAACAAATATATCTGAACCAACTGGTAATGAAGGTGATCAGCCTTTCATACCTGACTTATACATGCAATATATACAGAGTACAATTCTACATGGCAATCAGCAATGATTTACCATAAGCTTATCCGAATAAAACACTCTTAATAGAGTTAAGTAAAACAAACTTGCCTGAACCGTTGATTACCGCAACACAATTTATAACGCTTTATCCGAAGACCTAATATTAGTAATATAGATCTCTAATATTAGAATAATATCATCACAATATAATACTATTATATATATAGATATACACAGAATAACCTAAACACATAACACATAACATATAACTCTATCAGTCTACAACACACATATGACTCGGTATCAAGTCAAACTATTGCAGTCTGAGTTGAACCCGACAAAAATTTGACGTCCCGACGGTCTAGCCGGACAATTATTCGAGTCTAAGTTCAATTAAACTCTGACTTAACACTTAACAATTATCTCAGATAATTTTAATATCAGTCAAAATAATTTTTATAAGCTCGCAATAATTTTAAAATAATTATTACTATTTATCGTGAATTTTCAATCATTAAAAACGTATTTAAATAAATTAAATACCACATAATTCTTTTATCATTAATATTTATTTATTATCAAATATTAATGAAATTCATGTCATAATATTATAATATATTTATAATATCACAAAGTATTTTTAATACTTTAAAATCACCTTTATATGATTTTTAAACAATTAAATTCATTATCTGATAATTGCTTTTAATATTAAAATATTAATATTTTCATGATAAAATATCAAAAGTTATATTTTATAACTTAAAATATTTTTATAACACTTAAATCATTTTCATATGATTTTTAAATCATTTATTTTACTTTTCCATAATTTATTTAATATATTTATTAAATAAACTAATTATCATTAATATTGATTTCTTAATGAATTTCTTCACAAAATAGCAAAAGTCATTGAAAATAACTTAAAATATTTTCTTTTACCATAATATTATTTTTCATGATTTTTCATGTATTAAAATCATTTATTTAATTTTATATTTAAATAAATTAAATACCATTTATATTCCAAAAATATTAAATATTTATGAAATATAATCTACATAATTAAAAACTATTTTTCATAATTTAAAATAATTTTTTAGAATTTATTTTGTATTTTTAATAATAAAAATCTATTTTTTTCTATTTTTAATTAATTTCTGAAAAATCAGAAAATAAATTAAATAGAAACCGTCGCTAAAGGGCCCTATAGCGACAGACCCATCGCTATAGGTGTTCTTGAGGTGTTCTTGGTGTTCTTGGGCTAAACCCAGAACTTCATGCACTGATAACAGGGTATGAGGTTTGACCACAATTTAATCAGTGTCCTTGTTGCTTTCTGGGCTGTTAGTAGTGTTAGAATTGTAGTACTGATGTAGTACTAAAACCAACAACTGAATTCATGGTCATACAACATCAGATCAGAGAGATCTAAGCTCTCAAAATCGTTGTCAGACACTGTTCTTAGAATTATGGGTTTTCCAGATTTGAAGGTACCTACTTTGAAGCTTTTAATCTTATTGTCCAGGCTTTGTTAATGCTTTATAAAGGTTCACAATTTCAATAGAGATGTTAAAGAACAACTCTATAGCATCAGATCAGTCTAACCGCAACAATAAATGAAAATTTGAACCGGTCAAAGAACCTGTTAGACTTGTGTTCTTGAGAAATCTGGGTTTCCCAGATTTCTTCATAAGACAGTCGGTCAACACAGATTTGACCTCGCATAACTTTGATTCTGTTACTCATTTGGGTGATCTAAAGGAAGGAGTCTGTAGTACTCATGTCAGGCTACAAGATCCAAACCATAACCTAGCCAAAAAACTAAACACGTGTAAGACCCATGGCCTGCAAAAACGCTGTCACTGATTTCTGGGTTTCTGGGTAACCCAGAAACCAGATTTCGTGGTTGGTCAACGCACTTTGACCGTCTATAAAACGAAATCCAGACATGCTATGACCCTGTTTTAAATTTCAGATCGTAGACCACATGGCATAGAACAGATCTAAAGCATAAAATACACAAAATATCGAACACATAAAGATCTAGAGGGCCTGGCATTTGACTGTTAGGTTAGTTTTCAACCTTTTTTCAGAATTTGGAAAACTCAATTTCGGAGTATCTAGATGATATGGATCCATGATTTAGCAACCTAGATCATCAAATGACACTCTCTAACAAGACTTATAACAACAAATTACAACATCTATCATAAGATCAAAGGATTTCTAGGATTAGAGTTTATACCTCCTTTAAGGCTAAACTTGAATCTGACTTTTGGATCATGATCTTGGAAAGCTAATATCTGATAATGATTTATCTTATCTCTCTATCTCACTCTAAATTTCGAAAATGAAGAGAGAGAA
Organism: Panax notoginseng; assembly: GCA_016801055.1. NCBI lineage: Eukaryota > Viridiplantae > Streptophyta > Magnoliopsida > Apiales > Araliaceae > Panax > Panax notoginseng. The sequence continues at coordinate 35,026,130 of CM029015.1, read as the reverse complement.
AGTGTAGGAGAAAAATGAAAATGAAAGTATGCATTTTCTCTTCCTTAATCTATATAAATGATGTGATTCAATGTTTCTAGCAAATCTAAATGGCTGATAATTGACACATAGCTAAGGCTAGGGTTAGGGTTTGGTCACCAACCCATTATCTTGGCAAGATCTACACTCCAACCATTTAAAGAATGCTAAAGGGCATTAATGTTATTTTCCATTTAATTTTAATGGCATTTTTGACATTTGATCAAACCCTTAGGGTTTAGGGTTTGAATTAGGGTTTGGTCCATTTTAGGGTTTAGGATTTAACCCTCAACTTTGCAAATATTTAACTTCTAACATTTCCGAATTTCGGTTTTCAAAATAGAAATTAGTATTTCTAAATTATAATTCGAATTTTCTAATAATATTAAAATTTCTTAATCATAATTTAAATCTTGCTAATTAGGATTAGTATTTCCTAATTAAACTTGATAATTAAGCAATCGGGGTCAACATCATATATTAGGGTTTATAACCCAAAAATTAGGGTTTCTAATAGAAAAATAATTTTCTAATTTAGAAATTAAATTTTCGTAATTAGATTAGGGTTTCTAATTACTTAACTTAAAAATTAGAATTAATATATCCTAATTAACATTAAAATTATTAAATTAACATTTAGGTATTTCCTAATTATAAATTAGGGTTTTTAATCCAGAAATTAGGGCTTTAAAAATGTGAAATTAGGGTTTACTAGTTAATTAAGCTTTACCCTAATTAATATTATAATTATTAGCAGTTAAACAATATAATAATTATTTAAGTTCCCAGATTAGGGTTCCCTACATCAAATTAGGGTTTCGAATTTCCGGAACTGAAATTAGGTTTTCCAGAACCGTTTTCTAGGGTTTCTTGTTAAACGCTAGGGTTTTCTAACCGAACGTTGATGTTCTTTATATATACCTAAGGTTTGATACATATATCATTTGTCTGGTCAACCCTTGACCCTTAACCACATACTGTATACATACAACCACATACACAGCACATAATCGCGGACACCCTTAATCCTGAATAATTCACCTAAATCCTTCACAGAATTTTGAAATCATCAAAATTCCATCTTAAAAATATCAAACGCATACACTTATTTTATGTCTAGGTTCTAATTTTGAACCTTAAATCAAATAATTAAAATTTTAAATATATTCAAAATTCTCGGATTGTCACAGTACTGTTGTGATTCAGCACTCGGCACAGTACTTAGAGCAGAGTCTTCATCTGATGACCTTTGAGAGAGATCAGATTCGATCTATGATGTCGACTGCTCTTGATGGGAGGGAGGCCGCTCTATTGGAGAGAGACGAGGCCTTGGCTCGTAGAGATGCAACTGTCGTTGAGCGGGATAAGGCTATATCAGCCAGAGATGCAGTGATAGTTGAGCGGGATATCGCCATATCTTCCCGGGATGTAGCCGTCACAGATAGTACTGCAGTGAGGTCCCTTACCACTGGCATGATCGCAGAGATGATCACATATATTGATGATTATATGGTCACCATGCAGATGGCTACAGATCTGTTGGGTCGTACGGATATTCTCATACAGGAGACCACAGTTTTACCTCCATCTTCTGAGAGGGACGCCATGTTGGGCTTGTTAGCTCACATATACCATGACTTGTAGGTGATCTTGTATTTTCCTCCACAGACTAGCTTAGCCATTTTGTCATGTACAGTTTACATTGTGTATATCAAACATCATTATATATATGACAAGGAAATATATTTTTGATCACTTCCCTTTTAGATATGCCTTGTTGCTTGTTTGATATTTTTCCTGCTGCTTCAGGGCTTGTGATCGTGATGTATTCTGAATTACTTCTCGGTGGATGGACATTGAGTTATCTCTGGATAGTTCAGAATGGATCATCGATCTGTATGTATCCCTACCATCTCTCGGTGTCTTGGGACTGGTTTCTATATGGAAATGAGGAGAGAAGTGTGGCTTTCCTCTCTGAGATTGACCGCACCACAGATGGTTGCCAGCACTTCTATTCAGGAGAAACCTAGTTAATTCCATCTCTTATGGATTGGTGTTGCTATTCGAGGTACAACCGCAGCTTAGATGGTCGCCGAATCTCCTATTTGGGAGGAGTTCAGGTAATTCCATCCCTTTGGTCTAAAGCCGAATGAAACGTAGTGTATTGAAGGATGATCCCAGTACCAACTGGCAAGGGTTTGTGTTTTGGTAGGGGGTGAGACCGCACCATGAAAGGCTGCCTACGTATTCCTATTGAAGAGGAGATCAGGTCTGCGTAGTTCAAACCTGGTGTAAGAGGTTCAACGCTGTGTGTGGCAGGAATGGTGTGAGAATATTTTTGTTGTTTTTATTTTATTACGACCGGGCCATATGAAATGGTTGCCTACGTACTCCTATTGAAAAGGAGATCAGGTCGGCGTAGTTCGCCCCTCAGGGCGAGATGAAAAGCGTAATCCCATGTGCAGGTCAGAGTGCGGGGATGAGAAAGTTTAATCCTAGGTTGAGGATAAACTGCAGGTGAAAAGTTTGATCCCAGATATAGGTAGCCAAACTGTATACGCAAGAGGTTCAATCCACGGTGGGATGACCTAAGTTGTAGTAACGCAAAGGAGAAAGCCAGGCTGCTGGCTTGGAAGGTATGATTCCCTGAGGGGTAAAGTGTAGAAAAGTTGTTTTTGGTAAAGGTTTAAAGAACCGGAATGACTGGTGACCTGATGGTTTACCACCAGGATGCTTGTGAATTTCTTCAGACATAGTACCGTTTCACGGCGTCTGAGTTGATGAGTTACAGAAATTCATCGCCGTCCATTTCTTGCAATCTGAGAGCGCCTCCTGTCAATACGTCCTTGATAATAAACGGGCCTTCCCAGTTAGGAGCGAATTTTCCCTTAGACTGATCTTGGTTGTTTAGTATTTTCTTCAAAACCAAGTCATGTTGTCTGAATTGCCGTAGCCGGACTTTTTTGTTATAGGATCGGGCGATCCTTTGCTGATATAACTTACCATAGAAGATAGCCGTGGTTCGCCTTTCGTCTATTAGAGACAATTGGTGATACCTATCTTATACCCATTGGTCTTCATCTAACTGAGCGTCTATCACTACTCTGAGGGATTCCATCTCAACATCTATGGGGAGCACTGCTTCCATCCCATAGGTTAATGCGTAGGGGGTTGGCCCAATGGAAGTACGCATTGAGGTTCTGTAGGCTAACAGAGTCAGAGGCAATAGGCCAAGCCAATTTTAATGATTAGCGGATATCTTTTGCATAATCTTCTTGATGTTCTTATTAGCTGCTTCAACAGCACCATTCATCTTCGGACGATAGATGACTGAGTTGAGGTGTTTGATGTGGAATTTACTGCATAATTCCCCCATCATTTTGCTGTTGAGGTTCTTGGCATTGTCGGACACAATCACCTCTGGTTGTCTATATCGACAAATGACATTGTTTCTGATGAAAGCAATGATGACTTCTTTAGTAACCATGGGGAAGGAGGTTGCTTCTACCCACTTGGTGAAGTAGTCGATCATGGTGAAGATAAATCGATGACCATTACTGGCTTTAGGCTCAATAGGCCCGCTAACGTCTATTCCCCACATTGAAAGGGGCCAAGGTGAACTCATATTGTGAAGTTCCCATGGAGGGGCGTGTATATCATTCCCATGAATCTGGCACTGATAGCATCTCCTGACGTGGTCATTGCAATTAGCTTTGAGAGATAGCCAATAATGTCCCGTCTTGAGGACTTTCTTAACAAGGAGGGGGCCACTCATGTGGGGGCTACAGACTCCGCCATGGATTTCATCCATAAGCCTTTGGGCTTGATCTTTGTATAAACATCTGAGGAGACCTAATCCTGCATCTCTTTTGTAGAGCGCATATCCACTCAGGTAGAATTTCATAGCAAATCAATGAATCCGCCTTTTCTCAGTCGGGCTTGCCTCAGCGGGTGTAGATCCATCTCGCAGATATTCCTTGATATGCTGATACCAAGGATGTTGGATGGGAGGTAGCTCATCCGATACTTCTCCAATGTAATTCCCGTAGGCTGGGGTCTTGTGCAGGGAAATTGTTACGCTTGGCAAGTATTCCTTGTCTGATATGCGAATCAAGGAGGCCAAAATTGCTAACGTGTCTGCGAAATCATGCCTATTACAAGGAATGTGTAAAAAGGATATTTCTTTGAACCCCAAAGCCATCTTTAAAACCTGCCGATGGTAAGGCAGCAAATATAGTTCCTTGGTTTGATAGATTCCGGTGGATTGTCTAATTACCAACTCTGAATCTCCAAGGAAAGTTAGCCGCCTGATGCCCATTGAACGGGCAAGTTCTAGCCCCATAAGACAGCCTTCATACTCAGCCGCATTGTTGGTGCTGACAAACTGTAATTTGACGGCGACGGGATACTGCTCCCCCGTATCAGATACTAGAACTGCTCCAGCTCCAGAACCTTCCATATTAATAGCTCCATCGAAATACATCTTCCACGTTTGGAGTGTATCGTATGTCTCCAAGGGTTTGAAATTCCCTGATGGTGCGGCGGCCAGTTGATCCGCAATTCCTTGACCTTTGATGGACTTTTGAGTCACATATACGATGTCAAATTGTTGTAGGATCAACTGCCATCTGGACAGTCGACAATTCAGTATGGGGTTACTGAACACATACTTGAGAGGATCCACGAGGGATATGAGATGGGTTGTGTGACCATGGAGGTAATGTTGTAACCTCATGACAGCCCATGCTAAAGCACAACACGTCTTTTCGATCAAAGTGTACTTATGTTCACTGCTACTGAATCTTTTACTGAGGTAATAGATAGCTCGTTCTAGGCCTCCATCGTCCTTCTGTCTCAGTAGGAAGCCCATGGAATTGTCACTTACGGACAGATACATAAATAGGGGAACATCATCCCTGGGTGGTACTAAGATGGGAGCTTTGATTAGCTGTTTCTAGATTGTAAGGAAGGCAGTCTGGCACTCCTCATTCCATTTCATGGAGGAGTTCTTCCTTAATAGCTTGAAGATTGGCTCACAGGTTACTGTGAGTTGAGAAATAAATCTGCTAATGAAGTTGATTTTTCCCAAAAATCCCCGTATTTCCTTTTTCTGTCTGAGGAATGGGCATTTCAGTGATGGCTTGGATTTTGGTAGGATCCAACTCTATCCCTTTGTGGCTGACTAGAAATCCTAGCAACTTGCCTGATTTAACGCCAAAGGTGCACTTAGCTGGATTCAGCTTCAAGTTGTACTTACGCAACCTGTTGAACAATTTCCTGAGATGGTCTATATGGTCATCCTCCTTCCGGGATCTGACAATAATGTCATCCACGTAGATCTCGATCTCTTTATGCATTAAGTCGTGGAAAAGAGCCATCATAGCTCGTTGATAAGTAGCTCCAGCATTGATGAGGCCGAATGACAACCGTCTATAGCAAAAAGTCCCCCAAGGAGTGATGAAAGCAGTTTTTTCACGATCTTCCTCGGCAACCATGATCTGATGATACCCCGCAAAGCATTCTGTAAAGGAGTACATGTCGTATTGCGCAGTATTATCAATGAGAATATGGATAAATGGCACGGGAAAACTATCTTTTAAGCAAGCTTTTTTCAAGTCCCGTTAGTCCACGCAAACTAACACCTTTCCTCCAGGTTTAGGTACGAGCACAATGTTGGATATCCACTTAGGATATGTAGACACCATTATGATGCCAGCTTGAAATTGTTTCACAATTTCTTCTTTCACCTTTAAACTCCATTTAGGTTTCAATCGTCTGAGCTTTTGCTTGACTGACTTGAATCCCTCTTTGATGGGAATGCGATGAAGGACAATGTCAGTGGACAAACCCACCATATCTTTATGAGACCATGCAAACACATCCTGGAACTGGGTTAGTAGCGTAACCATGTCATTCCGTTGGTTTGGGGTAAGGTCTGAACCAATCTGGATTAACTTAGGGTTTTCTAAGGTTCCAAGATTGAAAGGAGTGGTTTGATCAAGGTTGGGTTTGGCTTTGTCTTTGACCCATTCTTGAATTTCTGGAGGCACCTCAATGTCATCCGGTATATCCACCAAGACTGAATTCATCTCTACATCAAAGGTACAATCCTTGTGGAGAAGAGGCACCGTATCAGCAAGTACAAGCACATCTAAATTTAGAGTCCTGAAACAAAATATGCTTTCACTTAGTATATATGAAATGTGTTGATCATACACAGTGTTAGAATATACTGGCAAAATAAACAGCTAATATTGTACATAAAAGTAAGCAGTTATTATATCGACAAGGCAAGAAAGAGTTTCTTCCCGCTTTACCCTTGACGACCAATGCAAGGAATGCTGTTCCAATTGTCAAGAGCAAATTCCGGGTGAACCGCAGCGATAGAGGGATTATCATCATCCTCCCTGTCCCGAATGATAGCCATTACGTCTGGGCAATCATCGTCTGGGGTGTATCTATTGGTATGCTCATCATGAACGATGATGCGTACGCCGGACATTATCCTGATAATATCTTGCTTGATTCTTCGTTCCTCTTCCTCCACTGCGGGATCTGGAACAAAGATTTCTTTCTCCTTCACCGGTACCGGCTTGGAAAATAATATCGCCATTATATTGGCTGGCACCTTTACGGGAGGTTGTGCGGACTCGGAGCTTGAAGGCAAAGCTAAACGCCGCACGGTTTAAGCTGTAGGAATCTGCTGATGCTTATGAGGATTCTTGTGACTAGAGCTAGCAGAATAGCCTAGTCTAGTTGTCCCAATTTGCTTGGTTAAGCGAATAGGGTACTTGACACCCTCGTAATCTTTACCCAGCCCTTGTCCCAGTTTATGACCCAACGACATCATTTCTTGCGTGGCCGACATTACCTCGATAGAAATCTGGGGTTCGGGTAATAGCGTTCCAATAGCATGGTATTGGGTATTGCTTATTTCCAAAGCATGAAAACTAATTGGCTCAACATCCTTATTGGTATTGATGAGCGGGAATCTCCGGTTTAGCGTTGACTGTGACCAGGCTAATGTTCATGATGTATTTCAACTATTGGTGAAGAGTGGAGGGGGCTGCCCCTGCCATGTGAATCCATGGTCATCCCAAGAGCAGGTTGTATCCCGAATCTATCTTGAGCACATGGAAGGATACGCAGAATGTATGAGGACCAATCTCAATTGGCAGCTTAACTACTCCGACCGAGTTACGGCGGGCTCCATCAAAAGCTTTGATGACGGTATGGCTACTCCGAATTCGATTAAGATTGATATTCATCTTCACCAAGGTAGCGTATGGGCAAATATTCAGAGAGAAACCTCCATCTATTAAAACTCTAGCCACCATATATCCGGAGGACAAGACCGCAATGTGCAACGGTTTACAATGACCGGTCCCATCGAGTGGTATGTCATCATTAGTGAAGGATATCACATCGTTATTAAAAATGTGATCAACCAGATGTTGAAACTTTTCCGTATCAACTGATGTCGGTAGATAGGCATCTTCTAAAACCTTTAACAAGACCTTCCGGTGATTCTCAGAAGTCAGGACCAAGTCCAAGATTGATATCTGTTGTGGAGCTTCTTTCAAGCTTAAAACCACCTTGGCTTCACTATGACCCATAGTGTGGAGAAAATTTTCAATCTTCTCAATGGGTACTTTCCCCTTAGACTTGATAACAGGCTTTATTACCCGTTGGGGAAGATACAGTGGATTCTCCTTCGACACTGTAGCAGTTGTATGCGAGGTGGATCCTTCACCTTCTCCATAATTCCACGGAACTGTGCACAAGCTAACAATAGGATATTGTGCTCTGCACGACAAGTTGATTGGCTCGGGAGCGACCACTTTTAAAGGATTGTTGATTCCCTTGAGTTGAATTACTAGCATGACAAGTGATTTGTTAACCCCATCATTTTTAGTGGATATGACTGCTACTACACTCTTGCACTTAGTAGGACACGAATCCTCACTTGCCCGTAACACAGTGTCGTTATCTGCCAGACGCAGTACGCCACTGTCGATTAAATTTTGAGTAAGGTGGCGGAGTGCCTAGCATTCTTCTATGCTGTGACCACGAGATTAAGAATGATATTGACATACTCCCTCAAAGTTGTATCGTCCTGAACATGGATTGATTGGAGGTAGAAGGGAACTAATCCTTCATTCATTGATTAACATATGAAGGATTTCCTCCATAGGTTGGCCCAAATATGTGAATTCCCTTTTGTTGGCAAAATCTCGATGGGCCTTAGCATTCGCTCTCTTCGTCGCTTTGTCTTCCAGCATTTCATTTTCTGAAAGTGAAGAGGGAATATTCATGACAATAGGTAGGAGACTGGCATGCTCCTGGCTGATTAGCTGACGAGTCACTTGATGCTGATAACTCACCAGTTACGCCAATTGCTCAATTTGTTTACAGAGAGCTTTCATCTTTCGTTCCATTGTGAATTGGAACTTGGCACAATCCCATCTGTCATCACCGTCTTTGGGGGTCTGGGAGGATTCACAGCTGAAATTGGAACTCTGTCCACTGCTCTAATTGATCATGTTGACCTCATCTTCTTTGTGTTGAGGAAGAGGGTTGTCTTGAACGTGAGGCTGATCGGGTTTGGTGACCACAATTTTATCGTTGTCTATCAGGTCTTGGATTTTGTGTTTCAAGGCCCAATAATCCTAAGTATCATGTCCAGGTGCCCCGGCATGATAACCACATTTTCGAGCAGCATTAAAACCCCGTCCATTAGGGCTGGCTGGTGGAAGCAGATGCGTGATTTTCTTCTGTGTTGTTAGAAGATTGAGAATGTTCTCGAGGATGTCCCCTAAGGGTGTGAATACTCGAGGTCGTTTGACTTCTCCACCTTTTGGTATTTGAGGGTTCGCAGACTGTGATTGAAAGGGAGTGTAATTTCTCCGTTGAATAGGTATGTTTTGACTGCCTTTTTGACCTTGTAGTATCAGGGAAACATCCTCTTCTTTCTTTTATGGACCCTCCGAGGGTTGTTCACATAATTTCTAGATTGGGTGTGATCAGCAACATCTTTGAGTGCAGCTAGGTGTTGAATCTTTCCAGATTTCAATCCCATTTCAGCCATCTCCCCATGTTTAACTATTTCAGAAAATGGTTTGCCGATGCCGGCTAAAACTCTTTTAGGTGCTTCTTGTATATCAATGAAAGTCATGACCGTCTCTGATTCTGTCATGGAAGGACTAACTTGGGCAGCCAGGCGTCTCCACCTCTGAGCATACTCTCTGAAAGACTCATTAGACTGTTTCTTGATCTTGGTAATTTGATACCAATCAGGAGCCATTTGAGATTAAAAGTTGTATTGGGTGAGGAAAGCGTGTGCTAGCTCTTCCCAACTATTGATCTTTGAATTGCCTAATCTTGTGTACCACGAACGGGCTTCTCCAGTTAGACTTTTTTGGAACAATTGCATTTTGAGTTTTTCATCCTCTGCATAAGATCCCAATTCTCCAATAAACACCTTTAGATATGTGTAAGGATCTCCTAACCCGTCATATTTTTCAAAGTCTGGAGTCTTAAACTTTTCTGGATAATGAATACTAGGGAAAATACACAAATCAGCATATGAAACACTCCCGTGTGTTCCAATTCCTTCGATAGTACGAAAAGTCTCTTCCATTTGAAGGACTTTCTTTTTGATGTCACCAGTGTCTGGGTCTCCAATGGGATGGGCGGCATCATGAGTTTTGTTGGTCGGATCCAACTGCAGTTCAGGTATTGTAACGACCTGGGTTCCTCCTTGTGTGGAGGATTCAGCATGTACAGGTATTTTCTGACCCTGTGTAGACTGTAGAAATATTTTTAGTAGAACAGCCAAATCTGTAATCTGTTTGCTTAATCCGTTGAATTCTTTGCGAGAAACTGGATTAAGTTCAGTCTGGTCGGATGACGACATGATTGACTGTAGGCCTGTTGCCTTTTTGGACTTTGAACAGGTGGTAGGTCCGATTGATTCCCTGCAAAAGACTTGCATAGTTTAGTCTTTAGGGAAGGTGGATAATAACATGCTATATGATGTGTCTAGTTTAGAAATTTTATCCTACAAAACGGATGTTAGCTGTTTATAGCATGTATGTGTACACATTTCTTCATATTTCTCATTACATGGAGATAGATATGGAAGATAATTACAAGTAATTGTGCTTTACAAGTAATTTGAAATGAGAACATTAAGAGACTTTCCTCCGTTTTGGGTTTATCAGAGGCTGACCTATCTTAGGTTACTCTCGCAGCTTTTTGGCATGAAGGTTCCCAAATCATCGCAATCTATTTGACGGGAAGTTAATCCGGTCTTTCAACTGGAGCGAATTTGGGTGGTGCCTTTTCTGAGCCTCGGAGAATTAGTCTTTTCACGAGTCCAGTAATCAAACACTGACGGGATAGCCTCCTGGTGGAGGGACCACACAACATACATTCACATACATCGCGTCTCACCGTATGACATGATGACATGTGCGAAGCACTAATATCACAAGCAGATATGGTGCGAAGCACTAATATCACAAGCAGTTTATAGTGCGAAGCACTAAGTAAGGAAATGCATTCATACACATTCATCATAAAATATAAATGCAACAACCACACACAAGCAGATAACAATTTTAAAAAAATTGTAATAGCAGCTTAAGTCCTCTTACTGGAGTCCCCAGCAGAGTCACCACCTGTCGACGTCGGGATTTTTTAATTGTCCCTTTCCGTTACTTGTTCTTTGTCGTTCTCATTTTAGGTGAGATTTGTTTGAAAAAATAAGTGAAAAAGGTCCAACATGTATAATATTGACGATAGACTGTTAAGAGTCGCCAGTTGGTTTTTTAAATGGTTGTACCAACACAACCGAGAAAAGGTTTGCACATTGACCTAGTGATGAGACACTGCTAAACGGGTCGGTGAAATCGAGATTCATTAGGGTCCGGGGACTTGGTTATGCGGAGGGAAGGTGTTAGGCACCCCCCGACATCCGTGTTACCACGGTGACCGCCTCTTTTCAAAAAACTGTTATCTAAATGTGGGTGTGTGTGGGTCAATGTGCTGTTATTTGGGAGTAGTGCGAGGCCTCGTTCGCAACTATATACACATGGTTCGAATTTATGTAAAAATTCAATTTTAGCAAGATATGGCAGTGATGTTTTATAAAAGAGGTTTTTCAAACCCTGATGCTCAATAGTAATTGAGACCTTGAACACTCCCATTTTATTCCGTATTCGGCTGGATTGATTTTATTTGACAGATGCGAGGCATCCGTACGAAAAAAATGTACAAAAAGGTGCTGAATTCCTCATGGGTATGTAAACCATCTGAGGAAATTCAGACACCGCAGAATAATTTACAAGCTGCTTACAACTGAAAATGTCCATCACGGGAACCGAATCTAGATCCAATGGGATGAATCTGTGATCACATGATTCCTAGGCGCACAGAATATTGCAATTTATATGAAAGCAGTAAGCAGGTATATATATAAAAGCTGTAAATATATATATACAGACATGATCACCAACCACGAAGCACCTCCATGGGGGATCAGAAATGTAAATAAAGCTTTAAAAGCTATCAACCGCCACGGAGGAAACTCCAGGCGGGACGAAATGTACATAAAGCTGTAAAAACGGTCAACCACCACGAAGTAAACTCTAGGTGGGACGAAATGTATATATATATATATATATATATATATATATATATATAAAAGCATGTAAACGCATCGGATATAAAATCCAGGCTCGTCGAACAAAGTCCAACAACAGTTAATATATATAAGTATATATATATTAAAGCAGTAAACGCACCGGATATAAAATCCAGGCTCATCGAACAAAGTTCGATAGCAGTTCATATATATAATTATATATATAAGAAAGCCATTAAACGTACCATAAATAAGTCTAGGCTCATCAAACAGAGTTCGACACGCTGTTCATATATATAAATGTATATATATATATATATATATATATATATATATATATATATATATATATATATATATATATATATACAAACTAAAAATAAACCACGGACCGAAGTCCGGGCAAAAGTGTGCAACACGACTCTCAACGTGTAGAGGGGTGTATACAAAGATGAAGAGAAAAACTTTAAAGTGTGAAAGAAGGCTTACAGTGGGCTGCCAAAGAAGACTTCAATATCTTTAAAGTGGGTAAACACTGGCTTTTGTAGGTACAAAATAAACTATATGTGAGCTCACAAGTGTTTAAAATGAGAAAGCACTCAGTCTGGGGTGAGTACAGAGCAAATTGGGCAGGGCTTCCTCGCCGTTTTCTCTTACAAAATGGTCACCCCAAGCCCTCTATTTATAGAGGGTGGAGCCGCAGGTGTACCTGCAGCTGAGCTGCAGTTGTACCAGAGGCAACCCGGGTGGGCCCGAGTTTTACGGCTCGGGTCGTCTCGAAGTGCGTGCACTCGGGCACTGTAATGCCCACTCAAACTTTCAGAAGTGCAATCCGGGCATCCGTTTGAGGTATACAAGACCTATTTCGGACTGCCGTTGTCGAGAGTTTTACGATGGCATGAGATTAGAGTTTGTGCGAAGTCATTGAAGATGGGACAGTGCCCTCCGGTCTTCAAGCTTCAACTTTCATCCGTTACCCCGCATAATAGTCACTCGGGATTGGTAAGTCTTGTGGGACACTATTGCGTAGATATGTTGAGGCGACATGGCGTGACATCGTGTTGGTCAGATGACGATGTTACCCCTCACCGGTGTTATCGCCAGATTGGGCTGATAAAGCAGACGTTGCTCAGCTTCGTTGAGATTGGACTGCTACAATTTGTTGAAGGTCCTCATTGTCATCATTGAGGTGTGTCTGTCTTCCCGATGTTATCGTTGGGCTGGTACAGTGGATCTAGTTTTGAGCACCGAGATTGAAGCTGGTCGCACTTGTAACAAGCATTTCCAGGGTTATCACCGAAATTGCATTCCTTGGGGTTATCACCAAGGTTAGTGGCTATTCCCATGGTTGGGACTGAGACTGGATACCTCGGGGTTATCTCCGAGATTAATCGGTCTTCTCCGGTGTGTGTTCCGGTATTGTATTTGCATGCCTCGGGGTTATTTTCGAGATTATTACTCCCAGATTGCGATCCGGGGTTGATGCTGAACTTCCGATAGTATCCGGCATGGATATGGATCGTCTTTCAGGGTTCCCTCTTAAAAGACGAATCTGCTCTCCTGCAATGTTAGTGACAGGTGTACAAAAAATTTCGAGTGTCCACAAATGCCCTTCTTTATCATACTCATGCATGGCGATGCAGGGGTAGGATAAAGAATCCTAGACACTTAAAATGTAACAAGATAAACATGATACTATGGATAGCAACATGATGCACATGTATGATGCATGTGTACGGGGTTGTGGCCCAACATGATGGGGATGATTGCTGGCTCCCTATTGCTTCAACTGTGGATTGGCAATGATGACCAGATTCGATGTGTAATCCGAATCTGTTAGGATGTTGATGTTGGAGTTTTCACCACTTTCCTGGATAATGACTTGATCCTGCAGATGTACCTCTTATGTGTAAGAGATCTCTGGGGATAAAGCTTGATCTGTTTGAGGATGTGTATAACATATTACATCATCTATCCTCTTTGATGACATTGACCTCTCCTGGTTAGTATCGCCAGAATATGCCAAGATTCTGTTGGGTTTACTGCCAACAGCAAATGCTGTCAGGGATGCCTGACCTTTGTTGACGTGTACTTCACTAACATGTGAATCAACGGCTAAAAAATCCTGTAGGATATACTGTCAAGACTGCTTGACCATCCGCTGACGTGTGAATCAACGGAACATCGCGTTGTGACCCCGGCCGGGGATCTGAGCGGTCGGGTGTGAAAAACTTGAATAGCTTCAAAGCTCTGATAGGTTTAAATCGCTATCGGGTATAATAATGTCAAGGCTGCTTAACCTTAGTTGATTTGTGTGTCAACAGATGAGCATGCGTTGTAACCCTGCCGGGGATCTCACGTTGTAACCCCCATCGGGGATCTCACGTTGTAACCCCCATCGGGGATCTCACGTCCCGTAGTTAGCGGCATTGAACCTGCATAAGGTATTGCCATATGTGATTCATGACAACTGAGATCATTGGCAGGGTATACCTCATGTTCAGGTGACTACCAATGAGTGATGTGCAGGTTCAAAGCCTCATTTGAGAAAACCATGATTGTATGTTGTTTTGCTCAATCGCGTGGCGTTTTCATTCTCGATTTGAGCTTTCTAATCTGTAAGAACTCCTTTGCAACTTGAACTAGACCGAACCGAAGGGATGGGATCCGCATGGGAGTGCTACAGGTGCATGTGTTGTAGCCGCAGATGGGCCTGCGGCCAACTGTGGATGATATAATCCAGCAGGTTGGTCTCACAAGTCACTTTCAACTTGCTTCGCATAGAGAAAACAGCGAGCCATCTTCAGATCTGCTGAGTTTGGGCTGCTTTCTATAAATTCTGTCACCGTATGAGTGTTCTACACTATCCTGGTAATATATGCCTGTATTTACTCTCATTTCTGTCCGTTGGATTTTGAGTTATCGCATGAAATGCGTCTAAACACATAGTAGTGATTATGTATGCATAAATGACTAGATAAAAAATATTCAACATAGTAAATGTTAGTATTAAACCATGCTGAACATAATGATGTAAAAAAATTTGACTTTTGAGACAGTCAAATTGGCACCTTTTTCTGCTATTTTTTTTCTTATTTGAGGTCCAATGAGCATAAGGTAGCAAGGCAAAATACTCCTAGTATTGAGGTTGGCCTGATGCATGATGATTTTAATTTTTAATGCATATATTATGTATGACTTTGGGGCAGGTGTGCTACTGATTGGCCACCTAGACATGCCTGTATGCATGTGGATAGTCCTATTTTCAGAGAGGACTATGGCAAAAATTTTCCAAATGTAGGCATTGGGTAGTCATGCATTTTAACTCTACTATATATGTTAAAGTAAATACATGCATGCATATAGTCATAAAATGCATAACTAGAAAGCTCTAGGTAAGGAAATACCACACCCTTTACTGAGGTGATTTGGAGACGTGTTGTCCAGATACTATGGATCCGGATCAGCCGAGCAGTTCCTATAGGACCACTTATGGTGTACGGTGGAGGGCTTCTGAAGTACCTCGTCCCCATTCTGTCAGACAGCCTCGACGGTTGGTGGAGGCCGTGATACGTCCTGTCCAGGTAGATGTTCTAGATGTTGAGGACGAGTAGGCAGATATTCCGATAGATGATCTTGCTTCTGCTGCACATGTCCCTCGTAGGGAGTTTCTGAGCATTCAGGTGGTGAACCCAGAGTTGCTGGGTGACTTGGGCAGACATCCATCGATGTATTTGCATGCTTACGAGGCATGGCATTAGACTTTGAACTTCCTTCATTCCTATTGATGAGGATTAAAGGGTTTTGATGTTGATATGCATTTCATGTAGGTTCCTAGTTTTACACAGCCTCGAGGGAACTGGTTCAACGTTTACTCCATGTATCAAGCACTTCATCCTGACTATAGAGCGGTAGTGCATGAGTGGGGATTTAGGGCATTTTTCTCCATCCTTCCCCGTCGTTGTCCCTGGGGTTACCTCAGGGCATTGTCTGAGCGATGGTTTCATTAGACTCAGTCACTCCATCTGCTAGATTGAGAGGTGATGATGACGCCTATGGATTGGCAATTTATCACAGGTATGGAGTTTGGAGGGGAGCTAATGCCTTGCATGGTAAATATTGCCCATATTGCCGTTAGATCCTTATTAGGAGTTCTGGTGGCGGTGCTCAAAGGCAGGACTGTCCGTTCAGGTCCTTTGAGCGTAGATCCTATGAGCGGGCTATTGAGTAAGCCTATGCCTGATGATGTTAGAATCAGGGATCGCGTTCTGCGGCGATTGTTCCTGATTGCATTCCTTGGGGTTATCACTAAGGTCGGTGGCTATTCCCATGGTTGGGACTGAGACTGGATACCTCGGGGTTATCTCCAAAATTAATCGGCCTTCTCCGGTGTGTGTTCCGGTATTGTATCTGCGTGCCTCGGGGTTATTTCTGAGATTATTACTCCCAAATTGCGATCCGTGGTTGATGCTGAACTTTCGGTAGTATCCGGCATGGATATGGATCGCCTTTCAGGGTTCCCTCTTAAAAGACGAATCTGCTCTCCTACAATGTTAGTGACAGGTGTACAAAAAATTTTGAGTGTCTACAATGATATTATTCTAATATTGAAGAACTATAATGCTAATATTAGGTCTTCGGATAAAGTGATATAAATTGCGTAGCGGTAATCAACGGTTCAGGCAAGTTTGTTTTTACTTAACTCTACTAAGAGTTGTTTCCTTCAGATAAGCTTATGGTTAATCATTACTGGTTGCCATGAATTGTATTCTGTACATATTGCATATATAAGTCATGTATGAAAGGCTGATCACATTCATTACCAATTGGTTTAGATATATTTGTTCATGTATAATACTTGTTTAGTCATAAAGTTTGTTCCTGCTAGTTCACAATTATATTGTTGAATTATAGCCAGCTTATTATTCAGACTATTTCAATCATAATATACCGTTATATTATTCAATTTAAACTTGCTGGGCAACTTTCATGCTCACTCTTGCTATATCATGATATAACATTGCAGATTAAGGCGAAAACGTCGGATACATGAAAAAGGGTTAAAGCCAAGTTCAACTTGGGATAAAGTGTGCAACTAATTTGTAATAGAATAGTTTAATAAATATGTTATATGTCTGATAGTTTATGAATTGTGTATAAGTTAAGGTTACTCGACCTTGGGGAAATAGTGTGCAATATTTAATGTATAAATAATTTATGTTTATATCTTTCGCAATAGTTATAGAATGATTGTACCAGATCCGCGGTGATTCGGGACCCGGATTTGGGGCTTTCACATGGATAATATTGTTATTTCAAGTGACTAATAATTTTAAACATATTTCTTGTAAACCTAATTAGGTTATGAGCTAAAGTCACATGTATAAGTAATTAAATTTCATAAGATTGGAAATGGAAACTCTAAATAAACAATTTGGGTAACATATATTAAAATTGTTAGACTATGTTTATTACATGGCCGAAAATAATTAAGGAAGAAGCCGAAAGGAAATAAAATACAAACCAATACTTAGCCCACTTGATTAAGGGTATTTTAGACTTTTGATTAATCAAATTTGTATTTTAAAATAAAAGCAAATTCGGAGATATAATGGGCAAGGGGGGACCGGCCAATTAGCTCTTTTTATGGCAAGAAGATTATGCTAATCAATGTCCATTTGTAGAAATCTTACACACAAGTACATGTGTGTCAACTTCCCATTGGTTGCAAATCTATTAAGCATCTTTAATCACATGATTAGGCTAATTGAAGAGATAAAGTGTAGTCTTTTATCCATGGGACAATAAAAATATGGGGGATAATAGTTTTATCACTCATTCATTTTCTAGACATTCATTTTCTCTCATTCTTCTTCTTCTATTTTTTTCTCCCAAGCTAGTAGCATTCAAGAGAGAAAAGAAAGAGAGGGATTTCGGTTTTTGTGAGAATGAGAGAGAGGTGTGCTAGTTTATTTGATGCATCCTAAGTTCATTACTTAATTTGATAAATCAAGGAAGGTTGCCACTAAATCGAGGTATAATTTAATCTTCAACTTCTTCTTCTACTTTGTATTATAGTTTGAGTTTTGTTGGGGTTATGAACTAATACTCAAAATACCCTAGTTCTACATATTATCATTTATGGAACTAAGTATTTTGATAAAGGGTGAAGAATTAGAATAAATTGTTTATTAATCTAATAAATTATTAAAATATTCTTATGATATTAATAATATTAGAATATGATATTTTTTAAGTAAATAAAAATATTAAGATTAAAACTTCATTAAAATATTATTAAATGGTTAATAATATTTGATTTAAGCATTAATAAATGATTAAAGTATTATTAAATGATTAATAATATTAGATTAAAATATAAATCTTAGATTAAAATATTATTAAAAGATTAATAATATTAAATTAAGTATTATTAGATGATTAAAATATTATTAAGAGGATTAATAATATTAGTAAAGTATTGAAATATTATTAATATTAGTAAGCGAATAAAAGTTTTATTAGTGAACTAATAATACTAAGGGGTGAATTAAATATTATCAAGATTAATAATATTAAGTAAATTAAAGGTAGTTGTTATCTGAAAATTATTGCAAGTCTATAAAATATATATATATATATATATATATATATATATATATATATATATATATATATATATATATATATCAGGGAGGATCTAAAGCGAACCAAAAGAACGGACCAAGGAGCGAACCAAGGCAAAAACACGCCGGTTTTAGGGTCTGGGTCGCAAAAACACGCGGGTTGACCCTGAAACCCGCGTGTTTTTGCCTTGGTCTGCTCTTTGGTCCGTTCTTGTGATCCGCTTTAGATCCTCCCTGATATATATATATATATATATATATATATATATATATATATATATATATATATATATATATATATATATATATATATATATATATATATATATATTGACTGATAATAAATTATCTAAGATAATTGTTAAGTGTTCAGGCAGAGTTTAATTAAACTTAGAGTCGAGAAAAGTTCAACTAGACCGTCGGGATGTTAGAATTGTACCGAACTCATCTCGGACTACAATAGTTTGACTTGAGGTTATGTGTTATGTGTGGTATAGACTGATATGGTTATGTGTTATGTGTTTAGGTTATTTTTTAAAATACTGTGATGATATTATTCTAACTTAGAAATACATATTATTAATAATAGGTCTTCAGACAAAGCTTATTAAATTTCATAGCGGTAATCAACAGTTCAGGCAAGTTTTACTTAACTCTACTAAGAGTTATTTTATTCAGATATGCTTTTGGTTAATCATTGTTGATTGCTATGTGAAATTGTACTCTGTACATATTGCATGTATAAGTCAGGTATGAAAGGCTGATCACCTTCATTACCAGTTGGTCCAGATATATTTGTTCATGTTCAATACTTGTTTAGTCAAAAGTTTGTTCGTGTTAGTTCTCAATTATATTGATGAATTATAGCCAGCCTATTATTCAGACTCTTTCAATCATGATATATCCTTAAATTGTATTTAAACTTACTGGGCAACTTTCATGCTCACCCTTATTATATCATGATAAACATTACAGATAAGGCGAATGCGTTCGGATACAGGAAAAAGGATAATGCCAAGTTCTGCTTGGGATAAAATGTGCAGCTAGTTTGTAATAGTATAGTTTGATAATAATGTTAGGTGTTAGATAGTTTATGAATTTTGTATAAGTTAAGGTTTCTCGATTTTGGGAAATAGTGTGTAAAGTGTATTATATAAATAATTTATGTTAATATCTTCAGCAAATATTTATAGAATGATTGTACCAGATCCGTGGTGATTCAGGACCTGGATTTGGGGCTCTCACAATTGGTATCAAAGCTATTGGTTATGAACCTTAGGTAGGAATATCTGAGACCAATAATCGCAGTGATTAGGATAAAATCTAACTTATATAGAGTCAGTTGGTCGGTAAGATTCAAAGACGAATCTCAACGAGTTATAAAGATACAGAGTTCCCTAACTCTGATAATAAAGTTAAACAGTAGTGATGAATAGATCGAGTCAAAAAGACTAAAAGTTCAGGGATAGGAAATCGTAAAACAAAACGATCAAGATATAGAAATAAATCGTAATATATACGATGAGATCACCCCATGATCTGATAAGGTGATAGTAGGGAGAAGAATCAATCTAATGATTGAAAAGTTTACAGCAAGATTGCTGTGTGAATTGGTACAAATTCGAAAATGGATTATGAATATGGATTAAATGAAATTCATATTGAGAAGGGAATTAAGATTAGGTTGGGACTATAATTGAGGACTCATGTCGGCAGCTGAGTTGTATGATTCATTATATGGGCGGGTAATTGTACTTGGTGTGAAAACCACTTAGTTTATGGCACTGATAATCATTGAAATGTTTGTGTCGCGCTATTTGATATATGCATGTTAAGAGGGTGATTCCTTTATCATGTGTATAACAGGTAGATAGATCATAGGTAGAGAATATAGGGTTAAGTACGAGTTCTTAAAACACATACTTATGTGACATTCTTGACTCATAGTTATATGAAATATTTATGAACCCCTCAGCGAATGGATGCCAAAGGTCTGACTAGGGTATGTTCTTAAACTTATATGATTGTGGCATGTTTATGAACTCATAAGTGTGGTTTGACGAACTGGGTATAGTTATATGTGAATGGAGAATTGAGGATTATATGAATAGGTAGATTGTTAAGCAAATGATTATTAATGGAGACATAAGTTTTTCAGAATTCCTAGCTATGCTAGACTTCGAAATTTTGATATAAAGCTAAATACGCACTATGTGCTTTTAAAAAAAATAAAAAATGTAGACTCGTAATCATTTTTGAAACGGTTTAAAGTACAGTCTATACTACTTATTTTGGCTATACGCAAATGATTTGAAATATCAAAATATATTTTATTTATCACCTATGTACCATGTAACCTGGTGCAAAGATGATAAAAAGGTAATAGAGTTGTAAATACAGGAATACTCAGTGTGAATTTGATTTAAAATCGTTATTCCATTATTGCATGATGTGTTATGACGAAGTCATACAATGACGGCATCCTCAAACAGACTGTTAATATAGTACGACATAATGACGTCATTCTCGAAAATATTTTTTAAAAAAAGTTTAATTTGCCAACGGGGTTTGGCTACACCTAAATAATTCGATTGAATTGAATTATTGATATGAGTCTACGCTATTAGATTCAGCTAGACTAATGTTTATGAAAACTCTAAGTGCTCATTGAAAGAAATTTTTCGAACCAAATTGTTTTGGTGCGGAATCGTATGATAAGACTGAGGTGAACTATGTTGTTTGGATAAATAATCCAATCTAGTAGCGTAAATACTAGACATGATTAATACGTTATGCATGACGTAAGAGTACGATAGGCTAATCACCTAAAGTACTAGCAACGGTAGTTTACCTTCTTTGTGATTGTAAACCTACCAAGTAATGTAAAGTTTTGTGGTATGAATATCGTTAAAACTATGTGTTCATGGTCTATTTGACCCCTCAACAATTTGAAAACTTTTACTCTTGTGAGTGGTGTATTGGGTAGCATGTGATGATGTGTGAATGGTGTAAGCTGTTTGGTGCAAGGTGTAAGGTGAATTTCGGGGACGAAATTTTTAGAAGAAGGGATGAATGTGACAACCCGAGAATTTAGGAAATTTTAAAAAAATATTAAATGATGGATTTAAGGTCAAATGATAGACCTAGACAGAAAATGAGTGTATGTGTTTGATATTTTTGAGAAGGAATTTTGAGGATTTCAAAATTCTGCGAAGGATTTAGGTGAATTATTCAAGATTAAGTGTATATGTGAATATGTTCTGTGTATATGGTTACGTATGTGTTCAGAATGTGGCTAAGGGTCAAGGGTTGACTAGATAAATTATATCAGTGTCAAACCCCAAGTATATATTAAGAACGACAACATTCAGTTAGAAAACCCTAATGACTGATAAGAAACCCTAAAATTGGTTCTGAAACCCTAATTTCAGTTTCGGGAATTCGAAACCCTAATTCGAAAATTGAAAACCCTAATTTGGGAATTTAAAGGATAATTATAATGCTTAAGTGATATTAATTAGGGTAAAGCTTAATTAATTAGCAAACCCTAATTTTAGATTATTAAACCCTAATTGTTCCGTCAGAAACCCTAATGTAAAATTGTGGACTTAATTGCTAAATTAGCAATTTAAATTGGGATAACATAGTCCTAATTAACAAGATTGATTTATGAATGGGAAAGTTCAATTTAATTCGAGAATCCTAATTACAATTTAGAAAAATTAATTTTCTATTTTTGAAAACCCTAAGGGTTAATAACCGTGAATTTTAAGTCACTATATATGTATGTACATTATTGATATTTAAAACTTTGTGTTATACAGTGATTTAATATGTAACAATATATGTGAAGTGGTGCATGGATCAATAAACATATATACTATAGTTATGGATGTATACATTTATAGATTTCATTAAAAAATGAAAGCTTCGTCACCTAATTATGCATTAGGTGAGACAATAAAATAACCTAAGGGTCATGGTAATAAGGAAAGGTTAGTATTTAATATGTATACTAACTTAAGTGGATAATATTGTTATTTCAAGTGACTAATAATTTTAAACATATTTCTTGTAAACCTAATTAGGTTATGAGCTAAAGTCACATGTATAAGTAATTAAATTTTATAAGATTGGGAATGGAAACCCTAAATAAACAATTTGGGTAACATATATTAAAATTGTTAGACTATGTTTATTACATGGCCCAAAATAATTAAAGAAGAAGCCCAAAGGAAATAAAATACAAACCAATACTTAGCCCACTTGATTAAGGGTATTTTAGACTTTTGATTAATCAAATTTGTGTTTTAAAATAAAAGCAAATTGGGAGATATAATGGGCAAGGAGGGACCGGCCAATTAGGCCTTTTTATGGCAAGAAGATTATGATAATCAATGTCCATTAGTAGAAATATTACACACAAGTACATGTGTGTCAACTTCCGATTGGTTGCAAATCTATTAAGCATCCTTAATCACATGATTAGGCTAATTGAAGAGATAAGGTGTAGTCTTTTGTCCATGGGACAATAAAAATATGGGGGATAATAGTTATATCACTCATTCATTTGCTAGACATTCATTTTCTCTCATTCTTCTTCTTCTATTTTTTTCTCCCAAGCCAGTAGCATTCAAAAGAGAAAAGAAAGAGAGGGAGTTCAATTTTTGTAAGAATGAGAGAGAGAGGTGTGCTAGTTTATTTGATGCATCCTAAGTTCATTACTTACTTTGGTAAATCAAGGAAGGTTGCCACTAAATCAAGGCATAACCTAATCTTTATCTTCTTCTTCTACTTTGTATTATAGCTTGAGTTTTGTTGGGGTTATGAACTAATACTCAAAATACCCTAGTTCTACATATTATCATTTATGGAACTAAGTATTTTGAGTGTTAGATCAAAGGCTTAGAGGAAGAAAATGAGCATATGTTCTCCAAGGGGTAAAACTCTTATTTTTCTTCCACTAAATCTTGTATAACTCAAGTTTTACAACTTGGATTTGTGATCCGTCGAAGGGGGTGCTAGATACATGAGTTATCTAGTAAACCCAAGTGGTAGAACACAAATCTAGCAAGTATTGAAGCCATGTGGACTGTTTTCCCCAAAATAGTCCACATAGTATATTGAGGCTTTGAAACCCTAAAATAGCTACTATTCCCATTTTTCTTGAGGTTGTTTCAGTCAGTCACAAGTCTTTTAAAAATCTGGGAAAAATAACAGAGGTATCTTAAGAAGCTATCTACGTGTAGGAAAAAGAACAGACGTGTTTCGATTTATAGGTTGTGCATAATGGCTATTTCCGTAAAGGACTCCTAAATATTAACACTCAAATTTCTCACTATGTATACACTAGAAAATTTCAAAATTTGTACTGTAGGTTTATATATGTTATGAGAGTATACCTTGAAAATTTTCGATTTTTCTGAGCAAAACTCGATTTTTGAAAATTGAAGCAAGATCCGAGTGTTTTGGGCACTTTAAAATTAGTAAATCATATTCTACAATTCTAAAAAAATTTGGGGATCATTGTTGGGTCATATACTGTCCAAATCCAGAAAATGAGAATTTTTGGAATCAATTTGCAATTTTTCTTAAAAATAATTAAGTTAGGAATAAAAGAAAATAATTAGTTAAATGATGTCTTAAATAAGAAAAATATGATTTTAATGCTTGAATACTCCTAATATATAATTTTATGACCATGAACAGGAACTGTGATTTGGTATAACCATGATCTTTGATGTTTCAGGTAAAGACAGGTGATGAAAATATTCTTTGTCCTAGGTGCGAAGAGAAATTTAGAATCACAATTATGATTATGAGTTATTCATATGATTGTGAAAAGGAACTGTTGAGTGATGTTACATGGATAAAATATTGTCGGTGGATTTTTAACATGGAGAAGATAATAGACTTTATAGTCTATTTGACTCTTCTAATGGATTGCTCGTTCCGCTGCAACTATGGTTAAAATTTTTATCATCTACCATATGTTCTAAATCTCTGATTTATTATTGATGAATGCTATTGATAATTTAATTATCTTTTGTTATGATATTCTTTATTGGGCTAGTTGTGCTCACCCTTTTGTTTCACAATTCCTTTCAGGTAATAAGAGTGTAGCTGGGTCGAGCAGGGGTAACAAGGGAGTAGAATGGTGGTCATCTTTTAGTAGTTATATTTGGTGAAGAAAATAGGGTGAGGTGAACCCAACGTTAGAAGGGTATTTTGCCACTATCATACAAGATGTCTAATGACATACAATCTCGTGTCATCATAAGACAGGATTGTGCTCATCCACTTGCTGAGTATATTTACGAGCACTACCTATATAATCTTGGTGTTTGTTTAAAATATAATTCTCAATTAGAAACAGTGGAGATAATGATAAGACAAAAGAAGACTCACTATTGGGAAGAATATGATAGTAATCTTCTCATTTTTCTTTGGGGTATATTGGGTCAACCAAGGATAATTCTGTGGCCATATGATATCTATCATAACCTAGAAGCATGGCCTCCCACGTACAAGGGTTTTCTTGAGCACTTCCCAAAGATTCTAATTTCTAAAACAATTTTTGACTATACCTTTATGTAAGGTGTCATTGTGAGGTGCTGTCCACAGTTGGGACATGTGTCACATTTGATATATATTTGTATCCAAACTCACAACATATGTGTTGTTGTATTTAATACGACAATTGTTGTAATAAAATTGTAGTTGTTTTCTGTACCATGTATTTGGCGACTCAGAATGAGTTGGATGGAATGGACCTATTTTGGGGTCGTCACATCTAAGGCATTTAGATTTTATTTATTTCATCTCATTACATTGCATAGCATGTAGTTTGTTTTGTGCTTGAGGACTAGCACAATTTAAGTTTGGGAGATTTTGATAAGTGGATTTAATATACACGAATCGATATTCATTTCAAGTTTAAATTTGTAGTTATCTTCTTAGTTTCTGTTCGTTTTCACTTGTTTTATGTCATTTTGTGTGTAGGGTGGTTGTGGCTGCAAGTGGTGAAGAAATACAAAGTTTTGGAGCGAAAGTGGAAAAAATGCATGAGGTCACAATTTTTATTTAGTAGTAGCCTAGCCCGTCGGGGCGGGTCTGATTAAGCCTATACCCCCCGCCGGAGCGGGGGTCTCGAATCCTGAAGTGTCCTGCTGGCTTGTGGAGACTGCTGGTACTAGGATTGTTATTTTTTTTTGTGAGGCGCCTGGACTCTAAATAGGGAGACTTCGGTCACAACAAGGGAGAGCTGAATATTACGTTGAAAACAACAATCTCACAACAAGGCAGAGCTAAATATTTCGTTGAAAACAACAATCACACAACACAAGGAGCATAATACAGAGATCAATTCTAGGATTCAAGTGCGAGAGTTGGAGGAATAATTTGAGGAGATTATCGTGACGGTTGCAAATCTAGGCTACGTGAAGGGGTTTTCATTATTATTCTTCTCTTTAGTCTTTTATTTGTAATTGAAAGGATGGTTTCATTAGATTATTCAGTTTTTGATTCATTCGTTATGAACTAATTCACTTATTAGACTTGTGATGGATCCTTGGGTGAAACGATGATTTTATAACTTTGATTTCCAATTCAATAAAGTATTATCAGTTTATCTATGTTAATTCGAGCGTGAACTTATGAATTGCTTGATCAACAATTCCTCGTGGATTTGTGTGGAATCGAGAGAGGATATTCGAATCTAGACTTAGTTAATATAGCATGTGTCATGAATTTTGTGAATAGCAGATTTTTGATTATTGTTGAGGTTGAGATATGTTTGACATCACATGTAATCGGATGGAGAACTTAAGCTTAAACCTTCTTTAATTGCAGTTCAGATAGATGTATAGTGAGTTGGTTGATTTAGGTGTTTAACGGATTTCTATCTTAGTTGTGGATTGACGTTAATACGGTATTAGTGCATCGAGAGGTGGTTAATACTACGTTCATGTTCTTAATTAATAAACTGGGATAGTGAATTAAATTGGAATAAGGGTGTTAAAATCAGAGTGAAGCTTAGGGTGAAATCATAAGTCTAATTCTCCA
Organism: Panax notoginseng; assembly: GCA_016801055.1. NCBI lineage: Eukaryota > Viridiplantae > Streptophyta > Magnoliopsida > Apiales > Araliaceae > Panax > Panax notoginseng. The sequence goes on along the minus strand of CM029015.1, from coordinate 34,999,775 downwards.
TTAATTGTTGAAATTCCAGATTTTGATATTGGTGATTGGTTTGGGGTATTTTATTTGTTTTTAATTTAGTTTTTATAATTTTTAATCATTGAATTGGATAGTTTAATAAAATTAGGATTAATAGGAAATTGATAATTGTGAAGTTAAGTTTCTTATTAAATTGTCTCTGTGGGAAAGATACTCTATTCATCACTTTATTACTTGTTGACCACGTACACTTGAGTGTTTTGTGCGTATCGATTTTACACCAACACCAACACCTTTCTCGAATCATTTGCACTAACTATCCGTCCTGTGCGTCGGGCTTGAACCCTCACTCACAAACAAACGACTTCCCGACAATTAGGTAGTATTCTATTTGAGCATCCAAGTTGATAAACTTTAACAAATCAACATTATCTCCACTTTGACTACTTGAAGATGATGATTTAGGGGTGCGAGATCGAGCACGCTTAGGACCCATTTGAGACTGAATGAAGAGAAGATGACTTGCCGTGTAAAATCGTGAGTGAAAGGTGATGAAGTGAATAACCCCCAAACTGATTTCGTACAACCACTCTAAAACCCTAGGTTTTATCAGTGTAGCAATCGATCGTGGGTACGAGATCTAAAGCGACAATCAGTAGTGGAGAAGAGACGTTATGGCTTCAATTTATAACTGAGTAGATATGAGAATATGTGCATGTAATGGAGAGCAAGGGAATAGGACTTCAACTGATAGAAGACAAGTGGGAGAACCCGTCTTTAAAACTAAAAAAAATTCAACTCCCGGTGTCGCGCGCGGCCGCGCGGATTTTCAACAGAGATATGGCGTGGGCGCGAGTGGAATTTTTACTCTTGTGCAGACATGCCGCGCGGGCGCACGATTTTATACTGCTAACATAGCGTGGTCGCGCGATCCTGAATCCTGGAATTCCAATTTGCATCTTCCAATATAGCACACAATGATTACTTCATTTCAATGCACCTGCAAAAAAACCAATTAACCATGTCAATGCTTGAACTAATGAATATGCAACAATGACCATCTCATTATCATATTCTCTATACTAATCTCAAACACAGTCCAATGCAAATTCAGCTACACACTAACTTATGAAAAATACATTAATCTATCACAATTAAAAATGAAGATGAACTAACAAAAACAATCTAAACTGAATAAATAATAAAAAAAATAGGGATAGAAATAATGGGTTGCCTCCCATCAAGCGCTAAGTTATAGTCAATTAGCTTGACTATCTTTGAATTTCATGACGAGGATAGAATTGATGTGACTTTTTGTCTGTCCACCTCACCACCAAAGTAATGCTTCAGCCGCTGTCCATTCACTTTAAACGGCTTTTCTGGGAACTTATCGAACACCTCTATTGCACCATGAAGGAGAACAATCTTCACCATAAATGGCCCTGATCATCTTGATTTTAGCTTCCCGGGAAAAAGTTTAAGTCTGGAGTTGAAAAGCAAAACTCTTTGTCCCGGCTAAAATGTTCTCTCTATGATCTTGCGATCATGCCATTTCTTCACCTTTTCCTTGTACAACTTAGAATTTTCATACGCTTGTAATCGGAATTCATTCAACTCATTGAATTAAAGTAGGTGTTTTTCTCCTGCAGCTTTCAAATCGAAATTCAGCTTCCAAATCGCCCAATATGCTTTATGCTCTAGCTCCATAGGAAGGTGACATGCTTTGCCATAAACTAGCTGTAAACGTGACATGCGCAATGGAGTCTTGTATGCAGTCCTATATGCCTACACAGCATCATCAAGCTTTAAAGACCAATCCTTCCTAGTGGGATTCACAACTTTTTCCAGAATTCTTATAACTTCTCGATTTGACACTTCTGCTTGGCCATTCGTTTGTGGGTGATAAGCTGTAGCAATGCGATGGTTCACCCCATACTTGGCCAACAAAGCTGTAAATTGCCTGTTGCAGAAATGACTTCTTTTATCACTAATGATGGCCCTAAGAGTCCCAAACCTCGTGAAGATACTTCTTTGTAAAAACCTAAGGACTACTTTGGCATCATTTGTTGGAAGAGCTGCCACTTCTACCCATTTCGACACATAATTCACTGCAAGGAAGATGTAAAGATTTCCACATGAAGAAACTAAAGGACCCATAAAATTTATCCCCCCCACATCAAAAATTTCCACTTCGAGGATTGTGTTCAATGGCATTTCATTTCTTTTTGAAATGTTCTCGACTCTTTAACATCTATTACATCTCTGGACAAAGCTGTACGCATCCTTGAAAATTATCGGCCAGTAGATTCCTACTTGTAGCACTTTAGCCGCTGTTCGCTCTCCACCATAGTGACCCCCATACAAAGAAGCGTGACTATCCTGCAAAATCCCCTCGGTCTCGCTATATGGGATACACCTTCTTATCATTTAATCAGTACACTGTTTAAACAAATATGGCTCATCCCATATATACCATTTGACATCATGTAGAAATTTTTTCTATTGATAACCCACCAAGTCAGAAGGTACCATCTAACTCACCAAATAGTTCGCATAGTCTACAAACTATGGTACTTCCCCTTTCACCATAAACAACTGCTCATCTAGAAAGGATTCATTAATTATAACTTTGTCGTCTGCCTCCATTTCTAGATTCTCTAGTCGAGATAAGTGGTCTGCCACTTGGTTTTCAGTGCCATTTCTATCCTTGATCTCCAAATCAAATTCCTGCAACAATAATATCCATCTGATCAAACGAGGCTTTGCATCCTTCTTCACCACTAAGTGTCAGATTGCTATGTGATATGTGTACACTATCACCTTCGTACCAATTAGATATGCTCGAAATTTATCAAAAGCATACACAACTGCCAATAACTCTTTCTCTGTGGTGGTGTAGTTAAAATGCGCATTTATAAGGGTCATGCTAGCATACTATATCACATGAAAGATCTTTTCCTTTCGCTGACCCAAAATAGCCCCCACAGCATAATCACTGGCATCACATATCAGTTCGAATGGCAAGTCCCAATCCAGTGCTGTAATGACTAGTGCTGAAGTTAACTTCCCTTTCAAATGCTCAAATGCAGTCACGCAATCCTCATCAAATTTAAACTGTGCATCCTTCTCCAATAAACTGCAAAGTGGTTTAGTTATCTTGGATAAGTCTTTAATGAATCTGCAGTAGAAGCCTGCATGTCCCAAAAAACTTCGAACACCTTTAACTGATGTTGGTGGCGGTAAATTCTCAATAGTTTCTAACTTCGCTCTATCCACCTCAAGTCCCTTCTTCGAAACTTTGTGTCCCAAAATAATTCCTTCTTGTACCATAAAATGGCACTTTTCCCAATTCAGTACCAAATTTGTTTCAACACACCTTCTCAAGACCATCACCAAATTCTCAAGGCATAAATCAAAAGAATCCCCAAATACCGAGAAATCGTCTATGAATACCTCCACATTCTGTTCCACCATATCCGAAAAAATAGCCATCATGCATCTTTGGAAGGTGGCTAGAGCATTGCACAATCCGAAAGACATCCTTTTAAAAGCAAACGTGCCGTATGGACATGTGAAGGTTGTCTTTTCCTAGTCTTCTGGAGCTATAACAAGTTGGTTGTAGCCTGAATATCTGTCCAGAAGGAAATAATACTCGTGACCTGCTAGTCTGTCCAACATCTGATCGATAAAAGGCAGTGGGAAATGATCTTTCCTCGTAGCTTTATTAAGCCTACGATAGTCCATGCAGACTCTCCACCCCGTCACTGTTCGTGTTAGAATCAACTCATTATTCTCATTTGAAACCATGGTCATACCACCCTTTTTCGGTACACATTGCACTGGGCTCACCCATGAACTATCTGAAATCGGATAGATTATGCCTACATCCAGCCATTTCAATACTTCTTTCTTGACCACTTCTTTCATTATCGGATTAAGTCTTCTTTGTTGCTCCACCGACGACTTACTATCATCTTCCAGTAGAATCTTTATGCATGCAAAACGAAGGGCTGATCCCTTTTATGTCTGCTATAGTCCATCCAATAGTTGACTTGAACTCTCTAGGGATGCGTAGAAGTTTTTCTTCCTGAAAAGATGTTAGTGTAGAAGAAATAATCACAGGTAGCTTTGAATCATTATTTAAAAATGCATACCTCAAATGATCTGGAAGTGGTTTCAATTCAAGTTCTGGAGGTGTCTCAAGAGATGGCTTCAATTTTACTGACGTCTCTCCAGCTTTCTTCAATGGCTCAACAGGTGTTTTGAATTTTCTGAATTGTGGAGTAGTATCAAGAATTTGCTTAAGTTCTTCAAATTCCTTATCCCCTAGTTTTGAATTTTTAGCAATGACACTTCTCAACGGTTCATGACTCATCAAATTCTCTACTTCATCATTTAAGACTTGATCCACCAAATCAACCCGGAAGTATTCTTCTACATCTGTCGAAAAATTCATCGCCTTGAATACATTAAAGGTAACCTCCTGATCATGAACACGCATAGTGAGTTCCCCTTTTTGCACGTCTATCAAGGTCCTTCCTGTGGCTAAGAATGGTCTCCCCAGTATGATTGGTATATTCTTATCTTCTTCGTAGTCTAAAATGATGAAATCAACCAGAAAGATGAATTTATCCACATTTACCGGTACATCTTCAATAATTCCTCGTGGATAGGTGATGGATCTGTCAGCTAGCTGCAAAGAAATATTTGTCGGCCTTGGATCCGGCAATCCCAACTGGTTGAATACTGACAAGGGCATCAAATTTATGCTTGCCCCAAGATCACACATACATTTATTGAAGCTCATCTTTCCGATCGTACGTGGAATTGTGAAACTGCCCGGATCCTTCAGCTTTGAAGGTAATTTACGTTGAAGCACTGCACTGCATTCCTCTGTCAAGGCCACTATCTCAAATTCTTCTAATCTCCTCTTCCTTGACAATATACCCTTCATGAACTGTGACAACTCGAGAATTTAGAAAATTTTTAAAATCATAATTAATTGATTTAAGGTTCAAAATTAGAACCTAGACATAAAATAAGTGTATGCGTTTGATATTTTTAAGAAAGAATTTTGAGGATTTCAAAATTCTGTGAAGGATTTAGGTGAATTATTCAAGATTAAGGGTATACGTGAATATGTTCTGTGTATATATGTAAAGTATGTGGTTAAGGGTCAAGGGTTGACCAGATAAATTATATCTATAGCAAACCCTAATTATATATTAAGAACGTCAATGTTCGGTAAGAAAACCCTAGTGTTTAACAAGAAACCTTAGAAACCGGTTCTGGAAACCCTAATTTCAGTTTCGGGAATTCAAATACCTAATTCGGTGTATAAAATCCTAAATTGGGAACTTAATGGCGTAAGTGTAAATAATTATAAGATTATTTAGGATAAAGCTTAAGTAATTAGCAAACCATAATTGTGACGCCCCCAAAATTAGGTATACATCACCCATCTTGGGTCGTCAGATACATAGTACAGAATACAAATACAACTTACTAATACAACTGTCGTGTACAATACGACAAAACATAAACTGTGAGTTTGAATACAAATATTATCTTCTAGAGAGTATTCATACTCAAAAGGAGTCCTAATTACATTTATTAACACACTATTACATAGAATAGTGAGGACTACTAACTAATACTATCATTCGAACCATCACTCCGTTCCCCGACTTGCCCCAGCTACGTTCTCATTTCCTAAAGAGAACAGTGAAAGAAAGGGTGAGCTCAACTAGCCCAGTAAGAAATATTATGACTAAGATAATGCAGAATAAATTATCATTAGCCTTCAACAATGTTAAACTGATAAAATATAATAGACATCAAGTTTAACTGCAGTGGAACAAGCAATCCATTAAAAGAGTCAAGTAGAAAATAAACTCTACTATCTTTTATGATTTAAAAGGTTTTTCAACACTGTTATCGCTGTGACTCAGCTTAATAAAATAATCCACATCATCGAATCACCCCTGCACTACGGCTAAGGATATTCGTGTATTCATTAATGGTCATGATCATGCCAACAACTGTCCATCAACGCACTACGGGCCAATGAGGACTTTTACCACATCATTTATAACATTACGGTCATGATTATACCGAATAATCCCTGGTCATAATCATACCAAGTCCATCTATGCACTACAGGCCACAGATGACTTTCAACATTTTATAAATATGAGGATGATGACAATGATATAAGAATTCAATAAAACAAGTTCAAGAATTAATTTATCCAAGAATTAACAACGTCTAAATTGTCAACATGATACTGCTTTGTGGAGTAAAATTGAAGAATATTTTCATGAAAAGATACTGGATGAACCGCAATTAACAAGGATATTCCACTAATTTCATGGAGTATAGAAGTCAAAACTTAAGCGACTGAGTACAATAAAGAATGGATAACAAAAGAAATCACCATGCATGCGATAGACCGCACAGACATGTTATTCCAATAGAATAATAAATAATGGAACCAGGTCCGGCGTAAACGCACAGACAGGATATTCCGACAGAATAATAAATAATGGAACCAGGTCCGGTGTAAAACACACAGACAGGATGTTCCAACAGAATAATAACAAAAACGGAACCAGGTCCGGTGTAAAACACACAGACAGGATGTTCCAACAGAATAATAGAAGAATGTCACCAAGTATATGGTAGACCGCGTATACAGGTTATTCCAACAGAATAATAAGAAATGGAATAACAACAGTTCTCTTCATGAATACAAAAGAAATAATACCCCTTACCGTTTTAAAGAAGAGCTGAAATAAGGAAGTAGTTAAGTAGCAGAATACTCTTCTTCTTTCTCTCTATAGTTTCTCTCTATAGTTTCACTCTCTAGAGTTCAGTGAATTCGTAAGAAATAATGAAGGAATGAGCTGCTATTTATAGAAAAATAGAAGGGCACTGTTCATGAACGAAATAATTTTGCAGAGTCACAGACGAAAGATAATATTTCTTTTTTTGTTTTCAGACGCAACGTAATTATCCCACATGTGAAATCCTTTAATTCAACGACAACTTATATATATATATATATATATATATATATTATATAAAATAACATGTTGGCCACTTCTATTATATATATATATATATATATATATATATATATATATATATATATATATATCCCCATTTTAGACTCCACCTTCCCGTAACATCATTTACCCCACCAAAATCAATTCATGTCCTACAAATATAAAATACTCACCACCACCCACCAAAATCCCCATCACACACACACACAAAAACACACACACCTGTCAAATACACACACACACACACACACACACACACACACACACACACATATATATATATATATATATATATATATATACTTTATGACTTTCTTCCGATAATTATGAAAAATGGGTAAATAGGGATCCAAATAATAAATAAAACTGAGTGACTTCTCACGTAAGCATCAATAATCAATATCGTGTGCTACTATGCAACCACGCGTATTACTGTACTTTTAACACCGGGTATTTCAACAGTTAACGGTAAAGCTTCCGCCGTTATTTTCATAAAGTATTTTTGTCGTTTTCTCAATCCGACAATAATTCCGTTGTGGGATCCACCAATGATTGTGCCGTTGTACGAATATTCCCTGTTAAAACGAATATTCTCCGACCAATCGAATATTATATAACAACTTGCGTACTTTACAAAATTTATAAATATTACCCACAACTATAACATTATATCAAATTAACTCCATAATATTCAAAAATGATATTTATAGAAAATTTATTTTTATTTATAAAAGTTGGGGTCTTACAACCTCCCATTCTTATGAAATTTCGCCCTCGAAATTAGGGTACGTACCTGGTATGTCGAAGAGATAAGGATACCTTGATTTCATTTTAGATTCTAACTCCCAAGTCATTTCCTCAACATCGTGGTTTCTCCACAAAACTTTGACTTGAGGTATAACCTTGGAGCGTAGAATATGTTCCTTCTTATCCAAGATTTGAACAGGAACTTCTTCATACGTCAAATCCTCCGCTATTTCGTCCGGTTCTAACTCAATAATGTGGTTCGGGTCTTCCACATATTTGCGTAACATGGATATGTGAAAAACGTTATGAACACGAGACATACTTGGCGGTAAAGCGAGTCTATAAGCCACAGTTCCTACTCGATCGAGGATTAAAAATGGACCGTTGAATCGAGGATTGAGCTTTCCTCTCTTTCTAAATCTCATAACTTCTTTCCATGGAGCAACACATAAGAACACATGATCTCTTACATCAAATTCCACGTCCTTTCGATGGAGATCAGCATAACTCTTTTGTCGATCTTGTGAGGTTTTTATACGTTGTCGGATCGTTTGAATCTTTTCTGTAGTCATACGTACCAACTCCGGTCCCAACAACGTTGCTTCACCCACCTCATCCCAGCATACTGGAGAACGACATTTTCTTTCATACAATGCTTCAAATGGAGCCATGCCAATACTTGCTTGATAACTGTTATTGTAGGAAAACTCCACCAATGGTAAGAACTTGTCCCAACTTCCCTTGAAGTCAAAGACACAGTGTCTTAATAGATCTTCAAGAGTTTGAATAGTCCTCTCTGATTGTCCGTCCGTCTGAGGATGATATGCTGAACTAAATCGTAAATCCGTGCCCATAGCTTTTTGTAAACTAACCCAAAATCGTGAAGTGAATCTTGGGTCTCGGTCAGAAACTATGGATACTGGCATACCATGCAGTCTTACAATCTCGTTTATGTACATACGAGCAAGACGTTCAAGTGTATAAGTTTCTCGTATCGGTAAGAAATGAGCAGACTTGGTCAATCTATCAACAATGACCCAAATCGCATCAATACCTTGAGAAACCCTAGGAAGACCAGTAACGAAATCCATGGTAATGTGCTCCCACTTCCATTCTGGAATTTTAAGTGGTTGCAATGGACCTTTTGGTACTTGATGCTCCGCTTTGACTCGTTGACAAGTTAGACACCTTGAGATAAACAATGCTATCTCTTTCATCATATTGCTCCACCAAAATGTATGACGAAGATCATGATACATTTTTGTACTTCCAGGATGGATTGCAAACGATGTGTTGTGCGCCTCCATCATGATTTCATACTTTAAATCAGGGTTGTTAGGAACACAAAGTCTGGAGTTGACTCGAAGTATTCCTTCTTCATCGATTCTTGCTTCCGGCATAGCACCTTCTTGCACTTTCTTCCTTATACGCATCAGCTCCAGGTCTGTGGCTTGAGCAGCTTTAACTTTATCGATTAAAGTCGGTTCTACTCGTATATTCGCCATCATCACATGGGTCCCTGGAGATTTTAACTCTATCTCCATCCTTTACAAATCACACAAAATGGGCCTTTGTGTTGACAATAACGCACTCGTACTTGCATATGATCTTCAACTCAATGCGTCAGCTACCACGTTCACTTTTCCACGATGATATTAAATGGTATGATCGTAATCTTTAATAGCTCGAGCCAACGTCTTTGGTGCCTAATACGTTCGTTTTAAGTAAAGAAATATTTGAGGGTTTAAGAAATGGGTTTTGTACTGGGGTCAATACAAAATTTGATTTCACGCTCTAGGGGTAGGCTAAGAAATCTTCAAGAATACGTCAGGAAATTTATATCATTCAAAACTGTGACTCATCCCAGACTTGGATAACACGTCACATTGATACCTATCAACTTGCCATCGTCATTTACAACGTCTCCTACGGAAAGTCTGGCTTCGGTGCATTCCACACCGGGAAGTCAACAACGAAAGGAACGGGGATCTTTACTTATGGCTTGATATGATAATGATTGACTTTAGTGGTTTGGTTGCTTGAATTCGCATAACAGGTTGGTTAGGAATATGAAAATTAACAACCTTACGAAAAGCATAATGGGTAGTTAACCAATCGTTTCTAAAAATCACATATCAACAGGTAACGTGAAAGTGTCGATTTGAATCAAACAAGATTTATAAATAGTGGAGTTAACGAAGGTTTCTCCTAACAGAGTTTCAACACATAAGTCAAGTCTAATAAACTTTTATTTTTATTTTTATTTTTATTTTTTTAAGAGCCAAGTTTAAACGTTGAACACAACTAGGTGAAATACAAGAGTGGGTCGAATAAGGTACAAACTTCGCAAGGGTTTATGATTAGCTTACCCGCGATAACTTCATTTGGGTTCCTCACTTGTTGGGAAGTCATGACAACCGCTCTCCCTTGAACTACCCGGCTTTGACATGTCTGGGGTAGCATTTGATGTCATCTCTATCATTGGAATTGACTTTAATATAGGGCATATTCCACCCTCAACTGCTTCATCGTACTCCTGCTTCATGATCTGAATCATCAATCTTCGATCCATATCGAGTTCAGATTGACTGCTCTGTACATGGTAATTCAAAACTCGATGTTGGGTTCTCCCAATTGCTGTCCAAAAAGAGAAATGTATATCATCTATTTTAGCCTTTTTGGGTCGGACATCTCTTTCTACAATATCAACACGTCGTGCGGCTTTTACCCACGCATCCTGCATTCTCACTCGTTCAGTTGTTTCTTCTTTCAGCTGATCCTTGATATTTGAATTCTCAGATTCCAACTTTAATATCTTACACTCTGCCAAAGCGTGATTTTGTTCGAGCATCACATATCGGGTAACACAATTTTGAATCGTTACATCTCTTTGCTCCACGACCGCCTGCCGTTCTTCAGCCTGCTCTTCTAACTCATGAACACGATTTTGAAATTCTAAGTTTTGATCATAGATTTCTTCTAACCAATTCTCCTCAGGTTCCTCTTCTTCCTCTTCTTCCTCTTCTTCCTCACTCTCAGCTGATACCTCTGCCACTAGCTCGGGACAAACTAGTAGTTCTTCACTTACCACGTAGATATCTCTAATTTCTTCTTCACCTGATATTACATTGCCTTGATTGGTGATTAGCGGTGCCACGGTTTCATTCACTCCATTGTTGACATTTCCAGCTGCCATTTTCAAATACTGCCACAAAACAAGGGTTAATTAACATGCCACATATTATCAATATACTCTGACCAACCAATTAAATAACAAATAAACTTAGGTAGGTCATACTAGCGAAGGAATTCCCCGTCTCTCCCCTCCTAGTTCTATTCTCACATCTTAGCCAGGGATCATATTCCTAAGCTCTGATACCAACTGTGACGCCCCCAAAATTAGGTATACATCACCCATCTTGGGTCGTCAGATACATAGTACAGAATACAAATACAACTTACTAATACAACTGTCGTGTACAATACGACAAAACATAAACTGTGAGTTTGAAAACAAATATTACCTTCTAGAGAGTATTCATACTCAAAATGAGTCCTCATTACATTTATTAACACACTATTACATAGAATAGTGAGGACTAGTAACTAATACTATCATTTGAACCATCACTCCGTTCCCCGACTTGCCCCAGCTACGTTCTCATTTCCTGAAGAGAACAGTGAAAGAAAGGATGAGCTCAACTAGCCCAGTAAGAAATATTATGACTAAGATAATGCAGAATAAATTATCATTAGCCTTCAACAATGTTAAACTGATAAAATATAATAGACATCAAGTTTAACTGCAGTGGAACAAGCAATCCATTAAAAGAGTCAAGTAGAAAATAAACTCTACTATCTTTTATGATTTAAAAGGTTTTTCAACACTGTTATCGCTGTGACTCAACTTAATAAAATAATCCACATCATCGAATCACCCCTACACTACGGCCAAGGATATTCGTGTATTCATTAATGGTCATGATCATGCCAAAAACTGTCCATCAACGCACTACGGGCCAATGAGGACTTTTACCACATCATTTGTAACATTACGGTTATGATTATACCGAATAATCCCTGGTCATAATCATACCAAGTCCATCTATGCACTACAGGCCACAGATGACTTTTATCATTTTATAAACATTAGGATGATGACAATGATATAAGAATTCAATAAAACAAGTTCAAGAATTAATTTATCCAAGAATTAACAACGTCCAAATTGTCAACATGATACTGCTTTGTGGAGTAAAATTCAAGAATACTTAGAAGAATATTTTCATGAAAAGATACAGGATGAACCGCATTTATCAAGGATATTCCACTAATTTCATGGAGTATAGAAGTTAAAACTTAATCGACTGAGTACAATAAAGAATAGATAACAAAAGAAATCACCATGCATGCGATAGACCGCACAGACTGGTTATTCCAATAGAATAATAAATAATGGAACCAGGTCCGGCGTAAACGCACAGACAGGATATTCCGACAGAATAATAAATAATGGAACCAGGTCCGGTGTAAAACACAGATAGGATGTTCCAATAGAATAATAACAAGACGAAACCAGGTCCGGTGTAAAATACACAGACGGGATGTTCCAACAGAATAATAACAAAAACGGAACCAGGTCCGGTGTAAAACACACAGACAGGATGTTCCAACAGAATAATAACAAAAACGGAACCAGGTCCGGTGTAAAACACACAGACAGGATGTTCCAACAGAATAATAGAAGAATGTCACCAAGTATAGGGTAGACCGCGTATACAGGTTATTCCAACAGAATAATAAGAAATGGAATAACAATAGTTCACTTCATGAATACAAAAGAAATAATACCCCTTACCGTTTTAAAGAAGAGCTGAAATAAGGAAGTAGTTAAGTAGCAGAATACTCTTCTTCTTTCTCTCTATAGTTTCTCTCTATAGTTTCTCTCTCTAGAGTTCAGTGATTTCGTAAGAAATAATGAAGGAATGAGCTGCTATTTATAGAAAAATGGAATGGCACTGTTCATGAACGAAATAATTTTGCAGAGTCACGGACGAAAGATAATCTTTCTTCTTTTGTTTTCAGACGCAACGTAATTATCCCACATGTGAAATCCTTTAATTCAACGACAACTTATATATATATATATTATATAAAATAACATGTTGGCCACTTCTATTTTATATATATATATATATATATATATATCCCCATTTTAGACTCCACCGTAACATCATTTCCCCCACCAAAATCAATTCATGTCCTACAAATATAAAATACTCACCACCACCCACCAAAATCCCTATCACACACACACACAAAAACACACACACCTGTCAAATACACACACACACACACACACACACACACACACACACACACACACATATATATATATATATATATATATATATATATATATATACTTTATGACTTTCTTCCGATAATTATGAAAATGGGTAAATAGGGATCCAAATAATAAATAAAACTGAGTGACTTCTCACGTAAGCATCAATAATCAATACCGTGTGCTACTATGCAACCACGCGTATTACTGTACTTTTAACACCGGGTATTTCAACAGTTAACGGTAAAGCTTCCACCGTTATTTTCATAAAGTATTTTTGTTGTTTTCTCAATCCGACAATAATTCCGTTGTGGGGTCCACCAATGATTGTGCCGTTGTACGAATATTCCCTGTTAAAACGAATATTCCCCGACCAATCGAATATTATATAACAACTTGCGTACTTTGCAAAATTTATAAATATTACCCACAACTATAACATTATATCAAATTAACTCCATAATATTCAAAAATGATATTTATAGAAAATTCATTTTTATTTATAAAAGTTGGGGTCTTACAATAATCTAATTACAAAATCTAATTTCTAAAATAGAAAATTAATTTTCTATTAGGAAACCTAATTTTGGGCTTAAAACCCTAAAATGACCAATTACGACCCTAATTGCTAAATTAGCGATTTTAATTAGGAAATACTAATCCTAATTAGCAAGATTAAAGTTATGATTAAGAAATTTTAATATAATTAGAAAATTCTAATTATAATTTAGAAATATTAATTTTATTTTTTTAAAAACCAAAATTTAGAAATCTTAGAAATTAAATTTGCAAGTTAAGAGTTAAATCCTAAACCCTAAAGGGTTCAAACCCTATACCCTAAGGGTTTGCATCAAATGACAATTATAAAAATAAAATTGTATAAAAATGACTAAAATGCCCTTTTCTTAAACTTAAGCAAAAGATTTTGTAAATCTTGTGAGTCGACACCCTAATGTTTATTCCATGTGCATTATATCTACCCAAGATCAGCTAATCTTGCCACCTAGCAACATTAGATGCAATGAATCAAAACATAAGAGATTTAAAAGTAAGAAATACTTACTTTACTTAGCATTATCTCCAGGTCCCTTCTCTCTCTTCATTTTCGAAATTATAGAGTGAGAGAGAGTGAAATAGTAAGACATGGTCATATCATAGCTTTCCATAACAGGATCAAAGTCAGAATCAAAGGTCAAAACTTTAAAGAGGTATAAACCTTCAAAATTTGAAATCCTTAGATTTTATGTTAGATGATATGTGTTGTTGTTTAATGTTGTGTATTATGATGTTATTTGGTGATCTGGGTTGTTAAAACCCAGATCCATAACATCAAAGTGATCGGATCTAACATTTTAAGAAATCTGGAAAAAGTTGAAAATATGGTCTGATAGCCTAATGTCAGGGCCTCTAGATCCTTTCTTGTTAATGGTTTATGTGTTTTAAGCGTTTATACGTGTAGTATGTTAGTTAGTCTTTGTTCTGAAACACAAATCAGGGTCAATGTATGCTTGGATCGAGAGTTATTGTTTGTCAAAACCCATTGACCGTTCACGAAGTCTGGTTTCTGGGTAACCCAGAAACAAAGATCTTGTATGACAGCGTTTTTGCAGGGTCTTGATCTTGCAGTATGTTCATGTTTTGGCCAAGTTATTGTGTTGTTGTTGTAGCCTGACATGAAGACTTCATGCTAAAGGCTTTAGACCACCCAGATCTTGAACAGAATAGTAGATAATCATGGTCAAACCACCATTGACCAACTCCCCGGAAGGAGATTCTGGGTAACCCAGAATCTTCAAGACCGTTTCCTGACCCCTACTTTGACCAGCGTTGATCTGTTTGGTGTGATATTTTTATGATGATATGTTGTTATAGACATGTAGTCTGACATCTCTTCTACACAATCAAACCATTAGATCACACAAACAAGTCATAGACTGAAAGTTACTAGGATTTAAAAGTAGTCACTTGGACTGTTCTTCATTTCTGGAAAACCTAGAAATGAAGAACATCTTCTGACAATAATTTCTGGAGCCCAGATCTAGCTGATATGTTGTAGAATGATCATGAACTTAGTATGTAGTTGTAGTATTGCAAGTATACTACAACATTAACACATTTACAAGCCCAAATATCATCAGGAATTTAGATCAAATTACAGTCAAACATGGTACCCTGGTGGCAGACTTTGAAGATCTGGGCTTGGCCCAAGAACACCAAGAACACCTATAGCGACGGGTCTGTCACTATAGGGCCCTTTAGCGACGGTTTTATTAATTTTTAATTTTTAATTTTTGAAAATTAATTAATAAATCGAAATAAATAGTTTTTAATTGTTAAAAATACTAAATAAATTCTAAAAATTTATTTTAAAGTCTAAAAAATAGTTTTTAATTATTTAGAGTATATTTCATAAATATTTAATATTTTTGGAATATAAATGATATTTAATTTATTTAATTATAATATTTAATAAATTATTTAAAAATAGTTTTAATTCATGAAAAATCATGAAAAATAATATTAAGGTATAAGAAAATATTTTAAGTTATTTTTAGTGACTTTTAATATTTTGTGATGAATTTTATTAATTAATTAATGTTAATGATAATTAGTTTATTTAATAAATATATTAAATAAATTATGAAAAAATAGAATTAATGCTTTATAAATCATATAAAAATGATTTAAGAGTTAGAAAAATATTTTAAGTTATAAAATATAACTTTTGATATTTTGTCATGAATATATTAATATTAATAGCAATTATCGGACAATGAATTTAATTGTTTAGAAATCATATAAATATGATTTTAAGGTATTAAAAATACTTTGTGATATTATAAATATATTATAATATTACGACATGTATTTCATTAATATTTGATAATAAATAAATATTAATGATAAAAGAATTATGTGGTATTTAATTCATTTAAATACGTTATTAATGATTGAAAATTTACTATAAATGGTAATAATTATCTAAAAATTATTACAAGCTTATGAAAAATATTTTGACTGATATTAAAAGTATCTGAGATAATTGTTAAGTGTTAGGTAGAGTTTAATTGAAGTTAGACTAGATAAAAGTCTGACTAGACCGTCGGGATGTCAGTTTTGTGTTAGGTTCAACTCAGACTGCAAAAGTTTGACTTGATACCGAGTCCTATGTGTGTTATAGAATGATAGGGTTATGTGTTTAGGTTATTCTCTCTGTGTGTGTGTATATATATATATATATATATATATATATATATATATATATATATATATATATATACTATTATATTGTGATGATATTATTCTAATATTGGAGATCTATATTACTAATATTAGGTCTTTGGATAGAGCGTTATAAATTGTGTTGCGGTAATCAACGGTTCAGGCAAGTTTGTTTTTACTTAACTCTACTAAGAGTGTTTCATTCAGATAAACTTATGGTTAATCATTGCTGGTTGCCATGAATTGTACTCTGTACATATTGCATGTATAAGTCAGGTATGATAGGCTGATCACCTTCATTACCAGTTGGTTCAGATATATTTGTTTATATATAATACTTGTTTAGTCATAAATTTGTTCCTGCTAGTTCACAATTATATTGTTGAATTATAGCCAGCTCATTATTCAGATTCTTTCAATCATGATATGTCGTTATATTATTGAACTTAAACTTGCTGGGCAATCCTTATGCTCACCCTTGCTATATCATGATAAAACATTGCAGATTAAGGCGAATGCTTCGGATATAAGGAAAGGCTAAAGACGGTTACATCGTAAAGTTAATGTGTGCGATTAGATTTGCAATAGTTGTATAATAATAATGTTATGTGTCAAATAAGTTATGATTGTGTATAAGTTAAGGTTACTCGACCTTGGAAAATAGTGTGTTAAATGTATTGTATAAACAATTTATGTTTATATCTTCCGCAAATATAGTAATAGTGATAGAATGATCGAACCGAATCCGAGGTGATTTGGGACTTGGATTCGAGGCCCTCACATAAACTTTGCATAACTTGGCATCTATTCCAATGCCTCAGCGAAAGGTATGTTAATCCATAGTTTTTTAAAGACCTCTAAGAACTTGCTGAACTACTTATCTTCCCTCTGCTTATTCAATCTCAGCGGATACGGAATCGGAGGGTGAACTAGTGGTGCTTTTCGCACGGGCTTCTCAACTGAACCTGCTTTGTTATCGTCTTCCTGCTGTAACTCAGAACCTTCCTTATTGTCTTTCTGCTCAGACAAAATTTCTGCCTCGTGCGGCTGCGCGTCCTCCATATGTAAACATGGCGCGACCGCGCTATACTCATTTTCTGCCACCTTTTTCCCAGACCTTAATGTGATCGCTTGACATTGTTCCTTCCCTTCTCTTCGTGGATTTGCCTCCGTAATACTTGGCAATGAACCTTGGGGCCTGGTGTTAAGCATGCTCGCCATTTGCCCCATTTGAGTTTCCAAATTTTTAATAGCCACTGCTTGGCTTTTAATCATCACATCTGTATTCGCTATATACTTCATCATCATCTCTTCCATTTCTGATTACTTTTCTTCTTGAGGTGCAGATGGAGGGTGATGTTGTTGTTGAGAAAATTCCGGTGGAAAAGGTGGTTTTGGTGTAAACTGTGGCTGAGCTGGCTATGACTGAAATTGGTGATTCGACTGAAACTGATTTTGTTGATTTCCTTGATTATTTAACCAACTGAAGTTTGGATGGTTGTAGTTGTTAGAGTTGTATGTGTTCTTAAATTGACCTTTGTCCTTCCTGTAATTGGTCATATACTGTACCGACTCCGAGCTAATAGCGCATTGATCCGTTGAGTGTGACCCTGCACAAATCTCACATACAAAGGCAACTGTCTTCGCCTTGGTCTCTGTCAACGAATCAATTTTCTTTGCCATGGATGCCATCTGTGCTGACAATTGTGTGATAGCATCCACTTCTAACAAACTTGCAACTCTGGGTTGTGGCATCCTGTCTGTAGGGTTTTGGAAATCATTTGTTGCCACTGTCTCAATAAGATTATAAGCTTCCTCATACCTCTTCATCCATAGAGCTCCTCCTGCAGCTGCATCTATAATAGACCTAGACTGCCATCCTAATCCACAATAAAATGTGTTGATCACCATCCAATCTGACATGCCATGGTGTGGACACTTCCTTAGCATCTCTTTGTACCTCTCCCAAGCTTTATATAGAAATTCACCCTGTTGTTGCTCAAACTAGGAGATTGATGTCCTCATCTTTGCAGTCTTAGCCATTGGGAAAAACTTGGCTAAGAATTTCATGCGCTAGGTCCTCCCATGTAGTAATTGATCCTGAAGGTAAAGAGTGAAGCCAACTTTTTGCTTTTTCCTCCAATGAAAACGGAAACAGCCTTAGTCTGATAGCATCCTCTGTCACCCCGTTGTATCTGAAAGTATCACATATTTCAATGAAACTCAACAGGTGTTCATTAGGATCATCTGTAGCAGCACCCCCAAACTGTACCAAATTCTGCACCATTTGAATCGTGACCGGCTTTATCTCAAAGGTATTAGCTGCTATCGCTGGTCTGACAATACTTGACTGCAGTTCATTAATGTTTGGTATGGAATAGTCCCTCAAAGCCATATGCTCCTCTCTTTGATCTTCTCGTTATCCTTCGGCTGCCATATTAGATGTGGTTCCTTCAAATTCTGCTTGTAAATTCCTACGCACTCTCGCTTTCCAACCTCTCCCGTTAATATTGTCTTGTGCTGGTATCAACTCTGAATTGGATGATCGTGTGTGCATAAAAATTATACAAGTACCTACAACAAAAACAAAAATAAAGATAGAAATGAGATAAGATTAGATTTGTTTAAGTCATACAATATAGCTTAAAACTGATGATAATAATAAAAATTTAAACGCCTTTGCCCGGCAACAGCGCCAAAAACTTGTTGCCTCCTTTTTAGTTCTATTAAAAAGACTCTAACTCATGCAAGCATACATGAGTCAACAAGTAATACAGAGTAAGTAAAGTATCGATCCACGGAGAAAGGTTTCAAAATTAAATTATTATGCATCAACTATATCACTATTTTTATGTGCCTAAACAAACTCTATGATTTTGAATGAATATAAACTAAGTAATAAATAAAAGAAGAATAATAAAATGATAAATCAAATCTGGAAATAATGGGATCCTAACTTCATTTAATAGTTCATCTAAATATCACCATCATGCAAGATTATGCACGTACCACAGGAAATTAGCCAAGAGCACGAATGTAGACATAACCATTTTTTAATAAATTATGACCTACTTACATAATATCCACCTACAATAGAAATCATGTAATCATTAATAAAACCAAAATCACTATATTTGTATGTGAACTTGCTGCTATATTGAATTTAAGCACAAGCCCTTATAAAACTCACAAGGTGAAACAGTATATGTCTATCTGATTCACGAAGTATAAAGCTAAGCAACTCAGCCCCACACACGCATGCTATCATGATTACAACCATACTCGCATGTTATTTCTCAATTCCATACAAGTACATAAAATGAATGGTGATCAAGAATTTATGCAATCAAATCAACCATAATAGAAGTTCCTGATGATACACTAACAATCCAGCAATCAAGCCATCAATTAGACTACATATTAAAATCCGTTAGAATCCCGTAATGGAGTTTAGTTCATGTCTGAACCAAAAGCTATTATGGGATTAGAGTAAGACGTAGAAAATAATTAAACAATTAAAAGAGAATATAGAGTTGATCAAACCCAATTGCAGATTATAATCCAAACGTGACGTTCAAATCCTCAATACTCTCCAATAACGTAACAGTAGTTCGTAGTCGATGATTGAATTCCAAAGAAGAGATATAAAATATTAAGTCTATGCTTGGATCCTTGTTGGAATTCGCTCAAAGCATAAAACCCTAGTTCTCTAATATGAAAAACTCGTAAAAACAAAAGATAATTGCGTCTGGTATCAACCAGAGTAGTTTATATCCACTCAAACACTTAATATTTTCAAAATAAAATAAAGTCAGCCACTACAGTCGATGACACGCGCTGCCGCGCATGATCCCTTTGTAAAGCAGGCGCGGGTGCGCATGCGTTCCAAATATATTCCTTCTGGTTGATGGCGTGGGCGCACGTGTTCCAGCCTATGCAGCTGCGCAGCCGGGCGGCTCCTGAGATCTGTAATCTTGTGTTCTGTTATTACTGCTTCCTTGTCATGCTGCTAATGATTCTTTGACATGCTACTCTTGCTTCCTTGTCCATCAATGCTCAGTTTCTTTTATCCACTCGACCCTCTTGTCATGCCTTCACTGATCTCATGCCACCTACCAACACCGAGCTAAACCATTTTCCTGCACTTTCACACCATAGGAGTTCACAGTATATGAAATGCAAAATAACACAAAATGCAACTACAAACACACTAAAATGTACTTGAGATGGGCATAGTTCTCGTGAATTGATATCCAATAAGTAGGTATAAAATCCACTTATCACCCTAATTCTTGGGTTATAAACCCTAATGTCCATTTTAGGGAAAACCCTAATTATTATTTAAAAATATTTTAATTAGGATATATTAATCCTAATTAGCAAGCTTGAGTTATGATTTAGAAATCTTAATATAATTAGAGAATCCTAATTATAATTTAGAAATATTAATTTTCTATTTTGAAAACATAAATTAGAAATCCTAGAAATTTAATTTGCAAACCTTAAGGGTTAAATCCTAAACCCTAAGGGTTTGGATAATTGACAAGTATGCCATTAAAATTAGAAATCAAATGACCGAAATATCCTTTTCTTAAAACTTAAGTAAAAGATTTGTGAAATCTTGTGAGTCATCACTCTATGTTTATCCCATGTGTATAAAATCTTTCCAAGATCAGATTTGGTATGCCACCTAGCAACCCAAGTTTATTGAATCTAAATAAAAGATCAAAAGTAAGTAAAGTTACTTTCATAAGCAAACCAACTTAGACCTTCTCTCTCTTCAAATTTCAAAATCTAGAGTGAGAGAGAGAGAGAGAAAATCAAAGCTAAGAACACTTCATAGCTTACCCAGATCAGGAATCAAAAGTCCGATTTTAAGATCAAAGTTTAGAAAATGTATAAGCCCTAAATTTTGAAAATCCTGTGATCCATGTTGTTTGATGTTGTTTGTTGTTTAAATTTATGTTAGAGGGTATCATTTAGTGATCTGAGTTGTTAGATCCCGGATCCATAGCATCAAAGTGCTTGAAATTGAAGTTTTTAAAAATCTGGAAAAAGTTAAAAAAGTGGCCTGACATTCATATGTCAGGGACTCTAGATTCTTCTGTGTTAATGATTTATGGTGTTTGAAGTTTTATATTTGTAGTATGCCATGTAGGCTTTAATCTGGAACTGGAATGAAGGTCATATCATATCTAGATTTCATGTTATAAGCAGTCAAACCTCATCGACCGAAAACGAATTCTGTTTCTGGGCAGCCTAGATTTTGCCCAGAAAGTCTGACAACATGTTTCGAGCCTCTGATCTTACTACTGTTTATGTTTTAATCCGTGTTAGTGCTTTAATATTGTAGCCGGACATGAGGACTACTCATCCATGCTTTTATATTACTCAAATCACGACCAGAATGAAAATTAATCGTGGTCAAACAACTGTTGTCCAACTTGCCAGATGAAGTTTCTGACATTACTTTGTCCAGCCTTGATTTCTTAGATTTTTTGTTGTTATGATGATATCAAGTAATATAGTTATCCTTTGACATCTCTACTACAAGTGTGAATCTTTAAATCACACAAATCTGACCTGTAGTGCAAATTATTAGGATCAAAAGTAGGCACCTAAGATTGTTCTTCAATTTTGGAAAACCCAGAAATTGAAGAACAGTTCTGGAAACGATTTTGATGGCTTAGATCTCACTGATTTGTTGTGTGTTGGCCATGAACTAAGTTGGGATATATAGTGTTACATGCATACTACATGTCTAACACTTTATCTGCCCAGAAATCATTAAAACCAAGGATCTAACTACGGTCAAGCCTCCTACCCTGTTAACTGCCCATGAGTTTCTAGGCAGGCTCAAGAACACCTATAGCGACGGTTCTGTCACTATAGGGTTATCGACGTCGGGATTTTTAATTTTCCCTTTCCGTTACTTGTTCTTTGGTGTTCTCATTTTAGGTGAGATTTGTTTGAAAAAACAAGTGAAAAGGTCCGACATGTATAATGTCGACGATTGGACTATAAGAGTCGTCAGTTGATTTTTTAAATGGTTGTACCAACACAATCGAGAAAAGGTTTGCACATTGACCCAGTGATGTGACACAGCTAAACGGGTCGGTGAAACCGAGATTAATTAGGGTCCGGGGACTTGGTTATGCGGAGGGAAGGTGTTAGGCACCCCCTGACATCCGTGTTACCACGATGACCACCTCTTTTCAAGAAACTGTTATCTGAATGTGTGTGTGTGTGGGTTAATGTGCTGTTATTTGGAAGTACTGCGAGGCCTCGTTCGCACCTATATACACAGGGTTTGAATTTTATGTAAAAATTCAATTTTAAGCAAGATATGGTAGTGATATTTTATAAAAGAGGTTTTTCAAACCCAGATGCTCAATAGTAATTGAGACCTTTTACACTCCCATTTTATTCTGTATTCGGCTGGATTGATTTTATTTGACAGATGCGAAGCATCCGTACGAAAATAATGTACAAAAAGGTGTTGAATTCCTCGTGGGTATGAAAATCATCTGAGGAAATCCAAACATCACATATATATTTACAAGCTGCTTACAGCAGAAAAGGTCCATCACGGGAACCGAATCTAGATTCAGGGGATTGAATATGTGATCACATGATTCCTAGGCTCACATGATGCCGCAATTGATATAAACGCAGTAAGCATGTATATATATAAAAGCTGTAAATATATATATACATACATGATCACCAACCACGAAGCACCTCTATGTGGGATCAGAAATATAAATAAAGCTGTAAAAGCTATCAACCGCCACGGAGGAAACTCCAGGCAGGACGAAATGTAAATATATATATATATATATATATATATATATATATATATATATATATATATATAAGTATATAAACGTACTGGATATAAAATCCAGGCTCATCGGACAAAGTCCAACAACAGTTAATATATATAAGTATATATATATTAAAGCAGTAAACGCACCGGATGTGAAATCCAGGCTCACCGAACAGAGTTCGATAGCAGTTCACATATATAATTATATATACAAGAAAGCCATTAAACGCACCAGACATAAGTCTAGGCTCATCGAATAGAGTTCGACACGCAGTTCATATATATATATATATATATATATATATATATATATATATCAATTAAGCGCTCCATACCAAAGTCTAGGCTCAATCGAGACATAACTCGATAATGTTAGTCTATATATATAAATATATATGTATATACAAACTAAAAATAAACCACGGACCGAAGTCCGGGCAAAAGTGTGCAACACGACTCTCAACGTGTAGAAGGGTGTGTGCAAAGATAAAGAGAAAAACTTTAAAGTGTGAAACAAGGCTTACAGTGGGCTGCCAAAGAAGACTTCAATATCTTTAAAGTGGGTAAACACTGGCTTTTGTAGGTATAAAATAAGCTATATGTGAGCTCACAAGTGTTTAAAATGAGAAAATACTCAGTTTGGGGTGAGTACAAAGCAAATTGGGCAGGGCTTCCTCGCCGTTTTCTCTTACAAAATAGCCACCCCAAGCCCTCTATTTATAGAGGGTGGAGACCTGCGGCTGAGCCGCAGGTGTACCAGAGGCAACCCGGGTTGGCCCGAGTTTTTTGGCTCGGGTCGTCTCGAAGTATGTGCACTCAGGCACTATAATGTCCACTCGAACTTTCAGAAGTACAATCCGAGCATCCGTTTGAGGTATACATGACCTATTTCGGACCGCCGTTGTCGAGAGTTGTACGATGGCATGGGATTAGAGTTTGTGCGAAGTCATTGAAGATGGGACGGTGCCCTCCGGTCTTCAAGCTTCAACTTTCATTCGTTACCCCGCACAATGGTCACTCGGGATTGGTTAGTCTTGTGGGACACTATTGCGTAGAGACATTAAGATAATGTGGCATGGCATCGTGTTAGTCAGATGACGATATTGCCCCTCACCGGTGTTATCGCCGGATTGGGCTGATAAAGCAGACGTTGCTCAGCTTCGCTGGGATTGGACTGCTGCAATTGGTTGAAGGTCCTCATTATCATCTTTGAGGTGTGTCTGTCTTCCCGATGTTATCGCCGGTCTGGTACAATGTATCTTGTTGTGAGCACCGAGATTGAAGCTGGTTACATTTGTAACAAGCATTTCTGGGGTTATTGTCAAAATTGCATTCATTGGGGTTATCGCCAAGGTCGGTGGCTATTCCCATGGCTGGGACTGAGACTGGATACCTCAGGGTTATCTCCGAGATTAATCGATCTTCTCCGATGTGTGTTCCGATATTCATCTGCATGCCTCGGGGTTATCTCCGAGATTGGAATTGTTACTCCCAGATTGCGATCCGGGGTTGATGCTGAACTTTCGGTAGTATCCGGCATGGATATGGATCGTCTTTCAGGGTTACCTCTTAAAAGACGAATCAGTTCCCCGCAATATTAGTGACAGGTGTACAAAAAATTTTGAGTGTCTACAGATGCCCCTCTTTATCTTACGCATGCATGGCGATGCATGGGTAGGATAAAGAATCCTAGACACTTGAAACGTAACAAGACGAACATAGTACTATGGATAACAACATGATGCAAATGTATGATGCATGTGTATAGGGTTGTAGCCCAACACGCTAGGGATGATTGCTGCCTCCCTGTTGCTTCAAGTGGGGGTTGGAAATGATGACCAAATTTGATGTGTACTCCGAATCTGTTAGGATGTTGATGTTGGAGTTATCACCAAAGTCCTGTGTCTTTGATTATGACTTGATCCCGAAGATGTACCTCTTATGTGTGAGAGATCTATGGAGATGAAGCTTGATCTGCTTGAGGATGTGTATAACATATTTCATCATCAATCCTCCTTGATGACAATCTCTTGGTTTGTATTGTCAGGACATGTCACGATTCTGTTGGATTTACTGCCAACAGCAAATGCTGTCAGGGATGCCCGACCTTTGTTGATTTGTGTGTTTCACTGACATGTGAATCAACGGCTAAAAAATCCTGTGGGATATACTGTCAAGGTTGCTTGACCTCCATTGTCGTGTAGATCACCGGAACATTACGTTGTGACCCCCGCCAGTGATCCGCTGGGGAATACGAGCGGTCGGGTGTGAAAACCTCGAATGGTTTCAGAGCTCTGATAGGTTTAAATCGCTATCGGCCGTAATAATGTCAAGGCTACTTGACCTTCGTTGATTTGTGTATTAATGGATGAGCATGCATTGTAACCCCCACCGGGGATCTCTTTTGTGAAAAGATAGGGGTGACAACCTTATGCTGACGACATCGGACCTCTGTACGGTATTGTCGAATGTGGTATGCCAAGACTTAAATCATCGGTATAGTAAACGCTATGTTCGGGCGAATACCAATAGATGAAAAGAAAGCCACAGTTTGATCCAGAAAAACTAGGGTTTTAGGCTATTCTGCTTAATCGCGTAGCATTTTTATCTCTATTTTGGCTTTTTCAGCTTGTAAGAACTCCTTTGCAACTCGAATTGGATCGAGCCGGAGGGATGGGACCCACATGGGGATGCTGTAGGTGCATCTGTTGTAGCCGCAGATGGGCCTGCGGCCAACCGTGGATGATAAATTCCAACAGGTTGGTCTCACAAGTCACTTTCAACTTGTTGCGCGAAGGAAAATACGTGAGCCTCTTTCAAATCGGCTAAGTTCGGGCTATTTTCTGCAAATTCTATCATCGTACAAATGTTCTGCACTATCCTGGTAATATATACCTGTATTTTCTCTCATTTCTGTCCATTGGATTTTACGTTATCGCATGAAATGCATCTAAACACATAGTAGTGATTATGTATGCACAAATGACTAGATAAAAAATATTCAACATGGTAAATGTTAGTATTAAACCATGCTGAACATAATGATGTGAAAAAAATTGACTTTTGAGACAGTCAAATTGGCACATTTTCCTACTATTTTTTGTCCTATTTTAGGTCCAATGAGCATAAGGTAGCAAGGCAAAGTACTCCTAGTATTGAGGTTGGCCTTATGCAAGATAATTTTAATTTTTAATGCATATATTATGTATATGACTTTGGGGCAGGTGTGCTACTGAATGGCCACCTAGACACGCTTGGATGCATGTGGATAGTCCTATTTTCAAAGGGAACTATGTCAAATCTTTTCCAAATGTAGGCATTGGATAGTCATGCATTTTAACTCTATTATATGTTAAAGTAAATGCATGCATGCATATAGTCATAAAATGCATTCTAGAATGCTCCAAGTAAGGAAATACCACACCCTTTCTGAGGTGATTTGGAGACGTGTTGTCCAGATACTATGAATCCGGATCAGCCGAGCAGTTCCTATAGGACCACTTATGGTGTACGGCGGAGGGTTTCTGAAGTGCCTCGTCCCCGTTCTGTCAAACAGCCTCGTCGGTTGATGGAGGCCGTGATACGTCCTGTCCAAGTAGATGTTCCAGACGTTGAGGATGAGGAGGTGGATATTCCGATAGAGGATCCCGCTCCTGCTGCACATGTCCCTCGCAGGGAACTTCTGAGCATTCAGGTGGTGAATCCATAGTTGCTGGGTGATTAGGGTAGACATCCATCGATGTATTTGCATGCTAACGAGGTATTGCGTTAGAATTTGATCTTCCATTTTCCCTATTGATGAGGATTAAAGGGTTTTGATTTTGTTCTGCATTTCATGCAGGTTCCTAGTTTTACACAGCCTCCAGGGAACTGGTTTAATGTTCACTCCATTTACCAGGCGCTTCATCCTTACTATAGAGCGGTAGTGCATGAGTGGGGATTTGGGGCATTTTTCTCCATCCTTCCTCGTCGTTGTCCCTAGGGTTATCTTAGGGCATTGTCTGAGCGATGGTTTCATCAGACTCAGTCACGCCATCTGCTGGATTGCGAGGTGATGATGACGCCTATGGATTGGCGATTTATCACAGGTATGGAGTTTGGAGGGGAGCCAGTGCCTTGCATGTCAAATATTACTCCTACTGCCATTAGATCCTTTTTAGGAGTGCCGGCAGCGACGCTGAAAGGTAGGACTGTCCGTTCAGGTCCTTTGAGCGTAGATGCTATGAGCGGGCTATTGAGTGAGCCTATGCCTGATGATGTCAGAATCAGGGATCGCGTTCTGCGGCGATTGTTCCTGATGATCATTCGAGGCTGCTTCATAGCAGACAACTCTTCCACGGTATCTTTCACTTTGATCAGTGCTACACGTGATGTGGACCGTATTGGAGAGTATGATTGGGGTTCCTACACCTTTGCCTATTCCTCCGGGGCATACGTATGCGCTCACAGGGTTTTGGGCCTATGAGAGGCTTCCATGCTTGCGTCTTGTGAGTGTGTTAGGTCTAGACACCTATCCACGAGGACGACGATGACATCATTCGATTCTGCCAGAGGTCCCTGTACCTGAGGGATTCACTCATTGTCGTGTGCAGCTGGAGTTGCTGACAGCCAACACCATCACATGGCTTCCCTATTCCGGGGAACACCTGACCATGGGTTTTGAGGATGGATACCCGACAGGAGTCGAGTATGTGATTTCCACTAGGAGAGTTCCTCTCTTCACGGATGGAGGCTGGGAGCTCTATTTAGGAGAGCGTGCTATCAGGAGCACTACAGGGGAGATCCGTATACCGATCTTGCCTCTTGCTAGGCGTTATTGGCCTGTGTCGTAGTCACCCATCATTGATATCCCATTGTTGGGGGTTGATAGTTTTACATTGTCAGAGGGTCCACGTACTCAGGAGACGTTCCATCGGTGGTGGTCCCCTTGCACTATTGGAACTCAGTCCCGCGCCACATAGTTTATGGGGTATATGGTTCCAGGATCCTTGATGATGACGGATTGGATAGCTTGTGTCCGAGATCCGACTCATATGACCCAGATTGATAGTTTGACCCGGCAGTTGGACCAGACACACATATTTATCCGACATTTGGGCAGAGATCCGACAGAGGCGATTTCATTTGATCCTTCCAGCTCAGGCGCTGGCCCCTCAGGTGACCCATTCGATTTTGCCGGTACAGATCCTCCTCTTTATAGGCCTGACATCCCTGTTGATAGAGATCCAGTGACTCAGGAGGAGTTACATCAGGTGGACAGGATTGATGATGTGGACATCGACACCATTGTCTTCTTCTGATGTGTATTCTCATTATATCTTTTGATAGGCCTCTGTTAGATATTGGGTGGATGTGCCCCATTCTCACTATATCTTTTGATAGGCCTTTGTTAGATATTGGGTGGTTGTGCCCCATTTCCCTGTATTTGTAGCTGTACAGAGATGATGTATTAGATGATGATATACTTAGGAATGTATGCACTATTTTTTTTCATTCCCTATATCATATTGCCATCTATTATCTGTTATGCATGTATCATGTTATGCATATGTATGTATGTCCAGAGATATTTGGTATTGACCCCGGGATGGTCTTATGACACGGCCCGCACAGATGTCTTCTTCGACAGTTAGCCGTATAGATCATACCCCACCGTCAGTGGTGACGTCGGGTATGAGATCGTGGTATGATAGCATGTCACCACCAGACAGGGTGACTGTAGATCATTTATTGCAGCATACCATGACCTTTTTGACTTTTCAGGTTCCTGCCAGATTTGTGGATGGGATGATAGAACATTGGCTACCAGATAGACAGGTATTCCGATTCGGCACCCATGAGTTGACTCCTACTCTGGAGGAGTATGCATGTTTGACGATGTTGCCTTTAGACAGACCTTGCGTGCATCTGGCTTTGGGAGATATGAGCAGACGATCCATGACTCTCACAGGATTGAGGCACAGAGTGGAACATGATGAGTTGACATCTGGCCACGTGATATCCTAACATTTTTTGTACGACAGATTTGGCTCAGAGGATAGCTATTCACGACATTCTGGGGATTTCACCGCATTGGAGGATCATTGGCGTTTGGCCAGAGTTGACGTATTGATGCTATGTGTATTGTCATATGTTTATATGCCGCCGTATATGGATGAGATAGATATAGGCGTTGTCATGGCCGTGAGAGCTCTCAATTAAGGTCGTACCATTCTACCTATGATCGTAGCAAAGACCCTGCGGTCAGTAACTTACTGCTGCACTTATCCGATAGGAGTGTTCACTGGGAGTTCAGTCATGCTATATGTGTGGTTCATGTCACACTTGAGACCGATTGGCACTCTTAGACGGCATGGGTATTGCTTCATCCATGATGTAGCTATGTCATACTCTTTTCAGCCATCAGAGTGTATAGATGCTCTGTCCTGGTCCACATTCTTGGCAGATATCAGAGATCCATTCAACATATTGCCGTGTTTGGGGCTTAGCTCACCATACAGCTTCATTACTCATGCTCCAGGCATGGACTATCTTTCTCTGGCTAGTTTGAGGGGAGTGACCACTTATCACCTATTGGCCGTGATGTCGCAGTTCGACCAGTTCCAAGATTTTCATCCTTTTGAGGGGGCGATAGGTCAGCATTTAGCTTCTCGGTACCTTTCAGCAGAGGACAAATCTCGGGTATACGCCTGCTGGGATCAGCGCGAGATAGCAACTTTTTCTGTCAGTCATCCTGATTATTCTGTAGAGTATTCTGCGTGGATGGAGACAAAGATTTTATCGGCTGCAGCAGTATTTGCAGTACCGAAGCACGAGTTTGATGATATAGAATGATATAGAGCCCATGGAGGACATTGATACCTACATCGAAGAGGAGCCCACTGCTGGGTTGCTAGCATTTCTTCCGGATTCTCCTAGCACTAGTACTGTTATGATTTAGCACTCGGCACAGTACTTATAGCAGAGTCTTCATCTAATGACCTTTGAGAGAGATCAGATTCGATCTATGATGTCGACTGCTCTTGATGGGAGGGACGCCGCTCTATTGGAGAGAGACGAGGCATTGGCTCGTAGGGATGCTGCTGTCGTTGAGTGGGGTGAGGCTATATCAGCCAGAGATGCAGTGATAGTTGAGCGGGATATCACCATATCTACCAGGGATGTAGCCATCACAGATAGTACTGCAATGAGGTCCCTTACCACTGGAATGATCGTAGAGATGAGCACATATATTGATGTTCATATGGTCACCGTGCAGATGGCTACAGATCTGTTGGGTCGTGTGGATATTCTCATACAGGAGACCACAACTTTACCTCCATCTTCTGAGAGGGACGCCATGTTGGGCTTGTTAGCTCGCATATATCCTGACTTGTAGATGATCTTGTATTTTCCTGCACAGACTAGCTTAGCCATTTTGTCATGTACAGTTTACATTGTGTATATCAAACTGCATTATATATGACAGGGAAATATATTTCTGGTCACTTCTCTTTTAGATATGCTTTGCTACTTGCTTGATATTTTGCCTGCTGCTTCAGGGCTTGTGATCTTGATGTATTCTGAATTCCTTCTCGGTGGATGGACATTGAGTTGTCTCTGGATAGTTTAGAATGGATCATCGATCTGTATGTATCCCTACCATCTCTCAGTGTCTTGGGACTGGTTTCTGTATAGAAATGAGGAGAGGAGTGTAGCTTTCCTCTCTGAGATTGACCGCACCACAGATGGTTGCCAGCACTTCTATTCAGGAGAAGCCTAGTTAATTCCATCTCTTATGGATTGGTGTTGCTCTTCGAGGTACAACCGCCGCTTAGATAGTCGCCGAATCTCCTATTTGGGAGGAGTTCAGGTAATTCCATCCCTTTGGTCTGAAGCCAAATGAAACGTAGTGGATTGAAGGATGATCCCTGTAGCATCCCCAAATCCCGGTCCTAATCACCAAGAATCTGGTATACTATTTCTATAACTATTGCGGAAAATATAAACATAAATTGTTTATACATTAAACTTTTACACATCATTCCCAAGGTCTACAACCTTAACTTAATACATACCTTCAATATCTTATAAGATTTACAATACTATTTTCGTCAGAAAATTTAATAGATCTAACTGCAATGTAATTTAATCTTGCACTTTGACTTTGCTTCTGTCTTTACTCGAGCTTTCATCTTAATCTGAAAATTTTTATCATGATATAGCAAGGGTGAGCATCAAATTTGCCCAGCAAGTTTAAATTCAATAAAGATATATCATGATTGAAAGAATTGAACAATAAGCTAGCTAACTTTCAACAATATAAACATTATGAAAGAGCATGAACAAATTTTCTTAGCTGAACGACCAAGTCAATAAAAATGAATGGTCATGCATAAACATGAACAGATTAACTTAACCAAATGGTAATGAAGGTGATCAGCCTTTCATACCTGATGAACATTTACAATATGCACAACGTGCGAATCAATAATCAATATAGACGTGAATAATTAACAACAATTATTCATTAACATGCTTTGAACATACAACTCATGTTTGAGTTAAGGAAAACTTGCCTGATTCGTTGACTACTGCTACGCAGTTTAAGTTAACTTCTTTTGGTAAGACCTATCATTAATAATAAGATTGGTCTTTCAATCAGCATATTCTACTTTGTATCATAATACAATTACTTTATTACTAGATTATCTAACACTTAATCAAATATTAGATAACATCCTAACATATCGGTATTATTATCATTCTTGGATAATTCTTCAATCACTGTATCATATTCATTATGATTAAACACTTAATCTTATACATTATAAGTTCTTCTTTATACTCTAATAAGTCAAATACTAATCCAACAACCTGGATTCTAAATTTAACAACCAAATTGCCAATCCAGCTGACTGGATATAGAATCCAGCAACCTGGATTTAACAAATTTCCAATCCAGCAAGCCAAACTGCAATCCAACAAACTGAATTACAAATCCAGCAACTAGATTGCAATCCAGCAAGTTGGATTCAACATATTTTCAATTCAGTAAACTTCTTTTCAATCCAACAAACTGGATTCATCAGATTTTCTAATCCAGCAAGCTGGATTCCATATCCTTTTCACGAAAATACTAAAACAATTTATTATTTTTCTATCCTTCGTACAAACATGTATACACATATTTCATACACAAAAAATATTTTTCCAAAATTTTTCAACTTCCTTTGGTATTTTTTAAAAATCATTCTTAGTTAATTCCTTAAGAAATTAGTTACCTCATGCTTAACTCCAGAAATTTCCATCTCTTGGCACAATCTTATACGTGTTAACGTGACACTCCAGTTTAAATTTCGTGGCCATCGGAGTTATAGAACTCCGGTTATAGCCATTTTCGTCGAAAAATCACAGAAATTGAAATGGTCATAACTTGCTCATTTTAACTCGGAATGAGCTCATTTTTGGACAGTAGGTACTTTATACCATATATTTTCATGTCCCAAAAGGCCAGAATTTTTCTCACAAATTAAGTTGCCGAAACAGCCCTTTTAAACTTTTGGGCAGAAGCTAAATTGCCTTTTTGCAATTTTTCGTGTTTTATTAAATATTTTTCATACGGAAATCTACAACTCCTTTTTCAGTGATTCCACTTGGAGATGTTAGATAACTTATCATAGTGTACTCCCAAATTTTTCCAGAATTTTTACATGCCCGAAAAATAACTAAACTGTCCCTACTCTTTGACTGTCCAAAACAGTCTATTTTTCCTTTTTAGACACAAAACTGTTTTTGGTAAAACAGTCACTACAACTTGTGTACCCAACATTTTTGAGTGCTACCACTTGGGTTTAGTAGCTAACTTACATATATAGCACCTCTCTTTGACGGATCGAAAAAAAAAGGTTTAGATCAAAAACGGTGGAAATCTAAAGTACTTAGAAATTTTTAGGCTCATAAACTAGAAAATCACTTTTTCTTTACTTTTGATTTCCAACTAAAATAACACCCAATATGAGTAAATCTAAACATGAAACACTCATAAACACATAGATCTAAGGTTTTTGAGTTTAGAAACATAGATTCAAAGTTTGATTTGGAATAATCAAAAATTACATAACAAATGGGGTTTATACCTTCGATTTTCATGCTCTTCTTCTTCTTCTTCTTCTTCTTCCATGGATGGACTTTCTCTCTCCTCTCCATCTCCCACATGGCTGCCGAACCTCCTCTTTCTCTCTTCCTCTCTCTAGTTCTTTCTCTTTCTTTCTTTTCCTCTTTCTCTTTCTTCTCTTCTCTTTCTTCTCTTCTCTTTCCCTTATCTTTTTTTCTTCTTATCTTTTTCCTTCTTTCAATTAATAACCGGCCATGTGGCTAATACTTCTCCATATTTCTCCACTAATTCTCTCTCTCTAGTAATAATCATTACATAGCATGTGGATTATTATTGAATCATGTGGCTCCTTAAATAAATTGACACATGGCTAAGAGATATGAAACCAATCTTGCCAAATTCATTTAACTATGTGCTAACATACTCCATCCTTATCCATCCACTCACCATCCGGCCAAGTGGCCTTATCCAACCAATCTTGGCTTTCTTTAATGTCATATCTAATGTACATAATGCCCAAAGTGCCCTTTCTTCAATTGGGCTCCAAGTTTGGCTCATATACTTTTAATTCCTTTGGGCTTCTAAATTAATTTTTTGGGCCATTGAAACATTATCATATTCCAATGTCTTTCCATTTTACCCACCCTAAATATTTAATTAGGGTGTCCATTCCAAATATAGAATTTAAATCACCCCTCTTGTATATTAAATTCTATAACCCAACTAAACTTGTTTTAGTTAAGTTATAAAATTAATAACTTGAGATAATAAAAATATATCTCTTAACTTAATATTATTGTTCTCCCGCGAGTGGGTCTAGTTTGGGCCCTTAATTAATCTCATTGAGCTAACAAATTTAATTGTTTTACTTACTAACAAAACTAACTTGGGCTTTCAATCCCTAAATAAATTGGGTCAATATAATACTTGTCACATACATAATATATTGGGCTAGATTAAATAATTTAATCACTCTTAGTCACTTTATCTACAAGTCCCATGCTTAATAATTAATTGGGCTTGTTTAAATAATATAACTTCCTTAGTCCATTAAATTTAATTCTCTTGGACTCTAAATAAATTATTGGGCTATGATATTATTATAGTCCATTACTTTTAATACTATTTTACCCTAATTATTTAATTAGAGTTTTTATTTCTCACTCTAGAAAATAAATTCTTTACTCATGCATTTTTAATTTCATAACCCTTAAGTTATTTAATTCTTCATTCCTAATATATAATTAGGATCATACTAATTTCTTTTATTTGCCATCACATAATATTCGTATTTACTTACTCACATAATCATTAAATAAATTATGTCATGCTCCACAATTCTCTTAGATTAGGTCACTAGTATATATTTAATTACAAGGACCACCAAATAACAATAACCATTTAGGTTATTTAATTCTCATACTTAATTAAATACCTTATTCAAGTTATACAATTCATATTGTATACTTAAATTTATTTTTCTCCTCCTCTCCATAAATTGTTTTCAAACAATTTATTTATATACTAAATATATATTTTAATATATTCAATCATTTATTCAAATATGAATTTAATTTACTAACTACTTTGATACCAATATTCATATCTACATATTGGATCTCATCTCATATTTTAGCTTTACATCATTTGGTATAATATTAAATATTATATCATTATCCATATAACATCTTTCACTTCTCACACTGATTTTGACTTTTCTCCATAAAAAGTCAACTGTTGACTTAGACCAAAAGTCAACCTTTACACATTTTGTGTTTACTGTCCATTCTGACTAATCTTGACGTTCCGAACGCAACCGAGCAGTCCGTGCTTCAAAATTTTATTTCTAACTCAAATTTTGAGTTTTAAATTACTCCCTTCTTATTGCTAATCGTAATAACTAACGACTTTCTACTTATTCAAATTCTTATTTGCCAGTCAAGGCCAATGTTCAAGCTATGTTAACTACTAACATAGTTTTATCTTGATCCTTATATCATTAACTTAATTCAGCATTCCTCTTGCTAAAATATTTATAGCACCTTACTAAGTATATATATTTCTATACATATACTCATCTTCGTTTAACCTTATAACATCTCTTCATGTGAAATCTTATCTCCTTAATAAAATTTCCATATGTACTTATATAACATTTCTTAGACTATCCAGTTCATATTGAATTTACAGGTATCGTAATACCTTATTCTCGATATTTCTTCAAGTACATATTAATTCATTTCTAGGGTTTTGAAATTTTGTAACCCATATTTCTTTATTCTCATTCAATTAAGAAACCATATAGGTTCTTCTTAAAAATTTTGAAATCCTTAAAATTCCTTAACAGAAACGTCAATTCCATACACTTATTGTCTGTCTAGGTTTATCTTATAACCTTTAATTCATCATTTTAGGATTTTAATAATTATCTAAATTCTCGGGTTGTCACATTCACCCATTCTTCTAAGAATTTCGTCCCCGAAATTAAAGCATACTAATCTCTGCTTATTCTCTTGATCAAAACTAGGTTTTTAACTTAACCTTTACAATTTCCTCCTTTGAGGTTTTCTCATTTATTATCACATTTCACCATAACTACTCACTAAGAGTTTACATCTTCTAAACATTCAGCAAAACTAGGTTGTCATAATAACCTTTACTCAATCATCTCAGATTCTACTTGTACGCAACGAGTTCACAATATTTCATATCCATCATCACCTTCTACCACAACATTACTCTAAAGAGTTTAAAAATTTCATATCTGTCTGAGGGATCATAAAAACCATGAACTTTGAGGTTTAGGGTATTTCTACCTGCTACCTCTTTCAATTAAGAAAGAAAGGTACTCTACCTCTAAAATATTTTATATTTGGTATGTTTACAATCACAAAGAAGGTAACTACCGATGCGGGTACTTTAGATGATCAGTCTGTTGTACCTTAGTAATCGGAAAGACTATATGCGTTCTTAGATTGGAATATTTTATCCCATTAGTATTTCCCCATTTTTAGGGTTGTTCACCTCAGACTTATCATAAGATTCCGCACCAAAACAATTTGGTTTGGCATAAGCTTTCAAAGAATACTTTGAATTTCATAAAAATTTGTCTAGCTGAATCAAATAGCTTAGACGCATATCAATAATTTGAATTTCAATCGAAACATTGCTGGCCAAATTTAGTTGGCAAAAATTTACCTTTAAAATTCTTAAAATCATTTTATGACGTCATGATACCGCACTGCATTTACAGTCCGTTTGAGGATTTCGTCATTGTGTGACTTTGTCATACTACATCATTCCACAGTGGGCTGACGATCTTTAGATCACATACCACACTAGGTAATTCTGCATTGATAACTCCATCATTTTTATCATCTCTGCACCAGGTTGCATGATGCATTAATGATATAAAATACATTTTGATAATTCAAATTATTTTCGTCTAGCCGAATCAATTGGCCTAGACTCTTCTTTAAACTGTTCAAAAACCTTTGAAAATCATCTCTGGTGTCATCATGCCACAACATGTAACGATGTGTTAGTGGCCCAAAGTCCACACCTACACACTTATCACCATGTGTCGAGGATAACAAAAATTCATTTTTAAAAGCACATCAGTGCGAATTTAGCTTGATGTCAAAAACTTTGAAGTCTAGCATAGCTAGAAGATTTGGAATACCTATGCTTCCACCATCAACTTCACTTTCTCTAATGATCCATTGCTTAATAAATCTATCTATTCTATCATCTTCAATGCTCCAATCTCAACATAACTATACCAGTTCGTCAAACTTACCATACATTATGAGTTCAGAAACTTTCCACAATCATATGAGTTTAAGAACTTATCCTAGTCAGACCTTTGGCGTCTATTCGCTGAGGGGTTCATAAACATTTCATATAATTATGAGTCACGAACGTACCATAACTATGAGTTTTAAGAACTCGTACTTAACCTTATATTCTCTATCTATTCGTTATACACATGAGAAAAGAATCACCTTATCAACATGCATATAGCAAATAGCGCGACATTAGGTTTCAATGATTATCAATACCAAAAACTAAGTGGTTGTCAAATCAAACTCGGCCACTAATCAATATAGGAAGCTAAGCGGACAATTCCCCACCCATACAAAGAATTGGTTAACCTAACCACTATATCGACCAGGAAGCTAAGTGATTCTAAAACCAAGTACAAATTCCCCGCCCATACAAGGAATCATACAACTCAGCTGCTGACATGAGTCCTCAATTGAAATCCCTCATCATTCTTACTTTCTCTTTTCTTCATACGAATTTTCTTTAATCCGTATCTTAACGTTTACCACTCTTTTCTGAGTTTACATAGTACCATTTCATAGTACATTATCTTTATAGCGTCAAGCTATATCATTCCAATCACTTAACATATCATATGTTATTCAACGATTTAATCTGATCACGTCATGATCTTATTTCGTAATCATTTCTCCTTATACTTACGATCGTTTTATTTTACGATCTTCTTATTCTTCTCTTTAATCATATTATATTATAATTTTATTAACATTTCTCATCTTATAGACATAGTCTATTTATTATCACTTTTCATCTCTATTGCTGGAGTCTGGTAACTCCGGATTCTTATCCTTATAGCTCTTCAAGATTCTTCTTTGAATCTTAATTATCTTTCTCTTTACTTAATAATGAATTTCTAAAAACTCATCTCTTATCGCTTAAACTCTATTCGAGTTTATTACTTATTATCTCTCCGCGGTTATATCCTAAGGTACACCTACCTAAGGATTATAACCTACAGCTCTGATACCAACTGTAGCATCCCCAAATCCCGGTCCTAATCACCAATAATCTGGTATACTATTTCTATAACTATTGCGGAAGATATAAACATAAATTGTTTATACATTAAACTTTTACACATCATTCCCAAGGTCTACAACCTTAACTTAATACATACCTTCAATATCTTATAAGATTTACAATACTATTTTCGTCAGAAAATTTAATAGATCTAACTGCAATGTAATTTAATCTTGCACTTTGACTTTGCTTCTGTCTTTACTCGAGCTTTCATCTTAATCTGAAAATTTTTATCATGATATAGCAAGGGTGAGCATCAAATTTGCCCAGCAAGTTTAAATTCAATAAAGATATATCATGATTGAAAGAATTGAACAATAAGCTAGCTAACTTTCAACAATATAAACATTGTGAAAGAGCATGAACAAATTTTCTTAGCTGAACGACTAAGTCAATAAAAATGAATGGTCATGCATAAACATGAACATATTAACTTAACCAAATGGTAATGAAGGTGATCAGCCTTTCATACCTGATGAACATTTACAATATGCACAACGTGCGAATCAATAATCAATATAGACGTGAATAATCAACAACAATTATTCATTAACATGCTTTGAACATACAACTCATGTTTGAGTTAAGGAAAACTTGCCTGATTCGTTGACTACTGCTACGCAGTTTAAGTTAACTTCTTTTGGTAAAACCTATCATTAATAATAAGATTGGTCTTTCAATCAGCATATTCTACTTTGTATCATAATACAATTACTTTATTACTAGATTATCTAACACTTAATCAAATATTAGATAACATCCTAACATATCGGTATTATTATCATTCTTGGATAATTCTTCAATCACTGTATCATATTCATTATGATTAAACACTTAATCTTATACATTATAAGTTCTTCTTTACACTCTAATAAGTCAAATACTAATCCAACAACCTGGATTCTAAATTTAACAACCAAATTGCCAATCCAGCTGACTGGATACAGAATCCAGCAACCTGGATTTAACAAATTTCCAATCCAGCAAGCCAAACTGCAATCCAACAAACTGAATTACAAATCCAGCAACTAGATTGCAATCCAGCAAGTTGGATTCAACATATTTTCAATTCAGTAAACTTCTTTTCAATCCAACAAACTGGATTCATCAGATTTTCTAATCCAGCAAGCTGGATTCCATATCCTTTTCACGAAAATACCAAATCAATTTTTTATTTTTCTATCCTTTGTACAAACATGTATACACATATTTCATACACAAAAAGTATTTTTCCAAAATTTTTCAACTTCCTTTGGTATTTTTTAAAAATCATTCTTAGTTAATTCCTTAAGAAATTAGCTACCTCGTGCTTAACTTCAGAAATTTCCATCTCTTGGCACAATCTTATACGTGTTAACGTGACACTCCAGTTTAAATTTCGTGGCCATCGGAGTTATAGAACTCCGGTTATAGCCATTTTCGTCGAAAAATCACAGAAATTGAAATGGTCATAACTTGCTCATTTTAACTCGGAATGAGCTCATTTTTGGACAGTAGGTACTTTATACCATATATTTTCATGTCCCAAAAGGCCAGAATTTTTCTCACAAATTAAGTTGCCGAAACAGCGCTTTTAAACTTTTGGGCAGAAGCTAAATTGCCTTTTTGTAATTTTTTGTGCTTTATTAAATATTTTCCATACGGAAATCTACAACTCCTTTTTCAGTGATTCCACTTGGAGATGTTAGATAACTTATCATAGTATACTCCCAAATTTTTTCAGAATTTTTACATGCCTGAAAAATGACTAAACTGTCCCTACTCTTTGACTGTCCAAAACAGTCTATTTTTCCTTTTTAGACACAAAACTATTTTTGGTAAAACAGTCACTACAACTTGTGTACTCAACATTTTTGAGTGCTACCACTTGGGTTTAGTAGCTAACTTACATATATAGCACCTCCCTTTGACGGATCGAAAAAAAAAGGTTTAGATAAAAAACGGTGGAAATCTAAAGTACTTAGAAATTTTTAGGCTCATAAACTAGAAAATCACTTTTTCTTTACTTTTGATTTCCAACTAAAATAACACCCAATATGGGTAAATCTAAACATAAAACACTCATAAACACATAGATCTAAGGTTTTTGAGTTTAGAAACATAGATTCAAAGTTTGATTTGGAATAATCAAAAATTACATAACAAATGGGGTTTATACCTTCGATTTTCATGCTCTTCTTCTTCTTCTTCTTCTTCTTCTTCTTCCATGGATGGACTTTCTCTCTCCTCTCCATCTCCCACATGGCTGCCGAATCTCCTCTTTCTCTCTTCCTCTCTCTAGTTCTTTCTCTTTCTTTCTTTTCCTCTTTCTCTTTCTTCTCTTCTCTTTCTTCTCTTCTCTTTCCCTTATCTTTTTTTCTTCTTATCTTTTTCCTTCTTTCAATTAATAACCGGCCATGTGGCTAATACTTCTCCATATTTCTCCACTAATTCTCTCTCTCTAGTAATAATCATTACATAGCATGTGGATTATTATTGAATCATGTGGCTCCTTAAATAAATTGACACATGGCTAAGAGATATGAAACCAATCTTGCCAAATTCATTTAACTATGTGCTAACATACTCCATCCTTATCCATCCACTCACCATCCAGCCAAGTGGCCTTATCCAACCAATCTTGGCTTTCTTTAATGTCATATCTAATGTACATAATGCCCAAAGTGCCCTTTCTTCAATTGGGCTCCAAGTTTGGCTCATATACTTTTAATTCCTTTGGGCTTCTAAATTAATTTCTTGGGCCATTGAAACATTATCATATTCCAATGTCTTTCCATTTTACCCACCCTAAATATTTAATTAGGGTGTCCATTCCAAATATAGAATTTAAATCACCCCTCTTGTATATTAAATTCTATAACCCAACTAAACTTGTTTTAATTAAGTTATAAAATTAATAACTTGAGATAATAAAAATATATCTCTTAACTTAATATTATTTTTAATATTATTGTTCTCCCACGAGTGGGTCTAGTTTGGGCCCTTAATTAATCTCATTGAGCTAACAAATTTAATTGTTTTACTTACTAACAAAACTAACTTGGGCTTTCAATCCCTAAATAAATTGGGTCAATATAATACTTATCACATACATAATATATTGAGCTAGATTAAATAATTTAATCACCCTTAGTCACTTTATCTACAAGTCACATGCTTAATAATTAATTGGGCTTGTTTAAATAATATAACTTCCTTAGTCCATTAAATTTAATTCTCTTGGACTCTAAATAAATTATTGGGCTATGATATTATTATAGTCCATTACTTTTAATACTATTTTACCCTAATTATTTAATTAGGGTTTTTATTTCTCACTCTAGAAAATAAATTCTTTACTCATGCATTTTTAATTTCATAACCCTTAAGTTATTTAATTCTTCATTCCTAATATATAATTAGGATCATACTAATTTCTTTTATTTGCCATCACATAATATTCGTATTCACTTACTCACATAATCATTAAATAAATTATGTCATGCTCCACAATTCTCTTAGATTAGGTCACTAGTATATATTTAATTACAAGGACCACCAAATAACAATAACCATTTAGGTTATTTAATTCTTATACTTAATTAAATAACTTATTCAAGTTATACAATTCATATTGTATACTTAAATTTAATTTTCTCCTCCTCTCCATAAATTGTTTTCAAACAATTTATTTATATACTAAATATATATTTTAATATATTCAATCATTTATTCAAATATGAATTTAATTTACTAACTACTTTGATACCAATATTCATATCTACATATTGGATCTCATCTCATATTTTAGCTTTACATCATTTGGTATAATATTAAATATTATATCATTATCCATATAACATCTTTCACTTTTCACACTGATTTTGACTTTTCTCCATAAAAAGTCAACTGTTGACTTAGACCAAAAGTCAACCTTTACACATTTTGTGTTTACTGTCCATTCTGACTAATCTTGACGTTCCGAACGCAACCGAGCAGTCAGTGCTTCAAAATTCTATTTCTAACTCAAATTTTGAGTTTTAAATTACTCCCTTCTTATTGCTAATCGTAATAACTAACGACTTTCTACTTATTCAAATTCTTATTTGCCAGTCAAGGCCAATGTTCAAGCTATGTTAACTACTAACATAGTTTTATCTTGATCCTTATATCATTAACTTAATTCAGCATTCCTCTTGCTAAAATATTTATAGCACCTTACTAAGTATATATATTTCTATACATATACTCATCTTCGTTTAACCTTATAACATCTCTTCATGTGAAATCTTATCTCCTTAATAAAATTTCCATATGTACTTATATAACATTTCTTAGACTATTCAGTTCATATTGAATTTACAGGTATCGTAATACCTTATTCTCGATATTTCTTCAAGTACATATTAATTCATTTCTAGGGTTTTGAAATTTTGTAACCCATATTTCTTTATTCTCATTCAATTAAGAAACCATATAGGTTCTTCTTAAAAATTTTGAAATCCTTAAAATTCCTTAACAGAAACGTCAATTCCATACACTTATTGTCTGTCTAGGTTTATCTTATAACCTTTAATCCATCATTTTAGGATTTTAATAATTATCTAAATTCTCGGGTTGTCACAATCCCAGTACCAACTAACAAGGGTTTGTGTTTTGGTAGGGGGTGAGACCGCACCATGAATGGCTGCCTACGTACTCCTATTGAATAGGAGATCAAGTCTGCGTAGTTCGAACCTGGTGTAAGAGGTTCAACGATGTATGTGGCAGGAATGGTGTAGGAATGTTTTAGTTTTTTTTGTTTTATTGCGATCGGGCCATATAAAATGGTTGCCTGCGTACTCCTATTGAAGAGGAGATCAGGTTGACGTAGTTCGCCCCTCAAGGCGAGATGAAAAGCGTAATCCCATGTGTAGGTCAGAGTGCATGGAAGAGAAAGTTTTAATCCTAGGTTGATGATAAACTGTAGGTATGAGAAGTTTGATCCCAGGTGTGGGTAGCCAAACTGCAAATGCAAGAGGTTCAATCTATGGTGGGATGACCTAAGTTGTAGGAATTCAAAGGAGAAAGCCAGGCTGCTGGCTTGAAAGGTATGTTTCCCTGAGGGGTAAAGTGTAGGAAAGTTGTTTGCGGTAAAGGTTTAAAGAATCGGAATGACTGGTGACCTTATGGTCTACCACCAGGATGTTTACTTGATGGTAACTTCAGACATAGTATCGTTTCATGGCGTCTGAGTTGATGAGTTGCGAAAATTCATCGCCATCCATTTCTTGCAACCTGAGAGCGCCTCCTGTCAATACTTCCTTGACAATAAATGGGCTTTCCCAGTTAGGAGCGAATTTTCCCTTAGCCTGATCTTGGTTGTCCTGGATTTTCTTCAAAACCAAGTCATGTTATCTGAATTGCCGTAGCCGGACTTTTTTATTGTAGGATCGGGCGATCCTTTGCTGATATAACTGACCATGGAAGATAACCGTGGTTCGCCTTTCGTCTATTAGAGACAGTTGGTGATACCTATCTTGTACCCATTGGTTTTCATCCAACTGAGCGTCTATCAATACTCTGAGGGATTCCATCTCAACTTCTATAGGGAGCACTTCTTCCATCCCATATGTCAATGTATAGGGGGTTGCCCCAGTGGAAGTGCGCATTGAGGTTCTGTAGGCCAATTTTTGTGATTGGTGGACATCTTTTGCATAATCTTCTTGATGTTCTTGTTAGCCGCTTCAACATCACCATTCATCTTTGGACGATAGATGACTGAGTTGAGATGTTTGATGTGGAATTTACTACATAATTCCTCCATCATTTTGTTGTTGAGATTCTTGGCATTGTCGGACACAATCACCTCTGGTTGTCCATATCGACAAATGACATTGTTTCTGATGAAAGCAATGATGACTTCTTTAGTAACCCTGGGTAAGGAGGCTGCTTCTACCCACTTGGTGAAGTAGTTGATCATGGTAAAGATAAATCGATGACCATTATTGGCTTTAGGCTCAATGGGCCCGATAACGTCCATTTCCCACATTGAGAAGGGCCAAGGTGAACTCATATTGTGAAGTTCTCGTGGAGGGGCGTGTATAGCATTCCCATGAATCTGGCACTGATAGCATCTCCTGACATGGTCATTGCAATCATCTTTGAGAGATAGCCAATAATGTCCCGTCCTGAGGACTTTCTTGACAATAAGGGGGCCACTCATGTGGGGGCCACAGACTCTGCCATGGATTTCATCCATAAGCCTTTGGGCTTGATCTTTGTCTAAATATCTGAGGAGACCTAATCCTACAACTCTTTTGTAGAGCGCATCTCCACTTAGGTAGAATTTCATAGCAAGTCGGTGGATCCACCTTTTCTCATTCGGGCTCGCCTCAGCGGGTGTAGATCCATCTCGCAGATATTCCTTGATATGCTGATACCAAGGATGTTGGATGGGAGGTAGCTCATCCGATACTTATCCAACATAATTCCCATTGGCTAGGGCCTTGTGTAGGGAAATTGTGACGCTTGGCAAGTGTTCCTTGTCTGATATGCGAATCAAGGAGGCCAAAGTTGCTAACGCGTCCGCGAAATCATTCCTATTATAAGGAATATGTAGAAAGGATATTTCTTCGAATCCCAAAGCCATCTTTAAAACCTGCCGATGGTAAGGCAGCAAATGTAATTCCTTGGTTTGATAGATTCTGGTGGATTGTCTGATTACCAACTCCGAATCTCCAAGGACAGTTAACTGCCTGATGCCCATTGAATGGGTAAGTTTTAGCCCCATTAGATAGCCTTCATA
Source organism: Panax notoginseng (assembly GCA_016801055.1). Classification (NCBI taxonomy): domain Eukaryota; kingdom Viridiplantae; phylum Streptophyta; class Magnoliopsida; order Apiales; family Araliaceae; genus Panax; species Panax notoginseng. The sequence goes on along the minus strand of CM029015.1, from coordinate 34,954,868 downwards.
CTCAGCCGTATTGTTGGTGCTGACAAACTGTAATTTGACGGTGACGGGATACTGCTCCCCCGTATCAGATACTAGAACTGCTCCAGCTCCAGAACCTTCCATATTGACATCTCCATCGAAATACATCTTCCACATTTGGCGTGTATCGTACTGATGGTGTTATTGAATTGTCATTACTCCTTCATCAGGGAAGTAGGTTTCCAAGGGTTTGAAATCCCCTGATGGTGCAGCGGCCAGTTGATCCGCAATTCCTTGACCTTTGATGGACTTTTGAGTCACATATACGATGTCAAATTGTTGTAGGATCAACTGCCATCTGGACAGCCGATAATTCAGTATGGGTTTACTGAACACGTACTTGAGAGGATCCACGCGGGATATGGGATGGGTTGTGTGCCCGTAGAGATAATGTTGTAACCCATGGTAGCCCACGCTAAAGCACAACACGTTTTTTTGATCAGAGTGTACTTGTGTTCATTGCTGCTGAATCTTTTGCTGAGGTAATAGATAGCTCGTTCTAGGCCTCTATCGTCCTTCTGTCTCAACAGGCAGCCCATGGCATTGTCACTTACGGACAGATACATAAACAGGGGAACATCATCCCTGGGTGGTACCAAGATGGGAGCTTTGATTAGCTGTTTCTTGATTGTAAGGAAGGCATTCTGGCACTCCTCATTCCATTTCACGGAGGATTTCTTCCTTAACAGCTTGAAGATTAGCTCACAGGTTGCTGTGAGTTGGGAGATAAATCTGCTAATGAAGTTGATCCTTCCTAAAAATCTCCGTATTTCCTTTTCTGTCTGAGGAATGGGCATTTCCGTGATGACATGGATTTTGGCAGGAACCAGCTCTATCCCTTTGTGGGTGACAAGAAATCCTAGCAACTTGCCTGATTTAACGCCAAAGGCGCACTTAGCTAGATTCAACTTCAAGTTGTACTTACGCAACCTGTTGAACAATTTCCTAAGATGGTCTATATGGTCATCCTCCTTCCGGGATTTGACAATAATGTAATCCACGTAGATCTCAATCTCTTTATGCATTAAGTCATGGAAAAGAGCCATCATAGCTCGTTGATAGGTAGCTCCAGCATTGATGAGGCCGAATGACAACCGTCTATAAAAAAAAGTTCCCCAAGGAGTGATGAAAGCAATTTTTTCACGATCTTCCTCGCCAACCATGATCTGATGATACCCCGCAAAGCAATCTGCAAAGGAGTACATGTCGTATTGCGCAGTATTGTCAATGAGAATGTGGATAAATGGCACGGGAAAGCTATCTTTTAAGCAAGCTTTGTTCAAGTGCCGGTAAACCACGCAAACTCGCACCTTCCCTCTAGGTTTAGGTACGGGCACGATGTTGGATATTCACTCAGGATATGTAGACACCATTATGATGCCAGCTTGAAATTGTTTCACAATTTCTTCTTTCACCTTTAAACTCCATTCAGGTTTCAATTACCGGAGCTTTTGCTTGACTGGCTTAAATCCTTGTTTAATGGGAATGCGATGAATGACAATGTCAGTGGACAAACCCACCATATCCTTATGAGACCATCCAAACACATCCTGGAACTGGGTTAATAGCGTAACCATGTCATTCCATCGGTTTGGGGTAAGGTATGAACCAATCTGGATTAACTTAGGGTTTTCTAAGGTTCCAAGATTGAAAGGAGTGGTTTAATCAAGGTTGGGTTTGGGTTTGTATTTGACCCATTCTTGAATTTTTGGAGGCACCTCAATGTCATCCTATATATCCACCAAGGCTGAATTCATCTCTACATCAAAGGTACAATCCTTGCGGAGAAGAGGCACCGTATCAGCAAGCACATGCACATCTAAATTCAGAGTCCTGACACAAAATATGCTTGCACTTAGTATATACGAAATGTGTTGATCATACACAGTGTTAGCATATACTGGCAAAATAAACTGCTAATACTGTACAGAAAAGTAAGCAGTTATTATATCTACAGGGCAGAAAGAGTTTCCGCCCGCTTTACCCTTGACGACCAATGCAAGGAATGTTGTTCCAATTGGCAAGAGCAAATTCCGGGTGAACCGCAGTGATAGAGGGATTATCATCATCTTCCCTATCCCGAATGATAGCCATTACGTCTGGGCAATCATCGTCTGGGGTGTATCTATTGGTATGCTCATCATGAACGATGATGCGTGTGCCGGACATCATCCGCATGACGTCTTGCTTGATTCTTCGTTCCTCTTCATCCACTGCGGGATTTGAAACAAAGATTTCTTTTTCCTTCACCGGTACCGGCTTGGGAAATAACATTGCCATTATATTGGCAGGCACCTTTACGGGAGGTTGTGCGGACTCAGAGCTTGAAGGCGAAGCTAAACGCCGCATGGTCAAAGCTGAAGGAATCTGCTGATGCTTATGAGGATTCCTGTGACTAGAGCTGGCAGAATAGCCTAGTACAACTGTCCCAATTTACTTGGTTAAGCGAATAGGGTACTTGATACCCTGGCAATCTTTACCCAACCCTTCTCCCGATTTATGACCGAACGACATCATTTCTTGTGTGGCCGATATTACCTCGGCAGAAATTTGGGGTTCGGGCAATGGCGTTCCAATAGCATGGTATTGGGTATTGCTTATTTCCAAAGCATGAAAACTAATTAGCTCAACATCCTTATTGACATTGATGAGTGGCATGTCCCCATGTTGAGGAATCTCCGGTACAGCGTTGACTGTGACCAGGCTATTGTTGATGATGTATTTCAACTGTTGGTGAAAAGTGGAGGGGACTGCCCCTGCCATGTGAATCTATGGTCGTCCCAAGAGCAGGTTGTATCCCGAATCTATCTTGAGCACATGGAAGGATACGCAGAATGTATGAGGACCAATCTCAATTGGTAGCTCAACAACTCCGACCGAGTTACGGTGGGCTCCATCAAAAGCTTTGATGATAGTATGGCTACTCCGAATTCGATAGGGATTGATATTCATCTTCACCAAGGTAGCGTATGGGCAGATATTCAGAGAGGAACCTCCATCTATTAAAACTCCTGCCACCATATATCCGGAGGACAAGACTGCAATGTGCAACGATTTGCAATGACCGAGCCCTTCGGGCGGTATTTCATCATCAGTGAATGATATCACATTGTTGTTGAAAATGTGATCAACCAGATGTTAAAACTTTTCCGTATCAACTGATGTCGGTAGATAGGCTTCTTCTAAAACCTTTAACAAGACCTTCCGGTGATTCTCAGAAGTCAGGACCAAGTCCAAGATTGATATCTGTTGTGGAGCTTCTTTCAAGCTTAAAACCACCTTGGCTTCGTTGTGACCCATAGTGCGGAGGAAATTTTCAATCTTCTCAATGGGTACTTTCCCCTTAGACTTGATGACATGCTTCATTACCCGTTCGGGAAGATATAGTGGATTCTCCTTCGATACTGCAACAGTTATATGTGAGGTTGATCCTTCACCTTCTCCATAATTCCATGGAACTGCGCGCAAGCTAATAATAGGATATTGTGCTCTGCACGGCAAGTTGATTGGCTCGGGAGCGGCCACTTTCAAAGGATTGTTGATTCCCTTGAGTTGAATGACTGACATGACAAGTGATTTGTTAACCCCATCATTTTCAGCGGATATGACTGCTACTATACTCTTCCACTTAGTAGGACACGAATCCTCATTTTACCGTAACACAATATCGTTATCTGCCAGACGCAGTACGCCACTGTCGATTAAATTTTGAATAAGGTGGTGGAGTGCCCATCATTCTTCTGTGCTATGATCGCGAGATTGAGAATGATATTGACATACTCCCTCAGAGTTATATCGTCCTAAACGGGGGTTGATTGGAGGTAGAAGGGGACTAATCCTTGCTTCATTGATTAACATATGAAGGATTTTCTCCATAGGTTGGCCCAAATATGTGAATTCCCTTTTGTTGTCAAAATCCCGACTGGCCTTAGCATTTTCTCTCTTCGTCACTTTGTCTTCCAGCATTTCATTTTCTAAAAGTGAAGAGGGAATATTCATGACAATAGGTAGGAGACTGGCATGCTCCTGGCTGATTAGCTGACAAGTCACTTGATGCTGATAAGTCACCAGTTCTGCCAATTGCTCAATTTGTTTACAGAGAGCTTTCATCTTTCGTTCCATTGTGAATTGGAACATAGCATAATCCCATATGTCATCACCATCTTTGGGGGTCTGGGAGGATTCACAGCTGAAATGGGAACTCTGTCCGCTGCTCCGATTGATCATGTTGACCTCTTCTTCCTTGTGTTGAGGAAGAGGGTTATCTTGAACGTGAGGCTGATCGGGTTTAGTGACCACGATTTCACCGTTGTCTATCAGGTTATGGATTTTATGTTTCAAGGCCCAACAATCCTGAGTATCATGTCCAGGCGCCCCGACATGATAAGCACATTTTTAAGCAGCATTAAAACCCCGTCCATTAGTGCTGGCTGGTGGAAGAAGATGCATAATTTTCTTCTGTGTTGTAAGAAGATTGAGAATGTTCTCGAGGGTGTCCCCTAAGGGTGTGAATACTCGAGGTCGTTTGACTTCTCCACCTTTTGGTACTGGAGGGTTTTAAGACTGTGCTTGAAAGGGAGTGTAATTTCTCATCTGGATAGGCATGTTTTGACTGCCTTTTTGACCCTGTAGTATCAGGGAAACATCCTCTTCTTTCTTTTATTGGACCCTCCGGGGGTTGTTGCCATAATTTCTAGATTGGATGTGATCATCAACAGCTTTGAGTGCAGCTAGGTCGTGAATCTTTCCAGATTTCAATCCCATTTCAGCCATCTCCCCATGTTTGACCATTTTAGAAAATGGTTTGCCGATGCCGGCTAAAACTCTTTCATAGAAAGGTGCTTCTTGTATGTCTATGAAAGTCATGACCATCTCTGATTCTGTCATGGAAGGACTAACTTGGGCAGCCAGGCGTCTCCACCTCTGAGCATACTCTCTGAAAGACTCATTAGACTGTTTCTTGATCTTGGTAATTTGATACCGATCAGGAGCCATTTGGGATTGAAAGTTGTATTGGGTGAGGAAAGCGTGTGCTAGCTCTTCCCAACTATGGATCTTTGAATTGTCTAATCTTGTGTACCACGAACGGGCTTCTCCAGTTAGACTTTTTTGGAACAGTTGCATTCTGAGTTTTTCATCCTCTACATAAGATCTCAATTCTCCAATAAACAGCTTTAGATGTGTGTATGGATCTCCTAACCCGTCATATTTTTCAAAGTCAGGAGTCTTAAATTTTTCTGGATAATGAATACCAGGGAAAATACACAAGTCGGTATATGAAACACTCACGTGTGTTCCAATTCCTTTGATAGTGCGAAGAGTCTCTTCCATTTGGAGGACTTTCTTTTTTATATCACCAGTGTCTGGATCTCCAGTGGGATGGGCAGCATCATGAGTTTTGTTGGTCGGATCCAACTGCAGTTCAGGTATTGTAATGACATGGGTTCCTCCTTGTGTGGAGGATTCAGCATGTACGGGTATTTTCTGACCCTACGTAGACTGGTGTAATTCTTTTAGTAGAACAGCCAAATCTGTAATATGTTTGCTTAATTCGTCGAATTCTTTGTGAGAAATTGGATTAAGTTTAGTCTGGTCGGATGACGACATGATTGACTGTAGGCCTGTTGCCTTTTTGGATTTTGAACGGGTGGTAGGTCCGATTGATTCCCTGTAAAAGACTTGCATAGTTTAGTTTTCAGGGAAGGTGGATAATAACATGCTATGCGATGTGTTCAGTTTAGGAATTTTATCCTGCAAAACGGATGTCAGCTGTTTGTAGCATGTATGTGTACACATTTCTTCATATTTCTCATTACATGGGGATAGATGTGGAAGATAATTACAAGTAATTCAAATGAGAGCATGAAGAGACTTTCCTCTGTTTTGGGTTTATTAGAGACTGACCTATCTTAGGTTACTCTCGTGGGTTTTTGGCATGAAGGTTCCCAAATCATCGCAATCTACTTGACGGGAAGTTAATTCGGTCTTTCAACTAGAGCGAATTTGGGTGGTGCCTTTCCTGAGCCTCATAGAATTAGTCTTCTCACGAGTCCAGTAATCAAATACCGACGGGATAGCCTCCTGGTGGAGGGACCACACAACATACATTCACATACATCGCGTCTTACCGTATGAAAATGATGACATGTGCGAAGCACTAATATCACAAGCAGTTTATAGTGCGAAGCACTAATATCATGAGCAGTTTATAGTGCGAAGCACTAAGTAAGGAAATGCATTCGTACACATTCATCATAAAATGTAAATGCAACATCCACACACAAGCAGATAATAATTTTGAAAAAATTGTAATAGCGGCTTAAGTCCTCTTACTGGAGTCCCCAGCAGAGTCGCCACCTGTCGACGTCGGGATTTTTAATTGTCCCTTTCCGTTACTTGTTCTTTGGTGTTCTCATTTTAGGTGAGATTTGCTTCAAAAAACAAGTGAAAAAGGTCCGACATGTATAATGTCAACGATTGGACTATAAGAGTCGCCAGTTGGTTTTTTAAATGGTTGTACCAACACAACCGATAAAAGGTTTGCACATTGACCCAGTGATGTGACACTGCTAAACAGGTCGGTGAAACCGAGATTAATTAGGGTCCGGGGACTTGGTTATGCGAAGGGAATGTGTTAGGCACCCCCCGACATTCGTGTTACCACGGTGACCGCCTCTTTTCAAGAAACTGTTATCTGAACGTGTGTGTGTGTAGGTCAATGTGCTATTATTTGGAAGTACTGCGCGGCCTCGTTCGCACCTATATACACAGGGTTTGAATTTTATGTAAAAATTCAATTTTAAGCAAAATATGGCAGTGATGTTTTATAAAAGAAGTTTTTCAAACCCTGATGCTCAATAGTAATTGAGACCTTTTACACTCCCATTTTATTTCGTATTCGGCTGGATTGATTTTATTTGACAGATGTGAATCATCCATACGAAAATAATGTACAAAAAGGTGTTGAATTCCTCGTGGGTATGAAAACCATCTGAGGAAATCCAGACATCACATATATATTTACAAGCTGCTTACAGCTGAAAAGGTCCATCACGGGAACCGAATCTAGATTCAGAGGACTGAATCTGTGATCACGTGATTCCTAAGCTCACATGATGCCGCAATTCATATAAACGCAGTAAGCAGGTATATATATAAAAGCTGTAAATATATATATACATACATGATCACCAACCACGAAGCACCTCAATGGAGGATCAGAAATATAAATAAAGCTGTAAAAACGGTCAACCACCACGAAGTAAAGCACAGGTGGGACGAAATGTATATATATATATATATATATATATATATATATATATATATATATATATATATATATAAGCATATAAACGCACCGGATATAAAATCCAGGCTCATCGGACAAAGTCCAACAACAGTTAATATATATAAGTATATATATTAAAGCAGTAAACGCACCGTATGTGAAATCCAGGCTCACCGAACAGAGTTCGATAGCAGTTCATATATATAATTATATATATAAGAAAGCCATTAAACGCACCAGACATAAGTCTAGGCTCATCGAACAGAGTTCGACACACAGTTCATATATATAATATATATATATATATATATATATATATATATACAAACTAAAAATAAACCACGGACCGAAGTCCGGGCAAAAGTGTGCAACACGACTCTCAATGTGTAGAAGGGTGTGTGCAAAGATGAAGAGAAAAACTTTAAAATGTTTAAGAAGGCTTACAGTGGGCTGCCAAAGAAGATTTTAATATCTTTAAAGTGGGTAAACACTGGCTTTTGTAGGTATAAAAGAAGCTATATGTGAGCTCATAAGTGTTTAAAATGAGAAAGTACTCAGTCTGGGGTGAGTACAGAGCAAATTGGGCAGGGGTTCCTCGCCATTTTCTCTTACAAAATGGCCACCCCAAGCCCTCTATTTATAGAGGGTGGCCTGCGGCTCAGCCGCAATTGTACCAGAGGCAACCCGGGTTGGCCCGGGTTTTTTGGCTCGGGTCGTCTCGAAGTACGTGCACTCAGGCACTGTAATGTCCACTCGAACTTTCAGAAGTGCAATCTGGGCATCCGTTTGAGGTATATAAGACTTATTTCGGACCGCCGTTGTCGAGAGTTGTACGATGGCATGGGATTAGAGTTTGTGCGAAGTCATTGAAGATGGGACGGTGCCCTCCGGTCTTCAAGCTTCAACTTTCATCCGTTGCCCCGCACAATGGTCACTCGGGATTGGTTAGTCTTGTGGGAAATTGTTGCGTAGAGACGACGTGGCATGGCATCGTGCTGGTCAGATGACGATGTTGCCCCTCACCGGTGTTATCGCCGGATTTGGTTGATAAAGCAGATGTTGCTCAGCTTCGCTGGGATTGGACTGCTGCAATTGGTTGAAGGTCCTCATTGTCATCTTTGAGGTGTGTCTGTCTTCCCGATGTTATCACCGGGCTGGTACAGTGTATCTCGTTGTGAGCGCCGAGATTGAAGCTGGTTGCATTTGTAACAAGCATTTTCGGGGTTATTGCCGAAATTGCAGTCCTTGGGGTTATCACCAAGGTCGGTGGCTACTCCTATGGTTAGGACTGAGACTGGATACCTCGGGGTTATCTCCGAGATTAATTGCTATTCTCCGGTGTGTGTTCCGGTATTGATCTGCATGCCTCGGGGTTATCTTCGAGATTGAAATTGTTACTTCCAGATTGCGATCCGGGGTTGATGCTGAACTACCGGTAGTATCCGGTATGGATATAGATCGTCTTTTAGGGTTCCCTCTTAAAAGACGAATCTGTTCTCCTGCAATGTTAGTGACAGGTGTACAGAAAATTTCGAGTGTCTACAAGGGTCCTTTAGCGACAGTTAATTTCGGAAATTTATTATTTTTATTAAATAATTAGTATTAAATAGTTTTTAATTATGAAAAATACAAAATAAATTCCTAAAAATTATTTTAAATTCTAAAAATGAGTTTTTAATAATTTTGAATATATTTCATTAATATTTAATATTTTCAGAATATTAAGGGTATTTAATTTATTTAATTATAATATTAAATAAATTATTTAAAAATAATTTTAATACATGAAAAATCATAAAAATTTATATTATGGTATAAGAAAATATTTTAAGTTATTTTTAATGACTGTTAATATTTTGTGACGACTTTCATTAATTAATTAATATTAATGGTGATTAATTTATTTAATAAACGTATTAAATAAATTATAAAAAAATACAATTAATGATTTAAAAATCATATAAAAATGATTTAAGTACTATAAAAATATTTTAAGTTATAAAATATAACTTTTGATATTTTGTCATGAAAATATTAATATTTTAATATTAAAAGAAATTATTAGATAAAGGATTTAACCGTTTAAAAATAATATAAATATGATTTTTAAGTATTAAAACTACTTTGATATATTATTATATTATGTTATGATTTTCATTAATATTTAGTATTAAATAAATATTAATGATAATAGAATTGTATGGTATTTAATTCTTATAAATACGATATTAAAAATTGAAAATTCATGATAAATGATAATAATTATCTGAAAATTATTATAAGCCTATGAAAAATATTTTGACTGATAATATAATTATCTAAGATAGTTGTTAAGTGTTTAGGCCGAGTTTAATGTAACTTAAACTCGATAATTTTTTGACTAGGCCGTTGGGATGTTAGGATTGTACCGAATTCGACTCAGACTGTAAAAGTTTGACTTAAGGTTAGGTCTTATGTGCTGTATAGACTGATAGGGTTATGTGTTAATGTGTTTAGGTTCTTATAAACATTGTGATGATATTATTCTAATTTATAGATCAATATTATCTATATTAGGTATTCAGACAAAGCTAAATAGAATGCGTAACGGTAAATATCGGAACATGCAAGCTTTCTCTAACTCGACCTTGAGTTGATATTTTTGAAATATGCTTGCGGTTAATCTCTACTTATTATACCATGTCTATGAATTATTGATTCGCACTCTGTGCACATTGCATATATTCATCAGGTATGAAAGGCTGATCACCTTCATTACCATTCGGTCCAGATATATTTGTTCATGTTCCATGTTCATTTAGCTATGTAAAATTTGTTCATGCTAGTTTGTAATTATATTATAGAATTGTAGCCAGCTTTTGTTCAAATCTTTCAATCATGATATATCCTTAATTTATTGAACTTAAACTTGCTGGGCAAACTTATTGCTCACCTTTGCTATATTATGATAAACATTGCAGATAAGGCAAATACGTTTGGATACAGGAAAGGATAAAGCAAAGTTCAGCTTGAGATAATATGTGCAGCTAAATTGTAAGAGTATAGTATGATAATAATGTTATATACTAGACAAGTTATTAATTGTGCATAAGTTAAGGTTACTCGACCTTGGGGAATAGTGTGTAAAGTTTATTGTATAAACAATTTATATTTATATCTTTTGCAATAGTAGTAGAATGATTGCACCAGATCCGCGGTGATTCGGGACCCGGATTTGGGGCTCTCACAGTTAAAAATGCATGTCTACCGAATGCCTAAATTTTAGGAAATTTTTGCCAGAGTCTCCTATATAAATAGGACTCCACATGCACATAGGCATGACTAGGTGGCCATTCAGTAGCATACCTATCCACAGTCATACACATCCTATAATGCATAAAAATATCAAAGTCACAATCCATGACGGTAGATTAAATACCAAGATTGCTTCGCTTTATTACCTTTGCTCATTTGTCCTCAAATATGTTAAGAAATAGCAGAAAAAGGTACAAATTTGATTGTTTCAAAAGTCAAATTTTTTCACATTATTATGTTCAGCATGGTTTAATATTAACATTTACTATGTTAAATATTTTTTTTATCAAGACATACGAGCATGCATATTCACTACTATGTGTTTAGACGCATTTAATATAAAAAGTCATTTTCCAACAGATAGAAACTAGAAAAGGAGACATGTATATGTTACCAAACTACGGGTCTACTTGGCCCTCATTGGTATTCTCCTGGACACAAGTTTACTAAACCAATGATTATAACTGTTGCAAACTACAGTCGGTAATACCTCACGAAGGTCCGATGCCATCAGTTTGGGGTCGCAACTCCAAAGAACTTCTCCCCAACGAGAAATTTCATACAATTTAGTCGTTGATGCACACGTCAATGAAGGTCAAACAACCTTGGAAACAGTTAGCCGATGGCCAGTAAACCCAACCAAGCATCAGAAACCATCCGATGATTTCAGCTGTTGATGCACACGTCGACGAAAGTCAAGCAACCTTGACATCATCCCAGCAGGGATTTCATCCATTGATGTACATTTCAGCAAGGATCAGGCAACCCTGACAAACACAGACTGTTGGCAGTAACTCCAACAGAACATTGGAAAGACTTGGCGATACAAACCAGGGAAGAACATCCTCATCGGGGAGGACCGATGATAGAATATGTTATATACATCCTCAAAAGTACATTCCCATAAAGTCTCTTGTACATGAGAGGAAGATCTATGGTGGAAAATCTGTATCAAGGATCAAGAACTTTGGTGATAACCCCAGCGTTAACATCCTTGGAGTTCCTAAGAACTTTGGAACACACATCCAAGCAGTTCGTCAGGGTTATCATTGATAACTCTCTAGTCCCCATCACCAGTTATTGGGGTAGCGGTCATCACATCCCGTTAGAAAACAGTCCAACAAAATATATGCATCATACATTTGCATCATGCTGCAGTGCATTGCATCATGAATATCTTGTTATATTTCAAGTGTCTAGTATTCTTTATCATATCCATGATGTTACACTGCATGAATATGATAAAGAGGAGCATCTGTAGACACTCAAAATTTTGTATTCCTCTTACTAACCTTACAGGAGGACAAAATTGTCTTTCATAGATAACCTAGAGGATAACTCAATTAAGTCCTGGAGACAACCCTGGGATACTCAATTTTCCATCTCAGAGATAACCTCGAGAACTTCAGTACAATCCCGGAGACAACCCCGGGAGATTCAGTTTCAACCTCAGAGATAGCCCCGAGGAATGCAGTCACAATTCCGGAGACAACATCGAAGAAATTTGCCATCTCGGAGACAACCCCAAGATATTCAGTCCCAATCCCGGAGATAACCCCGAGATCTTTAATCCAACCTCGGAGACAACCCCAAGGAATGCAGTTATAGTTCTAGAGATAACCCCGAAAATGCTCTTCTTTTCTACTAGCAACCAGCATCAACACTCGATGATAGCACTGAGGTACTAATTCCCCAAGTCCAGAGATAACCCTGGGAGGTCAGGCACACCTCAGAGATAACCCTAAAGATGGTCAACACCAGCAGCAGTCTAATCTCAGAGATAACCTGAGAAACGACCGTTAAATCAGCTCAAGCTGGAGATAACCCCGGTGAGAGGCATAATCGTCATTTTGCCATCTCTATCCCATATTGTGCCATCTCAACAAACATTCAGACGTACATTTTATATATAAATGTCCTACAAGAACCAAAGAGCTCCAATCCCGAGTGACTATTACACAAGACAGCACACCGGATAGAATTTGAAGCCTGAAGACCAAGGGCATGGTCCCATCTTCCTAACTAAGTACAACCTCTAATCCCATGTCATTGTGTAGCTCTCGACAACAGCATGCCGAAAAAGGTCTTATACACCTTGATCGGATGCCCATATTAAAGTTTTGAAAGTTCGAACGGACAACACGCTGTAAACGTACACGTACTTCGAGATGACAGGACCCGCGGAGCCCGAGGCACCCCGGGCAGCCGCATGTACATCTGCAGCTGTAGCAAGTACAGCTGCGGCTCCCACCTCTATAAATAGAGGGCTTGGGGCAGCCATTTTGCATAGAAAAAAGGCGAGGAAGCCCTGTCTAATTTGCTCTATACACACTATAAACTGAGTGCTTTCTCATTTTAAACACGTGTGAGCTTCTATATTGCTATATTTTTACCGGCGGGAGCCGAGTTTTCATCCATTTAAAGCTATTGAAGTCTTCTTTTGCAGTCCACTGTAAACCTTCTTACACTTTCTAAAGCCTTTCTCCACTACTGTGCAAACACAGTTCTTCACGTTGAGAGTCGTGTTGCGTGTGTATGTCCAAACTTCGATCCATGGCTTTTATTTCTTTTTGTATATATATATATATTTATATTATATATATATATATATATATACTAACATTATCGAGTTATGCCTCGATTGAGCCTGGATTTACATCCGGAGCGTTTATTGCTTATATATATATATATATATATATATATATATATATATATATATTTATATATATAAACTGTATTCGAACTTTGTTCGATGAGCCTAGATTTATGATGAGTACGTTTTTAACCTATGATTTATCTTCATTTATCTTGTTACATTTTTAGTTTTTGATTACTTCATGTTGCTTTTGATGGGTTTTGTGCTTGTTGTAGGATATTCATCGAGCTTACCAAGATTCTAGCATTAGAAGGAAATTCAAGCAATTTTAGATAGTCTGCATGACCAGCGAGGGGCGCGCCATGATGAAGAGCAAAGCAGTGTGGGGCGCGCTGCAATGTAAAAAGTCACTGGCCATCTGGCGCGGGCCACACTATCCTAATACTAAACCCGACGCGGGGCGCGCCGGTCGGTCGAGGCAACAGCTGTGTTTTTATTAGTTACTGGAATTTGAGTTGTGATGGGAGAGTTTACTTCTTTATGTAATATGTTTATATTAGGAGTTGACGAGGAGGTTATTTCATGTATTTGGGATTCTTTGACTAAAGACTTGTTTGGTTTGATTAGCTGTTGGATTTCCATTTGAATTCTTATGTGATGAGGTGGAGATGGATTAGAATTGGTGGTGTAGAGTTGAAGTGAAGCAATTTATGCTAATTATTGGATGAAAAATAAGGGAGACCTTACACATTTAGAGAGCGAGATTTGGAAAGCAAGAGCTTGGAGGAACGAAGAAGAGTAGTAATTTCACGAAGATTAAAGATTTTAAGGGCAAGAAGGGTGGTGTATTACTATTCTCCTTTAATTTCAATTTGTGTAAACAGGATGTTGATTTTTTTATTTATTCAGTATTTAATTCATTATTTATGAACTAAATTATTTATTCGGCTTATAACGGATCTTTAAGTGGAACAATGGTTATGTAATCTTTGATTCTAAGTTTAATAAGCTATTATTCAGTTTATCTACATTAATTTGAGCTTGAATTTATGAATTGTCTGATCAACAAATTTATGTGGACTTGTATGAACTCGAGAGATGAAATACGAGTCTAGACTTAGTTAATATAGCATCTGTTCTTGAATTTTGTGAATGAACAGAATCTTGATGAATGTTAGGGTAGAGATATGCTTGACATCGTATGTAATCAGATAAAGGACTTGAACTTAAACCTTCTTCAGTTGTAATTCACATAGAGATGTAGTGGGTTAGTTAATTAAGGTATTTAACTTGATTCTATCTAATTTGTGGATTTGAGTTAATACGGTATTAGTACATCGAGAGGTGCCTAGTTCTATATACGGGTTCTTGATTAATAAACTAGGATAGTGAATTAAACAGGAATAAGGTATAATAATCAGAGTGATGCTTAGAGTGAAGTTGTAAGCCAGATTCTCTAATATTTGTTTGAGAAATTCAGTTTTTAGGGTTTCTTGATTGTTTGGTAATTTTAATATTTTTAATTCCTTTAGTTACAAACTGAAATTGGTTAGTTTAATAAAATTTGGTTCAATAAGAAATTGGTAATTGTGAGATTTAATTTCTTGCAAGTCTATGTGGGAATGATACTTTACTTATCACTTTATTACTTGTTGACCACGTATACTTGCGTGTTGTGCGTAATTAGTTATTACCCAACAATTTACATTCGGAGCGTTTACTGCTATTATATATATAAATACTTATATATATGTTGTTGCTATCAAACTCTGTTTGATTGAGCCTAGATTTCACATCCGGTGCGTTTACCGCTTTTATCTATATATATATCCTCGACCGCGAATTAACGAAACGAGCCTGGATCGATATATGTCCATTACGTTTATCGCTTTTATATATATATATATATATATATATATATATATATATATATATATACATACATTTCAGTCTGGCCTGGAGTTTACTTCGTGGCCTTTTATCGCTTTATTTACATTTCTGTCAGGCCTGGAGTTTACTTCGTGGCCTTTTATAGCTTTATTTATATTTTGTCTTACTTGGAGTTTACTTCGAGTCGGTTGATCATTTTATTGCTTTATTTATATTTTCTCAATCCCCCATAAAGGTCCTTTATGGTGGTTGATTGGTTTTTACTGCTTTATTTACATTTTTTAATCTCCTATGGAGGTGCTTCGGGGTGGTTGATTATTTGTATATATATATATATATGTTTACTGCTTATATATATATAACTGTTTACATCTTCCATACAAATTGCTACATCATGTGAGCCTAGGAATCATGTGATCAGAGATTCAGTCTACTAAATCTAGATTCGGTTCCCGTGATGGACATTTTCAGCTGTACACGGCTTGTATATTATTCACAGAGTTAGAATTTCCTTAGACGGCTCTCATGCCCACAAGGAGTTCGGCATTGCTATGTATATTATTTTCTCGAAGATGCTTCGCATCTCAAAAATAAAAGCAATCAAGCCGAACACATAGTAAAATGGAAGTATCAAAGGCCTCAATTACTATTGAGAAAAAGGGTTTGAAAAAACTCTTTTTACAAAACATCACTGCTATATCTTATTAAAACTAAATTTTTATACAGGAATTCAAAACCTTTGTATATAGGTGCGAACGAGGTATAACACTACTTTCAAATAATTGTACATTGATCCACATACACACACACATATTCATATAACAGTTTAATTAAAAAGTGGCAGTCACCGTGGCAACACAGATGTCGGGGGGGGGGTGCCTAACACCTTCCCTCCGCATAACCAAGTCCCCGGACCCTAATGAATCTCTGTTTCACAAACCTGTTAAGCAGTGTGATATCACTAGGTTAATGTAAAAATCTTTTCTTGATTGTATTGGTACAACCATTTAAAAAATCAACTGGCAACTCTTATAGTCCAATCGTCGACATATACATATCGGACCTTTTCAAAACTTATTTTTTCAAACAAATCTCACCTAACATGAGAATACCAAAAGATAAGAACATCAAAGGGACAAATAAAAATCCCAACGTCGACAGTGTGGCCAGGTGTTTGACATGTCAGAAAGTTAAAGCAGAACATTAGAGGCCAATTGGGTTATTAGAATAATTAGAAATACCAGAATGAAAATGGGAGCATATCACGATGGATTTTGTGGTAGGTCTTCCAACGACTCATAAAGGTTTTGACGCAGTTTGGGTTATTATGGATCGACTGATAAAATTAGCACATTTCTTACCGATGAAGATCAGATTTAACTTAGATCAACTGGTGAAATTGTATGTGAAGGAAATTATTTCAAGGCACGGTGTCCTAGTGCCTATAGTTTCTGATCGAGATCTATATTTTACATCAAACTCCTAACAGCGATTACAGGAATGAATGAGAACACAACTGAGAATGAGAATGACATACCATCCTCAAATAGATGGCCAGAGCGAGAGGACAATCCAAACATTGGAGGATATGTTAAGAGATTACATCATGAATTTCAAACAAAATTTGGATGATCATCTACCATTGGTGGAATTTTCTTACAATAACAGTTACCACTCAAGTATTGTCATGCCGCCTAACGAAGCATTGTATGGAAGAAAATGCAGGACTCCATTGTGTTGGGATGAAGTCTGTGAACGTCAACTACTAGGGCCACAATTGGTACAATAGACCACCAAAATTGTCAAGGTGATCAGGACAAGATTGATAGCTGCTCATGATAGGCAGAAGAAATATGTCGATCAACTTCACAACAATCGAGAATTTGAATCTGGTAGTTTTGTTTTCCTGAAGGTATCTCTCTGGAAGGGAAAATTTTGATTTGGTATGAAGGGGAAACTGAGCCCGAGGTTCATTGGACCCTTTAAAGTTTTGGGAAGAGTAGGAGAGGTAGCTTACGAGGTAGCCTCACCTCCGGCTTTAGAACATATACATAACGGTTTTCATATTTTGGTGCTATGACTATACAAACCCGATTACAAGCACGTTATAGAATATGAACCCTTGCAATTTGAAAAAGATTTATCATACGAAGAAGTTTCTGTTTAGATAGTCGACAGGAAACAACAAGTACTCAAAAATAAAGTATTACCTTCTGTTAAGGTAATCTGGAGGAACCACAACGCTGAAGAAGCAATGTGGGAACTTGAAGAACAGATGATGAAAGATTATCCTCAGTTATTGGCTTAATCTATGTGTAGTAATTTTTGGGACAGAATCTTTGTAAGGGGGGAGAATGTAACTGGACGAATTAATTGAATCATGATTCTGGGGACAAAATCCGTTTAAGGAGGGAATGATGTGACGAATGAGATTTTTGTAATTAATTTTCAATATTTATTGAATTAAATAAATATTTTATTGATTTATTTATTGAGTTAAATAAATATTTGTTGGAATTGTTGTGGATTAATTTGATAAAGTGTTATACATTAATTAAATTAATGTTGAATGATTTTATAGTTCAAATTGTGAATTTAATTGGGATAATTAAATTAAATAAGTTGTTAAATAATTATAATGGTGTTCTAATTAATTTAATAATTAATTAAAGATTTAATGATTTGTTATAATCAATAAATAAGAATTTTAGTTGTGTGATAATTTAATTTAATGAGTAGTATTGGTTTTAATTGAATTGAATTTAAATAATTTAATTTGATTAACTAAGGTGTGACAAATAAACTATATAATAAATAAGTTAATTAAAATAAATGAAAAAGGTGCATTTTATAGTCAAGCCAAATATGACCTTAAGAACATGGGATCAGTTAAGGCCATGATGCGCTTAACTGATACCCATGTTGTGCCAATTATTATTTATACGTATTATATTATCAGCCTTATATTCGCGTACTCCATTCCTAAAGCTAAGTCAGAGAAATCACGGAGAGAAAACTTGAGAGAATTTGAGATTTAAGAAGGAGTTTGGAGAATTTAAGAAGAATTCCTATCATCTTGCTTAATCTAAACAAGAAATCAAAGGTAAATTCTTACTTTCAAGCTTTAGTTGTGTTCTTGAGTTTTTCATAGAAAACTTGATTTTTTTTTAAATTGATGAGATATTGTGGTAGATGTAAATAAATGATTTACAATCTATTAGTTATTTTTTACAAAAACTTTTGGAGTAATTTAATCCATGAAATCAAGAAAAGCATGAAGAACTTGAGTTTTGGTGATATATATACGATATGTATGATTTTGGTATTAAAATTTGAGTTTTGGTTAATGAATTGATTAGATAGTTGTTATCTATGTTAACATGTATATATAATCTGTTATATGTGATTTAGAAACGATTTTCAGAAATTAAATTTGTATTAAATATGTTTTGAAGTAAAGATTAGAATTTTGTAAAAATATGTACAAAAAGGCCGATTTTAAAGTTAAAATTAGTGTTCAATTCATGTTGTAATCTGTAAATTAACAATTGTTTACGTTAATACATTCAAATACGAAAAGAATGCAAGTTGTATGAACTGATTTTGTTGAGAATCGAATCTGTGGTGAGATGATTCGCTAATTATGTTGAAATATGAGTTTTGAGCATGGATCAAGATTTTTGAGGCTCTAAATTGGAGGTTCAAACTATTTTTGGAGTTAGAGTCAAGTTATATATGTTGTATGTTATTTTGGCTGAGTTTGTAACATCTAGGTATGCTTAATTTGCTATTTGAATGATGAAAAATTGAGTTTTTGGACTGATGAACAGTGTAGTCGCGAACTACAGTTCTTCATTCTGGAGACACCCACCCTGGCGAGCTTTTCAACATAAAATATGTCACCCCAGCGGGCATTCTGCAGCACAAATCCC
This sequence comes from Panax notoginseng, assembly GCA_016801055.1. Classification (NCBI taxonomy): domain Eukaryota; kingdom Viridiplantae; phylum Streptophyta; class Magnoliopsida; order Apiales; family Araliaceae; genus Panax; species Panax notoginseng. Next base: position 34,935,850 of record CM029015.1, on the reverse strand, counting down.
GCCCCGACTGGGAATACAAAGATGAAACTGTTTTATTTTTTTTGGTTTTAGTCACGGTATGTTAGCTTAACCTAGTCTAATGAGTATAATAGTGAGTTAGGAATATAACAAGAAGTTATAACAGGTTGTTAACATGCATGTGGTGATTTCAAGTTAAGAATTATCAAATTGTATAGAACTTAAACTTGTGGATCGTGAGATTGATACTTTTATCGTATTGAATGTTAAACAATAATCTTAGATTCGTGTTATGTGGTTGGTTCTAATGATCGGAATTTGATCTAAGCTAACAAGTTTAATGAAATTGGGAACTAAACCTATAAGGTTAATAGTAGTGTAACTAACGAATATTGTGATTGTAATGGAATATGTAGGACTTTTGAGGAACGTGAATAATAATTGTTTAATCTACGCACGAGCCAAGTTTCCTTACCTTATCATGATTACAATTATGCAAGTTCCATAACTCTAAACTTTTACTGAGAAAGTTCTTAAACCTTATTATTTTTTAGCAAGTTTCATATTCTTATTTCAAAATGTTCAAAGCCTAATTATTCAAGTTCATGATTTCAAATGAAATGTTCTAACTCTTTTGAAGTATTACTTCTATTATATAATGTTCATTCAATTGTATAGAGTTGAGATTTAATCTTTGATTTAAATATCAATTACATTATCGTATTGAAACCTCAAATGGCTAGTGAATCCTTATTGATTCGACTAATCCTTAGTCGATGATTTTAGAACTCTGAATTACCCTCGAAGTTAATTCAAACTAAACTTCCTTTGGGGCGGACTCTAATGCCAAACGTTATGCCCCCAAATTCAGACATTCATATTTCAGATTCGGTGCATCACGATTTATAACTAAAATTAACGACAATGAATAATAGAATAATTTACATTGACATAATATAATTATTCTCGTCCCAAGGTCCCGCAACCATTACTGACATAATACATATCTTAAATCACCACATACTTAATACATAATACTACTTAAGTTTTTGGTACATAAGCAAAACTAGACTTAATACATCATAAAGAAATATTATAACATAAAAGGACTAAGCTAATCCATAGCCTTGCCCTTGCCTTTAACCTTTCCTGAGGTTCACCACGTTCTGCCTTAACTGAAATTTTTTAAGGAAAGCAAGAATGAGCAACAAATTTGCTCAGCAAGTATATAACAAAAAGGATGAACGTGCATTATTTAAAGTAAATAATTTCAAAGGTATAATGATCAAGGATAGCTCAAGAATTAATGAATAAAGTTGTAAACAAGGAAATATTAATAGTTCCAAGATATTCCTTTGAATTTTAAGAGATGAGCCATTATAGACCGAAAGATTTTAAAAGAATTCAAAGGTTTCAATACTGAGTAGTCACTATAGATCAAGAACTCTTACTAAAATTAACAGTATTAAACCGATAGTCCAATATAAACAAGTACAATAGGCGATCAACTTGACGCACCCTACGCTATGCATAACATTTAAACATGTTGTTTGTGTGCACGTCGGTTCCCCGACAATATATAATTTCCCCTTCAACGAGGGTTGTTCATCTCAGTAGATTTATAAGAATCCACACCAAGACAATTAGTTTGGATAGCTTTCTAACATATGATATTAGTCGAGCCGAATCAAATGACTTAGACATTTTTCTCAGTTCATCTAAGAACAAAAAGTTTAAAACATGATTCAAGATAAAATTTTAAGTCGAATTTCAGAATATGAATAATGATTTGTACAAGTATAGACAATTTCTCAACATATATAAGGTTGATATAACAACAATTCGAACTCGCACAGTATCCAAAGTTGTGAAAGTTAGGGAACTTGCCTTTTGCGTAGTTTATTACTCTATAGCTTAGCAATACCTCTAATTCATATTTTATCATACTTATATATATATATATATATATATATATATATATATATATATATATAATTTCATTAGTTATACAAGTTTGATGCATAACTATCTCATATACATACTTAGTACGTATGTTAAGAACAAACATAAAGCATCCTCTTAGCTACATAGTCAAACAATACAGTTATAACATCACATTGATGGGTTTTTAAAAGTTTATCTAAAACTTTATAAATTTTTTGATAAGTATTGAATCAATGTAGTCATTATACACTGAAGCACTTAGAACATCGCTTTCATCACATATTATAGCTTAAAATATTCATACACACATGTATCGAGTTTTTGATTATCAATAAAATAGTTAGATTACACTGCAAGGAGGCGCGACCGCACTGGATTTAGACTAGGGAGTGGCGCGGCCGCGCTACTCCCTGTCTAAACCAGTACTAAAAATTAGTTTGCATGATTTTAGCTCACTTACTAGAATACATTGATGATGGTACATGCAAAGCATACATGTTATGAAGTTTATGATTAGGTTTAGTCTCTTTTATGGCCATTCCAAGATTCTTTTAATGTTATAGTTATGTTTTTAGAAAAATTTCTATCTTGACAAGGCTAAATGAAACCAATTCTCAAAAGGCTACTCATGTTTAACCATTATACCACATAAAGAGGTTAACAAACCTTAAATATACATGCTCAAGTTATTCTACTCATGTATTCCAAATTAACATAGCTTTACTTCTTTAGAATTCATTTGAAACTGTGCTTGACTAGTTCACAACATATTTAGCTAGATGGGTACACATATCAATCATGTCTAGAAAAAATTTGACATAGTGCATGGATAATTCGGTGATGTAGATTATTTATTGAATTATATTACAGAAATAAAATATTGATGATGAACTTTTAAATCATAGAAGATAGTAGATATCATGCTCTACTTGACTCTTGTAATGAATTGTTTGTTTCACTGCAGTTAAACTTGTTGTCTATTGTATTTTATTAGTTTTACACTGTTGAAGACTAATGATAATTTATTCTGCATTATCTTAGTCATAAATCCTTTTCTTTCACAATTCTCTTCAGGAAATGAGAATATAGTTGGGACTAGTCGGGGAATGGAGTGACGGTTCGAGATGGTTGCTATAGTGGTCCTCACTATTCTATGAAATAATATGATAATAATTGTAATGAGGACTTTGTTTGAGTTTAGATATTGTCTACGATACAATATTCGTATTGAAACTCAGCTATTGTATTGTCGTATTTTGCATGACAGTTGTATAAATTAAGTTTGTATTTAAGTTATGTACCATGTATTTGGCGACTTAGAATGGGTTGTGTATACCTATTTTGGGGGTGTCACAGTTGGTATCAAAGCTTAGGGATATGATCCATGGTTGAGATGTGAGCTAGAACTAGGAGGGGAGAGACGGGTAAATTTTTCGCTAGTATGACCTACCTAAGCTTATTTGTTATTTAATTGGTCGGTCAGAATATAAGGATAAATATGTGGCATGTCAATTAACCCTTGTTTTATGACAGTGTTTGAAAATGGCATCTGAAAATGTTGAGATAAGCAATGGAGCACATCCGACCATTTAGTCACCGCCAATCAATAACTAGGATAATGTGCATCGGGAAGGTAATAATCCTCATGTAAACAACAACACCGACCAAATGATGAATGATGGTATGTGTAGGAACTTTCTAGAATTTATGCAAAACCAAACGAGATAGACTCCTGTTCAAAATGCAGGTGTAAACATTGGTAACTCACAGTTGGTCACTGCTAAGAAATTCAATAAGCTGGGACCACCAGAGTTTTTGGGAAAGCCAGAGCCACTTAAGGCTGAGGCGTGGATTAAGTAGATCACTAAGATATTTGATATCTTGGGATGCTCAAAGGACAAAAATGTTCCATTTGCCACCTTTATGTTGCGAGAAGAGGCAGATTACTAGTGGGAATCTGTAAAATGTACTCAACTATCCGCACTGAAGATATCTTGGGACAAGTTCCAAGAATTATTCAGTGACAAGTACTTTCCTGAGAATACTCGTCACATGAAGGAGGTGGAATTCATCAAGCTAGAACATAACAACATGACCGTATCGCAATACGATGCTAAGTTTGCCAAATTATCCTGATTTGTATCCCATTTTGTCGATAATGAGGAGCGAATGACGCGAATGTTTCTAAGAGGTTTGAAACCTAAAATATGTCAGTACCTCATTTCTCACAAACTTTGTTTATATTCAGATGTTGTGAATAGGGCTCAGTAATTGGAGCGCAATAATGAGTCAGCCCAACCAAAAGGAAGCGACCAACAACACTATAATAATCGTACCAATGGCAACGGCCATCGGGACAATTATAATCATTGTGGAGGAAATTATCATGCTAGAAATGGTAACCACTTCGGTGGTAATCATTGCCAAGATAATAGGAAAGGTGAACTAAGTGGGAACAACTTTAAGAAGAGAAGATTCAACAATAACGGAAAGACATCGACAGCAGCACCGACACTCGTTTCCAAGGAAGAAGAACGACCACCGGTTGCATGTTACAAATGCGAATAGGAGGGACACATCCGTCCAAGCTGTATGCAGCAACCCAAAGCGTGTTTCAATTACAGATGAGAAGGTCACCTAGCTTGATTTAATCGTGTAGTGAAGTCAAGTTCAGTTGGGATGGTGACGCCAAAGGATGTCCCAGACAAGTCAAAGTCGGTAGTTTAAGGGAGAGCATTTTTCGTGATGAGGAACCCGAACGAAGTTATCACGGGTAAGCTAATCATAAACTCTTATAAAATTTATACCTTATTTGAAACCGGTTCTACCCATTCTTTTATTTCACGTACTTGCGCTCAACGTTTAAATTTGACTCCAGGAAAATTAGACTTTGACTTATCTGTTGAAACTCCGTTAGGAGAAACTTTCATTACATCTACTGTTTATAAATCTTGTTTGATTCAAATCGGCACCCTTATGTTACCTGTCGATCTTATCTATTTGAAAATACTTGCATTTAATGTGATTTTAGGAATCGACTAGTTAACTATTCATCATGCTAAAATAAATTATTTTTGTAAGGTTGTTAACTTTCATATTCTTAACCAACCTGTTATGCGAATTCAAGCAACCAAACCACAAAAGTCAATCATTGTCGTATCGAGTCATAAAGCCATTCGTTTATTAAAAATCGGATGTCAAGCTTTCTTAGCCCATGTCGCCGATTTAAATAAAAATATGTCAGATTTGAATGATATTTCTGTTGTTGATAAATTTCCTGACGTATTTCCTAAAGAACTTCTTGGCCTACCCAAGAGCGTGAAATTAAATTTTGTATTGATCTTGAACCTGATACAAAACCCTCAAATATTTTTTTCACCCAAAATAAACGTATCATGTGCCAAAGACGTTGGCTCGAGCTGTTGAAAAATTATGATCATACCATTCAATACCATCTTGGAAAAGTAAACGTGATAGTTGACGCGATCAGTAGAAGATCGTATGCAGTTACGAGTGCAAAGTTGTTAACACAAAGACTCATTTTGTATGATTTACAAAAATGGGGATAGAGTTAAATACTCTATAGACCCACATGAAGATGACGAATATACGATTAGAATCGACTTTAAATCGATAAATTTAAAGCTGCTCAAGCTACAAACCTAGAGCTGATGAATATAAAGAAGAAGGTGCAAGAAGTCATTATTCCAAAAGCGAGAATCGACGATGTTAAGAAAGCTCAAACCTTCGATTTATTGGTCTATTTGAAATCCTCGATCGAGTAGGAACTGTGGCCTATAGACTCGCTTTACCATAAAGTTTGTGTCGCATTCATAACGTTTCTCACGTATCTATGTTACGTAAATATGTGGACGACCCGAACCACATTATTGAATTAGAACTAGACGAGATAGCAGAAGATTTAACATATGAGGAGATACTTGTTAAAATCTTGGATAAGAAGTAACGTATTCTACGCTCAAAAGTTATACCTCAAGAGTTAGAATTTGAAACGAAAACAAGGTGTCCTCACCTCTCAACATACCAAGTACGTACGTCAATTTCGAAGACGAAATTTCATAAGGAGAGGAGGTTGTAAGACCCCAACTTTTACGAATAATGATTCAATTTTTTAAATATCATTTTGAGTAATAAGGTGTGAATTTGATATAATATTATAGTTGTGCATAATATTTACAAATTTTGCAAAGTAAGTATGTTGTCATAAAATATTTGTTTGGTCGGAGAATATTCGTTTTATCAGAGAATATTCGTACGACAGCACAATCATTGGTGGACCCCATAACAGAATTACTGTTGGAGTTAGAAAATGACAGAAATAACGTTTTATAAAAATAACGACAAAAGTTTTACCGTTAATTGTTTAAATACTCGGTGATAAAAGTACAGTAATACGTGTGGTTCCATAGTAGCACACGGTATTGTACAATATCTTTGATTATTGATGCTTACATGAGAAGTCACTCAGTTTTACTCAATTATTGCAACAGTGGTTACTGCATAGTGTCGACGTCGGGATTTTTATTTGTCCCTTTTCTGTTCTTGTCTTTTGGTGTTCTCATGTTAGGTGAGATTTGTTTGAAAAAACAAGTTGTGAAAAGGTCCGACATTTATATGTCGACGATTAGACTGTAAGAGTCGCCAGTTGGTTTTTTAAATGGTTGTACCAACACAACCGAGAAAAGGTTTGCACATTGACCCAGTGATGTGACACAGCTAAACTGGTCTGTGGAACCGAGATTCATTAAGGTCCAGGGACTTGCTTATGCGGAGAGAAGGTGTTAGGCACCCCCCAACATCCGTGTTACCACGGTGACCACCACTTTTCAAGAAATTGTTATATGAATGTATGTGTTTGTGGGTCAATGTGTTGTTATTTGGAAGTAGTGCGACGCCTCGTTCGCACCTATATACACAGGGTTTGAATTTATGTAAAAAGTTAGTTTTAAACAAGATATATCAATGACGTTTTGTAAAAAGAAATTTTTCAAACCCTGTGCTCAATAGTAATTGAGGCCTTTGATACTTCCATTTTATTAAATGTTCAGCTTAATTGATTTTATTTTCGAGATGCTAAGCATCTTCGAGAAAATAATATACATAGCAGTGCCGAACTCCTTGTTGGCATGAGAGCCATTTAAGGAAATTCAACACCATGAATAATTTATAAGCTGCTTACAGCTGAAAATGTCCATCACGAGAACCGAATCTAGATTCAGTAGACTGAATCTTTGATCACATGATTCCTAGGCTCACATGATACCGCAGTTTATATGAAAGTTGTAAGCAGTTATATATATAAAAGCTATAAATATATATATATATATACACACATGATCAACCACCACAAAGCACCTCCATAGGGGATCAGAAATATAAATATATAAAAGCGATAAACATATATATATATATATATATATATATATATATATATATACATATTGACATGATCAACCACCACGAAGCACCTCCATGGGGGATCAGAAATATAAAAAAAGCTATAAAAGCGATCAACCGTTGTGAAGTAAACTCCATGCGGAACGAAATGTAAATAAAGCAGTAAAAACGGTCAACCGCCACGAAGTAAACTCCAGGCGGGATGAAATGTAAAGAAAGCAATAAAAATGGTCAACCGCCACGAAGTAAACTCAAGGTGGGACGAAATGTAAATATATATATAAAAGCGGTAAATGCACCAGATGTAAATCCAGGCTCATTGAACAAAGTTCGATCATAGTTTTATATATAAGTATATATATAAAACCAAATAAACGCTCCAGACGTGAGTCCAGGCTCAATCGAGGCATAACTCAATAATGTTAGTCCATATATACATATATATATATATATATATACACACACACAAAGGAAAATAAAAGTCACGGACCGAAGTCCGGGCATACACACACAACACGACTCTCAACGTGAAGAACGGTGTATGCAAAGATGAAGAAAAAGGCTTTAAAGTGTGTAAGAAGGCTTATAGTGGACTGCCAAAGAAGACTTCAATGACTTTAAATAGATGAACACTTGGCTCCCGCCGATAATAATATAACAATATATAGGCTCACAAGTGTTTAAAATGAGAAAGCACTCAGTTTATAGTGTGTACAGAGCAAATTGGATAGGGTTTCCTCGCCTTTTCTCTTACAAATATGGCCACCCCAAGCCCTCTATTTATAGAGAGGAGACTCGCAGGTGTACCTGCGGCACCAGCAGGTGTACCTGCGGCTGCCCGGGGTGCCCCGGGCAATGTGGGTCCCGCTATCTCGATGTACGTGCACCCGGACAATGCATTATTCGCTCGAACCTTCATAACTTTCAATCCGGGAGTCCTATGGAAGCGTACAATATCATTTCAGAAAGCACTTTCCTAGTGCTATGCAATGACATAGGATTTGCCCTTTTTTATTTTGGGAAGATGGGTCCATTAACAAAATAGCATTTTCGATTCTCCGTTAGGCAGTCTGTTGAGCTATTTTGCGTAGTTTGTGCTCCGAAGTTAAGATATAGTTCTTGAGGGACTTCTTTTTAAGCAATTTTAGTTAAAATGAGTTGATTTAGTTTGAGTTGAAGTTGAGTTAGTAAAATAACCATTTTACCCCTCTCGGGGTTATCTCCGATTTTCACGCAGTTGTAGCAGTCTTTTCTCAGGGTTATCTCTGAGGTTGACTTGATGTTGACTTTGACTATCCTCAGGGTTATCACTGAGGTTTGCTTGACCTCCTGGGATTATCTCCAGGTTTTGAACTTGATCGTCTGGGGTTATCTCCGAGGTTAGAACTAATTTTCCCGGGATTATCTCCGAGATTGGAAACTGGATCTCCCGGGGCTTTCTCTGGGGTTGAAATTGATGTTGTGGTCCTCCAGGGTTATCTCTAGAGTGTGAAAAAGATGCTTTTGTCCTCCTGCATAGTTAGTAATGGGAAAACAAAATTTCAAGTGTCTACAGATGCCTCTCTTTATCATGTTCATGTAATGCATAGGAATGGGCATGATAAAGATTGTTAGACACTTGAAATTATGACAAGGTATTTATAATGATGCAAATTGCAATGTAATGAATGTTATGATGAATGTTAAAATATTTTTGCAAAGCGCAGTTTGCAAACCACACATCGCATTTCGCACTTCGCTTTTCGTATTTGGCTAATCGTACTTCGCAACTCGCACATCGCATTTCGCATATCGTATTTCACAAATCATAATGTAATGAATGTTAAAATGTTTTCACAAATTGCTTTGCCTTTACCGGTCATTGTTGATGCCTATGATGGTGTTGACTCCAACGGTTTGGCTTTTTGTCGGTGTCGCCGATGCTTGTTTGATGACGATAAGATGTTTTCTATATCTCTACTAGGGATGCCATTCTGAAATTATCAGACCTCGGCCTGCTGATCACCAAACTATTTTGGTTCCCACTCGAACGGTGGTATACGAACCTTTCATCGCTGAACTGTTTTGATGTTGCACTGAATTGATGCCAATGGTTTAGAATATCAGATCTTTCGATACCTTCGCTAAAGTAATATTCCAAGGTTTGCTTCCCCAAACTCTGTCTGATGTTATGCTCACCCTTTTTGAGGTGGTTTAGAGTTTCCTTTCGATGTTGGGTGCTTGCTTCCCATTTCCTTGAGCGTTTGATTCGTAACCCGACTGAACTGATAACCTAAATGTCACTGACATCCCTGGAGGGTGCAGCTCATTCTTTCGCTTCCCAGTTTTGAACTTTGGTGTAGAGGCCTCAACTGATAAGGACTTGACGCAAGTTAACATGTTTGATGGTGTAGATTTCCTTCGCTAAACCTTTCGTCATTGGCCTTCTACTCCTGAGTTAAGAACTTTTTTGAGAATTTTCCCCTTCTTTCGTAGGGGCACGCTTATGTCTCCATGATTTCTTTCAGGAGTTCTCTCCTTTCTTTTGATGAGAGGCTTGATCCCGTCTTAAGCTCCTTCCATTTCTTGGAATTGAACAATCCCCCAGTCCTTTCACATGTTGATGTCAAATGATCATATGAGAAACTCTCTTTGTTGATGAAGTCGCAAGTGAGCAATATCCAAATCACCAGTAAGATGATGTGAGGGAAGCTATGATGATGATGTACCATGCTGATGGTGCTGACTGTCGCATTTTTCTCTTTAGGATAATTGATAAATGCCCTAGTGTTAAGTTATCGCTGCTTCCGAGATTGCCCCAATCTTGTTGTAAGGGACCCAATAATCGGTTGTTGCCAATTTTGAAATTGCCCCAGCCTTGCTTGTTGTCTGGGGTAGTTGCTTTGACAGATGGGCCAATAAGATGCCGAGATCGCTAGAATCTTTTACCTTTGTACCATATGATGAACACGTAGTATATGTGGGCTTTGATGTTGACAACTTTTTCTGGTAGAGATGTCGCTCTAGTTGAGAGAGATGATGCTCTAACTCATAGGGATATCGCTGTTGTTGAGCGGGATGAGGCTATATCTGCTCGAGATATCGCCTACAATTGGCTATAGATTTGTTCGCTCGTGTAGAAACCCTTGGGCAGGAGATCACAACGTTACCTCCTTCTTCTGAGAGGGAATCCATGTTGGACTTGATAGCCCGCATATACACTGATTTGTAGATGGGCTTGTATTTTCCTGCACAGACTAGCTTAGCCATTTTGCCATGTATAGTACACATTGTATATATCAAATAACAATATATATGGCAGGGAAATATATGTTGATTCACTTCCCTTTTAGTTGTACCTTTTTACTTGCTTGATATTTTCTTGTTTCTCTAGGGCTTTGTGATCTTGATGTATTCTAAACTCATCCTTGATGGATGGACAGTGCAATGTCTCAGGATCTTTCAGAATGGATCATTGATCTTTGTATTTCCCTACCCTTTGGTGTCTTGGGACTAGTTTTTGTAAGTGGTAATGGATAGCAATATGTTTATTTTTGTTTTTTCTGTGGTGAGACCGGACCATAAAAATGGCTGCCTACGTACTCCCTTTTATTAGGGATATTAGGTCGATGTAGTTTGCCCTATGTATAGGGCAGATTTTAGGTGAAAAGCTTAATCACATGTATAGGATAAACTATGAGTGTGAAAAGTCTTATCCCTAGTAGGTTAAAACTATAGGTGTGAAAGGTTCAATCCCTGGTGGGATAACCGAAGTTGAGAAAGGGTTCAAAACCAAGTTGAGAAACGGATAGAGCGATCCGAAAACCAGGCTACTGGTTAGAAAAGTGTGTTTGTTCTTGAGGGGGAAGATTAGTGTGAAGAAAAGTTATATGCAGTGAAGGGTTAGAAAACCTAAAATGACTGGGGATCTGGTGATCCAAAACCAGGATAATTGCTTGATGGTAACTTCAAACATAGTACCATTTCACGGTGTCCGAGTTGATGAGCTGTGGAATTTTATCGCCATCCATTTCCTATAATATGAGAGCGCCTCATGTCAATACGTCCATGACAATAAACTGGCCTTCCTAGTTTGGAGCAAATTTTCCTTTAGACTGAGCTTGGTTGTCAACGATCTTCTTTAAAACCAAGTCGTGTTGTTTAAACTGTCGTAGTCGAACTTTTCTGTTATAGGATCTTCTTTACAAGTAGAGGGCCGCTCATGTGTGGGCCACATATTCCCCCATGGATTTCATCCACGAGCCTCTGAGCTTGGTCCTTGTCTATACATCAGAGGAGACCTAGTCCTGCATCTCTTTTGTAGAGTGCATCTCCGCTAAGGTAGAATTTCATAGTCAGTCGATGGATTCGCATTCTTTCAGTCGGGCTCGGCTCAACGAGTGTAGATCTATCTTGTAAGTGCTCAGGGTACTGGATGGGAGGTAGCTCATCTGATACTTCTCCAATGTAATTCCCATAAGCTGGAGCCTTTTGTTGGGAAAATGTGAGGGTTGACATGTCTTCTTTGTCATGTATATTGATCAAGGAGGCCAAGGTTGCTAGCGCATCCGCAAAATCATTCCTATTTCGAGGAATGTGAAGGAAGGATTTTTCTTCAAACTCCGAAGCCATCTGTAGAACCTGCCGATGTTAAGGTAGCAACTGTAGAACCTGTTGAAGAGCTTTTTTCTTTTTTCTTTTTTTTTTCTTATTTTTCCTTTATTCCTTTTATTTTTATTTTTATGCATTAGATCGTGGAAAAGAGCCTTATGGCTCATTGATAGGTAGCTCCGGCATTGATGAGGCCGAAGGACAATCGTCTGTAGCAAAAGGTTCCCCAAGGAGTGATAAATGCAGTTTTCTCACGATCCTTTTCAGCAACCATGAATTGATGGTACCCCACAAAGCAATCCGCAAAGGAGAGCATGTCGTATTGAGTAGTATTGTCAATGAGAATGTGGATAAATGGCACGGGAAAGCTATCTTTAAGGCAAGCTTTATTCAGATCCCGATAATTCATACAAACTCGCACCTTTCCTCTAGGTTTAGGCACGGGAACGATGTTGGATAGCCATTCAGGGTATGTTGACACCATGATGATGTCGGCTTGAAATTGTTTCACAATTTCTTCTTTAACTTTTAACCTCCATGTCGACGTCGGGATTTTTATTTGTCCCTTTTCGTTACCAATTTTTTTGTGTTCTCATTTTATGTGAGATTTGTTTGAAAAAATAAGTGAAAAAGGTCCGACATGTGTAATGTCAACGATTGGACTATAAGAGTCGCCAGTTGGTTTTTTAACTGGTTGTACCAACACAACCGAGAAAAGGTTTGCACATTGACCCAATGATGTGGCACTGCTAAACGGGTCTGTGAAACCGAGATTCATTTAGGGTCCGGGGACTTGCTTATGCGGAGGGAAGGTGTTGGGCACCCCCTAACATCCGTGTTGCCACGGTGACCGCCACTTTTCAAGAAACTATTATCTGAATGTGTGTGTGTGTGTGTGTGGGTCAATTTCCTATTATTTGGAAGTAGTGCTATGCCTCGTTTGCGCCTATATACAAAGGGCTTGAATTTGTGTAAAAATTCCGTTTTAAACAAGATATAGCAGTGATGTTTTAGAAAAGAGGTTTTTCAAACCCTTGTGCTCAATAGTAATTGAGGCCTTTGATACTTCCATTTTATTCCGTATTCGGCTGGATTAATTTTATTTTATAGATGCGAGGCATCTGTATGAAAATAATGTACAAAAGGTGTTGAACTCCTCGTGGGTATGAAAAAAATCTGAGGTAATTTAGACATCGCAGATAAATTTATAAGCTGCTTATAGCTGAAAATGTCCATCACGAGAACCGAATCTAGATTTAGTGGACTGAATCTGTGATCACATGATTCCTAGGCTCACATGATGCCGCAATTGATATAAACGCAGTAAGCATGTATATATATAAAAGCCGTAAATATATATATATATATATATATATATATATATATATATATATATATATATATATATACAGACATGATCACCAGCCACGAAGCACCTCCATGGGGGATCAGAAATATAAATAAAGCTGTAAAAGCTATCAACCGTAATGGAGAAAACTCCAGGCATGACGAAATGTACCGAAAGCATTAAAAACGGTCAACCACCACGAAGTAAACTCTAGGTGGGACGAAATGTAAATATATATATATATATATATATATATATATATATATATATATATATATATATATAAGTGGTACACGCACCGGATATAAAATCCAGGCTCATCGGACAAAGTCCAACAACAGTTAATATATATAAGTATATATATATTAAAGCAATAAACACACCGGATATAAAATCTAGGCTCATCGAACAAAGTCCAACAATAGTTAATATATATATATATATATATATAAAGCATTAAGCGGTCCAGACCAAAGTCTAGGCTCATCGAACAGAGTTCGACACGTAATTCATATATTTAAATGTATATATATACAAAATCAAGTAAACGCTCCAGACCGAAGTCTAGGCTCAATCGAGGCATAACTCGATAATGTTAGTCTATATATATAAATAAATATATATATGCTTATACAAACTAAAATAAAACCATGGACCAAAGTTCGGGCAAACAAACGCAACACGACTCTCAACTTAAAGAAGGGTGTGTGCAAAGATGGAGAGAAAGGCTTTAATGTGTGTAAGAAGGCTTACAATGGACTGCCAAAGAAGACTTCCATATCTTTAAAGTAGATAAACACTGGCTTTTGTAAGTACAAAAATAGCTATATGTCAGCTCACAGGTGTTTAAAATGGGAAAGCACTCAGTATATTGCAAGTACGGAGCAAATTGGGCAGGGCTTTCTCACTCTTTCTCCTTAAAAAATTGCCACCCCAAGCCCTCTATTTATAGAGGGTGTAGTCGCAGGTGGGCCACAGGTGTACTAGAGGCTTCCCGGGGTGCCCCGGGCTTCGCGGGTCGCGTCGTCTTGTTGTACGTGCACACGGGCAACGTAATGTCCACTCGAACTTTTAGAATTGCAATCTGGGTATCTGACTGAGGTATATAAGACCTATTTCAGACCGCCGTTATCGAGAGTTATGCAATGACATGGGATTAGATGTTGTACGAAGTCATGAAGATGGGACGATGCCCTCCGGTCTTTAGCTTCAAATTCTACTCGTTATCCTGCACAATAATCACTCGGGATTGATTCTTCTGAGCTTTTATGGGACACTACTGTGTAGAAATGTATGTCTGAAATGTTGAGATGATGTAATGTGGCGTCATGGTCGTGAGATGACGACTTAGCCCCTCATCGAGGTTATCTCCGATTTGGGCTGATAAAGCAGACGTTGCTCAAGGTTATCTCTGAGATTAGTCTGCTGTAATGGTTGAAGGTCCTCAGTGTCATCTCTTGAGGTGTGCCTGTCCTCCCAGTGTTATATCCGGGGTGGTACTGAGTATCTCGTTGTGAGCGCCGAGATTGAAGCTGCTTGCATTTGAAACAAGCATTTCTGGGGTTATCACCAGAAGTACATTCCTTGGGGATATCACCAAGGTTGGTAGCTATTCCCATGGTTGGGACTGAGACTGGATAACTCGGGGCTATCTCCGGGATTAATCCGTCTTCTCCAGTATGTGTTCCTGTATTGGATCTGCATGCCTCGGGGTTATCTTTGAGGTTGGATTTGTTACTCCCGGTATGTACTCTGGGGTTGATGCTGAACTTCTGGTAGTATCCGGACTGGATATGAACTGTCTTCCAGGGTTCCCTCTTGAAAGACGAATATGTCCTCCTGCAATGTTAGCGACAGGTGTACAGAAAATTTCGAGTGTCTACAGATGCCCCTCTTTATCATATTCATGCAATGTGATGCATGAGTATGATAAAGAATCCTAGACACTTGAAATGCAACAAGATAAACATGACGCAATATGGAGCAATATGATGCATGTACATTGCTTTCCAACAAGCTGGGGATGATTGTCGGCTCCCTGTTGCTTCTGCCAGGGATTGACAATGATGACCAGATTGGATGTGCATGATCCAAATCTTTGAGGATGTTAACGTTAGGGCTATCAACAAAGTCCTTAATCCTTGATACAGACTTGATTTCGAAGAATTCCCTCTTATGTGTAAGAGATCTATGGGAATAAAGCTTTGTCTGTGTGAGGATGTGTACAATATATTCCGTCATCAATCCTCTTTGATGACGTTAACCTTTCCTGGTTTGTATCGCAGAGTATGTCACTGTTCTGTTAGTTTTACTGCCAACAGCAAATGTTGTCAAGGTTGGCTGACCTTCGTTGACGTGTGAACCAACGGTTGATCCTTTGTTGACGTGTATATCAATGGATGAACTCCCTGCTGAGGATAAATGCCAAGGCTGCTTGGACTTTGTTGATGTGTGTATCAACTGATGAAATCATCGGATGGTTTCTGATGCGACGTTGGGTTTACTTGCCAACGGCTGAACTGATATCAAGGTTGCTTGACCTTCATTGATATGTGTATCAATGGAAACATGTATAGTAACCCCTGCCGGGGACTGACATTGTAACCCCCGTCGGGGACTGACGTTGTCACCCCTGTCGGGGATTGATGTTGGTCTTTAGGGTAATGACCAAGAGCTGGCGGCATTGGACCTGTGCAAGGTATTGCCGAATGTATTTTGTAACAACAGAGATCATTGGCATAGTATACCTTGTGCTCGGGCGAATACCAATGTACAGACTCAAGGTTCTATTTGAGAAGACCAGGATTGTAGGCTATTCTGCTCAATCGCATAGCGTTCTTATTCCTGATTTGACCATTTTAGTCTGTGAAAACTCCTTTGCAACTCGAACTGAACCGATCCGGAGGGATGGGGCCCACATAGGGGTGCTACAGGTACATCTGCTTTAGCCGCAGATGGACCTGCGGCCAACCGTGGATACTAATATCCTGCAGGATGGTCTCACAAGTCACTTTTAACTTGTATTGCAAAGAAAAATTCGAGAGTCTCTTTCAGATCTGCTGAGTTTGGTCGTCTTTCTGCAAATTCTGTCACCGTACAAGTGTTCTACACTGCCCTGGTAACGTATGCATGTACTTTTTTCCAGTTTTTATCCGTTGGAAAATGACTTATCATATGAAATGCATATAAACACATAGTAGTGATTATGTATACACAAATGACTTGATAAAAAATATTCAACATAGTAAATGTTAATGTTAAACCATGCTGAACATAATGATGTGAAAAAATTTGACTTTTGAGACAGTCAAATTGACACCTTTTTCTGCTATTTTTATCCTATTTGAGGACATTTGAGCATAAGGTAAGAAGGCAAAGTACTCCTAGCATTGAGGTTAACCTTATGTGTTGAAGATTTTGATTTTTAATGCATATAGTATGTATATGACTGTGGGCAGGTGTGCTATTGAATAACCACCTAGTCATGCCTATATGCATATGGATAGTCCTATTTACAAAGGAAACTATAGAAAAATTTTTCAAAATGTAGGAATTGTGTAGTCATGCATTTTAACTCTATTGTATGTTAAAGTAAATGCATGCATGCATGTAGTCATAAGATGCATTTAGAAAAGCTCAAGGTTAGAAAATACCACACCCTTTCTGAGGTAATTTGGAGACTTATTGTCCAGTTATTATGGATCCGGATCAGCCGAGTAGTTCCCATAGCACCACTTCTGGTGTACGGAGGAGGGCTTCTGAAGTGCCTCGACCTCGCTCTGTTAGACAACCTCGTCGATTGGTGGAGACAGTGATACATCCAGTCCGGGTTGATGTGCTGAACTTCGAGGACGAGGAGGAGGATATTTTGGTTGTGGACCCCGCTCTTGCTGTACATGTTCCACGTAGGGAGCTCCCGAGTATTCAGGTGGCAAACCCAGAGCTTCTGGGTGACTTGAGTCGACATCCCTCGATGTATTTGCATGCTAACGAGGTATAACGTTAGAACTTGATCTTCCTTCTTTCCTATTTTATAAGGATTAAAGGGTCTTGATGTTGATCTGCATTGTATGTAGGTTCCCGGCTTTACACAACCTCGAGGGAATTGGTTCAGCATACACTCCATGTATCAGGCTCTTCATCCAGACTATAGAGCAGTAGTGCATGACTGGGGATTCGAGGCATTCTTCTCCATCCTTCCCCGGCGTTGTCCCTGGGGTAACCTCAGGGCATTGAGTGAGCGGTGGTTTCACCAGATTCAGTCACTCCATTTGCTGGACTGTGAGGTGTTGATGACGCCGATGGATTGGTGATTTATTATAGGTATGGAGTTTGGAGGGGCGCCAGTGCCTTGTATGGTAGATATTACCCCTACTGCTGTCAGATCCTTATTAAGAGTTCCGACGGAAGCGCTCAAGGGCATGATTGTTCGTGCAAGTCCTTTGAGCGTAGATGTTATGAGTGGGCTATTGAGCGAGCCCATGCCAGACGATGTTAGAGTCAGGGATCGTATTCTTCGGCGATTGTTCCTGATGATCATTAGGGGCTGCTTCATAGCAGATAACTCTTCCACGGTGTCGTTCACTTTGATCAGCGCCACACGTCATGTGGATCGTATTGGAGAGTATGATTAGAGTTCCTACACCTTTGCCTATTTCCTCAAGGGCATGTGTATGCGCTCACAGGGTTTGACTGAGGCTTGGCTAGGATTTTACCCATTTCTACTGGTGAGTATTTCCTTTGTCATTTCCCATTTATAGGTTAAAAGTGTTAACTGACTACAGATGTTTTGCCGTTGTGTTGGCAGTTTTGGGCCTATGAGAGGCTCCCATGCTTGCGTCTGGTTAGTGTGTTAGGATTGGATACCTACACACGAGGACGACAATTGCATCAGTCTATATTGGCGGAGGTCCTTGTAGTTGAGGGTTTCACTCACTGTCGCTTGCAGCTGGAGTTGTTGACAGCTGACATTATCACATGGAACATTTGGCCATCAGTTTTAAGGATGGGTACCCGACTGAAGTCGTGTACGTGATTTCCACCAGGAGAGTTTCTCTCTTCACGGATGGAGGCTGCGAGCTCTATTCAGGAGAGCGTGCTATTTGGAGCACCACATGGGAGATCCGTATGCCGATCTTACCTCCTGCCAGGCGTTATTGGCCTGTGTCGTAGTCACCCGTCATTGATATCCCATTGTTGGGTGTTGACGATTTTACATTATCAGAGGGTCCCTGTACTCAGGATGTATTCCAGCGTTGGTGGTTCCCTCGAACTATTGGAGCCCAGACCCGCGCCACTTAGTTCATGGGGGATATTATTCCAGGATCCATGATGATGATGGATTGGCTAACCTGTGTCTGAGATCCGAGTCATGTGACACAGATTGACAGTTTGACCCGGTAGCTGGACCAGGCACATATCTTTATCCAGTACTTGGGCAGAGATCCGGCAGAGGTAGATTTGTTTGATCCTTCCAGCTCAGGCGCTGGCCCCTCAGATGACCCATTTGGTTTTGCCGATGCAGATCCTCCTTTGTATAGGCCTGACATCCCTATTGATAGAGATCCAGTAACTCAGGAGGAGTTACATCAGGTGGACGGGATTGATGATGTGGACATCGACACCATTGTCTTCTTCTGATGTGTATTCTCGTTATTTCTTTTGATAGGGCTCTGTTAGCTATTGGGTGGCTGCGCCCCATTTCCCTGTATTTGTAGATGTACACAGATGATGTATTAGATGATAATATACTTAGGAATGTATGTATAGTTTTTCCATTCCCTATATCATATTGCCATCTATTATCTGTAATGAATGTATCATGTTATGCATATGTATGTATGTCCAGAGATATTCAGCATTGACCCCTGGATGGTTTTATGACACGGCCCGTGCAGATGTCTTCTTCGATAGTTAGACATGTTGATCATACCCCACCATTATTGGTGGTATATGGTATGCGATCTTGGTATGATAGCATGTCACCATCAGATTGGGTGACCATAGATCATTTGTTGCAGCATACTATGACCCCGTTGATGTTTTAGGTTCCCACAGGATTCGTGGATGGCATGATGGAGCACTGGGTATCGGAGAGGCAGGTTTTTCGATTTGGGACCCAGGAGTTGACTCCCACTCTGGAGGAGTATACACGGTTGATGATGCTATCACTGGACAGACCTTGCGTGCATATGGCTTTGGGGGACATGAGGCGACGGTTCATGACCCTCACTGGATTGAGACGTAGAGTAGTCCAGGATGAGTTGACATCTGGCCACATTATATCCCAACATTTTTTGTTTGACAGATTTGGCTCTGAGGATAGTTATAGACGACATTTCGGGGATTTCACCACACCGGAGGCTCATTGGCATCTGTCCAAGGTTGATGTACTGCTATTGTGCATACTGTCATATGTCTACATGCCACTGTATATGGATGAGTTGGACATAGGAGTTATCATGGCAGTGAGAGCTCTCAGGGAGGGTCGTACCATCATTCCTATGATTATAGCCGAGACATTGAGGTCAGCTACATACTGCTGCACTTATCTGACAGGAGTATTTACGGGCATTTTGGTCATGTTATACGTGTGATTTATGTCACTTCGGAGACCGATTGGCACTTTCAGACGGCATGGGTATTGCTTCACCCATGATATAGCCATGTCATATTCATTTCAGCCTACGGAGTGTACAGATGCTGCATCTTGGTCTGCTTTCTTAGCTAGGATTGAAGACCCATTTAGTATATTGTCGTGCTCAGGGCTTAGCTAACCTTACAGCTTCATTACTCATGCTCTAGGCATGGATTACATCCGTATGGCTGGCTTAAGGGGTATGACTACTTACAATCCACTGGCTGTGATGTCGCAATTTGACCAGTTTCAGGATTTTCATCCTTTTGAAGGGGCGCTGGGCCAGCGTTTAGCTTTTCACTATCTTTCAACAGAGGACCGATCCCGTGTATATACATGCTAGGATCAGCGCGAGATAGCTGCTTTCTCTATTAGTCATCCAAGTTATTCTACAGAGTATTCTGCATGGATGGAGACAGAGACTGCACCGGCTGAGGTAGTATCCATATTGCCGAGTAATGACTCAGATGGTGGAGAGCCCATGGAGGACATTGATTCTCACACCGAGGAGGAGTTAGGTGCCGGGATTCTAGCATCTCTTTTAGATTATCCCAATACCAGCACTGTCGTGATTCAGCATTCAGCACTGTACTTTGAGCAGCATTTTCATCTGATGACCTTTGAGAGAGATCAGGCTCGATCTTTGATGTTGACTGCCTTTGATAGGAGAGACGCAGCTCTGTTAGAGAAAGACGAGCCATTGGCTCGTAGAGATACCGCTGTTATTGAGCGGCATGAGGCCAGATCAGCCAAAGATGCAGTGATAGTTGAGCGGGATAGTGCCATATCTACCCGGGATGTAGCCATCACAGATAGTACTGCAGTGAGGTCCCTTACCACTGGCATGATTGCAGAGATGAGCACGTATATTGATGAGCATATGGTCACCATGCAGATGGCTACAAATTTGTTGGGTCGTATGGATATCCTCTTACGGGAGACCACAGCTTTGCCTCCTTCTTCGGAGAGGGATGCCATGTTGGGCTTGTTAGCTCGTATATACACTGATTTGTAGATGGGCTTGTATTTTCCTGCACAAACTAGCTTAGCCATTTTGTCATGTACAGTTTAGATTGTATATCAAATAGAATTAGATATAGCAGGGAAATATATATATATTTTTTTTCACTTCCCTTTTACATATGCTATGATACTTGCTTGATATTTTCTTGATTCTTCAGGGCTTGTGATCTTGATGTATTCTGAATTCCTCCTTGCTGGATGGACATTCAGTTGTCTCTGGATAGTTCAGAATGGATCATGGATCTATATGTATCCCTACCATCTTTAGTGTCTTGGGACTGGTTTCTGTATAGAAATGTGGAGAGGAGTGTGGCTTTCCTCTCTGAGATTGACCGCACCACAGATGGTCGCCAATACCCCTATTTAGGAGGAGCCTAGTTAATTCCATCTCTTATGGATTGGCGTTGCTCTTTGAGGTACAACCGCAACTTAGATGGTCGGCGAATCTCCTATTTACGAGGAGAGGTTGGGTAATTCCATACCTTTGGTTTGAAGCCAATGAAATGTGGTAAATTGAAGTTTGATCCCAGTACTGTTGACAAAGGTTTGTGTTTTGGTAGGGGGATAGACCGAACCATGAATGGCTGCCTACGTACTCCTATTGAAGAGGAGATCAGATCTGCGTAGTTCAAACCTGGTGTAAGAGGTTAAACGCTATTTGTGAAAGGCAGATGGGTGTAGTAACTTTATTGATGAAGAAGGTTGTAGAAGTGTTTTTGTGGTTTTTGTTTTGTTTTTTTTAGAAAAGGATAGAAATATTTTTGTTGTTTTTTGTTTATTGCGACCGGGCCATATAGAATATGGTTACCTACGTACTCCCGTTTATCAAGGAGATCAGGTCGACGTAGTTCACCCCTCAGGGTGAGTTGAAAAGCGTAATCCCATGTGCAGGTCAGAATACGGGGAAGAGAAAGTTTAATCTTAGGTTGAGGATAAACTGTGGGTGTGAAAAGTTTGATCCTATGTATGGGTAGCCAAACTGCAAACGCGAGAGTTTCAATCCACGGTGGGATGACCTATGTTGTATGAGCGCAGAGAAGCCAGATTGCTGGCTTGAAAGGAATGTTTTCCTGAGGGGAAAAGTATGGTAAAGAGTTGTATGTGGTAAAGGGTTAAAAACTGAAATGAATGATGAGCTGATGATCCAACACCAGGATGTTTTCTTGATGGTAACTTTAGACATAGTACCGTTTCACGGTGTCCGAGTTGATAAGCTGTGAAAATTTATCGCCATCCATTTCTTGTAATCTGAGAGCACCTCCTGTCAATACTTCCTTGACAACAAACGGTCCTTCCCAGTTAGGAGCAAATTTTCCCTTGGATTGGTCTTTATTGCCAATGATCTTCTTCAAAACCAAGTCATGTTATTTAAACTACGGTAGCCGGACTTTTCTATTGTAGGATCTGGCTATCCTTTATTGATATAACTGACTATGGAAGATAGTCACGGTTCACCTTTCGTCTATCAGAGATAATTGGTGATACCTGTCTTGTACCCATTGGTCTTCATCCAGCTGAGCATCTATCAACACTCTGAGGGATTCCATTTCTACTTCTATGGGGAGTACTGCTTCCATTCCATAGGTTAATGAGTAGGGGGTTGCCCTAGTCGAAGTGCGTATTGACGTTCTGTAGGCTAACAGAGTAAGAGGCAATAAGTCAGGCCATCCTTTGTGGTTGGCGGACATCTTTTGCATGATCTTCTTGATGTTTTTGTTAGCTGCTTCAACAACACCATTCATCTTTGGACTGTAGATGACAGAGTTAAGATGTTTGATGTGGAATTTACTGCATAATTCATCCATCATTTTGTTGTTGAGGTTCTTAGCATTGTCTGATACAATCACCTCTAGTCTTCCATATCGACAAATGACATTATTTCTGATGAAGGTAATGATGACTTCTTTGGTAACCCTGGGGAAGGAGGCTGTTTCTTCCCACTTGGTAAAGTAGTCAATCATGGTGAAAATAAATTGATGTCCGTTACTGGCTTTAGGCTCAATGGGCTCAATCACATCCATTTCCCACATTGAGAAGGGCCAAGGCGAACTCATATTACGGAGTTCCCGTGGAGGGGCGTGGATAGCATTCCCATAAATCTGGCATTGATAACATCTCCTAACATGGTCATCGTAGTCAACTTTGAGAGATAGCCAATAATGTCCTGTCCTGAGGATCTTTTTGATAAGGAGGGGGCCACTCATGTGTGGGCCACAGACTCCACCATGGATCTCATCCATGAGTCTCTGAGCTTGATCCTTATCCAGGCATCTGAGGAAACCTAGTCATGTATCTCTCTTGTAGAGTGCATCTCCGCTCAGGTAGAATTTCATAGCAAGTCGATGGATCCGCCTCTTCTCAGTAGGGCTCACCTCAGCGGGTGTAGATCCATCTCATAGGTACTCCTTGATATGCTGATACCAAGGACATTGGATGGGAGGTAGCTCATCCGATACTTTTCCAACGTAGTTCCCATGAGCTGGTGCTTTGTGCAGGGCAATTGTGACGCTCGGCAAATGTCCCTTGTCAGAGATGTGTATCAAGGAGGCCAAATTTGCTAATGCATCCGTAAAATCATTCCTACTACGAGGAATATGTAGAAAGGAGATTTCTTCGAACTCCAAAGCCATCTTCAAAACCTGCAGATGGTAAGGTGGCAAATGTAGCTCTTTGGGTTGATTGATTCATGTGGATTGTCTGACTACTAACTCTGAATCTCTAAAGACAATTAACCGCCTAATGCCCATTGAACGGGCAAGTTTTAGCCCCACGAGACAACCTTCATACTCAGCTGTATTGTTGGTGCTGACAAACTATAATTTGACGGCGACGGGATACTGCTCCCCCGTACCAGATACTAGAACTGCTCCAGGTCCAGAACCTTCCGTATTAATAGCTCTATCAAAATACATCTTCCATGCTTGGAGTGTATTGTACAGATGGTGCTGCTGAACTGTCATGACCCCTTCATCGGGGAAGTATGTCTCCAAGGGTTTGAAATCCCCTGTAGGTGAAGCGGCTAGTTGATCTGCAATCCCTTGACCTTTAATGGACTTTTGAGTCACGTAGACGATGTCAAATTGTTGTAGGATTAACTGCCATCTGGACAGTCGATAATTTAAAATGGGTTTGCTGAACACGTATTTGAGAGGATCCGTGCGGGATATGAGATGGGTTGTGTGACCATGGAAGTAATGTTGTAACCTCATGGAAGCCCATGCTAAAGCATAACAATTCCTCTCAATCAAAGTGTACTTATGTTCACTACTGCTGAATCTTTTGCTGAGGAAATAGATATCTCGTTATTGGCCTCTATCATCTTTTTGTCCCAGCATGCAGCCCATGGACAGGTACATGAACAGAGGAGCATCATCTCTGGGTAGTACCAAAATGGGAGCTTTGACTAGTTGTTCTTTGATTGTAAGGAAAGTTTTTTGGCACTCGTCGTTCCATTTCATGGAGGAGTTCTTCCTTAATAGCTTGAAGATTGGCTCACAGGTTGCTGTGAGTTGAGAAATGAACCTGCTAATGAAGTTGATTCTTCCCAAAAATCCTCGTATTTCCTTCTCTGTCTGAGGAATGGGAATTTTCGTAATGGCCTGGATTTTGGTAAGATCCAGCTCAATTCCTTTATGGCTGACTAGAAATCCTAGCAACTTGCCTTATTTAACGCCAAAGGCGCACTTAGCTGGATTCAACTTCAAGTTGTACTTGCGCAACCTGTTGAATAGCTTTTTGAGATGGTTTAATTGGTCATCTTCCTTTCGGGATTTGACATTGATATCATCCACGTAGATCTCTATCTCTTTATTCATTAAGTTATGGAAGAGAGTCATCATAGCTTGTTGATTGGTAGCTCTGGCATTGATGAGGCCGAATAACAACCGTCTATAATAAAAGGTTCCCTAAGGAGCGATGAAAGCAGTTTTCTCATGATCTTCATCAGCAACCATGGTCTGATGGTACCCCACAAAGCAGTCAGCAAAGGAGTACATGCTGTATTGAGCAGTATTATCAATGAGAATGTGGATGAATGGCACAGGAAAGCTATCTTTAAGGTAAGCTTTGTTCAAATTCCTGTAATCCACATAAACTCGCACCTTTCCTCCAGGTTTAGGCATGGGCACGATGTTGGATATCCACTCAGGATATGTAGACACCATGATGATGCCATCTTGAAATTGTTTCACAATTTCCTCTTTCACCTTTAAACTCCACTCAGGTTTCAATCGCCTAATCTTCTGCTTGACTGGCTTGAATCCCTCTTTAATGAAAAGGCGATGAAGAACAATGTTAGTGGGCAAACCCACCATGTCTTCATGAGACCATGCAAACACATCTTGGAATTAGGTTAATAGCATAACCATGTCATTCCGTTGGTTTGGGGTAAGGTCTGAACCAATCTGGATTAACTTAGGTCTTTCTAAGGTTCCAAGATTGAAGGAAGTGGTTTGATAAAGGTTGGGTTTAGGTTTGTCTTTGACCCATTCTTGAATTTCTGGAGGTACCTCAATGTCCTCATGTATTTCCATCAAGGCTGAATTCATCTCTACATCACAGGTACAATCCTTGTGGAGAAAAGGCTCCGTATCAGCAAGTACATACACATCTAAATTCAGGGTCCTGAAACAAAATATGCTTTCACTTAGTATATATATAATATTTTGATCGTACACAGTGTTAGCATGTACTGATAAAATAAATTACTAATACTGTACAGAAAAGTAAGCAATTATGATATCTATAGGGCAGAAAGAGTTACTGCCCACTTTACCCTTGTCGACTAATGCAAGGAATGTTGCTTCAATTGGCAAGGATAAAGTCCGGGTGGACTGCATTGATAGAGGAGTTGTCATCATCCTCCTCTTTCCAAATGATGGCCAATACGTTTAGGCAATCATCGTCTGGGGTGTATCTATTTGTATGCTCATCATGGACGATGATGCGTATGCCCGACATTATCCGGACAACGTTTTGTTTAATTCTTTGTTTCTCTTCTTCCACTGCGGGATCGGGAACAAAGATTTCTTTTGCTTTGAACGGCACTGGCTTGGGAAATAGCATAACCATCACGTTAGTTGGCACCTTTACAAGAGGTTGTGCGGACTCAAAGTTTGAATGCTAAGATAAACGCCTCGTGGTTGAAGCTGAAGGAATCTGAGGATGCTTATGAGGATTCCTCTGACTAGAACTGGCAAAATAGCCTAGTTTAGCTGTCCCAGTTTACCTGACTACTTGAATGGGGTATTTAATACCTTGGTGATCTTTACCTAGCCCTTGTCCTGGCTAATGACCTAAGGACATCATTTCCTGAGTAGCCGAGATTACTTCGGCAGAGATCTTGGGTACGGCAATGTCGTTCCAATGGCATGGTACTGAGTATTGTTCACTTCTAAGGCATGAAAACTGACCGGCTCAACATCTGCATTAGCGTTAATGAATGGCATGTCCCTATGTTTAGGACACTCCGGTTCAACATTGATCGTGACCAGGCTATTGTTGATAATGTATTTCAGTTGCTGATGAAGGGTGGAGGGGACTGTCCCAGTCATATGAATTCACGGTCTTCCCAAGAGCAGGTTGTATCCCGAATCTATCTTGAGCACGTGGAAAGAAACGCAAAATGTATGGGGACCAATTTTGATTGGCAGCTCAATTACTCCGACCGAATTCCGGCGGGCTCAGTCAAAAGCTTTGATGGCGGTATGGCTACCCCGGATTCGATTGAAATTAACATTCATCTTCAACAATGTGGCGTATGGATAGATATTTAGAGATGAGCCTCCATCTATCAATACTTCAGCCATCATATATCCCGAGGACAAGACCGCAATATGTAACGGCTTGCAATGACCGGTCCCTTCGGGCGGTATATCGTCATCAGTGAAGGATATCACATTGTTGTTGAAAATGTGATCAACCAAGTGTTGAAACTTTTTTGTATCCACTGATTCTGGTAGATAGGCTTCTTCTAAAACCTTCAATAAGATCTTCCGGTGATCCTCGGAAGTTAGTACCAAGTCCAAAATTGAAATCTGGTGTGGAGCTTCTCTCAATCTTAAAACCACCTTGGCTTCGTGATGACCCATAGTGCAGAGGAATTTTTCAATCTTCTCCATGGGTATTTTCCCCTTTGAATTTATGGTAGATTTCCTCACCCGTTGGGGAAGATACATTGGATTTTCCTTCGACACCGTAGCAGTTGTATGTGAGGTGGATCCTTCACCTTCTCCATAATTTAACAGAACTGTGTGCAGGCTAACAATAGGATATTGTGATCTGCATGGTAAGTTGATTGGCTCGGGAGCGGCCACTTTCAAAGGATTGTTGTTTCCTCTGAGTTGAATGGTTGGTATAGTGAGTGGCTTGATATTGTCATCAGCCTCTACAGAGATAACTGCTATAAATCCCTTCCACTTAGTAGGATAGATATTCTCACTCCCACGTAGCACAGTATCATTGTCTGCAAGTTGTAGGACACCACTGTCAATGAGATTCTGGATAAGGTGGCGGAGTGCCCAGCATTCTTCTGTGTTGTGACCGTGAGAATGGGAGTGATATTGACATACTCCATCAGAATTATACTGTCCTGAATGGGGGTTGATTGAGGGTAGAAGGGAATTGATCCTTCCTTCATTGATTAGCATCTGAAGGATTTCCTCCATAGGTTGGCCCAAATGTGTGAATTCCCTTCTGTTGGCAAAATCACGACGAGCTTTGGCATTCGCTCTCTTTGCCACTTTGTCCTGCAAAGTTTCACTTTCTGAAGGTGACGAAGGAATATTCCTGACAAGAGGAAGGAGACTAGCATGCTCCTGGTTTACTAATTGGCATGTAACTTGATGTTGGTAGGTCACCAGTTCTTCCAATTGATTGATCTGTTTGCATAGAGCTTTCATCTTACGTTCCATTGTGAATTGGAACTTGGCATAATCCCATTTGTCAACACCGTCTTTGGTGGTTTGAGATGTCGCCACTGAAATTGGAACTCTGTCCATTGCTCCAATTTATCATGTTGACCTCTTCTTCTTTGTGTTGAGGAAGAGGGTTGTCTTGAACGTGAGGTTGATCTGGTTTGGTAACCACGATTTCCCTATTGTCTATCAAGTCTTGGATCTTGTGTTTCAAGGCCCAACAATCTTGAGTATCATGTCCAGGTGCCCCAGCATGATATGCACATTTCTTAGCAGCATTAAAACCCCGTCCATTAGGGCTGGCTAGTGGAAGAAGATGCGTGATTTTCTTCTGTCTTGTCAAAAGAGTAAGAATGTTCTCGAGAGAGTCCCCTAAGGGTGTGAACACTCGAGGGTGTTTGACTTCTCCACCTTTTGGCAATAGAGGATTTTAAGACTGAGCTTGAAAGGAAGTGTAACTTCTCCTTTGAACAGGCATGTTCTGATTGCCTTTTTGACCCTGCAGTATCAGGGAAACTTCTTCCTCTTTCTTTTATGGACCCTCCGGGGGTTGTTTCCATAATTTCCAGACTGGATGTGCTCAGCAACAACTTTAAGGGCAGCTAGGTCTTGAATCTTTCCTGACTTCAATCCCATCTCAGCCATCTCCCCGTGTTTGATCATTTCAAAAAATGGTTTACCGATGCCGGCTAACACTCTTTCATAGAAAGGAGCTTCTTGTATGTCTATGAAGGTCATAACCATTTCTGATTCTGTCATGGAAGGAATAACTTGGGCAGCCAGGCGTCTCCACCTTTGAGCATACTCTTTGAAAGATTCATTAGATTGTTTCTTTACCTTGGTAATCTGATACAGGTTAGGAACCATTTGAGACTGAAAGTTATATTGAGTAAGGAAGGCGTGTGCTAGCTCTTCCCAGCTATGGATCTTGGAGTTGTCTAATCTGGTATACCATGATCAGGCTTCTCCAATCAGACTTTTCTGGAACAGCTGCATTCTGAGCTTCTCGTCCTTTGCATAAGATCCAAGTTCTCCAATAAATACCTTCAAATGGGTATAAGGATCTCCTAACCCGTCCTATTTTTAGAAGTCAAGAGTTTTAAACTTTTCTAGATAATGAACAACAGGGAATACAAAGGTCAGCATATGAAACACTCCCGTGTGCTCCAATTCCTTTGATAGCGCGAAGGGTCTCTTCCATCTGAAGAACTTTCTTTTTGATGTCACCGGTGTCTGGATCTCTTGTGAGATGGGTGTCATCATGGATTTTGTTGGTCGTATCCAACTGCAGTTCAGGTACTGTAACGACCTGGGCTCCCCCTTGTGTAGAGGATTCAGTATGTACGGGTATTTTTGGACCCTGCGTAGATTGTTGTAGTTCTTTAAGTAGAACAGCCAAATCTGTAATTTGTTTGCTTAATCCGTCGAATTCCTTACGAGAAACTGGATTAAGGTCAGTCTGGTCGGATAACGATATAATTGGCTGTAGGCCCGCTACCTTTTTGGATTTTGACCGGGTAGTAGGTCCAATGGATTCCATGTGAAAGACTTGCATAGTTTAGTTTTTACGGAATGTAAATTAACATGCTATGTGATGTGTTCGTTTTAGGAATTTTAACCTGCAAAAACGGATGTTAGCTGTTCGTAATAGCATGTCAATTTTAAACATGTGTGTATACACATTTGTTCATATCTCTCATTACATGAATATGGCATGAATATTATAAGTAATGCAAAAGCATGAAGAGACTTTCCTCCGTGTTGGGTTTATCAGAGGCTGACCTATCTTAGGTTACTCTCGCAGCTTTTTGGCATGATGGTTCCCAAATTATCGCAATTTACTCGACGGGAATTAAATCCGGTCTTTCAACTGGAACGAATTTGGGTGGTGCCTTTCCTGAGCCTCGTGGAATTAGTCTTCCTATGAGTCCAGTAATCAAACACTGACGGGATAGCCTCCTGATGGAGGGACCACACAACATACATTCACATACATCGCGTCTCACCGTATGAAAATGATGACATGTGTGAAGCACTAATATCACAAGCAGATATGGTGCGAAGCACTAAGTGCAATAAGGAAATGCATTCGTACACATTGATCATAAATGTAAATGTAACATCCACAAACAAGCAGATAATAATTTTGAAAAGATTGTAGTAGCGGCCTAAGTCCTCTTACTGGAGTCCTCAGCGGAGTCGCCATCTGTCGACGTCGGGATTTTTATTTGTCCCTTTTCGTTACCTATTTTTTTTGTGTTCTCATTTTACGTGAGATTTGTTTGAAAAAACAAGTGAAAAAGGTCTGACATATGTAATGTCGACGATTGGACTATAAGAGTCGCCAGTCGGTTTTTTAACTTGTTGTACCAACACAACCGAGAAAAGGTTTGCACATTGACCCAGTGATGTGACACTGCTAAATGGGTCTGTGAAACCGAGATTCATTTAGGGTCCAGGGACTTGATTATGCAGAGGGAATGTGTTAGGCACCCCCCGACATCCGTGTTTCCACGGTGACCGCCACTTTTCAAGAAACTAATATCTGAATATGTGTGTGTGTGTGTGTGTGGGTCAATGTGCTGTTATTTGGAAGTAGAGCTATGCCTTATTTGCACCTATATACAAAGGGCTTGAATTTGTGTAAAAATTCAGTTTTAAACAAGATATAGCAGTGATGTTTTAGAAAAGAGGTTTTTCAAACCCTTGTGCTCAATTGTAATTGAGGCCTTTGATACTTCCATTTTATTCCGTATTCGGCTGGATTAATTTTATTTTACAGATGTGAGGCATCTGTATAAAAATAATGTACAATAGGTGCTTAACTCCTTGTGGGTATGAAAACCATCTGAGGTAATTCAGACATCGCAGATAAATTTACAAGGTGCTTACAGCTGAAAAGGTCCATCACGAGAACTAAATCTAGATTCAGTGGACATAATATGTGATCACATGATTCCTAGGCTCACATGATGTCGCAATTGATATAAACGCAGTAAGTATGTATATATATAAAAGCCGTAAATATATATATATACAGACATGATCACCAACCACGAAGCACCTGTTGCCTCTTTTTCAGTTCTAACAAAAGAGCTCTAACTCATGCAAGCATATGTGTCAATAAGTAATACATAGTAAGTAAAGTACCGATCCCACAGAGAAAGTTGTCTAATTTAAATCACTATGCATTAGTTAAATCACTCTATTTACATGCTTAGACTAATGACTATATTAGTGAATTACTCTAATTGCAAATAATAACTAAAACACAAATAATAATGGAATAAACTAAATCTGGAAATAATGGGATCCTAACTTCATTTAATACTTCATCTAATTACCACTATCATGCAAGAAAGGTTCACATATCATAGGAAAGTAGCCAAGAGCACTAAAAGAATCGTAGCCATTTTTCAATGCACTATGACCTACTTACACATCATCCACAAGCAATAGAATCCATGTAATCATCAATAAAACCAAAATCACTATATCTCTATGTGAAATTGCAACCATGTTGAATTTAAGCACAAGCCCTTATTCTAACTCATACGGTGAAACAGTATATGTCTATCTGGTTCACGAAATACACAAGCCATATAAAACAGCCCGATATACGTATGTTATCATGATTACAATCCATGCTCGCATGTTCATTGTCAATTCCATACAAGTACTAAAAACGAATGGTGATCAAGCATTCACACATGCAAAACAACCATGATAGAAATCCCGTATGATATATAAAACAGTCCAGCATTCAAGCATGCAACTAAACTACATATTAAAATCCGTTAGAATCCCATAATGGAGTTTAGTGCATGAATGAACCAAAAACCATTATGGGATCAAAGCTAAACATGGCTAATAAACAAACAATTGAAAGGTGAAGGATAGAAACGATCAAACCAATTGCTGATTATAATCCACTAGTAACATTTAAATCCTCATATAAATCCAGCACTAAAAATCCACAATGATAGAGAATCCCAAGAAGAATTAGAAAAGTTAGAGTTTAGGCTTCGTTCTACATTGGAATCTCTCTCAGAGTGTAAACCCTAGTTAGGAAAATGAAAAATACGTAAATACTGAATGATGATACGTCTGACACTCATCAGAAATCGTTTTAAATCAATTACAACCTTTTTAAATTAAAAATAAAAAAAACAAATCAGAAACTAGAGGCATCGCACGCAGCCGCGCCCTCCCCCAGTGTAATCCTCGCACGGGCGCGCAACTTGCAGTGTGTAATGTTATCCAGTCAGGTGCTCACGCGGGCGCGTGTCCCCAAGTTTGTCCTGCCGCGCGGCCGAGCGACTTCTGCAACTTTGAGTCATGGTTCTGCTGCTGCAACTGATCTGTTCTGCTTCTCCTTCCTTTGTCCATCCACGCTTAGTCTTCTGCTCCACTTGATCCTCAGGCCACGCAAATCCCAGCTTATGCCTCGCTTCATGCGTCCATTCACCTCATGCCTTCTAATTCCACCAAATTAGGTCGTTTTTTGCACTTTTTTACCAAAAGGAGTTTTAAGTATAAGCAATGCAAAATAACAAGAAATGCAACTAAAAACACATTCAAATGTACTTGAGATGGGCATAGTTCGCGTGAATTGGTATTCAATAAGTAGGTATAAAACCCACTTATCAAATTCTCCCAAACTTGAACTGTTGCTTTCCCTCAAGCAATGCATACTAATGAACAATGAAAATCCAGCTATATTACTATGCAACTAAATTATGATGCAACTAGTCTCACATTGTTCCCACTATCACAGAAATTCAGTCCAAAATGCCTCAACGAATTTTTCCAGGTTCAAAAATACAGATTCAAACCAAACTGTAGGCATAATGTTATGCACTCAGATAATTCATAAATGTTGTAGAGATGATGTGTGTGTGTGTGTTGTGTTCACCAAAACTAGATTTAAGCAAAGAATACACATGATGAATTGCTCGAAATAGAAAATTGTAGTTTAAATCAAGACTCAAGTATACATATGCAGCGAAGACTATTCCAACATATCAAGACAAATTGAGGTTCAACAATGGGCTTAACTGCTTTATTACTACTCACGAGGGCGATTTTCGCACTTTCCCGCGGTATCTATTGCTATACTTCTTTTCTTTTTCTTTTTTTTCTTTTTCACATGATTGTGCAATGCCTCATTCCATTAGGCAAACACTGCTACCCCTTAGCGAGCTTTCAACCAACGACTCCTAGACCATGAAAGACCTTAGGGCAGTAGGTATTAAGACACCCCTACGAGCGTACTTACTTAGGCAGCTAGGGCCCCGAAATAAGACTAGCCACGTTATTGCTATTTGCTTTTCTTTTTTTTACATAGCATACCCATGTTTTCCCAAAGTTTGAAAATCAATGTTTTAAACAGTCTAAATTCACTTTCCACATATTTCCCTTTTTAACTACATTTTCTATCGAGCAATGCAACACATAATTCTTATACCCACAAGTGATTTGAACACATTCGTGCAAACCAAAAGCATTTAAACAGCAACATAAATTTCATCGTGTAAAACATTACAGCTAGGTTAATGTTATCCAACATACTCAAAAATCTTTCAAAATTCACTGTCATCATCGGCTAGACAAAATTTCCATAAAGCTTAGAACTGTGAGACATGCAAACTAAA
Organism: Panax notoginseng; assembly: GCA_016801055.1. Lineage (NCBI taxonomy): Eukaryota > Viridiplantae > Streptophyta > Magnoliopsida > Apiales > Araliaceae > Panax > Panax notoginseng. The sequence continues at coordinate 34,902,364 of CM029015.1, read as the reverse complement.
AAAAAAATATTCTAACACATCAACAAATAAACTAAACATGAACATGCATAATTTAAACTAATCATGCAAAAACTCTATATGCTACTATACTACTACCCCCAATACCCCCAAACTTATAATATTTAATGTCCCAGTGAATGAAGGTAAAGGGTTACAAAAAACTCCCCTAATGATCTACTGCACCACCCTCCTCGGGTGGTGAATCTGGTGGTGGATATGGCACTGTTGTCCCGGACTGAGGCCACTCAAGCGTTGTCCCTTGTAGTGCAAAAGCCTCGGCTAAGGCCCTCGTGAGTCCCGTCAGAAATTCTTTGAAATTATCGTACATGGCATCAACTTTTTGCTCCAACCTTCGGAGCTGACGATCACCATGGGCAGCAGGTGCTTGCGTGGACGGACCTGCCTCATCTGTCTGAGGGGGCTGCTGTGATGTCTCTAGAAAAATAGGCTGAATGATAAAACCTAATCCTCACGAATGCGGTTCACCACCCGTCCAATCCTTTAATTTAGCAATGGTGGCATGGGTGATATCCTGGCTTGGGTTCTACATTTGCTCATTATCCCAATGGCAGCACTGATCAGCACACAGTATAGCTACAACTGATGCATGTGGAATGCTCCCTGTAGTGCTTCCCCGCAGATACCGCAAAATGTTTTGGTGAATCAAATGGCCCACATTAATGTACTTGCCAGTAATTATACCCCACAAAATTATGGCTCTCTTTGCCGTGATTTCATGCTGATGGGACGAAGGAACAAGCTTTGCATAAATGAATAGATTCCACGCCTTTGCATATCGATTCAAGGCGGCGGCTGGGGATAAGCGAGGCTAATTCGTGCCGTCTTTGTATGTACACTTTGTGCCTGGTACGCATATTTTCGTAATAGCCAATTCCAAGTCTGTTTCATTATGCGCCCCTGTCACCCAATTGGCAGACCCTATCGGTGGTGTATTAGTAATTCTGAATATACCTCTGATGGCAGGTGGTCGGTAATCTATTTCAACACCAACGACCATAGATAGATCGCTCATGGTGGCTTTAGCATTAGCATAGAATTCCCGGACTATGCTCATCGGAATCGGCATTGGAGTCGCAGCGAAGCCAGCCCATCCTCGTTCGCGAATCATAACACATAGCTGACCATCTTGTTGCTCAGGCTTGAATCCTCTTTCTTTCACAAAGGTTTTGGTCATAATTCGATAAACTTCTGCTGGGCTTCGAGACTGAGAAATCTGGTATGATCGACCACATCTTCCCCTTGACTACTAGAGGAAGATGATGATGAAGATGAAATAGAACGTGTTCGCTTAGGCCCCATTTGCAATTGATAAAGATAGCACAAATAATCTTACTAAGAATGAAGATGAAATTATGATGATATTACCCCCAAGTTCATTTCTGCCCAACCAAATCAGAAGCCCTAGTTTTATACTGTAATTGGAGAAGTTGAGTAGATATGGAACGTGGAAGAAATCGTGGATGATTACGTGGTGGAGAGATTGATGGCTTCGATATTGTTACTGATAGAGAGGAAGAGACGTGAGTTATGGAGAGACACTATGATTTTGCTTCTGTTTTGATTACAAATGAGAGTCCAACTGATCTCCATCATGTTTAAACTTAAAAAATTTTCCACGTCTGATGTCGCACGCAGCCGCGCGAGGTTTTAATGGGCTGAGCGCATGGGCACGCGGTTGACAAATCTGGTTTGGCAAGCATATCGCGCGGGCGCATAGGTCTGTACTGAAATTGTTGCGCGGTCGCACGTCCCTGATACCTGCACTGCTAGCTATTATTATTAAATTTTTTTTTAGAATCTGCAAGACAAAAATGCATGCTCTCCAATACACCTGCAATAACATCAATAGACGTTATCAAAGTATGGTTTACTAAATAAAAATGAATGCCTATTCTATCACCCTAATTTTAATGCAATGCACGAACATGCTCTTCTGTGATTTGACTACGATGAATAAGCATATAAAGGTACTCATACTATCCTACCAAGTAATGAAAATAAACTAAACCAAACAACTTGAACTGAATAAATACTAAGTAGAGATGGAAACAATGGGTTGCCTCCCATCAAGCGCTAAGTTTTAGTCAATTAGCTTGACTGTCTATGAGTCTAATGTTGAAGATAGAATCAAGGTGACTTTCTTTCTGTCCACCTCACCACCAGAATCACTCTTCAATCTCTGGCCATTCACTTTAAGATGCTTATTCAGAAACTTATCACATACTGCAATGGTTCCATACTGTGGAGTGGTAACCAGATATTGAACGAAATTATTTAATTCCTCATTCTCCACATCTGAATTTTTAGTCGTGATACTTCTCAATGGTTCATAATCCACCATACTCTGTACTTCATCATTTAGAACCCGGTTCACCACATCAAACCAGAAGCATTCTTCTTCATCTGTTGGGAACTTTATTGCCTTAAAGACGTTAAAGGTCACCTCCTGATCATGTACACGCATCGTGAGTTCCCCTTTTTGTACATCTATCGAAGTCTTGCATGTAGCTAAGAATGGTCTCCCCAGCATAATTGGAATATTTTTATCTTCCTCATAATCCAAAATGATGAAGTCAGCCGAAAAGATAAATTTGTCCACCTTCACCAAGACATCTTCAACAAGTCCCCGTGGATACGTGATGGATCTGTCAGCTAATTGTAACAAAATGTTTGTCGGCCTTGGATCCGGTAATCCCAATTGGTTGAACAATGACAAAGGCATCAGATTGATACTTGCCCCAAGATCACACAAACATTTTTCAAAATTCATCTTCCCGATTGTGCACGGAATTATGAAGCTACCCGGATCCTTCAGCTTCGGAGGTAACTTCTGTTAAAGCACTGCACTGCATTCCTCTATCAAGGCTACTGTTTTAAATTCGTCTAATCTCTTCTTCCTTGATAGTATACCCTTCATGAACTTTGCATAGCTTGACATTTGTTCCAATGCCTCGACAAAAGGTATATTAATTTGCAGCTTTTTGAATATCTCCAGGAATTTGCTGAACTGTTTATCTTCCCTCTGTTTATTCAATCTTTGCGGATATGGTACCTGAGGGTGAATTTGTGGTACTAAATTCTTAGGCTTCTCAACTGACCTTGATTTATCCTTCTCTTCGTGCTGAACCTCAGAATTCTCCAAATTTTCTACTTCAACAGTCAGCTGTTCTACCTCGCGCGGCCTCCCCTTGTAAATCAGGCGCGGGCGCGCGACTTGTAGTGTCTGCGATATTCTTCCCAGACCTCAATGTGATCACTTGGCATTGTTCCTTCTTGTCTCTTCGTGGATTTGCCTCTGTATTACTCGGCAATGAACCTTGGGGCCTATTGTTATGCATGCTGGCCATTTGCCCCATTTGAGTCTCCAAATTCTTAATAGCCACTGCTTGGCTTTTGATCATAACCTCAGTATTTGCCATGTACTTTAACATCATCTCCTCCATTTCTGATTTCTTTTCTTGTGGAGGTGCAGCTGGAGTCTGATGTTGTTGTTGTTGAGAAAATCCCGGTGGAAACAGTGGTTTTGGTGTAAACTGTGGCTGAGATGGCTGTGGCTGAAACTGTTGATTCGTCTAAAATTGATTCTACTGATTCCCTTGGTTATTTGACCAACTAAAGTTTGGATAATTTCGGTTGTTGGGGTGGTATGTATTCTGAAACTGTCCTTGATCTTTCCTGTAGTTGCTCACATACTGCACTGACTCTGAGCTGATAGCACATTGATTTATCGAGTGTGACCCCACACAAATATCACAGACGAAGGCAACTATTTTCGTCATGCTTTCTGCCAATGTATCTACTTTCTTTGCCATCGCTGACATCTATGCCGACAACTGAGTAATAGCATCTACTTCCAACACATCCGCAACCTTGGCATGTGGCATTCGAGATGTAGGATTCTGAAAATTGTTTGATGACATTGTCTCGATAAGGTTATAGGCTTCCTCATAGCTTTTTGCCCATAATGCCCCTCCTGCAGCTGCATCTACAATCAGTCTAGACTGCCATCCCAATCCATTATAAAATATGTTGATCACCATCCAATCTGACATACCGTGATGTGGATACTTTCTCAGCATCTCTTTATATCTCTCCCATGCTTCATATAAGGACTCGCCATGTTGTTACTCAAACTGAGAGATAGTTGTCCTCATCTTTGCAGTCTTAGCCATTGGGAAGAACTTGGCTAAGAACTTCTGTGCTAAGTTCTCCCATGTAGTTATAGATCCGGCTGGCAAAGAATGAAGCCAACTTTTTGCTTTATCCCTCAACGAGAATGGAAACAACCTCAGTCTAATAGCATCCTCCGTCACCCCGTTGTATCTGAATGTGTCACAAATCTTAATAAAACTCAACAGGTGTTCATTCGGATCATCCGTAACAGCACCCCCAAACTGACCCGTATTCTGTACCATCTGAATAGTGCCCATTTTTATCTCGAATGTATTGGCTACTATCGTTGATCTGAATATGCTAGACTGTAGTCCATTAATATTTGGCGTGGAATATTCTCTCAGAGCCCTATTCTCCTCTCTTTTCTCCTCTCCTTGTGCCTCGGCTGCCATATTAGATGTAGTACTTTCTAAATGTGCTTGTAAATTTGTACGAACACTCGCTTTCCATCCTCTCCCGTTTATGTTGTCCTGAACAGGTGTTATGTTGGGGTTGGATGACCGCGTGTGCATAAAAAATTATACCAGTTCCTGAAACAAAAACAAAAACCAAAAATGGAAATGAGATAAGAATAGATTTGTCTAAGTCATACAATATAGCTTAAAACTAATGATAATAATTTAATTTTAAACTCCTTTCCCCGGCAACGGGGCCAAAAACTTGTTGCCTCTTTTTTAGTTCTAACAAAAGAGCTCTAACTCATGCAAGCATACATGTGTCAATAAGTAATACAGAGTAAGTAAAGTATCGATCCCACAGAGAAAGTTGTCTAATTTAAATCATTATGCATCGGTTAAATCACTCTATTTATATGCTTAAACTAATGACTATATTGGTGAATTACTCTAATTGCAAATAATAACTAAAACACAAATAATAATGGAATAAACCAAATCTGGAAATAATGGGATCCTAACTTCATTTAATACTTCATCTAATTACCACTATCATGCAAGAAAGGTTCACATATCACAGGAAAGTAGCCAAGAGCACTAAAAGAGTCATAGCCATTTTTCAATGTGAAATTGCAACCATATTAAATTTAAGCACAAGCCCTTATTCTAACTCATACGGTAAAACAATATATGTCTATCTAGTTCACAAAATACACAAGCCATATAAAACAGCCCCATATACGTATGCTATCATGATTACAATCCATACTCGCATGTTCATTGTCAATTCCATACAAGTACTAAAAACGAATGGAGATCAAGCATTCACACATACAAAACAATAATGATAAAAGTCTCGTATGATATGTAAAACAGTCCAGCATTCAAACATGCAACTAAACTACATATTAAAATCCGTTAGAATCCCATAATGGAGTTTAGTTCATGACTGAACCGAAAGCCATTATGGAATCAAAGCTAAACATGGCTAATAAGCAAGCAATTAAAAGATGAAGGATAGAAACGATCAAACCAATTGCTAATTATAATCCACTACTAACATTCAAATCCTCATATAAATCCAGCACAAGATTAATAAAAATCCACAATGATAGAGAATCCCACGAAGAATTAGAAAGGTTAGAGTTTAGGCTTCGTTCTACGTTGGAATCTCTCTCAGAGTGTAAACCCTAGTTAGGAAAATGAAAAATACATAAAAACTGAATGATGATACGTCTGACACCCATCAGAAATGGTTTTAAATCAATTACAACCCTTTTTAATTAAAAATTAAAATAAAATAAATCAGCAACTACAGGAATCGCGCGCGGCCGCTCGGTCCCCCGGTGTAATCCTCGCGCGGGCGCGTAACTTGAAGTGTGTAATGTTGTCCAGCCGGGTGCTCGCGCGGGTGCACGTCGCCAAGCTTGTCCTGCCGCGCGGTCGCGTGGCCTCTGCAACTTTGAGTTCTGGTTCAGCTGCTGCAACTGATCTGTTCCGTTGCTCCTTCCTTTGTCCATCCACACTTAGTCTTCTGCTCCACTTGATCCTCATGCCATACATATCCTAACTTGTGCCTCGCTTCATGCGTCCATTCGCCTCGTGGCTTCTAATTCCACCAAATTAGGTCATTTCCTGCACTTTTTCACCAAAAGGAGTTTTAAGTATATGCAATGCAATATAACATGAAATACAACTAAAAACACACTCAAATGTACTTGAGATGGGCATAGTTCGCGTGAATTGGTATTCAATAAGTAGGTATAAAACCCACTTATCAGCACCTACATGTGGGATCATAAATGTATATAAAGCTGTAAAAGCTATCAACCATCACGGAGGAAACTCCAGGCGGGACGAAATGTACAGAAAGTAGTAAAAACGGTCAACCACCACGAAGTAAACTCCAGGTGGGACGAAATGTATATATATATATATATATATATATATAGCGATAAACACATCGGATATAAAATTCAGGCTCATCGGACAAAGTCCGACAATAGTTAATATATATAAGTATATATATATATATATATATATATATATATATATATAAAGCAATAAACGCACCGGATAAAAAATTCAGGCTCATCGAACAAAGTCCGACAACAGTTAATATATATATATATATATATATATATATATATATATATATATATATATATATATATATATATATTAAAGCATTAAACGCTCTAGACCAAAGTCTAGGCTCATCGAACAGAGTTCGACACACAATTCATATATATAAATGTATATATATACAAAAGCCAGTAAACGCTACAGTCCGAAGTCTAGGCTCAATCGAGGCATAACTCGATAATGTTAGTCAATATATATATATATATATATATATATATATATATATATATATATATATATATATAAATTGAAATAAATCTACAGACCGAAGTCCGGGCAAACAAACCCAATAGAGAAAGGCTTTAAAGTGTGTAAGAAGGGTTACAGTGGGCTGCCAAAGAAGACTTCTATATCTTTAACGAAGATAAACATTGGCTTTTGTAGGTATAAAAATAGCTATATGTGAGCTCACATGTGTTTAAAATGGGAAAGCAGTCAGTATATTGCAAGTACGGAGCAAATTGGGCAGGGCTTCCTCGATCTTTCTCCTTGCAAAATGGCCACCCCAAGCCCTCTATTTATAGAGGGTGGAGCCACAGGTTTACCTGCGGCTGGGCCACAGGTTTACCTGCGGCTGGGCCGCAGGTGTACCAGAAGCTGCCCGGGGTGCCCAGGGCTTTGCGGGTCACGTCGTCTCGTAGTACGTGCATGCGGGTAACGTGATGTCCACTCGAGCTTTTAGAATTATAATTTGGGCATCCGACTGAGGTATATATGACCTATTTTTGACCTCCATTGTCGAGAGTTACGCAATAACATGGGATTAGAGGTTGTACGAAGTCATGAAGATGGGACGATGCCCTCCGGTCTTCAGCTTCAAATTCTACCTGTTATCCTATGCAATAGTCTCTCGGGATTGGTTCTTCTGAGCTTTTATGGGACATTGCTGTGTAGAAATGTATGTCTAAAATGTTGAGATGACGTGATGTGGCGTCATGGTGGCGAGATGGCGATTTAGCTCCTCACCGGGGTTATCTCTGGTTTGGGCTGATAAAGCAGATGTTGCTCAGGGTTATCTCTGAGATTGGATTGCTGCAATGGTTAGAGGTCCTCAGTGTCATCTCTTGAGTTGTGCCTGTCCTCCCGATGTTATATCCGGGTTGGTACTAAGTATCTCATTGTGAGCGTCGAGATTGAAGCTGCTTGTATTTGTAACAAGCATTTCTGGGGTTATCATCGGAATTACATTCCTTGGGGTTATCGCCAAGGTTGGTAGCTATTCCCGCGGTTTAGACTGAGACTGGATACCTCGGGGTTATCTCTGAGATTAATCGGTCTTCTCCGGTGTGTGTTCCAGTATTAGATCTGCATGCCTCAGGGTTATCTCTGAGGTTGGATTTGTTACTCCCGGTATGTACTCTGGGGTTGATGCTGAACTTCCGTTAGTATTCGAACTGGATATAAACTCTATTCTAGGGTTCTCTCTTGAAAGACGAATATGTCCTCCTGCAATGTTAGTGACATGTGTATAGAAAATTTTGAGTGTCTACACTCCACTCAGGTTTTAATCGCCTGAGCTTTTGCTTCACTGGCTTGAATCCCTCTTTAATTGGAAGGCGATGAAGGACAATGTCAGTGGATAAACTGACCATGTCTTCATAAGACCATGCAAGCACATCCTAGAATAGGGTCAATAGAGTAACCATGTCATTCCCTTGGTTTGGAGTGAGGTCCGTACCAATCTGGATTTGTTTAGGATTTTTTAAGGTTCTGATGTTTAAAAGAGGTGGTTTGATCAAGATTTCGCTTGGGTTTGTCTTCGACCCATTCTTTGATCTCCTGAGGTATCTCATAGTCCTCTTGTATTTCCATCAAGTTTGAGTCTAACTTTACATCAAAGTTACAGTCCTTGTGGAGAATAGGCACCTCATCAGCAAGTCTAGGCACATCTAACTTTAGAGTCCTGAAACAAAATGCTTTCACTTAATATATGAAACTGTTTAATCACATAAAGTGTTAGCATGTAATGGCAAAAGTAACTGCTAATATTGTATAGAAAAAGTAAGCAGTTATTGCTATCTACAAGGCATAATGAGTTTTTATCTACTTTAGCCTTGTCGACCAATGCAAGGAGTGCTGCTCCAATTGTCGAGGATAAAGTCCTTATGGACTGCAGTGATAGAGGGGCTATCATCGTGCTCCTTTTCCCGTATGATGACCATTATGTTTGGGCAATCATTGTCTGGGGTGTATCTGTTTGTATGTTCATCATGGACAATGATTCGTACGTTAGACATCATTCTGATGATGTCTTATTTAATTCTTCATTCCTCTTCTTCCAATGTGGGATCTGGAGGTAGGTTTTCTTTCTCCTTCACCAGTATCGGTTTAGGAAATAACATAGTCATTACATGGGCAGGAACCTTTACCGGAGACCGTACAGGCTCAGGAACTGTAGGTGGAGATAATCGTCGTATGGCTAAAGCTAAAGGAATCTGTCTGTGTGTATGAGTACTCCTGCAACTGGAACTAGCAGTATCCGGACCTTGGGTTCCATCTTGTATGGAGGATTCAGCATGTACGGGTATCCTTGTACCCTGAGTAGATTGGTGTAGTTCTTTAAGCAGAACAGCCAAATCTATGATTTGTTTACTTAATCCTTCGAACTCCTCGCTAGAGACAGGAGTAGGATTAGACTGGCCAGGTGTGGCCATGCTTGGCTGTAGGCTTACTGCCTTTTTAGATTTTGAACAGTTTACTGGACCAATTGTATCCCTACAAAAAAGACTTATATAGTTTAGTCTTAGTGAATGTAGTAATATTACGTAATGTGTCAGTTTAGGAGTATCATCCTACGAAACAGATGTCAGTTGACAAGATAGCATGTCAGGTTTTGTTATAAAGGGAAGGCATGTACACATATTCCTTAATATTTTCCACTACATTGAGATTTACACGGAAATGAAATTACAAGTAATTGAATTTACAAGTGATTGAAATGTGAAAGTATGAAGAGACTTTCCTTCGCATTTGGTTTATCAGAGGCTGACCTATCTTAGGTTACTCTTGTAGTTTTTCGACATGAAGGTTCCCAAATCATCGCAATTTACTTAACGGGAAATTAATCTGGTCTTTCAACTGGAGCAAATTTGGGTGGTGCCTTTCCTGAGCCTTGTTGGAATTAGTCTTCCTATGAGTCCAGTAATCAAACACCGATAGGATAGCCTCCTGGTGGAGGGACCACACAATATATATTCACATACAACGTGTCTCACCGTTTATGAAAATGATGACATGTGTGAAGCACTAATATCACAGACAGATATATTGCAGTGCAGTAAAAATGCATTTGTACACATTCATCAAATGTAAATGCAACATCCACACACAAGCATATAATACTTTTGAAAAGCTTGTAATAGTGGCTTAAGCCCTCTTATTGGTGTCCCCAGCAGAGTCACCACCTGTCGACGTCGGAATTTTTATTTGTCCCTTTTCTATTCTTGTCTTTTGGTGTTCTCATGTTAGGTGAGATTTGTTTGAAAAAACAAGTTGTGAAAAGGTCCGACATTTGTTTCTCGACGATTGGACTGTAAGAGTCGCCAGTTGGTTTTTTAAATGGTTGTACCAACACAACCGAGAAAAAGTTTGCACATTAACCAAGTGATGTGACACTGCTAAATGAGTTTCTGAAACCGAGATTCATTAGGGTCCAAGGACTTGCTTATGCGGAGGGAAGGAGCTAGGCACCCCCCAACATCTGTGTTACCACGGTGACCGCCACTTTTCAAGAAACTGTTATATGAATGTGTGTGTGTGTGTGTGTGGGTCAATGTGTTGTTATTTGGAAGTAGTGCGAGGCCTCGTTCGCAGCTATATACAAAGGGTTTGAATTTGTGTAAAAAGTCAATTTTTAACAAGATATAGTAATGACGTTTTGTAAAAAGAGGTTTTTCAAACCTTGTGCTCAATAGTAATTGAGGCCTTTGATACTTCCACTTTATTAAATGTTCGGCTTAATTGATTTTATTTTTGAGATGCGAAGCATCTTTGAGAAAATAATATACATAGCAGTGCCGAGCTCCTTGTTGGCATGAGAGCCATTTAAGGAAATTCAACACCGTGAATAATTTACAAGCTACTTACAGTTAAAAATGTTCATCACGGGAACCGAATCTTGATTCAGTAGACTGAATCTGTGATCACATGATTCCTAGGCTCACATGATACCGCAGTTTATATGAAAGCTATAAGCAGTTATATATATAAAAGCTGTAAATATATATATATAGACATGATCAACCACCACGAACTACCTCCATGGGGGATCAAAAATATAAATAAAGCTGTAAAAGCGATCAACTACCGTGAAGTAAACTTCTGGCGGGACAAAATATAAAGAAAGTAGTAAAAACAGTCAACCGCCACGAAGTAAACTCCAGGCGGGACGAAATGTAAATATATATATATATATATAGCAGGTAAACGCTCCGGATGTAAATCCAGGCTCATCGAACAAAGTTCAACCACAGTTTATATATAAGTATATATATATATATAGCAAATAAATGCTTCGGACATAAGTCTAGGCTCAATTGAGGCATAACTCAATAATGTTAGTCCATATATATATATATATATATATATATATATATATATATATATATATATATATATATATATATATATATATATATATATATATATATACAAAGGAAAATAAAAGCCACGGACCGAAGTCTGGGCATACACAGGCAACACCACTCTCAACGTGAAGAACGGTGTGTGCAAAGATGAAGAGAAAGGCTTTAAAGTGTGTAAGAAGACTTACAGTGGACTGCCAAAGAAAACTTCAAAGACTTTAAATGGATGAACACTCCGCTCCCGTCGGTAAAAATATAACAATATATAATCTCACAAGTATTTAAAATGAGAAAGCACTAAGTTTATAATGTGTACAGAGCAAATTGGACAAGGCTTCCTCGCCTTTTCTCTTGCAAATATGGCCACCCCAAGCCCTCTATTTATAGAAGGGAGAGCCACATGTGTACCTGTGGCAGCAGTAGGTGTACCTACAGCTGCCCGGGGTGCCCCGGGCAATGTGGGTCCCGCTGTCTCGATGTACGTGTACTCGAACAACGCGTTATTCTCTCGAACCTTCATAACTTTCAATCCGGGAGTCCGATGGAAGCGTGCCATATCATTTCAAAATGCTCTTTCTGAGAGCTATGCAATGACATAGGATTTGCCCTTTTTGATTTCGGGAAGATGGGTCTATGATCGAAATAGCATTTCTGGGTCTCCGTCAGGAAGTCCGTTGAGCTGTTTTGCATAGTTTGTGCTCCGAAGTTATGCTATGGTTCTTGAGGGACTTATTTTGAAGCAATTTGAGTTGAAATGAGTCGATTTGATTTGAGTTGACGTTGAGTTGGCAAAATGACCATTTTGCCCCTCTCGGGGTTATCTCCAGTTTGTGCACAGTTGTTGCAGTCTTTTCTCAGGGTTATCTCTGAGGTTGACTTGATGTTGACTTTGGCTGTCCTCAAGGTTATCTCTGAGGTTGGCTTGACCTCCTGGGGTTATCTCCAGGTTTTGAACTTGATCCTCCGAGGTTATCTCCGAGGTTGGAACTGATTTTCTCGGGGTTATCTCTGGGGTTGGAAACTGGATCTCCAGGGCTATCTCCAGGGTTGAAATTGATGTTGTGGTTCTCCAGGGTTATCTCCAGAGTGTGAAAAAGATGCTTTTGTCCTCCTGCATAGTTAATAATAGGAAAACAAAATTTTGAGTGTCTAAAGATGCCCCTCTTTATCATGTTCATGTAATGCAATGGAATGGACATGATAAAGATTGCTAGACACTTGAAATTATGACAAGGTATTTATAATGATGCAAATTGCAATGTAATGAATGTTATGATGAATGTTAAAATGTTTTCGCAAAGCGCAGTTCATAAATCGCACATCGTATTTCGCACTTCTCTTTTCGCATTTGGCCAATCGTACTTCGCAACTCGCACATCACATTTTGCATATCGTATTTCGCAAATCGCAATGTAATGAATGTTATGATGAATGTTAAAATGTTTTCGCAAATCGCTTTACCTTTACCGATCATTGTTGATTCCTATGCTGGTGTTGACTCCAACGGTTTGGCTTTCTATCGGTGTCGCCAATGCTTGTTTGATGAAGATAATATATTTTCTACATCTCTAATAGGGATGCCGTTCAAAAATCATTGGACCTTCCCGATGTATATGCTAGTAATTTACAATGGTGCCTACCCTGCTGATCGCAAAGCTGTTTTGGTTCCCACTCGAACGGTGGTATACGAAGCTTTCATCGCTGAACTATTTTGATGTTGTGCTGAATTGATGCCAGTGGTTTAGAATACCGTATCTTTCGATACCTTCGCTGAAGCAATATTCCAAGGTTTGCTTCGCCAGACTCTGTTTGATGTTACGCTCACCCTTTTTGAGGTGATTTGGAGTTTCCTTTCGGTGTTGGGTGCTTGTGTAACGACCCGAAAATTCTGGTTGTTCAGAATTTAAGTTTAAAGAATTACTTATTAAGAAAAGGAATTTTTATTAATAATATTATGTGCTATGTGTTTATTAATCGTTCTAGAACCTCGGATGATTATAAGTCGGGAGGATTCTGGCTACGAGCTAAACTGAACGAGTAAGAATTTTTAAGACAAAAATAAAAATTTTCCGGGAACAAAAAAATATTTATGGGGAAAAAGACGAAATATGCACTATTCACCAGACGAAACCCTAAGGGTTAGGGTTTGAATAACCTAAGTCTTTTCGAGAGTTCAGTAAGTCGAAATGACATTTCGTCGAAAGATTTGATGATAATATATAGTGAAAAGTTAAGTAAACCGATAAAAGTTTTTCTCGAAAAACGTATAGAAATCGAACGAAATAAAAACGACGAGAAGTACTGCTATGTACTTTTCACTTGTTTAACTACATTGGGGGAAAACGTGAAGGAAAATGCTTAACATCAAAAAGTGTTTTTTAGTTTTTCAAAAATTCGAAGAATACTGAAAAGTTAATTGGTAGAAGAAAGACGAAATATCCAAAAATATTTGGATTCCGAGAATAGCAGTTTTTGAACTGTCAGACGAAACCCGAAAGATGAAACCATGAAACTTCCAAGGGAAGTTATGTGAATACTAAGGAGGTGTATTGAGGTGGTGGGAATAGTATGGAGGTGTGAATAGTAAGGAGGTTAGGGGGCAAAATGACTAAAGTACTCCTAGCTTTGAAAATCTATAAATAGTAAGTGTAGTTCATTGTTTTGGAATTTTAAAAATCCTGTAACACTTGAGAGAGAGAGAGTTCGGATGGGAGGAAAGAGGAAGAGGAAAAGCTTGCTCGTGAGTAATCTTTGTCCGATAGAAAGAGATTAAAGGAGGAAGGTAATCCGAAATCGAGTCTCATATAATTTTTTCTTTAAGTTCTATGTTCAAAAACATAACTTAATGAGAATAAGAAGTAAATAATGTTAGGAATGCTTTCATATGGTTGAAACCATTTAGAAAAAGAAGAAATAAGAATTTGAAGTTTAGTTTGTAAATTTCTTAAGGAAGTATAAGATTCATAATGAATTAGAATGATCCTAGTGGATTATACGAATAAGTAGGTGAAATAAGTAAGGAGTGGTGTTCTTTAATATCAAATTCTAAGAAAAAGTGAAATCGTAATCCAAAATATCGATTAAAAATTAAGAACACACGAAGAACACGCGAAAAACACGAAGAACGTTGTTTATGGACAAATTTAAAACCATCGTATGATAATTGTTGTTGATGGACAAGTTTAAAACCATCGTGTATAAGTTAATTACTTATTGCTTGGTTAGGAATGGTAGAAACGTTCATGGAGAACGGATTAAAACTTATCTATAACAATGTTATGGCGAAAAATTTTGTAAAAGACGAACGAGAATTAGAAAGTTAGTAAATGAACCTGAACGTGTAGGGTTTCATAAGAAAGTAAGAGAATGTAGAAAACATGAGTCGTGGACTCAAGAACGAACGAGTTCGGATGATCGAATTACAGACGAACGAACGAAGAACGTTAAAAGCGTAAAATGAATTAAAGGTGAAGATCAAGCTGATCAAATGGCATGTTAATGGATTTAGAATGAATTTCTGTCTGGGGGGTATTGAAGTACATAAGACAATAAAGAGAATGGCTTTAGAACGACCTCGTTCTGAGTTATAACGAAGAAGTTAGGAGATCGGGAAATAAGCGTCTCAAATTGGATTTAACACTCAGAGAAATTTTCTAGGGTTAAGGCTTGGCGCCGCGGCGCCAGCCATACCTTGTTCTATGGCACTGCAGTGCCATATCGGGGAGCCAGGTACTACTAACTCATGCCACGGTGCGAGAGTTAAAGGAGAGAGTGGCGGCGCAGCTCCAGTGTAGAGAAAAAGCCAAAGATGAGCTTTTAACTTCTCAGCTATTGGGGGAAACGTAAGGGGCGATAAAGAACATAATATCCAATTAATGTAACACTTAATCAAGTGAATTAAACCTGTAGTAAAGGTTGAACAGAAAGAATAAACAAGATTAAAAGATAAAGATTTTAGGTACGGGTTACGGAACCGATATCCGGGGACCGTAATCGCGATGAACGAACGTGAGGGTTTGCTATGATTGTGATTCCTTAGACGTTGAGTGACGAAGGTAAGGAATAACATTTCGATGTTATGGTTGTGGTAATGAGGGATAAGTGTAAAGCGTATAGGCGCTGTGAACGCAATATTGTTGCGATGAACGATCGGTCATAGCATACAATGAACTGTATGGCTTCGACATTAAGGAAGAATAATGAATGGTATTAAGAAAGCCGTAGCGAATGGTAAGAAGATTAATGGCAGCCGATCGTGAGTCAGATGGAGAATTATAGAATAAAATGTAAGCGTTGAACACTTTAACCAGCGTGAAGGTTGAGTGTACGCAAATACTAAACGGATAGAACCTACACCCCGTGTATGGTTTGACCGTAAGTTAATGAAGATCTATGATTAAACCATGAATGGTAAAGAATGAAATTAAAGGCAATGACATTAACAAAATGAAGCCAAGTTAATGATTAGCGTAAATGATCGCTCTGAGTATATAAAAGACTGAATGACTTGGACATTAAAGAATGAATTCTGAGGTATGGCATTTAGTTGCTAGAAAGCCGTAAGGAATAAGAAATTAATTTAACGAACATTAAGTTTAATGGTTTGGATAAGTTAAGATAAGTTTAGGTTGTGGTACAATCGTAACCTTTGATGGTTGGCATATGGGAGCTGGGGTAAAAAATTCCTTCAGAGAGCGAAGGTATATACGAAACTGGCAACCAATCTAACTCACTGTGATGACAGTGTAGATGAGACGAGAATTAGTTGTTTGTGAGAAACCACTCAGAGTACCATATGGACTACTAGCAGAGAAGTGATGTGTGATGAATCCTATAGAAGTTATAAGACGAAGATAAGAATGTAAATCATCAAAGATGATGAACGTATTGAGTAAGACATCTCCGTATGTCATGAAGCCGTACACTGGTAAAGGAAGTTAGTCACGTAAGCTTAAATTTCAAGAACGCGAACCCTAAGAAGTAAAGTTAAGTAAACCAATGCGTAAGTCCAATATATGACTAATTGGTGTTTATGTTTTCTCCTTATGTGTTATATAGGAAATGGGAATGAGCAGTTCAGCGTAAGTTGTAGTTGTGCGTAAGGCAAGTTTCCTAACTTCATTCATATTCTAAATGAATGCTAGTTTCTTAAACATCTCAGATGTTGAACTTGAGAAATTCTGTCTATGTGCGAATGTGCGATATTTGTACAAGGTGGTAGAACGTATGAGGCCTTGAGCCACAATGTGAACACTTTGGTGTTTCTATGATATGAACTGTTCTGTGATTGAGCTATTTAATACAAGTATGTTTGTTTATACATGAATCGTTATTGTTAAGTCTGTGTTAATGACTCTAGCCAGACATGATGAGTATGAAAAAGGTAGAGGAATGAAAGTATTTCAAAGTAAAAGTGACTGATGTTTTAAGATGTAAGAATCAAGACTATTCTTATTATTCAAGTTGCTTCATAACCTTTGTTCGGTTATATAAGTTCTAAGGGAACGTTTAAACTC
The DNA here is from genome assembly GCA_016801055.1 of Panax notoginseng. Taxonomy (NCBI): domain Eukaryota; kingdom Viridiplantae; phylum Streptophyta; class Magnoliopsida; order Apiales; family Araliaceae; genus Panax; species Panax notoginseng. The sequence continues at coordinate 34,885,531 of CM029015.1, read as the reverse complement.
TTGAAGTTATGTGTTCAACTGTTATGACTTGCTGGGTAATTGAATGCTCACACTTGCTTTAAATAAAAAACACTTTCAGCGAATGAGGTTAGAAGAACTTAAGGATCCCGTAAAGATCAAGCTGACGGTATCTAGATGAAGTGTCATTCAGAATGTGACTGAGAGAGAAGATCAAGTGAAGACTTGTAATGTAGAAAGATGAAGTCGAATTATAGACAAGTTTAATGAACTGGTATGTATCATTGGTGGCGGATAAAAGTCACTCTTGTAAGATGAAATGAATAATGTATTATTATTATTTGTAATGAAAGAGGTTATAAGGTTTTCAGAATCTGGGATTTGAGAGTGTATATCGTTATATTTCAGTATATAATGATGTATTTTTGGTAAGAAGTGAGACCGTGGCGTACGAAATTCGGGTGTGAAGATAGACGGGATTTCGAGGCGTTACAAGTGGTATCAAAGCTGATAGGTTACAAACCTTAGGCATGAGTACCTAAGACTATAATCATAGAAAGAAGGATAAGAAGATCACCACGTGATCATAGTCAATCCTAGTAACAAATTAGTTGTTAAACGATGAATGATTTATTGCTAATGCTATGAATGAATGGTACTACGAGGTAGTACAGGAAGAAGAATTCAGATTGAGTTGAGAAGAATAGCATACGAATTAAAGAAACTTCGTATTAAGTAAAGAGGAACTTAGAAGTTGTAAAATTTTAATTGAGGACTCATATCAGCAGCTGAGTTGTATGATTCCTTGTATGGGTGGGGAATTTGTGCGTGGTTTTAGAACAACTTAGCTTCTTATTCGATATAGTTGTTAAGTTGAACAATTCTTTGTATGGGCGAAGAATTGTCCTTGGTGTAACAACCACTTAGCTTCCTATATCGATTAGTAGCTGAGTTGACCAATTATCTGTACGGGTTGGGAATTGTGTTTGGTTCTACAATCACTTAGCTTCTGGTAGTGATAATCATTGGAATAGTATGTCGTGCTATTAAGATGTATATGACGAGAAGGTGAATCTTTTCTCATGTATATACTTGATAGGTAGAGAACGATAAGGTAGGTGCGAGTTCTTAAAACTCATACTTATGATAAGTTTGTGACTCATAATAACATGGTATGTTTTCGAACGTTTCAGCGAATGGACGCCTATGGTCTATCTGGATAGTTCTTAAACTCATATTATTATGGAAAGTTCCTGAACTCATAATGTGTGGTAAGTTGATGGACTGTACTAAGATATAAGGATGTTTAGACTGAAAACACGTTGTTTTCAGTAGACTTAGCATTGAAGGTGCTAGAGAAGATTAAGTATTGTCGCAGTAAGACAAAGAAGGAAGATGGAGAATAGGATATTTCAAGTCATCTAGCTGTGCTAGATTTTGAAGTTTATTGAACTCGTGCTGATATATACATTTTGAAAAGGGAAAAAAACTTTTGGAACCAACGGATTTTAAAAGAGCTATTCTTTGTGTGTCTATGTTAATTACGTAGGCTAGACAGAAATTGATTTGAAATATCAAAATAAATTTTATATCATCCATGCATTTGATGCAAGGATGGTAAAAGGATGGAGTTATTAATGCAATTGAACCTGCTGTTGGATGTGATCTTAGGATCAACATCTCGCTATGGTATGATGTATAATGACGAAGTCAAATACTGACGAAGTCCTCAACGTACTGTGAAAAGTACGGTATCATGACGTCATAAAAAGTTTTGATGTATTGCGGAAAGAATTTAAAGAAGTAGTCAATGTCAATTGAGTTGACTAGACGAATGTTTCAAGTTGATGTCAAATTTATTGGTATGGTTTAAGCTAACTGTTCTGGCTAAGACTAATGGTATGTCATGTTTAAAAGAAAATCGAGCTTTCTTCGAAGAAGTTGTGCCAACCCAAATTGTTTTGGTGTGGAATCTAATGATTAAGTCTGAGGAGAACATGAAAGAGGTAGTTTACTTTCTTTGTGATTGTAAACTGGCCGTTAAAGAAGGGTTTATGGTGAAATGTTGTTTAACCTAGTAAGAGTTCATGGTCGATTTGACCCCTCAACAAAAGTATGAAATGTTTTAAAGGAATTTTCATATATTCCTCTTTATTCCTTCTACTCTATATTTATAATAAGTTATGAAGGTGGAGGAGGGGAGATGTTTGAAAGATTAGTACTCCTTTGAAGAGAAGTTGAGAAGTAGAGTAAGCTAAAATTCTGAGGACGAAATTTCTGTGAAGAATGGTTGAATGTGATGACCCGGGCAAGGGTGTGGTTTTAAGAAATTTTGAGGATGGAATTTTTATAAGGGGGAAGAGTGTAACGACCCGAAAATTCAGGTTGTTCAGAATTTAAGTATAAAGAATTAGCTATTAATAAAAGAAATTTTAATTAATAATATTATGTGTTATGTGTTTATTAATCGCTCTATAACCTAGGATGATTATAAGTCGGGAGGATTATTGCTACGAGCTAGACTGAACGAGTAAGAATTTTTAAGACAAAAATAAAATTTTTCCGAGAACAAAAAAATATTTTCGAGAAAAAAGACGAAATAGGCACTATTTACCCGACGAAACCTTAAGGGTTAGGGTTTGAATAACCTAAGCCTTTTTTAGAGTTCGGTATGTCGAAATGACATTCCGTCGAATGATTTGACGATAATATATCATGAAAAGTTAAGTAAGCCGATAAAAGTTTTCTCAAAAAACGTGCAGAAATTAGATAAAATAAAAACGACGAGAAGTATTGCTATGTACTTTTCACTCGTTTAACTACGTTGGGGGGAAACGTGAAGCAAAATGCTTAACATCAAAAAGTGTTATTAAATTTTTCAGAAATCCAAAGAATACCTAAAAGTTAATCAGTAGAGGAAATGCGAAATATCCAAAAATATTTGGTTTCCGAGAATAGCAGTTTTCGAACTGTCGGACGAAACCCGAAAGACGGAACCACGAAACTTCTAAGGGAAGTTACGTGAATAGTAAGGAGGTGTATTAAGGAGGTGGGAATAGTATGAAGGTGTGAATAGTAAGGAGGTTAGGGGGCAAAATGACTAAAATTCCCCTAGCTTTGAAAATCTATAAATAGGAAGCTTAGTTTATTGTTTTGGGATTTTGAAAATCCTATAACACTTGAGAGAGAGATAGTTCGAATGGGAGGAAAGAGGAAGAGGAAAAGCTTTCTCGTGAGCAATCTTTGTCCGACAAAAAGTGATTAAAGGAGGAAGGTAATCAGAAACCGAGTCTCGTATAATTTTTTCTTTAAGTTATATGTTCAAAAGCATAACTTAATGAGAATAAAAAGTAAATAATATTAGGAATGATTTCATATGGTTGAAATCATTCAGAAAAGAAGAAATAAGAATTTGAAATTTAGTTTGTAAATTTCTTAAGGAAGTATAAGATTCGTAATGAATTAAAACGATCCGAGTGGATTATATGATTAAGTAGGTGAAATAAGTAAGGATTGGTGTTCTATAACATCAAATTCCAAGAAAAGTGAAATCGTAATCCAAAATATTGATTAAAAATGAAGAACACACGAAGAACACGAAGAACACGCAAAGAACAAGAAGAACGTTGTTGATGGACAAATTTAAAACTATCGTATGATAATTGTTGTTGATGGACAAATTTAAAATCATCGTGTATAAGTTAGTTACTTATTTCTTGGTTAGGAACGGTAGAAACGTTCATGAAGAACGGATTAAAACTTAGCTATAATAAAGTTATGGCAGAAAATTTCGTAAAAGACGAACAAGAATTAGAAAGTTTGTAAATGAACCCGAACGTGTAGGGTTTAATCAGAAAGTAAGAGAATGTAGAAAACATGAGTCGTGGACTCAAGAATGAACGAGTTCTGAGTTCGGATGATCGAATTACGGACGAACGAACGAAGAACTTTAAAAGCGTAAAATGAATGAAAGGTGAAGATCAAGCTAATCGAATGGCACATTAACGGATTCAGAATGAAGTTTTGTCTGGTGGGTATTGATGAAAGTAAGATAAGGAAGAGAATGGCTTTGGAACGACCTCGTTTTGAGTTATAACGAAGAAGTTAGGAGATCAGGAAGTAAGCATCTCAAATTGGATTTAACACTTAGAGAAATTTTCTAGGGTTATGGCTTGGCACCGCGGAGCCAGCCATGCCTTGTTATGTGGCACTGCAGCGCCAAACCGAGGAGCCAGGTACTACTAACTCGCGCCGCGGTGCGAGAGTTAAAGGAGAGAGTGGCGCCGCAGAGCCAGTGTTGAGAAAAAGCCAAAGATGAGCTTTTAACAGCTCAACTCTTGGGGGAAACGTAAGGGACGACAAAGAACATAATATCTAATTAATGTAACACTTAATCAAGTGAATTAAACCTGTAGTAAAGGTTGAACGGAAAGATTAAACAAGATTAAAAGACAAAGATTTTAGGTATGGGTTACGGAACCGATATCCGGGGACCATAGTCACGATGAACGAACGTGATGGATTGCTATGATTGTGATTCCTTAGACGTTGAGTGACAAAGGTAAGGTATAACATTTTGATGCTATGGTTGTGGTAATGAGGGATAAATGTAAAGCGTATAGACGCTGTGAACGCAACGTTGTTGCGATGAATGACCGGTCTTCGCATACAATGAACTATATGGCTTCGACATTAAGGAAGAATAATGAAAGGTATTAAGAAAGCTGTAGCGAACATTAAGAAGATTAATGGCAGCCGATCGTGATTCAGATGGAGAATGATAAAATAAAATGTAAGCGTTAAACACTTTAACCGGTGTGAAGGTTGAGTGTACGCAAATACTAAACGGATAGAACTTACACCCTGTGTATGGTTTGACCATAAGATAATGAAGATCTATGATTAAACCATGAATGGTAAAGAACGAAATTAAAGACAATGGCGTTAACAAAACGAAGCCGAGTTAATGATTAGCTTAAATGATCGCTCTGAGTATATAAAAGATTGTATGACTTGCACGATAAAGAATGAGTCTTGAGGTATGGCATTTAGTTGCCAGAAAGCCGTAAGGAATAAGAAATTAATTTAATGAACATTAAGTTTAATGGTTTGGATAAGTTAAGATAAGTTTAGGTTGTAGTACAATCGTAATTTTGATGGTTGACATATGGGAGTTGGGCTAAATAATTCCTTCAGAGAGCGAAGGTATATACGAAACTGGCAATTGATCTAACTCACTGTGATAGCATTGTAGATGAGATGGGAACTTATTTGTTGGTTGTTTGTGATAAACCAATCAGAGTACCATATGGACTACTAGCAGAGAAGCGATGTGTGTTGAATCCTATAGAAGTTATAAGAAGAAGATAAGAATGTAAAACATCAAAGATGATGAACGTATTGAGTAAGGCATCTCCGTATGTTATGAAGACGTAAACTGGTAAAGGAAGTTGGTCGCGTAAGCTTAAATTTCAAGAACGCGAACCCTAAGAAATAAAGTTAAGTAAACCAATGTGTAAGTCCAATATATGACTAATTGGTGTTTATATTTTCTCCTTGTGTGTTATATAGGAAGTGGGAATGAGCAGTTCGTCGTAAGTTATAGCTGTGTGTAAGGCAAGTTTCCTAACTTCATTCATATTCTAAATGAATGCTAGTTTCTTAAACTTCTCAGATGTTGAACTTGAGAAGTTATGTCTATGTGCGAATGTACGATATTTGTACAAGGTGGTAGAACGTATGAGGCCTTGAGCCGTAATGTGAACACTTCGGTGTTTCTATGATATAAACTGTTCTGTGTTTGAGCTATTCAATACAAGTATGTTCTGTTTATACATGAATCGTTATTGTTAAGTCTGTGCTAATGATTTTAGACAGAGAGGATGAGTATGAATAAGGTAGAGGAATGAAAGTATTTTAAAGTGAAAGTGGCTGATGTTTTAAGATGATAGGAATCGATACTATTCCTATTATTCAAGCTGCTTCGTAACCTTTATTCGGTTATAGAAGTTCTAAGGGAACGTTTAAACTCTTGAAGTTATGTGTTTAACTGTTATGACTTGCTGGGCAATTGAATGCTCACACTTGCTTTAAATGAAAAATATTTTCAGCGAATGAGGTTAGAAGAACTTAAGGATCCCGTAAAGATCAAGCTGACGGTATCTAGTTGAAGTGTCATTCAGAATGTGACTGAGAGAGAAGATCAAGTTAAGACTTGTAATGTAGAAAGATGAAATCGAATTATAGACAAATTTAATGAACTGTTATGTATCCTTGGTGGCGGATAAAAGTCACTATTGTAAGATAAAATGAATAATGTATTATTATTATTTATAATGAAAGAGTTTATAAGGTTTCCAAAACCTTGGATTTGAGAGTGTATGTCGTTATATTTCAGTATATATAATGATATATGTTTGGTAAGAAGTGAGACCGTGGCGTAAAAAATATGGGTGTGAAGATAGACCGGACTTTGGGGCGTTACAGCTTGCCTCCCATTTCCTTGAGCGTTTGATTTGCAACCCGGCTGAACTGATGACCTAAATGTCACTAACATCCTTGGAGGGTGCAACTCGTTCTTTTGCTGACCAACTTTGAACTTTGGTGTAGAGGCCTCAACTGATGAGGACTTGACGTAGGTTAACATGTTTGATTGTGTAGATTTCCTTCGCTAGGCCTTTCGTCGTTGGCCTTCTACTCCTAAGTTAAGAACTTTTTTGAGAATTTTCCCCTTCTTTTGTAAGGGCACGCTTATGTCACCATGATTTCTTTCAGGAGTTCTCCCCTTTCATTTGATGAGAGGCTTGATCTCGTCTTAAGCTCCTTCCATTTCTTGGAATTGAACAATGCCCCATACTGATGGTGTTGACTGTCGCATTTTTCTCTTTAGGATGGTTTATAAATGCCCCAGTGTTGAGTTGTCGCTACTTTCGAGATTGCCCCAATCTTGTTGTAAGGGACCCAATAATTGGTTGTCGCCAATTTTGAAATTGCCCCAGCCTTGCTTGTTGTCTAAGGTAGTTGCTTTGACAGATGGGCTGATAAGATGCCGAGATCTTTAGAAGCTTTTACCTCTATACCATATGATGAACAGGTAGTGAATGTGGGCTTTGATGTTAACAACTTTTTTGGTAGAGATGTCGCTCTAGTTGAGAGAGATGATGCTCTAACTCATAGGGATATCGCTAATGTTGAATGGGATGAGACTATATCTGCCCGAGATATCGCCTGCAGTTGGCTGTAGATCTGTTGGCTCGTGTAGAAACCCTTGGGCAGGAGATCACAACGTTACCTCCTTCTTCTAAAAGGGAATCCATGTTGGACTTGATAGGCCGTATATACACTGATTTGTAGATGAGCTTGTATTTTCCTGCACAGACTAGCTTAGCCATTTTGTAATGTATAGTACACATTGTTTATATCAAACAACATTATATATGGCAGGGAAATATATGTTGATTCACTTCCCTTTTAGTTGCACTACTAGAAAACAGGAAATAGATAACGCGAAAAAAAACGTTGTGGTTTCAGTCAGGAAAACATCGTGGTTAAGGGTGTCATCTATTTGACACCCTTACACAACGTTTTAAAAATGTTGTAGTTAAGCACAATACACAACGTTTTTTAAGAAAATAACGTTGTAGATTTGTTATCCATAAATTAGCAGATGCTTAAAAACGTTGTAGAATGTATGATTCTACAACGTTTTCTGGATAAAAATGTTGAAGAAGGTATGATTACACAATGTTTTTAAAATGTTGTAGATTAAAAAAAAAGAAAGAAAAGGTTGGTTCACCTACATTACCAATGCACCTGCAATATGCTAATGCCATGATATATAACTAAAAGGTCTAAATTCTCATTTAAATTTAAAGCCAAAATGTATCAATCATTCAAAATACATTCCAATAATACCATTCGTGTAATTCAAATTACTACATCTACAAAATATATACCAAACTATCATATATGCTCTACATGTAGCTGCTCACATACGTTGCTCGCTCATCCCGTACTTCGTCAAAGTATCATATATGCCTTCAATACTATCATCTTTCATGAAAATCAAGAAGCAGCTACTCAACTGCCAAGAATAGCAAGAGAGCTATATCAGCAAGCAGTTAAAAATTATATCATATCAGTCCATGAACCACATAAGACAGTAAAGCAGAAAAACAAGCCAGTATTACTATACTAATAACTAAATCAAGTGTCATTATTAAGCATCAAAAATAAATATCAATGATTGTACCTCTATTACAAGCCAGTATTGGTTTGACAAAATTGATGAGGCATACTTGCAAACTCATGTGAATTACAACTCTATTAACTGAGACATTTCAAATGGCAAGGCATGAAAAGGATGTTGGCTAGAATATTGATTCACATAAAAATATATAATAACAACTTTTGTAAATTGATAATCAACCCTCCAAATTAGGAAGCTGAGCAACGCTCTGGTGTTAAAAAGGTGACTATGTACAGAAGGAAGTGATTACCTAGATGATTTGGTCATAAGTACCTTCGGAGGCAAACCTGATGCTCAGCGAGACCTTATATCCTGAAGATAATAACCCACTTGCTGAGCCCCAATAAACAGTGCATCAGCAATAATGAAGATTCCAACCTGTGACAGGCACAATAAGATGGGAGATTATTCTCAAGGTAAAAAATGGACTTCAAAAATAAACAATTGATCGACACATTTTAATATAGCCATAAAGTGTGCAGAATTATTACCAGACGGGCTGAGAAAACTAAATGGTAACCCCAACCCTCCTTGGCAACTGCAGCTCTTTGTTGTTCATACTTGACCTTGCTGTAGTATGGAAAAATATCATGACAGCCAAGACTGGTATCTGTAGGGTAAGTAAATAAATAAAAATCTTAAGCACAATGGGATATCATCACAAACTGCCAGAGAAGATGAATTCAGCTGAGAGAAGGAAAACATCAATTAGATGGATTCTGTCATTTCATAAAGCCAATAAGAAACACTGTTCATCATTTTATAGTCACATAAATCATAATTTGACATTAAATTATGACAATTTCATATACTGTCCTCGTAATCATTAAAACACACAGTACATTTGTCCTGAAATGAGAGCTCTGTTTAATTTCTCAAGACTTTTGACAAAATTGTAACTTAATTAGAGCGTGAACACCAATTTTTGGACATAGGAGAACAAGGAAAGAGAATGCTTCAATACTGAATTAAATGATCATTAAAGTTCCAATACTCCATAAGTAGCTTAATTAGATGTAAACATACAAAGGATGAATATAGTTGATTACTGAACAATTGGCTTTATTATCAGCTGACAGTGGAGAACAAGAACCGGAGGGGGAAAACTGAAAATGAAATGGGTATGCAGCTTCTGGAGGGGGAAATGGAAATCAACCCATTAAAACCGATTGATCAAAAACTGAAAAAAAAAAAAGAGTAGGAGAAATATGAATTACCAGAAGGAAGTGTAACTATAGAATTCAAAATGTATGCACACGAAGAGGAGATAAGCGAGAGAGAAGAGGACCTGACACAACCTCAAAAAGAACAATCTGAAAGAACATCAAAAAGATACAAAAAAAAATTTACTAGGTAGAAACTATGGTGTTTCATACTTTTGACAAGGTATCACTCAGGTACTTAAATGTATTATACCAATTTAGAGTACAATAAAATAGAAAATCAGGCATTAGTTCAAGATAATTCAATCCAAAACTTCAAATACAAAATCTTTTTCTTTTTCTAAGAATTGGTAGCTTATTTTAAGAATAATTAAAGGAACTAAGAAACTTACTGAAAAATATTTCTCATTTCCATCCCATATGATCATCTTTGGCAGTACAGTTTTCTTGTTCACTTCAAATGATTCAGCAAAATCCTGCTACTGCTTTACGCCAACAAAACCAAATAGGAAATCACGGTTTGCAGATGCAAATATATATGGACAAGTTACCTTTAGGTAAACATGCAATATCTTTTCTAATTTCAAACAGTCTTGGGCCATTATTCTAAGTAAACCTAGCATGCATGTCATTCCGAATTTCATGTGCAGTAGGAATATATACAATACTTGAAACAATTTCTGTAGAGATAGAACATAAAAAGTCAAGAGATTACCATATCATTGCATCTTTGCCACAACAGAGAATGAGGTGAATCTATAGAAGGAGATTTCAGTGTGCATGCCATTTACAATCATGAGTTCCTGCAGCATTTAGTATATTGATACATTCCTAGTTCCATTCCACAAAAGGTATAAAACCAAAGAGCTGATATGGTACAGGTCCAAACTCCAAATCTTAAGAGAATAAACTCATAATTCACAAATTCAAGCAGTGTGCCATATTATCTAATACCAATGGAAAAAGCACATGTGTTGAACCTATCATAGAAGATTACTTAGCCTCAAAATATCATACTACCAATGCCAAAACAATTTTGTAATCCTACTAGAGAATTTAAAGTGACCGAAACACAGTCACAAGTAGCTAATTAACAATAGTACCATCACAAAAAGATACTCTATATAGTAACTTGAAAGTTGTAAATCAAGAGAACGAGATCTACTGTAGAATAAAAAATTACTAAAATACTTTAACTAGCAATCACCTTGAATAGACTGCTGCTGTAAGATAAACAATGGCCCATACATGTCTTATAGAATAGGACACAATAAAGCATGAAAATGTAATCTCCATAATAGAACAAAAGATATTGACACTAATTTTGAGGATACATCAGCAATATTTAGCCGGAAACAAAACATCAGTCTGACGAGATTTCAATAGAAATTATAAACCAAGTAAGAGTGTAGGACTCTTTTTTTCAAGCAAAGGGATAATATATTGGTAATACACCGAGTAAGTTTTTGTGTGCTTTCTTTTTGTAGCAGCCAGAGGGCTAAGTATCACCATGTTTTTGTTTACTGACTTTAGTCTATTCATAAAATCAGTTAAAAAACATGGGTACAGAATTCCTATTACCCAAAGTCGAAGCAATTTTCTTTTGCAGCCAACTGCAGGACCGTATGGAATAAATAATTTAGATTTCTCAAATAATCAAAACATTCATGAAAATTGAGAAACATGGTTAATTTTATAAGATATATCCACAACTAACTTACCATAAACCTAGCAACCTCTGTGGCATTATGTACGGTACCTTTTGGAGTAATCTCAGTGAGAAGCAACACTGCAACCTGATAAAAAAATTGAGAAAAAATATATTTGGTTTTTGAGCAGTTGGAATGAAGCACTGAAAATGGCAAAAAATAACCCAAACTGAGTTGGAATCATGAAGCGAGTTAAGGAAGATTTATATGTATCAATACTGAGTACATAAGGGGAGAAATACCTCATCATGACCTGCCATAGAAATTTTCTCTTTCTTAAACACCGATGTCTCAAAATCGAGAATAGTCCGATGCTTAATCGTCGGTGCAAACACCATGCGAGCCCAAGAGCTGATCCTGAACCACCAAACCCAAAAAAAGTCAATAGATCTAAACTAATTCAATCAAATCTAAAATTAATACCTAGCGAGGAGGAGCAGTAGCAAGGCGAATTCATGGATGTGGTATAATGTGAAGGGAGGATCTGGTATATCCTTTTGAATACGCCGAAACTTCTATTTGGAGTCATGGATCTGGTATTATATCCATTATCAGAACCGTAAAACGAAGTCGGTGTGGAGGAGCAGGCGCCACCAGATAGCTCTTGCTCCGCCTAAACAAACCCAAACTCGGCGACCCGCTCCGGCTCCTCCTCTCCCGAGACCTCGCCTCCCCCTTCCACAAGCATGGACAATAAGAACACAACCAAAGAGCAGATCTGAGAAGGAAACTTGGAGATAGAAAGGGAAAACGGGAGAGAGAAGGAAAAAAGAGTACGTCTTGTAATTTTAAGTTTTAACTTAAGCGTATTTTTGCTCCGTGTTTTTCTTCATACATAACGTTTTTAAAAAAAACCTTATCTAATTAAAGACTAAAAAATGCCTTTTTAAATAGATAACGTTTTTGCATATATATCTACAACGTTTTTTTAAAAAACGTTATGGAAAAAAATACCACAACGTTTTTATAAAAAACATTGTGGTTTAAGCGTTGTCTATTTACTATTTTGTAGTAGTGTTGTGCCTTGTTACTTGCTTGATGTTTGCATGTTTCTGTATGGCTTTGTGATCTGGATGTATTCTGAACTCATCCTTGATGGATGGACAGTGAGATGTCTCAAGATCTTTCATAATGGATCGTTGATCTTTGTATTTCCCTACCTTTTGGTGTCTTGGGACTGGTTTTTGTATGTAGTTTTGGATAGGAATATGTTTGTTTTTGTTTTTTATGTGGTGAGATCGGACCATAAAAATGGCTGCCTACGTACTCCCGTGTATTGTGGAGATCAAGTCGATGTAGTTTGCCCCATATATAGGGCAGATTATAGGTGAAAAGTTTAATCACATGTATAGGATAAACTGCATCACAAGTGGGGTAAAACTGTAGGTGTGAAAGGTTCAATCCCTGGTGAGATAACCGAAGTTGAGTAAGGGTTCAAAACCAAGTTGAGAAACGGATAGAGCGATCCGAAAACCAGGCTGCTAGTTAGAAAAGTGTGTTTGTCCTTGAGGGGGAAGATGAGTGTGAAGAAAAGTTGTACATAGTGAAGGGTTAGAAAACCTGAAATGACTGGGGATCTGGTGATCCAAAACTAGGATGTTTGCTTGATGGTAACTTCAGATATACTACCATTTCACGGTGTCCGAGTTGATCAGCTGTGGAAATTCATCGCCATCCATTTCCTGTAATCTGAAAGCGCCTCCTGTCAATACCTCCTTGACAATAAATGGGTCTTCCTGGTTTGGAGAAAATTTCCCTTTAGACTGAGCTTGGTTGTCAATGATCTTCTTTAAAACCAAGTTGTGTTGTTTGAACTGTCGTAGTCGAACTTTTCTGTTATAGGATCTTCTTTACAAGTAGAGGGCCGCTCATGTGTGGGCCATATACTCCCCCATGAATTTCATCCATGAGCCTCTGAGCTTGGTCCTTGTCCATACATCTGAGGAGACCTAGTCATGCATCTCTTTTGTAGAGTGCATCTCTGCTCAGGTAGAATTTCATAGCAAGACGATGGATCCACCTTCTTTCAGTCGGGCTCGCCTCAGCGGGTGTAGATCTATCTTGTAAGTGCTCCTTGATATGCTAATTTCAGGGGTGCTAGATGGGAGGTAGCTCATCTGATACTTCTCCAATGTAATTCCCATTGGTTGGAGCCTTTTGTTGGGAAAATGTGAGGGTTGGCATGTCTTCCTTGTCATGTATGTTGATCAAGGAGGCCAAGGTTGCTAGCGCATCCGCAAAATCATTCCTATTCCGAGGAATATGAAGGAAGGATTTTTTTTCAAACTCCGAAGCCATTTGTAGATCCTACCGATGGTAAGGCAGCAACTGTTGAACCTGTTGAAGTGCTTTTTTCTTTTTCTTTTTCTTTTTCTTTTTTCTTTTTTTTCTTTTTTTTTCTTTTTTCTTTTTTTTTATTTTTATGCATTAGATCGTGGAAAAGAGCCATATGGCTCACTGATAGGTAGCACCGGCATTGATGAGGCCGAATGACAATCGTCTGTAGCAAAAGGTTCCCCAAGGAGTGATGAATGCAGTTTTTTCACGATCCTTTTTAGCAACCATGATTTGATGGTACCCCGCAAAGCAATCCGCAAGGAATACATGTCGTATTGAGTAGTTTTGTCAATGAGAATGTGGATAAATGGAACGGGAAAGCTATCTTTAAGTCAAGCTTTATTCAGATCCCGATAATCCACGTAAACTCGCACCTTTCCTTCAGGTTTAAGCATGGGAACGATGTTGGATAGCCATTCAGGGTATGTTGACACCATGATGATGTCGGCTTGAAATTGGTTTACAATTTCTTCTTTAACTTTTAACCTCTGTGACAACCCAGAAAATCGGATTGTCAAGAATTTAAGTTAAAGAATTAGTTATTAATAAAATGAATTTTTATTAATATTATTTTGTGCTATGTGTTCATTAATCGTTCTATAACCTATAATGATTATTAATCGGGAGGATTCTGGCTACGAGCTAGATTGAACCAGTAAGAATTTTCAAGACAAAAATGAAATTTTTCCGGGAATAAAATATTTTTCGGGGAAAAAGACGAAATAGGCACTATTCACCTATTTCTGCTCGGAGATTATTTTTGAAATTCTGAGAAGTTCTGGATTACGTTTAATTCTGAGACGTGATGGAATATTCAATAATATTTCAGTTATGGCAAAAACGAAGTTTTCGCTAGCGGACTCAAAACCTAAGGGTTAAGGAAAGTGAGTTCCGAGAATTTTATGATCGCGTATAATAATTAGGGTTATTATGCGTAAGAAATACGAGTATGATACGAGTTATTATACGAGTATATTACGAAGATTAGTACGACATATAATACGAATATCGTACGAACAATATACGAAGAGAATACGAGAATACGAGAAAGGAATGCGTAGAATACGATCGTAGAATACGATTAGTCTTAATGGACTTTGTGTTCATGGACTTTGTAGAATCCAATTGGACTTGGATTATGTCAAGCCCAATGATTTATGAAGTTAAGCACAAGTTAGGCCCAATAAGAATTAGGGTTAAGGCCCAAACCAAGAAAAGAAACCGCGGATCAAACCGATGGGTAAACGAATGGGTAAAAACCATTGGGGCAACCCATGGGCATGTGGGCTGGCCACTTGGCCACCAAGTAAGGGTGGTGACCAAGTTAACTTGGTGGCTAAGTTGTTAAGGAGGTGTGAATAGTAAGGAGGTGGGGGCGAAATGACTATTTTGCCCTTAGCTTTGGTTTTCTATAAATAGAAAGCTTAATTTTATTTTCTAGGATTTTAAAAATCCTAGAACTTGAGAGAGAGAGAGAGAGAGCTCGGTTGGAAGAGGGAGAAGAAGAGTATGAGCATGAAGGCTCGGATCAAAAGTGATCGTGAAATAGAAAAGCTAGCAAATCGCCGGCTTTGTCTAACGGAAGAGAAATAAAGAAGAACGGTAATCCGAACCCTAGTTCTTCTAATATTTTTCTTTAAGTTTTCTATGTTAAAACATAGATTAAGGAGAATAAGAAGTAAATGATGTTAGAAATGATTTCATATGGTTGAAATCATGAGAAAATAAGAAATAAGGAATAAGAAATTTAGTTTATAAATTTCTTAAGCAAGTATAAGATTCGTGAGGATTTTGAGCGATCCGAATGAATATTATGAACGAGTAGGTGAATTAAGTAAGGAATGGTGTTCTATAACATCAAATTCCAAGAAAAAGTGAAATTGTAATCCAAAATATCGATTAAAAACGAAGAACGCGAAGAACACGCGAAGAACACGAAGAACGTTGTTGATGGACAAATTTAAAACCATCATAGTGTAATTGCTATTGATGGACAAGTTTAAAACCATCGCGTATAAGTTAGATGCTTATTGCTTGGTTAGGAACGTTAGAAACGTTCATGAAGAACGGATTTACACGGAGCTATAACGAAGTTATGGGAAAATTTCGTAAAAGACGAACGAGAATTATAAAGTTATTAAATGAACCCGAACGTATAGGGTTTCATAAGAATGTAAGAGAACGTATAAAACATGAGTCGTGGACTCAAGAACGAACGAATTCCGAGTTCGGATGACCGAATTACGGACGAACGAACGAAAAACGTTAAAAGCGTAAAATGAACGAAGGGTTAAGATTAAGCCAACTGAATGGCATGTTAACAGATTCAGAATGAAGTTATGTCTGAAGCATATTAAAGTACGTAAGATAAGGAAGAGAATGGCTTTGGAACGATCTCGTTCCGAGTTATAATGAAGAAGTTATGAGATCGTAAAGTAAGCATCTCAAACTTGACTTAACACTTAGAAAAATTTCCTAGGGTTTTGTCTTGGCGCCGCAGCGCGAGAAGGGGCGCCGCAGCGCGAGAAGGGGCACGGCAGTGCGAGCTCGGCATACACTTTTGGAGAGTGGCGCCGCAGCGCGAGAGGAAAGGCAAGGCACGGCGCCGCAGCGCCAGTGTAGTGCAATACCCAGAAATGAGATTTTAACTGCTCAATTTCTTGGGGGATGTGCAAGAAAGAAGTATGAACATATAGTTCACGTAATGTAACACTTAGTAAAGTGTTTTAAACCTTTAGCAAAGGTTGAACGAAAAGATTAAACGAGAATAAAAGACAAAGAATGTAGATGCGGGTTACGGAACCGATGTCCGGGGACCGTAGTCGCGATAAACGAACGTGGGGGATTGCTATGGTTGTGATTCCTTAGACATTGGTTGACGATGTTAATGTATAACATTTTGATGTTATGACATGGAATTGAGAGATGAATGTAAAGCGTATAGACGCTGTGAACGCAACGTAGTTACGATGAACGATCGGTCTTAGCATACAACAAACGGTATGACTTCGACATTAAGAAAGAATAATGAACATGGCGTTCATGGGATGGATAGCGATGAAAGTAATTGAAACCTTGAGTAAAGGTAGAATGAGAGATTAAAAGACGAACAAGTAAAACGTTGAATACGTAAATGATCCTTGTGAATTGTATTCGCGTTGGACGAACGTGCTAAGTATACCCTAGTTGTATGACTTAGACGTTGACAAAGATAGTAAGTAAGATACGAATGGTATCAAGAGAGCCGTAACGAACGGTAATAAGATTACTGAAAGCCGAATATAAGTCGGGTGAGAATGATAGAATGAAAAGTAAGCGTTGAACACTTTAACCAGCCTAAGGGTTGAGTGTAAGCGAGTGTTAAACGGGCAGAACCTACACCTTGTGTATGGTTTAACCGTAATGTAATGAAGAATGTTGATTAACCGTGAACGGTGAAGAAACTAAATTGAAGATAATAACGTATAACGTTAAGAAACCGAGTTAATAAGTATAACTTGGATAAACGTTCTGAGTTGAAGGAACCGGACGTTGTAAGATATGAATAAGTTCATATGAAATGTTTAACGCTATGACCTCGTAGTATTGACAATGAATGATTGTTCCGTGTATACAAAAGATTGTATGACTTAGACAATAAAGAATGATTCCTGAGGTATGGCATTTAGTTGCCAGAAAGCCATAAGGAATAAGAAGTTGACTTAACGAACATTATAGTTTAATGGTTCGGATAAGTTAAGGTAAGTTAGGTTGTAGTATAATCGTAACCTTTGATGGTTGACATATGGGAGCTGGGCTAAACAATTCCTTCAGAGAGCGAAGGTATATACAAAACTGGCAAATGATCTAACTCACTGTGTGGGCAGTGTAGATGAGATGGGAACTTATTTGTTGGTTGTTTGTGGGAAACCACTTAGAGTACCATATGGACTACTAGCAGAAAAGCGATGTGTGCTGGGTCCTAGAGAAGTATAAGAAGAAGATAAGAATGTGAATCATCAAAGATGATAAACGTGTTGAGTAAGACATCTCCGAATGTCATGAAGCCATAATCTGGTAATGAAAGTTAGTCGCGTAAGCTTAAATTACAAGAACGCGAACCTTAAGAAGTAAAGTTAAGTAAACCAATGCGTAAGTCAAGTATATGACTAATTGGTGTACTTGTTATTTCCTAATTTGTTATATAGGGTTTTGGAATAAGCATTTCAGCGTAAACTGTAAGCTGTAGCTATACGTAAGGCAAGTTTCCTAACTTCATTCATATTTTAAATGAATGCTAGTTTCTAAAACTTCTCAGATGTTGAACTTGAGAGGTTCTGTCTATGTGTGAATGTACGATATTTGTACAAGATGGTAGTATGTATGAGGCCTTGAGCCACAATGTGAGCACTTTGGTGTTTTTATGAGATGAACTGTTTTGTGATCGAACTGTTCAATACAAGTATGTTCGGTATACATGAACCGTTATTGTTAAGTCTGTGCTATTGATTCTACCCAGACCGATTGTGCATGAAAGAAAGTATTTCAAAGTGCATGTGACTAATGTTTTAAAATGATAGGAATCAAGACTATTCCTATTATTCAAGCGGCTTCATAACCTTTGTTCGGTTATTGAAGTTGTGAAGAATGTTTACACTCTAGAAGTTGTTTGTTCAACTGTTATGACTTGCTGGGCAATTGAATGCTCACACTTGCTTTAAATAAAAACATTTTCAGCGAACGATGTTAGAAAGAACTTAAGGATCCCGTAAAGATCAAGCTGAGCGGTATTCAGACGAAGTGCAATTCATTATATGTATGTGCGTGAAGAGCAAGTGAAGACTTGTAATATAGAATGACAGAATTAAACTATAGACTAGTTTAATGAACAGTTATGAATCCTTTGTGGCGGATGAAAGTCACTCGTGTAAGATGTAAAGAATAATGTAATTATCATTATTTGTAATGAAAGAGGTTTTGTGGTTATAGAACCTGAGATTTTAGAATATATGTTATTATATTTTAGTATATAATGATATATGATTGGTAAGAAGTATGACAGTGACGCACGGAGTCCGGGTCTAAAGGTAGACCAGATTTCGGGGCGTTACAAGTTGGTATCAGAGCTGATAGGTTATAAATCTTAGGTAAGAGTACCTAAGACTATAATCGTAGAGAGAATGATAAGAAGATCACCACGTGATCATAGTAAATCGTAGTAACAGATGAGCTGTTAAACAATGAATGATTTATAGCTAATGCTATGAATGAATGGTACTACGAAGTAGTACGGGAAGAAGAACTCAGATTGAGTTGTAAAGGTTACTATACGAATTAAAGAAAATTTGTATTAAGTAGAGAGGAAGTTAGAAGCTGTAAAATTTCAATTGAGGACTCATGTGATGGCTGAGTTGTATGAACCTTTGTATGGGCAGAGGTTTGTGCTTGGTGTAACAACTACTCAGTTTATTACAGTGATAATCATTGGAATTGGTCGCGCTATTAAGATGTATATGACGAGAAGGTGAATCTTTTCTCATGTATATACTTGATAGATAGATAAGGTTAAGGTAGGTGCGAGTCTTGAAACTCATACTTATGGTAAGTTTATGACTCATAATAGTATGGTATGTTTTCGAATGTTTTAGCGAATGGACGCCAAAGGTCTGTCTGGATGTTCTTAAACTCATATTATTGTGGAAAGTTCCTGAACCCATAATGTGTGGTAAGTTGATGGACTGTACTAAGAAATAGGAATGTTTAGACTGAAAACGAAGTATTTTCAGTAGACTTAGCATTGAAGGTGCTAGAGAAGTTTAAGTATTGTCGCAGAAAGACAATGAAGGAAGATGGAGAATAGGATATTCCAAATCCTCTAGCTATGCTAGATTTCGAAGTTTATTCAAATCGTGCTGAATTGTACATTTTGAAAAAGAAAAGAATTGGTTCAACTTTTTGGAACCAATGGATTTTAAAAGAGCTATGCTTTTTATGTCTATGCCAATTGTTTCGGCTAGACAGAAATTGATTTAAAATATCAAAATGAATTTTATATCATCAGTGCATTTGATGCAAGGATGGTAAAAAGATGGAGTTTTTAATGCAATTAAACGTGGTATGGAATTTGATCAGAGGATCAATAACCTGCTATGGTATGATGTATAATGATGAAGTCATAAACTGATGAAGTCCTCAATGTACTGTGAAGAGTACGGTATCACGACGTCATGAAATGTTTTTAAAAGAATTTAAAGAAATATTCGAGGTCAAGCGAGTTGACTAGACGAATGTTTTAAGAAATATCCAAATTTTTGGTACTAGGTCTGAGGTGAACATACCCTGAAATGGGGTTATACGTTAGGCTGATCACCTACGTATGGAAGAGGTAGTTTACCTTCTTTGTGATTGTAAACTTACCGTGTAAGAAAGGTTTACGGCGAGAGGCTGTTTAACCTTGTAAGAGTTCATGGTCAATTTGACCCCTCAGCAAAAGAATGAAATGTTTTAAAGGAATCTTTATATTCCTAGTTATTCCTTTCGCTTCATGATTCTTGATAGGTTATGGAGGTTAGGAATGATGGAAAGATAAGAACTTCTTTGAAGAGAAGTTGAGGAGAAGGGTAAGCTAAAATTTCGAGGACGAAATTCTTTGAAGGAGGGAAGAATGTGACAACCCGAAAAATCGGATTGTCAAGAATTTAAGTTAAAGAATTAGTTATTAATAAAATAAATTTTTATAAATACTATTCTGTGCTATGTGTTCATTAATCGTTCTATAACCTAGAATGATTATTATTCGGGAGGATTCTGGCTACGAGCTAGATTGAACGAGTAAGAATTTTCAAGACGAAAATGAAATTTTTTCGGGAATAAAATATTTTTCGGGGAAAAAGACGAAATAGGCACTATTCACCTATTTCTACTCGGAGATTATTTTTGAAATTATGAGAAGTTCTGGATTACGTTTAATTCTGAGACGTGATGGAATATTCAATAATATTTCAGTTATGGCAAAAACGAAGTTTTTGCCAGCGGACTCAAAACCTAAGGATTGGGAAAAATGAGTTCCGAGAATTATATGATCGCGTATAATAATTAGGGTTATTATGCGTAAGAAATACGAGTATGATACGAATTATTATACGAGTATATTACGAAGATTAGTACGACGTATAATACGAATATCGTACGAACAATATACGAAGAGAATACGAGAATACGAGAAAGGAATGCGTAGAATACGATCGTAGAATACGATTAGTCTTAATGGACTTTGTGTTCATGGACTTTGTAGAATCCAATTGGACTTGGATTATGTCAAGCCCAATGATTTATGAAGTTAAGCACAAGTTAGGCCCAATAAGAATTAGGGTTAAGGCCCAAACCAAGAAAAGAAACCGCGGATCGAATCGATGGGTAAACGAATGGGTAAAAACCATTGGGGCAACCCATGGGCATGTGGGCTGGCCACTTGGCCACGAAGTAAGGGTGGTGACCAAGTTAACTTGGTGGCTAAGTTGTTAAGGAGGTGTGAATAGTAAGGAGGTGGGGGCGAAATGACTATTTTGCCCTTAGCTTTGGTTTTCTATAAATAGAAAGCTTAATTTTATTTTCTAGGATTTTGAAAATCCTAGAACTTGAGAGAGAGAGAGAGAGAGAGAGAGAGAGAGCTCGATTGGAAGAGGGAGAAGAAGAGTATGAGCATGAAGGATCGGATCAAAAGTGATCGTGAAATAGAAAAGCTAGCAAATCGCCGGCTTTGTCTAACGGAAGAGAAATAAAGAAGAACGGTAATCCGAACCCTAGTTCTTCTAATATTTTTCTTTAAGTTTTCTATGTTAAAACATAGATTAAGGAGAATAAGAAGTAGATGATGTTAGAAATGATTTCATATGGTTGAAATCATGAGAAAATAAGAAATAAGGAATAAGAAATTTAGTTTATAAATTTCTTAAGCAAGTATAAGATTCGTGAGGATTTTGAGCGATCCGAATGAATATTATGAACGAGTAGGTGAATTAAGTAAGGAATGGTGTTCTATAACATCAAATTCCAAGAAAAAGTGAAATCGTAATCCAAAATATCGATTAAAAATGAAGAACGCGAAGAACACGCGAAGAACACGAAGAACGTTGTTGATGGAAAACTTTAAAACCATCGTAGTGTAATTGTTGTTGATGGACAAGTTTAAAACCATCGCGTATAAGTTAGATGCTTATTGCTTGGTTAGGAACGTTAGAAACGTTCATGAAGAACGGATTTAAACGGAGCTATAATGAAGTTATGGCAAAATTTCGTAAAAGACGAACGAGAATTAAAAAGTTAGTAAATGAACTCGAACGTGTAGGGTTTCATAAGAATGTAAGACAACGTATAAAACGTGAGTCGTGGACTCAAGAACAAACGAATTTCGAGTTCGGATAACCAAATTACGGACGAACGAACGAAGAACGTTAAAAGCGTAAAATGAACGAAGGGTTAAGATTAAGCCAAGTGAATGGCATGTTAACGGATTCAGAATGAAGTTATGTCCATGGCATATTAAAGTACGTAAGATAAGGAAGAGAATGGCTTTGGAACGATCTCGTTCCGAGTTTATAACGAAGAAGTTATGAGATCGTAAAGTAAGCATCTCAAACTTGACTTAACACTTAGAAAAATTTCCTAGGGTTTTATCTTGGCGCCGCAGCGCGAGAAGCGGCACCGCAGCGCGAGAAGGGGCGCCGCAGCGCGAGCTCGGCATACACTTCTGGAGAGTGGCGCCACAGCACGAGAGGAAAGGCAAGGCACGGCGCCGCAGCGCCAGTGCAGTGCAATACCCAGAAATGAGATTTTAACTGCTCAATTTCTCGGGGGATGTGCATGAAAGAAGTATGAACATATAGTTCACGTAATGTAACACTTAGTCAAGTGTTTTAAACCTTTAGCAAAGGTTGAACGAAAAGATTAAACGAGAATAAAAGACAAAGAATGTAGATGCGGGTTACGGAACCGATGGCCGGGGACCGTAGTCGCGATAAACGAACGTGAGGGATTGCTATAGTTGTGATTCCTTAGACGTTGGTTGACGATGTTAATGTATAACATTTTGATGTTATGACATGGCATTGAGAGATGAATGTAAAGTGTATAGACGCTGTGAACGCAACGTAGGTACGATGAATGATCGGTCTTAGCATACAACAAATGGTATGGCTTCGACATTAAGAAAGAATAATGAACATGGGGTTCATGGGATGGATAGCTATGAAAGTAATTGAAACCTTGAGTAAAGGTTGAATGAGAGATTAAAAGACGAACAAGTAAAACGTTGAATACGTAAACGATCCTTGGGAATTGTATTCGCGTTGGACGAACGTGCTAAGTATACCCTAGTTGTATGACTTAGACGTTGACGAAGATAGTAAGTAAGATACGAATGGTATCAAGAGAGCCGTAACGAACGGTAATAAGATTATTGAAAGCCGAATATAAGTCGGGTGAGAATGATAGAATGAAAAGTAAGCGTTGAACACTTTAACCAGCGTAAGGGTTGAGTGTAAGCGAGTGTTAAACGGGCAGAACCTACACCTTGTGTATGATTTAACCGTAATGTAATGAAGAATGTTGATTAACCGTGGACGGTGAAGAATCTAAATTGAAGATAATAACGTATAACGTTAAGAAACCGAGTTAATAAGTATAACTTGGATAAACGTTCTGAGTTGAGGGAACCAGACGTTGTATTATATGAATAAGTTCATATGAATTGTTTAACGCTATGACCTCGTAGTATTGACATTGAATGATTGTTCCGAGTATACAAAAGATTGTATGACTTAGATAATAAAGAATGATTCCTGAGGTATGACATTTAGTTGCCAGAAAGCCATAAGGAATAAGAAGTTCAATTAACGAACATTATAGTTTAATGGTTCGGATAAATTAAGGTAAGTTAGGTTGTAGTACAATCGTAACCTTTGATGGTTGACATATGGGAGCTGGGCTAAACAATTCCTTCAGAGAGCGAAGGTATTTACAAAACTGGCAACCGATCTAACTCACTGTGTGGGCAGTGTAGATGAGACGGGAACTTGTTTGTTGGTTGTTTGTGGGAAACCACTCAGAGTACCATATGGACTACTAGCAGAAAAGCGATGTGTGCTGAGTCCTAGAGAAGTATAAGAAGAAGATAAGAATGTGAATCATCAAAGATGATGAACGTGTTGAGTAAGACATCTCCGAATGTCATGAAGCCATAATCTGGTAATGAAAGTTAGTCGCGTAAGCTTAAATTACAAGAACACGAACCTTAAGAAGTAAAGTTAAGTAAACCAATGCGTAAGTCAAGTATATGACTAATTGGTGTACTTGTTATTTCTTTATTTGTTATATAGGGTTTTGGAATAAGCATTTCAACGTAAAGTGTAAGCTGTAGCTATGCGTAAGGCAAGTTTTCTAACTTCATTCATATTTTAAATGAATGCTAGTTTCTAAAACTTCTCAGATGTTGAACTTGAGAGGTTCTGTCTATGTGTGAATGTGCGATATTTGTACAAGATGGTAGTATGTATGAGGCCTTGAGCCACAATGTGAGCACTTCGGTGTTTTTATGAGATGAACTATTTTGTGATCGAACTGTTCAATATAAGTATGTTCGGTATACATGAACCGTTATTGTTAAGTCTGTGCTATTGATTCTAGCCAGACCGATTGTGCATGAAAGAAAGTAGAGAATGAAAGTATTTCAAAGTGCATGTGACTAATGTTTTAAAATGATAGGAATCAAGACTATTCCTATTATTGAAGCGGCTTCATAACCTTTGTTCGGTTATTGAAGTTGTGAAGAATGTTTACACTCTTGAAGTTGTTTGTTCAACTGTTATGACTTGCTGGGCAATTGAATGCTCATACTTGCTTTAAATAAAAACATTTTCAGCGAACGATGTTAGAAAGAACTTAAGGATCCCGTAAAGATCAAGCTGAGCGGTATTCAGACGAAGTGCCATTCATTATATGAATGTGCGTGAAGAGCAAGTGAAGACTTGTAATACAGAATGATAGAATTAAACTATAGACTAGTTTAATGAACAGTTATGAATCCTTTGTGGCGGATAAAAGTCACTCGTGTAAGATGTAAAGAATAATGTAATTATCATTATTTGTAATGAAAGAGGTTTTGTGGTTATAGAACCTGGGATTTTAGAATATATGTTATTATATTTTAGTATATAATGATGTATGATTGGTAAGAAGTATGACAGTGACGCACGGAGTCCGAGTCTGAAGGTAGACCATATTTCGGGGCGTTACAACCTCCACTCAGGTTTTAATTGCCTGAGCTTCTGCTTGACTGGCATGAATCCCTCTTTAATGGGAAGGCGATGAAGGCCAATATCAGTGGATAAACCGACCATGTCTTCGTGAGACCATGCAAACACATCTTGGAATAGGGTCAATAGAGTAACCATGTCATTCCTTTGGTTAAAGGAGTGAGGTCTGTACTAATCTGGATTTGTTTGGGGTTTTCTAAGGTTCCGAGGTTTAAAAGAGGTGGTTTGATTAAGATTTTTCTTGGGTTTGTCTTCGACCCATTCTTTGATCTCCTAAGGTATCTCATAGACCTCTTGTATTTCCATCAAGTCTGAGTCCAACTTTACATCAAAGTAACAGTCCTTGTAGAGAATAGGCACCTCATCAGCAAGTCAAGGCACATCTAACTTTAGAGTCCTGAAACAAAATGCGTTAACTTAATATACGAAATTGTTTAATCGCACAAAGTGTTAGCATGTAATGACAAAAGTAACTGCTAATATTGTACAGAAAAAGTAAGCAGTTATTGATAAGTGTATTTTATATCCACGAATCGGTTCCTAATCCAAGCTTAATCGGTGTTAATTTCTAGTGTTTATGTTCTATTTCACTTATTTATTGTTATTTAATGTGTAGGTGTGGTGGTGTGGCGTTTGAGTATAAAAGGATTGCATTTGTGGCAACAATGTGGCAAGCAAAGAAGAAAACCAAAGTCAGTTTGCAGAAGTATAGCCCGCCGGGGCGGGCCTATTTAATCCTTACACCCCCGCCGGGGCGAGGGGTCTTCTAGCTGCTAGACAGGAGCCTAGCCAGCCGGGGCGGGCGTGTCCTATGCATATACCCCCGTCGGGGGGGGGTCCCAAATTCTAGCAGTCCTAATTCAATTTCAACACTGCTGGGATGTGCGGTTGAGCACTTGGATAGCGTATGGACTCTAAATGACATGGGACTTTGACCAAAACTCGGTTGTTGGATAAATATTGAGCAATAAACAACAAAATGATGAGGATGCAAAGCAATTAACAGAGATTAAGGACATAATTGGATAGCGAGCTTTAGAGTGAAGATTTTGAAGAACGATCATATCGATTGTGGATTAAGGCTAAAGTGAATGGTGTTCTACGTTATTCTTCTTCTTTAGTTTATATTTGTAATTGAGAAGATGTTATCTTTGATTTATTTAGTGATTATTTTATTAATGATGAACTAATTTCTTTTTAGGCTTGAGATGGATCTTTAAGTGGAACGATGGTTATGTAATCTTTGATTTCAGTTTAATACGCTATTATCTGGTTTATCTATATTAATTTTAGCTTGAATTTATGAATTGCTTGATCAATGATTCTTTGTGGACTTGTATGAACTCGAGAGATGAAATACGAGCCTAGACATAGTTAATATAGCATGTGTTCTTGAATTTTGTGAATGAACAGAGTCTTGATGAATGTTAAGGTAGAGATATGCTTGACATCGCATGTAATCGGATAAAGAACTTGAGCTTAAACCTTCTTTGATTGTAATTCACATAGAGATATAGTGAGTTAGTTGGTTAAGATGTTTAACTTGATTCTATCTTAATTGTGGATTGAAGTTAACACAGTATTAGTACATCAAGAAGTGGCTAGTTCTACATATGTGTTCTTGATTAATAAACTGAAATAGTGAGTTAAATTAGAATTAAGGTGTAATAATCAGAGTGATGCTTAGGGTGAAGTAAAAAGCCTAATTCTCCATCATTTGCTTGAAAATTTAGTTTTTTAAGGGTTTGTTGATTGTTTTGTGATTTTGATATTTTTAATATTTTTAGTTATAAACTGGAAATTGATTAGTTTAATAAAATTAGTATTAATAGGAAATTGGTAATTGTGAGAGTTAATTTCTTACCAAGTCTCTGTGGGAACGATACTCTACTTACTATTATATTACTTGTTTACCACGTATACTTGCGTGTTGTGCGTAACTAGATTTTACCCAACAAGTTTTTGGCGCCGTTGCCGGGGACATTAGTATAGATTTTAATATTTTGTAATATCAGTTTAATTAGTCCAGTTTTACTTAAACATTTTTGTTTTGTTTTGTTCGTCTTATTTCAGGTTTTTGAAGTTGGTTTATGCAAACTCGATCCAAAAATCCAGAATTACTTCCTTTTGAGGACGACATTGAAAGACTCTTTCTGTAAGGCCCCCAAATTCGGGTACTTGAAACCCGAACTCGGTGCTTTACGATACCATTTCTATGAGCAGAATAATACTAATAATAATAACAATAATATAAAAGTCAAACTTAATTTACATAATTATCAGAGTCTGAATCCCAAGTACATAACCTTTAAACATTCATTACAACCCATGATAGATAATTAATATCATTGTCTTACTAATAGTTAACTATTACATACATAACACCAACTTATTCTGTAACATTCCCTTTCCCTTTGTTCTTAGCAGAGCTTTCTGGTCGTTCACACTTAACTGAAAACATTTAAATTAAGCAAGGATGAGCATTTGAGTGCCTAGTAAGTAATAACAATTATATATATAAGCTGAAAGAATTTAAATATTTTCTTTATACTACCCTTCTACAACGATTTCAATAGTTGTGAAGTAATCTGTACCAATAATAATAATATAACAACCCTCTTTCAAATTTTTGAAACTACGTAATGACTATATATAGGGTTAATGTGACATACTATGAACATTGTTTTCAATTTTCGAATAGGTTAAACAGAACTTCATCTGTAAACCGTCATAACTTACGGGCACGGGGGTGATCCGCCCGTTGTACCCTGCATTGATCAATACTACATGCAAGAACGAGGGTATCGTTTACTCTGTCTGCCTTGGGCGCATAATAGTTTTCCCATGTAGGGATGTTCATACTTGTCTGGGTTTCAAATCAGAGGTTTTATCTTGTTCAACAATAATCTATAATTCAACATATACATATACGGATAATTGACAAAGGTATATCAACATGTGATTAAATACAATGATTATCCAAGTGGGGACACTTGTATAACCATTTATAAAAATTAACGAACAGAATATAAATTTGAATTATCATATACTAACATGTTGATAATCAATGAGCGTATATAATATAAAGTTAATAATCTGTACCGTAATAATATAATTCATAAATATTCTTACTCATGTCCATTGCATAAAGAAAATGCAAAGGTAAGATACTTGCCTAATGCGCTGCTTACAGTTCACAATGTAGTTTTATCGCTTATCTCACGACCTATCATTAATAAGATCGTTTGTTCGATTAGAACAATATACTATAACACATAACACTGCTTATTGTAGTCAGCACCTACCCTAATCACATTGGCACATTTGTTTAATAACCATTGAATCACAAATAATCACATATCTAATCAAATTATCTAAGTCTAAGACTTTGTACTGTAACTTAGTATCAGTCATATTATTTTTAAATGACTTATAATAATTTTAAAACATTTATTATAATTTATCATAAATTTTCAAACCTCGGAATCATTATTAAATGATTTAAATACTAGACAATTCTATTATCATTAATATTTAATTAATATTAAACTATTAATGAAACCATTGCCAAAATATTAAAGTTATTTATAATAACTTAGAATATTTTTAAAGTATTTATATTACTCATAAATAATTTTTAAAACATTTAAAATTATTTTTAAATAATTATCATTAATATTAAAGTATTAATGTTTCAGTTATCAAAATATTAAAAGTCATTAAGTATAACCTAAAATATTTTTAATTCATTTATATCCCTTTTTCATGATTTTTAAATTAATAAAACCATTTATAAACTATTTATTTAATATAATTATTTAATAAATTTAATATCATTAATAACAACTTAATAATCATTAATATTTAATTATTAATAAAATTATTCTTTAAATATTAAAAGTTATGTTTTATAACTTAAAATATCTTTAAACACTTTATTTTTATTTAAAATGATTATAAAAATCATTTTTAAACTAAATTATTTAATATAATTATTAAATAACTTTAATATCATTAATAATAATTAATTAATGAAATTTATCTTTAAATATTAAAAGTTATATTTTATAACTTAAAATATTTTTAAATACCTTATTATTATTTAAAATGATTTTTAATATAATAAAAACATTTTTAATTAATTTATTTAATTCATTTAGTAAATAACTTAATTATCATTAATATTAATTTATTAATGAAATTTATCACAAAATATTAAAAGACATTAAAAATAACTTAAAATATTTTCTTATATCATAATATAAGTTTAAATGATTTTTCAAATATTAAAATCATTTTTAAATAATTTATTTAATATTATAATTAAATAAATTAAATACTTTTAATATTCCAAAAATATTAAATATTTATGAAATATATAAAAAATAATTAAAAACTAATTTTCAAAATTTAAAATAATTTTTAATAATTTATTTGGTATTTTTAATAATTAAAAAAAAAATTTCTATTTATTTATTAATTTCCGGAAAATAATATATTATCTGTAGCTAAAGACCACCTATAGCGACAGAACCGTCGCTATAGGTGTTCTTCATGCTCTTGGCCAAACCCAGAACTTCATAGCCGGCTTGCCAGGTACCACGTTTGACCACCAATGATTCATTGGTGTTGTGATTCTAGGAATGCTATTGAGCAGATCATGTAGAACTAATGCAAGACTACAAGATCAAATGACAAACATGTTCATACATCACATAACCAAAGAGATCTAGACCCATGAACAAGCTGTCAGAGCTGTTCTTCATTTTCTAGGTTACCCAAAAATGAAGAACAGTTCGACTGCTCATATTTGGGCTTCCATAACTTGTGATCTATGTGATGTTTTAGTGATTTAAAAGTTGCAGTGTGTAGCCAACATGTAATAGAGTAGATCTATCACATTATATCACAATAATAACAACAGATCAATCAGATACAATCCGGTCAAACCTCGTCAGAACTCACACTCATAAGCTTTCTGGGTTACCCAGAACGCGTATGCTGTGATCCTCCTGCCTGGTTTGACCGGCTACTGTAATAATCCGGTTTGATGTTTAGGTGTTCTAATAGCAGTGTTCTGTAGTTAAACTAACACATTACAACATGGTTGCAAGAAAAGAATCAAAACAAGAAACAACTGACAGATCATGGCTTGACAAAATCTTGTCAGGCACTGATCACTACTAGAAAATCAGCCTATAGCGACGGTCGCCGACCGTCGCTATAGGCCAAAAGACCGTCGCTAAAAGTTTTAGCGACGGTCGCCGACTGTCGCCATAGAACCCGTCGGTAAAGCCTATAGCGACGGTCTTTTGGCCTATAGCGACGGTCACCAACCCTAGCTATAGGTCTTGGCAAAATCGTGTATTTGCTCTTTACTAACGGTTCCTGATAGTTCAAGCGACGGTCGATGACCGTCGCTATAGCCTTTTTATATTTAAAAAAAAATTAATAAAGCACATTTATTCAACAAACACAAATACAATATAAAATAAATATAAAAAATATTATATACATCATTTAAAGTCATTCACACTACAACAATACAATATAAGAAGATATTTTACAACATTACAATCATTCACAATACAATCTTTCACAATACAATCATTACAACATTACAATCATATTCTGCACATCTTCAGATTGCTTCAGAATCTTCACAGCAAGTTCCTTGCCATCAGGAAGTCAGCCTCTGTAATACACTTGGTTATATTTTTTTATCAAGAACAACTTGGTACCAGCCACCACTGAACCCTAGACGCCAAAAAATTTAATTCAATATGATCAGGACTATAAGGTAGGGCCGGTATAAAAAGTTACATATGTAAGACCCCAACTTTTATAAATAAAGACGAATTTTCTATAAATATCATTTTTGAATATTATGGAGTTAATTTGATATAATGTTATTGTTGTGGGTAATATTTATAAATTTTGCAAAGTACGCAAGTTGTTATATAATATTCGATTGGTCGGAAAATATTCGTTTTAACAGGGAATATTCGTACAACGAGACAATCATTAGTGGACCCCACAACGGAATTATTGTCGGATTGAAAAAACGACAAAAATATTTTATTAAAAATAACGGCGGAAGTTTTACCATTGATACTGTTGAACTACTCGGTAGTAAAAGTATAGTAATACGTGTGGTTGCATAGTAGCACACGGTATTGATTATTAATGCTTATGTGAGAAGTCACTCAGTTTGATTCAATTATTGTCAGTTAATAATATGAATTATTTAGCGATAATGACGTTTTGTTTTATTCGTATTATTAACGTAATAAAACAGAAACATCTTTTTATATAAAACAGAATACTTTATTAAAGTTATTCTATAAATAGAATATATTATATTGTATTTAAAAAAATTTCTTTAAATATGGACCGTCAGATTAAAGTAATCAATCTGGACCGTTCATGGATTAGTTACTATGCATTCTATTTTTCTATAAATAGCAGCTCATTCCTTCATTATTTCTTACGAATTCACTGAACTCTAGAGAGAGAAACTATAGAGAGAAACTATAGAGAGAGAGAGAAGAAGAGTATTCTGCTACTTAACTACTTCTTTATTTCAGCTCTTCTTTAAAACGGTAAGGGGTGTTATTCTTTCTTACTCATGAAGAGAACTGTTGTTATTTCATTATTTATTATTCTGTTGGAATAACCTGTATACGCGGTCTACCCTATACTTGGTGACATTCTTCTGTTATTCTGTTGGAATATCCTGTCTGTGTGTTTTACACCGGACCTGGCACCGTTTTTATTATTATTATGTTGGAACATCCTGTCTGTGTGTTTTACACCGGACCAAGTTCCGTTTTAATTATTATTTTGTTGGAACATCTATCTGTGTGTTTTACACCGGACCTGGTTCCGTCTTATTTTTATTCTGTTAGAACATCCTGTCTGTGTGTTTTACACCGGACCTGGTTCCATTATTTATTATTCTGTCGGAATATCCTGTCTGTGCGTTTACGCCGAACCTAGTTCCATTATTTATTATTCTGTTGGAATAACCTGTCTGTGCGGTCTATCGCATGCCGGGTGATTTCTTTTGTTATTCCATTCTTTACTATACTCAGTTGGTTATGTTTTAACTTCTATACTCCATGAAATTAGTGGAATATCCTTAATAATTACGGTTCATCCAGTATCTTTTCATGAAAATATTCTTCTAAGCCTTCTTAAATTTTACTCCACAAAGCAGTATCATGTTGACAATTTGGACGTTGTTAATTCTTGAGTAAATTAATTCTTGAACTTGTTTTATTGAATTCTTATATCATTGTCATCATCCTCATGTTTATAAAATGTTAAAAGTCATCTGTGGCCTGTAGTACATAGATGGACTTGGTATGATTATGACCAGGGATTATTCGGTATAATCATGACCGTAATGTTACAAATGATGTGGTAAAAGTCCTCATTGGCCCGTAGTGGGTTGATGGACAGTTGTTGGCATGATCATGACCAATAATGAATACACGAATATCCTTGGCCGTAGTGCAGGGGTGATTTGATGATGTGGGTTATTTTATTAAGCTGAGTCCCAGCGATAACAGTGTTGAAAAACCTTTTAAATCATAGAAGATAGTAGATTTTATTTTCTACTTGACTCTTTTAATGGATTGCTTGTTCCGCTGCAGTTAAACTTGATGTTCGTTATATTTTATCAGTTTGACACTGTTGAAGGCTAATGATAATTTATTCTGCATTATCTTAGTCATAATATTTCTTACTGGGCTAGTTGAGCTCACCCTTTCTTTCACGGTTCCCTTCAGGACATGAGAATATAGCTGGGATGAGTCGGGGAACGAAGTAATGAACCAGATGATAGTATTAGTAGTCCTTACTATTCTATGTAATAGTGTGATAATAATTGTAATGGGGACTCCTTTTGAGTATGGATACTCTCTAGAAGATAATATTTGTATTCAAACTCACAGTTTATATTTTGTTGTATTGTGCACGACAGTTGTATTAGTAAGTTGTATTTGAATTCTGTACCATGTATCTGGCGACCCAAGATGGGTGATGTATACCTATTTTTGGGGGCGTCATAGTTGGTATCAGAGCTTAGGGATATGATCCCTGGCTAAGATGTGAGAAAAGAACTAGGAGGGGAGAGACGGGTAATTCCTTCGCTAGTATGACCTACCTAATTTTATTTGTATGATATTTAATTGGTCGGTCATCATGTAAGGATAATATATGACATATCAATTAACTTTTATTTTGTGGTAGTATCTAAAAATGGCATCTGAGAATGTTGAGAATAATAATGGAGCACAGGCGACTGTTGATTCACCGCATTTCAATAATCAGGATAATGTGCATCAGGAAGGTGACAATCCTCATGCAAACAACAACACTGACCAGATGATGAATGATGGAATGTTCAGAAACTTTATACAGTTCATGCAACAGCAAGCGAGAGCGGCTCCTGTCCAAAATATAGGTGGAAACACTGAAAACTCTCGGACGGTCACCGCTAAACAGTTCAAGGAGCTGAGACCGCCAGAGTTTAAGGGAGAGCCAAAACCACTTATAGCGGAAACATGGATAAAGCAGATTACCAAGATATTTGATGTCTTGGGATGCTCCGAGGAGTAAAAGGTTCCCTTTGCCGCTTTTATGTTGCGAGGAGAGGCAGATTACTGGTGGGAATCGATTAAGCGTACGCAACCTGCCGCACTGAAGATGTCTTGGGAGAAATTCCAAGAGCTATTCAATGCCAAATACTTTCCCGAAAGTGTTCGTTACATGAAGGAGGTGGAGTTCATCAAATTGGAGCACAATAATATGATCGTGTCGTAGTATGAGGCTAAATTTGCTGAGTTGTCCCGGTTTGCGTCTCACTTGGTGGATAATGAAGAGCGAATGACGCGAATGTTTTTGCGAGGTTTGAAACCTGAGATACGTCAACATCTTATTTCTCATAAACTGTGTTTGTATTCAGATGTTGTGAATAGGGCTCAGTTAGTGGAGCGCGATAACGAGTCAACGCAACCAAAAGAGAGCAGTCGGCAAAATAATAATACCAGTGAGAGCAGTCATCGAAGCGGTGACAACAAGTGTGAAGGGAATTAATAGGCCAGAAATGGTAACCACTTCGGTGGTAATCAGGGCCAAAATAATAAGAATGGTCATTTCAAGAAGAGGAGATTCAACAATGATGGAAAGATGTCAGCACCAGCACCCATTGTTAAGGAAGGAGAACGACCACCTATCATATGTTTCAAATGCGGAGGGGAGGGACACATCAGTCCAAACTGCGCGATGCCGTATAAAGCATGTTATAATTGTGGAAGAGAAGGTCATTAAGCTCGATTTTGTCGTTTACCAAAAACAAGTTCAGCCAAGATGGAGACACCAAAGGCCGTCCCAGAAAAGTCAAAACTGGTAGTGCAAGAGAGAGCGTTTGTTGTGACCTCCCAAAAAGTAAGGAACCCGAATGAGGTCATCACGGGTAAGCTTATCATAAACTCTAACGAAGTCTATACTTTATTTGATACTGGTTCTACCCATTCTTTTATTTCTCCTACTTGCGCTCATCGATTAAATTTGACTCCGGAGAAATTAGACTTTGATTTATCTGTTGAAACTCCATTGGGAGAAACCTTCATTACATCCACGGTTTATAAGTCTTGTTTGGTTCAAGTTGGTACCCACACATTACCTGTCGATCTTATTTCATTAAAAATACTTGCATTTGACGTGATTCTAGGGATTGATTGGTTAACTACTCATCATGCAAAAATTGATTATTTTCGTAAGGTTGTTAGCTTTCATATTCCTAATCGACCTATTATGCGAATTCAAGCAACCAAACCATTAAAATCAATCGTTGTCATCTCAAGCCATAAAGCTATTTGTTTATTGAAAAACGGATGTCAAGCTTTCTTAGCTCATGTCACGGATCTAAACAAAAATACGTCAGTTTTGAATAATATTTCTATTGTTAATAAATTCCCTGACGTATTCCCTGAAGAACTTCCTGGCCTACCCCTAGAGCGTGAAATTGAATTTTGTATCGACCTTGAACCCGGTACAAAACCCATTTCCAAAGCCCCATATCGAATGGCTCCTATTGAACTTCAGGAGTTAAAGATCCAACTGCAGGAATTGTTAGACATTGGCTTTATTCGTCCTAGTACTTCTCCTTGGGGTGCTCCTGTGCTATTCGTGAAGAAGAAAGATGGAAGTATGCGACTTTGTATTGATTATTAGGAGTTGAATCATGTCACCATCAAAAACAGGTACCCATCGCCACGTATTGATGACCTATTTGACCAGTTGCAAGGAGCACAATTCTTTTCAAAGATCGATCTTCGTTCTGGATATCATCAACTGAAGGTTAGAACTGATGATATTCCAAAGACGACTTTCAGAACTCGGTACGGGCATTATGAATTCCTAGTCATGTCCTTTGGATTGACTAATGCTCCTGCTGCCTTCATGGATATGATGAACCGGGTATTCAAGGAATATTTGGATCACTTTGTGATCGTCTTTATTGATGACATCCTTATTTATTCCAAAAGTCGTGAAGATCATGAGCAGCACTTGAGGCTGGTACTTCAAAAGCTTCGTGAATACAAGCTTTATGCCAAGTTGAAGAAATGCGAGTTCTGGCTGGAGGAGGTAGCATTCCTTGGGCATGTAGTATCAAGTCATGGAATATCGGTTGACCCGGCAAAGATTGAAGCTATTAAAAGCTGGGAGCAACCTAAATCAGTGACCGAAGTACGTAGCTTTCTTGATTTAGCTGGTTATTATCGGAGATTCGTGGAAGGATTTTCTCGAATCGCTACTCCATTAACTCAGCTGACTCGGAAAGATACAAAGTTCGGTTGGAGCGAAGAATGTGAGAAGAGTTTTCAAGAACTCAAGAGGAGACTCATTTCAGCACCTGTTCTAACAATACCATCTGGCTCGGAGGGATTTGTCATCTACAATGATGCTTCCAGCAAAGGGTTGGGATGCGTTCTCATGCAACATGGAAAAGTCATAGCCTATGCATCAAGACAACTCAAGGAATATGAGAGGAATTATCCTACTCATAATCTAGAGTTGGCAGCTGTTGTCTTTACACTTAAAATTTGGAGGCATTACTTGTATGGGGAGAAAGTGGAGATCTTTACGGATCATAAAAGCCTCGAATATTTCTTCACTCAAAAGGAACTCAACATGCGACAACGACGTTGGCTTGAACTGTTGAAAGATTATGATCATACCATTCAATACCATCCAGAAAAAGCGAACATGGTAGCTGACGCATTGAGTATTAGATCATATTCAAGTACGAGTGCAATATTGTGTGACTTGTAAAGGATGGAGATAGAGTTAAAGACTCCAGGGACCCATGTGATGATGGCGAATATACGAGTAGAACCAACTTTAATCGATAAAGTTAAAGCTGCTCAAGCTACAGACCTGGAGCTGATGCGTATGAGGAAGAAAGTGCAAGAAGGTGCTATGCCGGAAGCAAGAATCGATGAAGAAGGAATACTTCGAGTCAACTCCAGACTTTGTGTTCCTAACAACCCTAATTTAAAGTATGAAATCATGACGGAGGCGCACAACACACCGTTTGCAATCCATCCTGGAAGTACCAAAATGTATCATGATCTTCGTCATACATTTTGGTGGAGCAATATGAAGAGAGAGATAGCGTTGTTTATCTCAAGGTGTCTAACTTGTCAACGAGTCAAAGCGGAGCATCAAGTACCAAAAGGTCCATTGCAACCACTTGAAATTCCAGAATGGAAGTGGGAGCATATTACCATGGATTTCGTTACCGGTCTTCCTAAGGTTTCTCAAGGTATAGATGCGATTTGGGTCATTGTTGATAGATTGACCAAGTCTGCTCATTTCTTACCGATACGAGAAACTTATACACTTGAATGTCTTGCTCGTATGTACATAAACGAGATTGTAAGATTGCATGGTATGCCAGTATCCATAGTTTTTGATCGAGATCCAAGATTCACTTCACGATTTTGGGTTAGTTTACAAAAAGCTATGGGCACGGATTTACGATATAGTTCGGCATATCATCCTCAGACGGACGGACAATCAGAGAGGACTATTCAAACTCTAGAAGATTTATTAAGACTCTGTGTCCTTGACTTCAAGGGAAGTTGGGACAAGTTCTTACCATTGGTGGAGTTTTCCTACAACAACAGTTATCAAGCAAGTATTAGCATGGCTCCATTCGAAGCATTGTATGAAAGAAAATGTCATTCTCCAGTATGCTGGGATGAGGTGGGTGAAGCAACGTTGTTGGGACCAGAGTTGGTACGTACGACTACAGAAAAGATTCAAATGATCCGACAGCGTATAAAAACCTCACAAGATTGACAAAAGAGTTATGCTGATCTTCATCGAAAGGACGTGGAATTTGATATAGGAGATCATATGTTCTTACGTGTTGCTCCATGGAAAGGAGTTACGAGATTTGGAAAGAGAGGAAAGCTCAATCCTCGATTCATCGGTCCATTTTTAATCCTCGATCGAGTAGGAACTGTGGCTTATAGACTCGCTTTACCGCCAAGTATGTCTCGTGTTCATAACGTTTTTCACATATCCATGTTACGTAAATATGTGGAAGACCCGAACCACATTATTGAGTTAAAACCGGACGAAATAGCAGAAGATTTGACGTATGAAGAAGTTCCTGTTCAAATCTTGGATAAGAAGGAACATATTCTACGCTCCAAGGTTATACCTCAAGTCAAAGTTTTGTGGAGAAACCACGATGTTGAGGAAATGACTTGGGAGTTACAATCTGAAATGAAATCAAGGTATCCTTACCTCTTCGACATACCAGGTACGTACCCTAATTTCGAGGGCGAAATTTCATAAGAAGGGGAGGTTGTAAGACCCCAACTTTTATAAATAAAGACAAATTTTCTATAAATATCATTTTTGAATATTATGGAGTTAATTTGATATAATGTTATAGTTGTGGGTAATATTTATAAATTTTGCAAAGTACGCAAGTTGTTATATAATATTCGATTGGTCGGGAAATATTCGTTTTAACAGGGAATATTCGTACAACGGCACAATCATTGGTGGACCCCACAACGGAATTATTGTCGGATTGAGAAAATGACAAAAATATTTTATTAAAAATAACGGCGGAAGTTTTACCATTGATACTGTTAAACTACTCGGTAGTAAAAGTACAGTAATACGTGTGGTTGCATAGTAGCACACGGTATTGATTATTAATGCTTATGTGAGAAGTCACTCAGTTTGATTCAATTATTGTCAGTTAATAATATGAATTATTTAGCTATAATGACGTTTTGTTTTATTCGTATTATTAACGTAATAAAACAAAAACATCTTTTTATATAAAACAGAATACTTTATTAAAGTTATTCTATAAATAGAATATATTATATTTTATTTAAAAGATTTTTCTTTAAATATGGACCGTCAGATTAAAGTAATCAATCTGGACCGTTCATGGATTAGTTACTATGCATTCTATTTTTCTATAAATAGCAGCTCATTCCTTCATTATTTCTTACGAATTCACTGAACTCTAGAGAGAGAAACTATAGAGAGAAACTATAGAGAGAGAGAAGAAGAGTATTCTGCTACTTAACTACTTCTTTATTTAAGCTCTTCTTTAAAATGATAAGGGGTGTTATTCTTTCTTACTCATGAAGAGAACTGTTGTTATTTCATTATTTATTATTCTGTTGGAATAACCTGTATACGCGGTCTACCCTATACTTGGTGACATTCTTCTGTTATTCTGTTGGAATATCCTGTCTGTGTGTTTTACACCGGACCTGGTTCCGCTTTTATTATTATTCTGTTGGAACATCTTGTCTGTGTGTTTTACACCGGACCTGGTTCCGTTTTTATTATTATTCTGTTGGAACATCATGTCTGTGTGTTTTACACCGGACCTGGTTCCGTCTTGTTATTATTCTGTTGGAACATCCTGTCTGTGTGTTTTACACCGGACCTGGTTCCATTATTTATTATTCTGTCGGAATATCCTGTCTGTGCGTTTACGCCGAACCTGGTTCCATTATTTATTATTCTGTTGGAATAACGTGTCTGTGTGGTCTATCGTATGCCGGGTGATTTCTTTTGTTATTCCATTCTTTATTATACTCAGTTGGTTAAGTTTTAACTCTATACTCCATGAAATTAGTGGAATATCCTTAATAATTACGGTTCATCCAGTATCTTTTCATGAAAATATTCTTCTAAGCCTTCTTAAATTTTACTCCACAAAGCAGTATCATGTTGACAATTTGGACGTTGTTAATTCTTGAGTAAATTAATTCTTGAACTTGTTTTATTGAATTCTTATATCATTGTCATCATCCTCATGTTTATAAAATGTTAAAAGTCATCTGTGGCCTGTAGTACATAGATGGACTTGGTATGATTATGACCAGGGATTATTCGGTATAATCATGACCGTAATGTTACAAATGATGTGGTAAAAGTCCTCATTAGCCCGTAGTGCGTTGATGGACAGTTGTTGGCATGATCATGACCATTAATGAATACACGAATATCCTTGGTCGTAGTGCAGGGGTGATTTGATGATGTGGGTTATTTTATTAAGCTGAGTCTCAGCGATAACAGTGTTGAAAAACCTTTTAAATCATAGAAGATAGTAGATTTTATTTTCTACTTGACTCTTTTAATGGATTGCTTGTTCCGCTGCAGTTAAACTTGATGTTCGTTATATTTTATCAGTTTAACACTGTTGAAGGCTAATGATAATTTATTCTGCATTATCTTAGTCATAATATTTCTTACTGGGCTAGTTGAGCTCACCCTTTCTTTCACTGTTCTCTTCAGGACATGAGAATATAGCTGGGACGAGTCGGGGAACGGAGTGATGGACCAGATGATAGTATTAGTAGTCCTAACTATTCTATGTAATAGTGTGATAATAAT
Organism: Panax notoginseng; assembly: GCA_016801055.1. Taxonomy (NCBI): domain Eukaryota; kingdom Viridiplantae; phylum Streptophyta; class Magnoliopsida; order Apiales; family Araliaceae; genus Panax; species Panax notoginseng. Next base: position 34,845,870 of record CM029015.1, on the reverse strand, counting down.
TGTAATGAGGACTCCTTTTGAGTATGGATACTCTCTAGAAGATAATATTTGTATTCAAACTCACAGTTTATATTTTGTCATATTGTGCACGACAGTTGTATTAGTAAGTTGTATTTGAATTCTGTACCATGTATCTGGCGACCCAAGATGGGTGATGTATACCTATTTTTGGGGGCGTCACAACATAAATCTAAAAAATACAACTAAAAAATTAATTAGAAAACTGAATTTTTAAATACCTAAGTTGCAGTTTATCTTCTCTCATTCCAAAAAAGAAATGTTAAAATCAGCTAAAACTGAAAAAATAAACCCTATATTACTAAAATGCCAAATATAGCCACCAAAATTCACTGAAAATGAAGTAACCACACCATTCACTATATTCCCTTATTCCCATGATTATATATACATTTATCTTTTTAAACTGTTGGCCAAAAAGATATATAGACACGCACAGACACATTACTCCAAATGATTTTAATCATAAAATTTACTAATTTGTTGTGAAATCGAGCAACTAAACTTGTTTACTTATATAATGCAAAACATATAATTAGAAAGAAACACAGAGAGTATGCCCAATGAATTGGCATAGGAGAACCAAACTAAGTGAATGAAAAACAGAGTAATTAAGGACTTTCGTGAATCAACACTTGTGAATTTTATCAATTGAACTCATCAAGTTCTTCCTCTTCAGCTAAAACATTGTCCAATAAGGCAAAAAACAAACCCTTTCCTAATTCTTTAACTAATTATCAGCTCAAATTAAATTACAGAAGAGGAAATAATTAACAAGGAGACAAGGAGTGGATGCATACATATTCGATGGCACGCGTACCTGATTTATACATTCCTCATTTCAAAGAATTGTTCTTTTGGTTGCTGCACTTTAGATGTTTCAGATTAATATATAAACAACATTATCTTGAAGTAAAAAGTCTTAGCAAGCAAATAATACATAACAATAGAGATTGAAAATGTCCAATTACCTATTATATACTTGAAGTCTTGGACAATAGAGATTGAAGTTGAAAAGATTGGCAAAAACTATATACTTTAGAACTCTTTGTGTGGTCATGGTTTCCATCAATAGGGTTCTTCCAGACCCAGGAAGCAGACAGGTCCTTAGACTTCACACTCCCGATTCGGACAGCACCAGAAATGTCATTGTATGTCACTATTATGTCAATATCATGCATTAAATAGATAGATGAAAGCATCACTATGCTGATATCAAGTTATAAAGAAAACAAGAGGAGCTTATTACCTTGTCATGTGGACGACTGCCAACTGCAATAGTAGAGTTTGGGGGCTCTTGTTCCAACCCAGCTGTCTTGTGGTCCAAATAAAAAGCAACACACATAAAAGTTAACAAATAAGAAAGGAGACTATTGAGAATCATTAACAACAGTTTCTACCTAGGCAAGAACCACTAGTTGGTAGTAAAAACATGCATAAGCAACACTTATTTAAAGAAATTAACAGTTGCACTAGGAATAATTCAAGTTAGCTAGTTTAGAAGTCTTGGCTTCTCATTCCACTACACTAAAACCTGGATTTTACTTGTATTAGTGGTTGTTATATTAATTAAACAAACCAACACTACGTGTTTCCCAAAGCGAAAAGGAAAAGTGACACCCTTCAAATGATTCATTTCTATACAAGGTGTAAGCCCATTTACAAGAAAAAACAAATTGAGATTTAGAACGATTCTTTCTAACCACGTAAAATGTAATAAAATAAATATAAGAAAAAGATAAAGTTTGTCAATCATGAGCCGACCCTAGTGTTCCAAAATGAAATAAATATAAGAAAAAACAAATAATACATTCTCTATTTCTTGAAAACTAGGTCTGTTTATAGGATATCATGAGCCGACCCTAGTGATCCAAAATGAAACTGCTAATAATGGGCATTATCAAAATGTACATTTGCCCCCAAAAAAAACATAGTTAACATAACAAAATTAACTTCCAACTTATCCAAATGTGAAATTCAGAATATCTTGCGCAAATTGCAAAATCAATTAAGCATGAAGTCAGAAATTGAGTACCAAAAAGTAGTAGACATTATTTAGATTCAAATTCAATTCATGAAATTTGAATTATAACAGATCCTTACGGAATGTCCCATGGCTTGGGATTGGGAACAGCCACAACCATCCCCTGGAGCTCCGGCGTGAGGATAACCTGGCAACCGGGCCTGGAATGATTGTTCAGAACCCTATTTCTTTGACTCATCTTCATCACGTACTGCTCATCGTACGACGCCGGGGGAAGCTGCTCGAACCACTCCTGAGCGATGTGGACCTTGCACTCAGCCAAGCAGGCGTCGATATCTTCGAGGCGGTGAGAAGTTGGGGTCAATGAGGCCATTGTTGGTTAGGGCTTTGAGTAGGGTATGCCCGAAGAGTCCAACGATCTCGCGCTTTTGGCCGTCGGGATCGATTGCGAATAGTTTACAATTCGATCGGTGACTTTTTTGGTTGAGAGGAGGTGGTGGTAGCATGGTTGAGAGGAGGCGACAGTGGCTGAGGATCGGCTAATGATTGCTCTGTAGGACAAAGATAGCGAAGGTGTTCGGGAGATTTTGGAGGAAAGTCTGTGTAGAGTAGAGGGTTCGATCGAAATCCACAAATTGATATTTTATTTACTATACGGCAACTAGCGACAGTTCCGTACCGACCGTCGCAATAGATACCCTATACCGACTGTTCCGTGTCGACTGTCGCTATAGCTCGTCACTATATGTCGAATTTCTAGTAGTGGATTTTGAGTTTCTAGGTTACCCAGAAACTCTTTAGTCAAGCTCAGTCAACGGTTTTTGACCATGAATATCTGACATCCTAAGCATGATTTGGTCCTGCTACAAGTTCTAGATCACAGACCTCATAGCACACTACATGTTCAAACATTAAAAACATAAAAATCATTAACAGCCAGAGATCTATGGGGCCTGACATTCGGTTGTCAGTCAACATAATAATTTTTTTCCAGATTTTTTAAAAACACCAAATCCGAGCCTATAGATGTTATAGATCTAACATCTATCAACCCAGATCATTATTAGACACCTTATATAACATGTTTAACACACAAAAAAATAACATCAAACCACAGATCGATGGTCAGATTGTAAGGCTAGGGTTTATACCTTCTTTGATCGATTTTGATTTCTGGCCTCTGATTTGGTTATGGGTGATCATGGGGCTTGATTTGTGGCTGATATATCTTATGATTTTCGGAGCTTTAGGTGAGAGAGAGAGAGTTGTTAAGAGCTTAGAGTGTAAAATGAGCAAATGAGTACATTTTTTCTCTCTCAATCCTTTTATAACTCTTAGATGCAATGAATCCAACTTGCAAGGTGTCAAAAGAGATAAGATTAGATGATATATAGAGCATGTGTTATAATTTAGAGTGATGACTTGCAAGATATGGAAGGATTTGCAAGATATCTAATAAAAAAATAAATCCAAAAAGGGTATTTTAGTAAACTAATAAAAAAATTTAAGGGTATTCTTGTTCATGACACTTGAATTCAGGTTTTAATCCATAGATTTTAAACATTAAGGTTTCGCAAATAATTTCTAGGGTTTGAACAATTATGTTTAGAGTTCAATAAAATTTTAATTATAACTTACTAATTAAAATTAGGGGTTTTAATAGAAAATTAGGGTTTTAAAAAATATACTTAGGGTTTTCTAATGAACATAACTATTTACTAAAATAATGATTAGAGTTACCATTTTAGCAATTAGGGTTTACAATTAGTAATTAGTTTTTTTAAAATTTCTAATTAGGGTTATTAATTTAGAAATTAGGGTTTCTAGATCTTTAATTAGGGTTTACCTAATTAATCACTTACTATGCAACATAAATTATATAACACACCAATAAAACAACCTTGTACTCTAATTTAGATCTCAAATTAGGGTTTAACATTATTACTAGTGTAACGACCCCAAAATAGGTCCATTCCATCCAACCTATTCTGAGTCGCCAAATACATGGTACAGAAAACAACTATAACTTTATTACAACAATTGTCGTGCAAAATGCAACAACACATATGTTGTGAGTTTGGATACAAATATATACCAAATGTGACTCATGTTCCAACCGTGGACATCACCTCACAATGACACCTTACATAAAGGTATAGTCAATAACTGTTTTAGAAATTAGAATCTTTGGGAAGTGCTCAAGGAATCCTTCGTACATGGGAGGCCATGCGTCTAGATTATGATAGATATCATATGGCCACATAATTATTCTTGGTTGACCCAATAGACCCCAAAGAAAAATGAGAAGATTACTATCATATTCTTCCCAATGGCGAGTCTTCTCTTGACATATCATTATCTCTACTGTCTCTAATTGAGAATTATACTTCAAACAAACACCAAGATTATATAGGTAGTGCTCGTATATATACTCAGCAAGTGGATGAGCACATCCCTGTCTTATGATGACACGAGGTTGTATGTCGTTAGACATCTTGTATGATAGTGGCAAACCACCCTTCCAACGTTGGGTACACCTTACCCTATTGGATTCACCAAATAAATCTACTATATGAACTTTTCTATACTGCTTCGGGAGAACATCTACAGCTAGAGACCACCGTTCTATTTCCCCGTTACCCTCGCTCGACCCAGCTACACTCTTATTACCTGAAAGGAATTTTGAAGCAAAAGGGTGAGCACAACTAGCTCAGTAAAGAATATCATGACTAAAGATAATTAAATTATCAATAGCCTTCATCAATAATAAATCAGAGATTTAGAACATATGGTAAATGATAAAAATTTCAACCATAGTTGCAGCGGAATGAGCAATCCATTAGAAGAGTCAAATAGACTATAAAGTCTATTATCTTCTCCATGTTAAAAATCCATCAACAATGTTTTATCCCTGTAACATCAATCAACAATTCTGGTCCACAATCATATGAATAACTCATAATCATAACTGTAGTTCTAAATTCCTCTTCTCATCCAGGACGAAGATAATTTTCATCACCTATCTTTACCTGAAACATCACAGATTATGGTTACACCAAATCACATTTCCTGCTCATAATCATACTAATAACTTCATCTTTGCACTACGGCCAAAGATATTCATTTGTATCACCAGTTGGTCATGTTTATCTTAACATCTTTTCATCTTTACACTACTGGCCAAAGATATTCAACAACATGTCATCTTTGCACTACGGGCCAAAGATATTCATCAACAATTCATCTTTTCACTACAGGCCAAAGATATTCATCAATATTTCATCTTTGTACTACAGGCCAAAGATATTCCTCAACAGTTCATATTTGCATTACGGCCAAATATATTCATCAACAGTTCATATTTGCACTACAGGCCAAATATATTAATATCTCAAAGAAATATATAATCATTTATATATCCAATAATTATAACCATGTTGATCATTTCACCTTTGCACTTAAGCTGAAGATATTCAATTATAAATTCAATGGTCATGATCATACTAGTCAATAATTCAACTTTGCACTACTGGCCAAAGAGAACCCAAAGTCATGATCATACCAATAATTTACCCATCTTTACACTCAAGTGAAAGAGAATTTCAATATCAGGGTTATAAAAATGTTATATATGATAATAAAAATAATACGATCAACATATAGATTTCATCTTAAGAGTAATATTCATAAATCAACTATAATTTGGTTAGAAAAAGAAACCAATTTTATCGTGAATAGTAACTCGTGAATAGTAACTCATGAATAATAACTCGTGAATAGTAACTCATGAATAGTAATCCCGACACAAAAAGATAGAAATTCTACAATAAAATACATACCAATATTTCAGTATAATAATATTGAAAGAATAATATTTCTCAAGGTTATAAACAATTTATTTTAATTGTTTACACTTTACTAAATAATGCATTTAATCATTTTAAAATGCCAAACTCATAAGATTTCATCACCAATAACAAAAACCCTCATCAAAAATCTACATATAACTCATATAGGATTCTCAAGTCATAAAATCTTATTTTTCAATTTTCTTACTTCACAAAATATATTTAATTCATTTACTCATAACTAGACTATTTTTATGAAAAATACCAAATCAGTTCCAAAAATTTTTCTTTTCTGGAATTTAGCATAATATAGTCCCATAGTGAACATATATTTTTCTCAGAATTTTTAAAAGTCATTTACTATTTTTCATATGGCCAAAACAGCCGAATATTTAGACATTTATCAAAAATTGCACTTTTGTCCAAAAATTCTAAAATTTACAGAGTATACTTATATCATATACATGTACTCCCAATAAAAATTTTATCAATTTTGGAGTTAACCACAAGGAATTATAAATGATTACTTTTAAAATAGTCTTTTCTCATAAAATTCATAACTCTCAATCTATACATCCAAAAATCACCATTTTTGGACACAATCAAGAAAACTCATCAAAATAGCATTTCAAATTTTTTCAAAATTTTTGAAGGTCGGAAAAATTACGAAATTGGAAAATATAACAACCCTTAAAATCCCTTACTATCCCTTACCTCAAAAGAGCGGTACTTCTGATCGGTATAAGGCTGAAGAAAACTTGCACTGATGAATAGAAACTCACAGAGTATCTAAATACTCACAAATTATACTCAATAATCTAGAGAGAGAAAGAGAGAAAACTTATGAATTCTGGTTTGATTTTCAATTCTAACTTAGCCCTCTATTTATAGGAAAATGTTAGCACGCCGAATCAGACTTAACTTGTAACCTGATGGCTTTACCTGCTACTATTCCCACCCACCACATTTGAATAAAAATCTCAGCACATTTCTTTACCAACCAAGAGTGGGGCCCACCAATTCTAGAATTTTCCACCAAAATGACTAACTCCGAAAATTCAACAATTTCTAAACCAGTCATCTCGTAAAATTCATAACAAATCATACGTTCATTTTTAACGGTTCAAAATTTGTGGACATATACTCAACTTATATATGTATAACATATCCAAATATTACCACGATCTAACGGTCGGATTAAAAATTATAACCCTTTCAAAATTTCTTAAAAACCCTAATTTGATTTTCAATACCTCCGTTCCGACAAAAATACAAATAAAACACCTCAACATTAACTCCTTCATTTTTAACCACAAAAATATATCCCTCATTTATATCCACATAAAATAAATATTTCCTTATCATATGAATCAATAATTAATTATTCACAAATAATATTACAGAATCACATTTATGACAACCAGGCCGTTCCCAGGAAAGAGATGGCTTTCCAATAAGAATTTTTCCTTACTGGCGCGCAATTAGGTGACCAAACCTCTCCTTAGACAGAACTTTCTAGACATTGCCAATAATGTTATCTAATAACATTATTCAAATAATATGAATTATTGATCTGATAATGGAAAATACTGTGCAGTGACAATTATTGAACAACAATAATATAAAATTTCAACGTAGCAATTATTGAATCAATAAAATAAAATATTGAACAGTAATTACTGTAACAATTATTGAGTAGTGTCTTCTTACGTAAGAATCAATAATTTCAAAAATACTATGCAATACCGTGTGCTACTGTGCAATAACGCGTATTATTGTATTTTAAACACTGGGTATTCCAACAGTGTTAACGGTAATAACTACGCCGTTATTTGTAAAAACTCAAATTTGTCATTTTCTTCACCCGACAGTTATTCGTTATGGGGCCCACAAATAGCTGCGCCGTCGTACGAATATTCTTCGACAGAAAGAATATTCCACGACCAAACGAATATTCCCCGACAACAATGATTATTTTATAACCACTTGCTTATTTTGAAAAAAAAATTCATATTTCACCCATAACTTTAAACTTTTATCAATTTAACCATTTACTGAATAGTAATTATAAGAAAAATTGAATATTTTTATTTCATAAAATTCGGGGTCTTACAATCTCCCCTCCTTATGAAATTTCGTCCCCGAAATTTACGTACCTGGTATTTCGAAGAGTTGAAAATACCTTGCTTCCATTTCAGATTCTATCTCTCAGATCATCATGATTTCTCCATTGCTCATCTCCCATGATAACTTCATTTGGGTTCCTCATTTGTTGGGAAGTCATGACAACCGTCATCCCTCGAACTACTCGGCTTTGACTTGTCTGGAGCAGCATTTGGCATCCTCATTACCGTTGGAATATACCTTTCTATAACACATATTCCTCCCTCAACTGTCTCTTCGTACTCCTCATTCATGATCTGAATCATCAATCTTCGATCCATATCGGATTCAGGTTGACCGCTATGTACAGGGTAATTCAAAACTTGATGTTGGGTTCTCCCAATTGCTTTCCAAAAAGAGAAATTTATATCATCTATTTTAGCCTTCTTAGATCGAACATCTCTTTCCACAATATCCACGTGTCGTGCGGCTTTTGCCCATACATCACTTATTCCCACTCGTTCAGTTTTTTCTTCTTTCAGCTCAGATTCCATTTTTATCATCTTATACTCTGCCAAAGAATACTTCTGTTCAAGCGTCACATATCGGGTACCACAAGTTTGAATTGTTGCATCCATTTGTTCCACGACCGCCTGTCGTTCTTCTGCCTGCTCTTCTAACTCATGAATACGATTTTGAAATTCTACATTTTGAGCATATAATACCTCTAATAAACTCTCCTCTGGTACTTCTTCTTCCTCTTCTTCCTCTTCTTCCTCAGTCTCAGCTGTTACCTCTGCGACTATCTCGGGTGAAACTATCAATTCTTCACTCACCACATGGATATCTCTAATTCCTTCTTCGTCTAACATCATATTATCACGGTTAGTGATTAGAGGTATCCCCACAGTCTCATTAACTCCATTGTTAGCATTCTCAGCTGCCATTCTCAAATACTGCCATAAAACAAGGGTTAATTAAACAAATTAACATATAACATAATATCCCAATATTATGACTGACCAACAAATAAGCTTAGGTAGGACACACTAACGAAGGATTTACTCATCTATCCCCTCCTAGTTGTATTCCCCGATCTCTGCTAGAGATCATATCCCTAAGCTCTGATACCAAATGTAACGACACCAAAATAGGTCCATTCCATCCAACCTATTCTGAGTCGCCAAATACATGGTACAGAAAACAACTATAACTTTATTACAACAATTGTCGTGCAAAATACAACAACACATATGCTGTGAGTTTGGATACAAATATATACCAAATGTGACTCATGTTCCAACCGTGGAAATCACCTCACAATGACACCTTACATAAATGTATAGTCAATAACTGTTTTAGAAATTAGAATCTTTGGGAAGTGCTCAAGAAAACCTTCGTACATGGGAGGCCATGCGTCTAGGTTATGATAGATATCATATGGCCACAGAATTATTCTTGGTTGACCCAATAGATCCCAAAGAAAAACGAGAAGATTACTATCATATTCTTCCCAATGGTGTGTCTTCTCTTGACATATCATTATCTCTACTGTCTCTAATTGAGAATTATACTTCAAACAAACACCAAGATTATATAGGTAGTGCTCGTATATATACTCAGCAAGTGGATGAGCACATCCCTGTCATATGATGACACGAGGTTGTATGTCGTTAGACATCTTGTATGATAGTGGCAAACCACCCTTCTAACGTTTGGTACACCTTACCCTATTGGATTCACCAAATAAAACTACTAAATGAACTTTTCTATACTGCTTCGGGAGAACATCCACAGCTAGAGACCACCGTTCTATTTCTCTGTTACCCTCGCTCGACCCAGCTACACTCTTATTACCTGAAAGGAATTGTGAAGCAAAAGGATGAGCACAACTAGCTCAGTAAATAATATCATGACTAAAGATAATTAAATTATCAATAGCCTTCATCAATAATAAATCAGAGATTTAGAACATATGGTAAATGATAAAAATTTCAACCATAGTTGCAGCGGAACGATCAATTCATTAGAAGAGTCAAATAGACTATAAAGTCTATTATCTTCTCCATGTTAAAAATCCATCAACAATGTTTTATCCCTATAACATCAATCAACAATTCTGGTCCACAATCATATGAATAACTCATAATAATAACTGTAGTTCTAAATTCCTCTTCTCATCCAGGACGAACATAATTTTTATCACCTATCTTTACCTGAAACATCACAGATCATGGTTACACCAAATCACATTTCCTGTTCATAATCATACTAATAACTTCATCTTTGCACTACGGCCAAAGATATACATCTGTATCACCAGTTGGTCATTTTTATCTCAACATCTATTCATCTTTGCACTACTGGCCAAATATATTCAACAACATGTCATCTTTGCACTACGGGCCAAAGATATTCATCAACAATTCATCTTTGCACTACAGGCCAAAGATATTCATCAATATTTCATCTTTGCACTACAGGCCAAAGATATTCCTCAATAGTTTATATTTGCACTACGGCCAAATATATTCATCAACAGTTCATATTTGCACTACAGGCCAAATATATTAATATCTCAAAGAAATATATAATCATTTATATAAACAATAATTATAACCATGTTGATCATTTCACCTTTGCACTTAAGCTGAAGATATTCAATTATAAATTCAATGGTCATGATCATACTAGTCAATAATTTAATTTGCACTACTGGCCAAAGAGAACCCAAAGTCATGATCATACCAATAATCTACCCATCTTTGCACTCAAGTGAAAGAGAATTTCAGCATCAGGGTTATAAAAATGTTATATATGATAATAAAAACAATATGATCAACATATAGATTTAATCTTAAGAGTAATATTCATAAATCAACTATAATTTGGTTAGAAAAAGAAACCAATTTTATCGTGAATAGTAACTCGTGAATAGTAACTCATGAATAGTAACTCGTGAATAGTAACTCATGAATAGTAACTCCGACACAAAAAGGTAGAAATTCCACAATAAAATACATACTAATATGTCAGTATAATGATATTAAAAGAATAATATTTTTTAAGCTTACAAACAATTTATTTTAATTGTTTACACTTTACTAAATAATGCATTTAATCATTTTAAAATGCCAAACTCATAAGATTTCATCACCAATAACCAAAACCCTCATTAAAAATCTGCATATACCTCATATAGGATTCTCAAGTCATAAAATCTTAATTTTCAATTTTCTTACTTCACAAAACATATTTAATTTATTTACTCACAACTAGACTATTTTCATGAAAAATACCAAATCAGTTCCAAAAATATTTCTTTTCTGGGATTTAGCATAATATAGTCCCATAGTGAACATATATTTTTCTCAGAATTTTTAAAAGTCATTTACTATTTTTCATATGGCCAAAACAGCCGAATATTTAGACATTTATAAAAAATTGTACTTTTGTCCAAAAATTTTGAAATTTGCAGAGTATACTTCTATCATATACATGTACTCCCAATAAAAATTTCATCAATTTTGGAGTTAACCACAATGAATTATAAGCGATTACTTTTAAAATAATCTTTTCTCATAAAATTCATAACTCTCAATCTATAAATCCAAAAATCACCATTTTTGGACACAATCAAGAAAACTCATCAAAATATCATTTTAAATTTTTCCAGAATTTTTAAAGGTCAGAAAAATTACTAAATTGGAAAATATAACAACCATTAAAATCCCTTACTATCTCTTACCTCAAAAGAGCAGTACTTCTGATCGGTATAAGGCTGTAGGAAACTTGCACTGATGAATAGAAACTCACAAAGTATCTAAATACTCATAAATTACACTCAATAATCTAGAGAGAGAAAGAGAGAAAACTTATGAATTCTGGTGTGATTTTCAATTCTAACTTAGCCCTCTATTTATAGGAAAATGTTAGCACACCGAATTAGACTTAACTTGTAACCTGATGGCTTTACCTGCTACTATTTCCATCCACCACATTTGAATAAAAATCTCAGCACATTTCTTTACCAACCAAGAGTGGGGCCCACCAATTCTAGAATTTTCCACCAAAATGACTAACTCCGAAAATTCAACAATTTCTAAACCAGTCATCTCGTAAAATTCATAACAAATCATACGTTCATTTTTAACGGTTCAAAATTTGTGGACATATACTCAACTTATATATGTATAACATATCCAAATATTACCACGATCCAACGGTCGGATTAAAAATTATAACCCTCGCAAAATATCTTAAAAACCCTAATTTGATTCTCAATACCTCCGTTCCGACAAAAATACAGATAAAACACCTCAACATTAACTCCTTCATTTTTAACCACAAAAATATATCCCTCATTTATATCCACATAAAATAAATATTTCCTTATCATATGAATCAATAATTAATTATTCATAAATAATATTATAGAATCACATTTATGACAACCAGGCCGTTCCCAGGAAAGAGGGGGCTTTTCAATAAGAATTTTTTCTTACTGGGGCGGAATTAGGTGACCAAACCTCTCCTTAGACAGAACTTTCTAGACATTGCCAATAATGTTATCTATTAATATTATTCAAATAATATGAATTATTGATCTGATAATAGAAAATATTGTGCAGTGACAATTATTGAACAACAATAATATAAAATTTCAACGTAGCAATTATTGAATCAATAAAATAAAATATTGAACAGTAATTACTGTAACAATTATTGAGTAGTGTCTTCTTACGTAAGAATCAATAATTTCAAAAATACTATGCAATACCGTGTGCTACTGTGCAATAACGCGTATTATTGTATTTTAAACACTAGGTATTCCAACAGTGTTAACGGTAACAACTACGCCGTTATTTGTAAAAACTCAAATTTATCATTTTCTTCACCCGACAGTTATTCGTTATGGGGCCCACAAATAGCTGCGCCGTCGTACGAATATTCTCCGACAGAAAGAATATTCCACGACCAAATGAATATTCCCCGACAACAATGATTATTTTATAACAACTTGCTTATTTTGAAAAAAAAAATCACATTTCATCCACAACTTTAAACTTTTATCAATTTAACCATTTACTGAATAGTAATTATAAGAAAAATTGAATACTTTTATTTCATAAAATTCGAGGTCTTACAATCTCCCCTCCTTATGAAATTTCGTCCCCGAAATTTACGTACCTGGTATTTCGAAGAGTTGAGAATACCTTGCTTCCATTTCAGATTCTATCTCTCAGATCATCATGATTTTTCCATTGCTCATCTCTCATGATAACTTCATTTGGGTTCCTCATTTGTTGGGAAGTCATGACAACCGCCATCCCTCGAACTACTCGGCTTTGACTTGTCTGGAGCAGCATTTGGCGTCATCATTACCGTAGGAATATACCTTTCTATAGCACATATTCCTCCCTCAACTGCCTCTTCGTACTCCTCATTCATTATCTGAATCATCAATCTTCGATCCATATCGGATTCAGGTTGACCGCTATGTACAGGGTAATTTAAAACTCGATGTTGGGTTCTCCCACTTGCTTTTCAAAATGAGAAATTCATATCATCTATTTTAGCCTTCTTAGATCGAACATCTCTTTCCACAATATCCACGTGTCGTGCGGCTTTTGCCCATGCATCACTTATTCTCACTCGTTCAGTTTTTTCTTCTTTCAGCTTAGATTCCATTTTTATCATCTTATACTCTGCCAAAGAATACTTCTGTTCAAACATCACATATCGGGTAACACAAGCTTGAATTGTTGCATCCTTTTGTTCCACGACCGCCTGTCGTTCTTCTGCCTGCTCTTCTAACTCATGAATACGATTTTGAAATTCTACATTTTGATCATATAATACCTCTAATAAACTCTCCTCTGGTACTTCTTCTTCCTCTTCTTCCTCAGTCTCAGCTGTTACCTCTGCGACTATCTCGGGTGAAACTATCAATTCTTCACTCACCACATGGATATCTCTAATTCCTTCTTCGTCTGACATCACATTATCACGGTTAGTGATTAGAGGTATCTCCACAGTCTCATTCACTCTATTGTTAACATTCTCAGCTGCCATTCTCAAATATTGCAATAAAACAAGGGTTAATTAAACAAATTAACATATCACATAATATCCCAATATTATGACTGACCAACAAATAAGCTCAGGTAGGACACACTAGCGAAGGATTTACTCATCTCTCCCCTCCTAGTTGTATTCCCCGATCTCCGCCAGAGATCATATCCCTAAGCTCTGATACCAAATGTAACGACCCCAAAATTGGTCCATTCCATCCAACCTATTCTGAGTCGCCAAATACATGGTACAGAAAATAACTATAACTTTATTACAACAATTGTCGTGCAAAATACAACAACACATATTCTGTGAGTTTGGATATAAATATATACCAAATGTGACTCATGTTCCAACCGTGGACATCACCTCACAATGACACCTTACATAAATGTATAGTCAAAAACTGTTTTAGAAATTAGAATCTTTGGGAAGTGCTCAAGAAAACCTTCGTACATGGGAGGCCATGCGTCTAGGTTATGATAGATATCATATGGCCACAGAATTATTCTTTGTTGACCCAATAGACCCCAAAGAAAAACGAGAAGATTACTATCATATTCTTCCCAATGGTGAGTCTTCTCTTGACATATCATTATCTCTACTGTCTCTAATTGAGAATTATACTTCAAACAAACACCAAGATTATATAGGTAGTGCTCGTATATATACTCAGCAAGTGGATGATCACATCCCTGTCTTATGATGACACGAGGTTGTATGTCGTTAGACATCTTATATGATAGTGGCAAACCACCCTTCCAACGTTGGGTACACCTTACCCTATTGGATTCACCAAATAAAACTACTAAATGAACTTTTCTATACTGCTTCGGGAGAACATCCACAGCTAGAGACCACCGTTCTATTTCCCCGTTACCCTCGCTCGACCCAGCTACACTCTTATTACCTGAAAGGAATTGTGAAGCAAAAGGATGATCACAACTAGCTCAGTAAAGTATATCATGACTAAAGATAATTAAATTATCAATAGCCTTTATCAATAATAAATCAGAGATTTAGAACATATGGTAAATGATAAAAATTTCAACCATAGTTGCAGCGGAACGAGCAATCCATTAGAAGAGTAAAATAGACTATAAAGTCTATTATCTTCTCCATGTTAAAAATCCATCAACAATGTTTTATCCCTGTAACATCAATCAACAATTCTGGTCCACAATCATATGAATAACTCATAATCATAACTGTAGTTCTAAATTCATTTTCTCATCCAGGACGAAGATAATTTTCATCACCTATCTTTACCTGAAACATCACAGATCAAGGTTACACCAAATCGCATTTCCTGTTCATAATCATACTAATAACTTCATATTTGCACTACGGCCAAAGATATTCATTTGTATCACCAGTTGGTCATGTTTATCTCAACATCTGTTCATCTTTGCACTACTGGCCAAAGATATTCAACAACATGTCATCTTTGCACTACGGGCCAAAGATATTCATCAACAATTCATCTTTGCACTACAGGCCAAATATATTCATCAATATTTCATCTTTGCACTACAGGCCAAAGATATTCCTCAACAGTTTATATTTGCACTACGGCCAAATATATTCATCAACAGTTCATATTTGCACTACAGGCCAAATATAATAATATATTAAAGAAATATATAATCATTTAAATAAACAATAATTATAACCATGTTGATCATTTCACCTTTGCACTTAAGCTGAAGATATCCAATTATAAATTCAATGGTCATGATCATACTAGTCAATAATTCAACTCATAATCATATGAATAACTCATATTATTGAACAACAATAATATAAAATTTCAACGTAGCAATTATTGAATCAATAAAATAAAATATTGAACAGTAATTACTATAACAATTATTGAGTAGTGCCTTTTTACGTAAGAATCAATAATTTTAAAAATATTATGCAATACCGTGTGCTACTGTGCAATAACGCGTATTACTGTATTTTAACCACCGGGTATTCTAACAGTGTTAACGGTAACAACTACGCCGTTATTTGTAAAAACTCAAATTTGTCGTTTTCTTCACCCGACAGTTATTCGTTATGGGGTCCACAAATAGTTGCGCCGTCGTACGAATATTCTCCGACAGAAAGAATATTCCACGACCAAACGAATATTCCCCGACAACAATGATTATTTTATAACCACTTGCTTATTTTGAAAAAAAATTCACATTTCACCCATAACTTTAAACTTTTATCAATTTAACCATTTACTGAATAGTAATTATAAGAAAAATTGAATACTTTTATTTCATAAAATTCGGGGTCTTACAACTAGGGTTTGGTTATAATACACCGTAATTGACCAACCATTATCAATACAGACATACAGTACATATTCATAACACTGAAAAATTAAAATATAATTAATATTACATTGTTATTTTCATACCTTGACAATAATCCAAAAATTAGGGTTTGGATTCCATATCTGATTTATTCTTCATATTTAACCTTAATAATTAAGGTAAAATAATTAACTTAATAATCTGTACTAAAATTATTATATTTATTTTAAAAATCACTCCATATATTATTTAAATAATATATGATTATATTTTCATGAAAAATAATTAATAAAAACATTTCTACTATAAATTAATTATTATAATAATATACTTTATAAAAATCAATAATTCTAAAATAAATTTATTTGTAAATATTTAGGTAATAAATATATTTTTATTTATCACATAATTACATATACACATTATCTTGTACAAATCCTCATCCTTAAATAAATAAATAAATAATTTATACACAAAATTTCTGATTTATTTATATAGAAAATATCGAGTTGTTACGCTTTCAAAGGCTAAGTAAGTGGATTAAGGAAACAAGGGATGACTTTGAAAATTCTGAGAAAGAAGAAGCAATAGCTACCGAAGACCAGAAAGCATTGAGGGACTTTGTTACACCCAAGGTGACTGAGCTGCAGTTGAGTATCACCAGGACTGCTATAGTTGCGAATACATTCAAGATTAAGCTTGGGACTATTCAGATGATCCAGAACTCGGTTCAGTTTGGGGGACTGGCAAATGATGATCCTAACGAGCATCTGATCAGCTTTCTGGAAATATGCCACACTTTCAAGTACAATGGGGTGTCGGAAGACGCAGTAAGACTTCGCTTGTTCCCATTCACTTTGCGGGACAAGGTGAAGAGTTGGCTACATTCTCTACTATCTGAATCGATAAATACATGGGATGACCTTGCTCAGAAATTTCTTGCAAAATTTTTCCCACCAGCGAAAACTGCAAAAATGAGGATTGAGATAACTATGTTCGAACAGCAACATGGGGAATCATTGTACGAGGCATGGGAGAGATACGAGGAATTTCTCAGAAAGTGCCCACATCACGGATTGCCTAAGTGGTTGCAGATGAACACATTTTACAACGGACTACATGGGAATCCAAGAACTAGTATTGATGCAGCGTCGGGGGGAGCTTTTATGGCAAAGAATTATGAAGAGGCGTATTAGTTGACAGAAACGATGGCCGCTAACAACTATCAGTGGCCCACGACAAGAATGACACAACCTGCAGTAGCTGGAGTGTTAGAGGTAGATGGAGTGACAGCAATAACAGCGCAGATTTCAGCACTCTCTAAGAAGTTTGACGTTTGGTCAGGGGTACAGACACCATAAGTTGCAGTTATTTATGAGTTATGCGCGGGTGAACATCCAATGGATCACTGTGCAATCAACCCAGAGTCAGTATAGTTTTTGAGTAGCTACAACAGAATTCCCCAGAATAAGTACTAGAATGCATATAATTAGGGGAATAGGAGTTTGGCATGGAACAATAATCAGAATCAGCAATTCCCACGACCATCGTATCCCCTAGGATTTCAGAATCAACAACAACCAGTTCAATGTCAAGAGAGAAAATCAGATTTAGAGGAGTTGTTATCGAAGTATATAACAAGCAACGAGGTAGCCATGAAAAATCAAGCAATGGCAATGAAATCACAAGAAATAGCTATCAAGAATTTAGAAAATCAAATGGGACAGATAGCTTTTGCATTGAATAACAGACCGCAAGGAACATTACCCAGTGATACAGAGAAAAATCCGAAAGTTAATCACGAGCAATGTCAGGAAATTATGTTGTGAAGTGGAAAACAGCTTGAGGGTTAGAAAATATTAAATTCGGTTGCAAAAGAAGTTGAGACAAACAATGAGAATAAAGTGGTTGATGATAGACCGGGGGAAGAAAATAAAGTGGAAAAGAACAAACCAGTTAATAAACCAGTTGTCTATCCTCCCCCACCTTTTCAGCAAAGAGTACAAAAGTAGAAATTAGACAAGCAGTTTGTAAATTTTTTGGAAGTGTTTAAGAAACTTCAGATTAAAATCCCGTTCGCAGAAGCCCTAGAGCAGATGCCAAGTTATTCGAAATTCATGAAAGGGATTTTGTCCAGGAAAAAGAAGTTGGTAGACTTTGAAACAGTGGCATTAACAGAGGAGTATAGTGCAATTTTACAGCGAAAGTTGCCACCGAAGTTGAAACATCCGGGGAGTTTCACCATTCCATTCACGATTGGGAATATGTCATTCAATAAGTGCTTATGTGATTTGGGGGCAAGTGTAAACCTTATGCCATTATTAGTTTATACAGAATTGGGTTTGCCAGCTCCAAAGCCTACGAACATCTCATTACAGTTGGCGGATAGGTCAGTCACGTACCCGAGAGGCATTGTGGAGGACATATTAGTAAAGGTTGACAAGTTTATATTCCCCGTGGATTTCATAATTCTAGATTTTGAGGAAGATAAGAACATCCCAATTATCATAAGGAGACCGTTCTTGGCTGTAGGGAGAACACTCATCGATGTACAAAAAGGAGAGCTAACGATGAGGGTCCAAGATCAAGAAGTAAAATTTAATATTTTCAAAGCCATGAAATTCTCTACGGATGAAGAAGAGTGTTTCAGAATGGATATTATTGATCAGATAATCAGCGAAGACATGTGCAAGAGTTTGGTTAACGATCCATTGGAAACGACATTGTCGGGAGATAAAGAATCGAATGATATAGAATTTGTGGACTACTTGCAGATGCTGGACTCCATGCCACAACTTAGCAGATTTAGAGCACCTTTTGAACCATTGCACACGGATGAAAAATCCACAACAAGGATAAAATCGTATTTGGAGGAGCCACCGACGCTTGAACTTAAGCCACTCCCTAAACACCTCAGGTATGCATACTTAGGCCATTCAAATTCTTTACCTGTTATTATATTTGTTGCACTTAACGAATTGTAGGAAGAAAAGTTGTTGAGAGTGCTTAGGGACCACAAATCGGTTATAGGATGGACAATCACGGATATCAAAGGAATCAGCCCATCCTTTTGCATGCATAAAATTCTGATGGAAGACGATACAAGACCGACAGTGGAGCAACAGAGACGGCTTAACCCAATCATGAAAGAAGTGGTCAAGAAAGAAATCCTAAAATGGTTGGATGCAGGTATCATTTACCCAATTTCAGATAGTAAGTGGGTCAATCCGGTGCAATGTGTTTTGAAAAAGGGAGGAATGACTGTAGTTCAGAATGATGACAACGAGCTAATTGTGACAAGGACATTAACTAGTTGGAGGGTTTATATGGACTACAGAAAGTTGAATAAGGCGACCCGCAAAGATCACTTTCCTTTGCCTTTTATCGATCAGATGCTGGACAGATTAGCGTGACATGAGTACTACTACATATTAGATGGATATTCAGGTTATAAACAGATCGTCATTGCTCCTGAAGATCAAGAGAAAACTATTTTCACGTGCCTATACAGCACATTCGCATTCAGAAGAATGTCGTTCGGCTTGTGTAATGCACCCGCGACCTTCCAAAGGTGTATGATGACCATCTTTTCGGACATGGTGGAGAAAAATATGGAAGTATTCATGGACGACTTCCCTATCCATGGAGATGATTTTCATGCATGTATGGAAAATTTGGTAATGGTCTTGCAAAGATGCACAGACACGAATTTGATCCTTTACTGGGAAAAGTGCCACTTCATGGCTGAAGAAGGCATAATTTTGGGGCACAAGGTCTCGGCTCAAGGATTAGAGGTTGATAAAGTGAAGTTGGAAACAATTGAAAAGCTTCCTCCACTGAGTTCAGTTAAGGGAATTAGAAGTTTTCTGGGACATGCTGGGTTCTACAGGAGATTCATAAAGGACTTCTCTAAAATTGAAAAACCTTTGTGCAGTCTTTTAAAGAAGGATTCTGTAGTGCCCCCGGACCGCTGCGGATCCGGTTCGATCATTCTATATAACTGTAACTGTTTGCAAAAGATATAAACATAGATTGTTTATACAGTACACTTTACACACTATTCCCAAAATCGAATAACCTTAACTTATACACAATTCATAAACTATCTGACATATAACACATTATCAAACTATACCATTACAATCTAGCTGCACATTCTATCCCAAGCTGAACTTGGTATTATTCTTTTTCCTGTATCTGA
Organism: Panax notoginseng; assembly: GCA_016801055.1. Taxonomy (NCBI): domain Eukaryota; kingdom Viridiplantae; phylum Streptophyta; class Magnoliopsida; order Apiales; family Araliaceae; genus Panax; species Panax notoginseng. The sequence goes on along the minus strand of CM029015.1, from coordinate 34,825,332 downwards.
AGCATTCGCCTTATCTGCAATATTTATCATGATATAGCAAGGGTGAGCATGAATGTTGCCCAGCAAGTTTTAAAATAATTTAAAGATATATCATGATTGAAAGAGTCTGAATAATAAGATGGCTATCCTTCACAATGTATTTGTGAATTAGCATGAACAAAATTTTGACTGAACAAGTATTGAACAGGAACAATAATATATCTGGACAAACTGGTAATGAAGGTGATCAGCCTTTCATACCTGACTTATACATGCAAGATGTACAAAGTACAATTCAACATGGCAATCAGAGATGATTAACCATAAGTATAACCGAATGAACAACTCTTAGTAGAGTTAAGTAAAAGAAAACTTGCCTGAACCATTGATTACCGTAACGCAATATAATAAGCTTCGTCTGGGACCTAATATTAATAATATAGATCTCCAATATTAGAATAATATCATCACAGTATAAAATAACCTAAACACATTACCACATAATCCTATCAGTCTATTATACACATAAGACATAGCATCAAGTCAAATTATTGCAGTTCGAGTTGAAACCGGCACAATTCTATCATCCCGACGGTCTAGTCAGATGATTGACGAGTTTAAGTTTAATTAAACTTTACTTAAACACATACATATATTTCATACACAAGAAGTATTTTTCCATAATTTTCTAACTTCTTTTAATATTTTTCAAAAATCATTTTTAGTTAATTCCTTAAGAAATTAGCTACCTCGTGCATAACTCCAAAAATTCTCATATCTTGGCAAAATCTTATACATGTTAACGTGACACTCCAGTTTAAATTTCTTGGCCATCGGAGTTGTAGAACTCCGGTTATAGCAATTTTCGTCAGAAAATCACAAAAATTGAAATGGTCATAACTTGGTCATTTTAAGTCAGAATGAGCTCATTTTTGGACACGAGGTACTTAATACAATATATTTTCATGTCCCAAAAGGCCGGAATTTTTCTAGCAAATTAAGTGGCTGAAACAGCCCTTACAATTTCTTTCACAGCTTGTTTTCATCATTTTGCAGCTTTAGAGTCCTTTGCTAAAACTAGTCCATACGGAAATCTACGAGTCTAATTTGGGCCCACTTGGTATCGTTAGAACCGTGACTTCCCGAGCTACGTTTTAGGCTCAAGAAACAGTCCATTTGGCCTAGTATAGCACCCTGAAAACAGACCACTACCGACTGACCATTACATGCCTTGTAAACATTTTAAGTTTTGGAACCTTTTATAGAAACACTTGTATTACGAGATCCACAACTCCGATTGAGGCCCGATCGGACTCGTTGGATCCGTATCTTCTTGAACTACAATTTTCATTTATCAAACACCAAATTCCAATCTGTCTAGGTGGTGGAAATCAGGCCCAAAGTGACTGGTCAGCCAGGTTTTCGTTAACAGTTTTCATCTTTTTCCCAGATTTACCTTCTTTCGCTAAAACAGTCATAACGTTTTCGTTTTAAAACATTTTTAGGCGATTCTTGAGCCCACGCGAACCTAACTTCCGGGACTACAACTCTTCCCTACTGATGTTTTTCCAGATTCCGAACATATCAACCTAGAAATTCCGTTCAAGTGGACTGCACCGCACTTTGAAATGTCATAACTCTCTCCTCCGATGTCGGATTTAGTCCGTTTCGGAGTCTATGGAAAGCTTATTCAGTTTACTACAACATATAAAAAAACCCAAAATTTTCTAAACAATCTAGCTAACCCCGAATTTTCATTTTTTGATCAGCAGTCCACTAGTTTTTCGAACTTCTCTTTTTGGCATCCAAAACTCGCCTCGACTCGTTCCAACACAACTTTCTTTACAAATAAGTCTTATTTAACATAATTAGACTCGTCTAAGGTCTCTGCTCCATATCTCTATTTACAATCATTTAGAACTCATTTACATAATCAATTCCAAGCCAAAATAAACATAGTAAACTAACTAGTTTATTAACAAAACTAACTAAACTTCAAAAATTCAAACTTTAACTAACAACTAAATACAATATTTAAAATAATAATATTACCAAAAATTAAATATGAAACATACCTAAAAATACGAATTCGACAAACTGAATACGTACTCAACCAAGATTTAACTAAGGAGATCTTTATAAAAAGTCCTCCCACAACAAAGTATTTCTCAAAATTGGATGCCTTATTGTTGGTGAATGAAACAAAGGCCACACCCTTCTATTTATAGGTTTAGAAAATGGTGAAGTTCTCAATTTAGTCGATATGGGACTTGGCTTATACTATTTTTTCATATTTTTAACATGCTAAGTGTATTAATTCATTACGAATTCGTTTCTTAACCAATTCGATCCGTTCAAGTTGCGTTGTTTTCATTTTATAGCGGAGAACAACAATCATCCATCAATTTACAGTTTCAATCACGAATTCATCATCAATTTTAGTCTCAAAGTACACCAAAATACACATTACCATCAAAACCCAAATTCCTCTTCTTTAGCATAAATACATGAATTTGAATTCTTAAAAAATCGTTTTTAGATTACCATTATGAAATTATAAAATCTAATAACATATATAGCATCATAACCCACAAATTCATTAACCAAAACTCTAATTTTCAAAAGAAACTCAAGAACACATAACACACACGAATGTAGGAGGTCTGACATATGGCTGTCAGACCACATTTTTCTACTTTTCCAGATTTTTGAAAACATTAAATTCGATTTCCACACAATGAAACTATCAATTTCATCTTTAATCAACACGACTTATTCATCATTAATATTATAATTCACAATATTTAACAACCAGGTCGTTCCCAGGAAAGAGGGAGATTTCCGATAAGGATTTCTCCTTATTGGCACGCAATTAGGTGACAAAACCTCTCATTGATAGAACTTCTAGACATTGTCAATATTACAAATAATAATATGAATAACTTTATCATCTCAATTATTGATTTAATAATATATCATATTATGCAGATGATACTGTGATAATAATTGAATCAATAATATAAGAGATATGATGTAGCAATAATTGAGTATAACTGAGTGACTTCTCACGTATGCATCAATAATCAATACCGTGTGCTACTTTGCAGCCACGCGTATTACTGTACTTTTACTACCGGATAGTTCAACAGTTTTAACGGTAACACCCCCGCCATTATTTTTATAAAATGATAATTCTGTCTTTTTTTAACTACGACAATACTTCCGTTGTGGGGTCCACCAATGATTGTGCCGTCGTACGAATATTTCGTGTTAAAACGAATATTCCCTGACCAATCGAATATTATATAACAACTTGCTTACTTTGTAAAATTTATAAATATTATCCACAACTATAACATTATATCAAATCCACACCATAATATCAAAAAAATATTTCGAGAAATTTAAATCTTTGTTCATAAAATTTGGGGTCTCACAATATCCTCTCCTTATGAAATTTTGCCCTCGAAATTTACATATATACCTGGTATGCCGAAGAGATGAAGATACCTTAACTTCATTTCAGATTCTAACTCTTGAGGTATAACCTTTGAGTGTCAAATATAATCCTTCTTATCCAATATTTTAACACATATCTCCTCATACGTTAAATCTTCTGCTATCTCGTCTAATTCCAATTCAATAATGTGGTTCGGGTCGTCCACATATTTACGTATCATCGATACGTGAAAAAAAATGTTATGAACACGTGACATACTTGGCGTTAAAACGAGTCTATAGGCCACCGTTCCTACTCAATCGAGGATTTCAAATGAGCTAATTAAATCGAGGGTTGAGATTTCCTCTATTCGTCGATTCTTGCTTCTAGAATAATGTCCTCTTGAACCTTCTTCTTCACATTCATAAGCTCTAAGTATGTAGCTTGAGCAGCTTTAACTTTATCGATTAAAGTCGATTCTAATCGTATATTCGTTATCTTCACGTGGATCCCTAGAGTCTTTAAGTCTATCTTCATCATTTGTAAGTTATACGAAATGGGTCTTTGTGTTAATAACATCGCACTCGTAAACTCATACCATATTCTATTCAACGCGTCAGCTACCACGTTCGCTCTTTAGAAATGATATTGAATGGTACGATCATAATCTTCAACAGCTCGAGCCAACGTCTTTAGCGCATAATACGTTCATTCGGTTGAAGAAATATTTAAGGGTTTTAGAAATGAATTTTGTATTAGGGTCAATACAAAATTTGATTTTACGCTCTAAGTAGACTAGGAAGACTTCAGGGATACGTTAGGAAATTTATTAACAATAGAAATATTATTCAAAACTGTGACTCTCATCCAAAACTTGGATAGCACGTCACTTTGATACCTATCAACTTGCCACCGTTATTCACGGCGTCCCCTACGAATAGTCTGGCTTCGGTGCATTCCACACAAGGAAGTCAACAACGAAAGGATTGGGGCTCTTTAATTATGGCTTGATATAACAGTGATTGACTTTAGTAGTTTGGTTGCTTGAATTCGCATAACAGGTTGGTTAAGAATATGAAAGCTAACAACCTTATGAAAAGCATGATGAGTAGTTAACCAATCAATTCCTAAAATCACATCAAAGGCAAGTATTTTCAAAGAGATAAGATCGACATGTAGCGTGAAAGTGTCGATTTGAATCAAATAAGATTTATAAACAGTGGAGGTAACGAATGTTTTTCCTAACAGAGTTTCAACAAATAAATCAAAGTCTAATTTCTCCAGAGTCAAATTTAAACATTGAGCGTAAGTAGGAGAAATAAAAGAATGGGTAGAACCAGTATCTAATAGGGTATAGACTTCGCAATAATTTATAATCAACTAACACGTGTTGACTTTGTTCGGGTCACTCGCTTGTTGAGAAGTCACAAAAAATGCTCTTCCTGAAACCACCGACTTTGTTTTGTCCGTATCTGCCTTTGGTGCCACCGTCCCAGCTGGACTTGACTTTCGTGCATGACAAAATCAGGCTAAGTGACCTTCTTTTCCATAATTATAACATGCTTTGGATTGCATCACGCAGTTTGTACTGATATGTCCCTCCCCTCCGCATTTGAGGCATACAATTGGTGGTCGTTCTCCTTCCTTGAAAACGGGTGTTGGTGATGCTGTCTTTCCATCGTTGTTGAACCTTTTCTTCTTCAAATTTTCACTCCTATTATCTTGGCCATGATTACCACCGAAGTGGTTACCATTCTCGGCATGATAATTCCCCCCCCCCCGATGGTTATCATGGTTCCGATGGTCATTGCCACTGGTACGATTATTATCATGTTGTTGGTCGTTGCCGTTTGGTTGTGCTGACTCATTATCGCACTCCAATAACTGAGCCCTATTCACAACATCTGAATATAATCAAAGTTTGTGAGAAATGATGTATTGACATATATCGGGTTTCAAACCTCTTTGAAATATTCACGTCATTCGCTCCTCGTTACCGACCAAATGGGATGCAAACCGGGATGACTCCGCAAATTTATCCTCGTATTGCGACACGGTCATATTATTTTTCTCTAACTTGATAAACTCAACCTCCTTCATATGACGAATACTTTCGGGAAAGTACTTATCGTTGAACAGCTCTTGGAACTTCTCCTAAGACATCTTGAGTGCGTCAGGCTGGGTACGCTTTACAGATTCCCACCAATAATCTGCCTCTTCACGCAATATAAAGGTGGCAAAGGGAACCTTTTGCTCCTTAGAGCATCCCAAGACATCAAATATCTTGGTGATATGCTTTAACCACGTCTCCGCCTTAAGTGGTTCTGGCTTTCCCAAAACCTCCGGTGGTCCCAGCTCCTTGAACTGCTTAGCGGTGACCAACCGTGGGTTGCCATTATTTCCACCTATATTTTGAACAGGAGTCTCTCTTACCTGATGTTGCATGAATTGCATAAAGCCTCTGAACATCCCATTGTTCATCATTTGATCGATGTTGTTATTTACCTGAGGATTATTATCTTCCTGTTGCACATTATCTTGGGTATTGATCGTTGGTGACTCAACGGTCTCATGTGCTTCATTGTTGATCTCAACATTTTCATATACCATTTACAAACATTGCCACAAAACAAGGGTTAATTAACATGCAACATATTATCCCTATACTTTGACCGACCAATTAAATACCAAATAAACTTAGGTAGGTTATACCAGCGAAGGAATTTCCCATCTCTCCCCTCCTAGTTCTTGTCTCACTTCTCAGCCAGGGATCATATCCCTAAGCTTTGATACCAACTGTGACGCCCCCAAAATAGGTATACATCACCCATCTTGGGTCGCCAGATACAAGGTAATGAATACTGTGAAGCCCCCAAATCCGGGTCCCAAGAACCTCAGACTTGGTACGTTACGGTACTTCATCATCATACAAATTCTATCATCTAATGCGGAACAAATAAACATATATTGTTTATTTTACATAATTCTTTAACATTTTCCCAAGTTTATTAACCTTAACTGAATACATACCTTTAAAATTACAAAGGTTTACCATTAGATAACTAAATAGTTATTCTTGTAACGATCTATTACTGTATTTTGCTTTTGTCTCTGTCCTTCTTCAAGCCTTCGCCTTTATCTAAAATTTATTATCATGATATAGCAAGGGTGAGCAACTACTTTGCCCAGCAAGTTTAAATTCAATAAAGATATATCATGATTGAAAGAATAATATGCTTTCACGTCTTCAACAATTTAATAATTGTGAAGAAACATGAATCAAGACATCAATAAATGAATGAATGAATCAATAACGTTTAAAGTCAACAAAGACTTAAAATAACTTTATCTGAACTTTAGGGTAATGAAGGTGATCAGCATTTCATACCTGATGAACATATGCAACATGCACTAAGTGCGAATCAATAATCAGTTTAGACGTGAATAATCATCAATAATCATTCACTAACATGCTTTGAAATATAACTCGAGTTTGAGTTAAGAAAACTTGCATGCATAGTTGATTATCGCTACGCAATTTAATTTATTCTCTTTATTGAAAAAAGACCTATCAGGTATAAGATTGATATTCTAATTAACATACCATACCTTATTTCATAATACTATCTAACACTTGATCACATAGTCAAATATTAGATAATCTTAACACCAAATTCATTTACTTACTTAAAATCTCATCACCTTATATTAACTTGTCTAACCTTCACTCACCAAGTTAAGTATTAGACATTATACCTTAGTCTTAGCATTATCATTATACTTTGATAATCTTTTCATCACTTATAACTTATACTTATAAGTTTTCCCTTTTTATATGTTATCTTAGTAAGCTAGATAACATGTCAGTAAACTAAAATATCATTTCAGTAAACCAAAATATATTTCAGTATCCTGAAATCATCATTTCAGCAGACCAAAATCAGCTACAGTAAACTGAAATTATTTCAGTAATCCAAAATCCAATTCAGCACCCTGAATTCTCATTTTAGTCTATTACAAGCATAACATAGTTCATTGAATACCAAATTCAACAATTATATTAAAAAAATAACATAAATTTCTTATTTTAATCTCCCGTCGAATATTATTAATTAGGTAATAATATTTTACGCTAATGTTATTAACCTTTTAATAATATTCCAGCCAAATACTACTAATAATATCTTAATCCAATATTATTAGCTATATAACAATAATTTAAGTCATTAATAAATAATTTAGTTCAATTGTTTTCCTTTCCTTATTAACTCATTAAACATTCTAAAATGCCATAAACATCACAACACTTCACACCGGACCCAAAACCTTCGTCACAAATCTGCATAAATCATGCTTAAGGGTCTCAAGTCATAAAATCGTATTTTTCATATTTTTGGACATCATATATTTAATTAAATCCATTTATCCATTTATCATTATTTAGATGAAAAATACCAAATCAGCTCCAAAAATATTTCTTTTATGGGATTTGACAGAATATAGTTCCATATTGAACATATATTTTTCCCGGAATTTTTAAAATAGATTTACTATATTTAAATAGTATATAATAGCCAAATCTTCTCCGATTTTTCATAAATCGAGATTAACTCCAAAAATCATGAAATTCTTACAGTATGATCCTGCTATACACATGTACTTCCAGTAAAAATTTTGTAATTTTTGGACATATATACAGAGAGTTATTCGGGTGACTTTATAAAAATAGTCTTTCACCGTAAAATCCATAACTATCAAACCGTATGGCCAAAAATTCTCAAATTTTTACAAAACCTGCAACACTTCTGATATTACCACTCCAAATGTTTCCAGAATTTTTAAAGTAAAAAAAGTGGACAGAAATGCCCCCGTTTTAGACTGCCCCAAAACAGTCCTATTTTCTTTCCAAAATTCGGGACTATTTTAGCTTCCACAGCCACTACTCCATGAAAACTCAACATTTTTGAGTGCTACCACTTAGGTTAACTAGTAAACACATATATCTAGCACCCCTCTTTGACGGATCGTAAAAAGGAGTTATAGATTTAAAACGGTAGACTTTCAAAGTAAATAGAAATTTTGAGTTTCTCAACTAGAAAAAAAATAAATAATTTTCTTTTCTTTTTGATTCTAACCAAATCATTACCCAAAATGGGTAGATCCATGCTTGAATCCATGAAAAACACATAGATCATAAGGTTTGAACTTCCAAATCAAAAACTCCCCTTTTTCTCAAATCACAAAAATAAAGAAAGAAAGAAAAGCTTAGGAAGAAAAATTTTATACCTTTCTTTCGTCTTCTTCTTCTTCATCTATCTATGGAGAATTTTCTCCTCCTTTCTTCTTCTAGCTTCCGATCTCCTTCTCTCTCTCTCTCCCTCACGGTTTCTTCTCCCGTTCTCTTCATTTCTCTTTCTATTTCACATTTTCTTTTTCTTTTCTCTTTCTCTCTCTTTCTTCTTTCCTTCTTATCCTTATCTTCTTTTATTATCATTCTTTCCTCTCTCTTCTTATCTCTAATCTGCTCCTCTCTTTCTTTTTTTTAATGCTTCAAGTGTCCAACAAGCCCTCATTAATTGGTTTTAAAAAATTGGGTCATTCTCTTAATCTTTTGGGCTTTCAATTAATCTTTTTGGCCATGTAATATTTACATAGTCCAATCATTTCATCTTATCCCTCCCTAAATATTTAATTAGGGTATCCATTCCAAATATTTAGAATTTAAATCCTCACTTTAGCACATTAAATTCTATAAGACAATTAAACTTGTTTTAATTAAGTTATAAAATTAATAACTTGATATAATAAAAATATCTATATTTTAACTTAATATTATTTTTAATATTATCATCCTCCAACAAATGGACTTAATTTGGGCCCTTAATTAATTCCATTGAGCTAACAATTTTACTTGTTTTACTTACTAACAACAACCAACTTGGGCTTTCAACCCTAAATAAATTGGGTCAATTTAATACTTGTTTCATACATAGTATATTGGCTATATTAAATAATTTAATTGCCCTTAATCACTTTATCTACAGGTCACATGCTTGATTAATTAATTGGGCTTGTTTAAATAATAAAACCTCCTTAGTCCATTAAATTTAATTCTCTTGGACTCTAGTTAAATTATTGGGCTATGATATCAATAAAGTCCAATACTTTTAATTCTATTTTACCCTAATCATTTAATTAGGTTTTTTTATTTCTCACACTAGAAATTAAATTTCTTACTTATTTCATTTTAATTTCATAACTCAATTAGACTTGTTTATAAAATTAATTATTTGAGATATATAAAATAAATCACTTAATGTTAGTATATATATTTATATACTAATATTCTCTAATATTATAACCTCTTAGGTTATTTAATTAACACACCTAATATATATATTATGTTACATAACTTAATTCTTAATTCTCTTTTATATACAAAATAAATGTATTCACATTATATAATGTATATTTATTTAATCATACACATAATTCACTTTTCACACTAATTTTGACTTTTCTCCATAAAAAGTCAACTGTTGACTTTGACCAAAAGTCAACCTTTACACATTTTGTGTTTACTGTCCATTTTGACTAAACTTGACGTTTCGAACGCAACCGAGCAGTCCATGCTTCAAAATTCTATCTCTAACTCAAATTTTGAGTTTTAAATTACTCCATTCTTATTGCTAATCGCATTAACTAACGACTTTAAACTTATTTAAATTCTTATTTGCCATTCAAGGCCAACGTTCAAGATATGCTAATTACTAACATAGTTTTATCTTGATCCGTATATCATTAACTTAATTCATTATTCCTCTTGCTAAAATATTTATAACACCTTACTAAGTATACATATTTCTATACATATACTCATCTTCGTTTAACCTCATAGTATCTCTTCCTGTGAAATCTTATTTCGTTAATAAAATTCCACCTGTATTAGTATAACATTTCTTACACTATTCAATTCACATCAAATTTTTATAAGTATCATAATACCTTATTATTGATATTCATTCAAATACATATCAATTCATTTCTAGGGTTTTGGAATTTTGTAACCCATATTTTCTCTATTCTCTTTCGAATAGCAAACCATATAGGTTTTACTTGAAAATTTTAAATAAATCCTCAAATTCTCATCTAGGTTTTTTTTCTTTAACCTTTATTCTAATCCTTAAAGATTTTATAAATTTTCGGGTTGTCACATTCACCCCTTCTTCTAAGAATTTCGTTCCCGAAATTAAAGTAAACTAATCTCGGCTTATTCTCTTGATCAAAACTAGGTTGTTAACTTGACCTTTACAATTTTCTCCTTTGAGGATTTCTCATCTATTATCACATTTCACCATAACTACTCACTAGGAGTTTACATCTTCTAAACATTCCCCAAAACTAGGTTATCATAATAACCTTTACTCAATCATCTCAGATTCTACTCGTATGCAACGAGTTCACAATATTTCATATACATCATCACATACTACCACAACATTACTCTAAATAGTTAAAAATTTTCATATCTTTCTGAAGGATCATAAAAACCATGAGCTTTGAGGTTTAGGGGTATTTCTACCTGCTACCTCTTTCAATTACGAAAGAAAAGTACTCTACCTCTGAAATATTTTATATTTGGTATGTTTACAATCACAAAGAAGGTAAACTACCGATGCGGGTACTTTAGATGATAAGTCTGTTGTACCTTAGTAATCGGAACGACTATATGCGTTCTTAGATTGGAATATTTTATCCAATTAGTATATCCCCATTTTCAGGGTTGTTCACCTCAGACTTATCATAAGATTCCATACCAAAACAATTTGGTTCGGTATAAGCTTTCAAAGAATACTTTGAATTTCATAAATATTTGTCTAGCTGAATTAAATAGCTTAGACGCATATCAATAATTTGAATTTCTATCGAAACATTGCTAGCCAAATTTAGTTGGCAATAAATTATTTTTAAAATTCTTAAAATCATTTTGACGTCATGATACCGCACTGTATTTACAGTCCGTTTGAGGATTTCGTCATTGTGTGGCTTTGTCATACTACATCATACTATAGTGGGTTGACGATCTTTAGATCATATACCACACTTGTAACGCCCCCAAAATAGGTCCATTCCATCCAACCCATTTTGAGTCGCCAAATACATGGTACAGATAACAACTACAACTTTATTACAATAATTGTCGTGCAAAATACAACAATACATATGCTATGAGTTTGGGTACAAATATATACCAATTGTGACTCATGTCCCAACCTTGGATAGCACGTCACAATGACTCCTTACATAAAGGTATAGTCAAAAACTGTTTTAGAAATTAGAATCTTTGGAAAGTGCTCAAGGAAACCATCGTACATGGGAGGCCATGCTTCTAGGTTATGATAGATATCATATGGCCACAGAATTATCCTTGGTTGACCCAATAGACCCCAAAGAAAAACAAGAAGGTTACTATCATATTCTTCCCAATAGTGAGTCTTCTCTTAACTTATCATTACCTCCACTGTCTCTAATTGAGAATTATACTTTAAACAAACACCAAGATTATATAGGTAGTGCTCGTAAATATACTCAGCAAGTGGATGAGAACAACCCTGTCTTATGATGACACGAGGTTGTATGTCATTAGACATCGCGTATGATAGTGACAAAACACCCTTCAACGTTGGGTTCGCCTCACCCTATTTTCTTCACCAAATATAACTACTAATTGATGACCACCGTTCTATTCCCTTGTTACCCCCGCTCGACCCAGCTACACTCTTATTACCTGAAAGGAATTCTGAAACAAAAGGGTGAGCACAACTAGCCCAGTAAAGAATATCATGACTAAAGATAAATAAATTATCAATAGCCTTCAACAGAATAAATCAGAGATTTAGAACATATGGTAGATGATAAAAAATTTCAACCATAGTTGCAGCGGAACGAGCAATCCATTAGAAGAGTCAAATAGACTATAAAGTCAATTATCTTCTCCACGTTAAAAGTCCACCAACAATGTTTTATCCCTGTAACATCAATCAACAGTTCCTTTTCACAATCATATGAATAATTCATAATCATAATTGTGATTCTAAATTTCTCATCCAAGACGAAGATAATTTTCATCACCTGTCTTTACCTGAAACATCAAAGATCATGGTTATACCAAATCACAGTTCATGTTCATATTCATACTAATAAATTCATCTTTGCACCACGGGCCAAAGATATTCATCAACAGTTCATCTTTACACTACATGCCAAATATATTCAACAACAAGTCATCTTTGCACTACGGGCCAAAGATATTCATCAACAACTCATAGTGCAAATATCTTGAATTAAATAGTCATCTTTGTACTACGGGTCAAAGATATTTATCAACAACTCATCTTTGCAGTACAGGCCAAAGATATTCCTCAATAATTCATATTTGCACTACAGGCCAAATAGATTATTATCTCAAAGAAATATATAATCATTTCAAAATTTATATAACCAATAATTATAACCATGTTGATCATTTCACCTTTGCACTTAAGCTAAAGATATTCAATTATAAATTCAATGGTCATGATCATACCAGTCAAAAATTCAACTTTGCACTACCGGCCAAAGAGAACCCATAGTCATGATCGTACCAAAAATTTATCCATCTTTACACTCAAGTCAAAGAGAAATATCATCATTAGGGTTATAAAAATGTTATATATGATAATAAAAAAATAATATGATCAACATATAGTTTTAATCTTAAGAGTAATATTCATAAATCAACTATAATTTGGTTAGAAAAAGAAACCAATTTTGTCATGAATAGTAACTCATGAATAGTAACCCATGAATAGTAACTCGTGAATAGTAACTCATGAATAATAACTCGTGAATAGTAACTCATGAATAATAACTCGTGAATAGTAGCTCGTGAATAGTAACTCATGAATAGTAACTCGTGAATAGTAACTCATAAATAGTAAACCCGACACAAAAAGATAGAAATTCTACAATAAAATCCATACCAGTATTTCGGTATAATGATATTGAAAGAATAACATATCTTATGCTTATAAACAATTTATTTTAATTGTTTACACTTTACTAAATAATGCATTTAATCATTCTAAAATGCCAAACTCATAAGATTTTATCACCAATAACCAAAACCCTCATCAAAAATTTGCATATACCTCATATAGGATTCTCAAGTCATAAAATCCTATTTTTTAATTTTCTTACTTCACAAAATATATTTAATTCATTTACTCATAACTAGACTATTTTCATGAAAAATACCAAATCAGTTCTAAAAATATTTCTTTTTTGGAATTTAGCATAATATAGTCCCATAGTGAACATATATTTTTCTAAGAATTTTTAAAAGTCATTTACTATTTTTCATATGGCCAAAACAGCCGAATATTTAGACATTTATCAAAAATTGTACTTTTGTCCAAAAATTTTGAAATTTACAGAGTATACTTCTATCATATACATGTACTCCCAATAAAAATTTTATCAATTTTGGAGTTAACCACAAGGAATTATAAGCGGTTACTTTTAAAATAGTCTTTTCTCATAAAATTCATAACTATCAATCTATACATCCAAAAATCACCATTTTTGGACAAAATCAAGAAAACTCATCAAAATATCAATTCAAATTTTTCCAGAATTTTTGAAGGTCAGAAAAATTACGAAACTGGAAAATATAACAACCCTTAAAATCCCTTACTATCCCTTACTATCCCTTACCTCAAAAGTGCAGTATTTCTGATTGGAATGCAAAGCCGAAGAAAACTTGCACTGAATAGCAACTCTCAAAGTATCTAAATACTCACAAAATATGCTTCATAATATAGAGAGAGAAAGAGAGAAATCTTATGTTTCTGGTGTGATTTTCAATTCTAACTTAGCCCTCTATTTATAGGAAAATGTTAGCACGCCGAAGCAGACTTAACCTGCAACCTGATGGCTTTACCTGCTACTATTCCCACCCACCACATTTGAATAAAAATCTCAGCACATATATTCACCAACCAAGAGTGGGGCCCACCAATTCTAGAATTTTCCACCAAAATGATTAACTCCGAAAATTTGACAATTTCTGAACCAGTCATCTCGTAAAATTCATAACAAATCATACGTTCATTTTTAACGGTTCAAAATTTGTGGACATATACTCAACTTATATATGTATAACATATCCAAATATTACCACGATCCAACGGTCGGATTAAAAATTATAACCCTCGCAAAATATCTTAAAAACCCTAATTTGATTTTCAATACCTCCGTTCCGACAAAAATAGAGATAAAACACCTCAACATTAACTCCTTCATTTTTAACCACAAAAATATATCCCTCATTTATATCCACATAAAATAAATATTTCCTTATCATATGAATCAATAATTAATTATTCACAGATAATATTACAGAATCACATTTATGACAACCAGGTCGTTCTCAGGAAAGAGGGGGCTTTCCAATAAGAATTTTTTCTTACTGGCGCGCAATTAGATGACCAAACCTCTCCTGAGACAGAACTTTCTAGACATTGCCAATAATATTATCTAATAATATTATTCAAATAATATGAATTATTGATCTGATAACGGGAAATACTGTGCAGTGACAATTATTGAACAACAATAATATAAAATATCAACGCAGCAATTATTGAATCAATAAAATAAAATATTGAACAGTAATTACTATAACAATTATTGAGTAGTGTCTTCTTACGTAAGAATCAATAATTGGTGCAATACCGTGTGCTACTATATTTTAACAACCGGGTATTCCAACAGTATTAACGGTAACAAATAGCTGCGCCTGTGATACCCCCAAATCCGGGTACTTCGATTCCACGGGATTTGGTGTTCACTGTACAAGCATCATCTATCTATCTACCCATAAATAATATCAAACCATACAATAGATAGAATAAAACTTCTTACAACATTCGAAGAATAATAATAATACAATCCCAGGTTTAAACTAACCTTAAAACATCTGTGCGGAATTCTAAACAAATAAGTCTTAACATCAACTTAACTCAAGTCTTAAACAAATACATCAGTTAATAAATAACTGGTCTTCATCATTTGCTAACTTTGCCCTTGCCCTTACTAGTGGAGGGTTCATCGCTTCTTTCGTTCTTAACTGCAATGTTATTATTAAGCAAGAGTGAGCACAAATGCCCACCAGAATAATAATGAAATAACAATATAATAACATGCGAATAAATCAAAGACGTCTGAATAAGAGCTAAACTTTTGAATCAAGAATGAATAACAAGAATCAAAAGAATTCTGAGGGTCATAAGACCTTGAACTATGTCCTAGGTTATCAAGGATTATACTTTAAACCTTTAACAGTCATAAGACTATGGACCTTCTTCTCGTACTTAGGGGGATCAGCCCTTAGTACCATACTGTGCACAATATCTTAACGCTAAAGCGTAATTAATCCCATATACAGGGTTGTTCATCTCAGTTTGACATTCGAGTCCGCACCAAAGGAAGTTTGGTTTGGATAAATTCATTAAGGGTTCTGAAATTTAGAACGCTCATCAACTATGGACTAGTTGAATCAATAAGGTTCACTAGTCTAATAAGGTTCAACAATAATTGATATTTGATTAGAATAAAAATCTCAAAAGTATACAATAGGACAATTATTGTATAACTGAATCATGCTTTGGAAGGATAATTAATCTTTAATATCATGCTTGAACTTGAATAATAACAAGGATAATTTATTCAAGGTAAATAATAAACTTGAACAATAATGACAAGTGGGGTTAGGGAAACTTGCTCGACATAAAAGTAACGTTTAAGTTTAAATAATTTTGCTCAATAGAATGAAGTTAGGGATAAGATACATGCCTCGTGCGTAGATTACACTTTAACTAAGCACGTTCATTGAATTAAATCCTACATACCATTCCTATACACAATACCAGTTAATTATAAATTAACTAATCAATATAAACTCATTCTCGTTGTCTACTTTAATTATTGACTAAACTTAGTCAAATTATCATGTTGTCACATAATTTATACTTCATGAATTATCAAACTAATTATGTATTTAATAATTCAATTCACATATAATATTTTATTACATGTTAAGCAACTATTTTATCATCTCATAATACCTCTAACATGATTACATGTTCATTACATCAATCCACTAACACTTGTTAGACTTTAATATTTATAAAAAATATAATTCTGACATTTTCTGGAGAGTGGCGCTGCGGCGCCACTAATGTGCTAAGGAGTCGCGCTGCGGCGCGGCGGCGCTGTGGCCGGGCCCTTGGCGCTGCGACGATATGGCGCCGTGGCTTGGGTCTTGGCGCTGCGGCGCCGTGGCGCTGCGGAGCGGGACTAAAGTTCTGAAGTTGGCGCCGCGGCGCGAGACCTCAGAAACTGTTTCCCAGATCGCGATGAACACAGAGTTCGGCGATTTACACATTTTATGATCACTAAACTCACTAATTTAACGTACCCACATGTTAATACTTCCATATAATCAATACCCAACATCTGTAGAGTAGTTTCAACCAATTAAAACACATAATCACATAATTAAAATATGTGAATTCACTGACTTTGATGTTCATGAAGTTTTAGAAAACTTTATGTGAAAATTCTCCCTACGAATTCGTTATAACACCAAATTTGTTCGTTTAAGGTTTGATCTCTTCGTATTAACATGCTCAATAATATAAGGGTGTAAAATTTATGAAAGCACTTGTGTTTAACATACTAAAATCACGTATAAGGCCTTAAGGCCATAACCCATACTCTGTAATTTTGCAGAAATTATATACTATGTAAACTTATGAATTGATGATATGGAATTATATACAAAGTATATTAAAACACATTAAAATGATATCTTAACACATATATTCACATAAGCCTTACAAATTCCCATCATAAAACTTTACAGTACTTGAAAACCATTTGCATAAAAACTTAAATACGTAAAAGTAGAAATTGGGTTTGGGAGAAATTTACCCAGAGTATAGATTAGAAGATGATCAATGATAATCTTTACACTCGCAATCTTTTCTCAATCTCACAATTTTATCTCTGTCTTCTCAAACTCTCTAATTCTCTCCCTCTCTGTTTTGCAGACTTAGAAAGAAACAAGGAAGGAGAAGAAGACGTCGTAATAAACGAAACTGGCGCATTAAGGTCAGTTACCCATCATGGGTAACTGCTCTCAACTCTCTCTAAGGCCATGTTTGGCTAGCAAGAGTAGATTATAAAATCATTTAATTTAATAAAGCTTTATCATATAGTTTAATTCATGTCACCCTCTTTATAAAATAATTCCCATATTTTATTTAATTTACTTTAAATAAAATATAATAATTACTCATAAATTCACATAATCATATAATTAACTATATCATTAATAAATAATGTCAATTTATTAAATTTCTAATTAATAATTAAATTAATTAAATAACATCATGCTTAATTAAATAATTTATTTAATTAAATAAGCTCACATAATTTCATACCTTGATGAAATTATTCTCTTCATTAATTTAATAAATGTAACACATATAATTAAATTAATCTATCACAATTGCATCAATTGATTATTTAATCTAATAATTAAATCATAAAAAAAATATTTATTTAATTCAATAAATATTTAAAATAAATTACAAAATTCTCGTTCGTCACATCTTTCCCCCCTTAAAAGGATTCTGTACCCAGAATCACAGCTCAATAATTTCGACCCGTTACATTCTTCCCCCTTACAAAGATTCTGTCCCCAGAATCGCATACACATAATTAAGTAAATAAATGAGGGTAATTCTTCATCATATTCTCTTCGAGTTCCCACGTAGCTTCTTCAGCGTTGTGGTTCCTCCAAATTACCTTAACAGAAGGTATAACTTTATTTCTGAGAACTTGTTCTTTTCGGTCGATAATTTGGACAGGAATTTCTTCATAAGATAAATCTTTCTCAAAATGCAGGGGTTCGTATTCAATTACATGCTTGTAATCAGGTTTGTAAGGTCGTAACACAGAAACATGGAAGACGTTGTGGATATTCTCGAGTGCTAGAGGTAAGGCTACCTCGTACGCAACTTCTCCAATTCTTCGCAGTACCTCAAAGGGTCCAATAAATCTTGGGCTCAATTTTCCTTTCTTTCCGAACCTGATCTTTCCCTTCCAGGGAGAGACCTTCAAGAAAACATAACTACCTGGTTCAAACCCGATAGTTTTACGATGTGGATCAGCGTATTTCTTCTGTCGATCTTGAGCTGCTACCAGTCGTGCTCGGATCACTTTGACTATTTCTGCCATCTGCTGTACCAATTATGGCCCTAGCAATTGTCTTTCACTAACTTCATCCCAGTAAAGCGGAGTTCTACACTTTCTGCCGTATAACGCTTCGTAAGGCGGCATACCAATACTAGCGTGGTAACTGTTGTTGTAGCCGAACTCTACCAACGGTAGGTGATCATCCCAATTTCTTTTGAAGTCCATCACACAGGCTCGTAACATATCTTCTAGTGTTTGAATCGTTCGTTCGCTCTGTCCGTCTGTTTGAGGGTGGTAAGCTGTACTCATTCGCAGTTGTGTACCCATGCATTCCTGAAGACGTTTCTAGAAATTTGATGTGAAGCGCGGATCCCTATCGGAAACAATAGACATTGGCACTCCGTGCCTCGAAACAATCTCTTTCACATATAATCTTGCCAACTGATCTAAGTTAAATCTAATTTTAATAGGAAGGAAGTGCGCGAATTTCGTCAGTCGGTCAACGATAACCCATACTGCGTCGTAGCCTTTTTGAGTCGTCGGAAGGCCAACCACGAAGTCCATCGTAATATGTTCTCATTTCCATTCTGGGATCTCCAACGGTTGTAGCAATCCACTCGGTCTCTGATGTTCTGCTTTAACTTTCTGACATGTCATGCATTTGGCAACACATTCTGCAACATCACGTTTCAAATTCGGCCACCAGAAATGTTGTCGAAGATCTTGGTACATCTTGGTACTACCAGGGTGAATCGAATATCGTGAACTATGAGCCTCGCTTAAAATATCTTCCTTAATCTCTTGTACTAATGGTACCCAAATTCTACTCTCAAATCTCAGTATTCCTTCCTTATCCATCTTAAATCTTGGTTCGGTTCCTTCAGATATCTTCGATGTTACCTTTTTGCATTCATCATCCTGAAGCTGAGCCTCCTTCACTCTATCTAGTAGAGTTCTACCAGATTGCATCTGAAATAGCTTCTCATCAATCTCCATAGGATACTTCACTTCTAACTCCAGTTTCTCCATATCTGCAATTAGCTCCTGCTGAGCAGTCAACGTCATCAATTTCTCACGACCCTTTCTACTTAAGGCGTCGGCAACCACATTAGCCTTACCCGGATGGTATAAAATCTCACAGTCATAATCCTTGATTAATTCCAACCATCTTCTTTGACGCATATTCAAATTTTTCTGTGTAAAAATATATTTCAGACTCTTGTGGTCCTTATATATTTCACACTTTTCCCCGTATAGATAGTGCCTCCAAATTTTCAAAGCAAAAACAACTGCAGCTAACTCCAAATCATGGGTTGGGTAACCCTTCTCGTAATCCTTCAACTTCCGCGATGCATACGCAATGACTTTGTCGTTTTGCATCAGCACACAGCCAAGTCCTTTATGCGACGCATCGCTAAAAACAACAAAATTTCCTGTATCATCCGGAAGAGATAACACAGGCGTTGTACTCAACCTCTTCTTTAATTCTTGAAAACTCTCCTCACACTTCTCCGTCCAAACAAATTTCACAGCTTTTCGAGTTAAATTCGTTAACGGAGTTGCGATCTTAGAAAAATCTTGTATGAATCTTCTATAATATCCTGCTAATCCAAGAAAACTTCTTACTTCTGACGGCGTTCTCGGTTGATCCCAGTTAATCACAGCTTCTACTTTGGATGGATCTACCAAAATTCCATCTTTATCGATTACGTGACCAAGAAATTGTACTCTCTCGATCTAGAATTCGCATTTCAAAAATTTAGCATACAACTTCTCCATTCTCAATACTTCCAACGTTAACCTCAAGTGTTCTTCATGTTCCTCTTTGGTTTTGGAATATACCAAAATGTCGTCTATAAATACCACCACGAATTTGTCTGAAAATGGCTTGAATACACCATTCATTAGTCCCATAAATGCTGCAGGAGAATTCGTAAGACCAAACGACATTACTAAAAACTCATAATGACCATATCGCGTTCGAAACGCTGTCTTCGGTACATCCTCTGGCCTCACCTTCAGTTGGTGATAACCACTCCTCAAGTCAATCTTGGAAAAGTATTTTGCTCCCTTCAATTGATCAAACAGATCATCGATCCTCAGCAATGGATATCTGTTCTTAATCGTGACCTTATTTAATTCTCTGTAGTCAATGCAGAGCCTCATCGATCCGTCCTTCTTTTTCACGAACAACACCGGCGCTCCCCACGGTGATACGCTCGGTTGAATGTACTTTTTGTCCAACAATTCTTGTAGTTGTACCATTAATTCCTTCATCTCTACTGGCGCCATTCGGTATGGTGCCTTCGATATTGGAGCAGTTCCGGGCGCCAAATCAATCACAAAGTCTACTTCTCTATCTGGTGGAAGTCCTGGCAAATCGTCTGGAAATACATCGACGAAGTCCTTCACAATCGGTATCTCCTCTACCTTCGGGTTCTCTTTTCGACTGTCGACTATGTAAGCTAAATATCCTACACAGCCTTATCTTAATAACTTCCTGGCCTGCAACATCGTCAGACAACTCGCTTGTCTAGGCGACTTGCTACCATAAAACACAACCTTTGACGGAGTCATAAGGTTAATACGCCTCTTTTGGCAGTCAATTACAGCCCCATAATTGGATAGCCAATCCATACTCAATATAACGTCGAATTCCCCCAATCGAATAGGGATAAGATCTACGTTCATGATATTACCCTTAATATCCATCCTACAGTTCTTAAACACGTACTTAACAGGGATTATTTCTCTATTCGCAATTTCTATGTTCATGGGGTAATCCAATTCATCCATAAGCAAATCTAAACTATTAGCAAAGTCTTCGGATATAAAGGAAGAAGTAGCACCCGAATCAAACAAAACATAAGCATTAATTTCATTGATCGGAATGATACCTGACACCACCTCACGAGACTGGATTGCATCCTGCACTGTCATATTGAAAGTTCTGGCGGTTGGTCGGTTTGTTGCAGGTGGTTCGGTGATGGTTAAGGTATTTCCACTGCTATTTCCCTGGTTTCCTCCTTGTCCTGATCCTCCCGATCCTTTCTTGGGACAGTCTCTTGCTAAATGATCTTTCGAACCACAGTTGAAACAAGCACCCTTCTTTGGGTTTGGACAATTTGGTGCTATGTGGCCTTCCTGACCACAATTGTAACACACTCTCTTTCCCTTCAAACAAACTCCTAGATGTGCCTTGCCGTAAGTCGGACATGCTTCTATCTTCTTTTTCTGCCCTCCGTGTTGACTTCCAGCTGTCGAGTTATCCGTCCACTTCCTCTTTTGATTATTATTATTCCCAGTATTACTTCCACCAGTCTTGTTATTACCTTCATTCTCACTCTTTTTCTTTTTCTGCTCTTGATTGTACTTAGTCACTGCATCACTTCCTCCTTCCGCGAGAATGGCCTTTTCCAAAATTCCCGCAAACGTGTTAAGTTGAAACATTGATACCTTGTCGTATACCCAAGGCTTCAGTCCTTGTTCGAATCGTCTGGCTTTCCTCTCGTCAGTGTGTACTTGATACGGGGCAAACCTTGCCAACTCATCGAATTTAGCCGCGTATTCAGGCACGCTCATGTTTCCCTGTTTCAGTTCCAAAAATTACACCTCCATCTGATTCTGCGAACTAGCTGGGAAATACATTTCGAAAAACATCTCTTTGAATCTCTCCCACGTAATTACACCTTCAACTCCTCGCATCTTGTTTGCCTGCCACCAGTAGCTAGCCTCAGACTTCAGCATAAATGTCGCAAAAATAGTCTTCTGATCTTCTCGAACCCTAGCAACGTCGAAAACCTTCTCCATTTCCATCACCCACGTTTGAGCCTCGATCGGGTTTTTGGAACCTTTGAACTCTGGCGGTCCCACTGCCTTGAAGTCCTTAAACGTTGTGCTAGGTGGAGTATGCGGTTGGTTATTCATTGCTCCAGCCAGTAGATTCACCAACTGCTGAACAGGATTAGCGTTGGCGTTAATGATATTATTGGTTGACTCTTCCTGAGCCGGTTGACGTTGTTGTCTTCTCCTTGGCGGCATTTTTATGTTAAATAAACGTTTATTAGAACTTTATTTATTTCTCAACATAGTTAAGGCATTACTCAACAATTTAACATATCACTTAACACATCATCTCAAACAACTTGATATCTTTTCATTCAATTAAAAAGTTTTAACATTAAACTATAGCATACTGCTATTTACATCATCTATCCTCGAATAAAGAATCCATAGGATTTAAAACATTCAAATATTAACATATTCCTTAGTTCATAAACACATCAGAATTTACATAAAACTATATAACTCTTTCACATAAATAAACAGATTTTATTCCTGTCTTCCAAGGTGCTCAATAGCCTTGCCACGCTCCTCATTCATGATACGAGACATCGTCCTGCGATCCAGCATGTACGATGGTAGACCTTCAAACTGGATGGGGTACCTTAACACTCGCTCTTGAACCTCATCCATTGCATGATTAAGTGTGGCGTACGTGTCTTCAAGCTTTGCCTTCTTTGCACGACTATCATTTTCTGCACGATCTGCTCGAGTTGATTCTCTTACCCATCCTTCCTCTGCTATTTTCAGTCTTCCGGAGGTTTCCTTTAGTTCCTTCTTCAGCTTCTCTATCTCCTCGGTCTTATCTTCGGTTTGACCCTTCTCATGAACCAGATCCCACTCCACATTTCCTAAACGTGTATGAAGGGTCACAATCTCTCTATCCTTCTCCTCTAAAGTAGACTGCTGAACAGTCGCTCGCTCAGTCAATTCCTCAACCTCATATTGTAACTCCACGTTACGATCATATAGTGTGTCATACATCTCAGCATCAACAGTGTACCGTGGTAACTCCTCTTCTTCCTCTTCCTCATCAAACTCCTCCTCAGGATCAGTCTCGGGCTCATGCTCCTGACCAACAACGGTGATCAATGGAGATGACTCCCTCTAAACTAAATGTTCCCTAACAACATGTATGTCTCGAGTCTCCTCCTCTGTAGGTACTATAGGTTCCTCCTCTCCAGCTCGACTAGCTCCTCCAACATCTGACATCCTGACAACCAAAATTTTAAGTTTTAGTTATTAATCCGTGCTAGCGAACACATACATTAACACATAGACACATAATATATTTTATTATCTTCAATGAATTACCAAAAATTCATTTCTTAAAACTCGATAAGAGTTTTCCTTTACTATCTTCTTTCTATAAGGTTACTACCTAAGGTTGTTTCCCCCACCTAAGGTTCATAACCTACAGCTCTGATACCAACCTGTGACACCCCCAAATCTGGGTACTTCGATTCCACGGGATTTGGTGTTCACTGTACAAGCATCATCTATCTATCTACCCATAAATAATATCAAACCATACAATAGATAGAATAAAACTTCTTACAACATTCGAATAATAATAATAATACAATCTCAGGTTTAAACTAACCTTAAAACATCTGTGCAGAATTCTAAACAAATAAGTCTTAACATCAACATAACTCAAGTCTTAAACAAATACATCAGTTAATAAATAACAGGTCTTCATCATTTGCTAACTTTGCCCTAGCCCTTACTAGTGGAGGGTTCATCGCTTCTTTCGTTCTTAACTGTAATGTTATTATTAAGCAAGAGTGAGCACAAATGCCCACAAGAATAATAATGAAATAACAAGATAATAACATGTAAATAAATCAAAGACGTCTGAATAAGAGCTCAACTTTTGAATCAAGAATGAATAACAAGAATCAAAAGAATTCTGAGGGTCATACGACCTTGAACTATGTCCTAGGTTATCAAGGATTATACTTGAAACCTTTAACAGTCATAAGACTATGGACCTTCTTCTCGTACTTAGGGGGATCAGCCCTTAGTACCATACTGTGCACAATATCTTAACGCTAAAGCGTAATTAATCCCCTATACAGGGTTGTTCATCTCAGTTTGACATTCGAGTCCGCACCAAAGGAAGTTTGGTTTGGATAAATTCATCAAGGGTTTTGAAATTTAGAACGCTCATCAACTATGAACTAGTTGAATCAATAAGGTTCACTAGTCTAATAAGGTTCAACAATAATTGATATTTGATTAGAATAAAAATCTCAAAAGTATACAATAGGACAATTATTGTATAACTGAATCATGCTTTGGAAGGATAATTAATCTTTAATATCATGCTTGAACTTGAATAATAACAAGGATAATTTATTCAAGGTAAATAATAAACTTGAACAATAATGACAAGTGGGGTTAGGGAAACTTGCTCGACATAAAAGTAACGTTTAAGTTTAAATAATCTTGCACAATAGAATGGAGTTAGGGATAAGATACTTGCCTCGTGCGTAGATTACACTTTAACTAAGCATGTTCATTGAATTAAATCCTACATACCATTCATATACACAAAACCAGTTAATTATAAATTAACTAATCAATATAAACTCATTCTCGTTGTCTACATTAATTATTGACTAAACTTAGTCAAATTATCACGTTGTCACATAATTTATACTTCATGAATTATCAAACTAATTATGTATTTAATAATTCAATTCACATATAATATTTTATTACATGTTAAGCAACTATTTTATTATCTCATAATACCTCTAACATGATTACATGTTCATTACATCAATCCACAAACACTTGTTAGACTTTAACATTTAAAAAAAATACATTTCTGACATTTTCTGGAGAGTGGCGCTGCGGCGCCACTAATGTGCTAAGGAGTCGCGCTGCGGCGCTGCGGCGCTGTGGCTGGGCCCTTGGCGCTGCGACGCTATGGCGCCGTGGCTTGGGTCTTGGCGCTGCGGCGCCGTGGCGCTGCGGCGCGGGACTACAGTTCTGAAGTTGGCGCCGCGGCGCGAGACCTCAGAAACTATTTCCCAGATCGCGATGAACACAGAGTTCGACGATTTACACATTTTATGATCACTAAACTCACTAATTTAACGTACCCACATGTTAATACTTCCATATAATCAATACCCAACATCTGTAGAGTAGTTTTAACCAATTAAAACACATAATCACATAATTAAAATATGTGAATTCACTGACTTTGATGTTCATGAAGTTTTAGAAAACTTTTTGTGAAAATTCTACCTACGAATTCGTTATAACACCGAATTTGTTCGTTTAAGGCTTGATCTCTTCGTATTAACATGCTCAATAATATAAAGGTGTAAAATTTATGAAAACACTTCTGTTTAACATACTAAAATCACGTATAAGGCCTTAAGGCCATAACCCATACTCTGTAATTTTGCAGAAATTATATACTATGTAAACTTATGAATTGATGATATGGAATTATATACAAAGTATATTAAAACACATTAAAATGACATCTTAACACATATATTCACATAAGCCTTACAAATTTCCATCATAAAACTTTACAGTACTTGAAAACCATTTGCATAAAAACTTAAATACGTAAAAGTAGAAATTGGGTTTGGGAGAAATTTACCCAGAGTATAGATTAGAAGATGATCAATGATAATCTTTACACTCGCAATCTTTTCTCAATCTCACAATTTTATCTCTGTCTTCTCAAACTCTCTAATTCTCTCTCTCTCTCTGTTTTGCAGACTTAGAAAGAAATAAGGAAAGAGAAGAAGACGTCGTAATAAAAGAAACTGGCGCATTAAGGTCAGTTACCCATCATGGGTAACTGCTCTCAACTCTCTCTAAGGCCATGTTTGGCTAGCAAGAGTATATTATAAAATCATTTAATTTAATAAAGCTTTATCATATAGTTTAATTCATGTCACCCTCTTTATAAAATAATTCTCATATTTTATTTAATTTACTTTAAATAAAATGTAATAATTACTCATAAATTCACATAATCATATAATTAACTATATCATTAATAAATAATGTCAATTTATTAAATTTCTAATTAATAATTAAATTAATTAAATAACATCATGCTTAATTAAATAATTTATTTAATTAAATAAGCTCACATAATTTCATACCTTGATAAAATTATTCTCTTCATTAATTTAATAAATGTAACACATATAATTAAATTAATCTATCACAATTCCATCAATTGATTATTTAATCTAATAATTAAATCATAAAAAAAAATATTTATTTAATTCAATAAATATTTAAAATAAATTACAAAATTCTCGTTCGTCACATCTTTCCCCCCTTAAAAGGATTCTGTCCCCAGAATCACAGCTCAATAATTTCGACCCGTTACAGCGCCGTCATACGAATATTCTCCGACAGAAAGAATATTCTACGACCAAACGAATATTCCCCGACAACAATGATTATTTTATAACCACTTGCTTATTTTGAAAAAAAATCATATATCACACTTAACTTTAACTTTTTATCAATTTAACCATTTGCTGAATTGTAATTATAAGAAAAATTGAATACTTTTATTTCATAAAATTCGGGGTCTTACAACACTAGGTAATTATGCATTGATAACTCCATTATTTTTATCATTCTGCATCAGGTTCCATGATACATTTATGATATATAAAATACATTTTGACATCTCAAATCATTTTTGTCTAGCAGAATCAATTACCATAGACTCTTCTTTAAACCGTTCAAAAATCTTTGAAAATCATCTTTGGTGTCATCACGCCACACTAGGTAATGATGTGTTAGTAGTATGAAGCCCACTTCTACACAGTTGTAACCCTATGTTGAGGATAACAAAAATTCATTTTATTTCGAAAGGCACATCAGTGCGAATTTAGCTTGATGTCAAAAACATCGAAGTCTAGTATAGCTAGAAGATTTTGAATACCTATACTTCCACCATCAACTTCACTTTCTCTAATGATCCATTGCTTAATAAATCTATCTATTCCTATAATCCTCAATTCTCCATTCACAACTTTCTCATACCCAGTTCATCAAACTTACCACACATTATGAGTTCAGGAACTTTCCATAATCATATGAGTTTCGGAACTTATCCTAGTCAGACCATAGGCGTCCATTCGCTGAGGGGTTCAAAACATATCATATGATTATGAGTCACGAACTTACCATAAGTATGAGTTTTAAGAACTCGTAATTAACCTTATATTCTCTATCTATTCATTATACACATGAGAAAAGAATCACCTTATCAACATGCATATAGCAAAATAGCGCGACATTAGGTTCCAATGATTATCAATACCAGAAACTAAGTGGTTGTCAAACCAAACTCGGCCACTAATCAACATAGGAAGCTAAGCGAACAATTCCCTGCCCATACAAAGAATTAGTCAACCTAACCACTATATTGACCAGGAAGCTAAGTGATTCTAAAATTAAGTACAAATTCTCCGCCCATACAAGGAATCATACAACTCAGCTGCTGACATGAGTCCTCAATTGAAATTCCACACAATTCTAACTTTCTCTTTTCTTCATACAAATTTTCTTTAATCTGTATCTTAACATTCACGATTCTTTTCTGAGTTTACATTGTACCATTTCGTAGTACCTTCTCTTTATAGCGTCAAGCTTTATCATACCAATCACTTAACATATCATATGTTATTCAATGATTTAATCTGATCACGTCGTGATCTTATTTTGTAATCATTTCTCCTTATACTTATGATCAATTTATTCTACGATCTTCCTATTCTTCTCTTTAATCATATTATATTATGATTTTATTAACATTTCTCATCTTATAGACATAGTCTATTTATTTTTACTTTTCATCTTTATTACTGGAGTCAGGTAACTCCGGATTCTTATCCTTATAGCTCTTCAAGATTCTTCTTTGATACTTATTTATCTTTCTCTTTACTTAAATGATGAATTTCTTAAATTCATCTCTTATCCCTTAAACTCGATCTGAGTTTATTCCTTATCATCATCTCTGCGGTTATAGCCTAAGGTACCCTTACCTAAGGTTTATAACCTACAGCTTTGATACCAATCTGTGACACCCCCAAATCCGGGTCACAAGAACCTCGGACTTGGTACGTTACGGTACTTCATCATCATACATATTATATCATCTAATGCGGAACAAAGAAACATATATTGTTTATTTTACATAATTCTATAACATTTTTCCAGGTTTATTAACCTTAGCTGAATACATACCTTTAAAATTACAAAGGTATACAATAAGATAACTAAATAGTTATTCTTGTAACGATCTATTACTGTATTTTGCTTTTGTCTATGTCCTTCAAACCTTCGCCTTTATCTGAAATTTATTATCATGATATAGCAAGGGTGAGCAAATACTTTGCCCAGCAAGTTTAAATTCAATAAAGATACATCATGATTGAAAGAATAATAAGCTTTCACGTCTTCAACAATTTAATAATTGTGAAGAAACATGAATCAAGACATCCATAAATGAATAACTGAATCAATAACGTTTAAAGTCAACAAAGACTAAAAATAACTTTATCTGAACTTTAGGGTAATGAAGGTGATCAGCCTTTCATACCTTATGAACATATGCAACATGCACTAAGTGCGAATCAATAATCAGTTTAGACGTGAATAATCATCACATGCTTTGAAATATAACTCGAGTTTGAGTTAAGGAAACTTGCATGCATAGTTGATTATCGCTACGCAATTTAATTTATTCTCTTTATTGAAAAGACCTATCAGGTATAAGATTGATATTCTAATTAGCATACCATACCTTATTTCATAATATTATCTAACACTTGATCACATAGTCAAATATTAGATAATCTTAACACTATATTTATTTACTTACTTAAAATCTCATCACCTTATATTAACTTGTCTAACCTTCACTCACCAAGTTAAGTATTAGACATTACACCTTAGTTTTAGCATTATCATTATACTATGATAATCTTTTCATCACTTATAACTTATACTTATAAGTTTTCCCTTTTTATATGTTATCTTAGTAAGCTAGATAACATGTCAGTAAACTGAAATATCATTTCAGTAAATCAAAATATATTTCAGTATCCTGAAATCATCATTTCAGCAGACCAAAATCAGCTACAATAAACTGAAATCATTTCAGTAATCCAAAATCCAATTCAGCACCCTGAATTCTCATTTTAGTCTATTACAAGCATAACATAGTTCATTGAATACCAAATTCAACAATTATATTAAAAAAATAACATAAATCTCTTATTTTAATCTCCCGTCGAATATTATTAATTAGGTAATAATATTTTACGCTAAGGTTATTAACCTTTTAACAATACTCCAGCCAAATACTACTAATAATAACTTAATCCAATATTATTAGCTATATAACAATAATTTAAGTCATTAATAAACAATTTAGTTCAATTGTTTTCCTTTCCTTATTAACTCATTAAACATTCTAAAATGTCATAAACATCACAACACTTCACACCGGACCCAAAACCTTCGTCACAAATCTGCATAAATCATGCTTAAGGGTCTCAAGTCATAAAATCGTATTTTTCATATTTTTGAACATCATATATTTAATTAAATCCATTTATCCATTTATCATCATTTAGATGAAAAATACCAAATCAGCTCCAAAAATATTTCTTTTCTAGGATTTGACAGAATATAGTTCCATATTGAACATATATTTTTTCCGGAATTTTTAAAATAGATTTACTATATTTAAATAGTCCATAATAGACAAATCTTCTTCGATTTTTCATAAATCGAGATTAACTCCAACAATTCTGAAATTTTTACAGTATGATCCTTCTATACACATGTACTTCCAGTAAAAAATTTGTAATTTTTGGACTTATATACAGAGAGTTATTCGGGTGACTTTATAAAAATAGTCTTTCACCGTAAAATCCATAACTCTCGAACCGTATGGCCAAAAATTCTCAAATTTTTACACAACCTGTAAAACTTCTGATATTACCACTACAAATTTTTCTAGAATTTTTAAAGCACAAAAAGTGGACAAAAATGCCCCCGTTTCAGACTGCCCCAAAACAGTCCTATTTTCTTTCCAAAATCCGGGACTGTTTTGGCTTCCACAGCCACTACTCTATGAAAACTCAACATTTTTGAGTGCTACCACTTGGGTTAACTAGTAAACATATATATCTAGCACCCCTCTTTGACGGATCATAAAAAGGAGTTATAGATTTAAAACGGTGGATTTTCAAAGTAAATAGAAATTTTGAGTTTCTCAACTAGAAAAAAAATAAATAATTTTCTTTTCTTTTTGATTCCAACCAAATCATCACCCAAAATGGGTAGATCCATACTTGAATCCATGAAAAACACATAGATCATAGGGTTTGAACTTCCAAATCAAAAACCCCCCTTTTTCTCAAATCACAAAAATAAAGAAAGAAAAAAAAGCTTCCGATCTCCTTCTCTCTCTCTCTCTCCCTCACGGTTTCTTCTCCCGTTCTCTTCCTTTCTCTTTCTATTTCACGTTTTCTTTTTCTTTTCTCTTTCTCTCTCTTTCTTCTTTCCTTCTTATCATTATCTTCTTTTATTATCCTTCTTTCCTCTCTCTTCTTATCTCTAATCCGTTCCTCTCTTTTTTTTTTAATGCTTCATGTGTCCAACAAGCCCTCATTAATTGGTTTTAAAAAATTGGGTCACTCTCTTAATCTTTTGGGCCATGTAATATTTACATAGTCCAATCATTTCATCTTATCCCACCCTAAATATTTAATTAGGGTATCCTTTCCAAATATTTAGAATTTAAATCCTCACTTTAGCACATTAAATTCTATAACCCAATTAAACTTGTTTTAATTAAGTTATAAAATTAATAACTTGATATAATAAAAAAAAAAAATCTTAACTTAATATTATTTTTAATATTATCATCCTCCCACAAGTGGGCTTAATTTGGGCCCTTAATTAATTCCATTGAGCTAACACATTTACTTGTTTTACTTACTAACAACAACCAACTTGGGCTTTCAACCTTAATTAAATTGGGTCAATATAATACTTGTCTCATACATAGTATATTGGCTATATTAAATAATTTAATTGCCCTTAATCACTTTATCTACAAGTCTCATGCTTAATTAATTAATTGGGCTTGTTTAAATAATAAAACTTCCTTAGTCCATTGAATTTAATTCTCTTGGACTCTATTTAAATTATTGGGCTATGATATCATTAAAGTCCAATACTTTTAATTCTATTTTACCCTAATCATTTAATTTGGTTTTTTTATTTCTCACACTAGAAATTAAATTTCTTACTTATGCCATTTTAATTTCATAACTCAATTAGACTTGGTTATAAAATTAATTATTTGAGATATATAAAATAAATCACTTAATGTTAGTATATATATATATATATATATATATATATATATATATATATATATATATATATATATATATATATTATATATACTAATATTCTCCCATATTATAACCTCTTAGGTTATTTAATTAACACACCTAATATATATATATATATTAGGTTACATAACTTAATTCTTAATTCACTTCTATATACAAAATAAATGTATTCACATCATATAATGTATATTTATTTAATCATACACATAATTCACTTCTCACACTAATTTTGACTTTTCTCCATAAAAAGTCAACTGTTGACTTTGACCAAAAGTCAACCTTTACACATTTTGTGTTTACTGTCTATTTTGACTAAACTTGATGTTCCGAACGCAACCGAGCAGTCCATGCTTCAAAATTCTATCTCTAACTCAAATTTTGAGTTTTAAATTACTCCATTCTTATTGCTAATCGTATTAACTAACGACTTTAAACTTATTTAAATTCTTATTTGCCATTCAAGGCCGACGTTCAAATATGTCAATTACTAACATAGTTTTATCTTGATCCTTATATCATTAACTTAATTCATTATTCCTCTTGTTAAAATATTTATAGCACCTTACTAAGTATATATATTTCTATACATATACTCATCTTCGTTTAACCTCATAGCATCTATTCCTGTAAAATCTTATTTCGTTAATAAAATTCCATCTGTATTAGTATAACATTTCTTACATTATTCAATTCACATCAAATTTTTACAGGTATCATAATACCTTATTATTGATATTCATTCAAATACATATCAATTCATTTCTAGGGTTTTGGAATTTTGTAACCCATATTTTCTCTATTCTCTTTCGAACAACAAACCATATAGGTTTTACTTGAAAATTTTAAATAAATCCTCAAATTCTCATCTACGTTTTATTCTTTAACCTTTATTCTAATCCTTCAAGATTTTATAAATTTTCGGGTTGTCACAAATACAAATACAAACTAATTATATAACAGTCGTGTAAAATACGACAAAACATAGGCTCTGAGTTTTAATACAAATATTGTCATCTAGACAATATCCACACTGAATGGAGTCCTCATCACATTTATTATCACACTATTTCACAGAATAGTGAGGACTACTAATGCACCATCTAGGACCATCACTCTATTCCCCGACTAGTCCCAGGTACATTCTCATTTCCTGAAGAGAACAATGAAAGCAAAATGGTGAGCTTAACTAGCCCAGTAAGAAATATTATAACTAAGATAATGCAGAATAAGTTATCTTTAGCCTTCAACAGTATAACAACTGATAGAGTATAATAGACAACAAGTTTTAGATAAAAAACTGCAGCGGAATAAGCAATCCATTAGAAGAGTCAAGTAAAGTATAAAATCTACTATCTTCTATTATTTAAAAAGTTTTTTTATCAACTTTATCGCTGAGACTCAGCTTAATAAATAAAATTGAATCATCCCTGCACCACGGCTAAGGATATTCATGTAATCATCAATGGTCATGACTATACCGAATAATCCCTGGTCATAATCATACCAACAACTGTCCACCAATGAACTACAGGCCAATGAGGACTTTTACCTCATCATTCGTCATATTACGGTCATGATTATACTGAATAATCCGTGGTCATAATTATACCAAGTCCATCTATGCACGTAAGCCAAAGATGACTTTCATCACAATATAAGCATGAGGATGATGACAATGACATAATAATTAAATAAAACAAGTTCAAGAATAAATTTTAAAGATTTATAAATTAATTTATCCAGGAACCAATAACGTCCAAATTGTCAACATGATACTGCTTTGTAGAGTAAAATTCAAGAATGCTCAGAATAATATTTTCATAAAAAGATACTGGATGAAGCACAAATATCAAGGATATTCCACTAATTTCATGGAGTATAGAAGCCAAAGCTTTAACCAAATGAGTATAATAGAATATATAAAATTGTAAATGGATTTTTGCCCGCCATGCGGTAATCCACGTAGACAGATTATTTCCACAATTTAATAAGGAATGAATACGAAAGACCATTCACCATGCATGTGGTAATCCACATAGACAGGTTATTCCAACAGAATAATAAAGAATGGGATAACAAAAGAATTCACCATGCATGTGGTAATCCACATAGACAGGTTATTCCAATAGAATAATAAAGAATGGAATAACAAAAGAATTCACCATGCATGCGATAGACCGCACCGACAGGTTATTCCAACAGAATAATAAAGAATGGAACCAGGTCATGCGTAATCCGCACTAACAGGATATTCCAACAGAATAATAAAAAATAGAACCAGGTCGTGCGTAATCCGCACAGACAGGATATTCCAACAGAATAATAAAGAATAGAATATCAACAGAATTCACCAGGCATGCGATAGACCGCACAGACAGGTTATTCCAACAAAATAATAAAGAATGGAATAACAGAAGAATTTTACCATGTATGCGGTACTTCGCATAAACAGGTTATTCCAACATAATAATAAAGAATGGAATAACATAAGAATTTCACCATGTATGCGGTACTTCGCATAGACAGGTTATTCCAATATAATAATAAAGAATGGAATAACAGAAGCTCTCTTCATGAATACGAAAGAAATAATACCCCTTACGAGTACAACAAATAATATCCCTTGCCTTAGAAAAACTAAATACTGGAGAAGTGAAGTAGCAGAATACTTTTCTTCTTTCTCTCTATAGTTTCTCTCTCTAGAGTTTCAGTGAATTCATAAGAAATAATGAAGGAATGAGATTTTATTTATAGAAGAACTGAAAGTAGCTCTTGGTCTTAACGAAGGGTCAAAATGACTCCTGGTAATATTAAAAAGACAACTACTATTTGTGAAGGGGCAATTAACTCTTGGAACACCGAAGAGACAAGTAACTCTGAGAAAACCGAAGGGACAAGTTACTATTAAAACTTTAAACCAACGATCCATATTGATTTACTATTATAATTTCAACCAACTGTTTGAAAAATTATCACATCTTCTCATGGAATAATATTGTACTCAAAAATGATTTGGACCAAAAAGAAATATATTTTTTGGATGAATAGTACCGCATGAATAGTACTTCGAGAATAGTACCCCGTGAGTAGTATCCCGACACGAAAAGTGTCCCAAATACCCGAGTGAACAATACTAGAGTGAAAAGTAACTGGGTGAATAATAGCCCGTGAGTAGTACTCTGACACAAAAAGTGTCTCGAATACCCGATTGGTCAATATAACTTCCAGACATCAATTATTATCGAAATAAATATCAATTTCTACTAACACTAATAATTCACACACAATGGAACTATCAATTTCATCTTTAATCAACATGACTTATTCATCATTAATATTATAATTCACAATATTTAACAACCAGGTCGTTCACAGGAAAGAGGGGCTTTCCGATAAGAATTTCTCCTAATTGGCGCGCAATTAGGTGACCAAACCTCTCATTGACAGAACTTATAGACATTGTCAATATTACAAATAATAATATGAATAACTTTGTCATCTTAATTATTGATTTAATAATATAACATATTATGCAGATGATACTGTGATAATAATTGAATCAATAATATGAGAGATATGATGTAGCAATAATTGAGTATAACTGAGTGACTTCTCACGTAAGCATCAATAATCAATACCGTGTGCTACTATGCAATCACACGTATTACTGTACTTTTACTATCGGGTAGTTCAACAGTTTTAATGGTAACACCTCCGCCGTTATTTTTATAAAATGATAATTCTGTCTTTTTTAACTACGACAATACTTCCGTTGTGGGGTCCACCAATGATTGTGCCGTCGTACGAATATTCCTTGTTAAAACGAATATTCCTCGACCAATCGAATATTATATAACAACTTACTTACTTTTCAAAATTTATAATTATTACCCACAACTATAACATTATATCAAATCCACACCATAATATCAAAAAAAATATTTCGAGAAATTTAAATCTTTATTCATAAAATTTGGGGTCTCACACCAAGCCCTTTATTTATAGAGGGGGGGAGTCGCAGGTGTACCTGTGACAATAGCAGGTGTACTTGGGACTGCCCGGGGTGCCCCGGGCAATGTGGGTCCCGCTGTCTTGGCGTACGTTTATTCGGACAATGCGTTGTTCGCTCGAACCTTCATAACTTTCAATCCGGGAGTCTAATGGGAGCGTGACATATCATTTCAGAAAGCTCTTTCCAAGAGCTATGCAATGACATAGGATTTAACCTTTTTTGATTCTGAGAAGATGGTTCTGTGACCGAAATAGCATTTCTGAGTCTCCGTCAGGCAGTCCGTTGAGCTGTTTTGCGTAGTTTGCACTCCGAAGTTAAGATATGGTTCTTGAGGGACTTCTTTTGAAGCAATTTGAGTTGAAATGAGTTGATTTGATTTAAGTTGAAGTTGAGTTGGCAAAATAACCATTATGCCCCTCCCAGGGTTCTCTCCGATTTTCGCGCAGTTGTAGCAGTCTTTTCTCAAGGTTATCTTTGAGGTTAATTTGATGTTGACTTTGACTGTCATCAGGGTTATCTCTGAGGTTGGCTTGACCTCTTGGGGTTATCTCCAGTCTTTGAACTTTATCCTCCGGGGTTATCTCCGAGGTTGGAACTGATTTTCCCGAGGTTATCTCCGGGGTTGGAAACTGGATCTCCTGGGCTATCTCCGGGGTTGAAATTGATGTTGTGGTCCTCCAGGGTTATCCCTGGAGTGTGAAAAAGATGCTTTTGTCGTCCTGCATAGTTAGTATTAGGAAAACAAAATTTCGAGTGTCTACACATAGTATCTCATATTATTGATTCAATTATTATCACAGTATCATCTGCACAATATTTTATATTATTAAATCAATAATTGAGATGATAACATTATTCATATTATTTTTTGTATTATTGACAATGTCTAAAAAGTTCTGTCGAGGAAAGAGGTTTGGTCACCTAATTGGGCGCTAATAAAGAGAAGTCTTTATCGGAAAGCCCCCTCTTTCTTGGGAATAATCTGGTTGTTAATATTGTAAGTTATGATATTAATAATGAATAAATGTTATTAAAAATGTGTTTTGAGAAGCCAAGTGAATTTAGATAAATAGAATGGTATTTTATGAAGTATTTATTATAAATTTGGCTTATTACAGAGACCCCCACTTACTCATTTTTCAAAATAATCGGTAGAAAGTTATTTAGTGTGTGTGTGTGTGTATATATATATATATATATATATATATATATATATATATATATATATATGTAGACACTCGAAATTTTTTGTACACCTGTCACTAACATTGCAGGAGAGCTTATTCGTCTTTTAAGAGGGAACCCTAAAAGACGATCCATATCCATGCCGGATACTACCGGAAGTTCAGCATCAACCCCGGATCGCAATCTGGGAGTAATAATCTCAGAAATAACCCCGAGGCATACAGATACAATACCGGAACATACACCGGAGAAGACCGATTAATCTCGGAGATAACTCCGAGGTATCCAGTCTCAGTCCCAACCATGAGAATAGCCACTAACCTTGGTGATAACCCCAAGGAATGCAATTTCGGCAATAACCCCGAAAATGCTTGTTACAAGTGCGACTAGCTTCAATCTCGGCGCTCACAACGAGATCCACTGTACCAGCCCGGTGATAACATCGGAAAGACAGACACACCTCAAGGATGACAATGAGGACTTTCAACAAACTGCAGCAGTCCAATCTCAGCGAAGCTGAGCAACGTCTGCTCTATCAGCCCAATCTGGCGATAACACCAGTGAGGGGTAACATCATCATCTAACCAACACGATGTCACGCCATGTCGCCTCAACATATCTACGCAATAGTGTCCCACAATACTTACCAATCCCGAGTGACTATTGTGTGCGGTAACGGATGAAAGTTAAAGCTTAAAGATCGAAGGGCACCGTTCCATCTTCAATAACTTCGTACAAACTCTAATCCCATGCCAGCGTACAACTCTCGACAACGGCGGTCTGAAATAGGTCCTGTATACCTCAAACGGATGCCCGGATTGCACTTCTAAAAGTTTAAGTGGACATTATAGTGCCCGAATGCACGTATTTCGAGACGACCTGAGCCAAAAAACTCGGGCCCACCCGGTTTGCCTCTGGTACACCTGCGGCTCCATCCTCTATAAATAGAGGGCTTGGGGTGTCCATTTTGTAAGAGAAAACGACGAGGAAGCCCTGCCCAATTTGCTTTGTACTCACCCCAGACTGAGTGCTTTCTCATTTTAAACACCTATGAGCTCACATATAGCTTATTTTGTGCCTACAAAAGCCAGTGTTTACCCACTTTAAAGATATTAAAGTATTATTTGGCAGCCCACTGTAAGCCTTCTTTCACACTTTAAAGTTTTTCTCTTCATCTTTGCACACACCCTTCTACACGTTGAGAGTCGTGTTGCACACTTTTACTCGGACTTCGGTCCGTGGTTTATTTTTAGTTTGTATATACATATATATTTATATATATGGACTAACATTATCGAGTTATGTCTCGATTGAGCCTAGACTTCGGTCTGGAACGTTTAATTGCTTTTGTATATATATATATATACATTATTATATATGAACCGCGTGCCGAACTCTGTTCGATGAGCCTAGACTTATGTCTGGTGCATTTAATGGCTTTTTTATATATATAATTATATATATGAACTGCTATTGAACTTTGTTCGGTGAGCCTGAATTTTATATCCGGTGCGTTTACTGCTTTAATAAATATATACTTGTATATATTAACTGTTGTTGGATTTTGTCCAATGAGCCTGGATTTTATATCTGGTGCGTTTACATGCTTTTATATATATATATATATATATATATATATATATATATATATATACACACACACACACACTTACATTTCATCCCACCTAGAGTTTACTTCGTGGTGGTTGACCATTTTTGCAGCTTTCTGTACATTTCGTCCCGCCTGGAGTTTCCTCCGTGGCGGTTGACAGCTTTTACAGATTTATTTACATTTCTGATTCCCCATGGAGGTGCTTCGTGGTTGGTGATCATGTATGTATATATATATTTACAGCTTTTATATATATACCTGCTTACTGCTTCCATATAAATTGCAATATTCTGTGCGCCTAGGAATCATGTGATCACAGATTCATCCCATTGGATCTAGATTCGGTTCCTATGATGGACATTTTCAGCTGTAAGCAGCTTGTAAATTATTCTGCGGTGTCTGAATTTTCTCAGATGGTTTACATACCCACGAGGAATTCAACACATTTTTGTACATTATTTTCATACGGATGCCTCGCATTTGTCAAATAAAATCAATCCAGCCGAATACGAAATAAAATGGGAGTGTAAAAGGTCTCAATTACTATTGAGCATCAGGGTTTGAAGATACTATTTTATAAAACATCACTGCCATATCTTCCTAAAATTGTATTTTTACATAAATTTAAACCCTGTGTATATAGGTGCGAACGAGGCCTTGCACTACTTCCAAATAACAGCACATTGACCCACACACACACACACACACACATTTAGATAATAGTTTCTTGAAAAGAGGCGATCACCGTGGTAACACGGATGTTGGGGAGTGCCTAACACCTTCCCTCCGGATAACCAAGTCCCCGGACCCTAATGAATCTCGGTTTCACCGACCCGTTTAGCAGTGTCACATCACTGGGTCAATGTGCAAACCTTTTCTCGGTTGTGGTGGTACAACCATTTAAAAAACCAACTGGCGACTCTTATCAGTCCATCGTCGACATTATACATGTCGGACCTTTTTCACTTGTTTTTTCAAATAAATCTCACCTAAAATGAAAACACCAAAGAACAAGTAACGGAAGGGGACAATTAAAAAATCCCGACGTCGACAGGTGGCGACTCTGCTGGGGACTCCAGTAAGGACTTAAGCCGCTATTACAAATTTTTCAAAATTGTTATCTACTTGTGTGTGGGTGTTGCATTTACATTTTATGATGAATGTGTACGAATGCATTTCCTTACTTAGTGCTTCGCACTATAAACTGCTTGTGATATTAGTGCTTCGCACTATAAAACTGCTTGTGATATTAGTGCTTTGCACCATATCTGCTTGTGATATTAGTGCTTCGCACATGTCATCATGTCATACGGTGAGACGTGATGTATGTGAATGTATGTTGTGTGGTCCCTCCACCAGGAGGCTATCCCGTCTGTGTTTGATTACTGGACTCGTGAGAAGACTAATTCTCCGAGGCTCAGGAAAGGCACCACCCAAATTCGCTCCAGTTGAAAGACCAGATTAACTTCCCGTCAAGTAGATTGCGATGATTTGGGAACCTTCATGCCAAAAAGCCGCGAGAGTAACCTAAGATAGGTCAGCCTCTAATAAACCCAAAACGGAAGAAAGTCTCTTCATGCTCTCATTTCAAATTACTTGTAAAGCATAATTACTTGTAATTATCTTCCATATCTATCTGCATGTAATGAGAAATATGAAGAAATGTGTACACATACATGCTATAAATAGCTGACATCCGTTTTGCAGGATAAAATTCCAAAACTGGACAAATCATATAGCATGTTATTATCCACCTTCCCTAAAGACTAAACTATGCAAGTCTTTTGCAGGAAATCAATCGGACCTACCACCCGTTCAAAGTCCAAAAAGGCAACAGGCTTGCAGTCAATCATGTCGTCATCCGACCAGACTGAACTTAATCCAATTTCTCGTAAAGAATTCGATGGATTAAGCAAACAGATTACATATTTGGCTATTCTACTAAAAGAATTACACCAGTCTGCAT
The DNA here is from genome assembly GCA_016801055.1 of Panax notoginseng. Classification (NCBI taxonomy): domain Eukaryota; kingdom Viridiplantae; phylum Streptophyta; class Magnoliopsida; order Apiales; family Araliaceae; genus Panax; species Panax notoginseng. The sequence goes on along the minus strand of CM029015.1, from coordinate 34,784,556 downwards.
AGGGTCAGAAAATACTCGTACATGCTGAATCCTCCACACAAGGAGGAACCCAGGTCGTTACAATACCTGAACTGCAGCTGGATTCGACCAGCAAAACTCATGATGCTACCCATCCCACTAGAGACCCAGACACTGGTGACATCAAAAAGAAAGTCCTCCAAATGGAAGAGACTCTTCGCACTATCAAAGGAATTGGAACACACGGGAGTGTTTTATATGCTAATTTGTGTATTTTCCCTGGTATTCATTATCCAGAAAAGTTTAAGACTCCTGACTTTGAAAAATATGATGGGTTTGGAGATCCTTACACATTCTAAAAGTGTTTATTGGAGAACTGGGATCTTATGCAGAGGATGAAAAACTCAGAATGCAACTGTTCCAAAAAAGTCTAATTGGAGAAGCCCGTTCGTGGTACACAAGATTAGACAATTCAAAGATCCATAGTTGGGAAGAGCTAGCACACACTTTCCTCACCCAATACAACTTTCAATCTCAAATGGCTCCTGATCGGTATCAAATTACCAACATCAAGAAACAGTCTAATGAGTCTTTTAGAGAGTATGCTCAGAGGTGGAGACGCCTGGCTGCCTAAGTTAGTCATTCCATGACAGAATCAGAGATGGTCATGACTTTCATAGACATACAAGAAGCACCTTTCTATGAAAGAGTTTTAGCCGGCATCGGCAAACCATTTTTTGAAATGGTTAAACATGGGGAGATGGCTGAAATAGGATTGAAATTCAAAAAGATTCAAGACCTAGCTGCACTCAAAGCTGTTGCTGATCACATCCAATCTGGAAATTATGGGAACAACCCTCAGAGGGTCCATAAAAAGAAAGAAGGGGATGTTTCCCTGATACTACAAGGTCAAAAAGGCAGTCAAAACATGCCTATTTAACGGAGAAATTACACTCCCTTTCAATCACAGTCTGCGAACCCTCCAATACCAAAAGGTGGAGAAGTCGAACGACCTCGAGTATTCACACCATTAGGGGACACCCTCAAGAACATTCTCAATCTTCTAACAACACAGAAGAAAATCACGCACCTGCTTCCACCAGCCAACCCTAATGGACGGGGTTTTAATGCTGTTCAAAAATGTGCTTATCATGCCGGGGCACCTGGACATGATACTCAGGATTGTTGGGCCTTGAAACACAAAATCCAAGACCTGATAGACAACGGTGAAATCGTGATCACCAAACCCGATCAGCCTCACGTTCAAGATAACCCTCTTCCTCAACACAAAGAAGAGGAGGTCAACATGATCAATTAGAGCAGTGGACAGAGTTCCAATTTTAGCTGTGAATCCTCCTAGACCCCCAAAGATGATGATGACAGATGGGATTATGCCAAGTTCCAATTCATAATGGAACGAAAGATGAAAGCTCTCTGTAAACAAATTGAGCAATTGGCAGAACTGGTGACTATCAGCATCAAGTGACTCGTCAGCTAATTAGCCAGGAGCATGCCAATCTCCTACCTATTGTCATGAATATTCCCTCTTCACTTTCAGAAAATGAAATGCTGGAAGACAAAGTGACGAAGAGAGCAAATGCTAAGGCCCGTCGGGATTTTGTCAACAAAAGGGAATTCACATATTTGGGCCAACCTATAGAGGAAATCCTTCATATGTTAATCAATGAAGGAAGAATTAGTTCCCTTGTACCTCCAATCAACCCCCGTTCAGGACGATACAACTCTGAGGGAGTATGTCAATATCATTCTCAATCTCGCGGTCACAGCACAGAAGAATGCTGGGCACTCTGCCACCTTATTCAAAATTTAATCGACAGTGGCGTACTGCGTCTGGCAGATAACGACACTGTGTTACGGGCAAGTGAGGATTCGTGTCCTACTAAGTGGAAGAGTGTAGTAGCAGTCATATCCACTGAAAATGATGGGGTTAACAAAGCACTTGTCATGCCAGTAATTCAACTCAAGGGAATCAACAATCCTTTGAAAGTGGCCGCTCCCGAGCCAATCAACTTGTCATGCAGAGCACAATATCCTATTGTTAGCTTGCGCACAGTTCCATGGAATTATGGAGAAGGTGAAGGATCCACCTCGCATACAACTGATGTAGTGTCAAAGGAGAATCCAGTGTATCTTCCCAACGGGTAATAATGCCTATCATAAAGTCTAAGGGGAAAGTACCCATTGAGAAGATTGAAAATTTCCTCCGCACTACGGGTCATAGCGAAGCCAAGGTGGTTTTAAGCTTGAAAGAAGCTCCACAATAGATATCAATCTTGGACTTGGTCATGACTTCTGAGAATCACCGGAAGGTCTTGTTAAAGGTTTTAGAAGAAGCCTATCTACCGACATTAGTTGATACGGAAGTTTCAAAATCTGGTTGATCACATTTTCAACAACAATGTGATATCCTTCACTGATGATGACATACCGCCCGAAGGTACCGGTCATTATAAACCATTGCACATTGCGGTCTTGTCCTCCGGATATATGGTGGCTGGAGTTTTAATAGATGGAGGTTTCTCTCTGAATACCTGCCCATACACTACCTTGGTGAAGATGAATATCAATCCCAATCGAATTCGGAGTAGCCATACCATCATCAAAGCTTTTGATGGAGCCCGTCGTAACTCGGTCGGAGTAGTTGAGCTGCCAATTGAGATTGGTCCTCAAACATTCTGCGTATCCTTCCATGTGCTCAAGATAGATTCGGAATACAACCTGCTCTTGGGACGACCATGGATTCACATAGCAGGGGCAGTCCCCTCCACTCTTCACCAACAGTTGAAATACATCATCAACAATAGCCTGGTCACATTCAACACAGAATCAAAGATTCCTCAGCATGGGGACATGCCGCTCATCAATGCCAATAAGGATGTTGAGCCAATTAGTTTTCATGCTTTGGAAATAAGCAATACCCAATACCATGCTATTGGAACACCATTGCCCGAACCCCAGATTTCTACCGAGGTAATGTCGGCCACACAAGAAATGATGTCGTTGGGTCACAAACTGGGACAAGGGTTGGGTAAAGATTGTCAGGGTGTCAAGTACCCTATTCGCTTAACCAAGAAAATTGGGACAGCTGGACTATGCTATTCTGCCAGCTCTAGTCACAGGAATCCTCATAAGCATCAGCAGATTCCTGCAGCTTCAACCGTGCGGCATTTAGCTTCGCCTTCAAGCTTCGAGTCCGCACAACCTCCCGTAAAGGTGTCAGCCAATATAATGGCGATGTTATTTCCCTAGCCGGTACCGGTGAAGGAGAAAGAAATCTTTTTTCCAGATCCCGCAGTGGAGGAAGAGGAACGAAGAATCAAGCAAGACGTCGTCAGGATGATGTCTGGCATACGCATCATCGTTCATGATGAGCATACCAACAGATACACCCCAGACGATGATTGCCTAGACATAATGGCTATCATTCGGGACAGGGAGGATGATGATAATCCCTCTATCACTGCGGTTCACCCAGAATTTACTCTTGCTGATTGGAACAGCATTCCTTGCATTGGTTGTCAAGGGTAAAGCGGGCAGAAACTCTTTCTGCCCTATAGATATAATAACTGCTTACTTTTCTGTACAGTATTAGTGGTTTATTTTGCCAGTATATGCTAACACTGTGTATGATCAACACATTTCATATATACTAAGTGAAAGCATATTTTGTTTCAGGACTCTGAATTTAGATGTGCATGTACTTGCTGATACGGTGCCTCTTCTCCACAAGGATTGTACCTTCGATGTAGAGATGAATTCAGCCTTGGTGGATATACCGGATGACATTGAGGTGCCTCCAAAAATTCAAGAATGGGTCAAAGACAAACCCAAACCTAATCTTGATCAAACCACTCCTTTCAATCTTGGAACCTTAGAAAACCCTAAGTTAATCCAGATTGGTTCAGACCTTACCCCAAACCAATGGAATGACATGGTTATATTACTAACCCAGTTCCAGGATGTGTTTGCATGGTCTCATAAAGATATGGTGGGTTTCTCCACTGACATTGTCCTTCATCGCATTCCCATCAAAGAGGGATTCAAGCCAGTCAAGCAAAAGCTCAGACGATTAAAACCTGAATGGAGTTTAAAGGTGAAAGAAGAAATTGTGAAACAATTTCAAGCTGGCAACATAATGGTGTCTACATATCCTGAGTGGATATCCAACATCGTGCCCGTACCTAAACCTGGAGGAAAGGTGCGAGTTTGCGTGGACTACCGGGACTTGAACAAAGCTTGCTTAAAAGATGCTTTCCCGTGCCATTTATCCACATTCTCATTGACAATACTGCGCAATATGACATGTACTCCTTTGCATATTGCTTTGCGGGGTATCATCAGATCATGATTGCCGAGGAAGATCGTGAAAAAATTGCTTTCATCACTCCTTGGAGAACTTTTTGCTATAGGCGGTTGTCATTCGGCCTCATCAATGCTGGAGCTACCTATCAACGAGCTATGATGGCTCTTTTCCACGACTTAATGCATAAAGAGATCGAGATCTACGTGGATGACATTATTGTCAAATCCCGAAAGGAGGATGACCATATAGACCATCTCAGGAAGTTGTTCAATAGGTTTCGTAAGTACAACTTGAAGTTGAATCCAGCTAAGTGCGCCTTTGGCATTAAATCAGGCAAGTTGCTAGGATTTCTAGTCGGCCACAAAGGGATAGAGCTGGATCCTGCCAAAATCCAAGCCATCACTGAAATGCCTATTCCTCAAACAGAAAAGGAAATACGGGAATTTTTGGGAAGAATCAACTTCATTAGCAGATGTATTTCTCAACTCACAGCAACCTATGAGCCAATCTTCAAGCTATTAAGGAAGAACTCCTCCATGAAATGGAATGAGGAGTGCCAGACTGCCTTCCTTACAATCAAGAAACAGCTAATCAAAGCTCCCATCATAGTACCACCCAGGGATGATGTTCCCCTGTTTATGTATCTTCCCGTAAGTGACAATGTCATGGGATGCCTGCTGGGACAGAAGGACAATAGAGGCCTAGAACGAGCTATCTATTACCTCAGCAAAAGATTTAGCAATAGTGAACTCAAGTACACTCTGATCGAAAAGATGTGTTGTGCTTTAGCGTGGACTGTCACGAGGTTACAACATTACCTCCATGGTCACACAACCCATCTAATATCCCGCGTGGATCCTCTCAAGTACGTGTTCAGTAAACCCATACTGAATTGTCGACTGTCCAGATGGCAGTTGGTCCTACAACAATTTGACATTGTATATGTGACTCAAAAGTCCATCTAAGGTTGAGGAATTACCGATCAACTGGCCGCCGCACCATCAGGGGATTTCAAACCCTTGGAGACATACTTCCCTGATGAAGGAGTAATGACAATTCAGCAACACCATCAGTACGATACACGCCAAACGTGGAAGATGTATTTCGATGGAGCTGTTAATATGGAAGGTTCTGGAGCTGGAGCAGTTCTAGTATCTGATACGGGGGAGCAGTATCCCGTCGCCGTCAAATTACAGTTTGTCAGCACCAATAATATGGCTGAGTATGAAGGTTGTCTTATGGGGCTAGAAATTGCTCGTTCAATGGGCATCAGGCGGTTAACTTTCCTTGGAGATTCGGAGTTGGTAATCAGACAATCCACCGGAATCTATCAACCCAAGGAACTACATTTGCTACCTTACCATCGACAGGTTTTAAAGATGGCTTTGGGGTTCAAAGAAATATCCTTTCTACACATTCCTCGTAATAGGAATGATTTCGCAGATGCGTTAGCAACTTTTGCCTCCTTGATTCGCATATCAGACAAGGAACACTTGTCAAGCGTCACAATTTTCCTGCACAAGGCCCCAGCCTACGGGAATTACATTGGAGAAGTATCGGATGAGCTACCTCCCATCCAACATCCTTAGTATCAGCATATTAGAAAATATCTGCGAGATGGATCTACACCCGCTGAGGCGAGCCCGACTGAGAAAAGGCAGATCCACCGACTTGCTATGAAATTCTACCTGAGTGGAGATGCACTATACAAAAGAGATGCAGGATTAGGTCTCCTCAGATGTTTAGACAAAGATCAAGCCCAAAGGCTTATGGATGAAATCCATTGCGGAGTCTGTGGCCCCCACATGAGTGGCCCCCTCCTTGTTAAGAAAGTCCTCAAGACGGGACATTATTGACTATCTCTCAAAGCTGATTGCAATGAACACGTCAGGAGATGCTAGCAGTGCCAGATTCATGGGAATGTTACACACGCTCCTCCACGGGAACTTCACAATATAAGTTCACCTTGGCCCTTCTCAATGTGGGGAATGGACGTTATCGGGCCCATTGAGCCTAAAGCCAGTAATGGTCATCGATTTATCTTCACCATGATCGACTACTTCACCAAGTGGGTAGAAGCAGCCTCTTTTCCCAGGGTTACTAAAGAATTCATCATTGCTTTCATCAGAAACAATGTAATTTATCGATATGGACAACCAAAGGTGATTGTGTCCGACAATGCCAAGAACCTCAACAACAAAATAATGGGAGAATTATGTAGTAAATTCCACGTCAAACACCTCAACTCAGTCATCTATCGTCCGAAGATGAATGGTGTTATTGAAGCGGCTAACAAGAACATCAAGAAGATTATGCAAAAGATGTCCGCCAATCACAAAAATTAGCCTGACCTATTGCCTCTGACTCTGTTAGCCTACAGAACCTCAATGAGTACTTCCATTGGGGCAACCCCCTACGCATTAACCTATGGGATGGAAGCAGTGCTCCCCATAGAAGTTGAGATGGAATCCCTCAGAGTAGTGATAGACGCTCAGTTGGATGAAGACCAATGGGTACAAGATAGGTATCACCAATTGTCTCTAATAGACGAAAGGCAACCGCGTCTATCTTCTATGGTCAGTTATATCAGCAAAGGATCGCCCAATCCTATAACAAAAAAGTCCGGCTACGAAAATTCAGACAACATGACTTGGTTTTGAAGAAAATACTGGACAACCAAGATCAGTCTAAGGGAAAATTCGCTCCTAACTGGAAAGGCCCGTTTATTGTCAATGAAGTATTGATAGGAGGCGCTCTCAGATTGCAAGAAAAGGATGACGATGAATTTCTGCAACTCATCAACTCAGACGCCGTGAAACTGTACTATGTCTGAAAAAATTCACAAGCATCCTGGTGGTAGACTATCAGGTCACCAGTCATTCCGGTTCTTTAAACCTTTACCACAAACAACTTTTCGACACTTTGCCCCTCAGGGAAACATACCTTTCAAGCCAGCAGCCTGGCTTTCTCCTTTGCGTTACTACAACTTAGGTCATCCCACCGTGGATTGAACCTCTTGTGTATACAGTTTGGCTACCCATATCTGGGATCAAACTTTTTACCTGCAGTTTATCCTCAACCTAGGATTAAACTTTCTCCTCCCCACACTCTGACCTGAACATGGGATTACTCTTTTCATCTCGCCCTGAGGGGCGAACTACGTCGACCTGATCTCCTCTTCAATAAGAGTACGTAGGCAACCATTTCATATGGCTCGGTCGCAATAAAACAAAAACAACAAAAACATTCCCACACCATTCCTATAACATACAGCGTTGAACCTCTTACACCAGGTTTGAACTACGCAGACCCGATCTCCTCTTCCATAGGAGTACGTAGGCAGCCATTCATGGTGCGGTCTCACCCCCTACCAAAACACAAACCCTTGTCTGTTAGTACTGGGATCATCCTTCAATCCACTACGTTTCATTCAGCTTAAGTCCAAAGGGATGGAATTACCTGAACTCCTCCCAAATAGGAGATTCAGCGACCATCTAAGCGGCGGTTGTATCTCGCCAAATAGGTATACACAACCTATTCTGAGTCGCCAAATACATGGTATATAATTTAAACACAAACATAATTTATACAACTGTCATGCAAAATACAACAATACAATAACTGAGTTTCAATACAAATATTGTCTCGTAGACAATATTCAAACTCAAATAAAGTCCTCATTACAATTATTTTCACACTATTTTATAGAATAGTGAGGACTATTATAGCAACCATTTTGGACCGTCACTCCATTTCCCGACTAGTCCCAACTATATTCTCATTTCCTGAAAAAAAACAATGAAAGAAAAGGCTGAGCTCAATTAGCCCAGTAAAAAATATTATGACTAATATAATGCATAATAAATTATCCTTAGCCTTCAACAGTATAAAAACTGATAGAATACAATAGACAACAAGTTTAACTACAGCGGAACAAGCAATCCATTAGAGGGGTCAAGAAGAGCATGATGTCTACTATCTTCTAATATTTAAAAGTTCATCATCAATATTTTATCTCTGTAACACATCTCAATAAATAATCCACATCACCGAATTATCCATGCACTACGGGCCAAGGATATTCGTTATTATCACCAATGGTCATGATCATGCCAAACAACTGTCCATCAATGCACTACGGGCCAATGAGGACTTTTTACCACATTATTTGTCTGTAACATTATAGGTCAGGATTATACCGATACATAATTTTTGGTCATAATCATACCAATCAATAGTACATCTATGCACTACGGGCCAAAGATGACTTTCATCACAATTTAAGTATGATGATGACGATAATGATATAAGAATTTAATTAAGTAAGATCAATGATAAATATTAAAGATTTATATTTCAATTTATCCAAAGTTTAAGAATGTCCAAATTGTCAACATGATGACTACTTTATGGAGTAAAATTCAGAATAATATTCATGTATCAAAAATAATTTGGACAGAAAAGAAATTAATTTTTATCACGAATAGTATCCCAGGTAAATAGCACCCCGTGAATAGTATTTCATGAATAGTATTCCGTGAATAGTACCCCGACATGAAAAGATTAAAATTTAAGAAGAATGTTCAGAAAAATATTTCAGTGAAACGATACTAGATGAAGTGTAAATTTCAAGGATATTCTATTAATTTCAAAGAGTATAGAAGCAATACTTATCAAAATAAGTATAGAATTAAGAATATGAAACGAAATAATATTACTTATATACTACAGAGTATGGAAGAAAATATTATTACTTACGAATATTGAATGAAAATAATATCCCTTACCTTAAAAGGAGAGTATTTCTGACTGGTATAGCGGGGATATTCTTGAAGAAAACTTGTACTATTTTCTACACTCAAAGCTTCCTTAAATTCGAAAGAAATACGCTCAATATTATAAAAGAAGAATTCTCTGATTCTGGTGTGATTTTCATTTCTAAACTAAACATCCTATTTATAGGAAAATAGCATGGTACTATTTGAATTAGAAAATCACGGACCAACAATAAGTTTTTCACGGGCGCTGCAACTGGCAAAAAATTTGATTTACTATACAGCACTATGCAATAAAATATTCTAATAAAACGAAAAATTTATATAAAATATAATATATTCTATTTATAATCTAATAAAACGAATAACTTTATAAAAAGTATTATGTTTTATTACTATTAAAATAATAATAAAAACAAAACTTATAATATATATATATATATATACACACACACACACACAGCGGATCCAGTCCGGGAGTCCAGACTGGAGTAAAAGACGGACCAAATTTTTTTTTATTTTTTTTAAAATACAACTAAAAAAAATTAATATTTTGTGGAACTGAAATTTTTCCATAATACAATGTTTTGGGCGTGATTTGGATACTTATACCAAAAAATATATGTACAGTCTGCACAGACTATACAGACTTATTTTGTTATACATATCCAAATCACATCCAAAACACTGTATTATATAAAAATTCCAGTTTCATAAAATATTAAATTATTTTTTAGTTATTTAAAAAAAAGCAAAAAAAAAGTCTGTATTTTAAGAAAATTCGGGAGTCCGGATAGGAACCGGACTCTATATATATAATAACACACACACAAACACCCACACCCGTGACATATATATATATATATATATATATATATATATATATATATATATATATATATATAGTAATAAAACAAAACTGAGATAACTTTGTACTGACGATTTTGAAAAATAAGTAAATGGGAGTTCATATAATAAGCCAAATTTACAACAAATACTTTATGACAAACCCCTTTATTTATATTAAATCACTTGTCTTCAATAAACACATTTGTAATTATTCATCATTAATATTATAACTCACAATAATAACAACCAGATCATTCACAGGAAATAAGGGGCTTTCCGATAAGGACTTCTCCTTATTGGCGCGCAATTAGTTGACCAAACCCCTTTCCTTGACAGAACTTTCTAGACATTGTCAATAATACAAATAATAATATGAATAACTATGTTGTCTCAATTATTGATTTAATAATATAAAATATTATGTAGATGACACTGTGACAATAATTGAATCAATAATATGAGATACTATGTATCAACTACTGTTGCAATAATTGAATAAATTAAGTGACTTCTTACGTAAGCATCAATAATTAAAGATATTGTACAATACCGTGTGCTACTGTGCAACCACGCGTATTACTGTACTTTTATCACCAGGTATTTCAGCAGTTAACGGTAAAAGTTTTGCCGTTATTTTTATAAAAAGGTTATTTCTGTTGCTTTCTAAATTCGACAGTAATTCCATTATGGGGTCCATCAATGATTGTGTCGTCGTACGGATATTCCCTGATAAAATGAATATTCCCCTACAAAACGAATATTTTATGACAACTTGCTTACTTTGAAAAATTTATAAATATTACCCACATATATAACATTATATCAAATCCACACCTTATTATTCAAAATAATATTTAGAGAAAATTAAATCTTTATTCATAAAAGTTGGGGTCTTACAATGTCCCACATCGCAAATATTCAAGCGAGCATTCTAAGGCCCGTGATTCAAGTAAATAACTTTGAAATCAAAACGAGTATAATTCAATTGATATAAAACAATGTTTAATTTGGAGGGATGCTGAATGATGACCTAAACGATCATTTGATAAACTTCTTGGAAATCTGTGATACTTTCAAATACAATGGAGTATCCGATGATGCTATCAGACTCAGACTATTCCCATTTACTTTTCGGGACAAAGCCAAGAGTTGGTTGCATTCACTTCCTCTGGGCTGCATTACCACATGGGTTGACTTGGCTCAGAAATTCGTGGCGAAGTTCTTTTCGCCTGGAAAAATAATAAGGCTCAGACATAATATCACATCCTTCATAAAGTTTGAATTTGAATCTCATTATGACTCGTGGGAGCGATTTAAGGACTTACTGAGACGATGTCCACACTATGGATTACCCGAATGGCTTCCAATTCAGACCTTCTATAACAGATTATCCGGTTCTACTCGTTCGAGTATTGATGTCGCGTCTGGTGTGGCCTTTATGTCGAAACACGATGCTAAAGGGTATGACTTGGTGGACACCATGGCTGCAAATAATTATAAGCGGCCTAACGATAGGCAAGCACCGAGGAAAGTGGCAGGGGTGTACGAGGTTGATACAATTATGACTATGTCTCCACAAGTTGCTACTCTTACTAAAAGACTTGAAGCTATGGGGGTGCAAAATAGTGCAAAGTGTAGCGTCGCCATATGAATTGTGTGCGGGGAGCCACCCTACTAATCAGTGCGCCATTAGCCCTGAATAAGTTTAGTTTGTCTCAAATTATGGGCGGCAGCAGAATTCCAATCTTCCCACACACTACCACCCTGGACTGAGAAATCACCCAAATATCTCATGGAGCAACAATAACAGCAACCAAGCCCAAACCTCTACCGCCAGACCAACATATTCAAATCCTCCCAATTTTTAATCTCAGAATCAACACCAACAACATCCGTAAGGCTCTTACCAACCCCCACCTCCATGTGATAGAAAGCCTAGTTTGGAATATCTCCTCTCAAGATACATTGCTCAGAATGAAATAAGGAGAAATAATCAAGAGGCATCCATCCAGAATTTGGAAGTCCAAATAGGACAAATGGCAACTACTTTGAATAGCCATCCTACGGGAACCTTTCCAAGTGACACAGATGTTAACCCTAAAAGGGAGGGAAAGGAGCAATGCAAGGCAGTCACTCTTCGGAGTGGCAAGACAGTGAATGAATCTGGAGAAGAGACCTCAATAGTGCAACAAGAAGTTTTTGTATAGGAAAGCAATGTTGAGCCAGTTTGTGACAAGTTTGGGGGAGAAGAGAATGTGCAAGAGGAAACCACAATACCAACCCCGACTGTTAGCAAGCCTAGTCCTGTAGTCCAACAGTTACCATTTCCCTAATGCCTTCAGAAACAAAAGTTTGATAAACAATTCTTAAAGTTCTTAGAAGTCTTCAAGAAACTCCATATCAATATCTCATTTGCAGAGGCGCTGGAACAAATGCCCAACTATGTGAAACTCATGAAGGACATATTGTCCAAGAAGAGGAAAATGGGGGGCTATGAGACAATGGCACTTACTGAGGAATGTAGTGCAATTCTACAAAATAAGCTTCCACCTAAGTTGAAAGACTCTGGGAGTTTCACTATACCTTGCACTATTGGGGATCAATTCATCTGAAAAGCCATATGCGACTTAGGAGCTAGCATCAATTTGATGCCCCTATCTATCTACAAAAAGTTGGGGTTGAATGAGGCCAAGCCTACTAGTGTGACTCTGCAGCTGGCCGATAGATCCCTTACTTATCCGAAGGGGATATTGGAAAACATGCTTGTTAAAGTGGACAAGTTCATCTTTCTCGCAGATTTTATTGTTCTAGACTTCGAGGAGGATATGAAGGTCTCTACTATCTTAGGCAAACCATTTTTAGCGTTGGGCAGGACATTGATAGATGTGCAGAAGGGGGAACTCACAATGAGAGTATAAGATGTGGAAGAAACTTTCATTTTCTTCAAGTCTATGAAGTACCCCAACGCCTTTGAAGATTCCTTCCGAGTTAATGTGATTGACGAAGCTGAGCGAGAAGTATTCTCTGAAAAACTGCCTTTTTAACTCACTTGAGGCCACTTTGACTGGTGCAAGTAATCTGGATGACCCTACTCATCTCGAGTATATTAAGTTGTTGGATGCACCCCCGAGATCAAATTAGTTCAAGCGACAATTTGAATCTTTGAATGATCAAGAAGCATCTACCTCCAAGTCACATTCCTTAATTATAGAACCACATGGGCTTGATCTAAAGCCATTGCCAATCCATTAGCGGTATGCCTATCTAGGTGAATCATCCACCTTCCCAGTTATAGTTTTTGCATCTTTAGATGAGTTATAGGAAGAAAAGCTCCTTCAAGTTCTCAAACAGTACAAAAAAGCTTTGGGGTGGTCTATCTCAGATATAAAGGGTATCAGTCCCTCTTTTTGCATGCACAAAATCCTCCTCGAGGAGGGGTCTAAGCCTTCTATTGAACATCAGAGATTGTTGAGCCCCATCATGAAGGAGGTGATCAGAAAAGAAATAATCAAGTTGCTTGATGCGGACATTATCTACCCGATCTCTGACAGTCTATGGGTTAGTCCAATACAATGTTTGCCAAAGAATAGCAGCATGATAGTGGTGTCTAACGAGAACAATGAGCTTATTCCCACATGGACGGTGACTGGATGGAGGGTATGTATGGACTATATCCACTTGCAAGGATCACTTCCCTCTGCCCTTCATTGAGTAAATGCTTGATAAACTCAACGGGTATGAATTCTATTGTCTTCTGGATGGGTACTCGGGTTACAATTAAATTGCAATAACGCCCGAAGATCAGGAGAAAACAGCATATACATGTCTATATGGGACCTTTGCCTTTCGGAAAATGTCTTTCGGGCTATATAATGCTCCTGCAACATTTTAGCATTGTATGGTGTCCATCTTTTTTGATATGGTGGAACAGACACTCGAGGTGTTTATGGATGATTTCTCTATTTTTAGGAGTTCTTTTGAGGCCTGTCTACAAAATTTGACTGCAGTTCTGAAAAGATGTGTAGAGATAAACCTGGTTTTAAATTGGGAGAAATGTTACTTCATGGTGAGAGAGGGAATTATTTTGGGGCATAGAGTGTCTGCTAGTGGGATTGAAGTATATAAAGAAAAAATTGATGTTAATGATAAACTTCCACCGCCATCATCAGTAAACGGAGTAAGGAGTTTCCTAGGGCACGCAGGGTTTTACAGGCGATTCATTAAAGACTTCTCTAAATATACCAAGCTGCTCTGTAGCCTATTGGAAAAAGACGTGCTTTTCAAGATTGACGAGGCCTGCCCATAAGCATTTAAACTATTAAAGGAAAGACTCGTCTCAGCTCCTATTGTAGTGGCCCCTGACTGGACCTTCCCTTTTGAACTTATATGCAACGCTACTGATTATGCTATTGGGGCAATTTTGGGATAATGACGGGATAAGGTGTTTCACACTATATAATATGCTAGTAAAACCTTGACAGATGCTCATCTTAATTACACCACTACTGAGAAAGAGCTTCTGGCAGTAGCATATGCCTTTGATAAGTTCTGCTCATATCTCATCAGAACCAAAGTTATTGTGTATACTGACCATTCGGCAATCAAATATAAAATCTCTAAGAAAGTTGCAAAATCGAGGTTGATTAGAAGGGGCCTTCTCCTCCAAGAATTCGATTTAGAGATTCGCGATAGAAAAGGTACTGAAAACCAAGTTGCGGATCACCTATCGAGATTGGAGAAACCAACTCACTCGGGGGAAAATGAGTCAGATATCAATGATTTCGTCTTGGATAAGAAGTTGTATATGGTACACAGTGTAGCGCCGTAGTATGCAGACTTTGCTAATTATGTCGATTGTAATGTGCTAACTCCTAACATGAACTATCAGTAGAGGAAGAAATTCCTAAATGATGCGAAGCATTATCTCTGGGACGAGTCATTCCTGTTCAAATAATGTCCAGACCAAATTCTGTGACGATGTCTGCTTGTGGGAGAAATCGAGGGTGTGCTCCATCATTGTCATTCATTTAACTATGGAGGGCATTTTGGTGGGCAAAGAACAGCAGCGAAGGTGCTCCAATCAGGTTTCTACTGCCCGACTCTGTTTAAGGATGCTCATCTATATATATTGTGATGCGATAATTGCCAAAGAATAGGAAACAATACAAAAAGGCATGAAATGCCTCTGCAGAATATTCTTGAGGTAAAGATGTTTAATGTTTGGAGCATAGACTTCATGGCCTCGTTTTCGTCCTCTTACAACAATTTGTATATACTAGTCGTTGTGGACTATATATCCAACTGGGCAAAAGCTATAGCTTTGCCTACTAACGATGCCAAGGTCATGCTTAATTTCTTAAGAAGAATATTTTTACCCGATTTGGCTCACCTCGGGCAATTATTAGTGACAAGGGCTCGCATTTCTGTAACAAGTACTTTGAAGCTTTTCTTGCTAAATATGGGGTTTCCCATAAAATTGTGATCGCATATCATCCGCAAACAAGTGGACAAGCGGAGGTGTAGAATAGGGAAGTCAAGCGGATATTAGAAAAGATTGTGAACCCTAACTAGAAGGACTGTAATAACCCGATATTTTCTATATAAATAATTGAGAAATTTTACATATAATTTTTTTATTTTAAAGATGGGAATATGTGCCAAGTAATGTGTATGCATTTATGTGATAAATAAAATTTATTTATTACATGAATAATTTCAAATAATTTTATTTTATAATTATTGCTCATTATAAAGTATATTCTTATAATAATTAATTTTATAGAAGAAATGTCTTCATTATTTATTTTTTATGAAAATATGATTTTTATATTATTTAAATAATGTATGAAATGATTATTAGAATTCTTAGAATTACTATTTTATTATACGAATTTTAGTTCAGATTATTTAAGTTAATTATGTTTAACTTAATTATTAATGTTATATATGAAAGATAAATCAGACATAGAATCCAAACCCTAATTTTGGATTTTGAGCAATGAATGAGAATAATAATATTATTTTATATATAATATTATTTTTCAGTGTTATAAATATATACAGTATGTACATATCGTTAATGGTTGGTCAATTATGGTGTATAATGTTAGAACCCTAATATTAATTTATTAAACCCTATGTTGTTAAACTCCATTATGAGTTCAAGACTAGGTAGTAAATGTATTATGTGAATTATGTTGCATATTATAGAATTTCTATTAATTACGAAAACCCTAATTAATATTTAAAAACCCTAATTAAAGTTAGAAACCCTAACTAGCTAATTAAAAACCCTAATTATTAAAATTAAGAACCCTAATTATTATTTTAGTAAATTGAATTGTTTATTTTGGAAACCTAATGATATTAAGGAATCCTAATTATTTAAACCCTAATTTTCTATTAAAAACCCTAATTTTAATTAATGTGTTTAAATTAAAATTTTAGGCCATGGCTGAAAATTCTGGGCAGCCCAGAAATATGATGAACACGTTCTGACAGCTAGTTCAAAGCTTAATAACTTTTGATTGTGATGATGTATAACATGGTTATTGGTTGTTACATGTAGTGTTACACTATTTATAAAAGATTCAATCATTAGCTAACCCAAAAACACATTTCACACTGATTTATTGATGGTCAAACATGGTTACTTGAAATTGACTTTTGAGTGTTCTGAGTTTCTCAAGAACACCTAAGGCGACACTTACTGTCGCCAAAGGGTTTTAGCGACAGACTTATTAAAATTAATTAATTTAATATCTAAAAATAATTTAAAAATAGAAAATAATTTTTGAAAATTACAAAAATTATTTTAAAAATAATTTTAAGTTATGAAAATTAACTTTTAATAATTTGACATATTTTGCATAAATATTAATATTTATTTGGATATTATTGGTATTTAATTTATTTAACAAATGCATTAAATAAATTAATTAAAAATAATTTTATTGTATTAAAAATTATTTTAAATGATAATAAGGTATTTAACAATATTTTAAGTTATAAAACATAACTTTTAATATTTTAAGAAAAGTTTCATTAATTATTTAATATTAATGATATTAGATTTAATTAGTTATTATATTAAATAAATTAATTAAAAAAATTTAAATATTATAAAAATCATTTTTAAATGAAAATAAATAGTTTAAAAATATTTTAAGTTATAAAATATAACTTTTGATATTTAAAGGTAAATTTTATTAATAATTTTATATTAATGATATTTGATTTATTTAATAATTATATTGAATAAATAAACTAAAAATGGTTTTATTCATATAAAAATTATTTAAAAAGGATATAAATGAATAAAAAATATTTTAAGTTATAATAAATGACTTTTAATATTTTGATGAATAATACATTAATTATTTAAATATTAAAGGTAATTATTTAAAAATGATTTTTAAATGTTTTAAAAATCATTTAAGGGTAATATTAACACTTTAAAAATATTTTGAGTTATTGTAAATAACTTTAATATTTTGGCAACGGTTTCATTAATAGTTTAATGTTAATTAAATATTAATGACAATAGAATTAGTTAATAATTAAATTATTTAATAATGATTCCGATGTTTGAAAAATCATAATAAATTATAATAATTATTTAAAAATTATTATAAGTCATTTAAAAATTATATGACTGATATTTATAGTTATTGAATTACTGAATAGAGTTTTAGACTCGATAATTACCCGGTAAAGCAGTCGGTACACCGAAATATTTCAAAAATTGATCCAGACTTAGATAATTTGATTAGATATGTAAGACCCCAACTTATTAATGAATAAAATTAAATTTTCTCTAAATATTATTGTGAATAATAAGGGGTTAATTTGATATAATACTTTGGTAATGGGTGAAATGTGCAAATTTTACAAAATAAGCAAGTGGTTATAAAATATTCATTTTGTCGGGGAATATTCGTTTGGTCGTGGAATATTCTTGATGTCGGGGAATATTTGTACGACGGCGCAGCCTTGTGTGGGCCCCATAACGGAAAGCGATTGGATGAAGAAAACGACAAGTATAAGTTGTTTATAAATAAAGGCGTAGTTGTTACCGTTAATACTGTTGGAATACCCGGTAGTTAAAATACATTAGCACACGATATTACACCAATTATTGATTCTTACGAAGGAAGGCACTACTCAATAATTGTTACAGTAGTTACTGTTCAATATTTTATTGATTCAATAATTGCTGCATTGATATTTTATATTGTTGTTGTTTCAATAATTGTCACTGCACAGTATTTTCCTTTATCAGATCAATAATTCATATTATTTGAATAATATTATTAGATAACATTATTGGCAATGTCTAGAAAGTTATGTCTAAGGAGAGGTTTGGTCATCTAATTGCGCGCCAGTAAGAAGAAATTCTTATTGGAAAGCCCCCTCTTTCCTGGGAACGGCCTGGTTGTCATAAATGTGATTCGATAATATTATTTATGAATAATTAATTATTGATTCATATGATAAGGAAATATTTATTTTATGTGGAAATAAATGAGGGATATATTTTTGTGGTTAAAAATGAAGGAGTTAATGTTGAGGTTTTTATCAGTATTTTTGTCGGAATGGAGATATTAAAAATCAGGGTTTCTGAGATATTTTGCGGGGGTTATAATTTTTAATCCGACCGTTGGATCGTGGTAATTTTTGGATATGTTATACATATATAAGTTGAGTATATGTCCACAAATTTTGAACCGTTAAAAATGAACGTATCGTTTATTATGAATTTTACGAGATGACTGGTTCAGAAATTGTTAAATTTCCGGAATTAATCATTTTGGTGAAAAATTCTAGAATTGGTGGGCCCCATTCTTGGTTGGTGAAAAAATATGCTGAAATTTTTATTCAAATGTGGTGGGTGGGAATAGTAGCAGGTAAAGCCATCAGGTTGCAGGTTAAGTCTGCTTCGGCGTGCTAACATTTTCCTATAAATAGAGGGCTAAGTTAGAATTGAAAATCACACCAGAAACAAGTTTTCTCTCTTTCTCTCTCTAGATTATTGAGTGTATTTTGTGAGTATTTAGATACTTTGAGAGTTTCTATTCATCAGAGCAAGTTTCTTTCAGCCTTATACCGGTATTCCGACCCGAAGAATTGATATTTTGAGGTAAGGGATATTATTTTCTTCTTAAATGATATTATTTTCTTGAATATCATTATGCTGAAATATCAACATGAGTTTTTATCAAATTTAGAACTTTTTGTGTCGGGGTTACTATTCATGTATACGTCACTATTCACGTATACGTCACTATTCACGAATACGACACTATTCACTGACAAAAAAATTTTCCCTTTTTGTCCAAGATGTCTATTATGGTTACTATCTTTGATTGTATTCATGTTTTGATCTTTATTTTTGAATTTTGCTTCACAATTGATTATTATGAAGTATTATTGATCTTGGATAAACTGTTATACGAATCCCTACTATTTGTCCTTCTGTCTCACTGGATTCGTTTTCTTTAAGATATTTTTCATCATCCTCAGTCCTAAATGATGATATTACTGAATATCTTTGGCCTGTAGTGCAAAGATGTATGATTACTTGATGAATATCTTTGGCCTATAGTGCAAAGATGAACAGGTGTTGAGATGAACATGACTGACAGGTGATACAAATGAATATCTTTTGCCTGTAGTGCAAAGATGAATATTTGGAAAAAGATGATTATTAATTGATGTTACAGGGATAAAATATTGATGATGGACTTTTAAATCTTAGAAGATAGTAGAATTCATTCTCTACTTGACTCTTCTAATGGTTTGTTGTTTCCGCTGCAGTTGTTGATCTAAAACTTGTTGTCGATTATATTCTATCAGATTTTTCCCTTTTGAATACTAATGATAATTTGTTGTATATTATATTAGTCATAATATTCTTTACTGGGCTAGTTGAGCTCACTCGTTTCTTTTTTGTTCCATTTTTTCTTCTCAGGAGGTGAGAACATAGCAGGATCTAGTCGAGGTATGGAGTGATGGTTCTAGAAAGATGTTTTAGCAGTCCTCACTATTTCTATAAAATAGTGTTTGAATAATTGTAATGAGGACTTATTTGAGTGTGGATATTGTCTAGAAGACAATATTTGTATTTAAACTCACAATATGTGTTGCCGTATTTTGCACGACAATTGTATTATTGAAGTTGTAGTTTGCTTTCTGTACCATGTAATTGGCGACTCAGAATGGGTGTTGTATACCTATTTTGGGGGCATCACAGTTGGTATCAGAGCTTAGGAATATGATCCCTGGCTGAGATGTGAGACAAGAACTAGGAGGGGAGAGACGGGGAATTCCTTCGCTAGTATGACCTGACTAAGTTTATTTAGTATTTATTTGGTCGGTCAGAGTATAGGGATAATATATGACATGACTATTAACCCTTGTTTTATGGCAGTATTTAAGAATGGCAGCTGAGAACGTTAATAATGGAGTAAATCAGACCGTGGAGACACCTTTGATCACCACCCAGGGGAACGTTCAACAGGAAGGCAATATTCCTCCTGTAAATAACGTTACCGAGCAAACGATGAATGATGGAATGTTTAGGAGCTTTTTCCAGTTCATGCAAAATCAGACGAGGGAGACTCATGTACAGAATACGGGTAGAAATGATAACAACGCGCGGTTTGTCACAGCTAAGCAGTTCAAAAAATTGGGACCACCAGAATTTAAGGGAAAGCCGGATCCGATAATGGCGGAAACGTGGGTCAAGCAAATTACCAAGATATTCGATGTCTTGGGATGCACGGAGGAACAAAAGGTTCCATTCGCCACCTTTATATTCCGCGGTGAGGCAGACTACTGGTGGGAGTCTGTGAAGCGTACCCAGCCTAACGCACTCAACATGTCCTGGGAAACATTTCAAAAACTGTTCAATGACAAGTACTTTCCTGAAAGTATTCGTCATATGAAGGAGGTGGAGTTTATCAGACTGGAACAAAACAACATGACGGTGTCCCAGTACGAAGTGAAGTTTGCAGAGTTATCAAGGTTTGCACCTCATTTGGTCGAAAATGAGGAACGAATGACAAGGATGTTTCTGAGAGGTCTAAAACCCGAGATTCAACAATATCTTATCTCTTATAAATTTTCTTTATATTTAGATGTTGTAAACATGGCTCAATTATTAGAGCGAGATAATGAGTATGTGCAACCGAGGGAACACAACCAGGGTCATACCGGTGGCGGCAGTCATCGAAGCAATGAAAACCAGCAGGAAGGAAAATATTCGGACAAAAGCGGTAACCACTCTGGTGGTAATCGTGGTCGTGATAATAGAAGGAGCGAGTCGGGAGGAGATTTCAAGAAGAGAAGGTACAACAATGGTAACGTGAAGACGTCAGCACAAACATCAACTGTTTCTAGGGGAGGAGAACGACCACCGGTCGTATGTTACAAATGTGGGAAAGAGGGACATATCAGCCCAAACTGCCCACAACAATCCAACGTATGTTATAACTGTGGAAAGGAGGGTCATATAGCTCGAGAGTGTTCTGTAGCAAAACCAAGTTCAGCGAGAATGGTGACTCCGAAAGTTGTCCCGGATAAGTCGAAATTAGCGGTTCCTGGAAGGGCGTTTGTCGTGACTGGCCAAAACGCGAGAAACCCGAACGAGGTGATCACGGGTAAGCTAATCTTGAATTCTTACGAAGTTTATACTTTACTAGATGCCGGTTCTACCCATTCTTTTATCTCTCCTGCTTGTGCTCAACGTTTAAACTTGACTCCGGAGAAATTGGACTTTGACTTATCTGTTGAAACTCCGTTGGGTGAAACCTTCGTTACATCTACAGTTTATAAATCTTGCATGATCCAAGTTGGCACTATCACATTACCTATTGATCTTATCTCTTTAAAGATACTTGCTTTTGATGTGATTTTAGGAATTGATTGGTTAACCATTCATCATGCTAAAATTGATTATTTTCGTAAGGTTGTTAGTTTTCATATTTGTGACGCCCCCAAAATTAGGTATACATCACTCATCTTGGGTCGTCAGATACATAGTATAGAATACAAATACAACTTACTAATACAAATGTCGTGTACAATACGACAAAACATAAACTATGAGTTTGAATACAAATATTATCTTCTAGAGAGTATTCATACTCAAAAGGAGTCCTCATTACATTTATTAACACACCATTACATAGAATAATGAGGACTACTAACTAATACTATCATTCAGACCATCACTCCGTTCCCCGACTTGCCCCGGCTACGTTCTCATTTCCTGAAGAGAATAGTGAAAGAAAGGGTGAGCTCAACTAGCCTAGTAAGAAATATTATGACTAAGATAATGCAGAATAAATTATCATTAGCCTTCAACAATGTTAAACTGATAAAATATAATAGACATCAAGTTTAACTGTAGCGGAACAAGCAATCCATTAAAAGAGTCAAGTAGAAAATAAACTCTACTATCTTTTATGATTTAAAAGGTTTTTCAACACTGTTATCGCTGGGACTCAGCTTAATAAAATAATCCACATCATCGAATCACCCCTGCACTACGGCCAAGGATATTCGTGTATTCATTAATGGCCATGATCATGCCAACAACTGTCCATCAACGCACTACGGGCCAATGAGGACTTTTATCACATCATTTGTAACATTACGGTCATGATTATACCGAATAATTCCTGGTCATAATCATACCAAGTCCATCTATGCACTACAGGCCACAGATGACTTTTAACATTATATAAACATGAGGATGATGACAATGATATAAGAATTCAATAAAACAAGTTCAAGAATTAATTTATCCAAGAATTAACAACGTCCATATTGTCAACATGATACTGCTTTGTGGAGTAAAATTCAAGAATGCTTAGAAGAATATTTTCATGAAAAGATACTGGATGAAACACAATTGTCAAGGATATTCAACAAATTTTATGGAGTATAGAAGTCAAAACTTAACCAACTGAGTATAATAAAAAATGGAATAACAAAAGAAATCACTATGGATGCGATAGACCGCACAGACAGGTTATTCCCACATAATAATAAATAATGGAACCAGATCCGGCGTAAACGCACAGACAGGATATTCCGACAGAATAATAAATAATAGAACTAGGTCCGGTGTAAAACACACAGACAGGATATTCCAACAGAATAATAATAAGACGGAACCAGGTCCGGTGTAAAACACACAGACAGGATGTTCCAACAGAATAATAATAAAAACGGAACTAGGTCCGGTGTAAAACACACAGACAGGATGTTCCAACAGAATAATAATAAAAACGGAACCAGGTCCGGTGTAAAACACACAGACAGGATGTTCCAACAGAATAATAATAAAAACGGAACCAGGTCCGGTGTAAAACACACAGACAGGATGTTCCAACAGAATAATAGAAGAATGTCACCAAGTATAGGGTAGACCGCGTATACAGGTTATTCCAACAGAATAATAAGAAATGGAATAACAACAGTTCTCTTCACGAATAAGAAAGAATAACACCCCTTACCGTTTTAAAGAAGAGCTGAAATAAGAAAGTAGTTAAGTAGCAGAATACTCTTCTTCTCTCTCTCTATAGTTTCTCTCTATAGTTTCTCTCTCTAGAGTTCAGTGAATTCGTAAGAAATAATGAAGGAATGAGCTGCTATTTATAGAAAAATAGAATGCATAATAACTAATCCATGAACGGTCCAGATTGATTACTTTAATCTGACGGTCCATATTTAAAGAAAAATATTTAAAATAAAATATAATATATTCTATTTATAGAATAACTTTAATAAAGTATTCTGTTTTATATAAAAAGATGTTTCTGTTTTATTACGTTAATAATACGAATAAAACAAAACGTCATTATCGCTAAATAATTCATATTATTAACTGACAATAATTGAATCAAACTGAGTGACTTCTCACATAAGCATTAATAATCAATACCGTGTGCTACTATGTAACCACACGTATTACTGTACTTTTACTACCGAGTAGTTCAACAGTAACAATGGTAAAACTTCAGCCGTTATTTTTAATAAAATATTTTTGTCGTTTTCTCAATCCGACAATAATTCCGTTGTGGGGTCCACCAATGATTGTGCCATTGTACGAATATTCCCTGTTAAAACGAATATTTCCCGACCAATTGAATATTATATAACAACTTGCGTACTTTGCAAAATTTATAAATATTACCCACAACTATAACATTATATCAAATTAACTCCATAATATTCAAAAATGATATTTATAGAAAATTCATCTTTATTTATAAAAGTTGGGGTCTTACAATATTCCTAACCAACTTGTCATACGAATTCAAACTACTAAACCACTAAAATCAGTCACTGTCATATCAAGCCACAAAGCTATTCGTTTATTGAAAAATGGATGTCAAGCTTTCTTAGCCCATGTTATGGATTTGAACAAAGACAAGTCAGATTTGAATAATATTTCTATTGTTAGAGAATTTTCCGATGTATTTCCTGAAGAACTTCCTGGTCTACCCCCAGAACGTGAAGTTGAATTCTTTATTGACCTTGAACCCGGTACAAAGCCCATTTCTAAAACCCCATATCGAATGGCTCCTATTGAACTTCAGGAGTTAAAAGTCCAACTACAGGAGTTGTTGGACATCGGTTTTATTCGTCCTAGTACATCTCCTTGGGGTGCTCCTGTTTTATTCGTAAAGAAGAAAGACGGGAGTATGCGACTTTGTATCGACTATCGAGAATTGAATCATGTCACTATCAAGAATAGGTATCCACTACCTCGTATTGATGACCTGTTTGACCAGTTGCAAGGAGCATAATTCTTTTCAAAGATCGATCTTCGTTCTGGATATCATCAGCTGAAGATTAAAACTGAGGATATTCCAAAGACTGCCTTCAGAACTCGGTACGGGCATTATCAATTCTTAGTAATGTCTTTTGGATTGACTAATGCTCCTGCTGCTTTCATGGATATGATGAATCGTGTATTCAAAGAATATTTAGATCATTTCGTTGTCGTCTTTATTGATGACATCCTAATCTATTCCAAAAGCCGTGAAGATCATGAGCGCCATTTGAAGCTGGTATTGCAAAGGCTTCGTGAAAACAAGCTATATGCCAAACTGAAGAAATACGAGTTCTGGCTTGAGGAAGTAGTATTCCTTGGGCGCGTGGTGTCAAAACATGGAGTATCTGTCGACCCGGCGAAGATTGAAGCCATACAAAGTTAGGATCAACCGAAGTCGGTAACCGAAGTACGTAGCTTTCTGGGCTTAGCTGGTTATTATCGGAGATTTGTGGAAGGATTTTCTCGAATCGCTACTCCGTTAACTCAGCTGACTCGTAAAGATACAAAATTCGGTTGGAGTGAGGATTGTGAAAAGAGTTTTCAAGAACTCAAGAGGAGACTCATTTTGGCACCTGTTCTAACAATACCATCTGGTTCGGATGGATTTGTTATCTACAGCGATGCTTCAGGCGAATGGTTAGGATGTGTTCTCATGCAACATGGGAAAGTCATAGCTTATGCCTCGCGACAACTTAAAGAATATGAGAGGAATTATCCTACTCATGATTTGGAGTTGGCAGCAGTCGTTTTCGCGTTGAAGATCTGGAGACACTACCTGTATGGGGAGAAAGTAGAGATCTATACAGATCATAAAAGCCTCAAATATCTCTTCACCCAAAAGGAACTCAACATGCGGCAACGACGTTGGCTTGAGCTGTTGAAAGATTACGATCATACCATCCAATATCATCCTGAAAAAGCAAACGTAGTAGCTGACGCATTGAGTAGAAGATCATATGCGGGTACGAGTGCAATGTTGTTAACACAAAGGCCCATTTTGTATGATTTGCAAAGGATGGAGATAGAGATGAAGGCTCCAAGTACCCACATGATGATATCAAATATACGAGTAGAACCGACTTTAATCGATAAAGTTAAAGCTGCTCAAGCTACGGACATAGAGCTGATGCGTATGAAGAAGAAAGTGCAAGAAGGTGCTATTCCAGAAGCAAGAATCGATGAAGAAGGAATACTTCGAGTTAACTCCAGACTTTGTGTTCCTAACGATTTTGACTTGAAGCATAGAATTATGATGGAGGCACACAACACACCGTTTGCAATCCATCCTGGGAGTACCAAAATGTATCACGATCTTCGACATACATTTTGGTGGAGCAATATGAAAAGAGAGATCGCAGAGTTTATCTCGAGGTGTTTAACTTGTCAACGTGTAAAGGCGGAGCATCAAGTGCCAAAGGGTCCATTGCAACCACTTGAGATCCCGAAATGGAAGTGGGAACACATTACCATGGATTTCGTTGCAGGTCTTCTCAAGGTTTCTCAAGGCATAGATGCGATTTGGGTTATTGTAGATAGATTAACCAAGTCTGCTCATTTCTTATCGATACGTGAGACTTATTCCCTTGAACGTCTTGCTAGTATGTATGTGAACGAGATTGTGAGATTGCATGGCACCAGTATCCATAGTTTCGGATCGTGACCCAAGATTCACTTCACGATTTTGGGTTAGCTTGCAGAAAGCTATGGGCACGGATTTACGATTCAGTTCGGCATACCATCCTCAAACGGACGGACAATCAGAGAGGACTATTCAAACTCTTGAAGATCTATTAAGACTCTGTGTCCTAGATCTCAAAGGGAGTTGGGATAAGTACCTACCACTGGTGGAATTCTCATACAACAATAGTTATCAGGCGAGCATAGGTGTGGCTCCATTCGAGGCGTTGTATGGAAGAAAAT
This sequence comes from Panax notoginseng, assembly GCA_016801055.1. NCBI lineage: Eukaryota > Viridiplantae > Streptophyta > Magnoliopsida > Apiales > Araliaceae > Panax > Panax notoginseng. Next base: position 34,757,882 of record CM029015.1, on the reverse strand, counting down.
GTTGTTCTCCAGTATGCTGGGACGAGGTGGGTGAAGCAACATTGTTGGGACCAGAGTTGATACGCATGACTACAGAGAAGATCCAAACGATTCGACAACGTATGCAAACGGCACAGGATCGACAAAAGAGTTATGCGGATCTTCATCGGAAGGACGTGGAATTTAATATTGGGGATCATGTATTGTTACGTGTTGCGCCATGGAAGGGAGTTACAAGATTTGGGAAGAGAGGAAAGCTCAATCCAAGATTTGTTGGTCCATTTGAGATTCTTGAGCGAATAGAAAATGTGGCATATAGACTCGCATTACCTCCAAGCATGTCTCGTGTTCATAATATTTTTCACATATCTATGCTTCATAAATATGTTAAAGACCCGAACCACATTATTGAGTTAGAACCAGACGAGATAGCTGAAGATTTAACGTACGAGGAGGTACCTATTAAGATCTTGGATATGAAAGAACATGTCCTACGCACGAAAGTTATACCACAAGTTAAGGTTTTGTGGAAAAACCATGCTATTGAAGAAATGACCTGGGAGTTGGAATCAGAAATAAAAGCAAGGTATCCTCACCTTTTCGAAATATCAGGTACGTACGTCAATTTCGAGAACGAAATTTCATAAGGAGGGGAGGTTGTAAGACCTCAACTTATTAATGAATAAAATCAAATTTTCTCTAAATATTATTGTGAATAATAAGGGGTTAATTTGATATAATACTTTGGTTGTGGGTGAAATATGCAAATTTTACAAAATAAGCAAGTGGTTATAAAATATTCATTTTGTCGGGGAATATTCGTTTGGTCGTGGAATATTCTTGCTGTCGGGGAATATTCGTACGACAGCTCAGCCTTGTGTTGGCCCCATAACGGAAAGCGATTGGATAAAGAAAATGACAAGTATAAGTTGTTTATAAGTAACGGCGTAGTTGTTACCGTTAATACTGTTGGAATACCCGGTGGTTAAAATACAGTAGCACACGGTATTACACCAATTATTGATTCCTACGAAGGAAGGCACTACTCAATAATTGTTACAGTAGTTACTGTTCAATATTTTATTGATTCAATAATTGCTGCATTGATATTTTATATTGTTGTTGTTTCAATAATTGTCACTACACAGTATTTTCTTTTATCAGATCAATAATTCATATTATTTGAATAATATTATTAGATAACATTATTGGCAATGTCTAGAAAGTTCTGTCTAAGGAGAGGTTTGGTCATCTAATTGCGCGCCAGTAAGAAGAAATTCTTATTGGAAAGCCCCCTCTTTCCTATGAACGGCCTGGTTGTCATAAATGTGATTCGGTAATATTATTTGTAAATAATTAATTATTGATTCATATGATAAGGAAATATTTATTTTATGTGGATATAAATGAGGGATATATTTTTGTGGTTAAAAATGATGGAGTTAATGTTGAGGTTTTTATCAGTATTTTTGTCGGAATAGAGGTATTAAAAATCAGGGTTTTTGAGATATTTTGCGGGGGTTATAATTTTTAATCCGACCGTTGGATCGTGGTAATTTTTGGATATGTTATACATATATAAGTTGAGTATATGTCCACAAATTTTGAACCGTTAAAAATGAACGTATGATTTATTATGAATTTTACGAGATGACTGGTTCAGAAATTGTTGAATTTTCGGAGTTAATCATTTTGGTAGAAAATTCTAGAATTGGTGGGCCCCACTCTTGGTTGGTGAAGAAATGTGCTGAGATTTTTATTAAAATGTGGTGGGTGAGAATAGTAGCAGGTAAAGCCATCAGGTTGCAGGTTAAGTCTGCTTCGGCATACTAACATTTTCCTATAAATAGAGGGCTAAGTTAGAATTGAAAATCACACCAGAAACAAGTTTTTTCTCTTTCTATCTCTAGATTATTGAGTGTATTTTGTGAGTATTTAGATACTTTGAGAGTTTCTATTCATCAGAGCAAGTTTCTTTCAGCCTTATACCGGTATTCCGACCCGAAGTACTGATATTTTGAGGTAAGGGATATTATTTTCTTCTTAAATGATATTATTTTCTTGAATATCATTATGCTGAAAGATCAACATGAGTTTTTATCAAATTTAGAACTTTTTGTGTCGGGGTTACTATTCATATATACGTTACTATTCACGTATACATCACTATTCACGAATACGGCACTATTCACCGAGAAATAAAATTTTCCCTTTTTATCCAAGATGTCTATTATGGTTACTATCTTTGATTGTATCCATATTTTGATCTTTATTTTTAAATTTTGCTTCACAATTGATTATTATGAAGTATTATTGATCTTGGATAAACTGCTATACGAATCCCTACTATTTGTCCTTCTGTCTCACTGGATTCGTTTTCTTTAAGATATTTTTCATCATCCTCAGTCCTAAATGATGATATTACTGAATATCTTTGGCCTGTAGTGCAAAGATGTATGATTACTTGATGAATATCTTTGGCCTGTAGTGCAAAGATGAACAGGTGTTGAGATGAACATGACTGACAGGTGATACAAATGAATATCTTTGGCCTGTAGTGCAAAGATGAATATTTGGATAAAGATGATTATTAATTGATGTTACAGGGATAAAATATTGATGATGGACTTTTAAATCTTAGAAGATAGTAGAATTCATTCTCTACTTGACTCTTCTAATGGTTTGTTGTTTCCGCTGCAGTTGTTGATCTAGAACTTGTTGTCGATTATATTCTATCAGATTTTTCCCTGTTGAATACTAATGATAATTTGTTGTATATTATCTTAGTCATAATATTCTTTACTGGGCTAGTTGAGCTCACCCTTTTCCTTTTTGTTCCATTTTTTATTCTCAGGAGATGAGAACATAGCAGGATCTAGTCGGGGTATGGAGTGATGGTTCTAGAAAGATGTTTTAGCAGTCCTCACTATTTTTGTAAAATAATGTTTGAATAATTGTAATGAGGACTTATTTGAGTGTGGATATTGTCTAGAAGACAATATTTGTATTTAAACTCACAGTATGTGTTGTCGTATTTTGCACGATAATTGTATTATTGAAGTTGTAGTTTGCTTTCTGTACCATGTATTTGGCGACTCAGAATGGGTGTTGTATACCTATTTTGGGGGCGTCACAAGATACGTGTCTGTTTGTGATCCAATGACTGTTAAACATCTATTACAATGTGATTAGGTTATGTGCTGACTACAAATAGCAGTACTATGCGATATGATATATTATTTTAATTAATCGAAAAATAATCTTATTAATGATAGGTTTCGGTATAAAAGATAAAACTAAGTTGCGTTATTGTAAACAGCAGCTCAAGCAAGTATCCTAACTTTGCATTTCCTTTATGCAATGGACATGAGTAAGAAAGTTTCAGAATCATATTATTGTGCCAGATTATAATCTCCATTGTTATTGATTATGTATCCAATTATTCATATTCATACAAGTTCTTAAATTATCCGATCATTGTTTATCATCACAGTATTAGTGCATAATCCAGATAGTTATTATGTTCGTTAATTTTTAAATATGGTTATACAAGTGTCCCCACTTGGATAATCATTATATTTAATCACATGTTGATACATACTTATTGATTTCTAGTATGTATACGTTGACTTAAAAGCCGTCTAAGCTATTTTATTTAGCTAGACACAAACTTAAAAATATTGTTGTACAAGATAGAACTTTATTGTATCTAACCAGATTGTTTTGATTCGGATTTCAGACTAAGTATGAACATCCCGAACATGGGAAAACTTTTGTGCACCTAAGGTGGATAAGATGAACGATAATATCGTTCTTACATGTAGTATTAATCAATACAGGGCATAACGGGCTGATCACCCCCGTGCCTGTAAGTTATAACGGTTTACAAATGAAGTTCTATTTAACCTCTTCGAAAATAGAAAACAATGTTCATAGTCTGTCGACTAATCTCCAGTTATAGTCAGTACATAGTTTCAAAATTTTGATATAGAATTGATATGTTGTTATTATTGGTTCAGCTTACTTCACAACTGTTGACTCGTTGTAGAAGTGTCATTCAAAGAAAATATTTAATCCTTTCAGTTAATATCTATTGTTGTTATTACTTGCTGGGCAATCGAATGTTCATTCTTGCTTTAAATTTAAATGTTTTCAGCTAAGTATGATCAACCCGAAGGATCAGGCAAGAACAAGGGGAAAGGAAAGCTATTCGACTGAATTTTATAATATTCTGTGTAATAGTTAGAATTTATTAAGACAATGATATCAATTATCTATGATGTAATGAATGTTTAAAGGTTACGTACCTGGGAATAGACTCTGACGCATATGTAAATTAATTTTGGTATCTGTATTATTGTTATTATTATTAGTATTATTCCGCTTATAGAAATGGTATTGTGAAGCACCGAGTTTGGGTTTCAAGTACCGAAATTTGGAGGCGTCACAGGTTAGTATCAGAGCTTTAGGGTTAGAAACCTTAAGTGGGATAAGACCTTAGGCTATAACCTTAGAACAGAGGGAAACGTTGAAAATACAAATAACTCATATAGAGTTTAAAAGGAGATGAATTGAATAAATTCATCGTTAAACAAAATAAAAGATAACTTTTATAAAACTATTATTTGCTGTGTGTATATACTATATACTAATCAGGATAATTTGTGTGAAGATGTTAGGTGGAAAAGAATTAGAATACGCTCAGATCATGAAGAAGGGGCCAATATCAAAGCCAATGGATGAAATAGAGGCTCACAGCGCAAGCAACCTTGATGAGGTGGTGGTATTGGAAAGCATAGTACTAGATCCGGAAATGGTGGAACTTTCAGACACTAAAGTTGGAGCTGATCAAGCATCAACGGAGTTGCAGAATCTAAGGAACAAGATTTCTTCTCTGGAAAAGTTGTGAGAAATAAAAAAGCTATTAAATAACCAATTGCGAAAGGCGTTAATGGAAACTATGAAAGAACAAGATAAGCTTAAAATCCAAATTGATCAAATGGGAGCCAGAAGCAACAAATCGTGCGCAGCTCCGAGTAAGAAAGGGAAAAGAAAGATGAAAGACCGTGACTTATGAAATATTAGTAGTTGATTATGTATGTTTGATAAGGATGTGTGTGTAATGTAATATTCTCAAACTTTTGTACAATTAGTTGTTGTAGCGAATCTCGACTTTTGTGGTCACAAAGGGATAACAGTATGAGTTATGTTATGAAAAGTGCTATGACTTAGTTGAATGAATATGAATCTATATTTGATTAATGAAATAAGCTTTGTATAAAACTTCGTGTTACATGTTAAACTTATACAATAAGGTTTAGAATGTAAGTTAAATTTATGATTTTATCAAATAATGCCGCCAAGACGTAGAACACGAAATCAAAGGGCAGAAGAATCTGTCAACAATGCTGAGGGACAACAACAAGACCCGATGCAAAACTTTGCGAACATGGTAGCTCAGGCTATGCAACAGGGAATACTAGCCGCGGGGAACAGACCATACAATCGCTTGGCAAAATTTAAAGATTTCAAGGCAGTAGGACCACTAGAATTCAGGTGAACAGCTGACCCTATAGAAGCCCAGACATGAGTTAACAAGATAGAAAAGGCGTTCATAATTGCTAGGGTAGATGAGGGGCAAAAGACCACTTTTTCCACTTATACGATGAAAGGGGAGGCTAACTTTTGGTGGGAGGCAAATCAAACTAGGACAAGAGGAGTAGTTACTTGGGCAAGGTTTAAAACTCTATTTTTCAAAAACTATCTCTCAGCTAGTATGCAGGCTAGTATGGAGGTAAAAGTTCTGGAATTAAAGCAGGAGAACATGACTGTTGTGGAGAATGCCTCAAAGTTTAATAAGTTGGCTAGGTTCGCTCCGCATTAAGTTGATACGGGGGCTAGGAAGGCAAGAAGGTTCGATTTGGGATTAAAACCCTGGCTCTATAACAAGGTGGCGGTGTTGCAGATTAATACTTTTACAGCACTCATGAAAAAGGCTATCATAGGAGAGGATGGAAGTGGGGCTATGAGCCTCTACAACAAGGAAAAAAGGAATAAGAGCATGGCAGTAGGAACTGTGAAGGTGGAAGGTAATAGTGGAAATAGGGGTGAGAAAAGAAAGGGGAATTTTTCTGAGAATGTTCAGGTGAAATAAGAAGGTGTGAAGAAGCATGTAGTTCAGTGTGGGAATTGTGGAAAGAATCACTTTGGTGAGTGTCTGAAGGGTAAGTTTGTATGTTACAAGTGCCGGGCAGGAGGGCCATATTTCTCCCAACTACCCCAACCCAAGGATGAACAGTGGGTGTTTTCTGTATGGGTCGATGGAACATAAGGTGAAGGATTGTCCAAAGAGGAAAATGGAGGCAGGGAGTGTAATCACGGGAAAATGCAGCGGGACTCTGACAATCACATGACCAACTTCAACCAACAAAAGCAACCGCGAGAGTCTTCAACATGACGGTCCAGTATACTGTGGCAGCTGGGAATGAAACTCCAGGTATGATTCGAATAACTTTTATTTTTTTATATATATGATTTTCCTACATATAGCAAATTATGTTATAAAGAAATTTTGAAGGGGAATTTGAGTTCTTTTAGAAATCAAACTTCCGTTTAATCAGATAGACAAGCTTTATGTTGAATAGTTAAAGATTTGTTCGATCAATTAAGATCGAGACCTATTTGCAATGATTGCGTAGGCTATGTACCATTGTATGTATGAGTTTTAAAACGGCGATTTCGAGGCCGAAATCCTTATAAGGGAGGGTGAATGTAATAACCCGATATTTTCTAAATAAATAACTGAGAAATTTTACATATAAATTTTTTTATTATTATTTTAAAGATGGGAATATGTGCCATGTAATGTGTATGTATTTATGTGATAAATAAAATTTATTTATTACATGAATAATTTCAAATAATTTTATTTTAGAATTATTGATCATTATAAAGTATATTCTTATAATAATTAATTTTATAGTAGAAATGTCTTTATTATTTATTTTCTATGAAAATATGATTTTTATATTATTTAAATAATGTATGAAATGATTGTTAGAATTATTATAATTACTATTTTATTATATGAATTTTAGTTCAGATTATTTAAGCTAATTATTTTTAACTTAATTAATAATGTTATATATGAAAGATAAATCATATATGAAATTCAAACCCTAATTTTGAATTTTGAGCAATGAATGAGAATAATAATATTATTTTATATATACTATTATTTTTCAGTGTTATAAATATATACAGTATGTACATATCATTAATGGTTTGTCAATTATGGTGAATAATGTCAGAACCCTAATATTAATTTATTAAACCCTATGTTGTTAAACTCAATTATGAGTTCAAGACTGGGTAGTAAATGTATTATATGAATTATGTTGCATATTATAGAATTTATGTTAATTAGGAAAATTCTAACTAATATTTGAAAATCCTAATTAAAGTTAGAAACCCTAATTTGCTAATTAGGAACCCTAATTATTATTTTAGTAAATTGATTGTTAATTTGGGAACCCTAATGATATTAAAGAACCCTAATTATTTAAACCCTAATTTTCTATTAAAAACCCTAATTTTAATTAGTGTATTTTAATTAAAATTTTATTACACTTTTATTTTAATTTTTCAAACCCTAGAAATTAATTAAGGAACTTTAAGGTTTAAAATCTAGTGATTTAATCCTAGATTCAAGTACCTTAGACAAGAATACCCTTAAAATTGTAAGCAAAATGACCTAAATACCCCTTTTGTCCCATTTGGTGAATTATTGCTAGAAAATCTTTCCAAATATTGACAAGCCACCCTAGTCTACCTAGGAGCTAAACACTCCAGCTCTTAGCCATTATTAGCATCCAAAAACATTGCATCAAGTTATGGATAAGGATTAAGAGAGAGAAAATGCATTATTTACCCAATTTGTGCAACCAATGTGACAACCCGAAAAATCGGATTGTCAAGAATTTAAGTTAAAGAATTAGTTATTAATAAAACGAATTTTTATTATTACTATTATGTGCTATGTGTTCATTAATCGTTCTATAACCTAGAATGATTATTAATCGAGAGGATTCTGGCTACGAGCTAAACTGAACGAGTAAGAATTTTCAAGACGAAAATGAAATTTTTCCGGGAATAAAATATTTTTCGGGGAAAAAGACGAAATAGGCACTATTCACCTATTTCTGCTCGGAGATTATTTTTGAAATTCTGAGAAGTTCTGGATTACGTTTAATTCTGAGACGTGATGGAATATTCAATAATATTTCAGTTATGGCAAAAACGAAGTTTTCGCCTGCGGACTCAAAACCTAAGGGTTAGGGAAAGTGAGTTTCGAGAATTTTATGATCGCGTATAATAATTAGGGTTATTATGCGTGAGAAATACGAGTATGATACGAGTTATTATACGAGTATATTACGAAGATTAGTACGACGTATGATACGAATATCGTACGAACAATATACGAAGAGAATACGAGAATACGAGAAAGGAATGCGTAGAATACGATCGTAGAATACGATTAGTCTTAATGGACTTTGTGTTCATGGACTTTGTAGAATCCAATTGGACTTGGATTATGTCAAGCCCCATTGATTTATGAAGTTAAGCCCAAGTTAGGGCCAATACGAATTAGGGTTAAGGCCCAAACCAAGAAAAGAAACCGCGGATCGAACCAGTGGGTAAACGGATGGGTAAAACCCATGGAGCAACCCATGGGGATGACCCATGGGCATAAGGGGCAGCCACTTGGCCACCAAGTAAGGGTGGTGGCCAAGTAAACTTGGTTGCCAAGTGTGGAATAGTAAAGAGGTGGAGGGAAAATGACCAAAATGCCCCTAACCTTGAAAATCTATAAATATGAAGCTTAATTTCATTTTCTAGGATTTTGAAAATCCTAGAACTTGAGAGAGAGGGAGAGCTCGGTTGGAAGAGGAAGAAGAAGAGTATGAGCATGAAGGCTCGGATCAAAAGTGATCGTGAAATAGAAAAGCTAGCAAATCGCCGGCTTCGTCTAACGGAAGAGAAATAAAGAAGAACGGTAATCCGAACCCTAGTTCTTCTAATATTTTTCTTTAAGTTTTCTATGTTAAAACATAGATTAAGGAGAATAAGAAGTAGATGATGTTAGAAATGATTTCATATGGTTGAAATCATGAGAAATAAGAAATTCAGTTTATAAATTTCTTAAGCAAGTATAAGATTCGTGAGAATTTTGAGCGATCCGAATGAATATTATGAACGAGTAGGTGAATTAAGTAAGAAATGGTGTTCTATAACATCAAATTCCAAGAAAAAGTGAAATCGTAATCCAAAATATCTATTAAAAACGAAGAACGCGAAGAACACGCGAAGAACACGAAGAACGTTGTTGATGGATAAATTTAAAACCATCGTAGTGTAATTGTTGTTGATGGACAAGTTTAAAACCATCGCGTATAAGTTAGATGCTTATTGCTTGGCTAGGAGCGTTAGAAACGTTCATGAAGAACGGATTTAAATTGAGCTATAACGAAGTTATGGTGAAATTTCGTAAAAGACGAAGGAGAATTAGATAGTTAGTAAATGAACCCGAACGTGTAGGGTTTCATAAGAATGTAAGAGAACGTATAAAACGTGAGTCGTGGACTCAAGAACGAATGAATTCCGAGTTCGGATGACCGAATTACGGACGAACGAACGAACGAAGAACGTTAAAAGCGTAAAATGAACGAAAGGTTAAAATTAAGCCAATTGAATGGCATGTTAATGGATTCAGAATGAAGTTCTGTCGAAGGCATATTAAAGTACATAAGATAAGGAAGAGAATGACTTTAGAACGACCTCGTTCCGAGTTATAACGAATAAGTTATGAGATCGTAAAGTAAGCATCTCAAACTTGACTTAACACTTAGAAAAAATTTCTAGGTTTTTGTCATGGCGCCGCAGCACGGGAAGGGGCGCCGCAGCGCGAGAAGGGGCGCCACAGCGTGGAGCTCGGCCATACACTCTGGAGAGTGGCGCCGCAGTGTGAGAGGAAAGGCAAGGCACGGCGCCGCAGCGCCAGTGCAGTGCAATACCAAGAAATGAGATTTTAACTGCTCAATTTCTCGGGGGATGTGCAAGAAAGAAGTATGAACATATAGTTCACGTAATGTAACACTTAGTCAAGTGTTTTAAACCTTTAACAAAGGTTGAACGAAAATATTAATCGAGAATAAAAGACAAAGAATGTAAATGCGGGTTACGGAACCGATGTCCGGGGACCGTAGTCGCGATAAACGAACGTGAGGGATTGCTATGGTTGTGATTCCTTAGATGTTGGTTGACGATGTTAACGTATAACATTTTGATGTTATGACATGGCATTGAGAGATGAATGTAAAGCGTATAGACGTTGTGAACGCAACGTTGTTGCGATGAACGATCGGTCTTAGCATACAACGAACGGTATGACTTTAACATTAAGAAAGAATAATGAACATGGGGTTCATGGGATGGATAATGATGAAAGTAATTGAAACCTTGAGTAAAGGTTGAATGAGAGATTAAGAGACGAGCAACGTGAACGTTGAATACGTAAACGATCCTTGTGAATTGTATTCGTGTTGGACGAACGTTCTAAGTATACCGTGGTTGTATGACATAGACGTTGATGAAGGTAGTAAGTAAGATACGAATGGTATCAAGAGAGCCGTAACGAACGGTAATAAGATTACTGAAAGCCGAATATAAGTCGGGTGAGAATGATCGAATGAAAAGTAACCGCTGAACACTTTAACCAGCGTAAGGGTTGAGTGTAAGCGAGTGTTAAACGGGCAGAACCTACACCCTGTGTATGGTTTAACTGTAATGTATTGAAGAATGTTGATTAACCGTGAACGGTGAAGAAACTAAATTGAAGATAATAACGTATAACGTTAAGAAGCCGAGTTAATAAGTATAACTTGGACAATGTTTCGAGTTAAGGGAACCGGACGTTGTAAGATATGAATAAGTTCATATGAAATGTTTAACGCTATGGTCTCATAGTATTGACATTGAATGATCGTTCCGAGTATACAAAAGATTGTATGACTTAGACGATAAAGAATGATTCCTGAGGTATGGCATTTAGTTGCCAGAAAGCCATAAGGAATAAGAAGTTGACTTTACGAACATTATAGTTTAATGGTTCGGATAAGTTAAGGTAAGTTAGGTTGTAATACAATCGTAACCTTTGATGGTTGACATAGGGAGCTGGGCTAAACAATTCCTTCAGAGAGCGAAGGTATATACAAAACTGGCAACCGATCTAACTCACTGTGTGGGCAGTGTAGATGAGACGGGAACTTGTTTGTTGGTTGTTTGTGGGAAACCACTCAGAGTGCCATATGGACTACTAGCAGAAAAGCGATGTGTGCTGAGTCCTAGAGAAGTATAAGAAGAAGATAAGAATGTGAATCATCAAAGATGATGAACGTGTTGAGTAAGACATCTTAGTATGTCATAAAGCCATAATCTGGAAATGTAAGTTAGTCGCGTAAGCTTAAATTACAAGAACGCGAACCTTAAGAAGTAAAGTTAAGTAAACCAATGCGTAAGTCAAGTATATGACTAATTGGTGTACGTGTTATTTCCTTATTTGTTATATAGGGTTTTGGAATAAGCATTTTAGCGTAAACTGTAAGCTGTAGCTATGTGTAAGGCAAGTTTCTTAACTTCATTCATATTTTAAATGAATGCTAGTTTCTAAAACTTCTCAGATGCTGAACTTGAGAGGTTCTGTCTATGTGTGAATTTGCGATATTTGTACAAGATGGTAGTATGTATGAGGCCTTGAGCCACAATGTGAGCACTTCGGTATTTTTATGAGATGAACTGTTTTGTGATCGAACTGTTTAATACAAGTATGTTCGGTATACATGAACCGTTATTGTTAAGTCTGTGCTATTGATTCTAGCCAGACCGATTGTGCATGAAAGAAAGTAGAGAATGAAAGTATTTCAAAGTGCATGTGACTAATGTTTTAAAATGATAGGAATCAAGACTATTCCTATTATTCAAGCTGCTTCATAACCTTTGTTCGGTTATTGAAGTCCTGAAGAATGTTTAAACTCTTAAAGTTGTTTGTTCAACTGTTATGACTTGCTGGGCAATTGAATGCTCACACTTGCTTTAAATAAAAATATTTTCAGCGAACGAGGTTAGAAAGAACTTAAGGATTCCGTAAAGATCAAGTTGAGCGGTATTCAGACGAAGTGCCATTCATTATATGAATGTGCATGAAGAGCAAGTGAAGACTTGTAATATAGAATGATAGAATTAAACTATAGACTAGTTTAATGAACAGTTATGAATCCTTTGTGGCGGATGAAAGTCACTCGTGTAAGATGTAAAGAATAATGTAATTATCATTATTTGTAATTAAAGAGGTTTTGTGGTTATAGAACCTGGGATTTTAGAATAGATGTTATTATATTTTAGTATATAATGATGTATGTTTGGTAAGATGTATGACAGTGACGCACGGAGTTCGGGTCTGAAGGTAGACCGGATTTTAGGGCGTTACAACCAACACTTAGCCAAACTCTCTCAGGCTCAAACCCACGAAATCCAAAGGTGTTTCAATTCCTAAATCAAGCCCCACTAACTCACATAACAAATCAGTAGCCAACGAATCAAAATTTGTTCATCAAAAGGTATGAACCCTAAAAGAAATCTGATCTTTAATCTGGTGTTAAATGTTAATTTTTTTGTGTTAAATATGTTGTATGGAGTCTAATAAAGTGATATGGGTTGCTAGATGTTAGATCCATAACATCTAGAGGCTCGGATTTGTCATTTTTCAAAATCTGGTAAATTTTAAAACTGTGGTCTGACAACAAATGTCAGAGCCCCTAGATCTTTCTTTGTTAAGTGTTATGCGTATTTTATGTTAAGGATATGTTCTTTATTATATGGACTATGATCTGGAACTGGAAGCAGGGTCAGATCGTGTCTAAAACTCAAGATATTCGTGGTCAAACAACGTTGACCGGCATTGACCGTATGAAATCTGGGCAGCCATGAACTTGCCCAGAAAGCTCTGACAGCAAGTTCATGGGCCCAGATCTTTCTGTTGTTAGTTAATTTGTTCTTGTTTATGTAATAAGGTTGTAATCTGGTATATGGACTCTTGATTCAAGGTTTTATATCATCTAAACATCATGCATGTTGGATTTTATGGACGGTCAAACCAAGCAGGAGGAACACGAAATACGTTTTATGGGCTACCCAGAAAATGTATGATCATGTATTCTGACAAGGTTTGACCGATCCGGATCTGTAGATTTTGTTGTTGTTTTGTTGACTTTTTGCATTAAATATCTTAAGTTACATGTTGGCTATGCACTAAAATCATTAGATGATGAAAATATTACAAGACTAGCATGTAGTGGAAGCTCAAAGTAAGACGCACAATCTGTTCTTCATTTCTAGGTAACCCAAAAATGAAGAACAACTTTGACAGCCTTTTTAATGCCTTCGATCTTGCAGATTGTTGATGTTTAGGCTTGAACAATGATCAAAATAGAAACCTTGTTAGTCAGTCTACAAGGGCCGACGTCTAACACAACTATAACATGAACCGATTAACTGAAATAAGGTCAACAAAAGCGTTGACCGGCCATGACTAAAAATTCTGGGCAGCCAAGAAATATGATGAACACGTTCTGACAGCTAGTTTAAAGCTTAATAACTTTCGATTGTGATGATGTATAACCTGGTTATTGGTTGTTACATGTAGTGTTACACTAGTTCTACAAGATTCAATCATTAACGTACCCAAAAACACCTTTCACACCGATTTATTAATGGTCAAACATGGTCACTCGAAACTGACTTTTGAGTGTTCTGGGCTTCTCAAGAACACCTAAGGCGACACTTACTGTCACCAAAGGGCTTTAGCGACAGACTTATTAAAATTAATTAATTTAATTTCTAAAAATTATTTAAAAATAGAAAATAATTTTTGAAAATTACAAAAATAATTTTAAAAATAATTTTAAGTTATGAAAATTAACTTTTAATAATTTGACATATTTTCATAAATATTAATATTTATTTGGATATTATTGGTATTTCATTTATTTAACAAATGCATTAAATAAATTAATTATAAATGATTTTATTGTATTAAAAATTATTTTAAATGATAATAAGGTATTTAATAATATTTTAAGTTATAAAACATAACTTTTAATATTTTAAGATAAGTTTCATTAATTATTTAATATTAATGATATTGGATTTAATCAGTAATTGTATTATATAAATTAATTAAAAATGATTTAAATATTATAAAAATCATTTTTAAATGAAAATAAATAGATTAAAAATATTTTAAGTTATAAAATATAACTTTAGATATTTAAAGGTAAATTTCATTAATAATTTTATATTAATGATATTTGATTTATTTAATAATTATATTGAATAAATAAATTAAAAATAGTTTTATTGATTTAAAAATCATTTAAAAAGGATATAGATGAATGAAAAATATTTTAAGCTATAATAAATGACTTTTAATATTTTGATGAATAATTCAATAATATTTAAATATTAATAGTAATTATTTAAAAATAATTTTTAAATATTTTAAAAATCATTTAAGGGTAATATTAACACTTTAAAAATATTTTTGAGTTATTATAAATAACTTTAATATTTTGGCAACAGTTTCATTAATAGTTTAATGTTAATTAAATATTAATGACAATATAATTAGTTAATATTTAAATCATTTAATACTGATTCTGATGTTTGAAAAATCATAATAAATTATAATAATTATTTAAAAATTATTATAAGTCATTTAAAAATAATATGACTGATATTTACAGTTATTAAATTACTGAATGGAGTTTTAGACTCGATAATTACCCGGTAAAGCCGTCGGTACACCGAAATATTTCATAAATTGATCCGGACTTAGATAGTTTGACTAGATACGTGTCTGTTTGTGATCCAATGACTGTTAAACATGTATGACAATGTGATTAGATTATGTGCTGACTGCAAATACCAGTACTATGCGATATGATGTATTATTCTAATAGAACGAATGATCTTATTAATGATAGATTTCGGTATAAAAGATAAAACTAAGTTGCGTTATTGTAAACAACAACTCAGGCAAGTATCCTAACTTTGCATTTTCTTTATGCAATGGACATGAGTAAGAAAGTTTCAGAATCATATTATTGTGCCAGATTATAATCCCTATTGTTATTGATTATGTATCTAATTATTCATATTCATACATGTTCTTAAATTATCCGATCATTGTTTATCAACACAGTATTAGTGCATAATCCAGATAGTTATTCTGTTCGTTAATTTCTAAATATGGTTATACAAGTGTCTCCACTTGGATAATCATTGTATTTAATCATATATTGATACATACTTATTGATTTTCAGTATGTATACGTTGACTTAAAAGCCATCTAGGCTATTTGATTTGGCTAGACACAAACTCAAAAATATTGTTGAACAAGATAGAACTTTATTGTATCCAACCAAATTGTTTTGATTCAAATTCCAGACTAAGTATGAACATCCCGGACATGGGAAAACTTTTGTGCACCTAAGGTGGATAAGATGAACGATAATATCATTCTTGCATGCAGTATTGATCAATACAGGCCATAACGGGCTGATCACCCCCATGCTTGTAAGTTATGACGGTTTACAGATGAAGTTCTATTTAACTTCTTCGAAAATAAAAAATAATGTTCATAGTCTGTCGACTAATCTCCAGTTATAGTCAGTACATAGGTTCAAAAATTTGATATAGAATTGATATGTTGTTATTATTTGTTCAGATTACTTCACAACTGTTGACTCATTGTAAAAGTGTCATTCAAAGAAAACATTTAATCCTTTCAGTTAATATCTATTGTTGTTATTACTTGCTGGGCAATCGAATGCTCATTCTTGCTTTAAATTTAATTGTTTTTAGCTAAGTATGATCAACCCGAAGGATCAGGCAAGAACAAGGGGAAAGGAAAGCTATTCGACTGAATTTATAATATTCTGTGCAATAGTTAGAATTTATTAAGACAATGATATCTATTATCTTTGATGTAATGAATGTTTAAAGGTAACGTACTTGGGAATAGACTCTGATGCATATGTAAATTAAATTTGGTATCTATAATATTGTTATTATTATTATTATTATTATTATTCCGCTCACACAAATGGTATCGTGAAGCACCGAGTTCGGGTTTCAAGTACCTGAATTTGGGGCGTCACAAGGACTAGTCTCAAAAACTAGATGATGCATTGTGGGTGTATCACACTAGCTAAAAAATGCCTATTGGAATGTCTCCGTATAGGTTTGTTTATGGTAAGCCATGCCATCTCCCCTTTGAGTTGGAGCATAGTGCATATTGGGCGATTCAAAAGCTCAACTTCGATTTGGATGCAACGAGTGAAAAAAGGCTCTTTCAACTTAATGAATCAGATGAGTTTCAGCTCCAAGTGTATGAAAATGCAAAGTTGTACAAGGAGAAAATGAAGCGGTGGCATGATAAAAAGATAGTTGAAAGAGAGTTTGAACCGGGGGCAGAAAGTGCTTCTCTTCAACTCCAGACTAAAACTTTTTCCTACGAAATTGAAGTCCCGATGGTCGGGGCCTTTCAAAATAGTGAAGGTATATCCACATGGTGCGATTGAGGTTGAAGACCCAAACTCTAACAGAACTTTCAAAGTAAATGGGTAACACCTTAAGCACTACTGGAGCGACGACGTCGACCGTCAAATGACTCCCATTACACTTGGTGACCCGATATGAGTCAGGGGAAAAGTTAAACCGATAACTCTAAAATAAGGGCTCGATGGGGAGGCAACCCCATCTCAGTATCATTTTTTCTACCCTTTTCATTTTATGTCTATTGTTAATAGTATATTTTGCCTCTTAATGATTGTTTAGTATCAGCAACAGATTTTGTTGGTTTTGTAGACATTTTTGAGTGTTTTGCTGCTTATACAACTCATTTTGGGTATAACGTAAGTTTTTGACCAAAGTGTTAGTTTTGATTTAGTAGATTGCTAGCTATTAAGGTATACCTTTTGATAAATGCTTTAGTTTAGTATAAATTCTTTTAGTTTAGTTAAAATACTTCTGGCATAGTATAAATGCTTTAGTGTTAGTTTTGATAAATGTTTTGGTATAGTATAGATTATATGTTTTGTGTTAGTTTATGATTTACAATTAAAGTATAGCCTCGTTAAGTTTTCTTCGTGCATGTTTATGCTTGTATTTTGAAGACAAATTTTTTGGGTTAGGTGTGGCCAAGTGAATATTTTCTGGTTTGCTGAATGATTTTAAAATTTTTTGCCTGGTACAGGGTCGGCGTCGCAGCGCCACAATTTTATCCTTAAAGTCGCGCTGCAACGCTTGTATCGAAGCCCAGTTTTAAGGACCCGCGCTACATCGCCTCTTGAGGCCTATCATCTCATGTTGAAGCACCTAAACTCACCCCAACATACTGCTAACTTATGCCACGGTGCACCAGATTGTGCTTGGTCTCACGCCGCATCGCCTCGATAAATTCTAATATTAAGAGACGACGCCGCAACACCTCTCAAAGAAGGAAACCTTGCGGCGCAGCGCCGATAGCAAAATTTTGTTTTTAAATACACTCAAAACTCGACAGCAAGGCCATATCAACCAAAGTCTCCCGAAAGATCTCAGCGCCCAACCTAGACCTTATCTCCCCAAACCCTTACCTTTCAACCTGAACTCACATCCTATCGCCAATTGAATCCTCATTCAGGTGCTAGCATCAAGGTTTGATCTTAGATTTTTCAAGCTAGGGTTCTTCATTAGAGGTACTTGCAAATTATTTTCTTCTCAAAGGGAATGTATACTTTAACCGATTTTTGAGTTGTGATTCTTGTAAAGATTATTTTGGGTTTGCTTATTCTTCTGTATTGGGTGAATTCCACTGAGGGAAATTGGGCTAGAGAATTTTCAAATAGAGGTTAGCAAAATAGGGTTAGGATAGATGTGGCCAATGATAGTCAACAAGAAATAGGTTCGTTTCACATTACCGCTAGAGAACGCCGTCATAGCATTGATCCTTGAATTCTATGTCAGTGCTAGTGCTAAGGGACCCGCTGAGGTAACAGTTCAAGGACATAAATTAGCCTATAATCGAACGACGATCAATGTCTATTTCCAAGTGTCGACCCACGGTAGGGACTACCTCAAAAATGGAATTTCTTCCTACAACTTGGATGACATCATCAACTGCCTGTGCAAGCCTGGGACAAGCTGAAAAACAAACCTATATAAGGTGGAGCGGACAAGTTTCCCTCAGGCGGTGCTCAAAAAGTATGGCAAGACTTCGTGCAAATTCATCTATGCCAACATCATTCCCACCCGCCACCTCAACGATGTCACCAAGGAACGAACCACACTTCTCTTTGCTAACGTCACTATGTTGAAAGTGGATATTGGTGTCGCTATCCAAGACTCCATTCTTAAGGCTATAAAAGGTAGTTCGTCAAGAGGGCTCCCACACCCTTCTCTGATCACCCAGCTGTGTAAAAGGGCATGAGTTTAGTGGCGTGCAGAGGAAATGGTTGACTTTCCCATGACGACCATAGATCACGCCCTCATCCAGTGCTATGGAGTTTGGGACGGAGCTGAGTTTCACCCCCGCGGTGAAGGGAAGTTGCTTGCTGCTCAACCGCCACCTTCTGAGGCTAGTCCCTTGGTTCAGACTCCCGAGATTGGTGATTCATCTTCTGGTCCACTGGAAGAAATTTTGGCATCTCTGAACCTTCTGCACAACGAGAATACGAGGATCATCAGGAGGATCGACATAGTTGCCTAGAGGCAGGATATCTTCACATAGTATCATGTTGAGTTTTCCACCACCGTGGCAAACATCTACTCACAGTTCAGTGGAGATGATCTTGAGTAAGTACCATTCCATTTCCCTCAGATGCCTCTGTTACCTCCATACCCACCACTATCTCCTGAGGCAGATGGCGATGACGACGGTGACAACGATGACCAATGCGACGATGAGTGATTGTATCTCCACGGCAGGCCCTTACATTTTGATTGCTGCATTACTAGACAATGAGGGCATTGCATGATTCAAGTTTGGGGGGAGATTTCATTTCATTTCTTTTATATATATGAACTGTTATGTATGAACTGCAATTTGACATCTTTTGGGCTTTGTATCCTCAGATTTATTATATTTTGGTTTTATTATGTATGGATGCATGAATATCTTTTTAATATATTATGGCTTTATTTAGTTATATATGGATGCATGTACAACTTTTATTATTAGCATGTTTTGTTTATAGCCATCTTTTGGGTCTTACATAGATTGGTATACTTGATGCCATGTTATGGATTTACTACCCTGTTTTGAGATGATATTAGTGCAAGGGTATACATTATCTTTTATCTTGTCATGCTTTAGTTTTTGATTAACCCTATCTTGAACTGTTTATATGATAGGAATGTGTTATATAGATTATAAATTTTTGATTGTGGCTAATGATAAGTGTAACAACCGAGAAAAATCAGATTATAATGTAAATTAGTTTTATTTAATTATATTGAATAAAATTATATTATATGTTTATTATAACGAGTAAGTGAGTTGAAGGTCCTTCTATAACCTAGAAGGGATGTATGATCGTAGTATTCTGGCTAAGTGCTAGACATAAAGTGTGTGAATTTCCAAGACGAAAATAAAAGATTTCTGAGAAATTCTCCGAAAAAAACTATTCATCTATTTCTGCTCGGGAATTATTTTTGAATTTTTGGGAAATACATAACGATAGAATTTTCAGGAAAGATGGATTATCTAATAATAATTCAGTTATGGCAAACACAAATTTTTGACTGTGTACTCAATTCGAGAATGTTAGGAAAAGTGAATATTTGAATAAATAATGATTATGTAAAATAAAAAAATTATTATACGGGGAAAGAATACGGGTATAATACAATGTATTGTACAAGTATATACAGAAGATAATAAAACGTATAAGATGAATGTTATGTGAACTAGTATACAAGAAGAATACGGGAATTATACGTTAAAAGTACAAACCATTCTTATTGAACTAGTATTGCTTGAATGTGAACTTTGGCAAGCCCAAATGAAAGATGATTGAGGCCCAATGACAAACTCAATCAAGGCCCAAAGATAATTTAATTTAAGCCCAAAGTTAGGCTAGAATTGAATTAAATCTAAGCCCGAACCAAGAACCGAACCCATTGATCGAATCGTTGAATCATCGGGTGGGTAACAACCCATGGGGCAACCCATGGGAGGGCCCCACACCCCATTTGGTCTAGCATAATGGCCATGACATGGCCAAGCTTCTTTGAGAAGCTTGGTTAAGGAGGTGGAATAGTAAGGAGGTGGGTGCTTTTGACCATTTTGCCCTCACTTTACAAATTGTATATAAAGAGAGAGAATAGCTTCATTTGTTGTTTTGTTAATTCACCAACATCTTAAGCAATATATTAAGAGACAGAAAAGAAGTTAGTTAAGTCTTTCATAAAAAACAAAGCTCAAGAACGCGAAGAACGCAAGAGGTATAACCACTTAAATCAATTATCTTCCTTCTCTTTTCTATTTTGATTTAGTAGAGAAGTGAAATTGGTGGTGTATGTATCATAAGGATAGTGGACTAAAACATTAATAACCATGTTACAAGTGAAATCATAACCAAATAAGTAAGAAATAATGAAGAAAATATGAAATTTAACACAAATTATTGATGGACAAGTTTAAAACCCATCATGTATAAGATTAGATGCTATATGCTTAGTTAGGATGATATATGTTCAAATAATGGAATGAATACATTTTGAACGGAGTAAAAATCTCGTATAACGAAGTTATGGCAAAATTTCTAAGAAAAGGCGATAAACGTTGAAATCATAGTTAACTAGGATTTCAGAATGAAAATAAAATGTTAATTACGAACCTAGAAAGCTAGGTTTTTATGAACATATTGAATACCATGAAATTTATGAGTCATAGACTCAAGAACTGCGGAATTTTGACATCATATGAACGAATTGTGAATGAACGAGCGATGAACGCTCAAGAACATTAAACGAACGAATAATGAAAGTTTAATCAAGTAGAAACCTCATTAATAGATTCAAAAAATTGATTTGTCTAGGGGAAATCGTAGTATGAAGAATTAGCAAGGAATGAGCTTTTGAACGAACCAATTCTGAGCTATAATGAACAAGTTACGAGCTCGGAAAATGAACGACTTGAGAAATTGAATTTTTTTTCAAAGGAATAAGGGAGGCGCCGCAGTGTCGCCCAAGGAAGGATTTGGGGCATCGCAGTGTCAGAACCGGATCCCAGCTACTGTAAATATATGTTGTAATGCAACACATAACAAAGGACACGACACCGCAATGCCCGTCCTAGACCAAAGGCAAAGAAGAATAGTTATAAACATCAAAGAAAGGTAAGTTGATTGAAGGTGAATTATGACCTTAATTAAACTTAAAGTAACATCTTAAATGATGATTAAAACCTTAAGTTAAAAAATTAAAAGTTAACAAAAGGTTACGAAAATGTGAACACAAAGAAAGTTTTGTAATACGGGGTCCTGTATTAAGTAATACGGCAAACCGTATTCACATCAAATGAATGTTTAAGATTGCTTAAAATATAATTACTTAACTATTGAGCAAATAAGGTTACTTATAACAATAAAATGTTATAAAGCCGTAATGAACGTTAATTAACCTAACAAATGTTATTAGGTTAACCAATCGAATAGTTTATATTGAGAAGAAGAAGAAGATAGGTTAATGACAATATTTATTGATTATATGTGACCTAACATGGTATGCTATGTGATTATGTCATGTAGAACCTATAAAGACCCAAAAGGAAAGTGAGTTAGTGCTAGACGACGCTAGAGGCAATTTTCCTAAACCCTTGTCTATATTTTATGTTGGACAAGATTTATAATTCATGTATGATATGCATGAACTGAATTAACAATGGGGTCAAAGCCATTTGTTTTGGCTAGACCAGACTTAAAGTATTTGTGGTTTCCTTATAATCTTTCAAAATATTATTGATATTGTTATTCTGTGCCAATTTCTTTGTTAAGGATTCAAAGGTAAGATTGAATATGAATAAACAAACGTTTTTGTCGTAAATCGACTGGCACATGAGTTTGGCAAAACTTAAACGTAGATACGTTTAATGTAGTAGTGTTGTACAACATAGAGTACTATAGGCTGATCACCTAGACGTGCTCATAAAAAATGTCTGACTTACGGACTTGGTGTCAGGTTGTCCTTTTTAAAGAAAGAATGAATGAAATGCTCATAGTCTTTGACCAAACACAAGGTTTAACTGATGTGGTTCATCGTTAAACATTTTAAAGAAAAGAGAAGTGTTATTTTGATTTATTCATAGCACTTCATAATTACTGGTTCAGTTATAGAAATATACTCATATGATTTTTGCATGTTGTTTTACTATAATTGTTATACTTGCTGAGCTAGTTATGCTCACCCTTGCTTGAACCATATGATTGCAGCTAAAAATGAACGGATCGAATGATTCAGTAAGGACAAAGGGAAGACCAAGGCGGATAAATAGTTAGCTTTGTAATAGAATAGTATTACTTTTGTATTAATTTGTTACTATGACAAAGAACATATGTAATGGTTACAAATAACTTGTGAAGGGACTTATTATTATGTAATAAATAGTAGACATACTCACTTTATTAATGTATTTCAATTAAATGTATGTGTGAATAGTAGCACCATGTAACACCATCTATCAGGTTGAAAGATACCCGGATTTAGGGGCGTCACAATAAGCATGTTGGTTTACGGCTATTCAAAGAAATATGTGTTAAGCATTATGGGTGATGGGTTACTTTAATCGGTAACTGAGACTGTTATTGATCCATTCTTCTTGGTGAGCACCGACTAACTGTTCTAGCTAGTCATTTTTCAGATATAGTTTGCGTGGTTATTTTTTTGAAATTGCGTTACATTTGTTTAACTTAAATGAATACAAGGTAATAAAAGACTTAGATGCTTATGCGAATTCGGATCTTGGATTCTGGCATGTTTTCATGTTAAAAACAAAATAACAAGAACCTTAGTTGACTAAGTCTGATTACGTGGCCTTTGTAGCTCGAGTTATTAGATCCTTAGGGGTGTTCTACACCTAGTGCCCTAAGTCCATCTGGCTTGGGAGTTATTGGTCAAAAGCTCATTAACGGGTAACTCTGAATAGCCTAATGTAATTTAGCATTTCACAATCATCCTAAAGGTTTTAACTGTTAAAATGTATAGAATAAAAGTCTAAATTGGCTTAAGTTTGATTACATGGACTTTGTTGCTAAGTTATTAGGTCCATAGGGGTGTTCTACACCTAGTGCCCTAAAGCCATCTGGCTTGGGAGTCATTGATTAAAAGCTCATTCATGGGTAATGTAAGACCCCAACTTATTAATGAATAAAATCAAATTTTCTCTAAATATTATTGTGAATAATAAGGGGTTAATTTGATATAATACTTTGGTTATGGGTGAAATGTGCAAATTTTGCAAAATAAGCAAGTGGTTATAAAATATTTATTTTTGGTCGGTGAATATTCGGTTGGTCGTGGAATATTTTTGCTGTCGGGGAATATTCGTACGACGACGCAGCCTTGTGTGGGCCCCATAACGGAAAGCGATTGGATGAAGAAAACGACAAGTATAAGTTGTTTATAAATAACGGCGTAGTTGTTACCGTTAATACTGTTGGAATACCCGGTGGTTAAAATACAGTAGCACACGGTATTGCACCAATTATTGATTCTTACGTAAGAAGGCACTACTCAATAATTGTTACAGTAGTTATTATTCAATATTTTATTTTATTGATTCAATAATTGCTGCGTTGATATTTTATATTATTGTTGTTTCAATAATTGTTGCTGCACAGTATTTTCATTTATCAGATCAATAATTCATATTATTTGAATAATATTATTAGATAACATTATTGGCAATGTCTAGAAAGTTCTGTCTAAGGAGAGGTTTGGTCATCTAATTGCGCGCCAGTAAGGAGAAATCCTTATTGGAAAGCCCCCTCTTTCCTGGGAACGGCCTGGTTGTCATAAATGTGATTCTGTAATATTATTTGTGAATAATTAATTATTGATTCATATGATAAGGAAATATTTATTTTATGTGGATATAAATGAGGGATATATTTTTGTGGTTAAAAATGAAGGAGTTAATGTTGAGGTTTTTGTCAGTATTTTTGTCGGAATGGAGGTATTAAAAATCAGGGTTTTTGAGATAGTTTGCGGGGGTTATAATTTTTAATCCGACCGTTGGATCGTGGTAATTTTTGGATATGTTATACATATATAAGTTGAGTATATGTCCACAAATTTTGAACCGTTAAAAATGAACGTATGATTTATTACGAATTTTACAAGATGACTGGTTCAGAAATTGTTGAATTTTCGGAGTTTATCATTTTGGTGGAAAATTCTAGAATTGGTGGGCCCCACTTGTGGTTGGTGAAGAAATGTGCTGAATTATATTTCAAATGTGGTGGGTGGGAATAGTAGCAGGTAAAGCCATCAGGTTGCAGGTCAAACCTACCAAAATTTTCCTATAAATAGAGGGCTAAGTTAGAATTGAAAATCACACCAGAAACAAGTTTTCTCTCTTTCTCTCTCTAGATTATTGAGTGTATTTTGTGAGTATTTAGATACTTTGAGAGTTTCTATTCATCAGAGCAAGTTTCTTTCAGCCTTATACCGGTATTCCGACCAGAAGTACTGATATTTTGAGGTAAGGGATATTATTTTCTTCTTAATGATATTATTTTCTTCAATATCATTATGCTGAAATATTGATATGAGTTTTTATCAAATTTGGAACTTTTTGTGTCGGGGGTTACTATTCACGTATACGGCACTATTCACGTATACGGCACTATTCACGAATACGGCACTATTCACCGAAAAATAAAATTTTCCCTTTTTGTCCAAGATGTCTATTATGGTTACTATCTTTGATTGTATCCATGTTTTGATCTTTATTTTTGAATTCTGCTTCACAATTGATTATTATGAAGTATTATTGATCTTGGATAAACTGTTATACGAATCCCTACTATTTGTCCTTCTGTCTCATTGGATTCGTTCTCTTTAAGATATTTTTCATCATCCTCAGTCCTAAATGATGATATTACTGAATATCTTTGGCCTGTAGTGCAAAGATGAATATTTGGTTAAAGATGATTATTAATTGATGTTACAGGGATAAAATATTGATGATGGACTTTTAAATCTTAGAAGATAGTAGAATTCTTTCTCTACTTGACTCTTCTAATGGTTTGCTGTTTCCGCTGCAGTTGTTGATCTAAAACTTGTTGTCGATTATATTTTATCAGATTTTTCCCTGTTGAAGACTAACGATAATTTGTTGTATATTATCTTAGTCATAATATTCTTTACTGGGCTAGTTGAGCTCACCCTTTTCCTTTTTGTTCCATTTTTCTTCTCAGGAGGTGAGAACATAGCAGGATCTAGTCGGGGTATGGAGTGATGGTTCTAGAAAGATGTATTAGCAGTCCTCACTATTTCTGTAAAATAGTGTTTGAATAATTGTAATGAGGATTTATTTGAGTGTGGATATTGTCTAGAAGACAATATTTGTATTTAAACTCACAGTATGTGTTGTCGTATTTTGCACGACAATTGTATTATTGAAGTTGTAGTTTGCTTTCTGTACCATGTATTTGGCGACTCAGAATGGGTGTTGTATACCTATTCTGGGGGCGTCACAGTTGGTATCAGAGCTTAGGGATATGATCCCTGGCTGAGATGTGAGACAAGAACTAGGAGGGGAGAGACGGGGAATTCCTTCGCTAGTATGACCTGACTAAGTTTATTTGGTGTTTATTTGGTCGGTCAGAGTATAGGGATAATATATGACATGACTATTAACCCTTGTTTTATGGCAGTATTTAAGAATGGCAGCTGAGAACGTTAATAATGGAGTAAATCAGACCGTGGAGACACCTTTGATCACTACCCAGGGGAACGTGCAACAGGAAGGCAATATTCCTCCTGTAAACAACGTTACCGAGCAAACGATGAATGATGGAATGTTTAGGAGCTTTTTGCAGTTCATGCAAAATCAGACGAGGGAGACTCGTGTGCAGAATACGGGTGGAAATGATAACAACGCGCGGTTTGTCACAGCTAAGCAGTTCAAAGAATTGGGACCACCAGAATTTAAGGGAAAGCCGGATCCGATCATGGCGGAAACGTGGGTCAAGCAAATTACCAAGATATTTGATGTCTTGGGATGCACGGAGGAACAGAAGGTTCCATTCGCCACATTTATGTTCCGCGGTGAGGCAGACTACTGGTGGGAGTCTGTGAAGCGTACCCAGCCTGACGCACTCAACATGTCCTGGGAAACATTTCAAAAACTGTTCAATGACAAGTACTTTCCTGAAAGTATTCGTCATATGAAGGAGGTTGAGTTTATTAGACTGGAACAAAACAACATGACGGTGTCCCAGTACGAGGCGAAGTTTGCAGAGTTATCCAGGTTTGCACCTCATTTGGTCGAAAATGAGGAACGAATGACAAGGATGTTTCTGAGAGGTCTAAAACCCGAGATTCGGCAATATCTTATCTCTCATAAATTTTCTTTATATTCAGATGTTGTAAACAGGGCTCAATTATTAGAGCGAGATAATGAGTATGTGCAACCGAGGGACCACAACCAGGGTCATACCGGTGGCGGCAGTCATCGAAGCAATGAAAACCAGCAGGGAGAAAAACATTCGGACAAAAGCGGTAACCACTCTGGTGGTAATCGTGGTCGTGATAATAGAAGGAGCGAGTCGGGAGGAGATTTCAAGAAGAGAAGGTACAACAATGATAACGTGAAGACGTCAGCACAAACATCAACTGTTTCTAGGGGAGGAGAACGACCACCGGTCGTATGTTACAAATGTGGGAAAGAGGGACATATCAGCCCAAACTGCCCACAACAATCCAAGGTATGTTATAACTGTGGAAAGGAAGGTCATATAGCTCGAGAGTGTTCTGTAGCAAAACAAGTTCAGCGGGGATGGTGACTCCAAAAGTTATCCCGGATAAGTCGAAATCAGCGGTTCCTGGAAGGGCGTTTGTCGTGACTGGCCAAAACGCGAGAAACCCGAACGAGGTGATCACGGGTAAGCTAATCTTGAATTCTTGCGAAGTTTATACTTTACTAGATACCGGTTCTACCCATTCTTTTATCTCTCCTGCTTGTGCTCAACGTTTAAACTTGACTCCGGAGAAATTGGACTTTAACTTATCTGTTGAAACTCCGTTGGGTGAAACCTTCGTTACATCTACAGTTTATAAATCTTGCATGATCCAAGTTGGCACTATCACATTACCTGTTGATCTTATCTCTTTAAAGATACTTGCTTTTGATGTGATTTTAGGAATTGATTGGTTAACCACTCATCATGCTAAAATTGATTGTTTTCGTAAGGTTGTTAGTTTTCATATTCCTAACCAACCTGTCATACGAATTCAAACTACTAAACCACTAAAATCAGTCACTGTCATATCAAGCCACAAAGCTATTCGTTTATTGAAAAACGGATGTCAAGCTTTCTTAGCCCATGTTATGGATTTGAACAAAGACAAGTCAGATTTGAATAATATTTCTATTGTTAGAGAATTTTCCGATGTATTTCCTGAAGAACTTCCCGGTCTACCCCCGGAACGAGAAATTGAATTCTTTATTGACCTTGAACCCGGTACAAAGCCCATTTCTAAAACTCCATATCGAATGGCTCCTATTGAACTTCAGGAGTTAAAAGTCCAACTACAGGAGTTGTTGGACATCGGTTTTATTCGTCCTAGTACGTCTCCTTGGGGTGCTCCTGTTTTATTCGTAAAGAAGAAAGACGGGAGTATGCGACTTTGTATTGACTATCGAGAATTGAACCATGTCACCATCAAGAATAGGTATCCGCTACCTCGCATTGATGACCTGTTTGACCAGTTGCAAGGAGCACAATTCTTTTCAAAGATCGATCTTCGTTCTGGATATCATCAGCTGAAGATTAAAACTGAGGATATTCCAAAGACTGCCTTCAGAACTCGGTACGGGCATTATGAATTCTTAGTAATGTCTTTTGGATTGACTAATGCTCCTGCTGCCTTCATGGATATGATGAACGTGTATTCAAAGAATATTTGGATCAGTTCGTTGTTGTCTTTATTGATGACATCCTCATCTATTCCAAAAGCCGTGAAGATCATGAGCGCCATTTGAAGCTGGTACTGCAAAGGCTTCGTGAAAACAAGCTATATGCCAAACTGAAGAAATGCGAGTTCTGGCTTGAGGAAGTAGCATTCCTTGGGCACGTGGTGTCAAAACATGGAGTATCTGTCGACCCGGCGAAGATTGAAGCCATACAAAGTTGGGAGCAACCGAAGTCGGTAACCGAAGTACGTAGCTTTCTGGGCTTAGCTGGTTATTATCGGAGATTTGTGGAAGGATTTTCTCGAATCGCTACTCCGTTAACTCAGCTGACTCGGAAAGATACAAAATTCGTATGGAGTGAGGAATGCGAGAAGAGTTTCCAAGAACTCAAGAGGAGACTCATTTCGGCACCTGTTTTGACAATACCATCTGGTTCGGATGGATTTGTTATCTACAGCGATGCTTCAGGCAAAGGGTTAGGATGTGTTCTCATGCAACATGGGAAAGTCATAGCCTATGCCTCACGACAACTCAAAGAATATGAGAGGAATTATCCTACTCATGATTTGGAGTTGGCAGCAGTCGTTTTTGCGTTGAAGATCTGGAGACACTACCTGTATGGGGAGAAAGTGGAGATCTATACAGATCATAAAAGCCTCAAATATTTCTTCACCCAAAAGGAACTCAACATGCGGCAACGACGTTGGCTTGAGCTGTTGAAAGATTACGATCATACCATCCAATATCATCCTGGAAAAGCAAACGTAGTAGCTGACGCATTGAGTAGAAGATCATATGCGGGTACGAGTGCAATGTTTTTAACACAAAGGCCCATTTTGTATGACTTGCAAAGGATGGAGATAGAGATGAAGGCTCCAAGTACCCACATGATGATATCAAATATACGAGTAGAACCGACTTTAATCGATAAAGTTAAAGCTGCTCAAGCTACGGATATAGAGCTGATGCGTATGAAGAAGAAAGTGCAAGAAGGTGCTATTCCAGAAGCAAGAATCGATGAAGAAGGAATACTTCGAGTCAACTCCAGACTTTGTGTTCCTAACGATTTTGACTTGAAGCATAGAATAATGATGGAGGCACACAACACACCGTTTGCAATCCATCCTGGGAGTACCAAAATGTATCACGATCTTCGACATACATTTTGGTGGAGCAATATGAAAAGAGAGATCGCGGAGTTTATCTCGAGATGTTTAACTTGTCAACGTGTAAAAGCGGAGCATCAAGTACCAAAGGGTCCATTGCAACCACTTGAGATTCCGAAATGGAAGTGGGAACACATTACTATGGATTTTGTTACAGGTCTTCCCAAGGTTTCTCAAGGCATAGATGCGATTTGGGTTATTGTTGATAGATTAACCAAGTCCGCTCATTTCTTGCCGATACGTGAGACTTATTCCCTTGAACGTCTTGCTAGTATGTACGTGAACGAGATTGTGAGATTGCATGGCATGCCAGTATCCATAGTTTCGGATCGTGACCCAAGATTCACTTCACGATTTTGGGTTAGCTTGCAGAAAGCTATGGGCACGGATTTACGATTCAGTTCAGCATACCATCCTCAAACGGACGGACAATCAGAGAGGACTATTCAAACTCTTGAAGATCTATTAAGACTTTGTGTCTTAGATCTCAAAGGGAGTTGGGATAAGTACCTACCATTGGTGGAATTCTCCTACAACAACAGTTATCAGGCGAGCATAGGTATGGCTCCATTTGAGGCGTTGTATGGAAGAAAATGTCGTTCTCCAGTATGCTGGGACGAGGTGGGTGAAGCAACATTGTTGGGACCAGAATTGGTACGCATTACTACAGAGAAGATCCAAACGATTCGACAACGTATACAAACGGCACAGGATCGACAAAAGAGTTATGCGGATCTTCATCGGAAGGACGTGGAATTTAATATTGGGGATCATGTATTGTTACGTGTTGCACCATGGAAGGGAGTTACAAGATTTGGGAAGAGAGGAAAGCTCAATCCAAGATTTGTTGGTCCATTTGAGATTCTTGAGCGAATAGGAAATGTGGCATATAGACTCGCATTACCTCCAAGCATGTCTCGTGTTCATAATGTTTTTCACATATCTATGCTTCGTAAATATGTTAAAGACCCGAACCACATTATTGAGTTAGAACCAGACGAGATAGCTGAAGATTTAACGTACGAGGAGGTACCTGTTAAGATCTTGGATAGGAAAGAGCATGTCCTACGCACGAAGGTTATACCACAAGTTAAGGTTTTGTGGAGAAACCATGCTATTGAAGAAATGACCTGGGAGTTGGAATCAGAAATGAAAGCGAGGTATCCTCACCTTTTTGAAACATCAGGTACGTACGTCAATTTCGAGGACGAAATTTCATAAGGAGGGGAGGTTGTAAGACCCCAACTTATTAATGAATAAAATCAAATTTTCTCTAAATATTATTGTGAATAATAAGGGGTTAATTTGATATAATACTTTGGTTATGGGTGAAATGTGCAAATTTTGCAAAATAAGCAAGTGGTTATAAAATATTTATTTTTGGTCGGTGAATATTCGGTTGGTCGTGGAATATTCTTGCTGTCGGGGAATATTCGTACGACGACGCAGCCTTGTGTGGGCCCCATAACGGAAAGCGATTGGATGAAGAAAACGACAAGTATAAGTTGTTTATAAATAACGGCGTAGTTGTTACCGTTAATACTGTTGGAATACCCGGTGGTTAAAATACAGTAGCACACGGTATTGCACCAATTATTGATTCTTACGTAAGAAGGCACTACTCAATAATTGTTACAGTAGTTATTATTCAATATTTTATTTTATTGATTCAATAATTGCTGCGTTGATATTTTATATTATTGTTGTTTCAATAATTGTTGCTGCACAGTATTTTCATTTATCAGATCAATAATTCATATTATTTGAATAATATTATTAGATAACATTATTGGCAATGTCTAGAAAGTTCTGTCTAAGGAGAGGTTTGGTCATCTAATTGCGCGCCAGTAAGGAGAAATCCTTATTGGAAAGCCCCCTCTTTCCTGGGAACGGCCTGGTTGTCATAAATGTGATTCTGTAATATTATTTGTGAATAATTAATTATTGATTCATATGATAAGGAAATATTTATTTTATGTGGATATAAATGAGGGATATATTTTTGTGGTTAAAAATGAAGGAGTTAATGTTGAGGTTTTTATCAGTATTTTTGTCGGAATGGAGGTATTAAAAATCAGGGTTTTTGAGATATTTTGCGGGGGTTATAATTTTTAATCCGACCGTTGGATCGTGGTAATTTTTGGATATGTTATACATATATAAGTTGAGTATATGTCCACAAATTTTGAACCGTTAAAAATGAACGTATGATTTATTACGAATTTTACAAGATGACTGGTTCAGAAATTGTTGAATTTTCGGAGTTTATCATTTTGGTGGAAAATTCTAGAATTGGTGGGCCCCACTTGTGGTTGGTGAAGAAATGTGCTGAATTATATTTCAAATGTGGTGGGTGGGAATAGTAGCAGGTAAAGCCATCAGGTTGCAGGTCAAACCTACCAAAATTTTCCTATAAATAGAGGGCTAAGTTAGAATTGAAAATCACACCAGAAACAAGTTTTCTCTCTTTCTCTCTCTAGATTATTGAGTGTATTTTGTGAGTATTTAGATACTTTGAGAGTTTCTATTCATCAGAGCAAGTTTCTTTCAGCCTTATACCGGTATTCCGACCAGAAGTACTGATATTTTGAGGTAAGGGATATTATTTTCTTCTTAATGATATTATTTTCTTCAATATAATTATGCTGAAATATTGATATGAGTTTTTTATCAAATTTGGAACTTTTTGTGTCGGGGGTTACTATTCACGTATACGGCACTATTCACGTATACGGCACTATTCACGAATACGGCACTATTCACCGAAAAATAAAATTTTCCCTTTTTGTCCAAGATGTCTATTATGGTTACTATCTTTGATTGTATCCATGTTTTGATCTTTATTTTTGAATTCTGCTTCACAATTGATTATTATGAAGTATTATTGATCTTGGATAAACTGTTATACGAATCCCTACTATTTGTCCTTCTGTCTCATTGGATTCGTTCTCTTTAAGATATTTTTCATCATCCTCAGTCCTAAATGATGATATTACTGAATATCTTTGGCCTGTAGTGCAAAGATGAATATTTGGTTAAAGATGATTATTAATTAATGTTACAGGGATAAAATATTGATGATGGACTTTTAAATCTTAGAAGATAGTAGAATTCTTTCTCTACTTGACTCTTCTAATGGTTTGCTGTTTCCGCTGCAGTTGTTGATCTAAAACTTGTTGTCGATTATATTTTATCAGATTTTTCCCTGTTGAAGACTAACGATAATTTGTTGTATATTATCTTAGTCATAATATTCTTTACTGGGCTAGTTGAGCTCACCCTTTTCCTTTTTGTTCCATTTTTCTTCTCAAGAGGTGAGAACATAGCAGGATCTAGTCGGGGTATGGAGTGATGGTTCTAGAAAGATGTATTAGCAGTCCTCACTATTTCTGTAAAATAGTGTTTGAATAATTGTAATGAGGATTTATTTGAGTGTGGATATTGTCTAGAAGACAATATTTGTATTTAAACTCACAGTATGTGTTGTCGTATTTTGCACGACAATTGTATTATTGAAGTTGTAGTTTGCTTTCTGTACCATGTATTTGGCGACTCAGAATGGGTGTTGTATACCTATTCTGGGGGCGTCACAGGTAACTCTGACTAGCCTAAGGTAATTAAGCATTGCACAAGTCAGATTTAGATGTCTTCATGCTGATGCCTTTTGATCATTTCTTGCATTTGTATCTTTTTTTAATGCTTGATGTTGTTCGAGTTTGCAGAGTTAACATATATTTTTATTACGATCGATTGTGTGAGCTTATTTTGATCTATAATTAGTTAGGGTAGTTGGTGTTCACACACACACACATAAGTGTTGGGATTTTGACACAAGAAAGCAATGCACAACAGAATATAAATTGAACAAAACAAAATAATTTTCGAAACCCAAACCAGGATCCATGCGAAATAGATTATGAAATAGCTTCTGAAACACTTTGAATCTCCAATGCAATTCCTCACGAAACTACGTCTCTATGGTATCCACACCAACGCACGCGAACCGTCGCACGATTTTGCAAAGGGAACTGCGGTACTAGCCACCAAATGAACGGGATTTTCGAAACTTTTTCTCTCTAGTCTCTCTCTAGAGCAGCTAGGGTTTTAGGTTATTATTATTCCAAAATGGCTACTACATATCATATATATAGCAGTTAAAAAGAATTAATCAAAATCGTAATATATATATATATATATATATATATATATATATATATATATATATATATATATATATATCTTAATTAAGTCTTATTTAATTAATATACCTATATATATAAATTATCATATTAATTTAAATTCGTGATTTAAACACTATCAATCATACTGACATATTTAAATATTTACAATTTAAATTAATTCCCTTTTAATTACGTTCTATGTGTGTGACCCTATAGGTTATTTTTACGTTGGCAATAATTTTAAAATCATATTATAAAATTATAAACAGTGAGCAGTCTAGTAATGCATCACTGCTATCCAAGTAATAATAAGATCGATGATTCGATGTAACCTTTTTGTGACCAATGTTTCAATGTAATTTAATCCTTTTAACCTTGACATCCTAGATTAAACTCGAGTCATGGAATGTGTCATATTCTTCATAATTTAATCTGATTTTTCTTGATCAATGAGTAAACTATATGTAACAAATCACTATTTGAGCATGGCCATACATTTCATAGTCCTACCCAATCAAGAGGCCTATGGATATCACCGCTAATATATAGGAGGGTTAAATTCTATCTAGATCACTCATATTCCTCACACGATTCATGTTGTACCCAATAATAATCTTTATTGTCCACCCTATTAAAGGTGACTTTTGATGATATCAAAGTACATAAATTCCCGTGTAGTAATATAGTGATTTTAGGTCGGAGGATCATTACATCATTGTCAATATAGGAATCGCTAATGACACTTCGCATAATGCTCCACATAGAATTCTCATGGTGGGTCTGTCCAGTACATCGTTCTCTAACACGTACCTATGCATTGACTTAATATCTCATATATTTATGACCAATGAGATTTGGTCATCAGCCAATCCACATACTAGTCTCAATGCATCATTGTTGTCCCATCAACAATGATACTCGACTAGGGACATTTAAGAGCAATGATACTAATTATAATTATATAATCTCATGTTCAAGTCACATACTTGAAACTATATAATTTGTATCACTACTCTAAAGAATTTTATTATGTTAACATTTATAAAACGTAGTAAATAAAACCATAATAAAATCATTCATTTATTCAATTAAATATAATATCGAAATGTTAAGCAATTATATCAAATAATTGGCCTCTAGGGCACTAACTCTAACAATAAGATGGATCGAATACAGTCTTATGCTCGAGATTAATTGAACCCTTACTCATAATGGTGTTTTTCTTATTCTCTGAGAGTAGTTATTTTAAGCTTAGAAGCCTCATTACGGGTTTATAGTAGTTCTGCGCATGATGTGTAGTTATTAGTTTTTCTTGTTATCTTTGTTTAGATATTTTTGCTTAGGGACAAACAAAAGCTTAAGTTTAGGGGTATTTGATGAGTGAGATTTATTCCCGAAAATCGAGCACTCTAAACCTTAAGAAGTTGTATGTTTATCATATTTTATACTACGTTTGTGACGCCCCCAGAATAGGTATACAACACCCATTCTGAGTCGCCAAATACATGGTACAGAAAGCAAACTACAACTTCAATAATACAATTGTCGTGCAAAATACGACAACACATACTGTGAGTTTAAATACAAATATTGTCTTCTAGACAATATCCACACCCAAATAAATCCTCATTACAATTATTCAAACACTATTTTACAGAAATAGTGAGGACTGCTAATACAACTTTCTAGAACCATCACTCCATACCCCGACTAGATCCTGCTATGTTCTCACCTCCTGAGAAGAAAAATGGAACAAAAAGGAAAAGGGTGAGCTCAACTAGCCCAGTAAAGAATATTATGACTAAGATAATATACAACAAATTATCGTTAGTCTTCAACAGGGAAAAATCTGATAAAATATAATCGACAACAAGTTTTAGATCAACAACTGCAGCGGAAACAGCAAACCATTAGAAGAGTCAAGTAGAGAAAGAATTCTACTATCTTCTAAGATTTAAAAGTCCATCATCAATATTTTATCCCTGTAACATCAATTAATAATCATCTTTAACCAAATATTCATCTTTGCACTACAGGCCAAAGATATTCATTTGTATCATCAGTCGGTCATGTTCATCTCAACACCTGTTCATCTTTGCACTACAGGCCAAAGATATTCATCAAGTAATTATACATCTTTGCACTACAGGCCAAAGATATTCAGTAATATCATCATTTAGGACTGAGGATGATGAAAAATATCTTAAAGAGAACGAATCCAATGAGACAGAAGGACAAATAGTAGGGATTCGTATAACAGTTTATCCAAGATCAATAATACTTCATAATAATCAATTGTGAAGCAGAATTCAAAAATAAAGATCAAAACATGGATACAATCAAAGATAGTAACCATAATAGACATCTTGGACAAAAAGGGAAAATTTTATTTTTCGGTGAATAGTGCCGTATTCGTGAATAGTGTCGTATACGTGAATAGTGCCGTATACGTGAATAGTAACCCCCGACACAAAAAGTTCCAAATTTGATAAAAACTCATATCAATATTTCAGCATAATGATATTGAAGAAAATAATATCATTAAGAAGAAAATAATATCCCTTACCTCAAAATATCAGTACTTCTGGTCGGAATACCGGTATAAGGCTGAAAGAAACTTGCTCTGATGAATAGAAACTCTCAAAGTATCTAAATACTCACAAAATACACTCAATAATCTAGAGAGAGAAAGAGAGAAAACTTGTTTCTGGTGTGATTTTCAATTCTAACTTAGCCCTCTATTTATAGGAAAATTTTGGTAGGTTTGACCTGCAACCTGATGGCTTTACCTGCTACTATTCCCACCCACCACATTTGAAATATAATTCAGCACATTTCTTCACCAACCACAAGTGGGGCCCACCAATTCTAGAATTTTCCACCAAAATGATAAACTCCGAAAATTCAACAATTTCTGAACCAGTCATCTTGTAAAATTCGTAATAAATCATACGTTCATTTTTAACGGTTCAAAATTTGTGGACATATACTCAACTTATATATGTATAACATATCCAAAAATTACCACGATCCAACGGTCGGATTAAAAATTATAACCCCCGCAAACTATCTCAAAAACCCTGATTTTTAATACCTCCATTCCGACAAAAATACTGACAAAAACCTCAACATTAACTCCTTCATTTTTAACCACAAAAATATATCCCTCATTTATATCCACATAAAATAAATATTTCCTTATCATATGAATCAATAATTAATTATTCACAAATAATATTACAGAATCACATTTATGACAACCAGGCCGTTCCCAGGAAAGAGGGGGCTTTCCAATAAGGATTTCTCCTTACTGGCGCGCAATTAGATGACCAAACCTCTCCTTAGACAGAACTTTCTAGACATTGCCAATAATGTTATCTAATAATATTATTCAAATAATATGAATTATTGATCTGATAAATGAAAATACTGTGCAGCAACAATTATTGAAACAACAATAATATAAAATATCAACGCAGCAATTATTGAATCAATAAAATAAAATATTGAATAATAACTACTGTAACAATTATTGAGTAGTGCCTTCTTACGTAAGAATCAATAATTGGTGCAATACCGTGTGCTACTGTATTTTAACCACCGGGTATTCCAACAGTATTAACGGTAACAACTACGCCGTTATTTATAAACAACTTATACTTGTCGTTTTCTTCATCCAATCGCTTTCCGTTATGGGGCCCACACAAGGCTGCGTCGTCGTACGAATATTCCCCGACAGCAAGAATATTCCACGACCAACCGAATATTCACCGACCAAAAATAAATATTTTATAACCACTTGCTTATTTTGCAAAATTTGCACATTTCACCCATAACCAAAGTATTATATCAAATTAACCCCTTATTATTCACAATAATATTTAGAGAAAATTTGATTTTATTCATTAATAAGTTGGGGTCTTACAACCTCCCCTCCTTATGAAATTTCGTCCTCGAAATTGACGTACGTACCTGATGTTTCAAAAAGGTGAGGATACCTCGCTTTCATTTCTGATTCCAACTCCCAGGTCATTTCTTCAATAGCATGGTTTCTCCACAAAACCTTAACTTGTGGTATAACCTTCGTGCGTAGGACATGCTCTTTCCTATCCAAGATCTTAACAGGTACCTCCTCGTACGTTAAATCTTCAGCTATCTCGTCTGGTTCTAACTCAATAATGTGGTTCGGGTCTTTAACATATTTACGAAGCATAGATATGTGAAAAACATTATGAACACGAGACATGCTTGGAGGTAATGCGAGTCTATATGCCACATTTCCTATTCGCTCAAGAATCTCAAATGGACCAACAAATCTTGGATTGAGCTTTCCTCTCTTCCCAAATCTTGTAACTCCCTTCCATGGTGCAACACGTAACAATACATGATCCCCAATATTAAATTCCACGTCCTTCCGATGAAGATCCGCATAACTCTTTTGTCGATCCTGTGCCGTTTGTATACGTTGTCGAATCGTTTGGATCTTCTCTGTAGTAATGCGTACCAATTCTGGTCCCAACAATGTTGCTTCACCCACCTCGTCCCAGCATACTGGAGAACGACATTTTCTTCCATACAACGCCTCAAATGGAGCCATACCTATGCTCGCCTGATAACTGTTGTTGTAGGAGAATTCCACCAATGGTAGGTACTTATCCCAACTCCCTTTGAGATCTAAGACACAAAGTCTTAATAGATCTTCAAGAGTTTGAATAGTCCTCTCTGATTGTCCGTCCGTTTGAGGATGGTATGCTGAACTGAATCGTAAATCCGTGCCCATAGCTTTCTGCAAGCTAACCCAAAATCGTGAAGTGAATCTTGGGTCACGATCCGAAACTATGGATACTGGCATGCCATGCAATCTCACAATCTCGTTCACGTACATACTAGCAAGACGTTCAAGGGAATAAGTCTCACGTATCGGCAAGAAATGAGCGGACTTGGTTAATCTATCAACAATAACCCAAATCGCATCTATGCCTTGAGAAACCTTGGGAAGACCCGTAACAAAATCCATAGTAATGTGTTCCCACTTCCATTTCGGAATCTCAAGTGGTTGCAATGGACCCTTTGGTACTTGATGCTCCGCTTTTACACGTTGACAAGTTAAACACCTCGAGATAAACTCCGCGATCTCTCTTTTCATATTGCTCCACCAAAATGTATGTCGAAGATCGTGATACATTTTGGTACTCCCAGGATGGATTGCAAACGGTGTGTTGTGTGCCTCCATCATTATTCTATGCTTCAAGTCAAAATCGTTAGGAACACAAAGTCTGGAGTTGACTCGAAGTATTCCTTCTTCATCGATTCTTGCTTCTGGAATAGCACCTTCTTGCACTTTCTTCTTCATACGCATCAGCTCCATGTCCGTAGCTTGAGCAGCTTTAACTTTATCGATTAAAGTCGGTTCTACTCGTATATTTGATATCATCATGTGGGTACTTGGAGCCTTCATCTCTATCTCCATCCTTTGCAAGTCATACAAAATGGGCCTTTGTGTTAAAAACATTGCACTCGTACCCGCATATGATCTTCTACTCAATGCGTCAGCTACTACGTTTGCTTTTCCAGGATGATATTGGATGGTATGATCGTAATCTTTCAACAGCTCGAGCCAACGTCGTTGCCGCATGTTGAGTTCCTTTTGGGTGAAGAAATATTTGAGGCTTTTATGATCTGTATAGATCTCCACTTTCTCCCCATACAGGTAGTGTCTCCAGATCTTCAACGCAAAAACGACTGCTGCCAACTCCAAATCATGAGTAGGATAATTCCTCTCATATTCTTTGAGTTGTCGTGAGGCATAGGCTATGACTTTCCCATGTTGCATGAGAACACATCCTAACCCTTTGCCTGAAGCATCGCTGTAGATAACAAATCCATCCGAACCAGATGGTATTGTCAGAACAGGTGCCGAAATGAGTCTCCTCTTGAGTTCTTGGAAACTCTTCTCGCATTCCTCACTCCATACGAATTTTGTATCTTTCCGAGTCAGCTGAGTTAACGGAGTAGCGATTCGAGAAAATCCTTCCACAAATCTCCGATAATAACCAGCTAAGCCCAGAAAGCTACGTACTTCGGTTACCGACTTCGGTTGCTCCCAACTTTGTATGGCTTCAATCTTCGCCGGGTCGACAGATACTCCATGTTTTGACACCACGTGCCCAAGGAATGCTACTTCCTCAAGCCAGAACTCGCATTTCTTCAGTTTGGCATATAGCTTGTTTTCACGAAGCCTTTGCAGTACCAGCTTCAAATGGCGCTCATGATCTTCACGGCTTTTGGAATAGATGAGGATGTCATCAATAAAGACAACAACGAACTGATCCAAATATTCTTTGAATACACGGTTCATCATATCCATGAAGGCAGCAGGAGCATTAGTCAATCCAAAAGACATTACTAAGAATTCATAATGCCCGTACCGAGTTCTGAAGGCAGTCTTTGGAATATCCTCAGTTTTAATCTTCAGCTGATGATATCCAGAACGAAGATCGATCTTTGAAAAGAATTGTGCTCCTTGCAACTGGTCAAACAGGTCATCAATGCGAGGTAGCGGATACCTATTCTTGATGGTGACATGGTTCAATTCTCGATAGTCAATACAAAGTCGCATACTCCCGTCTTTCTTCTTTACGAATAAAACAGGAGCACCCCAAGGAGACGTACTAGGACGAATAAAACCGATGTCCAACAACTCCTGTAGTTGGACTTTTAACTCCTGAAGTTCAATAGGAGCCATTCGATATGGGGTTTTAGAAATGGGCTTTGTACCGGGTTCAAGGTCAATAAAGAATTCAATTTCTCGTTCCGGGGGTAGACCGGGAAGTTCTTCAGGAAATACATCGGAAAATTCTCTAACAATAGAAATATTATTCAAATCTGACTTGTCTTTGTTCAAATCCATAACATGGGCTAAGAAAGCTTGACATCCGTTTTTCAATAAACGAATAGCTTTGTGGCTTGATATGACAGTGACTGATTTTAGTGGTTTAGTAGTTTGAATTCGTATGACAGGTTGGTTAGGAATATGAAAACTAACAACCTTACGAAAACAATCAATTTTAGCATGATGAGTGGTTAACCAATCAATTCCTAAAATCACATCAAAAGCAAGTATCTTTAAAGAGATAAGATCAACAGGTAATGTGATAGTGCCAACTTGGATCATGCAAGATTTATAAACTGTAGATGTAACGAAGGTTTCACCCAACGGAGTTTCAACAGATAAGTTAAAGTCCAATTTCTCCGGAGTCAAGTTTAAACGTTGAGCACAAGCAGGAGAGATAAAAGAATGGGTAGAACCGGTATCTAGTAAAGTATAAACTTCGCAAGAATTCAAGATTAGCTTACCCGTGATCACCTCGTTCGGGTTTCTCGCGTTTTGGCCAGTAACGACAAACGCCCTTCCAGGAACCGCTGATTTCGACTTATCCGGGATAACTTTTGGAGTCACCATCCCCGCTGAACTTGGTTTTGCTACAGAACACTCTCGAGCTATATGACCTTCCTTTCCACAGTTATAACATACCTTGGATTGTTGTGGGCAGTTTGGGCTGATATGTCCCTCTTTCCCACATTTGTAACATACGACCGGTGGTCGTTCTCCTCCCCTAGAAACAGTTGATGTTTGTGCTGACGTCTTCACGTTATCATTGTTGTACCTTCTCTTCTTGAAATCTCCTCCCGACTCGCTCCTTCTATTATCACGACCACGATTACCACCAGAGTGGTTACCGCTTTTGTCCGAATGTTTTCCTCCCTGCTGGTTTTCATTGCTTCGATGACTGCCGCCACCGGTATGACCCTGGTTGTGGTCCCTCGGTTGCACATACTCATTATCTCGCTCTAATAATTGAGCCCTGTTTACAACATCTGAATATAAAGAAAATTTATGAGAGATAAGATATTGCCGAATCTCGGGTTTTAGACCTCTCAGAAACATCCTTGTCATTCGTTCCTCATTTTCGACCAAATGAGGTGCAAACCTGGATAACTCTGCAAACTTCGCCTCGTACTGGGACACCGTCATGTTGTTTTGTTCCAGTCTAATAAACTCAACCTCCTTCATATGACGAATACTTTCAGGAAAGTACTTGTCATTGAACAGTTTTTGAAATGTTTCCCAGGACATGTTGAGTGCGTCAGGCTGGGTACGCTTCACAGACTCCCACCAGTAGTCTGCCTCACCGCGGAACATAAATGTGGCGAATGGAACCTTCTGTTCCTCCGTGCATCCCAAGACATCAAATATCTTGGTAATTTGCTTGACCCACGTTTCCGCCATGATCGGATCCGGCTTTCCCTTAAATTCTGGTGGTCCCAATTCTTTGAACTGCTTAGCTGTGACAAACCGCGCGTTGTTATCATTTCCACCCGTATTCTGCACACGAGTCTCCCTCGTCTGATTTTGCATGAACTGCAAAAAGCTCCTAAACATTCCATCATTCATCGTTTGCTCGGTAACGTTGTTTACAGGAGGAATATTGCCTTCCTGTTGCACGTTCCCCTGGGTAGTGATCAAAGGTGTCTCCACGGTCTGATTTACTCCATTATTAACGTTCTCAGCTGCCATTCTTAAATACTGCCATAAAACAAGGGTTAATAGTCATGTCATATATTATCCCTATACTCTGACCGACCAAATAAACACCAAATAAACTTAGTCAGGTCATACTAGCGAAGGAATTCCCCGTCTCTCCCCTCCTAGTTCTTGTCTCACATCTCAGCCAGGGATCATATCCCTAAGCTCTGATACCAACTGTGACGCCCCCAGAATAGGTATACAACACCCATTCTGAGTCGCCAAATACATGGTACAGAAAGCAAACTACAACTTCAATAATACAATTGTCGTGCAAAATACGACAACACATACTGTGAGTTTAAATACAAATATTGTCTTCTAGACAATATCCACACTCAAATAAATCCTCATTACAATTATTCAAACACTATTTTACAGAAATAGTGAGGACTGCTAATACATCTTTCTAGAACCATCACTCCATACCCCGACTAGATCCTGCTATGTTCTCACCTCCTGAGAAGAAAAATGGAACAAAAAGGAAAAGGGTGAGCTCAACTAGCCCAGTAAAGAATATTATGACTAAGATAATATACAACAAATTATCGTTAGTCTTCAACAGGGAAAAATCTGATAAAATATAATCGACAACAAGTTTTAGATCAACAACTGCAGCGGAAACAGCAAACCATTAGAAGAGTCAAGTAGAGAAAGAATTCTACTATCTTCTAAGATTTAAAAGTCCATCATCAATATTTTATCCCTGTAACATCAATTAATAATCATCTTTAACCAAATATTCATCTTTGCACTACAGGCCAAAGATATTCATTTGTATCATCAGTCGGTCATGTTCATCTCAACACCTGTTCATCTTTGCACTACAGGCCAAAGATATTCATCAAGTAATTATACATCTTTGCACTACAGGCCAAAGATATTCAGTAATATCATCATTTAGGACTGAGGATGATGAAAAATATCTTAAAGAGAACGAATCCAATGAGACAGAAGGACAAATAGTAGGGATTCGTATAACAGTTTATCCAAGATCAATAATACTTCATAATAATCAATTGTGAAGCAGAATTCAAAAATAAAGATCAAAACATGGATACAATCAAAGATAGTAACCATAATAGACATCTTGGACAAAAAGGGAAAATTTTATTTTTCGGTGAATAGTGCCGTATTCGTGAATAGTGCCGTATACGTGAATAGTGCCGTATACGTGAATAGTAACCCCCGACACAAAAAGTTCCAAATTTGATAAAAACTCATATCAATATTTCAGCATAATGATATTGAAGAAAATAATATCATTAAGAAGAAAATAATATCCCTTACCTCAAAATATCAGTACTTCTGGTCGGAATACCGGTATAAGGCTGAAAGAAACTTGCTCTGATGAATAGAAACTCTCAAAGTATCTAAATACTCACAAAATACACTCAATAATCTAGAGAGAGAAAGAGAGAAAACTTGTTTCTGGTGTGATTTTCAATTCTAACTTAGCCCTCTATTTATAGGAAAATTTTGGTAGGTTTGACCTGCAACCTGATGGCTTTACCTGCTACTATTCCCACCCACCACATTTGAAATATAATTCAGCACATTTCTTCACCAACCACAAGTGGGGCCCACCAATTCTAGAATTTTCCACCAAAATGATAAACTCCGAAAATTCAACA
This sequence comes from Panax notoginseng, assembly GCA_016801055.1. Taxonomy (NCBI): domain Eukaryota; kingdom Viridiplantae; phylum Streptophyta; class Magnoliopsida; order Apiales; family Araliaceae; genus Panax; species Panax notoginseng. The sequence continues at coordinate 34,714,034 of CM029015.1, read as the reverse complement.
ATTTCTGAACCAGTCATCTTGTAAAATTCGTAATAAATCATACGTTCATTTTTAACGGTTCAAAATTTGTGGACATATACTCAACTTATATATGTATAACATATCCAAAAATTACCACGATCCAACGGTCGGATTAAAAATTATAACCCCCGCAAACTATCTCAAAAACCCTGATTTTTAATACCTCCATTCCGACAAAAATACTGACAAAAACCTCAACATTAACTCCTTCATTTTTAACCACAAAAATATATCCCTCATTTATATCCACATAAAATAAATATTTCCTTATCATATGAATCAATAATTAATTATTCACAAATAATATTACAGAATCACATTTATGACAACCAGGCCGTTCCCAGGAAAGAGGGGGCTTTCCAATAAGGATTTCTCCTTACTGGCGCGCAATTAGATGACCAAACCTCTCCTTAGACAGAACTTTCTAGACATTGCCAATAATGTTATCTAATAATATTATTCAAATAATATGAATTATTGATCTGATAAATGAAAATACTGTGCAGCAACAATTATTGAAACAACAATAATATAAAATATCAACGCAGCAATTATTGAATCAATAAAATAAAATATTGAATAATAACTACTGTAACAATTATTGAGTAGTGCCTTCTTACGTAAGAATCAATAATTGGTGCAATACCGTGTGCTACTGTATTTTAACCACCTGGTATTCCAACAGTATTAACGGTAACAACTACGCCGTTATTTATAAACAACTTATACTTATCGTTTTCTTCATCCAATCGCTTTCCGTTATGGGGCCCACACAAGGCTGCGTCGTCGTACGAATATTCCCCGACAGCAAGAATATTCCACGACCAACCGAATATTCACCGACCAAAAATAAATATTTTATAACCACTTGCTTATTTTGCAAAATTTGCACATTTCACCCATAACCAAAGTATTATATCAAATTAACCCCTTATTATTCACAATAATATTTAGAGAAAATTTGATTTTATTCATTAATAAGTTGGGGTCTTACAACGTTATTATGTTTATTACTATTTTTGGCTTAAAAGTGCTTTGTAGGGATTATTAGGTCATTTCCCAGTGTTAAAGGGCAAAAATGTCATTTTCATGCAACTGGCAACGCAATGCCACATGCTTGCCACATCATATCCCTTTCGGCGCCCCAGCGCGGCTGTTCTTTGCAAAGGGGGTGCTGGAGCGCGACTTATTGACCAGATAACCTTGAGTCACGCTGCAACACATGTCTAAGGTAAAAAGGGTGGTGCCACAGCGCCACCTCCGGTCTCCAGACAGAGAGCATTGTTTAATGACTTAGGGGCTGAAGACTTATGATTATTATGCAGAAGTAGCCTCCTAAATTAGATTTGAGAGAATAGAGAGTGATAATTAGCTAGTTTTAGGAAGAGAGAAAGTTAGATCTTCAACTACTCCAAGTTCATTGCTTACTTCATTGCTCGGATTCAACACGAAGAAGAGAAGAGTTAGTGCCAGAAAACTTCAAAAGAGGAGTTTTCTTTATCCAAATATTTCATTCATTTGTGTATTTGAGCATGTTGGATACTTTGATAAAGTTTATTAGTTCTATAGTTATGAACTAATTACACTTCTAGGATTGCAATGTAACCTAATGATTAGCTTAATTGAATTTCTCTCCAATATATTATAATGAATCATGTGTGAATGTGTTGTTGTATTTCATGCTTATTTATTGATTGTTTGGTTAAGGAATTGATATAGGTATTAATTGATATTGGAAAATGGATGTTAATGCCTAACCCTTAAATACAATAACACTTGTTATGACCATGCCTATTGGAATGAGAGCATATATTGCACAATAGAATAAGAATATATATATATATGTCCCTTGTGTGACCATTGAGATTAAGCTTGATGACCCTTAGTTTAGTTATTTTCACCATAGCAATATTGTGATTTATCTAGCTAAGAGATTTGCATTTGACCGTCGGAAGACCTTATGTGTACTTAATGTTCTCGGTTGGCCATTCTTGTGATTTGTTAGTTAAATGGAGAGTTATGAGATTATATGAAGCATTAAGGGAGTTGTAATCCTAGCTTGCCATACTATTTACAACTCGATCTCTTATTTTACTGTTTTAATTATATAGTTTTAAACACACTATCTTTATTTAATTGTTTAGATAAGACCGAATTGGTATAATTTTAGTAATTGAATAGCGTTAGTACCTTTTCCTCGTGGGTTCGACACTCATCTTATCATTGTATTACTTGTTAGACCGCGTATACTTGCGCGTGTTTAGTGATCGGTAATCCGACCAACAGAGTCTAAATTTATTGGGAAACCATTACCCAAATTTGGGTCTTTGCTCAATGAATTCAACCAAGGAAGAAGAAGAAACCATTGGATTGAGAGGGTTTGGTGTAAATATTTCACCAACTTCTTCTCCCCCATTTCTCAGCTCATTATCACAGCTATCTAGCAGGCTTGAGTTCACGCAAGTAGAGATTAGGCTACTGTTGAGTACTGTTTGGTCACTTAATATGGGACATGAAACTTCTTCTGATTTGTAGTAACAAAATGGTTATTAATACACTTAGGTTTATTTCCTTTTGACTTATAATTCCATATTTGATGACTAAATGTTATTTTCTAGGTTTAGTTATGGTTACATATACACAAAATCATATAATCCATGTACATTGGGTTAACCCAAATAATATTTAAATTGGGTTGGAATATAATTAGTTGGGTATTAACAACCAATTATTTCTACAAAACTTTATTATTTCAAATTCACATAAATGTTATACTAAATATTTAATAAAAAATATTTATTTACATATATTCATTTTCTCCCATATATTTAAAATACTCATTTAATTTTCCCACCGCACATCATATTTTCACATGAGCTACTTTATGCAATTTAGTGAATTATATAATTCCATTCATTTATATCATATGTTCCCATTCATATATTAATGTCACACCTCATATTATTTAACGAATGAAGAAACTTTATTATAAAATGCTACACATTATATGTCATTGCACATAGCAAATAATTAATAGAAATTAATCTATCACAATATTTAATATAATACTAATTAATCTCATTATTAACTTATTCCTTCATTAATTTGCTTAATGAATTTCTTAGTCTTTCTTTATTCCACACTAGACAATTCTCATAACCTTTAAATTAAGCTTTTCATCAATTCTACCATATTTCTCAAGTATCATATACTTATTCAATTAAATGAATGATCAGAAACTTATGTCAACAATATATATATATATATATATATATATATATATATATATATATATATATATATATATATATTCAAATAAATATTCACACAATTATTATTCTTAGTATTAGTATTATTTATTAAAATTCGCAGGTATTACATCAAAGTTGAGATGAACAACCCTGTTATAGAGGATTATATTACGCGATAACGTTAAGATGTTTGTGCACATACATGGTTCAAAGGGCTAATCCCCCTAAGTGCGAGATGTAAAGTCCATATAGTCTTATATCTGTTAAAGATTTTAAGTAGAAATACTTGATAACCTAGGACATAGTTCTTGGTCTTGTGACCCTCAGATGTACTTTTGATTCTATTTCTAATCTTGATTCAAAAGCCGAGCTTTTTTTGTTCTGTATCAATTGTTTACTCGCATTTTATTATATTGCTATTGTTATACTTGTGGGCAACCATTTGCTCACTCTTGTATAATAACATTGTAGCTAAGGTTGAAAGAATTGACGAGCCTTCCACTAGTAAAGGCAAGGGTAAGCTGAACAAGTGATGAAGACTAGTTTACTTTTATTTGAGAATGTTTATAAGACTTATTTAAATTATGTTATGTTTTCTCATTTGATGTAATTAAGGTTAGATGACCTGTGATTTAATTATGATGTTGTAACCCATTAATGGAGGATTTTTATTTAAGTTATGAGTTTCATTGATATCCTTATCTATGGGCAATTGTTATCCTGGAAAGTGAACACCAAATCTATGGGAAATTTGAGTACCAGGATTTGGGGGTATCACAATCGGGTCCATTTATCATCAAAATAGTATTTCCACATGACGCCGTTGAATTATTTGGTCGGAATCCAGATGAAACATTTAAAGTCAAAAGACAAAGATTAAAGCATTATTGGGGTGGTGACATCGATCGCCAGAAATCCTCAATTACTCTCGCTGATTGACTATGAAATAGGGAGTAGTCAGGCTGAAAGACTCTAAATCAAGTGCTTTTCGGAGGCAACCTAATTATTTCTTTTGTTTTCATTAGTTAGATTCAAGTTTTTTAATAGGTCGTATAGTAGATAGTTTATGGATAGTTAGTTAGTTAGTTGTTATTGATAAAAGTATGCTCAGTCTTTCTCCATAATGTTTGCTATGATCTTCATTTATTGTTATCATTATAGGTGTTGAAAAGGTGAATTACAAAGGGGAATCATGCGAAAGTTCATTGATCCAAGATACAACGTGTTGAGGGGATTTAATCGAGTAGTAAACTTGTTGAGCAAAGTCAAGAACATAGAAAAAATTATTGTCCAGGAACTTCAATGCCCGCCCCGGTGGGCCATGTAAGGCTTGAAAATGCCACCTCGGTGGAAAACCCTATGTCCAATACCCGCCCTAGCGAGCCTAGAGCGTACCCTAGCTCCAAGCCTTCTGTCGATTACCGCCCCGGCGGGCTTCCTAAGCCAAAACCATGCCACCCCGGCGGGCATCACGATTTGCAGTTTTAAAAACACCCAATCTCAGTCGAGCAAAAACGCTCCCTCTCCTTCCCAACTTTGAACCACAGAGACCTAACCTCAAAAAACTTCTAATCCAAAGCCTCTCTATAAGACCCAAACTTTTATGAATAAAGATGAATTTTCTATAAATATCATTTTTGAATATTATGTAGTGAATTTGATATAATGTTATAGTTGTGGGTAATATTTATAAATTTTATATAGTATACAAGTTGTTATATAATATTCGATTGGTCGGGGAATATTCGTTTTAACAGGGAATATTCGTACGACGACACAATCATTGGTGGACCCCACAACGGAATTATTGTCGGATTGAAAAAATGACAAAAATATCTTTTTATAAAATAACGATGAAAGTTTTACCGTTAACTGTTAGAATAACTGGTGGTTAAAATACAGTGATACGCGTTGTTGCACAGTAGTACACGGTATTGCATAGTATTTTTGAATTATTAATTCTTACGTTAGAAGGCACTACTCAATAATTGTTACAGTAATTATTGTTCAATATTTTATTTTATTAATTCAATAATTATTGCGTTGATATTTTATATTATTATTGTTTCAATAATTGTCACTGCACAATATTTTCCATTATCAGATCAATAATTCATATTATTTGAATAATATTATTAGATAGCATTATTAGCAATGTCTAGAAAGTTCTGTCAAGGAGAGGTTTGGTCACCTAATTGCGCGTCAGTAAGGAGAAATTCTTATCGAAAAGCTCCCTCTTTCCTGGGAACGGCCTGGTTGTGATTATTGTGAATCTGTAATATTATTTGTGAATAATTAATTATTGATTTATATGATAAAAAAATATTTATTTTATTTGGACATAAATGATGGTTAGGAAAATATTTATGTGGTTATAAATGAAAGAATTAATGTTGAGATGTTTTATCAGTATTTTGTCGGATTGAAAGTATTAAAAAAAATCAAATCGGTGTTCTTAAAGCTCTATTGCGTGAGTTATAATTTTAATCCGACCGTTGGATCGTTGTGATTTTTGGATATATTATACATATATAAGTTGAGTATATGTCCACAAATGTTGAACTGTTAAAAATTAACGTATGATTTGTTATGAATTTTATGAGGTATTCAAAATTATCCGTTTGTGGAATTCGGATATTTTTTGTATGGAATTTGGAAAAAATTTCTTCTGCAAAGTTGTAGAGAATTCGATTTCGTGTGGAATGGACATAAAATTCGTATTTTTTTTTTTATAAAAGGGCTATTTTATATAAATTATTGAAGTTTTGAAAAATAAAATATTTTTTATTAAAATTGAGTGGGGCCCACTTTTGTTTTTCAAACTTGTGGGCTGAAAATTTTGTCCAAGTTGGCTGCTCATTTTGGTGGGTGGACGTGAATATTGAAAAAAATAAAATAATAATATTATTTTATTATTTTAATCTCCTATGTCGTTCTAGCATTTTTCTATAAATAGGCGCTTAAGTTAGAATTGAAAATCACACCAGAATCAGAGAATTCTTCTTCTATAATCTTAAGCGTATTTCTTTAGAGTTTTAGAAAGCTTTGAGCGTAGAAATCAGTGAAAGTTTTCTTCAAGAATATTCTCGTTATACCAGTTGGAATACACATCTTTTTAAGGTAAGGGATGTTATTTTTGTTCAATATTCGCTTGAAATAATATTTTCTTCCATACTCTGTAGTATGTAAGTAATATTATTTCGTTTCAGATTTTAAATTCTACACTCGTTTGTTAAAATTTTAGTTTCTATACTCCATGAAATTAGTAAAATACCCTTGAAATTTGTGCTTCATCCAGTATCTTTCCATGAAAATATTATTCTGAGCATTCTTGATAAGTTTTAACTTTTTCATGCCGGAGTACTATTCACGGGGTTACTATTCTCGAAGTACTATTCACAGGGTAGTATTCACTAGAGTACTATTCACCTAGGGTACTATTCATGATAAAAATTGATTCATTTTCGGTCCAAATTATTTTTGGTACAATATTATTCTTGAATTTTACTCCACAAAGCAGTATCATGTTGACAATTTGGACGTTATTGATTTTTGGATAAATTAAATTATAAATTTTTAAAAATTTATCCTTGAACTTGTTTTATTGAATTCTTATATCATTGTCATCATCCTCATGTTTATACTCTGTTGAAAGTCATCTGTGGCCTGTAGTGTATAGATGGACTTGGTATGATTATGACCAGGGATTATTCGGTATAATCATAACCGTAATGTTACAAATGATGTGATAAAAGTCCTCATTGGCCGTAGTGCATTGATGGACAGTTGTTGGCATGATCATGACCATTGATGAGTACACGAATTTCCTTGGCCCGTAGTGCATGGATAATTTGTGGTCGTGATACTAATGAATATCCTTGGCCGTAGTGAAGGGATGATGTGGATTATTTATTAAGCTGAGTCTCAGCGATAAAAGTGATGAAAAACCTTTTAAATCATAGAAGGTGGTAGATTTTATTCTCTACTTGACTCTTCTAATGGATTGATTGTTCCGCTGCAGTTAAACTTGATGTTTGTTATATTTTATCAGTTTAACACTGTTGAAGGCTAACAATAAATTATTCTGCATTATCTTAGTCATAATATTTTGTACTGGGCTAGTTGAGCTCACCCTTTTGCTTTCATTGTTCTCTTCAGGAAATGAGAACATAACAGGGACTAGTCGGGGGACGGAGTGATGGTCCAGATGATAGCATTAGTAGTCCTCACTATTCTATAAAATAGTGTGAAAATAAATGTATTGAGGACTTATTTTGAGATTTAATACTGTCTAGACGACAATATTTGTATTGAAACTCACAGCACAAGTTGTATATTTAAGTTTGTATTTGTATTCTGTACCATATATTTGACGACTCAGAATGGGTGATGTATACCTATTTTGGGGGTGTCACAGTTGGTATCAAAGTTTAGGGATATGATCCCTAGCTGAGATGTGAGACAAGAACTAGGAGGGGAGAGACGGGGAATTCCTTCGCTAGTATGACCTACCTAAGTTTATTTGGTATTTAATTGGTCGGTTAGAGTATATGGATAATATGTGACATGTCAATTAACCCTTGTTTTGTGGCAGTATTTGAAAATGACATCTGAAAATGTTGAGAATAGCAATAGAGAACATGAGACCGTTGAGTCTCCACAGATCAATAATCAGGATAATGTGCATCAGGAAGGCGATAATCCTCATGCAAACAACAACACTGACCAAATGATGAACGATGGAATGTTCTGAGGCTTTCTGCAATTCATGCAACATCAGGCAAGAGAGGCTCCTGTCCGAAATGCAGGTGAAAACACTGGCAACTCTTGAACGGTCACTGCTAAACAGTTCAAGGAGCTGGGACCACCGGAGTTTTTTGAGAGCCAAAAGCATTTAAGGCGGAGGCGTGGATAAAGCAAATCAACAAGATATTTGATGTCTTGGGATGCTCCGAGGAGCAAAAGGTTCCCTTTGCCACCTTCATGTTGCGGGCAAAAGTAGATTACTGGTGGGAATCTGTAAAGCGTATGCAACCTGCCGCACTGAAGATGTCTTGGGAGAAGTTCCAAGAACTCTTCAACGACAAGTACTTTCCCGAAAGTATTCGTCATATGAAAGAGGTAGAGTTCATCAAGTTGGAGCAGAACAATATGACCGTGTTACAGTACGAAGCTAAGTTTGCCGAGCTATCCCGGTTTGTGTCTCACTTAGTTGACAACGAGGAGAGAATGACACAGATGTTTCTAAAAGGTTTGAAACTTGAGATACGCCAATACTTAATTTTTCACAAAATGTGTTTGTATTCAAATTTTGTAAATAGGGCTCAGTTATTGGAGCGTGATAACGAGCCAACCCAACCAAGAGAGAGCATCCATCAAAATGATAATACTAGTGGTAACAGTCATCGAAGCGGTGACAACAAACGTGGAGGGAATCAGCATGCCAGAAATGATAACCACTTTAGTGGTAATCATGGCCAAGACAATAAGAGTGGACATTTCAAGAAGTGGAGATTCAACAATGATTGAAAGACGTCAGCACCAGCACCCGTTGTTAAGGAAGGAGAACGACCACCTATCATATGCTTCAAATACGGAGGGGAGGGACACATCAGTCCAAACTGCGCGATACAGTCCAAAGCATGTTATAATTATGGAAGAGAAGGTCACCTAGCCCAATTTTATCATGCACCGAAGAAAAGTCCAGCTGGGATGGAGGCACCAAAGGTCGTTCCAGAAAATTTAAAACCGGTAGTTCAAGGGAGAGCGTTTGTCGTGACTTTCCAAAAAATAAGAAACCCGAACGAGGTCATTACGGGTAAGCTTATCATAAACTCTAGCAAAATCTATACCTTATTTGATACCGGTTCTACCCATTCTTTTATTTCTCCTACTTGCGCTCAACGTTTAAATTTGACTCCGGAGAAATTAGACTTTGACTTATTTGTTGAAACTCCGTTGGGAGAAACCTTCATTACATCCACTGTTTATAAGTCTTGTTTGGTTCAAATCGGTACCCTCACATTACCTGTCGATCTTATTTCATTGAAAATACTTGCATCTGACGTAATTCTAGAGATTGATTGGTTAACTACTCATCATGCAAAATTAATTGTTTTCGTAAGGTTGTTAGCTTTCATATTCCTAACCAACCTATTATGCGAATTCAAACAACCAAACCATTAAAATCAATCACTGTCATCTCAAGCTATAAAGCTATTCGTTTATTGAAAAATGAATGTCAAGCTTTCTTAGCTCATGTCACGAATTTAAACAAAAATACGTTAGTTTTGAATGATATTTCTATTGGTAATAAATTTTCTGACGTATTCCCTGAAGAACTTCATGGCCTACCCTAGGAGTGAGAAATTTAATTTTGTATCGACCTTGAACCTGGTACAAAACCAATTTTCAAAGCCCCATATCGAATGGCTCCTTTTGAACTTCAGGACTTAAAGGTCCAACTACAGGAATTGTTAGAAATCGGTTTCATTCGTCCTAGTACGTCTCCTTGGGGTGCTCCTGTTCTATTCGTGAAGAAGAAAGATGGGAGTATGCGACTTTGTATTGATTATCGGGAGTTGAATCATGTCACCATCAAGAATAGGTACCCATTACCATGTATTGATGACCTGTTTCACCAGTTGCAAGGCGCCAAATTCTTTTCAAAGATCGATCTTCGTTCTAGATATTATCAGTTAAAGGTTAGAACCAATGACATTCCAAAGATGGCTTTCAGAACTCGATACGGGCATTATGAATTCCTAGTCATGTCTTTTGGATTAACTAATGCTCCTGCTGCTTTCATGGATATGATGAACCGAGTATTTAAGAAATATTTGGATCACTTTGTGGTCGTCTTTATTGATGACATCATCATATATTCCAAAAGCCGTGAAGATCATGAGAAACAGTTGAGGCTGATACTCCAAAAGCTTCGTGAAAACAAGCTTTATACCAAGTTGAAGAAATGCGAGTTCTGGCTTAAGGAAGTAGCATTCCTTGGGCACATAGTATCAAGTTATGAAATATCTATTGACTCGGCAAAGATTGAAGCTATTCAAAGTTGGGAGCAACCTAAATCAGTTACCGAAGTACGTAGCTTTCTCGGCTTAGCTGGTTATTATCGGAGATTCATAGAAGGGTTTTCTCGAATTGATACTCCATTAACTCAGCTGACTCGGAAAGATACAAAGTTCGGTTGGAGCGTGGATTATGAGAAGAGTTTTCAAGAACTCAAGAGGAGACTCATTTCAGCACCTGTTCTGACAATGCCATCTGGCTCGGAGGGATTTGTCATCTACAGTGATGCTTCGAGCAAAGGGTTAGGATGTGTTCTCATACAACATGAAAAAGTCATAGCCTATGCCTCTCGACAACTCAAAGAATATGAGAGGAATTATCCTACTCATGATCTAGAATTGGCAGCTGTTGTCTTCGCACTTAAAATTTAGATGCATTACTTGTATGGGGAGAAAGTGGAGATATTTACGGATCATAAAAGCCTCAAATATTTTTTCACCCAAAAGGAGCTCAACATGCGGTAATGACGTTGGCTTGAATTGTTGAAAGATTATGATCATACCATTCAATACCATACTGGTAACACTAACGTAGTAGCTGATGCATTGAGTAGAAGATCATATGCGGCTACAAGTGCGATATTGTCAACGCAAAGGCCCATTTTGTATGACTTACAAAGGATGGAGATAGAGTTAAAGACTCCAGGGACCCATGTGATGATGGCCAATATACGAGTAGAATCGACTTTAATCGATAAAGTTAAAGCTGCTCAAGCTATTGACCTGAAGCTGATGCGTATGAGGAAGAAAGTGCAAGAAGGTGCTATGCCGGAAGCAAGAATCAATGAAGAAGGAATACTTCGAGTCAACTCCAGACTTTGTGTTCCCAATGACCCTGATTTAAAGTATAAAATCATGATGGAGGCGCACAACACACCGTTTGTAATCCATCTTGGGAGTACCAAAATGTATCATGATCTTCGACAGACATTTAGGTGGAGCAATATGAAGAGAGAGATCGCGGAGTTTATCTCAAGGTGTCTAACTTGTCAACGAGTCAAGGCGGAGCATCAAGTACCAAAAGGTCCATTACAACCAGTTGAAATTCTAGAATGTATGTGGGAGAACATTACCATAGATTTCATTACCGATCTTCCCAAGGTTTCTCAAGGCATAGATGCGATCTGGGTCATTGTTGATAGATTTACCAAGTCGGCTCATTTCTTACCTATACGAGAAACTTATACACTTGAACGTCTTGCTTGTATGTACATAAACAAGATTGTAAGATTGCATGGTATGCCAGTATCCATAGTTTCTGATCGAGACCCAAGATTCACTTCAAGATTTTGGGTTAGTTTGCAAAAAGCTATGGGCACGAATTTACGATTTAGTTTAGATTATCATCCTCAAACGGACGGGCAGTCAGAGAGGACTGTTCAAACTCTTGAAGATCTATTAAGACTCTGTGTCCTTGACTTCAAGGGAAGTTGGGACAAGTTCTTACCATTGGTGGAGTTTTCCTACAACAACAGTTATCAAGCAAGTATTGACATGGCTCCATTTGAGGCGTTGTATGGGAGAAAGTATCGTTCTCCAGTATGCTGGGATGAGGTGGTTGAAGTAACGTTGTTAGGACCGGAGTTGGTACGTATGACTACGGAAAAGATTCAAACGATCTGACAACGTATAAAAATCTCACAAGATCGTCAAAAAATTTATGCTGATCTTCATCGAAAGGACGTGGAATTCGATATTGGAGAACATGTGTTGTTACGTGTTGCTCCATGGAAAGGAGTTACGAGATTTGGAAAGAGAGAAAAGCTCATTCCTCGATTCATTGGCCCATTTTTAATCCTCGAACGAGTAGGAACTGTGGCCTATAGACTCGCCTTACCGCCATGTATGTCTCGTGTTCATAACGTTTTTCACATATCTATGTTACGTAAATATGTGAAAGACCTGAACCACATTATTGAGTTAGAACCGGACGAAATAGAGGAAGATTTAACGTATGAAAAGGTTCCTGTTAAAATCTTGGATAAGAAGGAACATATTATACGCTCCAAGGTTATACCTCAAGTCAAAGTTTTGTGGAGAAACCACGATGTTGAGGAAATGACCTGGGAGTTATAATCTGAAATAAAATCAAGGTATCCTTACCTCTTCGACATACCAGGTATGTACCCTAATTTCGAAGGTAAAATTTTATAAGAAGATGAGGTTATAAGACCCCAACTTTTATGAATAAAGATAAATTTTCTATAAATATCAGTTTTGAATATTATGGAGTGAATTTGATATAATGTTATAGTTGTGGGTAATATTTATAAATTTTACAAAGTACGCAAGTTGTTATATAATATTCGATTGGTCAGAGAATATTCATTTTAACAGGAAATATTCGTATAACGGCACAATCATTGGTGGACCCCACAACGGAATTATTGTTGGATTGAGAAAATGACAAAAATATCTTTTTATAAAATAACGGCGAAAGTTTTACCGTTAACTGTTAGAATACCTGGTGGTTAAAATATAATAATACGCGTTGTTGTACAGTAGCACACGGTATTACACAGTATTTTTGAATTATTGATTCTTACGTAAGAAGGCACTACTCAATAATTGTTACAGTAATTACTGTTCAATATTTTATTTTATTGATTCAATAATTACTGCATTGATATTTTATATTATTGTTATTTCAATAATTGTCACTGCACATTATTTCTCATTATCAGATCAATAATTAATATTATTTGAATAATATTATTAGATAGCATTATTGGCAATGTCTAGAAAGTTTTGTCAAGGAGTGGTTTGGTCACCTAATTGCGCGCTAGTAAGGAGAAATCCTTATCAGAAAGCCCTTTCTTTCTTGGGAACGGCCTGGTTGTCATTATTGTGATTCTGTAATATTATTTGTGAATAATTAATTATTGATTTATATGATAAGGAAATATTTATTTTATGTGGACATAAATGATGGTTAGAAAAATATTTATGTGGTTATAAATGAAAGAATTAATGTTGAGATGTTTTATCAGTATTTTGTCGGATTGAAAGTATTAAAAAAAATCAAATCGGTGTTCTTAAAGCTCTATTGTGTGAGTTATAATTTTAATTCGACCGTTGGATCGTTATGATTTTTGGATATGTTATACATATATAAGTTGAGTATATGTCCACAAATGTTGAACTGTTAAAAATTAACGTATGATTTGTTATGAATTTTATGAGGTATTGAAAATTATCCGTTTGTGGAATTCGGATAGTTTTTGTATGGAATTTGGAAAAACTTTCTTCTGCAAAGTTGTAAAGAATTTGATTTCGTGTAGAATAGACATAAAATTAGTATTTTTCTGATAAAAGGGCTATTTTATATGAATTATTGAAGTTCCGGAAAATAAAATATTTTTTATTAAAATTGAGTGGGGCCCACTTTTGTTTTTCAAATTCGTGGGCTAAAATTTTTGTCCAAGTTGGCTGCTCATTTTGGTGGGTGGACATGAATATTGAAAAAATAAAATAATAATATTATTTTATTATTTTAGTCTCCTATGTCGTTCTAGCATTTTCCTATAAATAGGCGCTTAAGTTAGAATTCAAAATCACACTAGAATCAGAGAATTCTTCTTCTACAATCTTGAGCGTATTTCTTTAGAGTTGTAAAAAGCTTTTAGTGTAGAAATCAGTGAAAGTTTTTTTCAAAAATATCCCCGCTATACCAGTTGGAATACTCTTCTTTTCAAGGTAAGGGATGTTATTTTTGTTCAATATTCACTTGAAATAATATTTTCTTCTATACTCTGTAGTATGTAAGTAACATTATTTCGTTTCAGATTTTAAATTATATACTCGTTTGTTAAAATTTTGGCTTCTATACTCTATGAAATTAGTAGAATATCCTTGATATTTGCGCTTCATCTAGTATCTTTTCATGAAAATATTATTCTGAGCATTCTTGATAAGTTTTAACTTTTTTATACCGGAGTACTATTCACGGGGTTACTATTCTTAAAGTACTATTCATGGGGTACTATTCACTCGAGTACTATTCACCCAGGGTACTACTCATGATAAAAATTGATTCATTTTTTGTCCCAATTATTTTTGGTATAATATTATTCTTGAATTTTACTCCACAAAGCAGTTCCATGTTGACAATTTGGACGTTATTGATTCTTGGATAAATTAAATTATAAATCTTTAAAAATTTATCCTTGAACTTGTTTTATTGAATTCTTATATCATTGTCATCATCGTCATGTTTATATTCTGTTGAAAGTCATCTGTGCCCTGTAGTGCATAGATGGACTTGGTATGATTATGACCAGGGATAATTCGGTATAATCATGACCGTAATGTTACAAATGATGTGGTAAAAGTCCTCATTGGTCGATAGTTCATTGATGGACAGTTGTTGGCATGATCATGACCATTGATGAATACACGAATTTCCTTGGCCCGTAGTGCATGGATAATTTGTGGTCGTGATACTAATGAGTATCCTTGGTCGTAGTGCAAGGATAATGTGGATTATTTATTAAGCTGAGTCTCAGCGATAAAAGTGATGAAAAATCTTTTAAATCATAGAAGATAGTAGATTTTATTCTCTACTTGACTTTTCTAATGGATTGCTTGTTCCGCTGCAGTTAAACTTGATGTTTGTTATATTTTATCAGTTTAACACTGTTGAAGGCTAACGATAAATTATTCTGCATTATCTTAGTCATAATATTTCTTACTGGGCTTGTTGAGCTCACCCTTTTGCTTTCATTGTTCTCTTCAGGAAATGAGAACGTAGCAGGGACTAGTCGGGGGACGGAGTGATGGTCCAGATGATAGCATTAGTAGTCCTCACTATTCTATGAAATAGTGTGATAATAAATGTATTGAGGACTTATTTTGAGTTTTAATACTGTCTAGACGACAATATTTTTATTGAAACTCGCAGCTCATGTTATATATTTAAGTTTGTATTTGTATTCTGTACCATGTATTTGGCGACTCAGAATGGGTGATGTATACCTATTTTGGGGGTGTCACACTCTCCATATCCAATCTAAACATTATCCACATCTAATTCATCCTACAATCGAACCCCCAACATAATCAAGGGTATCAAAGCTCGAATTAGGGTTTTATGGTTCAGTTTGGGAATTTCAGCCATAGTCATCTTCTGGGCTCGGATAACCTTCATCGAGACAACATACACTTGGGTTTTCTCACAAAAAAGTGGCAAGATTCATCTTCAATTCGGGTAAGCCTACATTCATTGCAAATTTAGTCAATTACTCATCTAATTTTGATCAAGGAACGTGGGTGTAATATTTTCATTGCTAATTGGGACAAGCAGACTGGAAATGGCTATTAGTGATTGTGATGATGGAATTATTGCATTAGTTTGAGTATATCCTGCTATAAACTGCTTTGTGACTGATTTGAACATTGAGTTTGAGGGTATTTGAAGATAGAATTGAGCTAGCTTAGTGTTGGGTAAAATCTATATACGCACAGCACACAAGTATATGTGGTCAACATGTCATATAATGATAAGTCGAGTATCGTTCCCATAGAGACTAGCAAGAAATTAACCCTCACAATTACCAAATTTTTATTAATCCAAATTTTATTAAACTATCCAAATTAAGAATTATAACTAAAAATATTAAAACTACTAAGAAACCCAAACAATCAACAAATTCTAAAAACTAAATTTTCAAAACAAATATTGGACAATTAGGCTTACAACTTCACTTTAAGTATCACTCTTATTATTACACCTTATTCCAGTTTAATTCACTATCCCAGTTTATTAATCAAGAACATGTAAGTAGAACTAGCCACCTCTCGATGCACTAATACCGTATTAACTCAAATTCGCAAATTAGATAGAATCAAGTTAAACACCTTAATTAACTAACTCACTATATCTCTATGTGAATTACAATTAAAGAAGGTTTAAGTTCAAGTTCTTAATCTGTTTACATGCGATGCCAATCATATCTCTACCCTAACATTCATAAAGAATCTATTCATTCACAGAAGTCAAGAACACATGCTATATTAACCAAGTCTAGACTCGTACTTCCTCTCTCGAATCCATACAAGTTCACAAAGAATTGTTGATCAGGCAATTTATAGATTCAAGCACAAATCAATATAGATAAACTGAGAAATAGCTTATTAAACTGAAAATCAAAGTTACATAACCATTGTTCCACTTAAAAATCCGTTATAAGCCTAATAAAGAATTTAGCTCATCGTCAATGAATTAAAAATTGAATTAATTAAAGTAAACATCATCCCAATTACAAAAATTAAACTAAAGAAGAATAATAAATCCAGAACCACCCTTCTCTCTAGCTTCAATCTGCACTTGTCGTGAAAATTTCCTTTAACGTCGCCCTCCAATGCTTCGCTCGGCAAATCTGTCTTCAATGATGTTATTGCTTGTATGATGTTTTGTAAGACCCCAAATTATTAATAAATGAAATTTAATTTCCTCTATTTATTATTTTGAAATAGTAAGGGTTGATTTGATTAATGTGGTTAGTTATGGGTGAAATGCGCAAATATTTTAAATAAGCAAGTGGTTATAAAATATTCATTGTTGTCGGGGAATATTCGCTTGGTCGTGGAATATTCTTACTGTCGGAGAATATTCGTACGACGGCGCAGTCTTTTGTGGGCCCCATAACGGAAAGCGATTGGATGAAGAAAACGACAAAAATAAGTTGTTTATAAATAACGGCATAGTTGTTACCGTTAATACTGTTGGAATACCCGGTGGTTAAAACACAGTAATACGCGTTGTTGCACAGTAGCACACGGTATTGCACCAATTATTGATTCTTACGTAAGAAGGCATTACTCAATAATTGTTACAGTAATTACTGTTCAATATTGTATTTTATTGATTCAATAATTGCTGCGTTGATATTTTATATTACTGTTATTTTAATAATTATCACTACACAGTATTTTCTATTATCGGAACAATAATTTATATTATCTGAATAATATTATTAGATAGCATTATTGGCAATGTCTAGAAAGTTCTGTCTAAGGAGAGGTTTGATCATCTAATTGCGCGCCAGTAAGGAGAGATCCTTATTGGAAAGCCCCCTCTTTCCTGGGAACGGCCTGGTTGCCAGTACTGTGGTTCTGTAATATTATTTGTGTATAATTAATTATTGATTTATATGATGAGGAAAATATTGATTTTATGTGGATATAGATGGAGAAAATTTTAATGTGACAATTGTTGAAAATTAATATTTTATCTTTTTCTGATAAAATAATTCATTTAAATATATTATTTTAATTAACGGTGATATTTTTACAATGAATGTGGGATATATGAGTATATGAGGAGGAAGAGTATTTTTGTGGTATTAAATGATTAACACATGTTTTGTGTGTTGGTGGACACAATTCTTGACCGAAAATTTATTATTGACTGTAAAATCGTCCGTTTGTGGATTTCGGTCAATTTCTGTTTGGAATTTGGAAAAACTTTCTTCTGCAAAGTTGTAGAGAATTGAATTTCCTATAAAAACTCGTGGGATTCGAATTTTCTGATAAAAGGGCTATTTATTACGAATTATTGAAGTTCCGAATTATTGAGTCTGAATTGATTTTTGTTACAAAAATTGTTTAAAACATGTTTTGCATTTTTGGTGCATTTGTGTGAAAAATATGTTTTTGATGTGGTGGGCTAAGGAAAATTTGGTTATAAATATATTATTATATTCAATTTTCTACTTTGGTGTTCTAAGCAATTTCCTATAAATAGGTGCTTAGGTTAGAATTGAAAACCACACCAAAAACTGAAGTTTTCTCTCTATTTCTCTCTCTATATCGAGCGTATTCTTTTGAGTATTTGATTCTTTGAGTGTTGCTATACGGTGCAAGTTTCCTTCAGCACTATATCTAGTATTCCAGTCAGAAGTACCGTATTTCCGAGGTAAGGGATGTTATTTCTTCTTAAATGATATTATTTTTTTCAATATCATTATGCCGAAGTATTGATCTAAACTTTTTATCAAATTTGGAACTTTTCATGTCGGGGTTACTATTCATGAGTTACTATTCACGAGTTACTATTCACGAGTTACTATTCACCGAAAAATGAAATTTTCTTCTTTTCGTCCAAAATATCTATTCTGGATACTAGCTTTGATTGTATCCATGTTTTGATCATTCTTGAATTTTACTTCACTATGATTGTTTATGAGGTATTTTTGGACATGGAATAGCTGAAATACGAATCCTTAATATTTACTCTTTTGTTTCACTGGATTCGTTTTCTCTAAAATATTTTTTATCATCCTCAGTCCTAAATGATGATGTTACTGAATATCTTTGGCCTGTAGTGCAAAGATTGATGATTTTATGATGAATATCTTTGGCCTGTAGTGCAAAGATTGATGATTTCTGATGAATATCTTTGGGCCGTAGTGCAAAGATGAACAGGTGTTGAGATGAACATGATCGACTGGTGATACAAATGAATATCTTTGGCCTGTAGTGCAAAGATGAATATTTGATTAAAGATAGTTATTGATTGTTGTTACAGGGATAAAATATTGATGATGGACTTTTAAATCTTAGAAGATAGTAGAACTCATTCTCTACTTGACTCTTCTAATGGTTTGTTGTTTCCGCTGCGAATATTGATTTAAAACTTGTTGTCTATTGTATTCTATTAAATTTTTCCCTGTTGAAGACTAACGATAATTTGTTGTATATTATCTTAGTCATAATATTCTTTACTGGGCTAGTTGAGCTCACCCTTTTCCTTGTTGTTCCATTTTCTTCTCAGGAGGCGAGAATATAGCGAGTACTAGTCGGGGTATGGAATGATGGTTCAAGACAGTTATTTTAGTAGTCCTCACTATTTTGTAAAATAGTATATCAATAAGTATAATGAGGACTTAATTGAGTATGAATATTGTCTAGATGACAATATTTGTATTTAAACTCACAGTATATGTGTTGTCGTATTTTGCACGACAATTGTAATAATAAAGTTGTAGTTATTTTCTGTACCATGTATTTGGCGACTCAGAATGGGTTGGATGGATTGGACCTGTTTTGGGGGCGTCACAGTTGGTATCAGAGCTTAGGGATATGATCTCTGGCGGAGATCGGGGAATAGAACTAGGAGGGGAGAGACGAGTAAATCCTTCGCTAGTGTGTCCTACCTAACTTATTTGTTGGTCGATCATAATATAGGGATATTATGTGATATGTTAATTTGTTAAATTAACCTTTGTTCTATGGCAGTATTTTAGAATGTCGACTGAGAATGTTAACAGTGGAGTAAATAAAATCGTGGAGACGCCTGTACTCACCAACGAGGAGAACGACCACCGGTCATATGCTATAAATGCGGAAAAGAAGGACATATCAGCCCAAACTGCCCACAACAGTTTAAGGTATGTTATAACTGTGGAAAGGAAGGACATATCGCTCGAGATTGCATTGTAGCGAAACCAAGTCCAACGGGGGTGGTGACTCAAAAAGTTGTCCCAGAAAAGTCAAAGTCAACGGTTCCTGGAAAAGCGTTTTTCGTGACTGGTCAGAATACGAGGAACCCGAACGAAGTTAGCACGGGTTAGTTAATTATAAATTTTTGCGAAGTATATACCTTATTAGATACCGGTTCTACCCATTCATTTATTTCTCCTGCTTGTGCTCAACGTTTAAACTTGACTCCGGAGAAATTAGACTTTGACTTATCTGTTGAAACTCCGTTAGGGGAAACTTTCATCACATCCATTGTTTATAAATCTTGTTTGATCCAAGTTGGCACCATCACATTACCTGTTGACCTTATCTCTTTAAAGATACTTGCTTTTGATGTGATTTTAGGAATTGATTGGTTAACTACTCATCATGCTAAAATTGATTGCTTTCGTAAGGTTGTTAGTTTTCATATTCCTAAGCAACCTGTTATTCAAATTAAAGCAACCAAACTATTGAAGTCAAACTCTTTCATATCAAGCCGTAAAGTCATTCGTTTATTGAAAAACGGATGTCAAGCTTTCTTAGCTATGTTATGGACTTGAACAAACATACGTCATATTTGAATGATATTTCTATTGTTAGTAAATCCCTGACGTATTTCCTGAAGAATTTCTTGGCCTACGCGTGATCTTGAATTTTGTATCATCTTTGAATCTAGTACAAAACGCACTTCTAAAATCTCATATTGAATGGCTCCTATTGAACTTCAGGAGTTAAAAACCTAACTGTAGAAGTTTGTACCCGAGCCTCTATCTGGTGACTTCCTTTGTGGAATGCACTGAAGCCAGACTCTCCGTAGGGGATACCATATTCGTGTGGTAGTAAACTGATAGGTGTCATTGTGATGTGCTATCCAAGATTGGGATATGAGTCACAGTTGAGAGCAACCTAAGTCAGTAATCGAAATACGTAGCTTTCTAGTTATTATCGGAGATTCGTAAAAGGATTTTCTCGAATCGCTACTCCATTAACTCAGCTGACTCGAAAAGATACAAACTTCGAATGGACCGAGGAATACGAGAAGAGCTTCCAAGAATTCAACATGCGACACCGACGTTGGCTCGAGCTGTTGAAAGATTACGACCACACTATTCAATATCATCCTGAAAAAGCAAACGTGGTAGCTGACGCATTGATCGTATGCGAGTACGAGTGCGATATTGTTGAACACAAAGACCTATTTTGTATAATTTATAAATGATAGAGATAGAGTTAATGACTCTAGGGACCCACGTGATGATATACGAGTAAAATCGACTTTAATCGATAACGTTAAAGCCACTCAAGCTACATACCTGGAGCTGATGAATATATAGAAGAAGGTGCAAGAATGTGTTATTCTAGAAGTAAGAGTCGATGAAGAGAAGAAAGCTCAAGCCTTCAATTTATTTGAAATCCTCGATCGAGTAGGAACTGTGGCCTATAGACTCGCCTTAACGCTAAGTATGTCACGTGTTCATAACGTTATTTACGTATCGATGTTACGTAAATATGTGGACGACCCGAACCACGTTATTGAGTTAGAACCAAACGAGATAGCTGAAGACTTAACGTACGAAGAGGTACCTGTCAAGATCTTGGATAGGAAGGAGCATGTCCTACGCACGAAGGTCTTACCACAAGTTAAAGTTTTGTGGAGAAACCATGCTATTGAGGAAATGACCTGGGAGTTGGAAACGGAAATGAAAGCGAGGTATCCTCATCTTTTCGAAACACCAGGTACGTATGTCAATTTCGAGGGCGAAATTTCATAAGGAGAGGAGGTTGTAAGACCCCAAATTATTAATAAATGAAATTTAATTTCTTCTATTTATTATTTTGAAATAGTAAGGGTTGATTTGATTAATGTGGTTAGTTATGGGTGAAATGCGCAAATATTTTAAATAAGCAAGTGGTTATAAAATATTCATTGTTGTCGGGGAATATTCGCTTGGTCGTGGAATATTCTTACTGTCGGAGAATATTCGTACGACGGCGCAGTCTTTTGTGGGCCCCATAACGGAAAGCGATTGGATGAAGAAAACGACAAAAATAAGTTGTTTATAAATAACGGCATAGTTGTTACCGTTAATACTGTTGGAATACCCGGTGGTTAAAACACAGTAATACGCGTTGTTGCACAGTAGCACACGGTATTGCACCAATTATTGATTCTTACGTAAGAAGGCATTACTCAATAATTGTTACAGTAATTACTGTTCAATATTGTATTTTATTGATTCAATAATTGCTGCGTTGATATTTTATATTACTGTTATTTTAATAATTATCACTACACAGTATTTTCTATTATCGGAACAATAATTCATATTATCTGAATAATATTATTAGATAGCATTATTGGCAATGTCTAGAAGGTTCTGTCTAAGGAGAGGTTTGATCATCTAATTGCGCGCCAGTAAGGAGAGATCCTTATTGGAAAGCCCCCTCTTTCCTGGGAACGGCCTGGTTGCCAGTACTGTGGTTCTGTAATATTATTTGTGTATAATTAATTATTGATTTATATGATGAGGAAAACATTGATTTTATGTGGATATAGATGGAGAAAATTTTAATGTGACAATTGTTGAAAATTAATATTTTATCTTTTTCTGATAAAATAATTCATTTAAATATATTATTTTAATTAACGGTGATATTTTTACAATTAATGTGGGATATATGAGTATATGAGGAGGAAGAGTATTTTTGTGGTATTAAATGATTAACACATGTTTTGTGTGTTGGTGGACACAATTCTTGACCGAAAATTTATTATTGACTGTAAAATCGTCCGTTTGTGGATTTCGGTCAATTTCTGTTTGGAATTTGGAAAAACTTTCTTCTGCAAAGTTGTAGAGAATTGAATTTCCTATAAAAACTCGTGAGATTTGAATTTTCTGATAAAAGGGCTATTTATTACGAATTATTGAGTCTGAATTGATTTTTGTTACAAAAATTGTTTAAAACATGTTTTGCATTTTTGGTGCATTTGTGTGAAAAATATGTTTTTGATGTGGTGGGCTAAGGAAAATTTGGTTATAAATATATTATTATATTCAATTTTCTACTTTGGTGTTCTAAGCAATTTCCTATAAATAGGTGCTTAGGTTAGAATTGAAAACCACACCAAAAACTGAAGTTTTCTCTCTATTTCTCTCTCTATATCGAGCGTATTCTTTTGAGTATTTGATTCTTTGAGTGTTGCTATACGGTGCAAGTTTCCTTCAGCACTATATCTAGTATTCCAGTAAGAAGTACCGTATTTCCGAGGTAAGGGATGTTATTTCTTCTTAAATGATATTATTTTTTTCAATATCATTATGCCGAAGTATTGATCTGAACTTTTTATCAAATTTAGAACTTTTCATGTCGGGATTACTATTCATGAGTTACTATTCATGAGTTATTATTCACGAGTTACTATTCACCGAAAAATGAAATTTTCTTCTTTTCGTCCAAAATATCTATTCTGGATACTAGCTTTGATTGTATCCATGTTTTAATCATTCTTGAATTTTACTTCACTATGATTGTTTATGAGGTATTTTTGGACATGGAATAGCTGAAATACGAATCCTTAATATTTACTCTTTTGTTTCACTGGATTCGTTTTCTCTAAAATATTTTTTATCATCCTCAGTCCTAAATGATGATGTTACTGAATATCTTTGGCCTGTAGTGCAAAGATTGATGATTTTATGATGAATATCTTTGGCCTGTAGTGCAAAGATTGATGATTTTATGATGAATATCTTTGGCCTGTAGTGCAAAGATTGATGATTTCTGATGAATATCTTTGGCCCGTAGTGCAAAGATGAACAGGTGTTGAGATGAACATGATCGACTGGTGATACAAATGAATATCTTTGGCCTGTAGTGCAAAGATGAATATTTGATTAAAGATGGTTATTGATTGTTGTTACAGGGATAAAATATTGATGATGGACTTTTAAATCTTAGAAGATAGTAGAACTCATTCTCTACTTGATTCTTCTAATGGTTTGCTGTTTCCGCTAAAAATATTGATTTAAAACTTGTTGTCTATTGTATTCTATTAAATTTTTCCCTGTTGAAGACTAACGATAATTTGTTGTATATTATCTTAGTCATAATATTCTTTACTAGGCTAGTTGAGCTCACCCTTTTCCTTGTTGTTCCATTTTCTTCTTAGGAGGCGAGAATATAGCGAGTACTAGTCGGGGTATGGAATGATGGTTCAAGACAGTTATTTTAGTAGTCCTCACTATTTTGTAAAATAGTATATCAATAAGTATAATGAGGACTTAATTGAGTATGAATACTGTCTAGATGACAATATTTGTATTTAAACTCACAGTATATGTGTTGTCATATTTTGCACGACAATTGTAATAATAAAGTTGTAGTTATTTTCTGTACCATGTATTTGGCGACTCATAATGGGTTGGATGGATTGGACCTATTTTGGGGGCGTCACATGTTTCAATCCTGTTGTTTGTTGTCAATTATATCGCTAAGACATGCATTTTGAATACAATTCCATGCCAATATTAGTCCCAAGCCATCCCAAACACTTAAGCTCACGTTCCTGCAACATTTGAAACCAAATAAATGACTGCTCTACCCCGTACCCCCGCCCCGACTAGGGTGTTAGTGTGTAAATAGCCAGCCCTGACTGGCTAGTGAACTATTAACTCATATCAAAACCCCCAGCCCCGACTGGGGTTTTATATAGGAATTAGCCAGCCCCGGCTGGGGTATGTTCTGTCAGTTGTCCTCCTTAAGCTCCAATCTTGCCAAGATTTGCCAAAACACCACCCTTTTAGTCCAATTGCCAATCAACCAATCCTAAACACAAAATAACACTAAACAAGTAAAAACAAAACATAAAATCAAGGAATTAACACCGATTAAGCTTGAATTAGGAACCGATTCATGGATATAAAACCCACTAATAAAAATCCCCCAAATTTAACCCATGCTCGTCCTCGAGCACAAAACAAAACTAACATGCTACACAATGCAATGACATGTAATGCTTCTAATCTATATCCCTACGAATCCAACAATCATCATAGATTCAAATTTATTCACCTGACCTTAGAGAAATCAAGCAAACTCAACACTACTTCATAAACACTAATCAATAAGTCCTTATCAATCCTCGAATCTTAAACCGTTATTACTGGTATAGTGTGTGTGTGCTCAACATTCATGTTAACTGATGCGAATGCAAATTTAATACATAACATGTGATAACTCGGGATTTCGAATAATCCGAATTTTATGAATAATTTTTTTATTTAATATTAATATTGATTATCAATTTTGTGCGAGTATATGTGGTACGAGTTTTGAGAAGTAGTTAATTTGTGTATTGACTGAGAAAATAAGAGTAGAGTTGTGCTTAACAGATTTAGAAACCTAACCCTAGTTACGAATAGGGATTCAATAGAAAATACAATTAAAATAATTGTTACTGATGAGTACGTGCTTGTAATGTATAGAATTAATGATCAATGATTGATTGGGTAGGGTAAAATATTAGTAAAGCCTAATAAGGGATTAAAACCCCTAATCTCAAGATCAAAAACCCTAGCATAATGCTAGGAAACCTAATCGAAAGTCGAAAAACCTTAATTTTAAATTCGAGAACCCTAAGCCCTAATTAGAAAACCCTAATCATAATTATTAAGCCCTAAAGTGATTTGTAAACTTTAATATAATTAGGGAACACTAATTATATTTTAGTTATCTTGATTTTCTATTTTAAAAACTGTAATTAGAAAATCTTAGAAACTAAAGTTGTAAAACCTAAGAGTTAGAACCTTAGAGTTAAACCCTAAGGGTTTGGACAATGTCTAGAATGCCATTAAAATTACATGTTCAATGACCAAAATGCCCTTTTTGGATTTTTTTTTATTATGTAACTTGTAAATCTTGCCAATATGTGAGTTGGTGAGCAACTAATTTGACCTTTGTGACTTAAAAACTCCAACCAATCAGTCCAATTCAGCAAATCTATACAATATATCATAATATATATAGATTAAGAAAGAGAAAGTGTACTAAATTTGGTTATTTGCACTCAAGCTCTCAACTTACATTTCTCTCTCCAAAGCTTCCAAATTTCTTAAGTGATTCAGTCACTAGATAACCCCTTAGAACACCTAAATCAGTTAAGGAGATCAAAGATCAAAGATTGGACAAGAGATGTATAAACCCTAACTCACCTTTTGATCTTTTATGTTTAGAAAAAAAAATTGTGTTTATGTGTTTAGATTTATACTAAAGGATGTTTTATGATTATCTATGATGTTACATCATAGATCTATAGCATCAAAGGACTAAAAAATGAAGTTTTTCAAAAACTGTCCAAGAACACAAAAAGTGGTCTGACAAGCAAATGTCAAGAGCCACAGATCTTTCTATGTTTATGATTTTTCTTGTTTTAAGTGTTAAATCCATAGTCTGACATGAGGTATTTGATCTGGAAGTGGAATCACAACCATTCCATGTCCATATTGTAATTTATTAACGGTCAAAACACATTGACCGAGATGGACCGGGTGATTTCTGGGTAACCGAGAAATCCTAAATCAGCGTCTGACAAGCTTTTGTAATGCCTTGATCTGTCAGGTTTGATGTGTATTGTTGATGTTGTTGTAACCAGATTGTAGTGTGTTGTCTGGACTATAGATCCATGCTTTAAGATCCCTTGTATCACAAACAGGATCGAAATAGTGGGTGGTCAAACTAGGCCACTCGACACTGACTTACAGTTTCTAGAATTTCCAGAAACCAGATGAACACCATTTCTGACAGCCTTTGACCGGATTGAATCTGGAGATTATGATGTTGCTGGACTGAGATCATGGTATATAAGTGTTCCTTGAAATGAGTACTATAGGTTTGAACCTTAATAACACCAATACCATGACCAGAACTAAGCTAAAATCGAACCACAAAGTGGTACCTCACAACTGTATGGGTTTCTGGGTTACCCAGAAAACCCAGATGATGTCTGACAACGAATTTGGAGAATCTGATTTTATTGTTGGTTTGTTGTATGACTAAGATGATGGTTTGATGTTGTAGTGTTACATAAACACTACACGATCATAGTTCAAGCTAACCCAGAACATGATTACACTAAGAATCAAAGGCGGTCAAAGTAGACCCCATGAACAATGACTGTTAGTGTTCTTGAGCCCCAAGAACATCTACAACGACAGAAAGTGTCGCTATAGGCTATAGCGACGGTTTTTATTATTTTTATGTTCTGAATTTTCAAAAATTGATTAAAAATAGAAAATAAATTCTTAAAATTACAAAAATGGTTTTAAAAATTATTTTAAGTTTTGAAAAATAACTTTTGATGATTTGAGATATTTTTCATTAATATTTATAATTATTTGAATATTAATGATGTTTAATTAATTTAATTAGTTTATTAAATAAATTAGAGAAAAATAATTTTAATATTATAAAAATTATTTTAAATAAGAATAAAGTGTTTAAAAATATTTTGAATTATAAAATACAATTTTTAATATTTTTGGAGAATTCTCATTAATAAATTAATATTAATGATATTAGATTTATTTAATTAGTATATTAAATAAATGAAATAAAAAATGGTTTTATTGATTTAAGAATCATTTAAAAATGAGAAAAATGATTTAAAATATTTTAAGCTATAATTAATGATTTTTAATATTTTTATGATAAATTCATTAATATTTAAATGTTAATGGTGATGATTTAAAAATTGTTTTTAATTACTTTAAAATTCATTTATGTAGAATATTGGTGATTTAAAAATATTTTAAGTTATTAATAATAACTTTAATATTTTGACAAGTATGTCATTAATATTTTAATATTATTAAATATTAATGACGATGGAATTAATTAGTATTTAAATCATTTAAAAATGATTTCAGTGTTTGAAAAAATATTATAAATTATAATAATTGTTTAAAAATTATTAAAAACTTTCGAAAAATATTATGAACGATATTTGACTTATCTAAATAATATTGAAGCTTTGAGATCGAGTTTAAGTGACAATAAATGTGTAAATTATCAGATAGGGTGACCAAGACACCGAGATGATACCGAAGTCTAGCCAGACCGAACTAGTTAGACTTGATAAATATTTATTTAGGTTATAAACACTGATGTGGCTATACGGTAATGCGCCTAGGAGAAATATTGATTGTAAATTACAGTGATAAGTGTTGTGATTTATTGTTCTAATTGTGAAACCGATATCGTGATTATAGGTCTTGTGAACGCAGATAAGTATATTGTGTAGCAGTAATCAACGCGGAAGGTAAGTTTCCTAACCAACCTTGAATTATATTTTTTTAAAATATTAAGGTGGTTAATTATTGTTGATTAGACCACGTCTGAGAATTATTGCTGATTATTCGCAGTTAGTGCATGTTTATCAATTTAAATTGAATTATTGATTTTGAGAATATGATTGGGGAATGACTATTATTGGTTATTCACATCCGTAGAAGTTATTATTGATTGTAAATAGTACAGTTGATTTCTGTGTATTATAGAATCGTGTTGAGTAATGTCATAGCTAATTATTCTGGCTAGGCAAACATTTGTTAGAACTTGATAGGTTCGAGAAGAGAATTCAATTATTATTGACAGATCGATGCCAATTATTTTGGCTAGATCGAAAAGTGATTAGAAATTGAATTCATAATATTTCGTTATTATAAATAAAACTTTGATTATAAGACTGAGAAGAACAACCTTTTATATAAAAGGAATATTTTTGGTCATATATTCGACCGATGCGCGTGTGTAAGTATTATGCATAATATAGGGTACAAGGAGTTGGCCGCTCTAAGTACTTACAGAGGGGTATAATTTAATCTTTTTAGTTATCTGATACACTTGGGTATATCAAAGTCAAATCTTTGATAGTTACTCGAGAAGAGAAGTTCAAGATCCAATGGAACGCTCAACATAAATCTGGAAAATATTTCACTTTGTTATTGCGTAGAATTGATTCTTGATTATTCAATAGAATATCGTAAAAACTTTGAAAGCGTTGTACTATTTCATTATCAGATTATTATGTTGCATAATATGCGAGAAGACTTGTTAGTTATTAAAGATTTCTTCAGCTATTTCAAAGTTCCCGATCTTTGATATTATTCTATCAAATTAGATAGAATGTTATTATTGATTCTTATACATTCATTGTATATCTCAACTTGTGGGGAAAATTTGTTACTCACCCTTGCTAAATAAAATATTTCAGCTAGGAACGATGATGCCAGCGGGTCTAAGAAGAACAAAGGCAAAGGCATAATGCTAGAGTAGTTATAATAAACCTTATTATTATGTTATATTTGTAAACCCTTTTAGTATATCTAAAGGGTATGTTTGTAATGTTAAGGTTAGATAACCTGGGACGAATATATTAACAATATCTGTTAATGATATATGTATTTCTATTTATATATGAATGAGTAGTTAGATGTTATTATTGTGGATTGTGAGCACCAAACTCGGGGGTCAAGTAACTCGAATTTGGGGGCGTCTCAGGTTGGTATCAAAGTTGTAGATTATAAATCTTAAGTGGGGTGAGAAAACCCTAGGATTATAACCATAAGCGAGATCTAGAATACTCATTTAGAGTACTAATTGGGGGATTGCCGAAGTGCATCAATAGTGAAATATGTGGACACATATTGTGAGAAGTTTGTATTGGTAAAGTACTAATCAAGTTGTTTAAACTGATTGTAGGATGTCAGGGAAAAATGAAATGAGTACAGAGATTCCAACGGCTGTTGCACCAATGCCAGTAGCCGAGGTTCCAGCGCAAAGTGAGGCAGTTGAGAAGGTCAAAAAAGATGAACCTATGGTTAATCTGGGGAGTGATCATGATGATTATCCCGAGATGTATCTGAGTGGAGATGAGGAGGCAGATTACGAAGAAGCTAAGAAGGAGAAAGAGAATAAGACCAAAGTTGGAGAACAAGATCAAGTATCTGCAGAAGGTCAAGAACTCTGAAGTAAAGTGTTTCTCTTGGAGGAGTTATGGAAGACGGAGCGAGCGTTACGCAAAATGACTGAAGAAAGGAATGAGTTGAAGGCGCAGGTGGAAAGAATGAAGACTGAAGGTGGTGGATCGTCTGAAGGAACAATCAAGCAGAAGGGCAAGAATAAGAGAAAGAGGGACAACGATAGTGATAATTTTGAAAATTCAAACCCGAAGAAGAAGCAAGTCTGTAGCAAGTGTGGAAAGACTCATGTGGGAGAATGCATGATGTGGAAGAATGTGTGCTTCAATTGTATGCAGGATGGACATATTTCCCTACATTGTCCTAAGCCGAATATGAGAAAGTGTTTTTCATGTGGGAGAACGTGTCACGGATTCAAAAAGTGTCCCAGCAAGAAGAAGACTGGTGAAGGGAGTGGACGGTAGACAATTTAGATATAAGCGGTAGTATCTTTTGGTAGTTGTATGTGATATTAATGGTTGTAATATCGAGAACGATGTGTAAGAATATGTAAATATAAATATGTTTGTATGAATGAAATCTTTATTTTCTATATGAATATAAGATTAAGATTAATTTGTGTGTTCTTAAAACTCATACTTATGGTAAGTTCATGACTCATTATTATATGAAATGTTTTGAACCCCTCAGCGAATGGACGCCAAAGGTCTGACTTGGATAAGTCCATACACTCATATAATTGTGGCAAGTTCCTAAACTCATAAGTGTTGTAAGTTTGACAAACTAGGAATAGTTATGTGTGAATAGTGAATTGTAACTTTTTGTGTAAAGTTGTGTGGGTTAATCCTAAAATTTATTTAAAAAGGGATAGTAATATGTGTTAAGTACTAAATGTGCTATGTGCTATTTGAATAAATATGCGATTATATGAGAACATTGTGTTAAATTCTTATTGTGTTGTTAATAAGAATTTGTGTAGCGAAAGAGAATTAATGTAAGAAATTTTTTTATTTAAATCAGATAATGCCTCCTAGACGACAGATTTGAAATCAAAGAGAAGACCAATCAGTGAATAATGAAGGAGGTCAAGCTGAACCGATGCAAAAGTTTACAAATATGATAGCCAAAGCTATGGGGAATAGAGCGCCAAAAGCAAGAGTGAGAGAACAGCCAGCCAACATATTGGCAAATTTCAAGGACTTTAAAGCGGTAGGATCGCCTGAATTCAAAGGGACCACAGATCCGATTGAAGACCAAACTTGGGTGAAGGAGATGGAGAAAGTATTCATTATTGCGAGGGTGGAAGAAGAGCAAAAGACAGCTTTCGCAACATATTTGATGAAGGGAGAAAGCAATTACTGGTGGGAGACTAATCAGGCAAGAGCTGGTATAGCTGTGGTGACTTAGACAAGATTCAAGGAGTTATTCTTTGAGAAATACTTTTCGTCGAGTATGCAATTCGGGAAGGAAGTCAAATTTTTAGAACTGAAGCAGGAGAATATGTCAATTTCGGAGTATGCTCCAAAATTCAACGAGTTGGCGAGATTTGCACCTCATCAGGTGGACACAGAGGTGAGAAAAGCGAGAAAATTTGAGAATGGACTGAAGCCAGGGATATTCAACAAGGTAGCGGTATTGCAGATCAGTACATTTGCAGCTTTAATGGAAAAAGCGTTAATTGCTGAAGGAGGGATCGAAGCTGCATCTCGATTTCATCAAGAGAAGAAGAAGAAAACAAATGACGGAGGAAGCAGTGGTGGTAGTAATCCAAGCAAGAGAAAGTGGCGCAAGAATACCCAGTCGGGTAATAAGACAGAAGAAAATAGGAAAGGGAGGGAGCAATGTGTGACTTGTGGGCAAAAACCATTCTGGAGTTTGTTTGAAGAAGAATGGAGTTTGCTATAACTGTGGTTAAGAGGGGCACATGTCGCCCAATTGTCCCAATCCGAAGAAGATACAAGGTTGCTTTGCGTGTGGATCGACTGATTATCTGGTTCGAAATTGTGCGAAGAGAAATGTGGAGAAGGAAAGTGCCAACAAGGGACCCGGTAGCGAAACCTTGGCGATTCGAGGACCTGCACAACCAAGAAGACCAACAGCCCATGCATTCAACATGACGGTGCAAGATGCAGTGGCTGCCCAGGAGGTGGCGACAGGTAACGATTTCGTTTAGAAATTTTATTACGCGAGAAACATGAATTGGATATTACTATGAATTGTTTTCTTTTATAGATTCAAGTCACAAGTTAGAATATGAGACACATATTAATATTGTGTTGATAAAAATGAATTGATGATACAACTTTAAAAGATTGTATAGAATAAGAAAGCAGTGATTCCGAGGACGAAATCCTTATAAGAAAGGGAGAATGTGATAACCCGAGATTTCGAATAATCCGAATTTTACGAATAATTTTTTATTTATTTAATATTAATATTGATTATCAATTTTGTGCCTAGTATCTGTGGTAGGAGTTTCGAGAAGTAGTCAATTTGTGTGTTGACTAAGAAAATAAGAGTAGAGTTGTGCTTAACAGATTTAGAAACCCTAACCATAGTTACAGATAAGGATTCGATAGAAAATACAATTAAAATAATTGTATTGATGAGTACGTATTTGTAATGTATAGAATTAAGGATCAATAATTGATCGGGTAGGGTACAATATTAGTAAACCCTAATAAGGGATTAAAAATCCTAATCTCAAGATTAGAAACCCTAGCGTACAGTTAGAAACCCCAATCGAAAGTCAAGAAACCCTAATTTTAAATTCAACAACCCTAAGCCCTAATTAGGAAACCCTAATCCTAATAAGTAAGCCCTAAAGTGATTTGTAAACTTTAATATAATTAGGGAACACTAATTATATTTTAGCTATCTTAATTTTCTATTTTAAAAACCCTAAGTAGAAAGTCTTAAAAACTAAAGTTCTAAAATCTAAGGGTTAGAACCTTAGGGTTAAACCCTAAAAGTTTGGACAATGTCTAGAATGCCATTAAAATTACGTGCTCAATGACCAAAATGCCCTTTTGGATTTTTTTTATTATGTAACTTGTAAAACTTGCCAATATGTGAGTTGGTGACCAACTAATTTGACCTTTGTGACTTAAAAACTCCAGTCAATCAGTCCAATTCAGCAGATATATAAAATATATCATAATATATATAGATTAAGAAAGAGAAAGTGTACTAAATTTGGTCATTTGCACTCAAGCTCTAAACTTACATTTCTCTCTCTAAATCCTCCGAATTTCTTAAGTGATTCAGTCACTAGATAATCCCTTAGAATACCAAAATAATTTAAGGAGATCAAAGATCAAGGATTGGACAAGAGAGGTATAAACCCTAACTCACCTTTTGATATAGTATGTTTAGAAAAAAAACTGTGTTTAGATTTATGCTAAAGGATGTTTTATGATTATCTATGATGTTACATCATAGATCTATAGCATCAAATGCCTCAAAAATGAAGTTTTTCAAAACCTGTCCAAGAACACAAAAAGTGGTCTGACAAGCAAATGTCAGGAGCCACAGATCTTTCTGTGTTTAAGATTTTTCTTATTTTAAGTGTTAAATCCATAGTCTGGCTTGAGGTATTTGATCTAGAAGTGGAATCACAGCCATTCCATGTCCAGATTGAAAGTTATTAGTGGTCAATACCCGTTCACCGAGATTGACCGGGTGATTTCTGGGTAACCAAGGAATCCTAAATCAGCGTCTAACAAGCTTTTGTAATGCCTTGATCTGTCAGGTTTGATGTGTATTGTTGATGTTGTTGTAACCAGATTGTAGTGTCTTGTCTGGACTATAGATCCATGCTTTAAGATCCCTTATATCTCAAACAGGATCGAAGTAGTGGGTGGTCAAATTGGGCCACTCGACACTGACTTGCAGTTTCTAGAATTTCCAGAAACCAGATGAACACCATTTCTGACAGCCTTTGACCGGATTGAATATGGAGATTATGATGTTGTTGGACTGAGATCATGGTATATAAATGTTCCTTGACATGTGTACTATAGGTTTGAACCTTAATAACACCAATACCATGACCAGAACTAAGCTAAAATCGAACCACAAAGTGGTACCTCGCAACTGTCTGGGTTTCTGGGTTACCTAGAAAACCTAGATGATGTCTGACAACGACTTTGGAGAATCTGATTTTCTTGTTGGTTTGTTGTATCACAATTCAAGCTAGCCTAGAACATGATTACACTTTCAATCAAAGGCGGTCAAAGTAGGCCCCTAGAACACTGACTCTCAGTGTTCTTGAGCCCCAAGAACACCTACAGCGACAGAAAACGTCGCTATAGGCTATAGCGACGGTTTTTATTATTTTTATTTTTTGAATTTTCTAAAATTGATTAAAAATAGAAAATAAATTCTAAAAATTACAAAAATAGTTTTAAAAATTATTTTAAGTTATGAAAAATAACTTTTGATAATTTTGGATATTTTTCATTAACATTTATAATTATTTGAATATTAATGATATTTAATTAGTGTATTAAATAAATTAGAGAAAAATGATTTTAATAATATAAAAATTATTTTAAATAAGAATAAAGTGTTTAAAAATTTTTTGAATTATAAAATGTAATTTTCAATATTTTTGGAGAATTCTCATTAATAAATTAATATTAATGATATTAGATTTAATTAATTATTATATTAAATAAATGAATTAAAAATGGTTTTATTGATTTTATAATCATTTAAAAATGAGAAAAATGATTTAAAAATATTTTAAGCTATAATTAATGACTTTTAATATTTTTACGATAAATTCATTAATATTTAAATATGAATGGTGATGATTTAAAAATGATTGTTAATTACTTTAAAAATTATTTATACAGAATATTGGCGATTTAAAAATATTTTAAGTTATTAATAATAACTTTAATATTTTGACAAGTATGTCATTAATATTTTAATATTATTAAATATTAATGATGATGGAATTAATTAGTATTTAAATCATTAAAAAATAATTTTAGTGTTTGAAAAATTATTAGAAATTATAATAATTGTTTAAAAATTATTAAAAGCTTCCAAAAAATATTATGAACTTTATGTGACTTATCTAAAATAATATTGAAGCTTTGAGACCGAGTTTAAGTAACAATAAATGGGTAAATTGTCGGATAGGGTGACTAAGACACCGAGATAAGACTGAAGTCCAACCATACCTAACTAGTTAGACTTGATAAGTGTTTATTTAGGTTATAAACACTTATGTGGCTATGTGGTAATGTGCCTAGGAGAAATGTTGATTATAAATTATAGTGATACGTGTTGTGATTTATTATTCTAATTGTGAAACTGATATCGTGATTATAGGTCTTGTGAATGCAGATAAGTATATTGTGTAACAGTAATCAACGTGAAAGGCAAGTTTCCTAACTCAATCTTGAGTTATATTTTTTTAAATATTATGGTGGTTAATTATTGTTTATTAGACCACGTCTGAGAATTATTGTCGATTATTCGCACTTAGTGCATGTTTATCAATTTAAATTAAATTATTGATTTTGAGAATATGATTGGGGAATGACTGTTATTGGTTATTCGCATCCGTAGAAGTTATTATTGATTGTAAATAGTACAGTTGATTTCTGTCTAATATAGAACCGTGTTGAGTAATATCATAGCTAATTATTCTGGCGAGACAAACATTTGTTAGAACTTGATAGGTTCGAGAAGAGAATTCAATTATTATTGACAGATCGATGCAATTATTTCAGCTAGATCGAGAAGTGATTAGAAATTGAATTTATAATATTTCGTTGTTATAAGTCAAAATTTGATTATAAGATTGAGAAGAACAACTTTTTATATAAAGGGAACATTTTTGGTCGTATATTCGACCGATGCGCGTGTGTAAGTATTATGCAAAATATAGGGTACAAGGAGTTGGCCGCTCTAAGTACTTATAGAGGGATATAATTTAATCTTTATGGTTATCTGATACACCTCGGTATATCAAAGTTAAATCTTTGATAGTTACTCGAGAAGAGAAGTTCAAGATCCAATGGATCGCTCAACATAAATCTGGAAAACATTCCACTTTGTTATTGCGTAGAATTGATTCTTGATTATTCAATAGAATATCGTAGAAACTTTGAAAGCGTTGTACTATTTCATTATCAGATTATTGTGTTGCATAATATGCGAGAACGCTTGTTAGTTATTAAAGATTTCTTCAGCTATTTCAAATTTCTCGAAATTTGGTATTATTCTATCAAATTAGATAGTTTGTTATTATTGATTCTTATACATTCATTGTATATCTTAATTTACGGGGCAAATTTGTTGCTCACCCTTGCTAAATAAAATATTTAATCTAGGAACGATGAAGCCAGCTGGTCTAAGAAGAATAAAGGCAAAGGCATAATGCTGGAGTAGTTATAATAAATCTTATTATTATGTTGTATTTTTAAACCCTATTTGTATATCTAAAGGGTATGTTTGTAATGTTAAGGTTAGATAACCTGGGACGAATGTATTAACAATATCTGTTAATGATACATGTATTGCTATTTATATATGAATGGTTAGTTAGATGTTATTATTGTGGATTGTGAGCACCAAACTCGGGGGTCAGGTAGCCCAAATTTGGGGGCGTCACATAACAAATCTCTTAGAAGGCATTACGTAGTGTAAACTTAAAAATTTTGAAAACAGACGAGATCTAACTAAATTCAAACAATCACCACTATCAAGGGTCCAAACAGGGTACTTATGCTTTCTTTTTCAATCACGGGGGCTTTTTGCTCTTATTTTCTGTTTTATTCTTCTTTTTTTTTCTTTTTTTTCAAAGTGAGTGCGTTTTATGCTCCATCTCACGCCTGTGTTTATGGGGAGTGCATTTCACTTTTCTTCTCAACCCACCACATGACTCAACTTATTCAACTCGGGAAGGTTCCAAATTTTTTTAAGAAGCTTATATACCCCACTTTTTCCCCCAAACTTTAGGTTTTTGCCTAATTCTTCGTCTTCACTGCCTATCCTTGTCATTCTTTCATTTAAACTAGCATTATCCTTTAAAAAAAATTATCTATCAATTTAAACTAATCAATCCACATAAGTTTCATTACCGTGTTAACCTTTTTATATCAGCTTCAAACACGCACAAGATCCAATTTATAACAAAAGATTATATCAAAGTTCTAATATTCGGTACTGTACTTGTCTATTTAGTCCCATTCTCATCATTGGCTAAAATAACATGAACTATATCAAACCGCTGGACATATGAAATGTAACACAGTACTTAACTAAATTTTTTTTAGATATATGATAAACATAACATGATTAACAACTAATTTAAAAGGGAAATAATTACAACCCTATATTACATATGCAAATAAATGACTACATGAATGCAAGCATTAATAATCCTAAAACTAAACATGGTCTAACAAATGCAAATCTATCTAACGAAATTAAATATGTAAACATTAAAAATTAAACTAACTCCCCCAAACTTGAAAATTACAATGTCCTCATTGTAAAGATAAAGCAATAAATGTATGAGGACTTCCCTATAATCTTCTAAGCGAGAGGTGGTGGTGGTTGTTATTCTTCATCTGAATCACTGGGTGGAAACCTTGGCATTGGGACTGGCTGCTGATATGGGAATTGTGCAGTCAGATTGAAACTTTGGAGCATTGCATTCAATGAGGCGAAAGACATATTCATGGCCTCAAATATATGATCATGCCTCGCGTAAGTCTCCTCATCTCTCTTCGTGCCTCCTTGTTGTGCTCATCCACTTGTCGTTGAAGGTTTAGGAACTGAGGGCTAGATATGTCTTCGGGCTGTGGTGTTGCATCCGTTCCTTGCTCTCCCATTGTCGCATCCCCCTGAAACTCGTCATCATCTGAGGTGTCCTCAGCGTCATCCTCATCCTCCAAGGCTGATGGAAATATAAATCTGACTCCTCTAGGGTACGACTCGCCCCCGGGCCACACCGAATATTACGCAATCATTCTCGAGTTAAGTGTTTAAAGCGATATCTGGCTGGTTTCATCATCGGACCATCTAACTCTCGCTTGCCTACACAACCCACAAATGAGCAATGGGTGTGGTAAGCCTCCAGAGAATGGTACTCGCAGGCACCTTCAGATGGAAAAATTGATTATAGCCCCTACATCAATGATGAAATCTTAGACAATGGCATATAAGAGCACTGCCTTCTCCTTGGGCACATCTGACGTGTGTGTGAATGGAAATAGCTTGGTGTATAGGAATGCATACCAAATCTTTTCGTACCGACTGAGATCCTCTCTGCAAAAGACAATGCCCCATTTTAGGCCTTTTATCCATGTGGTACCCGACTTTGTCATTTCCTTTATAATAGCCTCATAATCAAAATTATGGTCACGTAAATGAGTGTACTGGTAATGTATAGGCACTCGTAATTGGTAGTACGTGTTGATGGCATCAGCACTGAACAGAACTAACCTGTCCAGCACAAAAGCATTGAAGGGGGCCTTATTCTCTTCGTTAGCGTAGAATTCTTTGACCACACTTACAACGGCGACCTCGGGCTCTTTCGTGAACTTATTCCAACCTTTTTGATATATTTGTTGCATCATTTTGCTGTCGATATATTCAGGTGCCGACCCCCGCTCCAGTGTGAGTGCTTTTGTTACAAG
Organism: Panax notoginseng; assembly: GCA_016801055.1. Taxonomy (NCBI): domain Eukaryota; kingdom Viridiplantae; phylum Streptophyta; class Magnoliopsida; order Apiales; family Araliaceae; genus Panax; species Panax notoginseng. The sequence continues at coordinate 34,675,578 of CM029015.1, read as the reverse complement.
GTGGTCGTAACGATCGGTGGCGGTGGCACTTATAAAGTTTTGCCGATCAAAAGTTTGTGTTGGTGGTGTGGTCGTGAAACTTTTCCCACGTTGCCTCTTTGATGGCGGTTTAGGTGCCATTGGAATTGGAATTTGTGAGAGTCAACAATAGTTTCCCCCAAACTTCACTAAAGCAATCTGTCGAACACTTGGTGTGCAAGACGTGAAATTCCCCCAAACTTAGTGATTTGGCTTCAATTGCGGTGATAGAAAGGGAGGAATTGGACGACAAACTATTCACTCTCAGTATATCTCCAAGTTGGTTGTAGAAATTCACTCAAACCCTAACCTTGAACTTCTGAGTAGTGTAAATTGAGGTTGTTAGTGTGTGGGGTGAAGGAGTGGTTTTATAGAGGGGTGTAATGTATGGAATAGTGGGGTGTTGGGTTGAAGTAGTGGGTAGTTGTTTGAATATAGTTGGAAGATGGGGATTAACTTGCAAGTTCGTGGGTTGAGGTTGTAAGGGAGTGGGATTATAGTAAGTTGAAGTGCAAGAAGATTAGGAGATCATATCTTTAACAATATGTAACTGGTGGCTTTTCAAATTTTGGACCCCAGCCCTAGCTGGGGGGTAATAGCCTTACCAGCCCCGGCTGGCTTGCTCACTGCTTTGGATAATAAGAACCCCCGCCCCGGCGGGGGGTTTTATACTATAAATGCCAGCCCCGGCTGGCTTGTAGCCTATAATTAACTCAAGACCCCCAGCCCCGACTGGGGTATTAGGCTAGAAGGGGCCCGCCCCGGCTGGCTAGTGGTCTGATAATGACCTTTATTTATTTTATTCCTTGCCTCCTTAGCACATCTATTAGCTCCTTAAGTATATGAACATCATTAAAACATGAATATAAGTAGATAGTTAGCAATTTTAAGCATGGAAGGTAAGATTAGATTATCAAGAACAATATAACTTAATAGCTATGTAATGAACTTATTATATACTAACTACTATTCTAAACTACAAATTGACTAATGTGAATAAATACTAAGAATAAAAGTAAAATTGGGTTGCCTCCCAACTAGCGCTTGATTTTAAGTCGTTCAGCCTGACTACTCCCTGCCCTAGCCTGGATCGGTTGGGTTCTCCGTGGCATGCTGTTTATTTATAGCACATAACCAACATTATTGTATTATATGCTCGTTCAATTGCATGTTTGCGAATGAAGTTGATTTGTTATCCTCAATTAATGCCTTAAGACCACCACGCTCTCTACAATCCTTGAATTTGACATGTGTAGATTCCTCGAGTGAGACACATTCCTCCTTATCAGTCGGATTGGTATTTCCTTGAACACTTTCACCTTCAGTACCTGATCTAACACTTTCATTATCAGTTCTCCGTTCGGTACGCCAATCAGTGTTCGTCTAGTTGCAAGGAATGGACGTCCCAATATGATAGGGATGTTCTTATCTTCTTCAAAGTCTAACACCACAAAATCCATTGGAAATATCAGTAAGTCAACCTTCACCAACACGTCTTCAACTATTCCTAGTGGATATGTTAATGATCTATCTGCGAGTTGTAGACTGATGTTGGCTAGTTTTGCTTCTTTTAATCTCAGTTTTCGGTAAACGGATAGTGGCATAAGATTTATACTTCCTCCTAGATCGCCTAAAGCTCTCCCCGCATCTTGATTACCAAGTTCGCATGGAATTATGAAGCTTCCTAGATCATTTAATTTAGGAGGAAGCTTTTTCTGCAGTATTGCACTGCATTCTTCGGTCAATGCCACTGTTTCGAAGTCCTTGAGCTTGCGCTTCTTTGAAAGTATTTCCTTCATGAATTTGACATATCGTGGCTTCTACTCAAGTGCTTCGGCAAATGGAATATTGGTGTGCAATTGTTTGAATATGTCTATAAATTTTGAAAACCGATCCTTTATCTTTTGACTTTCTAATCTTTGGGGAAAAGATACCGTTGGTATGGCTTTCTTCTATTTATCTTCTTTCGGCTTTTCCACCCCGTTCCCCTTAGGGCTAATTCATCCCCTTCATTCTCACTCTCACCCTCTGTACTTGCTTTCCCATCACGGTTGGCTCCCAAGGCTTTACCACTCCTCAAACTAATTGCATTACATTGTTCGTGATTTCCTCTTGGATTCTTTTTTGTATTGCTGGGCAACGTCCCTTGAGGCCTATTGTTCAAAGTCAATGCAAGTTGTCCCATCTGATTCTCTAAGTTTTTAATCGATGTCGCTTGGATTTTTATGACCGCCTCGTTACCTGCAATGTACTTCATCTGTATCTTTTCTAATTCTGACTTTTTATCATGATGTGGAGTTGCCTGTTGATTCTGATTTTGGAACCCCGGGGGATAAGATTTTCGTGGAGCTTGATGATTCTGATTGTTGCTCCATGAAAAATTAGGATGGTTTCTATTCCCTTGGTTGGAGGCATTTTGATACATATTCTATGGCGGTATCATGTTGTAGCTGCCCACAAGCTGAACTGATGTTGGGTTGATGGCGCAACTGCTTCGTAGGATGTTCTCCAGCACATAACTTGTAACAACCCGATATTTTCTATATAAATAAATCAGAAATTTTGTGTATATTTTTTTTTAATTTTAAGGATGAGGATTTGTACAAGATAATGTGTATATGTAATTATGTAGTAAATAAAAATATATTTATTACATAAATATTTACCAACAAATTTAGTTTAGAATTATTGATTTTTATAAAGTATATTCTAATAATAATTAATTTATAGTAGAAATGTTTTTATTAACTATTTTCCATGAAAATATATTCATATATTATTTAAATAATATGTGGAGTGATTTTTAGAATAATTATAATAATTATTTTATTATATGAATTTTAGAACAGATTATTAAGTTAATTATTTTATCTTAATTGTTAAGGTTAAATATGAAGAATAAATCAGATATAGAATCAAAACCCTAATTTTGGATTATTGTCAAGGTATGAGAATAATAATATAATATTAAATATATTTTGATTTTTCAGTGCTATAAATATGCGATGCATGTACGTGTTGATGATGATTAGTCAATTATGGTGTTTAATTTCAAAACCCTAATATTAATTGGTTAAACCCTAATTTTTACTGAGGAAAACCCTAATTTGAAAATCAACTGTGAGTTTAAGACTGTTATATGACGGTGTTATATATATTATGTTATGTATTATATAATGATTTGATTAATTAGGTCAACCCTAACTAACATTAAGATTTGTTAATTTCTAGAAACCCTAATTTCCAATTTAAAACCCTAATTGCTCAAATGGTAATTCTAATTATTATTTTAGTAAATAATTATGTCAATTAGAAAACCCTAATTCATAATTTGGGAAACCCTAATTATATCAAGAAACCCTAGGTATTTGTTTTAAAACCCTAATTCTATATTAAAAACCCTAATTTTAATTAATAAGTTATAATTAAAATTTTATTAAATTGTAATCTTAACGTTTCAAACCCTAGAAATTATTTGGGAAACCCTAAGGTTTAAAATCTATGGATTTATTTCTAGATTCAAGTAAAATGGACAAGAATTCCCTTAAATACTTTGTTAATTTACTAAAATAACATTTTTGATTTATTTAATTGAGCTTGCTTGCGAATCTTTCCATATTTCGGGTTGTTCACCAACCCTAGAAAATCCCATGTGCCAAAAATCTATACAAATCAGCCATGTAATGACAGCAACATCAAATACATGCATCTAGCTCATTATAAATATAGATTAAGAGAGAAAAAGTTCACTTTTTATTTCCATTTGATCACAACACTCAACCAAGACCCTCTCTCTCTCTAACCTACGAAATATTATGCTAGATCAGTCCCATAAACAAGCCCCATGTTTACCACTAACAAATCAGAAGCCTTGAATCAAGAACTTGATCATAGAAGGTATAAACCCTACCTAATAGTCTGACCATCGATCTGTTGATTGATGTTGTTTTTTTTTGTGTTAAACATGTTCTATGCAGTATCTAATTATGATCTGGGTTGATAGATGTTGGATCCATAACATTTATAGACTCAGATTTGAAGATCTCGAGAATCTGGAAATTTGGGTCTAACAGCCTAATGTCAGACCTCATAGATCTTTGTATGTTATGTATTTTTGTTGTTTAAGTGTTTGATCTTGTAGTATGCTATGAGGTCTTTCATCTAGAACTCGAAGTAGGGTCAGATCAGTTATATATTGAAAGTTATTAATGGCCAAAGGTCGTTGACCGACCATGACTTCTCCTTTTCTAGGTAACCCAGAATTTCCCAGATCGGTCTGACAGATTGTTCATGGGCTTTAATCTTGCAGGTTATACGTGTTTTGTATATTGTGTTGCGTCAGTGTTATAGTTTGTTAGATGGGCTACACTCTGAAGCCTTTAAATCACTTATACATCATACTGGATGAAAGTAGTAACCGGTCAAAGTAGCTAGGCAGTTCACGTTTACGGTTTTCTGGGTAACCCAGAAAACCTATGAACGTGGTTCCTGACATGCTTTGACCGGCATGGATTTGCTTACTGTGATGTTTTTAGACTTGTTTTATACTATGTAATTGATTTCTTGCATGTTGTCTACACACTAGAACACTTAAATCTGTTAGGTTTGTAATATTCATGAATGCAATTAAATTGCACAAAATAGCGGAAACGTGTAAAAATCAGAGTTTAAAATTTTACAAACCATATACCCGGATCATCCTTTATGCACAATTATTAATTAAACGAAAAATAAAGGACGAGAATCATACCCTTGAAGATCCGAGCTTCCTCAGGTGCAAGTTCACCTCCAAATCCTTTTTGTATCCAACTTGAATCCACCAGGTTTCGTTCCTTCCTTTAATCAACGTTAGCCACCCAAGTGTTTGGCCTCTAGAGGTGATCCACCAAGGAAGAAGAGAGATCCAAGAAGATGGATGCTTGGCAAAATCCTAGTTTTTTCTATCTCTATAGGAAAGGAGTGTACTCTCCAACAATTGGAATAACGTATATTTGATATCTGATATAAGACTCCTCTTATAAAGATATCAAGTAACCCTATTAAAAATAAGGTATTATTTATTTAATTAAACTCTTTTATTAAATGGGCTCCCTAATCTTATTAGGAATAATTAATTAAACTCGTTTAACTAATTTTCCCTCCTAATCCTATTAGGAATAAATGAGAGTACATATATTAAATTAATTCCTAAACTCTTTTAGAAATTAAAATAATAATAATAATAATAATAATAATATTAATAAGACTCCTCTTATTAATTTATATTTAATATTTCTAAAATATTAAATAATAAATATTAAACTATTTAATTTATTCTATCACCATAGATTAAATTAAATATACTTAACATATTATTACGATTATACCATTAACTTCTTAAATAATTATTCTTCCTTTTACGGGGTGACCCTTTAGGTTCTCCATATTAAACCGGTTGTGAATAAATCAATTAGAACAATTCTAATCTTATTTAAATAAATAAATTAAACTATTAATTTATTTAAATAAATAATATTTATTCTACAATAGGGATAAGCCTCCCTAGCGATCAACGACTTTTCAGATAATATAGATTTCAACATTAATCATAAAAGAACCTTTGAGTAAATAGTTACCGTACAATTTAATCCTTCCACCATACAATGTCCCAATTAAATATAAGACATGGAATTACTGTCAAGTCTTATTTTATTTAATTATATGTATTTCGACTCTTAAATGCACAACCCCAAATAATGCAAATTAGAAACTTCTTTCTAATTTCATTCTGCATTGGCCAAGGACTACTGGGTTGTCAGTTATCGAATCACATAGGACATTTCTCTTCTTTTACTAGAAGTGGTAGATTCTTTATTGATCATACATTATCTCCATGTACAACTTATTATACCCAAGCATACCCTTTGATATACCTTAAGGGTCTTAAGGAATAAGTCAAAGTATAACTCATCATATACAAGATACTATGATGATATCAAGTCCAATGATCACTTGTACTACTATCACTACAGGAATTCCTATTGACAGGCAAATAAAATTCCATTAGGTATTCCTTAGCGAGCTACGTTCAGTGAACTTATTCTCTAATAAGCACCTACATATTTACTTTAGTGTCTCCACACAAATGATCATGGGATCAATCATCCTCATCTAATGAGCAAGCAACGTATGTACCAATCTATCTGGATTCACTAATCCCCAATTTAGTAATCCAACGATTGGAAACTATTTTAGTTTTAAGCTTTCTAAGAATTTAGATCTCATTAGAATGATCATCATCATTATTCTAAAGGCATTGCTTAAAACTATGGGTTTATCACATATTATAAAACAACATCATGTAGATAATTAAAAGCCTTTAATAAATTAATACCTTTTATTAATAAATGAATAAGATTGTTACAAAGTATATGCTTTATCATCAAACATGATTGGCTTGTATGCATACTACTTTCAATCTCCCACTTGCACTAAAGCCAATCGTCATGGTATCTCATACTCTTCTTCTCTAAGTGACGATTATCCTGCTGTTGGATAAGCTTCAGTAAATGGATATGTAATGTTGTTCTTGAGAGTCCACTATATCTATAGTGATTTCCCATCTTTCAATGATTCCTATAATCAAATGAAAGTGCCACAACACATGTTTAGATCCAAGATGAGACTTAGGAACTATTCCTAGTTCTGTAATGAACTTTTATCCAAACAATCAACTTGCAGCTTCATTTATAGCTACTTACTTTATCTTTATCACTAAACCAGCAACTCTTTGCTGTTTAGAACCTTTCCAATTCACTGCACCACTGTTCAAGGTAACCCTTTACCTTAAAGTGGATTTTCTGTTGTCTTGGTCTATCTGAAAAACTTGAGTCTGTTAAGCCCTCTAGTTTTAATTCAGACTCACCATAAATTTGATCACATCCTTAGTGTCGGTTAAGTACTTTAAGATATTTTTCACTGACTCATAGTCAGGTCTCGTATATTTCATTGCATACATGATAGTTACTCATGCGATCTCTCTCTTTGGAGTCTTTGGGGACTATTAAGAGAGATACACTCCAGGGATTATCAACATGAGACATCCCATGGAGTTTGCCATGCTAAACGACTTTAGCATCAAATGAATATACGTTCCTTGGGTTAAGATACTCTTCCCAAATCATTCATGGAGGAATGTTTAGACAACTTTATCTTTACTGATTGTAGCATTAGTATGTCATTCCTCATCCGTAGTATATCAACATATAATACTAGAAATTTCACGATGCTCCCACTGACCCTTTTGTACACACTAGGTTCATTCTTATTTTTGATAAAATCAAACTCTTTTGATTGTCTTATCAAAACGAATGTTCCATTTTTGAGAAGATTGCTTCAATTCATTTCTCTGAGTGTCTACAACTCTTACCTCATCGTATGTAACTGGATCATCATCTTTATGATATTTACCTCATCATCATCATCCATGATGAATCCATACCTCCCAGGTATTTTCGCTACTATTCCAGATTTACGATTCGGTTGTGGTATAATAGTTCTATCTACAGGTTCCTCTTATTTGACTTATAGTGTTTTGTGGTTCTTGAACTCTTCAAGATCTATTATCCTCCCACTAGTCCCCTTAATGATAAACATCTTTATCATAGAAGGTTGCGTGTTTCGCAACAAACACCTTTCGCTAAGTAGGATTATAGAACATATACCCTAAACTTACTTTAGGATGTCTCACAAATCTATACTTGTCAAATTTTGTACCAAGCTTATCCTTTGAAACATTTTTCACATAAGCTGGTTAACCCCTTATCTTAACATACTTAAGATTAGGAATCCTCCATGTCCATAACTTTTATGGAGTCTTGGGGCCGAATTTTGAGGTTACCTTTTTCGCAGATATGCAACCATTACTATGGCATGACCCTAGAAGTATACTGGAATGTCGGTAAAATCATTATTGACTGCACCATGTCCAACAAGGTACGAATTTTTTCTTTCAGATACATCAATCAATTATTGCGTATCAGGAGGCGTCCATTGTGAAAAAACCATTTGAGATGATCTAGAAACTTATTGCACAAGTATTTATTTCTTGATCTAATCAAATAATCTTAATACTTTGCCAATTTATTTCACTTCTGAATTCTTTGAACCTTTCAAATAATTCGCACTTGTATTTCAGCAAATACATACATTCAACTATTTGAATGATCATCTCCTTTTCTTATACTAGTTTGTTCAATTTGTAAAATTATTTTCACGTAAGTCAAGTATACAAAATCCATTAAGTAATATTCTAGTTCTATTAAAAAAATATTATTATTATAAATAGAACAACAATTGTTCTTAATTATAATACCAAAGATTTCATTGTCCAATAATAAAATGGAATTAATGTTTCTAACAAGAACTGGAATACAATAGCAACTTATTGACTTAATAGATTTGCATGTAGGCAACGCTAAACTATAAGTTTCCATGGCTAATGCAGCAACCTTTGCTTCATTTCCCACACATAGGAGTACTTATCTTTGTTTAGCTTTCTACTTCTGCTTGGTCCCTTCATAAATCTATATTTATGATAACTAAAGTCGGTATCCAATACCCAAGTAGATCCTTGACTTAAAGAAAAATTTATTTCAAATCATGAACAAAATTATAATTGTAACCGAAACTTCACTAAGCTTCTTTTGGTTAGCTCTGCAAGATGCTTCTCGCATTTTTTTTCCAGTGTCCAAACTTATTGCAGTGGAAGCAAACTCCTTTGCTATCCGTATCAGTTTTGTTCTTATTATCCTTTGTTTGCGCCTTTCTGTTTACCTTCTTTGAATCGTTCTTCTTTTTTAGAAGATCATTTGGCCCCTACCAGTAAGACATGATCTTTCTTGGTTGGAAAGTGACTCTCAACATTTTTCAACATGTTAAGCAAATCAGCGAGGCTGATATCTAGTTTGTTCATATGAAAAATTCACAACAATTGTGAAAGGAGTCCGGGAGTGAGTGCAAGATCAAATCTTGGCTCAACTCTCCATCCATGACACAACCAGTTATCCTAATTGATCAATCAAATTGATTATGTTAAGGACTTTTGTCTGTACTATAGTGTCATTGGCCATTCTAGATCGTAAGAGCTCCAGTTTCCTGCTCATCAGCCACTACCAGTGTAGATACTCAAAATTTTGCAATCCTATCACTAACCCTGCAAGAGGGAATAATCGTCTTCCAAAAATTACTCTGGAAGTCAAATCAATTTCAACCCCGGAGACAACCCCAGGAGATCCAGTTTTCAATTGAGTTTCGAGTTCAATGATATATATATATATATATATATATATATATATATATATATATTTACTACTTTTATATATATCTGCTTTAATTTCTTTCATAATGTAGATATTTAACCTTCCAGTCTGTGTATTAGATTTTCCTAAATCTGGCTATTTCTAACTTTGACCATTTCAAAAGCTACTAAACTGAAACTGTTGAAGCTAGAATGGTTTAGATTTATTCAAATCTAGTTCTTTTTCTAGCTTTTGTACATATTACTCTTTCATGTGAACGAAATCATTTGATCGAAGATTCAGCCTTTGAATCTAGATTCGGTTCCTACGATAGACACTTCTCAGCTATAGCCAGCTTGTAAATTATCTGTGGTGTCTGGATATCCTTAGATGGCTCTCATTCCCACAAGTAGTTCGGCAATGCTATGTATCTTATTTTCTCGAAGATGCCTCGCATCTCGAAAATAAAAGCAATCAAGCCGAATACATAATAAAATGGAAGTATTAAAGGCCTCAATTACTATTGAGCATAAGGGTTTGAAAACTTGTTTTTCAAAACATCACTACTATATCTTGTTAAAATTAAACTTTTATATACAAATCAAATCCTTTGTATATAGGTGCAAATGAGGCATAACACTACTTCCAGATAATTATACATAGGCCCAACACACACACACACACACATAGATAAAAAGTTAATTGAAAAGTTGCGGTAACCGTGTTTTCACGGAAGTCGGGGGGTGCCTAACATCCTCCCTCCACTTAATCAAGCCCTCGAACCTAACGTATTTCGGTTTCCAGGACCAGTTAAATAGTGTCCAACCATTAGGTCTTTGTGCAAATCTTTTCAAAATCGGTTGAGTTGGTACAACCATTTCAAATCAACAAACTGGTGTCTCTAAGTCAAATCGTCGACATTCATATGTCAAACCTTTTCAAACTTGTCTTTTCAGACAAAACTCACCCAAAATGAGAACAACAAAAGACAAGCATGGAAAGGGACACAAATTGTCCCGACGTCGACAACCAACTTACCCTTCCTTTGATTCAGACGTTGAGGTGGTTGAGCCTAAAGCTTAGACATTCAGGGAAATCCTCTGTATTTGAATTCTTCTATTTCTTTTATAATGAGGACATTGTTTATTGTAAGTTCGGGGGTGGTTTGTGCATTTGCATCATATCTTTAGTTCATGCATAGTAGTTTTCCATTGCATTTTGTTTGCATATTTGTTGCATAGTAGTTGCATGGTAGTTTTTGTCATTTAGTTTGCATATTCGATATATATAAAAAAATTTGAAATTTAAAAAACCTGAAAATCACTAAATTATTTGTTTTTATAGTTTAGTTGTTTATCATATCTATTGCACATAGTTTATTCATGTTGCATGATTCTAGCTTGTCAATTAGTATGAAGTTAACTGGGGCTATGATGAGATTAGAATTGAATAGACATCGAGTAGTATTGAAAACTAAGGCATAGATACAATTTCATAGCATAATGTAAATCCTTACCTGTTTGAACTGATGTAATCAGATAGCAAATTATGATGACCATGTTGACTGATTGGGTTAAAATATTCATATAATTGTCTTCTTGAGGGAAACATGAATTTTAATACAGGATGTTAGTTCCCAGTAGGCACACAATAGATCTAGAAGAGGGGGGGTTGAGTGGATCATTTTAAATTTTAAATACTTTTCTTGTTTGTTTTGTATATGACAAACATAAGAATCTTTTCAAGCACAGTGGAATAAGTAAAAGATCTCATTCACTGATATATTGAAGAACATACATACATTGTTCGTGGAGTTAGTTTAGTTGTAAGTAGTTAATACATACATAGCATTTATAGTAGTTATGTACATAATGTAAATGACTGAATGTAAAAGACACAAGAGATTTTAAGTGGTTCAGAGATTCAAGCTCCTAATCCACTCTTCTGCTTTAACCAGCAGGAATTCCACTAAGGAAGGGCAGTGCCCTGAATCACTAAGATTCCTTCAAGGCCAGCTGTAAGACCCCAATTTTTTTTAATAAAGATGATTTTTCTATAAATATCATTTTTAAATATTATGGAATGAATTTGATATAATGTTATAGTTGTGGGTAATATTTATAAATTTTACAAAGTACGCAAGTTGTTATATAATATTCGATTGGTCGGAGAATATTCATTTTAACAGGGAATATTCGTACAACGGCACAATCATTGGTGGACCCCACAACGGAATTATTGTCGGATTGAGAAAATAACAAAAATATTTTATGAAAATAACGGCAGAAGTTTTACCGTTAACTATTGAAATACCCGGTGTTAAAAGTACATAAATACGCGTGATTGCATAGTAGCACACGATATTGATTATTGATGCTTACGTGAAAAGTCACTCAGTTTTATTTAATTATTGCTACAGTAATTGTTGCATAATATCTCACGTTATTTGATTTATTTATTGTTGATATTTTATATATTATTAAATCAATAATTGAGATGACAGAGTTATTAATATTATTATTTACAATATTAACGATGTCTAGAAGTTCTGCCAAGGAGAGGTTTGGTCACCTAATTGCGCGCCAATAGGGAGAAATCCTTATTAGAAAACCCCCTCTTTCCTGGGAACGATCTGGTCAATTAATATTGTGAATTATAATAATGATGATAAATGTTGTTAATTATATTGAGGTGTCTTTTTATAAAGTCACGGAAGTTTATATATATATAAATTTCTTTTTATTAGTATTATTAATGTGATAAAACAGAAAAGCTTTTTATATAAAACAGAATACTTTTATAAAGTTATATGTTTTATTAGACTATAAATAGAATATATTATATTCTATTATGCATAGTATTTTGCATAGTAAAATCTTTTTATATAAAACAGAATATTTTTATAAAGTTATTTATTTTATTAGATTATAAATAGAATATATTATATTTTATTATGCATAGTGTTGCATAGTGTCTGCATAGTGTTTTGCATAGTAAAATCTTTTTATATAAAACAGAATACTTTTATAAAGTTATTTGCTTTATTAGATTTTAAATAATATATATATATATATATATATATATATATATATATATATATATATATATTTAGAATATATTATATTTTATTGCTTAGTATCCTTTCAATTCTCCTATAAATAGGATGCTTAGTTAGAATTGAAATCACACCAGAAATTCAGAGAATTCTCTTCTATAATCTTTGAGCGTATTTCTTTAGAGTTTTCAGAAGCTTTGAGCGTAGAAAATAGTATAAGTTTTCCTCAATAATATCATCGCCCTACCAGTCGGAATACTCTTCTTTTACGGTAAGGGGTATTATTCTTTCATATTCATGAAGAGAATTATTTTCTTTCCAATACTCATAAGAGTTATTGTTCTATTCTTTATTATTATGTTGGAATAACCTGTCTATGCGAAGTACCCCATACATGGTAAAATTCTGTTGTTATTCCATTCTTTATTATTCTGTCGAAATATCCTGTCTGTGCGTTTACGCATGACCTGGTTCCATTCTTTACTATTATGCCGGAATATCCTGTCTGTGCGTTTACGCATGACTTGGTTCCATTATTTATTATTCTGTTGGAATAACCTGTATGTTCGGTCTATCGCATGCATGGTGAATTCTTCTGTTATTTCATTCTTTATTATTTTATTGGAATAACCTGTCCATATGGATTACCACATGCATGGTGAATGATCATTCGTATTCATTCCTTATTAAATTATGGAAATGATCTGTCTACGTGGATTACCACATGGCAGGCGAAAATCCATTTACAGTTTCATATATTCTATTATACTCAGTTAGTTAAAGCTTTGGCTTCTATACTCCATGATATTAGTGGAATATCCTTGATATTTGCGCTTCATCCAGTATCTTTTCATGGAAATATTCTTCTGAGCATTCTTGAATTTTACTCTACAAAGCAGTATCATGTTGACAATTTGGACGTTATTGGTTCCTAGATAAATTAATTCTTGAACTTGTTTTACTGAATTCTTATATCATTGTCATCATCCTCATGTTTATATTTTGTTGAAAGTTATATGTGGACTGTAGTGCATAGATGGACTTGGTATGATTATGACCAGGGATTATTCGGTGTAATAATGACCGTAATGTTACAAATGATGTGGTAAAGGTCCTCATTGGCCCATAGTGCATTGATGGACAGTTGTTGGCATGATCATGACCATTGATGAATACACGAATATCCTTGGCCCGTAGTGCATGGATAATTTATGGTCGTGATACTAATGAATATCCATAGCCGTAGTGCAGGGATGGTGTGGATTATTTATTAAGCTGAGTCTCAGCGATAAAAGTGATGAAAAACCTTTTTAAATCATAAAAGATAGTAGATTTTATTCTCTACTTGACTTTTTTAATGGATAGCTTGTTCCGCTGTAGTTAAACTTGATGTTTGTTATATTTTATCAGTTTAACACTTTTGAAGGCTAACGATAATTTATTCTGCATTATCTTAGTCATAATATTTCTTATTGGGCTAGTTGAGCTCACCCTTTTGCTTTCATTGTTCTCTTCAGGAAATGAGAACGTAGCGGGGACTAGTCGGGGAACGGAGTGACAGTTCAGATGATAGCATTAGTAGTCCTCACTATTCTATGAAATATTGTGAAAATAAATATATTGAGGACTTATTTTGAGTTTGAATACTGTTTAGAAGACAATGTTGTATTAAAACTCACAGCTTATGTTTTGTCGTATTTTACACGACAGTTGCATAATTAAGTTTTTATTTGTATTTGTACCATGTATTTGACGACTCATAATAGGTGATGTATACCTATTTTGGGGGTGTCACAGTTGGTATCAAAGCTTAGGGATATGATCCCTGGCTAAGATGTGAGACAAGAACTAGGAGGGGAGAGACGGGGAATATATGGATAATATGTGATATGTTAATTAACCTTTGTTTTGTGGCAGTATTTGAGAATGGCATCCGTGAATGTTGAGAATAGCAATAGAGCACAGGAGACCGTTGAGTCTCCACAGATCAATAATCAGGATAATGTGTATCAGGAAGGCGACAATCCTAATGCAAACAACAACACTGACCAAATGATGAATGATGGAATGTTCAGAGGCTTTATGCAATTCATGCAACATCAGGCGAGAGCGGCTCCTGTCCAAAATGCAGGTGAAAACACTGACAACTCTCGGATGGTAAACACCAAACAGTTCAAGGAGCTGGGACCACCGAAGTTTTTTGGAGAGCCAAAACCACTTAAGGCAGAGACGTGGATAAATTAGATCAACAAGATATTTGATGTCTTGGGATGCTGCGAGGAACAAAAGGTTCCCTTTACCACCATCATGTTGCGGGCAGAGGCAGATTACTGGTGGGAATCTGTAAAGCATACTCAACCTGCCGCACTGAAGATGTCTTGGGAGAAGTTCCAAGAACTGTTCAATGACAAGTACTTTCCCGAAAGTATTCGTCACATGAAAGAGGTAGAGTTCATCAAGCTGGAGCAAAACAACATGACCATGTCGTAGTACGAAGCCAAGTTTGCTGAGTTGTCCCAGTTTGCGTCCCATTTGGTTATAATGAGAAGAAAATGACGCGAATGTTTCTAAGAGGTTTGAAACCCGAGATACGTCAATATCTTATCTCTCATAAATTGTGTTTGTATTCAGATGTTGTTAACAGGGCTCAGTTATTGGAAAGCGATAATGAGTCAACCCAACCAAAAGAGAGCAGCCGACAAATGATAATACCAGTGATAACAGTCATCAAAGCGGTGACAATAAGCGTGGAGGGAATCAATATACCAGAAATGGTAACCACTTCGGTGGTAATCATGGCCAAAACAATAAGAATGGACATTTCAAGAAGAGGAGATTCAACAATGATGGAAAGACGTCAGCATCATCACCCGTTGGAAGGAGAACGACCACCTATCATATGCTTCAAATATGGAAGGGAGGGACACATCAGTCCAAACTCTGTGATGCCATCCAAAGCATGTTACAATTGTGGAAGAGAAGGTTACCTAGCCCAATTTTGTCGTGCACCAAAGTCAAGTCTAGCTGGGATGGAGGCATCAAAGGCCGTCCCAGACAAGACAAAACTGATAGTTTAAGGGAGAGCGTTTGTCGTGACCTCTCAAAAAGCAATGAACCCGAACGAGATCATCACGGGTAAGCTTATCATAAACTCTAGCGAAGTATATACCTTATTTGATACCGGTTCTATCCATTCTTTTATTTCTCCTACTTGCGCTCAACGTTTAAATTTGACTCTGGAGAAATTAGACTTTGACTTATCTGTTCAAACTCTGTTGGGAGAAACCTTCATTACATCCACTGTTTATAAGTCTTGTTTGGTTCAAATTGGTACCCTCACATTACCTGTCGATCTTATTTTATTGAAAATACTTGCATTTGACGTAATTCTAGGGATTGATTGGTTAACTACTCATCATGCAAAAATTGATTATTTTCGTAAAGTTGTTAGCTTTCATATTCCTAACCAACCTATTATATGAATTCAAGCAACCAAACCATTAAAATCAATCACTGTCATCTCAAGCCGTAAAGCTATTCATTTATTGAAAAACGGAGGTCAAGCTTTCTTAGCTCATGTCACGGATTTAAACAAAAATACGTCAGTTTTGAATGATATTTCTATTGTTAATAAATTTCCTGACGTATTCCCTGAAGAACTTCCTGGCCTACCCCTAGAGCGTGAAATTGAATTTTTTATCAACCTTTAACCCAGTACAAAACCCATTTCTAAAGCCCCATATCGAATGGCTCCTATTGAACTTCAGGAGTTAAAAACCCAACTGCAGGAATTGTTAGACATCGGTTTCATTCGTCCTAGTACGTCTCCTTGGGGTGCTCCTGTTCTATTCGTGAAGAAGAAGGATGGAAGTATGCCACTTTGTATTGATTATCGGGAGTTGAATCATGTCACCATCAAAAATAGGTACCCATTGCCACGTATTGATGACATGTTCGACCAGTTGCAAGGCGCCAAATTCTTTTCAAAGATTGATCTTCGTTCTGAATATCTCCAATTAAATATTAGAACCGATGACATTCCAAAGACAACTTTTAGAACTCGGTACGGGCATTATGAATTCCTAGTCATGTCTTTTAGATTGACTAATGCTCCTGCTGCCTTCATGGATATGATGAAACGAGTATTCAAGGAATATTTGGATCACTTTGTGGTCGTCTTTATTGATGACATCCTTATTTATTCCAAAAGCCGTGAAGATCATGAGCAACACTTGAGGTTGATACTCCAAAAGCTTCGTGAAAACAAGCTTTATGCCAAGTTAAAGAAATGCAAGTTCTAGCTTGAAGAAGTAGCATTCCTTGGGCATGTGGTGTCAAGTCATGGAATATCTATTGACCCAGCAAAGATTGAAGCTATTCAAAGCTGGGATCAACCCAAATCAGTGACCAAAGTACGTCGCTTTCTCGGCTTAGCTAGTTATTATCAGAGATTCGTGGAAGGATTTTCTCGAATCGCTACTCCATTAACTCAGCCGACTCAGAAAGATACAAAATTCGGTTGGAGTGAGAAATGTGAGAAGAGTTTTCAAGAACTCAAGAGGAGACTCATTTCAGCACCTATTCTGACGATACCATCTGACTCGAAGGGATTTGTCATCTACAGTGATGCTTCGGGCAAAGGGTTAGGATGTGTTCTCATGCAACATGGGAAAGTCATAGCCTATGCCTCTCGACAATTCAAAGAATATGAGAGGAATTATCCTATTCATGATCTAGAGTTGGCAACAGTCGTTTTTGCACTAAAGATTTGGAGGCATTACTTGTATGGGGTGAAAGTGGAGATCTTTACGAATCATAAAAGCCTCAAATATTTTTTCACTCAAAAGGAACTCAACATGTGACAGCGACGTTGGCTTGAACTGTTGAAAGATTATGATCATACCATCCAATACCATCCTAGAAAAGCGAACGTGGTAGCTGACGCATTGAGTAGAAGATCATATGCGGGTACGAGTGCGATATTATCAACGCAAAGGCCCATTTAATATGATTTACAAATGATAGCGATAGAGTTAAAGACTCCAGGGACCCATGTGATGATGGCGAATATACGAGTAGAACCGACTTTAATCGATAAAGCTAAAGTTGCTCAAGCTACAGACCTGGAGCTGATACGTATGAGGAAGAAAGTGTAAGAAGGTGCTATGCCGGAAGTAAGAATCGATGAAGAAGGAATACTTCGAGTCAACTCCAGACTTTGTGTTCCTAACGACCCTGGTTTAAAGTATAAAATCATGATGGAGGCGCATAATACACCGTTTGCAATCCATCTTGGGAGTACCAAAATATATCATGATCTTCGACATACATTTTGGTGGGGCAATATGAAGAGAGAGATAGCGCTGTTTATCTCAAGGTGTCTAACGTGTCAACGAGTCAAAACGGAGCATCAAGTACCAAAAGGCGGAGCACATTACCATGGATTTCGTTACTGGTCTTCCTAAGGTTTCTCAAGGCATAAATGCAATTTGGGTCATTGTTGATAGATTAACCAAGTCTGCTCACTTCTTACCTATACGAGAAACTTATACACTTGAACGTCTTGCTCGTATGTACATAAACGAGGTTGTAAGATTCCATGGTGTGCCAGTATCCATAGTTTCTGATCGAGAACCAAGATTCACTTCACGATTTTGGGTTAGTTTACAAAAAGCTATGTGCACGAATTTACGATTTAGTTCGGCATATCATCCTCAGACGGACAGACAATCAGAGAGAACTATTCAAACTCTTGAAGATTTAATAAGACTCTGTGTTCTTAACTTCAAGGGAAGTTGGGACACGTTCTTACCATTGGTGGAGTTTTCCTATAACAACAGCTATCAAGCAAGTATTGGCATGACTCCATTCGAATCGTTGTATGGAAGAAAGTGTCATTCTCAAGTATGCTGGGATGAGGTGGGTGAAGCAACGTTGTTGGGACCGAAGTTGGTACGTATGACTACGGAGAAGATTCAAACGATCCGGCAACATATAAAAACCTCACAAGATCGATAAAAGAGTTATGCTGATCTTCATCGAAAGGACGTGGAATTCGATATTAGAGATCATGTGTTTGTTACGTGTTGCACCATGGAAATGAGTTACGAGATTTAAAAGGAGAGGAGGAAAGCTCAATCCTCGATTCATTGACCCATTTTTAATCCTCGATCGAGTAAGAACTGTGGCTTATAGACTCGCTTTACCTCCAAGTATGTCTCGTGTTCATAACGTTTTTTATATATCCATGTTACGTAAATATGTGGAAGACCAGAACCACATTATTGAGTTAGTACCAGACGAAATAGCGAAAGATTTGACGTATGAAGAGGTTCCTGTTCAAATCTTGGATAAGAAGGAACATATTCTACCCTCCAAGGTTATACTCCAAGTCAAAGTTTTGTGGAGAAACCATGATATAGAGGAAATAATTTGGGAGTTAGAATCTGAAATGAAATCAAGGTATCCTTACCTCTTCGACATACCAGGTACGTACCCTAATTTTGAGGGCTAAATTTCATAAGAAGGGGAGGTTGTAAGACCCCAATTTTTTTTAATAAAGATGATTTTTCAATATATATCATTTTTAAATTTTATGGAATAAATTTGATATAATGTTATAGTTGTGGGTAATATTTATAAATTTTGTAAAGTACGCAAGTTATTATATAATATTCGATTGGTCGGGAAATATTCATTTTTAACAGGGAATATTCGTATGACGGCACAATCATTGGTGGACTCCACAACGAAATTATTGTCGAATTGAGAAAATGACAAAAATATTTTATGAAAATAACGGCAAATGTTTTACCGTTAACTGTTGAAATACCCGGTGTTAAAAGTACAGGAATACGCTGGTTGCATAGTAACACACGGTATTAATTATTGATGCTTACGTGAGAAGTCATTCAGTTTTATTCAATTATTGCTACAGTAATTGTTGCATAATATCTCACGTTATTTGATTCAATTATTGTCGATATTTTATATATTATTAAATCAATAATTGAGATGACAGAGTTATTAATATTATTATTTGCAATATTAACGATATCTAGAAGTTCTGCCAATACGGAGAAATCCTTATTGAAAATCCCCCTCTTTCTTGGGAACGACCTGGTCGATTAATATTATGAATTATAATAATGATGATAAATGTTGTTAATTATATTGAGGTGTCTTTTTATGAAGTCACAGAAGTTTATATATATAAATTTTATTTTATTAGTATTATTAATGTAATAAAATAGAAAAGATTTTTATATAAAACAGAATACTTTTGTAGACACTCGAAATTTTTTGTAAACCTGTCACTAACATTGCAGGAGAGTAGATTCGTCTTTTAAGAGAGAACCCTGAAAGACGATCCATATCCATGTCAGATACTACCGAAAGTTCAGCATCAACCCTGGATCGCAATCTGGGAGTAATAATCTCGAAAATAACCCCGAGACATGCAGATACAATACCGGAACACACACCAGAGAAGACCGATTAATCTCAGAGATAACCCCGGGGTATCCAGTCTCAGTCCCAACCATGGGAATAGCCACTAACCTTGGTGATAACCCCATGAATGCAATTTCGGTGATAACCCCTCAAATTCTTGTTACAAGTGCGACCAGCTTCAATTTCAGCGCTCACAATGAGATCCACTGTACCAGCCCGGCGATAACATCGGGAAGACAGACACACCTCAAGGATGACAATGAGGACTTTCAACAAATTACAGCAGTCCAATCTCAGCTAAGCTGAGCAACGTCTGCTTTCTCAACCCAATCCGGCGATAACACCGGTGAGGGGTAACATCGTTATCTAACCAACACGATGTCACGCCACGTCACCTCAACATAACTATGCAATAGTGTCCCACAAGACTTACCAATCCCGAGTGACTATTGTGCGGGGTAACGGATTAAAGTTGAAGCTTGAAGACCGGAGGGCACCGTCCCATCTTCAATGACTTCGCACAAACTCTAATCGCATGCCATCGTACAATTCTCGACAACGGCGGTCCGAAATAGGTCCTGTATACCTCAAACGGATGCCCGAATTGCACATCTTAAAGTTCGAATGTACATTACAGTGGCTGAGTGCACATACTTCGAGACGACCCGAGCTGAAAAACTTGGGCCCACCCGGGTTGCCTTTGGTACACCTGCGGCTCCACCCTCTATAAATAGAGGGCTTGGGGTGGCCATTTTGTAAGAGAAAATGGCGAGGAAGCCCTGCTCAATTTGCTCTGTACTCACCCCAGACTGAGTGCTTTCTCATTTTAAACACTTGTGAGCTCACATATAGCTTATTTTGTAGCTACAAAAGCCAGTGTTTATCCACTTTAAAGATATTGAAGTCTTCTTTGGCAGCCCACTGTAAGCCTTCTTTCACGCTTTAAAGTTTTTCTCTTCATCTTTGCACACACCCTTCTACACGTTGAGAGTCGTGTTGCACACTTTTGCCCGAACTTCGGTCCGTGGTTTATTTTTAGTTTGTATATACATATATATATATATATATATATATATATATATATATATATATATATATATTTATATATATGGACTAACATTATCGAGTTATGCCTCGATTGAGCCTAGACTTCGGTCTGGTGGACTAACATTATCGAGTTATGCCTCGATTGAGCCTAGACTTCGGTCTGGAGCGTTTAATTGCTTTTGTATATATATATATATATATATATATATATATATATATATATATATATATATATATATATATGACCTGCGTGTTGAACTCTGTTCGATGAGCCTAGACTTATGTCTGGTGCGTTTAATGGCTTTCTTATATATAAAATTATATATATGAACTGCTATCGAACTTTATTTGGCGAGCCTGGATTTCACATCCGATGCGTTTACTGCTTTAATATATATATATACTTATATATATTAACTGTTGTTGGACTTTGTCTGATGAGCCTGGATTTTATATCCGGTGCGTTTACTGCTTTAATATATATATACTTATATATATTAACTATCGTCGGACTTTGTTCGATGAGCCTGAATTTTATATCCGGTGAGTTTACATACTTATATATATATATATATATATATATATATATATATATATATATATATATATATATATATATATATATATAATTTCGTCCCACCTGGAGTTTACTTCGTGGTGGTTGACCGTTTTTACAGCTTTCTGTACATTTCGTCCCGCCTGGAGTTTCCTCCGTGGCGGTTGATAGCTTTTATAACTTTATTTACATTTCTGATCCCTCATGGAGGTGCTTCGTGGTTGGTGATCATGTCTATATATATATATATATATATATATATATTTACAACTTTTATATATATACATGCTTACTACTTTCATATAAATTGTAATATTCTGTGCGCCTACGAATCATGTGATCACAGATTCATCCCATTGGATCTAGATTCGGTTCCCATGATGGACATTTTCAGCTGTAAGCAGCTTGTAAATTATTTTGCAGTGTCTGAATTTCCTCAAATGGTTTACGTACCCACTAGGAATTCATCACCTTTTTGTACATTATTTTCGTACGGATACCTCACATCTATCAAATAAAATCAATCCAGCTGAATACGGAATAAAATGGGAGTGTAAAAGATCTCAATTACTATTGAGCATCAGGGTTTGAAAAACCTCTTTTATAAAACATCACTGTCATATCTTGCTAAAATTGAATTTTTACATAAATTCAAACCCTGTGTATATAGGTGCGAACGAGACCTCGGACTATTTCCAAATAACAGCACATTGACCCACACACACACACATTCAGATAACAGTTTCTTGAAAAGAGGCGGTTACCGTGGTAACATGGATGTTGGGGGGTGCCTAACACCTTTCCTCCGCATAACCAAGTCTCCGGACCCTAATGAATCTCGGTTTCACCGACCCGTTTAGAAGTGTCACATCACTGGGTCAATGTGCAAACCTTTTCTCAGTTGTGTTGGTACAACTATTTAAAAAACTAACGGGCGACTCTTAATAGTCCATCGTCGACATTATACATGTCGGACCTTTTTCACTTATTTTTTCAAACAGATCTCACCTAAAATGAGAACACCAAAGAGCAAGTAACGGAAAGGGACAATTAAAAAATCCCGACGTCGACAGGTGGCGACTCTGCTGGGGACTCCAGTAAGAGGACTTAAGCCGCTATTACAATTTTTTCAAAATTGTTATCTGTTTGTGTGTGGTTGTTACATTTACATTTTATGATGAATGTGTACGAATGCATTTCCTTTCTTAGTGCTTCGCACTATAAAACTGCTTGTGATATTAGTGCTTCGCACCACATCTGCTTGTGATATTAGTGCTTCGCACATGTCATCATGTCATATGGTGAGACGCGATGTATGTGAATGTATGTTGTGTGGTCCCTCCACCAGGAGGCTATCCCGTCGGTGTTTGATTACTGGACTCGTGAGAAGACTAATTCTCCGAGGCTCAGGAAAGGCACCACCCAAATTTGCTCTAGTTCAAAGACTGGATTAACTTCCCGTCAAGTAGATTGCGATGATTTGGGAACCTTAATGCCAAAAAGCTGCGAGAGTAACCTAAGATAGGCCAGCCTCTGATAAACCTAAAACGGAGGAAAGTATCTTCATGCTCTCATTTCAAATTACTTGTAAAGCACAATTACTTGAAATTATCTTCCATATCTATCTCCATGTAATGAGAAATATGAAGAAATGTGTACATATACGTGCTATAAACAGCTGACATCCGTTTTGCAGGATAAAATTCCTAAACTGGACACAACGTATAGCATGTTTGTAACGATCCGAAATTTTAAATTGTAATATTAAATATTTATTAATATATAAATATTTATTTGATGCGCTTATTGTTGAAATTGATGAGAGAAATATTTTATTGATGTAATGGTTGCTAGTAAATATTTACTAATCTAAATTCATTAGATAATATTCTAAATTAAATTAATTTATAATTTAGAGAGTTATAATATAACATGAGATGTTATATTATTGTTTTAATTTAATAATTTAAGGTGGTATATTAAATTATTAAATAAAATTATAATGAGATTATAATTTTGTGATATTTGGTCAAGTGGGAAATTTATTTAGTATGTGGTAATTAGTTATTTAATTAGGATTGGATATGGAAATCCAAGTAAACAATGTGGGACAATAAACTATATTATAAATAACTTATGAAAATAAATTAAAGGAGTTATTAAAATAAATTAAAAGTTTTTAATTTAGTTTTGCCAAACAAAGCCTAATGCCTATTTAGTCTTTAATCCAATTGTGTTTTACCAAACAAGGCATAAGGATTAATTGATTATTTTTTTAGTGGTTAGCCAAACAAGCCTTATGGCTTTTGATTTTCAAAAACTTACATAACTGATATAAGTTATATCTATATATGTATATTATATCATTAATATATATTATTACTATATACGTTATACTATTCTACGTATGTTAGAAGAGAAAAGAAAGACTCAGTTGAAGAAAAGGTAGAAAAGAAGAGAGAATGTAGAGAAGAAGAAGAAGAAGAAGGAGAAGGAGAAGAAGAAGGGGAAACCTTGAGAAAACAAAAGAAAAGCTTTCATCATCTCCATATTTTCTCCTAATTCAACCTAGAAAGGTATCAAACTAACACTTATACTAAATTAAGATGTTATGTATTTAGTCTTTGTAAAATTAGGTTTTCATGATTATGTATTTATATGTATATATGGTGTTCATATGTGATTGTATTCCATGAAAGGATTTTCACAATACAAGTGTTGTAAAAACAAGTTTTAAAATCATGTTCTTCTATGTTTTCATAGTTTTAGAGTTTTATAGTTGTTCAAAAGTTTCAATTCACAAAGATATGATGAACATGATGAAATCATGTTCATAGTGTTTGATTATGAGTTATATGGTTGTTCTAGCAATTCAATCCATGTACTTTTGATGAACAAGAGGAATTGGGTTCATAATGTTTACTATGAAATAATTTCTGAAAAATAGCTTTTTAAACTATTAAATTGATGTTTGGTTATGATTTATTATTGAAATTGATCGTGTATTGTGTTAGTATGTTAAGAATATGAGTTATCACAATTGGAATTACTTGAATTGGTTTAAAAACGAATTCACAGTGAATAATTTCGCGATGAATGTTAAAAGAAGAAGAAAGAAGAGAAATAGTGAAATTAAAGGTCATAATCTTTGATGTTTACGTTGTTTATATGGTTAGAAATGTGTTAGAAATATTAGATTGTGTTTATGTAAACCTATTTACTCATTGGGTAGTTTGGTATGGTTGTTAGAAAGGAGTTTGGAGGCCTAATTTGGCTTTTCGTAGTGTTCTAGAGCTAAAATCGCATAATTGCAGCAGTGACCCCTGCCCCGGCGGGCCCCCCTAGTGCAAAAACCCCCGCCCCGGCGGGGGGGTGTTCTGTCAAGCTAAAATTTTGAAAAAAAAATGACCGGACGTAGTTTACTAAAATGAGTATAACTTTTTCATACGAACTCTGATTGATGCGATTCAAGATGATTCGGAACGAGGACGAATAGGCCTACAACTTTTATTCTTTAAGGTTTTCAATTTTAAATCGTTATGAAGGGTCAAAATGGTCATCTTTAGGACTGTTGTGTTTTCGAAGGCAATCGGAGGGCGTCAGACATGCACGTATGCTAGTGTAGTGCTCTTGACGATAAAAGATATTGTTCTAAGTTATAAAACATGAATGTTAGTAAATATAATGATGCTTAACATTAATATAATGATGTATTAGATAAGTTATAGAAGCATAGTAAGCATACACAAAAGATGCAAATCGGGCGTGTGACGAATAAACGTCGAAACGCCGTGATAATTGTTAATGAACGTAAAAAGTGCTTTTAGTCAAATGAAATGGATATTATAAAGTATGAAATGGGTTTAATATAAAACCAATAATGATTCCTAGCAAAATTTGAACACTTTTATGAATTTCGAATATTACATAAGTCGAAAAGTTAACACAATCTAATTGAACATTGTGTGTTAATTAATAGGAAAGATTATGAGATGTGGAGTAGAGTTTACATTACAATTACTATGTGTTGTTATGTGACTAATAGTTGATGTGTATGATTATATAATTGTGTAGGGCACATGAAGTGCAGATAACTGTAAGCTGTTAAACTGTTATTGGTAAACAACGATCAAGACAAGTCTTTCGGTTCCTATTTTCTACGTGGACTTGATGAACTGTTTTAAATTGCATGATATGTTATACATGTTGAAATCATGAAATGTGAAAGTCAATAGCATTGTTTTGGCTAAGTAATGATGATTTAGTAAGGAACTCAATCTTTATATTTGCTATGTGAGTTAAAAGCATGTATGCCATGTTACTTTAATGAGTTGTATATCGAGCATGTTATTATGTGCTATGTGATGCATGAAAACTGTTAGACTTTGCTGGGCTGTCGAGCTCACTCTTGCAAATAACCACTTTTGCAGGTACAAACTTTAACGTAAAGATATGTGCTAAGTGAGTTATAGAGATCTATATTCACGAAGATTACTTATGTTTTATGAGAAATATATTTCATATTTTGAACGTAACATGTTGAATTGTAAGCTGAGTTATCCAATGTATATGGATATTTAGTTATGATGTAAGACTTTGTATAGTCATTTTGTTGTAACGATTCATGATATAAGATTGAATCAAAGAGATGTAATGTAAAGGTTGCGATTCAGGGCATGAAAGAAGGAAATGTATAAACGTTCTAAATATTTCGCAATTTTAGTGTTTTTAATATCGAATAATGATGTAAAATTTGAGTTTTAATGTGTGGTTAACGACCGAAGTTGAGATTTAAGTTGTATAAATTTTGGGGTCGTTACAGTTGGTATCAAAGCTGTAGGTTATAAACCTTAGGTAGGAGTACCTTAGGCTATAACCTTAGAGAAGGAAGGTGAATATAATGAAAGAATAAGCTCAAATAGAGTTTGAACAATAAGAAGTAATTTAAGAATTTATAAAGAAGGGGTTAAAACTTGCGTGAAATGATTCAAAGAAGAATCTAGCAGAGGTATAAGGAATATGAGTGTGGGGTTACCCAACTCCAATAATAAGGATGTAAGGTGATAACAAATTGACAATGTCTATAAAAAGAGAATGATAAAGAAGTTTAGAATAGAGAGTTATATTTAAGTATGGTGCAATTATACTCTTTAGTAGTTGATGTATGGTATCTGGGCTAAACGATTCCTTCATAGAGCAGAGGTATATACGAACTAGCAACTCAGAACCTAGTTTGTTGGTTGTTTGTGGGAAACCACTCATCGTACCATATTGAAACTGTTAGAGACTCGATGTGTACCAAGTATAGAAATGGACACGTATGATGGGAGTATAGAACTTGAATGAAATTTTGAGCGATGTAAATAAAGTTGAAAATTCTTAAAGGAAGAATTGTTATATAAACAAGAAGATTCAAATAAGAATCTTGAAGAGATAAAAAAAAGTCAAGATAGCGAATAATGTCGTAAATGATGAAAAAAAGAGAAAGAAAGAGGATCGTAAAACAAAACGATCACGAGTTAAGAAAAGAATTTTAAGGGAGATGGTTATAGAATAAGATCACGACGTGGTCTAGATCTGTTTAAGTTATAAAAGAAAGATGGTCTATAATGTTTGAATAATTATAGCTTAATGCTATGAAGATGGAGTACTATGAAATAGTACGAGATAACTCATGAGGAGTTATAGATGATGTGATACGAGGAATTCGTATCGAGCAAAGAGCAAGTTATAAGCAAAATAGAGTTAGGTGGGATTTCAATTGAGGACTCATGTGATGGCTGAGTTGTACAAACCTTTGTATGGGCGAGGGTTTTGTGCTTGCACTCAGTGTAAGACCCCAACTTATTAATGAATAAAATCAAATTTTCTCTAAATATTATTGTGAATAATAAGGGGTTAATTTGATATAATACTTTGGTTATGGGTGAAATGTGCAAATTTTGCAAAATAAGCAAGTGGTTATAAAATATTTATTTTTGGTCGGTGAATATTCGGTTGGTCGTGGAATATTCTTGCTGTCGGGGAATATTCGTACGACGACGCAGCCTTGTGTGGGCCCCATAACGGAAAGCGATTGGATGAAGAAAACGATAAGTATAAGTTGTTTATAAATAACGGCGTAGTTGTTACCGTTAATACTGTTGGAATACCAGGTGGTTAAAATACAGTAGCACACGATATTGCACCAATTATTGATTCTTACGTAAGAAGGCACTACTCAATAATTGTTACAGTAGTTATTATTCAATATTTTATTTTATTGATTCAATAATTGCTGCGTTGATATTTTATATTATTGTTGTTCCAATAATTGTTGCTGCACAGTATTTTCATTTATCAGATCAATAATTCATATTATTTGAATAATATTATTAGATAACATTATTGGCAATGTCTAGAAAGTTCTGTCTAAGGAGAGGTTTGGTCATCTAATTGCGCGCCAGTAAGGAGAAATCCTTATTGGAAAGCCCCCTCTTTCCTGGGAACGGCCTGGTTGTCATAAATGTGATTCTGTAATATTATTTGTGAATAATTAATTATTGATTCATATGATAAGGAAATATTTATTTTATGTGGATATAAATGAGGGATATATTTTTGTGGTTAAAAATGAAGGAGTTAATGTTGAGGTTTTTGTCAGTATTTTTGTCGGAATGGAGGTATTAAAAATCAGGGTTTTTGAGATAGTTTGCGGGGGTTATAATTTTTAATCCGACCGTTGGATCGTGGTAATTTTTGGATATGTTATACATATATAAGTTGAGTATATGTCCACAAATTTTGAACCGTTAAAAATGAACGTATGATTTATTACGAATTTTACAAGATGACTGGTTCAGAAATTGTTGAATTTTCGGAGTTTATCATTTTGGTGGAAAATTCTAGAATTGGTGGGCCCCACTTGTGGTTGGTGAAGAAATGTGCTGAATTATATTTCAAATGTGGTGGGTGGGAATAGTAGCAGGTAAAGCCATCAGGTTGCAGGTCAAACCTACCAAAATTTTCCTATAAATAGAGGGCTAAGTTAGAATTGAAAATCACACCAGAAACAAGTTTTCTCTCTTTCTCTCTCTAGATTATTGAGTGTATTTTGTGAGTATTTAGATACTTTGAGAGTTTCTATTCATCAGAGCAAGTTTCTTTCAGCCTTATACCGGTATTCCGACCAGAAGTACTGATATTTTGAGGTAAGGGATATTATTTTCTTCTTAATGATATTATTTTCTTCAATATCATTATGCTGAAATATTGATATGAGTTTTTATCAAATTTGGAACTTTTTGTGTCGGGGGTTACTATTCACGTATACGGCACTATTCACGTATACGGCACTATTCACGAATACGGCACTATTCACCGAAAAATAAAATTTTCCCTTTTTGTCCAAGATGTCTATTATGGTTACTATCTTTGATTGTATCCATGTTTTGATCTTTATTTTTGAATTCTGCTTCACAATTGATTATTATGAAGTATTATTGATCTTGGATAAACTGTTATACGAATCCCTACTATTTGTCCTTCTGTCTCATTGGATTCGTTCTCTTTAAGATATTTTTCATCATCCTCAGTCCTAAATGATGATATTACTGAATATCTTTGGCCTGTAGTGCAAAGATGTATAATT
Source organism: Panax notoginseng (assembly GCA_016801055.1). Taxonomy (NCBI): domain Eukaryota; kingdom Viridiplantae; phylum Streptophyta; class Magnoliopsida; order Apiales; family Araliaceae; genus Panax; species Panax notoginseng. The sequence goes on along the minus strand of CM029015.1, from coordinate 34,646,542 downwards.
ACTTGATGAATATCTTTGGCCTGTAGTGCAAAGATGAACAGGTGTTGAGATGAACATGACCGACTGATGATACAAATGAATATCTTTGGCCTGTAGTGCAAAGATGAATATTTGGTTAAAGATGATTATTAATTGATGTTACAGGGATAAAATATTGATGATGGACTTTTAAATCTTAGAAGATAGTAGAATTCTTTCTCTACTTGACTCTTCTAATGGTTTGCTGTTTCCGCTGCAGTTGTTGATCTAAAACTTGTTGTCGATTATATTTTATCAGATTTTTCCCTGTTGAAGACTAACGATAATTTGTTGTATATTATCTTAGTCATAATATTCTTTACTGGGCTAGTTGAGCTCACCCTTTTCCTTTTTGTTCCATTTTTCTTCTCAGGAGGTGAGAACATAGCAGGATCTAGTCGGGGTATGGAGTGATGGTTCTAGAAAGATGTATTAGCAGTCCTCACTATTTCTGTAAAATAGTGTTTGAATAATTGTAATGAGGATTTATTTGAGTGTGGATATTGTCTAGAAGACAATATTTGTATTTAAACTCACAGTATGTGTTGTCGTATTTTGCACGACAATTGTATTATTGAAGTTGTAGTTTGCTTTCTGTACCATGTATTTGGCGACTCAGAATGGGTGTTGTATACCTATTCTGGGGGCGTCACAGTTGGTATCAGAGCTTAGGGATATGATCCCTGGCTGAGATGTGAGACAAGAACTAGGAGGGGAGAGACGGGGAATTCCTTCGCTAGTATGACCTGACTAAGTTTATTTGGTGTTTATTTGGTCGGTCAGAGTATAGGGATAATATATGACATGACTATTAACCCTTGTTTTATGGCAGTATTTAAGAATGGCAGCTGAGAACGTTAATAATGGAGTAAATCAGACCGTGGAGACACCTTTGATCACTACCCAGGGGAACGTGCAACAGGAAGGCAATATTCCTCCTGTAAACAACGTTACCGAGCAAACGATGAATGATGGAATGTTTAGGAGCTTTTTGCAGTTCATGCAAAATCAGACGAGGGAGACTCGTGTGCAGAATACGGGTGGAAATGATAACAACGCGCGGTTTGTCACAGCTAAGCAGTTCAAAGAATTGGGACCACCAGAATTTAAGGGAAAGCCGGATCCGATCATGGCGGAAACGTGGGTCAAGCAAATTACCAAGATATTTGATGTCTTGGGATGCACGGAGGAACAGAAGGTTCCATTCGCCACATTTATGTTCCGCGGTGAGGCAGACTACTGGTGGGAGTCTGTGAAGCGTACCCAGCCTGACGCACTCAACATGTCCTGGGAAACATTTCAAAAACTGTTCAATGACAAGTACTTTCCTGAAAGTATTCGTCATATGAAGGAGGTTGAGTTTATTAGACTGGAACAAAACAACATGACGGTGTCCCAGTACGAGGCGAAGTTTGCAGAGTTATCCAGGTTTGCACCTCATTTGGTCGAAAATGAGGAACGAATGACAAGGATGTTTCTGAGAGGTCTAAAACCCGAGATTCGGCAATATCTTATCTCTCATAAATTTTCTTTATATTCAGATGTTGTAAACAGGGCTCAATTATTAGAGCGAGATAATGAGTATGTGCAACCGAGGGACCACAACCAGGGTCATACCGGTGGCGGCAGTCATCGAAGCAATGAAAACCAGCAGGGAGGAAAACATTCGGACAAAAGCGGTAACCACTCTGGTGGTAATCGTGGTCGTGATAATAGAAGGAGCGAGTCGGGAGGAGATTTCAAGAAGAGAAGGTACAACAATGATAACGTGAAGACGTCAGCACAAACATCAACTGTTTCTAGGGGAGGAGAACGACCACCGGTCGTATGTTACAAATGTGGGAAAGAGGGACATATCAGCCCAAACTGCCCACAACAATCCAAGGTATGTTATAACTGTGGAAAGGAAGGTCATATAGCTCGAGAGTGTTCTGTAGCAAAACCAAGTTCAGCGGGGATGGTGACTCCAAAAGTTATCCCGGATAAGTCGAAATCAGCGGTTCCTGGAAGGGCGTTTGTCGTTACTGGCCAAAACGCGAGAAACCCGAACGAGGTGATCACGGGTAAGCTAATCTTGAATTCTTGCGAAGTTTATACTTTACTAGATACCGGTTCTACCCATTCTTTTATCTCTCCTGCTTGTGCTCAACGTTTAAACTTGACTCCGGAGAAATTGGACTTTAACTTATCTGTTGAAACTCCGTTGGGTGAAACCTTCGTTACATCTACAGTTTATAAATCTTGCATGATCCAAGTTGGCACTATCACATTACCTGTTGATCTTATCTCTTTAAAGATACTTGCTTTTGATGTGATTTTAGGAATTGATTGGTTAACCACTCATCATGCTAAAATTGATTGTTTTCGTAAGGTTGTTAGTTTTCATATTCCTAACCAACCTGTCATACGAATTCAAACTACTAAACCACTAAAATCAGTCACTGTCATATCAAGCCACAAAGCTATTCGTTTATTGAAAAACGGATGTCAAGCTTTCTTAGCCCATGTTATGGATTTGAACAAAGACAAGTCAGATTTGAATAATATTTCTATTGTTAGAGAATTTTCCGATGTATTTCCTGAAGAACTTCCCGGTCTACCCCCGGAACGAGAAATTGAATTCTTTATTGACCTTGAACCCGGTACAAAGCCCATTTCTAAAACCCCATATCGAATGGCTCCTATTGAACTTCAGGAGTTAAAAGTCCAACTACAGGAGTTGTTGGACATCGGTTTTATTCGTCCTAGTACGTCTCCTTGGGGTGCTCCTGTTTTATTCGTAAAGAAGAAAGACGGGAGTATGCGACTTTGTATTGACTATCGAGAATTGAACCATGTCACCATCAAGAATAGGTATCCGCTACCTCGCATTGATGACCTGTTTGACCAGTTGCAAGGAGCACAATTCTTTTCAAAGATCGATCTTCGTTCTGGATATCATCAGCTGAAGATTAAAACTGAGGATATTCCAAAGACTGCCTTCAGAACTCGGTACGGGCATTATGAATTCTTAGTAATGTCTTTTGGATTGACTAATGCTCCTGCTGCCTTCATGGATATGATGAACCGTGTATTCAAAGAATATTTGGATCAGTTCGTTGTTGTCTTTATTGATGACATCCTCATCTATTCCAAAAGCCGTGAAGATCATGAGCGCCATTTGAAGCTGGTACTGCAAAGGCTTCGTGAAAACAAGCTATATGCCAAACTGAAGAAATGCGAGTTCTGGCTTGAGGAAGTAGCATTCCTTGGGCACGTGGTGTCAAAACATGGAGTATCTGTCGACCCGGCGAAGATTGAAGCCATACAAAGTTGGGAGCAACCGAAGTCGGTAACCGAAGTACGTAGCTTTCTGGGCTTAGCTGGTTATTATCGGAGATTTGTGGAAGGATTTTCTCGAATCGCTACTCCGTTAACTCAGCTGACTCGGAAAGATACAAAATTCGTATGGAGTGAGGAATGCGAGAAGAGTTTCCAAGAACTCAAGAGGAGACTCATTTCGGCACCTGTTCTGACAATACCATCTGGTTCGGATGGATTTGTTATCTACAGCGATGCTTCAGGCAAAGGGTTAGGATGTGTTCTCATGCAACATGGGAAAGTCATAGCCTATGCCTCACGACAACTCAAAGAATATGAGAGGAATTATCCTACTCATGATTTGGAGTTGGCAGCAGTCGTTTTTGCGTTGAAGATCTGGAGACACTACCTGTATGGGGAGAAAGTGGAGATCTATACAGATCATAAAAGCCTCAAATATTTCTTCACCCAAAAGGAACTCAACATGCGGCAACGACGTTGGCTCGAGCTGTTGAAAGATTACGATCATACCATCCAATATCATCCTGGAAAAGCAAACGTAGTAGCTGACGCATTGAGTAGAAGATCATATGCGGGTACGAGTGCAATGTTTTTAACACAAAGGCCCATTTTGTATGACTTGCAAAGGATGGAGATAGAGATGAAGGCTCCAAGTACCCACATGATGATATCAAATATACGAGTAGAACCGACTTTAATCGATAAAGTTAAAGCTGCTCAAGCTACGGACATAGAGCTGATGCGTATGAAGAAGAAAGTGCAAGAAGGTGCTATTCCAGAAGCAAGAATCGATGAAGAAGGAATACTTCGAGTCAACTCCAGACTTTGTGTTCCTAACGATTTTGACTTGAAGCATAGAATAATGATGGAGGCACACAACACACCGTTTGCAATCCATCCTGGGAGTACCAAAATGTATCACGATCTTCGACATACATTTTGGTGGAGCAATATGAAAAGAGAGATCGCGGAGTTTATCTCGAGGTGTTTAACTTGTCAACGTGTAAAAGCGGAGCATCAAGTACCAAAGGGTCCATTGCAACCACTTGAGATTCCGAAATGGAAGTGGGAACACATTACTATGGATTTTGTTACGGGTCTTCCCAAGGTTTCTCAAGGCATAGATGCGATTTGGGTTATTGTTGATAGATTAACCAAGTCCGCTCATTTCTTGCCGATACGTGAGACTTATTCCCTTGAACGTCTTGCTAGTATGTACGTGAACGAGATTGTGAGATTGCATGGCATGCCAGTATCCATAGTTTCGGATCGTGACCCAAGATTCACTTCACGATTTTGGGTTAGCTTGCAGAAAGCTATGGGCACGGATTTACGATTCAGTTCAGCATACCATCCTCAAACGGACGGACAATCAGAGAGGACTATTCAAACTCTTGAAGATCTATTAAGACTTTGTGTCTTAGATCTCAAAGGGAGTTGGGATAAGTACCTACCATTGGTGGAATTCTCCTACAACAACAGTTATCAGGCGAGCATAGGTATGGCTCCATTTGAGGCGTTGTATGGAAGAAAATGTCGTTCTCCAGTATGCTGGGACGAGGTGGGTGAAGCAACATTGTTGGGACCAGAATTGGTACGCATTACTACAGAGAAGATCCAAACGATTCGACAACGTATACAAACGGCACAGGATCGACAAAAGAGTTATGCGGATCTTCATCGGAAGGACGTGGAATTTAATATTGGGGATCATGTATTGTTACGTGTTGCACCATGGAAGGGAGTTACAAGATTTGGGAAGAGAGGAAAGCTCAATCCAAGATTTGTTGGTCCATTTGAGATTCTTGAGCGAATAGGAAATGTGGCATATAGACTCGCATTACCTCCAAGCATGTCTCGTGTTCATAATGTTTTTCACATATCTATGCTTCGTAAATATGTTAAAGACCCGAACCACATTATTGAGTTAGAACCAGACGAGATAGCTGAAGATTTAACGTACGAGGAGGTACCTGTTAAGATCTTGGATAGGAAAGAGCATGTCCTACGCACGAAGGTTATACCACAAGTTAAGGTTTTGTGGAGAAACCATGCTATTGAAGAAATGACCTGGGAGTTGGAATCAGAAATGAAAGCGAGGTATCCTCACCTTTTTGAAACATCAGGTACGTACGTCAATTTCGAGGACGAAATTTCATAAGGAGGGGAGGTTGTAAGACCCCAACTTATTAATGAATAAAATCAAATTTTCTCTAAATATTATTGTGAATAATAAGGGGTTAATTTGATATAATACTTTGGTTATGGGTGAAATGTGCAAATTTTGCAAAATAAGCAAGTGGTTATAAAATATTTATTTTTGGTCGGTGAATATTCGGTTGGTCGTGGAATATTCTTGCTGTCGGGGAATATTCGTACGACGACGCAGCCTTGTGTGGGCCCCATAACGGAAAGCGATTGGATGAAGAAAACGACAAGTATAAGTTGTTTATAAATAACGGCGTAGTTGTTACCGTTAATACTGTTGGAATACCCGGTGGTTAAAATACAGTAGCACACGGTATTGCACCAATTATTGATTCTTACGTAAGAAGGCACTACTCAATAATTGTTACAGTAGTTATTATTCAATATTTTATTTTATTGATTCAATAATTGCTGCGTTGATATTTTATATTATTGTTGTTTCAATAATTGTTGCTGCACAGTATTTTCATTTATCAGATCAATAATTCATATTATTTGAATAATATTATTAGATAACATTATTGGCAATGTCTAGAAAGTTCTGTCTAAGGAGAGGTTTGGTCATCTAATTGCGCGCCAGTAAGGAGAAATCCTTATTGGAAAGCCCCCTCTTTCCTGGGAACGGCCTGGTTGTCATAAATGTGATTCTGTAATATTATTTGTGAATAATTAATTATTGATTCATATGATAAGGAAATATTTATTTTATGTGGATATAAATGAGGGATATATTTTTGTGGTTAAAAATGAAGGAGTTAATGTTGAGGTTTTTGTCAGTATTTTTGTCGGAATGGAGGTATTAAAAATCAGGGTTTTTGAGATAGTTTGCGGGGGTTATAATTTTTAATCCGACCGTTGGATCGTGGTAATTTTTGGATATGTTATACATATATAAGTTGAGTATATGTCCACAAATTTTGAACCGTTAAAAATGAACGTATGATTTATTACGAATTTTACAAGATGACTGGTTCAGAAATTGTTGAATTTTCGGAGTTTATCATTTTGGTGGAAAATTCTAGAATTGGTGGGCCCCACTTGTGGTTGGTGAAGAAATGTGCTGAATTATATTTCAAATGTGGTGGGTGGGAATAGTAGCAGGTAAAGCCATCAGGTTGCAGGTCAAACCTACCAAAATTTTCCTATAAATAGAGGGCTAAGTTAGAATTGAAAATCACACCAGAAACAAGTTTTCTCTCTTTCTCTCTCTAGATTATTGAGTGTATTTTGTGAGTATTTAGATACTTTGAGAGTTTCTATTCATCAGAGCAAGTTTCTTTCAGCCTTATACCGGTATTCCGACCAGAAGTACTGATATTTTGAGGTAAGGGATATTATTTTCTTCTTAATGATATTATTTTCTTCAATATCATTATGCTGAAATATTGATATGAGTTTTTATCAAATTTGGAACTTTTTGTGTCGGGGGTTACTATTCACGTATACGGCACTATTCACGTATACGGCACTATTCACGAATACGGCACTATTCACCGAAAAATAAAATTTTCCCTTTTTGTCCAAGATGTCTATTATGGTTACTATCTTTGATTGTATCCATGTTTTGATCTTTATTTTTGAATTCTGCTTCACAATTGATTATTATGAAGTATTATTGATCTTGGATAAACTGTTATACGAATCCCTACTATTTGTCCTTCTGTCTCATTGGATTCGTTCTCTTTAAGATATTTTTCATCATCCTCAGTCCTAAATGATGATATTACTGAATATCTTTGGCCTGTAGTGCAAAGATGTATAATTACTTGATGAATATCTTTGGCCTGTAGTGCAAAGATGAACAGGTGTTGAGATGAACATGACCGACTGATGATACAAATGAATATCTTTGGCCTGTAGTGCAAAGATGAATATTTGGTTAAAGATGATTATTAATTGATGTTACAGGGATAAAATATTGATGATGGACTTTTAAATCTTAGAAGATAGTAGAATTCTTTCTCTACTTGACTCTTCTAATGGTTTGCTGTTTCCGCTGCAGTTGTTGATCTAAAACTTGTTGTCGATTATATTTTATCAGATTTTTCCCTGTTGAAGACTAACGATAATTTGTTGTATATTATCTTAGTCATAATATTCTTTACTGGGCTAGTTGAGCTCACCCTTTTCCTTTTTGTTCCATTTTTCTTCTCAGGAGGTGAGAACATAGCAGGATCTAGTCGGGGTATGGAGTGATGGTTCTAGAAAGTTGTATTAGCAGTCCTCACTATTTCTGTAAAATAGTGTTTGAATAATTGTAATGAGGATTTATTTGGGTGTGGATATTGTCTAGAAGACAATATTTGTATTTAAACTCACAGTATGTGTTGTCGTATTTTGCACGACAATTGTATTATTGAAGTTGTAGTTTGCTTTCTGTACCATGTATTTGGCGACTCAGAATGGGTGTTGTATACCTATTCTGGGGGCGTCACACTCAGTTTATCACATTGATAATCATTGGAATGTTTGTGTCGCGCTATTTGCTATATGCCTGTTAAGAAGGTGATTCTTTTCTCATGTGTATAACAGATAGGTAGAGTATAGTTAGAGAATATTACAAGGTTAAGTGCGAGTTCTTAAAACTCATACTTATGGTAGGTTCGTGACTCATAATTATATGGTATGTTTTTGAACCCCTCAGCGAATGGACGCCTATGGTCTGACTAGGATAAGTTCTTAAACTCATATGATTGTGGCAAGTTCCTGAACTCATAACGTGTGGTAAGTTTGACGAACTGGGTGTAATTAAGTGTGAATGGAGTATTGAGGATGATAGGAATAGATAGACCTATTAAGCAATGGATCATTATAGAAAGTGGAGTTGATGGTGGAAGCATAGGTATTCTAAATCTACTAGCTATGCTAGACTTTCGAAATTTATTGGCTTCGTGCTGATGTTTACACTTCTATTTTCTTGAAAAATATTGGATCAAATGATAGAACCAATGAGTTTTAACAACAATACTGTTATTCGTATGTCTATGCTAATTGCTTCGGCTAGACAAAAATGATTTGCAATATATCAAAATGTATTTTATATCATTAATGCATCATGTAATCTGGTGCAAAGAAAAAAAAACGATGGAGTCATCAATGCAGTATTACCTAGTGTTGGATGTGATCTAAGGATCGTCAGCCCACTATGGTATGATGTAGTATGATAAAATCAACAAATGACGAAATTCTCAACGGACTGTAAATACAGTGCGGTATCATGACGTTATAAAAAGATTTTTGAGATTTCTTTAAGATATGAGAATACATATGTATGTATGTATATGTATATTTCGATTGATGTTCAAATTGTTGTAGAGGTCTATGCTATTTGATTCAGCTAGACAAATATTGAAAGATGTTCATGAAATGCATGCGTTTCTTGAGAAGTTATGCCAAACCAAATTGTTTTGGTGCGGATTCAGATGTTGAAAAGCTGAGATGAACAACCCTTTTATAGGGGATTACGCGGAGGCGTTGAGATGTTTGTGCACAATACATTGTACAAAGGGCTGATCACCCTAAGTACGAGGAGTCCCTATAGTCTTATGACTGTTAAAGTTTAAGTTGAAAGATTACTTATAACTATGGACATACGCATAGCGTTTAAATGTTTGTGCACAATACATCGTACGAATGGCTTAACACCCTAAGTACGGGGGTCCTTATAGTCTTATGACTGTTAAACTTGAAGTTGAAAGATTACTTGCAATTGTGGACATAGTTCGTGGTCTTATGACCCTCAGCATGATTTGGAATCTTTTAAATTCATGTTATTCATATCGCTTCCCAATTATTGAGCAATTGTGGAAGATTCTTGATATTCTAAAAGGTGAATGTGGTAAGGATGATATTCCTTAGAAAGAAGTGAGTCGTAGAATGCGACACTAAATGATGAATATGTTGAATAAGTGAGAAAAGAGATTTTGAAGTGAGAACGATATGAGTTATCAAAGAATAATGTGAAACTTTTAATATAAAAGTTAATAGTTGTAGAATGATAATTGTGGAAAGGAAGTAGTTATAGAAACCAATGAATGAATGAAGTAGTGACGTAAAATCTATTTGATAGATTGAATATTCATTGATAAAATTTCGAGGACGAAATTCTTAGAAGAATGGGTGAATGTAATATCCCGAGTGTTCATGATAACGATCCTTAAAAAAAATGGGTTAAAGAATATGTAACACTCAAATATAATTGAGTCTGAGTAAAGGTTATGAAATAAAACTTACAAGAATTTATTTTGAAGAATGGTGGGAGTAGGAAATATAAAACCTATATTAAGGTAATGTGTTGAAGTTATTCAACGAAGAGATTTGGTGAAAACCTGAGGAGTGTAGGGTTTCAGTGATTCCGAGGACGGAATCCTTATAAGGTGGGAAGAATGTAATAATCCAAAATTTTATTTATAATTTTAAATATTTATTGAATTAAATAAATATTTTTAATTGACGTGTTTGTTGTTTAGTAGATATTTATTGGATTATTTATTAGTACGTAAATAATCCATGAGTTATAGAAATTAACTTAATTAAGATAAAAGAGTGAAGAATGTGGCGATTTGATTATTTGAGTTGTGATTCTGGGGACAGAATCATTGTAAGGAGGGAAGGATGTAATGATCCGAAATTTCAAATTATAATATTAAATATTTATTAATATATAAATATTTATTTGATGCGCTTATTGTTGAAATTGATGAGAGAAATATTTTATTGATGTAATGGTTGCTAGTAAATATTTACTAATCTAAATTCATTAGATAATATTCTAAATTAAATTAATTTATAATTTAGAGAGTTATAATATAACATGAGATGTTATATTATTGTTTTAATTTAATAATTTAAGGTGGTATATTAAATTATTAAATAAAATTATAATGAGATTATAATTTTGTGATATTTGGTCAAGTGGAAAATTTATTTAGTATGTGGTAATTAGTTATTTAATTAGGATTGGATATGAAAATCCAAGTAAACAATGTGGGACAATAAACTATATTATAAATAACTTATGAAAATAAATTAAAGGAGTTATTAAAATAAATTAAAAGTGTTTAATTTAGTTTTGCCAAACAAAGCCTAATGCCTATTAAGTCTTTAATCTAATTGTGTTTTACCAAACAAGGCATAAGGATTAATTGATTATTTTTTTAGTGGTTAGCCAAACAAGTCTTATGGCTTTTTATTTTCAAAAACTTACATAACTGATATAAGTTATATCTATATTTATATTATATCATTAATATATATTATTACTATATACGTTATACTATTCTACGTATGTTAGAAGAGAAAAGAAAGACTCAGTTGAAGAAAAGGAAGAGAAGAAGAGAGAATGCAGAGAAGAAGAAGATGAAGAAGAAGAAGGAGAAGAAGAAGGGGAAACCTTGAGAAAACAAAAGAAAAGCTTTCATCATCTCCATATTTTCTCCTAATTCAACCTAGAAAGGTATCAAACTAACACTTATACTAAATTAAGATGTTATGTATTTAGTCTTTGTAAAATTAGGTTTTCATGATTATGTATTTATATGTATATATGGTGTTCATATGTGATTGTATGCCATGAACGGATTTTCACAATACAAGTGTTGTAAAAACAAGTTTTAAAATCATGTTCTTCTATGTTTTCATAGTTTTAGAGTTTTATAGTTGTTCAAAAGTTTCAATTCACAAAGATATGATGAACATGATGAAATCATGTTCATAGTGTTTGATTATGAGTTATATGGTTATTCTAGCAATTCAATCCATGTAATTTTGATGAACAAGAGGAATTAGGTTCATAATGTTTACTATGAAATAATTTCTAAAAAATAGCTTTTTAAACTATTAAATTGATGTTTGGTTATGATTTATTATTGAAATTGATCGTGTATTGTGTTAGTATGTTAAGAATATGAGTTATCACAATTGGAATTACTTGAATTGGTTTAAAAACGAATTCACAGTGAATAATTTCGCTATGAATGTTAAAAGAAGAAGAAAGAAGAGAAATAGTGAAATTAAAGGTTGTAATCTTTGATGCTTACGTTGTTTATATGGTTAGAAACGTGTTAGAAACATTAGATTATGTTTATGTAAACCTATTTAGTAGTTTGGTATGGTTGTTAGAAAGGAGTTTGGAGGCCTAATTTGGCTTTTCGTAGTGTTCTAGAGCTAAAATCGCATAATCGCAGCAGTGACCCCCACCCCGGCGGGCCACCCTAGTCAAAAACCCCCGTCCCGGCGGGGGGGGGGGTGTTCTGTCAAGCCAAAATTTTGAAAAAAAAATAAATTTGACCGAACGTAGTTTACTAAAATGAGTATAACTTTTTCATACGAACTCTGATTGATGCGATTCAAGATGATTCAGAACGAGGACGAATAGGCCTACAACTTTTATTCTTTAAGGTTTTCAATTTGAAATCGTTATGAAGGGTCAAAATGGTCATCTTTAGGACTATTATGTTTTCGAAGGCAATCGGAGGGCGTCAGACATGCACGTATGCTAGTGTAGTGCTCTTGACGATAAAAGATGTTGTTCTAAGTTATAACACATGAATGTTAGTAAATATAATGATGCTTAACATTAATATAATGATGTATTAGATAAGTTATAGAAGCATAGTAAGCATACACAAAAGATGCAAATCGGGCGTGTGACGAATAAACGTCGAAACGCCGTGATAATTGTTAATGAACGTAAAAAGTGCTTTTAGTCAAATGAAATGGATATTATAAAGTATGAAATGGGTTTAATATAAAACCAATAATGATTCCTAGAAAAATTTGAACACTTTTATGAATTTCGAATATTACATAAGTCGAAAAGTTAACACAATCTAATTGAACATTGTGTGTTAATTAATAGGAAAGATTATGAGATGCGGAGTAGAGTTTACATTGCAATTACTATGTGTTGTTATGTGACTAATAGTTGATGTGTATGATTATATAATTGTGTAGGGCACGTGAAGTGCAGATAACTGTAAGCTGTTAAACTGTTATTGGTAAACAACGATCAAGGCAAGTCTTTCGGTTCCTATTTTCTACGTGGACTTGATGAACTGTTTTAAATTGCATGATATGTTATACATGTTGAAATCATGAAATGTGAAAGTCAATATATGACTGCATTGTTTTGGCTAAGTAATGATGATTGAGTAAGGAACTCAATCTTTATATTTGCTATGTGAGTTAAAAGCATGTATGCCATGTTACTTTAATGAGTTGTATATCGAGCATGTTATTATGTGCTATGTGATGCATGAAAACTGTTAAACTTTGCTGGGTTGTCGAGCTCACTTATGCAAATAACCACTTTTGTAGGTACAAACTTTAAGGTAAAGATATGTGCTAAGTGAGTTATAGAGATCTATATTCACGAAGATTACTTATGTTTTATGAGAAATGTATTTCATATTTTGAACGTAACATGTTGAATTGTAAGCTGAGTTATCCAATGTATATGGATATTTAGTTATGATGTAAGACTTTGTATAGTCATTTTGTTGTAACGATTCATGATATAAGATTGAATCAAAGAGATGTAATGTAAAGGTTGCGATTCAGGGCATGAAAGAAGGAAATGTATAAACGTTCTAAATATTCCGCAATTTTAGTGTTTTTAATATCGAATAATGATGTAAAATTTGAGTTTTAATGTGTGGTTAACGACCGAAGTTGAGATTTAAGTTGTATAAATTTTGGGGTCGTTACAATGTTATTATCCACCTTCCCTAAAGACTAAACTATGCAAGTCTTTTGCAGGGAATCAATCGGACCTACCACCCGTTCAAAGTCCAAAAAGGCAACAAGCCTACAGTCAATCATGTCGTCATCCGACCAGACTGAACTTAATCCAGTTTCTCGCAAAGAATTCGATGGATTAAGCAAACAGATTACAGATTTGGTTGTTCTACTAAAAGAATTACACCAGTCTACACAGGGTCAGAAAATACCCGTACATGCAAAATCCTCCACACAAGGAGGAACCCAGGTCGTTACAATACCTGAACTGCAGTTGGATCCGACCAACAAAACTCATGATGCTGCCCATCCCACTGGAGACCCGGACACTGGTGACATCAAAAAGAAAGTCCTCTAAATGGAAGAGACTCTTCGCACTATCAAAGGAGTTGGAACACACGGGAGTGTTTCATATGCTGATTTATGTATTTTCCCTGGTATTCATTATCCAGAAAAGTTTAAGACTCCTGACTTTGAAAAATATGACGGGTTAGGAGATCCTTACACACATCTAAAGGTGTTTATTGGAGAACTGGGATCTTATGCAGAGGATGAAAAACTCAGAATGCAACTGTTCCAAAAAAGTCTAACTGGAGAAGCCCGTTCGTGGTACACAAGAGTAGACAATTCAAAGATCCATAGTTGGGAAGAGCTAGCACACGCTTTCCTCACCCAATACAACTTTTAATTTCAAATGGCTCCTGATCGGTATCAAATTACCAAAATCAAGAAACAGTCTAATGAGTCTTTTAGAGAGTATGCTCAGAGGTGGAGATGCCTGGCTGCCCAAGTTAGTCCTTCCATGACAGAATCAGAGATGGTCATGACATTCATAGACATACAAGAAGCACCTTTCTATGAAAGAGTTTTCGCCGGCATCGGCAAACCATTTTCTGAAATGGTTAAATATGCGGAGATGGCTGAAATGGGATTGAAATCCAGAAAGATTCAAGACCTAGCTGCACTCAAACCTCTTGCTGATCACATCCAATCTGGAAATTATGGGAACAACCCTCGGAGGGTCTATAAAAAGAAAGAAGAGGATGTTTCCCTGATACTACAAGGTCAAAAAGGCAGTCAAAACATGCCTATTCAACGGAGAAATTACACTCCCTTTCAATCACAGTCTGCGAACCCTCCAATACCAAAAGGTGGAGAAGTCAAACGACCTCGAGTATTCACACCCTTAGGGGACACCCTCGAGAACATTCTCAATCTTCTAACAACACAGAAGAAAATCACGCACCTGCTTCCACCAGCCAACCCTAATGGACGGGGTTTTAATGCTGCTCAGAAATGTGCTTATCATGCTGGGGCACCTGGACATGATACTCAGGATTGTTGGGCCTTGAAACACAAAATCCAAGACCTGATAGACAACGGTGAAATCGTGGTCACCAAACCCGATCAGCCTCACGTTCAAGACAACCCTTTTCCTCAACACAAAGAAGAAGAGGTCAACATGATCAATTGGAGCAGTGGACAGAGTTCCAATTTCAGCTGTGATTCCTCCCAGACCCCAAAGCTGGTGATGACAGATGGGATTATGCCAAGTTCCGATTCACAATGGAACGAAAGATGAAAGCTCTCTGTAAACAAATTGAGCAATTGGCGGAACTGGTGACCTATCAGCATCAAGTGACTCATCAGTTAATCAGCCAGGAGCATGTCAGTCTCCTACCTATTGTTATGAATATTCCCTCTTCACTTTTAGAAAATGAAATGCTGGAAGACAAAGTGACGAAGAGAGTGAATGCTAAGGCCCGTCGGGATTTTGCCAACAAAAGGTAATTCACATATTTGGGCCAACCTATGGAGAAAATCCTTCATATGTTAATCAATGAAGGAGGGATTAGTTCCCTTCTATCTCCAATCAACCCATGTTCAAGACGATACAACTCTGAGGGAGTATGTCAATGTCATTCTCAATCTCACGGTCACAGGATAAAAGAATGATGGGCACTCTGCCACCTTATTCAAAATTTAATTGACAGTGGCGTACTGCGTCTGGCAGATAACGACACTGCGTTATGGGCAAGTGAGGATTCGTGTCCTACTAAGTGGAAGAGTGTAGTAGCAGTCATATCCACTGAAAATGATGGGGTTAACAAATCACTTGTCATGCCAGTAATTTAACTCAAGGGAATCAATAATCCTTTGAAAGTGGCCGCTCTCGAGCCAATCAACTTGCCGTGCAGAGCACAATATCCTATTGTTAGCTTGCGCACAGTTCTGTGGAATTATGGAGAAGGTGAAGGATCCACCTCGCATACAACTGCTACAGTGTCGAAGGAGAATCCACTGTATCTTCCCCAATGGGTAATAAAGCCTGTCATCAAGTCTAAGGGGAAAGTAACCATTGAGAAGATTGAAAATTTCCTCCGCACTATGGGTCATAGCGAAGCCATGGTGGTTTTAAGCTCGAAAGAAGCTCCACAACAGATATTAATCTTGGACTTGGTCCTGACTTCTGAGAATCACCGGAAGGTCTTGTTAAAGGCTTTAGAAGAAGCCTATCTGCCGACATTAGTTGATACGAAAAGTTTCAACATCTGGTTGATCACATTTTCAACAACAATGTGATATCCTCCACTGATGATGAAATACCGCCCAAAGGGACCGGTCATTGCAAACAGTTGCACATTGCGGTCTTGTCCTCCGGATATATGGTGGCTGGAGTTTTAATAGTTGGAAGTTCCTATCTGAATATATACCCATACGCTACCTTGGTGAAGATGAATATCAATCCCAATCGAATTCGGAGTAGCCATACCATCATCAAAGCTTTTGATGGAGCCTGCCGTAAGTCGGTCGGAGTAGTTGAGCTGCCAATTGAGATTGGTCCTCATACATTCTGCGTATCCTTCCACGTGCTCAAGATTGATTTGGGATACAACCTACTCTTGGGACGACCATGGATTCACATGGCAGGGGAAGTCCCCTCCACTCTTTACCAACAGTTGAAATACATCATCAACTGATCATAGTCAACGCTAAACCAGAGATTCCTCAGCATGGGGACATGCCGCTCATCAATGCCAATAAAGATGTTGAGCCAATTAGTTTTCATGCTTTAGAAATAAGCAATACCCAATACCATGCTATTGGAACGCCATTGCCCGAACCCCAGATTTTTGCCGAGGTAATGTTAGCCACACAAGAAATATTGTCGTTGGGTCATAAACCGGGACAAGGATTGGGTAAAGATTTCCAGGGTGTTAAGTACCCTATTCGCTTAACCAAGCAAATTGGGACAGCTGGACTAGGCTATTCTGCCAGCTCTAGTCACAGGAATCCTCATAAGCATCAGCAGATTCCTGCAGCTTCAACCGTGCGGCGTTTAGCTTCGCCTTTAAGCTCCGAGTCCGCACAACCTCCCGTAAAGGTGCCAGCCAATATAATGGCGATGTTATTTCCCAAGCCAGTACCGGTGAAGGAGAAAGAATCTTTGTTCCAGATCCCACAGTGGATGAAGAGGAATGAAGAATCAAGTAAGACGTCATCAGGATGATGTCTGGCATACGCATCATCGTTCATGATGAGCATACCAACAGATACACCCCAGACGATGATTTCCCAAATGTAATGGCTATCATTCGGGACATGGAGGATGATGATAATCCCTCTATCACTGCGGTTCACCCGGAATTTGCTCTTGTCAATTGGAACAGCATTCCTTGCATTGGTCGTCAAGGGTAAAGCGGGCAGAAACTCTTTCTACCCTGTAGCTATAATAACTGCTTACTTTTCTGTACAATATTAGTGGTTTATGTGACGCCCCCAAATCCGAGTTCTCAACCCCGGGTTTGGTGCTCATTATCCATCATCAACATAAGCATTCTATATACTATTGCGGAATAATAAACATACGTTGTTCATTATAATAAAGTCTTATACAATACCCCAAGGTCTATTACCTTAACATAAACATACCTTACTTAAGTTACATAAAGTAAAACAAAAGGTTTACATAAACATCAAACATAGTATTTCATGATACTTAAACATTTATAATAACTATTCTTGGACCTTTCCCTTTCCCTTGTCCTTCTTACTTGAACTCTCTGGCTTAGCTGAAATAAATTTCATGATATAGCAAGGGTAAGCAACTAATTTGCTTAGCAAGTTTAAGTACAAAGAAGATATATCATGATTAGTAAGAAATTTATCGTTCAATATTCAACAATAGAAATTAATTGCGAAAGAACATGAATTAAGTCTTGATAACTGAATATTCGAATAACAGATACTTAGTGGTCATAATGACCATGAACATATACTAAGGTTGTCAGTATTTAAACTGGTCCTTTTAATAAGTTTTGGTAATCAAGGGGATCAGCCTTTCATACCCGGTGTATTATGCATAAACACTTAATTTATGAGCAATAATTGTTTTTCAATAATGCTTTAATCAAATTGTTCTTTTTCTCAGTCTAGAGTCCTCACCAAATCAATTGGCAAAGAAAAGCTTTTAACAACATATTTGATTTAACAAATTTAAACATATTTGATCTAGCCGATACAATGAGCATAGATCCATATCTTAAACAGTGCATGAATAAAAGAACTTTAACTAATTCACAGTTCAATAATAATAGAACAGGAATTTAATTGCACTAAGTGCGAGCATCAATAATCAATATGGATGTGAATAATAAACAATAATTATTCACTAACATGCTTTGAAAAGAATAACTCAAGTTTGAGTTAGAGAACTTGCCTTGACTGCGATCTACTGCTACACAATTTAATTTAATCTCTTTATTGTAAAGACCTATCATTGTTAAGATTGATCTTACAATCAGCATAACATACTTTATATCATAATACAATTACTCTATCAGCAATTTATTTATCCACATAATCAATTACCTGAAAACATTCTTATTATTATCATTCTTTGATAATATATTATTTATTTTATCATATTTCTTATGATTTAACACTTAATCTTTCCTTTTATTAGCTCTTCTTTATAATCTAGTAAGATGAATACTAACATCATAGTCTAGATTATACAAACATGTAATCCAGCCACCTGGATTGACTAATCCAGCAAACTGATTCAACAAACTTCCAATCCAGCAAGACTGGATTCTAAATCCTTCAATCCATCAAACTGGATTCTAAATCTTTCAATCCAGCAAACTGGTTTCCATATCTCTTTTACTAAAATACCAAATCAACTTATTATTTTTCTATCCTTTGGCCATACTTATATACATGTATTTCATACACAAAAAGTATTTTTCCGTAATTTTTCAATTTCTTTTACTATTTTTCAAAAATCATTTTTAGTGCGTGGCTTAAGAAATTAGCCCCATCATGCTCAACTCCAGAAATTCCCATCTCTTGTCATAATCTCATACATGTTAACATGACCCTCCAGTTTAAATTTTGTGGCCATTGGAGTTATAGAACTCCGGTTATTACGATTTTCGTCCGAAAAACCTAAATATTAAAATGATCATAACTTGATCATTTTAAGTCGGAATGAGCTCATTTTTCGACAGGAGCTACTTTATGGCATATATTTTCATGTACCAAAAGGCCGGAATTTATTTCACATTTTAAGTGGCCGAAATTGCCCTTTTAAAATTTTGGGCAGACCCCGTTTTGGGATTTTTAGCTTTTACCTACTTTGCTAAATTCAGTCCATACGGAAATCTACAACTCCTTTTTAGGTGATTCCACTTGGTTTTGAAAGATAACTCATCATATTACTCTCCCAAATTTTTCTAGAATTTTTAAATGCCAGAAAAATGACGAAAATACCACTTGTATTGACTGTCCAAAAATAGTTTATTTTTCTTTCAAAAGACCAAACTGTTTTTGCTAAAACATTTGCTACCACTTGTGTATTCAACATTTTTGAATGCTACCACTTGAGTTTAGTAGTTAACTTACATATCCAGCACCCCTCTTTGACGGATCACAAAAAGAAGGTGTAGATCAAAAACGGTAGTCGATCAAAGGATGTGAAAAAACTAGAGTTTTCTAACAAAACAAAACTAGTTTTTCTTATATCCTTTTGATTCACTTTCTAACACTCAAATATGTTAGAACCATACTTGAAACCATATAAAACATGTAGATAGAGGGTTTTAGACCTCAAGATCATAAACCTTAGATAACTAAAATAAAAAGAATAAGTTAGATTAGTTTTCACCTTGATTTTTGGGCACACTTTCTTTTTCTTCCAAAGTAAGAGATAAACTTTGGGGTGCATCAATGGTGAATTTCCTTTCTCTTTCTCTCCTCTTCCCCACCGAACTTCTCTCTCTCTCTCTCTCTCTCTCTCTCTCTCTTTTTCTCTTATGTTTTGCTTGGTTAACTAAAGAAAAAGTAAGATGACTTAAAATATAAGATGAAAGAGAAGATAATTTAATGTGTTGGACAAAAATATATAGATACATTAGTATATCTATATTTAATCCACTAACATATCTCCTCTCTCTCTCTTAATTATTACAAGATTACTTACTAATATGTTGGCTCCATAAACAAAATGACACCTAGCCCATTAAGTAAATATCTTTTGGAAATTTGGGAGCTTGAAATGATGACATTCATTCCCCCTTTCTCTCCTTATCTTTGGCCGGCCAAGTGGCCTTCTTATCTCCAAGTTTTGCTTTTGTTTTCATTCTTTATTTAGTACATTAAAAGTCCAACATGTCCCTCCTTAATTGGGCTACAAGTTGGGCCATTACATTAGATGTTTTGGGCTTGAAATTAACTAGTTTAGCTTACTTAATTAACATGAACTTGGGCCTCCACAATTAAATAATTGTGCTACTAGCATACTTGCCCATTAAATTTAATAGTGGGCTAGCTCAACAATCAAATTATCTACAAGTCCAATACTTAAATAATTATTGGGCTTGTTTAAACTACTAGCCATCCTTAGTAATATTAACCCTATTATCTCATGAACTATTACTCATTATTATTGATATTTACACATTCACATCGATCAATAATATTAATTAACTTACATAACCCAATTAGACTTGTCTTATTCAAGTTTATTGAGTACTTACATAGGGTTTAACCTCTTAAATCTATTTCCTAGATTATTAAAATACTTAGGTTAGTTCACTAACTTATATAACTTATTGGTGAGATTTTCTTTAATATTATATCATATTATTCATATAATCACTTAATCATCCATAATCCATTACAGATTATTTAATATATTTATAATGTACCACAGAAGTTCTTGGTTATTACATTCTCCCCTCCTTATAAGAATTCCGTCCTCAGAATTTCATTTCGGTTACTCAAAAAGATTGGGAAACTCTTTCCTCATCTTTTCCTCGAGTTCCCACGTAGCTTCTTCAGCATTGTGGTTCCTCCGGAGCACTTTAACAGAATGTATAACCTTATTTCTCAATATCTGCTCTTTCCTATCCAAAATTTCTATAGGAACCTCCTCGTACGATAAGTCTTTCTCGACTTGAATCTGCTCGTATGATATCACATGCTTGTAATCCGGCTTGTACGGACGCAACACTGACACATGAAACACATTGTGAATATGTTCCAGTTCAGGAGGTAGAGCTACCTCATACGCTACTTCCCCTATCTTCTTCAGTATTTCAAATGGTCCAATAAATCTTGGACTCAGTTTACCTTTCTTCCCAAATCTTATCTTCCCCTTCCAAGGAGATACCTTCAAAAATACGTAGCTTCCCACTTCGAAATCTCTTTTCTTGCGATGAATATCTGCGTACTTCTTTTGTCGATCTTGAGCTGCTACTAGTCGAGCTCTTATCACTTTGATGATCTCCACAGTCTGCTGAACCAATTCTGGCCCCAACAATCTTCTTTCACCTACCTCGTCCCAACATAAGGGCGTTCTGCACTTTCTCCCATACAGGGCTTCATACGGTGGCATACCAATGCTTGCATGATAACTATTGTTATACGCAAACTCCACCAACGGAAGATGATCTTCCCAGCTTCCCTTGAAATCCATCACACAGGCTCTGAGCATATCCTCTAAGGTTTGAATCGTTCTTTCGCTTTGCCCATCTGTCTGTGGATGATACGCAGTACTCAACCTTAATTGTGTCCCCATTCTTTCTTGAAGACTTCTCCAAAAGTTTGAAGTGAAGCGAGGATCTCTATCAGACACGATTGATACTGGTACTCCATGTCTCGAAATAATTTCCTTGATATACAATTTTGTTAGCTGATCCAAATTATACCTAATCTTGATCGGCAAAAAGTGTGCTGACTTTGTAAGACGGTCGATAATTACCCATATAGCATCATAACCCTTCGGTGTCACTGGAAGTCCTACCACAAAATCTATCGTGACGTGCTCCCATTTCTATTCCAGAATTTCCAACGGCTGTAATAATCCACTTGGTCATTGATGCTCTGCCTTAACTCTTTGACAAGTTAAACAGCGGCTGACGCATTCAGCAACCACTCTCTTCATGTTTGGCCACCAATAATGTTGACACAAATCTTGATACATCTTCGTGCTTCCTAGGTGTATTGAGTATCTCGTATTGTGCGCTTCTTGAAGAATCTCTTCTCGTAACTCTGGTACTGCAAGTACCCAAATTCTTCCTTCAAATCTTATCAATCCAGTACCGTCGATCTTATACTTCAGCTCTTCGCCTTCAGCCAACCGCTTCTTTATGTTATCACATTCTTCATCATTCCCTTATGATTCTTTCACCTTGTCTAATATAGTTGGACTTGCTTCCATTTCTATTATGTTACCTAAATTCTTTGGATTTTTCACCTCCAACTCCATTTTCTCCATTTCTCTTACTAACTCGTCCTGCTCTGTTAATACAAACAATTTTTCTTGGCTCTTTCTGCTTAAAGCATCTGCCACCACATTAGCCTTTTTCGGATGATATAGAATATCACAATCATAATCCTTGATCAATTCCAACCATCTCCTCTGCCTCGTGTTTAATTCCTTTTGTGTAAAGATGTACTTCAGACTCTTGTGATCTGTGTATATCTCACACTTTTCTCCGTAGAGATAATGTCTCCAAATCTTAAGGGCAAATACTACAGCAGCCAACTCAAGGTCATGGGTAGGGTATCCCTTCTCATAGTCTTTTAGCTGTCGTGACGCGTACGTAATGACTTTACCATTCTGCATTAATACGCAACCTAGTCCCTTGTGTGACGCATCACTATACACTGTAAAACCTCCTGTACTATCTGGTAAAGATAACACAGGTGATTCACCTAGTCGCTTCTTTAATTCCTGAAAACTTTGTTCACACTTTTCCGTCCATACATACTTAACAGTCTTCCTTGTCAGATTAGTTAATGGCGTCGCTATCTTCGAGAAATCCTGAATAAACCTTCGGTAATATCCTGCCAATCCCAAGAAACTTTTAATCACTGTCAGTGTTTTCAGTTGTCTCCAATTTTTCACCGCTTATACTTTTGCTGGATCAACAGAAATTCCCTCGTTATCGATGACATGCCCCAGAAATTGAACTCTCTTCAACCAGAACTCACACTTTGAAAATTTAGCATATAACTTCTCTTTCCTTAAGGTTTCCAACACAATTCGTAGATGTTCAGCATGCTCCTCTTCAGTCTTCGAATAAACCAAAATGTCATCAATGAACACCACCACAAATTTATCCAAATACGGTTTAAATACTATGTTCATCAAGTCCATAAAAGCAGTTGGTGCGTTTGTCAGTCCAAACGACATCACTAGGAACTCATAATGACCGTAAAGAGTTCTAAATGTTGTCTTTGGTACATCTTCTGTTCTCACCTTCAACTGATGATAACCAGTTCTTAGGTCAATCTTTGAAAAACATCTCGCTCCCTTAAGTTGATCAAACAGATCGTCTATTCTTGGTAACGGATATTTGTTCTTGATTGTCACCTTATTCAATTCTCTATAATCCATACACAACCTCATCGAACCATCCTTCTTCTTTACAAACAACACCGGTGCTCCCCACGGAGATACACTAGGTTGGATGTACTTCTTATCCAACAACTCTTGTAGCTGGATCATCAACTCTTTCATTTCTACCGGAGCCATTCGATATGGTGCTTTCGATATCGGCGCTGTCCCCGGTACTAAATGTAAGACCCCAAATTTTATGAAATAAAAGTATTCAATTTTTCTATTTAGTAAATAGTTAAATTGATAAAAAGTTAAAGTTAAGGGTGATATATGAATTTTTTTCAAAATACACAAGTGGTTATAAAATATTCATTGTTGTCGGGGAATATTCGTTTGGTCGTGGAATATTCTTTCTGTCGGAGAATATTCGTACGATGGCGCAATCATTTGTGGGCCCCATAACAGAATAACTGTCGGGTGAAGAAAATAACAAATTTGAGTTTTTACAAATAATGGTGTAGTTGTTACCGTTAACACTGTTGGAATACCCGGTGGTTAAAATACAGTAATACGCGTTATTGCACAGTAGCACATGGTATTGCATAGTATTTTTGAAATTATTGATTCTTACGTAAGAAGGCACTACTCAATAATTGTTACAGTAATTACTGTTCAATATTTTATTTTATTGATTCAATAATTACTGCGTTGATATTTTATATTATTGTTGTTTCAATAATTGTTGCTACACAGTATTTTCTATTATCAGATCAATAATTCATATTATTTAAATAATATTATTAGATAGAATTAGTGGCAATGTCTAGAAAGTTCTGTCTAAGGAGAGGTTTGGTCATCTAATTGCGCGCTAGTAAGGAGAAATCCTTATTGGAAAGCCCCCTCTTTCCTAGGAACGGCCTGGTTGTCATAATTGTGACTCTGTAATATTATTTGTGAATAATTAATTATTGATTCATATGATAAGGAAATATTTATTTTATGTGGATATAAATGAGGGATATATTTTTGTGGTTAAAAATGAAGGAGTTAATGTTGAGGTTTTTATCAGTATTTTTGTCGGAATTGAGGAATTAAAAATTAGGGTTTTTGAGATATTTTGTGGGGGTTATAATTTTTAATCCGACCGTTGGATCGTGGTAATTTATACATATGTTATACATATATAAGTTGAGTATATGTCCACAAATTTTGAACCGTTAAAAATGAACGTATGATTTGTTATGAAATTTACGAGATGACTGGTTCAGAAATTGTTGAATTTTCGGAGTTAATCATTTTTGTAGAAAATTCTAGAATTGGTGGGCCCCACTCTTGGTTGGTGAAGAAATGTGCTGAGATTTTTATTCTAATGTGGTGGGTGAGAATAGTAGCAGGTAAAGCCATCAAGTTGCAGGTTAGGTCTGCTTCGGCGTGCTATCATTTTCCTATAAATAGATGGCTAAGTTAGAATTAAAAATCACACCAGAAACATAAGCTTTCTCTCTTTCTCTCTTTATATTATGAAGCATATTTTATGAGTATTTAGATACTTTGACAGTTGCTATTCAGTGCAAGTTTCCTTCGGCTTTACATTCCAGTCAGAAATACTGCACTTTTGAGGTAAGGGATAGTAAGTGATTTTAAGGGTTGTTATGTTTTTCAGTTTCGTAATTTTTATGACTTTCAAAAATTTTGGAAAAATTTGAAATGATAATTTGATGTGTTTTCTTGATTGTGTCCAAAAATGGTAATTTTTGGATGTATAGATTGAGAGTTATGAATTTTATGAGAAAAAACTATTTTAAAAGTAACCGCTTATAATTCCTTGTGGTTAACTGCAAAATTGATGAAATTTTTATTGGGAGTACATGTATATGATAGAAGTATACTCTGTAAATTTCAGAATTTTTGGACAAAAGTACAATTTTTGATAAATGTCTAAATATTCAGCTGTTTTGGCTATATGAAAAATAGTAAATGACTTTTAAAAATTCTGAGAAAAATATATGTTCACTATGGGACTATATTATGCTAAATCCCAAAAAAGAAATATTTTTGTAACTAATTTGGTATTTTTCATGAAAATGGTCTAGTTATGCGTAAATGAATTAAATATGTTATATGAAGTAAGAAAATTGGAAAATAGGATTTTATGACTTGAGAATCCTATATGAGGTATATGCAGATTTTTGATGAGAGTTTTGGTTATTGGTGATGAAATCTTATGAGTTTGACATTTTAGAATGATTAAATACATTATTTTAGTAAAGTGTAAAAAATTAAAACAAATTGTTTATAAATTTAAAAAATGTTATTCTTTCAATATCATTATACCGAAATATTAATATGGATTTTATTGTGGAATTTCTATCTTTTGTGTCGGGGTTACTATTCATGAGTTACTATTCACGATTTACTATTCATGAGTTACAAATATTACTCTTGAGATTAAAACTATATGTTGATCATATTATTTTTATTATCATATATAACATTTTTATAACCTGATGTTGAAATTCTCTTTCACTGGAGTGTAAAGATGGGTAGATTATTGGTATGATCATTGCTAGGGTTCTCTTTGGCCTGTAGTGCAAAGTTGAATTGTGACTGATATGATCATGACCATTGAATTTATAATTGAATATCTTAAGCTTAAGTGCAAAGGTGAATTGATCAACATGGTTATAATTATTATTTATATAAATTCTGAAATGATTATATATTTCTTTGAGATATGAATATATTTGGCCTGTAGTGCAAATATGAATTGTGGATGAATATCTTTGGCCTGTAGTTCAAAGATGGTCTGTTGATGAATATCTTTGGCCTGTAGTGCAAAGATGAACTGTTGTTGAATATCTTTGGCCGTAGTGCAAAGATGGATTTATTAGTATGATTATGAACAGGAACTGTGATTTGGTATAACCATGATCTTTGATGTTTCAGGTAAAGACAGGTGATGAAAATATTCTTCCTCGTGAGTGCGAAGAAAAATTTAGAATCATAATTATGATTATAAGTTATTTATATGATTGTGGACCAGAACTGTTGATTGATGTTACAGGGATAAAACATTGTTGGTGGATTTTTAACATGGAGAAGATAATAGACTTTATAGTCTATTTGACTCTTCTAATGGATTGCTCGTTCCGCTGCAACTATGGTTGAAATTTTTATCATTTACCATATGTTCTAAATCTCTGATTTATTATTGATGAAGGCTATTGATAATTTAATTATCTTTAGTCATGATATTCTTTACTGAGCTAGTTGTGCTCACCCTTTTGCTTCACAATTCCTTTCAGGTAATAAGAGTGTAGCTGGGTCGAGCGGGGGTAACGAGGGAATAGAACGGTGGTCATCATTTAGTAGTTATATTTGGTGAAGAAAATAGGGTGAGGCGAACCCAACGTTGGAAGGGTGTTTTGTCACTATCATACAAGATGTCTAATGACATACAACCTCGTGTCATCATAAGACAGGGTTGTGCTCATCCACTTGCTGAGTATATCTATGGGCACTACCTATATAATCTTGGTGTTTGTTTGAAGTAAAATTCACGATTAAAGACAGTGGAGATAATGATAAGTCAAGAGAAGACTCACCATTGGGAAGAATATGATAGTAATCTTCTCATTTTTCTTTGGTGTCTATTGGGTCAACCAAGGATAATTCTGTGGCCATATGATATCTATCATAACTTAGACGCATGGCCTCCCATGTACGAAGGTTTCCTTGAGCACTTCCCAAAGATTCTAATTTCTAAAACAGTTTTTGACTATACCTTTATGTAAGGTGTCATTGTGAGGTGATGTCCACGGTTGGAACATGAGTCACATTTGGTATATATTTGTATCCAAACTCACAGCATATGTGTTGTTGTATTTTGCACGATAATTGTTGTAATAAAATTGTAGTTATTTTCTGTACCATGTATTTGGCGACTCAGAATAGGTTGGATGGAATGGACCTATTTTGGGGTCGTCATATTTGGTATCAGAGCTTAGGGATATGGTCTCTGGCGTAGATCGGGGAATATAACTAGGAGGGGAGAGATGAGTAAATCCTTCGCTAGTGTGTCCTACCTAAGCTTATTTGTTGGTCAGTCATAATATCGGGATATTATGTGATATGTTAATTTGTTAAATTAACCCTTGTTTTGAAGCTGTATTCTAGAATGATATTTGGAATACAGGAGATGAGCAATGGAGAAATCATGATGACAGGGAAGATGGAATCTGAAATAAAAACAAGGTATTCTCAACTCTTTGAATTACCAGGTACGTAAATTTTGAGGACGAAATTTCATAAGGAGGGGAGATTGTAAGACCCCAAATTTTATGAAATAAAAGTATTCAATTTTTCTATTTAGTAAATAGTTAAATTGATAAAAAGTTAAAGTTAAGGGTGATATATGAATTTTTTTAAAAATACACAAGTGGTTATAAAATATTCATTGTTGTCGGGGAATATTCGTTTGGTCGTGGAATATTCTTTCTGTCGGGGAATATTCGTACGACGGCACAACTATTTGTGGGCCCCATAACAGAATAACTGTCGGGTGAAGAAAATAACAAATTTGAGTTTTTACAAATAACGGCGTAGTTGTTACCGTTAACACTGTTGGAATACCCGGTGGTTAAAATACAGTAATACGCGTTATTGCACAGTAGCCCACGGTATTGCATAGTATTTTTGAAATTATTGATTCTTACGTAAGAAGGCACTACTCAATAATTTTTACAGTAATTACTGTTCAATATTTTATTTTATTGATTCAATAATTGTTGCGTTAATATTTTATATTATTCTTGTTTCAATAATTGTTGCTACACAGTATTTTCTATTATCAGATCAATAATTCATACTATTTAAATAATATTATTAGATAGAATTAGTGGCAATGTCTATAAAGTTCTGTCTAAGGAGATGTTTGGTCATCTAATTGCGCGCTAGTAAAGAGGAATCCTTATTGGAAAGCCCCCTCTTTCTTGGGAACGGCCTGGTTGTCATAATTGTGACTCTGTAATATTATTTGTGAATAATTAATTATTGATTCATATGAGAAGGAAATATTTATTTTATGTGGATATAAATGAGGGATATATTTTTGTGGTTAAAAATGAAGGAGTTAATGTTGAGGTTTTTATCAGTATTTTTGTCGGAATGGAGGTATTAAAAATTAGGGTTTTTGAGATATTTTGTGGGGGTTATAATTTTTAATCCGACCGTTGGATCGTAGTAATTTTTTGATATGTTATACATACATAAGTTGAGTATATGTCCACAAATTTTGAACCGTTAAAATGAACGTATGATTTGTTATGAATTTTACGAGATGACTGGTTCAGAAATTATTGAATTTTCGGAGTTAATCATTTTGGTGGAAAATTCTAGAATTGGTGGGCCACACTCTTGGTTGGTGAAGAAATGTGCTAAGATTTTTATTTTAATGTGGTGGGTGGGAATAGTAGCATGTAAAGCCATCAGGTTGCAGGTTAAGTCTGCTTCGGCGTGCTATCATTTTTCTATAAATAGATGGCTAAGTTAGAATTAAAAATCGCACCAGAAACATAAGCTTTCTCTCTTTCTCTCTTTATATTATAAAGCATATTTTATGAGTATTTAGATAATTTGAGAGTTGCTATTCAGTGCAAGTTTTCTTCGGCTTTGCATTCCAGTCAGAAATACTGCACTTTTGAGGTAAGGGATAGTAAGGATTTTTAAGGGTTGTTATGTTTTTCAGTTTCGTAATTTTTATGACCTTCAAAAATTCTAGAAAAATTTGAAATGATAATTTGATGAGTTTTCTTGATTGTGTCCAAAAATGGTAATTTTTGGATGTATAGATTGAGAGTTATGAATTTTATGAGAAAAGACTATTTTAAAAGTAACCGCTTATAATTCCTTGTGGTTAACTGCAAAATTGATGAAATTTTTATTGGGAGTACATGTATATGATAGAAGTATACTCTGTAAATTTCAGAATTTTTGGACAAAAGTACAATTTTTGATAAATGTCTAAATATTCAGCTGTTTTGGCCATATGAAAAATAGTAAATGACTTTTAAAAATTCTGAGAAAAATATATGTTCACTATGGGACTATATTATGCTAAATCCCAGAAAAGAAATATTTTTGTAACTGATTTGGTATTTTTCATGAAAATGGTCTAGTTATGAGTAAATGAATTAAATATGTTATATGAAGTAAGAAAATTAAAAAATAGGATTTTATGACTTGAGAATCCTATATGAGGTATATGCAGATTTTTGATGAGGGTTTTGGTTATTGGTGATGAAATCTTATGAGTTTGACATTTTAGAATGATTAAATACATTATTTTAGTAAAGTGTAAAAAATTAAAACAAATTGTTTATAAATTTAAAAAATGTTATTCTTTCAATATCATTATACCGAAATATTGGTATGAATTTTATTGTGGAATTTCTATCTTTTTGTGTCGGGGTTACTATTCATGAGTTACTATTCACGATTTACTATTCATGAGTTACAAATATTACTCTTGAGATTAAAACTATATGTTGATCATATTATTTTTATTATCATATATAACATTTTTATAACTCTGATGTTGAAATTCTCTTTCACTGGAGTGTAAAGATGGGTAGATTATTGGTATGATCATGACTAGGGTTCTCTTTGGCCTGTAGTGCAAAGTTGAATTGTGACTGGTATGATCATGACCATTGAATTTATAATTGAATATCTTAAGCTTAAGTGCAAAGGTGAATTGATCAACATGATTATAATTATTATTTATATAAATTCTGAAATGATTATATATTTCTTTGAGATATGAATATATTTGGCCTGTAGTGCAAATATGAATTGTGGATGAATATCTTTGGCCTGTAGTGCAAAGATGAACTGTTGTTGAATATCTTTGGCCTGTAGTTTAAAGATGGTCTGTTGATGAATATCTTTGGCCTGTAGTGCATAGATGAACTGTTGTTGAATATCTTTGGCCGTAGTGCAAAGATGGATTTATTAGTATGATTATGAACAGGAACTGTGATTTGGTATAACCATGATCTTTGATGTTTCAGGTAAAGACAGGTGATGAAAATATTCTTCGTCGTGGGTGCGAAGAAAAATTTAGAATCATAATTATGATTATGAGTTATTTATATGATTGTGGACCAGAACTGTTGATTGATGTTACAGGGATAAAACATTGTTGGTGGATTTTTAACATGGAGAAGATAATAGACTTTATAGTCTATTTGACTCTTCTAATGGATTGCTCGTTCCGCTGCAACTATGGTTGAAATTTTTATCATTTACCATATGTTCTAAATCTCTGATTTATTATTGATGAAGGCTATTGATAATTTAATTATCTTTAGTCATGATATTCTTTACTGAGCTAGTTGTGCTCACCCTTTTGCTTCACAATTCCTTTCAGGTAATAAGAGTGTAGCTGGGTCGAGCGGGGGTAACAAGGGAATAGAACGGTGGTCATCATTTAGTAGTTATATTTGGTGAAGAAAATAGGGTGAGGCGAACCCAACGTTGGAAGGGTGTTTTGTCACTATCATACAAGATGTCTAATGACATACAACCTCGTGTCATCATAAGACAGGGTTGTGCTCATCCACTTGCTGAGTATATCTATGGGCACTACCTATACAATCTTGGTGTTTGTTTGAAGTATAATTCACGATTAAAGACAGTGGAGATAATGATAAGTTAAGAGAAGACTCACCATTGGGAAGAATATGATAGTAATCTTCTCATTTTTCTTTGGGGTCTATTGGGTCAACCAAGGATAATTCTGTGGCCATATGATATCTATCATAACTTAGACGCATGGCCTCCCATGTACGAAGGTTTCCTTGAGCACTTCCCAAAGATTCTAATTTCTAAAACAGTTTTTGACTATACCTTTATGTAAGGTGTCATTGTGAGGTGATGTCCACGGTTGGAACATGAGTCACATTTGGTATATATTTGTATCCAAACTCACAGCATATGTGTTGTTATATTTTGCACGATAATTGTTGTAATAAAATTGTAGTTATTTTCTGTACCATGTATTTGGCGACTCAGAATAGGTTGGATGGAATGGACCTATTTTGGGGTCGTCATATTTGGTATCAGAGCTTAGGCATATGGTCTCTGGCGTAGATCGGGTAATATAACTAGGAGGGGAGAGATGAGTAAATCCTTTGCTAGTGTGTCCTACCTAAGCTTATTTGTTGGTCAGTCATAATATCGGGATATTATGTGATATGTTAATTTGTTAAATTAACCCTTGTTTTGAAGCTGTATTCTAGAATGATATTTGGAATATAGGAGATGAGCAATGGAGAAATCATGATGACAGGGAAGATGGAATCTGAAATGAAAACAAGGTATTCTCAACTCTTTGAATTACCAGGTACGTAAATTTTGAGGACGAAATTTCATAAGGAGGGGAGATTGTAAGACCCCAAATTTTATGAAATAAAAGTATTCAATTTTTCTATTTAGTAAATAGTTAAATTGATAAAAAGTTAAAGTTAAGGGTGATATATGAATTTTTTTAAAAATACACAAGTGGTTATAAAATATTCATTGTTGTCGGGGAATATTCGTTTGGTCGTGGAATATTCTTTCTGTCGGGGAATATTCGTACGACGGCAAAACTATTTGTGGGCCCATAACAGAATAACTATCGGGTGAAGAAAATAACAAATTTGAGTTTTTACAAATAACGGCGTAGTTGTTACCGTTAACACTGTTGGAATACCTGGTGGTTAAAATACAATAATACGCGTTATTGCACAGTAGCCCACGGTATTGCATAGTATTTTTGAAATTATTGATTCTTACGTAAGAAGACACTACTCAATAATTTTTACAGTAATTACTGTTCAATATTTTATTTTATTGATTCAATAATTGTTGCGTTAATATTTTATATTATTCTTGTTTCAATAATTGTTGCTACACAGTATTTTCTATTATCAGATCAATAATTCATATTATTTAAATAATATTATTAGATAGAATTAGTGGCAATGTCTATAAAGTTCTGTCTAAGGAGATGTTTGGTCATCTAATTGCGCGCTAGTAAAGAGGAATCCTTATTGGAAAGCCCCCTCTTTCTTGGGAACGGCCTGGTTGTCATAATTGTGACTCTGTAATATTATTTGTGAATAATTAATTATTGATTCATATGATAAGGAAATATTTATTTTATGTGGATATAAATGAGGGATATATTTTTGTGGTTAAAAATGAAGGAGTTAATGCTGAGATTTTTAGCAGTATTTTTGTCGGAATGGAGGTATTAAAAATTAGGGTTTTTGAGATATTTTGTGGGGGTTATAATTTTTAATCCGACCGTTGGATCGTAGTAATTTTTTGATATGTTATACATACATAAGTTGAGTATATGTCCACAAATTTTGAACCGTTAAAAATAAACGTATGATTTGTTATGAATTTTACGAGATGACTGGTTCAGAAATTATTGAATTTTCGGAGTTAATCATTTTGGTGGAAAATTCTAGAATTGGTGGGCCACACTCTTGGTTGGTGAAGAAATGTGCTAAGATTTTTATTTTAATGTGGTGGGTGGGAATAGTAGCATGTAAAGCCATCAGGTTGCAGGTTAAGTCTGCTTCGGCGTGCTATCATTTTTCTATAAATAGATGGCTAAGTTAGAATTAAAAATCGCACCAGAAACATAAGCTTTCTCTCTTTCTCTCTTTATATTATAAAGCATATTTTATGAGTATTTAGATAATTTGAGAGTTGCTATTCAGTGCAAGTTTTCTTCGGCTTTGCATTCCAGTCAGAAATACTGCACTTTTGAGGTAAGGGATAGTAAGGAATTTTAAGGGTTGTTATGTTTTTCAGTTTCGTAATTTTTATGACCTTCAAAAATTCTAGAAAAATTTGAAATGATAATTTGATGAGTTTTCTTGATTGTGTCCAAAAATGGTAATTTTTGGATGTATAGATTGAGAGTTATGAATTTTATGAGAAAAGACTATTTTAAAAGTAACCGCTTATAATTCCTTGTGGTTAACTGCAAAATTGATGAAATTTTTATTGGGAGTACATGTATATGATAGAAGTATACTCTGTAAATTTCAGAATTTTTGGACAAAAGTACAATTTTTGATAAATGTCTAAATATTCAGCTGTTTTGGCCATATGAAAAATAGTAAATGACTTTTAAAAATTCTGAGAAAAATATATGTTCACTATGGGACTATATTATGCTAAATCCCAGAAAATAAATATTTTTGTAACTGATTTGGTATTTTTCATGAAAATGGTCTAGTTATGCGTAAATGAATTAAATATGTTATATGAAGTAAGAAAATTAAAAAATAGGATTTTATGACTTGAGAATCCTATATGAGGTATATGCAGATTTTTGATGAGGGTTTTGGTTATTGGTGATGAAATCTTATGAGTTTGACATTTTAGAATGATTAAATACATTATTTTAGTAAAGTGTAAAAAATTAAAACAAATTGTTTATAAATTTAAAAAATGTTATTCTTTCAATATCATTATACCGAAATATTAGTATGAATTTTATTGTGGAATTTCTATCTTTTGTGTCGTAGTTACTATTCATGAGTTACTATTCACGATTTACTATTCATGAGTTACAAATATTACTCTTGAGATTAAAACTATATGTTGATCATATTATTTTTATTATCATATATAACATTTTTATAACTCTGATGTTGAAATTCTCTTTCACTGGAGTGTAAAGATGGGTAGATTATTGGTATGATCATTACTAGGGTTCTCTTTGGCCTGTAGTGCAAAGTTGAATTGTGACTGGTATGATCATGACCATTGAATTTATAATTGAATATCTTAAGCTTAAGTGCAAAGGTGAATTGATCAACATGGTTATAATTATTATTTATATAAATTCTGAAATGATTATATATTTCTTTGAGATATGAATATATTTGGCCTGTAGTGCAAATATGAATTGTGGATGAATATCTTTGGCCCGTAGTGCAAAGATGAACTGTTGTTGAATATCTTTGGCCTGTAGTTCAAAGATGGTCTGTTGATGAATATCTTTGGCCTGTAGTGCAAAGATGAACTGTTGTTGAATATCTTTGGCCATAGTGCAAAGATGGATTTATTAGTATGATTATGAACATGAACTGTGATTTGGTATAACCATGATCTTTGATGTTTCAGGTAAAGACAGGTGATGAAAATATTCTTCGTCGTGGGTGCGAAGAAAAATTTAGAATCATAATTATGATTATGAGTTATTTATATGATTGTGGACCAGAACTGTTGATTGATGTTACAGGGATAAAACATTGTTGGTGAATTTTTAACATGGAGAAGATAATAAACTTTATAGTCTATTTGACTCTTCTAATGGATTGCTCGTTCCGCTGCAACTATGGTTAAAATTTTTATCATTTACCATACGTTCTTAATCTCTGATTTATTATTGACGAAGGCTATTGATAATTTAATTATCTTTAGTCATGATATTCTTTACTGAGCTAGTTGTGCTCACCCTTTTGCTTCACAATTCCTTTCAGGTAATAAGAGTGTAGCTGGGTCGAGCGGGGGTAACAAGGGAATAGAACGGTGGTCATCATTTAGTAGTTATATTTGGTGAAGAAAATAGGGTGAGGCGAACCCAACGTTGGAAGGGTGTTTTGTCACTATCATACAAGATGTCTAATGACATACAACCTCGTGTCATCATAAGACAGGGTTGTGCTCATCCACTTGCTGAGTATATTTATGGGCACTACCTATATAATCTTGGTGTTTGTTTGAAGTATAATTCACGATTAAAGATAGTGGAGATAATGATAAGTCAAGAGAAGACTCACCATTGGGAAGAATATGATAGTAATCTTCTCATTTTTCTTTGGGGTCCATTGGGTCAATCAAGGATAATTCTGTGGCCATATGATATCTATCATAACCTAGATGCATGGCCTCCCATGTACGAAGGTTTCCTTGAGCACTTTCCAAAGATTCTAATTTCTAAAACAGTTTTTGACTATACCTTTATGTAAGGTGTCATTGTGAGGTGATGTCCACGGTTGGAACATGAGTCACATTTGGTATATATTTGTATCCAAACTCACAGCATATGTGTTGTTGTATTTTGCACGACAATTGTTGTAATAAAGTTGTAGTTATTTTCTGTACCATGTATTTGGCGACTCAGAATAGGTTGGATGGAATGGACCTATTTTGGGGTCGTCACACTAAATCAATTACAAACTCTATTTCCCTGTCTGAAGGAAGTCCCGGAAGTTCTTCTGGAAGGACATCCCCAAACTCATTAACTATAGGTATCTGTCCCATGTCCGAATTCACAACCCGTGTATCCACTACATGAGCCAAATAACCTTCACAGCCTTTTCGTAACATTCTTCTGGCCTGCATCATCGTCAGACAACTTGTTTGCCTTGGCGACTTGCTACCATAAAATACAACCTTAGACTTACTCGGTGTCTTAAGGCATACACTCTTCTTCTGACAGTCTATTACTGCCTCATGGTTAAACAACCAATCCATCCTTAAGATAACATCAAATTCTCCTAAGCGTATCGGGATTAAATTCACGCTTAACTTATGTCCCCTTATATCCACACCACAGTTGTTATGGATAAACTCTACAGGGATCACTTCTTTATTTGCAACTTCTATATTCATTGGGTTCTTTAACTTTTCAAATGGTAAGTTTAATCTTCTAGCAAATTTATCAGACACAAATGAACAGGTAGCTCCCGAATCAAATAATACGTAGGCATTTATATTATTGATCGGAATAATACCTGACACCACCTCCTTTGATGCAACTGCATCTTGCACAGTCATGTTGAACGTTCGGGCTGTCGGTTTGCTCTGCTGCGTTGGCCCTCCAATAGTTAACTTTGTTGAACTACTCTTGTTTCCACTTCCTCCATCTGTATTCTTCTTCAATGGACAATCCTTGAATCGGTGCCCCGTTCCTCCCCAAGAAAAACAACCACCTTTCTTCGGCTTAGGACAATTTGGTGAAATATTTCCTTCTT
Organism: Panax notoginseng; assembly: GCA_016801055.1. Lineage (NCBI taxonomy): Eukaryota > Viridiplantae > Streptophyta > Magnoliopsida > Apiales > Araliaceae > Panax > Panax notoginseng. The sequence goes on along the minus strand of CM029015.1, from coordinate 34,610,359 downwards.
GGCCACAATTATAACAGACGTTTTTCCCTTTCATACACTCTCCAGAGTGATTCTTTCCACACTTCGCACACGTTGCCTTCTTCTGCTGAGTATCCCCTAGTTGCGCTCCTGATTCATTTCCACTGTTGCTCCACTTACGTTTCATGTTGTTACTGCCACCACTACTCGCACCTTGATGACCACCTTCAATTTTCTTCTTATTCTTCTCTCGGTTGAATCTAGAAACTGTCTCACTACTACCTTCTGCAATGATGGCTTTTTCTAACGGTGTTGAGAAGGTAGCAATTTGCAACACTGCAACCTTACTGTGAATCCACGGCTTCAGCCCATTTTCAAACCTACGTGCCTTCCGTAGTTCTTTATCCACCTGATGAGGTGCAAATCTGGCTAGCTCATTAAATTTTGCTGCATATTCGGCAACTGACATGTTTTCTTGCTTTAATTCAAGAAACTGCACTTCCATTCTGGCTTGCATGGCCTCCGAGAAATAACTTTCTAAGAATAACTCCTTAAACCTGGTCCATGTCACTACCTCTGTTCCGGCTCTAGCTTGGTTCGTCTCCCACCAGTAATTAGCCTCACCTTTCATCAAGTAGGTAGCAAAAGCCGTCTTTTGCTCTTCGACTACTCTTGCAATGATAAAGGCCTTTTCCATTTCTTTCACCCATGTTTGAGCCGCTATAGGGTCCGTAGTTCTGCTAAATTCTAGTGGTCTTACAGCTTTAAAATCTTTACAATTTGCCAATCTATTATTCGCTTGCCCCCTTGCTGCAGGTGTACGAGTTCGCATAGCTTGAGCTATCATATCAGCGAAGTTTTGCATTGGGTCATCTTGATTTCTTTCATTGTTCACAGAACGTTCTTCCCTCTGGTTACGATTTTGACGTCTTTGCGGCATTATCTGATTAAACAAAACCTTAATTTATTACATCGAGTTTAATTATATGATATATCTTCTAAGTGTTCAAAATATAACATGTAATTTAAACTCTAACAATCATATTGTCATAATGTTGTATTATCGAATTCAACCTGCTAAATTAACCAATTCAGCTTGCTGAATTAACGTATTCATCTTACTAAATTCACATATTCAGCTTACTGAATTACACATTCAGCTTGCTAAATTAACATATCCAGCTTGCTGAATAACACATTCAGCTTGCTGAATTAACATATTCGATTTACTGATTTTTTTTAAAACATACAACTTCTCATTTTAATTCTTAATACTTTTCTATTTGATCCAACATGTAATTATAATAATGCATTTATATTCATATACCAAATTTTAGAGTCATATATTGACATACTTGGCATATTTTTATAAACGTTAACTATCCCATTTTTAAACATCAAAAGATGGGATCTACTAAAAGACATGCTCCCCTATTCACATAAGATGGGGATACATCATATTTACATACTACCTCGCACTTACTGAGGTTTACATCAAACACACAACCCTAATAATCAAAAGGGTTACTACTGCATCTATAAACAATAGAAAGCTATTAAACTATCACTGCGCGTCTGGAGAGGGTGCGCCTGAATGCTCCTGCTCTGGTGGAAAGAGTCCATCCATGAGTCGACGTCTAACAGCTCGACTCGACTCGTCTATCTCAAAGGATCTCCTCACTCCCACTTGGGGACCAGTATATGCTGCATCTAAAGCCCGTCCCAAGGACTCCATCCTAACTCGTCCAGCTTCAGCCTCAACCTCTAGCTGATCCACTCTTCTCGCTGCTTGGACCCAGGCATCCTCAACTCGGACCCTGTCAGCGATCTCTAAGTCAAACCTCAGGTGTAACGCCTGATGCTCAATACTCAATATCGCAAACTTATTATGCTCTTGTTCTAATATCTCTCCCAGCTCAGCATTCTTGGCAACCATATGAGTAGCCAAGGTCGTCTACTCCTGCAACTGTATTTTCATCTCAGCAAGCTCGTTCTGAGCCTGATATGCCAGTTCCTTGTATTGAGTTTCAGTAAACTGATGAGTGGCATTCTCCTGCTCTAGCTCTGTCACTCTATTCTCCAGCGCTATGTTATTTTCAAATAAAACCTCCATCACATCCTCATCACGCTCGTCACTAACAGCATGATCCTCTACCGGATCTAACGGCTCTTGCTCGACTGTATGGCTACCTTATCCTTCCTCAGGCATCCTATAACCAAACAAACACAACATCAGTATCACAATAAAATATATTCATTGATAAAATGAAACAATATTTTATTATGCACACTGCATACTAGATGAATCTCCACAATCCACCTCTTAGCACACTCTATACAAGTTTTCTTCTAAGGTTATAACCTAAGTTTTGCATCCTAGAGTTTATAACCTACAGCTCTGATACCAATCTGTGACGCCCCCAAATCCGAGTTCTCAACCCCGGGTTTGGTGCTCACTATCCATCATCAATATAAGCATTCTATATACTATTGCGGAATAATAAACATACGTTGTTCATTATAATAAAGTCTTATACAATACCCCAAGGTTTATTACCTTAACATAAACATACCTTACTTAAGTTACATAAAGTAACACAAAAGGTTTATATAAACATCAAACATAGTATTTTATGATACTTAAACATTTATAATAACTATTATTGGACCTTTCCCTTTCCATTGTCCTTCTTACTTGAATTCTCTGGCTTAGCTGAAATAAATGTCATGATATAGCAAGGGTAAGCAACTAATTTGCTTAGCAAGTTTAAGTACAAAGAAGATATATCATGATTAGTAAGAAATTTATCATTCAATGTTCAACAATAGAAATTAATTGCGAAAGAACATGAATTAAGTCTTGATAACTGAATATTCGAATAACAGATACTGAGTGGTCATAATGACCACGAACATATGCTAAGGTTGTCAGTATTTAAACTGGTCCTTTTAATAAGTTTTGGTGATCAAGGGGATCAGCCTTTCATACCCGGTGTATTACGCATAAACACTTAATTTACGAGCAATAATTGTTTTTCAATAATGCTTTAATCAAATTGTTCTTTTTCTCAGTCTTGAGTCCTTACCAAATCAATTGGCAAAGAAAAGCTTTTAACAACATATTTGATTTAACAAATTTAAACATATTTGATCTAGCCCATACAATGAGCATAGATCCATATCTTAAACAGTGCATGAATAAAAGAACTTTAACTAATTCACAGTTCAATAATAATAGAACATGAATTTAATTGCACTGAGTGCGAGCATCAATAATCAATATGGATGTGAATAATAAATAATAATTATTCACTAACATGCTTTGAAAAGAATAACTCAAGTTTGAGTTAGAGAACTTGCCTTGACTGCGATCTACTGCTACATAATTTAATTTAATCTCTTTATTGTAAAGGCCTATCATTGTTAAGATTGATCTTACAATCAGCATAACATACTTTATATCATAATACAATTACTCTATCAGCAATTTACTAATCCACATAATCAATTACCTGAAAACATTCTTATTATTATCATTCTTTGATAATATACTATTTACTTTATCATATTTCTTATGATTTAACACTTAATCTTTCCTTTTATTAGCTCTTCTTTATAATCTAGTAAGATGAATACTAACATCATAGTCTAGATTATACAAACATGCAATCCAGCCACCTGGATTGACTAATCCAGCAAACTGGATTCAACAAACTTCCAATCCAGCAAGACTGGATTCTAAATCCTTCAATCCATCAAACTGGATTCTAAATCTTTCAATCCAGCAAACTGGATTCAATATTTTTTCCAATCCAACAAGCTGGTTTCCATATCTCTTTTACTAAAATACCAAATCAACTTATTATTTTTCTATCCTTTAGCCATACTTGTATACATGTATTTCATATACAAAAAGTATTTTTCCATAATTTTTCAATTTCCTTTACTATTTTTCAAAAATCATTTTTAGTGCGTGGCTTAAGAAATTAGCCCCATCATGCTCAACTCCAAAAATTCCCATCTCTTGGCATAATCTCATACATGTTAACGTGACCCTCCAGTTTATATTTCGTGGCCATCGGAGTTATAGAACTCTGGTTATAGCGATTTTCGTCCGAAAAACCTAAATATTAAAATGATCATAACTTGGTCATTTTTAGTCGGAATGAGCTCATTTTTGGACAGGAGCTACTTTATGACATATATTTTCATGTCCCAAAAGGCCGGAATTTATTTCATATTTTAAGTGGCCGAAATTGCCCTTTCAAAATTTTGGGCAGACCCCATTTTGGGATTTTTAGCTTTTACCTACTTTGCTAAATTCAGTCCATACGGAAATCTACAACTCCTTTTTAGGTGATTCCACTTGGGTTTGAAAGAAAACTCATCATATTACTCTCCCAAATTTTTCCAGAATTTTTAAATGCCAGAAAAATGACGAGAATACCCCTTGTATGGACTGTCAAAAAATAATTTATTTTTCTTTCAAAAGACCAAACTATTTTTGCTAAAACAGTTGCTACCACTTGTGTATTCAACATTTTTGAATGCTACCACTTGAGTTTAGTAGTTAACTTACATATTTAGCACCCCTCTTTGACGGATCACAAAAAGAAGGTGTAGATCAAAAACGGTAGTCGATCAAAGGATGTGAAAAAACTAGAGTTTTCTAACAAAACAAAACTAGTTTTTCTTATATCCTTTTGATTCACTTTCTAACACTCAAATATGTTAGAACCATAATTGAAACCATATAAAACATGTAGATAGAGGGTTTTAGACCTCAAGATCATAAACCTTAGATAACCAAAATCAAACAAAATAAAAAGAATAAGTTAGATTAGTTTTCACCTTGATTTTTGGGCACACTTTCTTTTTCTTCCAAAGTAAGAGATAAACTTTGGGTGCATCAATGGTGAATTTCCTTTCTCTTTCTCTCCTCTTCCTCATCGAACTTCTCTCTCTCCCTCTCTCTCTCTCTCTCTCTCTCTCTCTCTCTTTTTCTCTTATGTTTTGCTTGGTTAACTAAAGAAAAAGTAAGATGAGATAAAATAAAAGATGAAAGAGAAGACAGTTTAATGTGTTGGACAAAAATATATAGATACATTAGTATATCCATATCTAATCCACTAGCATATCTCCTCTCTCTCTCTCTTAATTATTACAAGATTACTTACTAATATGTTGGCTCCATAAACAAAATGACACCTAGCCCATTAAGTAAATATCTTTTGAAAATTTGGGAGCTTGAAATGATGACATTCATTCCCCCTTTCTCTCCTTATCTTTGGCCGGCCAAGTGGCCTTCTTATCTCCAAGTTTTGCTTTTGTTTTCATTCTTTATTTAGTACATTAAAAGTCCAACATGTCCCTCCTTAATTGGGCTACAAGTTGGGCCATTACATTAGATGTTTTGGGCTTGAAATTAACTAGTTTAGCTTACTAATTAACATGAACTTGGGCCTCCACAATTAAATAATTGTGCTACTATCATACTTGCCCATTAAATTTAATAGTGGGCTAGCTTAACAATCAAATTATCTACAAGTCCAATACTTAAATAATTATTGGGCTTGTTTAAACTACTAGCCATCCTTAGTAATATTAACCCTATTATCTCATGAACTATTACTCATTATTATTGATATTTACACATTCACATCAATCAATAATGTTAATTAACTTACATAACCCAATTAGACTTGTCTTATTCAAGTTTATTGAGTACTTACATAGGGTTTAACCTCTTAAATCTATTTTCTAGATTAGTTCACTAACTTATATAACTTATTGGTGAGACTTTCTTTAATATTATATCATATTATTCACATAATCACTTAATCATCCATAATCCATTACAGATTATTTAATATATTTACAATGTACCACAGAAGTTCTTGGTTATTACAGTTTATTTTGCCAGTATATGCTAACACTGTGTATGATCAACACATTTCATATATACTAAGTGAAAGCATATTTTGTTTCAGGACACTGAATTTATATGTGCCTGTACTTACTGATACGGTGCCTCTTTTCCACAAGGATTGTACCTTTGATGTTGAGATGAATTCAGCCTTGGTGGATATACCGGATGACATTAAGGTGCCTCTAGAAATTCAAGAATGGGTCAAAGACAAACCCAAACTCAACCTTGATCAAACCACTCCTTTCAATCTTGGAACCTTAGAAAACCCTAAGTTAATCCATATTGGTTCAGACCTTACCCCAAACCAACGGAATGACATGGTTACGCTACTAACGCAGTTCCAGGATGTGTTTGCATGGTCTCATAAAGATATGGTGGGTTTGTCCACTGACATTGTCCTTCATCGCATTCCCATCAAAGAGGGATTCAAGCCAGTCAAGCAAAAGCTCAGACGATTGAAACTTGAATTGAGTTTAAAGGTGAAAGAAGAAATTGTGAAACAATTTCAAGCTGGCATCATAATGGTGTCTACATATCCTGAGTGGATATCCAACATCGTGCCCGTACCTAGACCTAGAGGAAAGGTGCGAGTTTGCGTGGACTACCGGGACTTGAACAAAGCTTGCTTAAAATATAGCTTTCCCGTGCCATTTATCCACATTCTCATTGACAATACTACGTAATACGACATGTACTCCTTTGCAGATTACTTTGCGGGGTATCATCAGATCATGGTTGCCGAGGAAAATAGTGAAAAAACTGCTTTCATCACTCCTTGGGGAACTTTTTGCTATAGATGGTTGTCATTCGGCCTCATCAATGCTGGAGCTACCTATCAATGAGCTATGATGGCTCTTTTCCACGACTTAATGCATAAAGAGATTGAGATCTACGTGGATGACATTATTGTCAAATCCTAGAAGGAGGATGACCATATATACCATCTCAGGAAATTGTTCAACAGGTTGCGTAAGTACAACTTGAAGTTGAATCCAGCTAAGTGCGCCTTTGGCGTTAAATCAGGCAAGTTGCTAGGATTTCTAGTCATCCACAAAGGGATAGAGCTGGATCCTGCCAAAATCCAAGCCATCATTGAAATGCCCATTCCTCAGATAGAAAAGGAAATACAGGGATTTTTGGGAAGAATCAACTTCATTAGCAGATTTATTTCTCAACTCACAACAACCTGTGAGCCAATCTTCAAGCTATTAAAGAAGAACTCCTCCATGAAATGGAATGAGGAGTGTCAGACTGCCTTCCTTACAATCAAGAAACAGCTAATCAAATCTCCCATCTTAGTACCACCTAGGGATGATGTTCCCCTGTTTATGTATCTGTCCGTAAGTGATAATGCCATGGGCTGCCTGCTGGGACAGAAGGACGATAGAGGCCTAGAACGAGCTATCTATTACCTCAATAAAAGATTCAGCAGCAGTGAACATAAGTACACTCTGATCGAAAAGCCGTGTTGTGCTTTAGCATGGGCTGCCATGAGGTTACAACATTACCTCCATGGTTACACAACCCATCTCATGTCCCGCGTGGATCCTCTGAAGTACGTGTTCAATAAACCCATACTGAATTGTCGATTGTCTAGATGGCAGTTGGTCCTACAACAATTTGACATCGTATATGTGACTCAAAAGTCCATCACAGGTCAAGGAATTGCGGATCAACTAGCTGCCGCACCATCAGGGGATTTCAAACCCTCGGAGACATACTTCCCTGATGAAGGAGTAATGACAATTCAGCAACACCATCAGTACGATACATGCCAAACGTGGAAGATGTATTTCGATGGAGCTGTTAATATGGAAGGTTCTGGAGCTGGAGCAGTTCTAGTATCTCATACGGGGGAGCAGTATCCCGTTGCCGTTAAATTATAGTTTGTCAGTACCAAGAATACGGCTGAGTATGAAGGTTGTCTTATGGGGCTAGAACTTGCCCTTTCAATGGGCATTAGGCGTTTAACTGTCCTTAGAGATTCGGAGTTGGTAATTAGATAATCCACCGGAATCTTTCAAACCAAGGAACTACATTTGCTGCCTTACCATCGACAGGTTTTAAAGATGGCTTTGGGGTTCGAAGAAATATCCTTTCTACACATTCCTCGTAATAGGAATTATTTCACAGATGCGTTAGCAACTTTGGCCTCCTTTATTCGCATATCAGACAAGGAACACTTGCCAAGCGTCATAATTTCCCTGCTCAAGGCCCCAGCCTACGTGAATTACGTTGGAGAAGTATCGGATGAGCTACCTCCCAACCAACATCCTTGGTATCAGCATATCAAGGAATATCTGCGAGATGGATCTACACCCGCTGAGGCGAGCCCGACTGAGAAAAGGCGGATCCACCGACTTGCTATGAAATTCTACCTGAGTGGATATGCGCTCTATAAAAGAGATGCAGGATTAGGTCTCCTCAGATGTTTAGACAAAGATCAAGCCCAAAGACTTATGGATGAAATCCAAGGCGGAGTCTGTGGCCCCCACATGAGTGGCCCCCTCCTTGTTAAGAAAGTCCTCAGGACGGGACATGATTGGCTATCTTTCAAAGCTGATTGCAATGACCACGTCAGGAGATGCTATCAGTGCCAGATTTATGGGAATGCTATACACACCCCTTTACGAGAACTTCACAATATGAGTTCACCTTGGCCCTTCTCAATGTGGGGAATGGACGTTATCGGGCCCATTGAGCCTAAAGCCAGTAATGGTCATCGATTTATCTTCACCATGATCGACTACTTCACCAAGTGGGTAGAAGCAGCCTCCTTCCCCAGGGTTACTAAAGAAGTCATCATTGCTTTTATCAAAAACAATGTCATTTATCGATATGGACAACCAGAGGTGATTGTGTCCGACAATGCCAAGAACCTCAACAACAAAATGATGGGGGAATTATGTAGTAAATTCCACATCAAACACCTCAACTCAGTCATCTATCGTCTGAATATGAATGGTGTTATTGAAGCGGCTAACAAGAACATCAAGAATATTATGCAAAAGATGTCCGCCAATCACAAAAATTGTCCTGACCTATTGCCTCTGACTCTGTTGGCCTACAGAACCTCAATGCGTACTTCCATTGGGGCAACCCCCTATGCATTAACCTATGGGATGGAAGCAGTGCTCCCCACAGAAGTTGAGATGGAATCCCTCAGAGTAGTGATAGACGCTCAGTTGGATGAAGACCAATGGGTACAAGATAAGTATCACCAATTGTCTCTAATAAACGAAAGGCGAACCGCGACTATCTTCCATGGTCAGTTATATCAGCAAAGGATCACCCGATCCTATAACAAAAAAGTCCGGCTACGGCAATTCAGACAACATGACTTGGATTTGAAGAAAATACTGGACAACTAAGATCAGTCTAAGGGGAAATTCGCTCCTAACTGGGAAGGCCCGTTTATTGTCAAGGAAGTATTGACAGGAGGTGCTCTAAGATTGCAAGAAATGGACGGCGATAAATTTCTGCAACTCATCAACTCAAACGCCGTGAAACGGTACTATGTCTAAAGAAATTCACAAGCATCCTGGTGGTAGACCATCAGGTCACCAGTCATTCCGGTTCTTTAAACCTTTACCACAAACAACTTTTCTACACTTAGCCCCTCAGGGAAACATACCTTTCAAGCCAGCAGCCTGGCTTTCTCCTTTGCGTTACTACAACTTAGCTCATCCCACCGTGGATTGAACCTCTTGCGTATATAGTTTGGCTACCCATATCTGAGATCAAACGTTTCACCTGCAGTTTATCCTCAACCTAGGATTAAACTTTCTCTTCCCCGCACTCTGACCTGCACATGGGATTACGCTTTTCATCTTGCCCTGAGGGGCGAACTACGTCGACCTGATCTCCTCTTCAATAGGAGTACGTAGGCAACCATTTCATGTGGCCCGGTCGCAATAAAATAAAAACAACAAAAACATTTCCACCCTTTACCTTACAAAAACAAAAAAAAATAATAAAAACATTCCTACACCATTCCTGCCACATACAACGTTGAACCTCTTACACCAAGTTTGAACTACGCAGACCTGATCTCCTCTTCAATAGGAGTACGTAAGTAGCCATTCATGGTGCGGTCTCACCCCCTACCAAAACACAAACCCTTGTCAGTTGGTACTGGGATCATCCTTCAATCCACTACGTTTCATTCGGCTTCAGACCAAAGGGATGGAATTTCCTGAACTCCTCCCAAATAGGGGATTCGGCGACCATCTAAGCGGCAGTTGTACCTCGAAGAACAACACCAATCTATAAGAGATGGAATTAACTAGGCTTCTCCTGAATAGAAGTGCTAGCGACCATCTGTGGTGTGGTTAATCTCAGTGAGGAAAGCCACACTCCTCTCCTCATTTCCATACAGAAACCAGTCCCAAGACACCGAGAGATGGTAGGGATACATACAGATCGATGATCCATTCTGAACTATCCAGAGATAACTCAATGTCCATCCACCGAGAAGGAATTCAGAATACATCATGATCACAAGCCCTGAAGTAGCAGGAAAAATATCAAGCAAGCAGCAAGGCATATCTAAAAGGGAAGTGATCAAAAATATATTTCCCTGTCATATATATAATGATGTTTTATATACACAATGTAAACTGTACATGACAAAATGGCTAAGCTAGTCTGTGAAGGAAAATTCAAGATCACCTACAAGTTAGGGTATATGCGAGCTAACAAGCCCAATATGGCGTCCCTCTCAGAAGATGGAGGTAAAGCTGTGGTCTCTTGTATGAGAATATCCATACGACCCAACAGATCTGTAGCCATCTGCATGGTGACCATATGACCATCAATATATGCGCTCATCTCTGCGATCATGCCAGTGGTAAGGGACCTCACTGCAGTACTATCTGTGACGGCTACATCCCGAGCAGATATGGCGATATCCCGCTCAACTATCACTGCATCTCTGGCTGATATAGCCTCATCCCGCTCAACGACAGCGACATCTCTATGAGCCAAGGCCTCGTCTCTCTCCAATAGAGCGGCCTCCCTCCCATCAAGAGCAGTCGACATCATAGATCGAATCTGATCTCTCTCAAAGGTCATCTGATGAAGACTATACTCTAAGTACTGTGTCGAGTGCTGAATCACAACAGTACTGGTACTAGGAGAATTCAAAAGAAATGCTGGCAACCCAGCAGTGGGCTCCTCCTCGATGTAGGTATCAATGTCCTCCATGGGCTCTACATCATCTAACTCGTGCTCCGGTACTGCAAATACTACTACAGCCGATAAAATCTCTGTCTCCATCCACGAGGAATACTCTGCAGAATAACCAGGATGACTTATAGAAAAAGCCGCTATCTCATGCCGATCCCAACAGGCGTATACCCGAGATCGGTCCTCTGCTGAGTGGTACCGAGAAGCTGAACGCTGACCTGTCACCCCCTCAAAAGGATGAAAATCCTGGAACTGGTCAAACTGCGACTTCACGGCCAATGGGTAATAAGTGGTCACTCCCCTCAAACCAGCCAAAGGGAGATAGTCCATGCCCAGAGCATAAGTAATGAAGCTATATGGCGAGCTAAGCCCCGAACACAGTAATATGCTGAATGGATCTCTGATATCTACCAAGAATGTGGACCAGGACAGAGCATCTATACACTCTGATGGCTGAAAAGAGTATGACATAGCTACATCATGGGTGAAGCAGTACCCATGCCGTCTAAAAGTGCCAATCGGTCTCAAGTGTGACATGAACCACACATATAGCATGACTGAGCTACCTGTGAACACTCCTGTAGGATACGTACAACAATATGATGTCAACTGCAGGGTCTCTGCTACAATCATAGGTACAATGGTACGACCCTCCCTGAGAGCTCTCACGGCCATGATAACGCCTATATCTATCTCATCCATATACCGCGACATATACACATATGACAATACACATAGAATCAGTACGTCAACTCTGGCCAAGCGCCAATGAGCCTTCGGTGTGGTGAAATCCCCAGAATATTGTGAATAGCTATCTTCCGAGCCAAATCTGTCACACAGAAAACGCTGGGATATCACGTGGCCAGATGTCAACTCATCCTGTACCACTCTGCGCCTCAATCATGTGAGAGTCATGAATCGTCTACTCATGTCTCCCAAAGCCAGATGCACGCAAGGTCTGTCTAGGGACAGCATCGTCAATCGTGCATACTCCTCCAGAGTAGGAGTTAACTCATGGGTGCCGAATTGGAATACCTGCCTATCCGGTAGCCAATGCTCTATCATCCCGTCCACAAATCCTGCGGGAACCTGAAAAGTCAAAAAGGTCATGGTATGCTGCAATAAGTGATCTACAGTCACCCTGTCTGGTGGTGACATGCTATCATACCATGATCTCATACCCGATGCCACCACTAACGGTGGGGTATGATCTATGCGGCTAACTGTCGAAGAAGACATCTGTGCGGGCCGTGTCATAAGACCATCCAGGGGTCAATGCCGAATATCTCTGGACATACATACATATGCATAACATGATACATGCATAACAGATAATAGATGGCAATATGATTTAGGGAATGAAAAAATAGTGCATACATTCCTAAGTATATCATCATCTAATACATCATCTCTATACAGCTACAAATACAGGGAAATGGGGCACAGACGCCCTACTACTGATAGAGGCCTATCAAAAGATATAGCGAGAATGGGGCACAGCCACCCAATATCTAACAGAGTCCTATCAAAAGATATAACGAGAATATACATCAGAAGAAGACAATGGTGTCGATGTCCACATCATCAATCCTATCCACCTGATGTAACTCCTCCTGAGTCATTGGATCTCTATCAACAGGGATGTCAGGCCTATATAGAGGAGGATCTGCGCTGACAAAATTGAATGGGTCACCTGAGGGGCCAGCGCCTGAGCTGGAAGGATCAAATGAAGCCGCCTCTGCCGGATCTCTACCCAAATACCAGATAAATATATGTGCCTGGTCCAACTGCTGGGTCAAACTATCAATCTGGGTCATATGAGTCAGATCTCGGACACAAGCTATCCAATCTGTCATCATCAAGGATCCTAGAACCATATCCCCCATAAACTGTGTGGCGCGGGACTGAGCTCCAATAGTGCAAGGGGACCACCACCGATGGAACGTCTCTTGAGTACATAGACCCTCTGATAATGCAAAACCGTCAACCCCTAACAATGGGATATCAATGACGAGTGACTGCGATACAGGCCAATAACGCCTGGTAGGAGGCAAGATCGGTATACGAATCACCCCTGTGGTGCTCCTAATAGCACGCTCTCCTAAATAGAGCTCCCAGCCTCCATTTGTGAAGAGAGGAACTCTCCTGGTGGAAATCACATACTCTACTCCAGTCGAGTATCCGTCCTCAAAACCCACCGCCAGGTGTTCGCCGGAATAAGGAAGCCTTGTGATGGTGTCGGCCGTCAATAACTCCAGCTGCATACGGCAATGAGTGAATCCCTCAGCTACAGGGACCTTTAGCAGAATCAAATGATGCCATGGTCGTCCTCGTGGATAGGTGTCTAAACCTAACACACTCACGGGACATAAGCATGGAAGCCTCTCATAGGCCCAAAACTGCCAACACAAAGTCAAACATCTGCTGTCAGTTAACACTCTTAACCTATACATGGTAAATGACAAGAGAAATACTCACCAGTAGAAATGGGTAAAATCCGAGCCAAGCCTCGATCAAACCCTGTGAGCGCATACGCATGCCCCGGAGGAAATAGGCAAAGGTGTAGGAGCCCCAATCATACTCTCCAATACGATCCACATCACGTGTAGCGCTGATCAAAGCGAAAGATACCGTGGAAGAGTTATCTGCTATGAAGCAGCCTCTAATGATCATCAGGAACAATCGCCGCAGAACGCGATCCCTGATTTTGATATCATCAGGCATAGGTTCACTCAATAGCCCGCTCATAGCATCTACGTTCAAAGGACCTGAACAGACAGTCCTGCCTTTGAGCGTCGCCGCTGAAACTCCTAATAAGGATCTAACGGTAGTAGGGGTAATATTTGCCATGCACGGCACTGGTTCCCTCCAAACTCCATACCTGTGATAAATTGCCAATTCATAGGCGTCATCATCACCTCGCAATCCAGTAGATGGAGTGACTGAGCCTGATGAAACCATCGCTCAGACAATGCCCAAAGGTAACCCCAAGGACAACGACGGGGAATGATGGAGAAAAATGCCCCAAATCCCCACTCATGCACTACCGCTCTATAGTCAGGATGAAGCGCCTGATACATGGAGTAAATGCTGAACCAGTTCCCTTGAGGCTGTGTAAAACTAGGAACCTGCATGAAATGCAGATCAACATCAAAACCTTTTAATCCTCATCAATAGGAAAGAAGGAAGATCAAAGTCTAACGCCATACCTCGTTAGCATGCAAATACATCGATGGATGTCTGCCCAAGTCACCCAGCAACTCTGGGTTCACCACCTGAATGCTCGAAAGCTCCCTACGAGGGACATGTGCAGCAGGAGCGGGATCCTCTATCGGAATATCCGCCTCCTCGTTCTCAACGTCTGGAACATCTACCTGGACAGGACGTATCATGGCTTGCACCAACCGTCGATGCTGTCTGACAGAACGGGGACGAGGTACTTCAGAAGCCCTCCACGGTACACCAGAAGTGGTCCTATAGGAACTGCTCAGCTGATCCGGATCCATAGTATCTGGACAACAAGTCTCCAAATCACCTTAGAAAGGGTGTGGTATTTCTTTACCTGGAGCTTTCTAGAATGCATTTTAAGACTATATGCATGCATGCATTTACTTTAACATATATAGTCGAGTTAAAATGCATGACTACCCAATGCCTACATTTGGAAAATTTTTGCCATAGTCCTATCTGAAAATAGGACTATCCACATGCATACATGCATGTCTAGGTGGCCAATCAGTAACACACCTGCCCCAAAGTCATATACATAATATATGCATTAAAAATTAAAATCATCACGCATCAGGCCAACCTCAATACTAGGAGTATTTTGCCTTGCTACCTTATGCTCATTGGACCTCAAATAGGACAAAAAAATAGCAGAAAAAAATTTGACTGTCTCAAAAGTCAAATTTTTTCACATCATTATGTTCAGCATGGTTTAATACTAACATTTACTATGTTGAATATTTTTTATCTAGTCATTTATGCATACGTAATCACTACTATGTGTTTAGATGCGTTTCATCCGATAACTCAAAATCCAACGGACATAAATGAGAGAAAATATAGGCATATATTACCAGGATATTGTAGAACACTTGTACGGTGACAGAATTTACAGAAAGCAGCCCGAACTCAGCAGATCTGAAGATGGCTCGCGGTTTTCTCTATGCAAAGCAAGTTGAAAGTGACTTGTGAGACCAACCTGCTGGATTATATCATCCTCGGTTGGCCGCAGGCCCATCTATGGCTGTAGCAGGTGCACCTACGAAACTCCCATGTGGATACCATCCCTCCAGCTCGGTCCAGTTCAAGTTGTAAAGGAGTTCTTATAGATTAGAAAGCTCAAATCGAGAATGAAAATGACACGCGATTGAGCAAAATAGTATACAATCCTAGTTTTCTCAAATGAGGCTTTGAACCTGCACATCACTCCTTGGTAGTCACATGAACATGAGGTATACCCTGCTAACGATCTCAGTTGTCATGAATCACATACGGTAATACCTTATGTAGGTCCGATGTCGCTAACTACGGGACGTGAGATCCCCGGCGGGCGTTACAACGCATGCTCATCCGTTGACACACAAATCAACGAAGGTCAAGCAGCCTTGACATTATTACAGCTGATAACGATTTAAACCTATCAGAGCTCTGAAGCTATTCGAGGTTTTCACACCCGACCGATCAGATCCCCGGCGGGGGTCACAACGCGACGTTCTGTTGATTCACACGTCAGCGAAGGTCAAGCAGCATTGACAGTATATCCTACATGATTTTTCAGCCATTGATTCACATGTTAGTGAAGTACACGTCAATGAAGGTCAGGCATCCCTGACAGCATTTGCTGTTAGCAGTAAACCCAACAGAATCTTGGCATATTTTGGCGATACTAACCAGGAGAGGTCAATGTCATCAAAGAGGATAGATGATGATCAAGTCATTATCCAGGAAGGTGGTGAAAACTCGAACATCAACCTCCTAACAGATTCAGATTACACATCGAATCTGGTTATCATTGTTAATCCCCAGTTGAAGCAATAGGGAGCCAGCAATCATCCCCATCATGTTGGGCCACAACCCCGTACACATGCATCATGCATGTGCATCATGTTGCTATCCATAGTATCATGTTTATCTTGTTGCATTTCAAGTGTCTAGGATTCTTTATCCTACCCATGCATCGCCATGCATGAGTATGATAAAGAAGGGCATCTGTAGACACTCAAAATTTTTTGTACACCTGTCACTAACATTGCAGGAGAGCAGATTCGTCTTTTAAGAGGGATCCCTGAAAGACAATCCATATCCATGCCGGATACTACCGGAAGTTCAGCATCAACCCCAAATCGCAATCTAAAAGTAATAATCTCGAAAATAACCCCGAGGCATGCAAATACAATATCGGAACACACACCGGAGAAGACCGATTAATCTCGAAGATAACCCCGAGGTATCCAATCTCAGTCCCAACCATGGGAATAGCCACTAACCTTGGTGATAACCCCAAGGAATGCAATTTCAGCGATAACCCCGAAAATGCTTGTTACAAGTGCGACCAGCTTCAATCTCGGCACTCACAACGAGATCCACTGTACCAGCCCGACGATAACATCGGGAAGATAGACACACCTCAAGGATGACAATGAGGACCTTTAACAAATTACAGCAGTCCAATCTCAGCGAAGCTGAGCAACGTCTGCTTTATCAGCCCAATCCGGCGATAACACCGGTGAGGGGTAACATCGTTACCTGACCAACATGATGTCACACCACGTTGCCTCAACATATCTACGTAACAGTGTCCCACAAGACTTATCAATCCCGAGTTACTATTGTGCGGGGTAACGGATGAAAGTTGAAGCTTGAAGACCGGAGGGCACCATCCTATCTTCAATAACTTCGCACAAACTCTAATCCCATGCCATCGTATAATTCTCGACAACGGCGATCCGAAATAGGTCATGTATACCTCAACTGGATGCCCGGATTACACTTCTAAAAGTTCGAGTGGACATTACAGTGCCTGAGTGCACGTACTTCGAGACGGCCCGAGCTAAAAAACCCGAGCCCGCCAAGATTACCTCTGGTACACCTATGGCTCAGCCGCAGGTACACCTGCGGCTCCACCCTCTATAAATAGAGGGCTTGGGGTGGCCATTTTGTAAGAGAAAACGGTGAGGAAGCCCTGCCCAATTTGCTTTGTACTCACCCCAGACTGAGTGCTTTCTCATTTTAAACACTTGTGAGCTCACATATAGCTTATTTTGTACCTACAAAAGCCAGTGTTTACCCACTTTAAAGATTTTGAAGTCTTCTTTGGCAGCCCACTGTAAGCCTTCTTTCACACTTTAAAATTTTTCTCTTCATCTTTGCACACACCCTTCTACACGTTGAGAGTCGTGTTGCACACTTTTGCACGGACTTCGATGCGTGGTTTATTTTTAGTTTGTATATATATATATATATATATATATATATATATATATATATATATATATATATATATATATATATATGGACTAACATTATCGAGTTATGCCTCGATTGAGCCTAGACTTCGGTCTGGAGCGTTTAATTATTTTTGTATATATATACATTTATATATATAAACTGCGTGTCGAACTCTGTTCGATGAGCCTAGACTTATGTCTGGTGCGTTTAATGGCTTTCTTATATATATAATTATATATATGAATTGCTATCGAACTTTGTTCGGTGAGCCTGGATTTCACATCCATTTTGGGGTGGAAGCAAGTAAACTGGAATCAGTAGAATCAGAGGTGCAAATAAACACAATTTGATTACTAAAAATATAATTTTATTGATTGGAACTGTTTACAAATGTACAAACTGATTACAAATTACAAATTGAATTAACTTGACTTACTCAGAACATTTAAGAAAAATAGAATAGTAGAAGGAGGGGCTAAGAAAGGCTTAACAGCGGTAGAGGATAAAGATTCATCTGAGAAGGAACTCAGAGTCTTTCGAAGTCTGCCTCAGTAACTAAGTTCAGTTTTCTTTTATAGAATAAGGAAAGAACTATTACAAAGTTACTATTATAAAATAAATTATTACAGACAAAAGTTACTATTCATGAACAGTGCTAACTTTTTTCCTATTCATTGACGCGTGTATGGAGGTGATGACTCGTCGAAGAAGACGATCAGCAGTTCCATCCGGCATCCACAGGAGACGGACCAGTCAACCGGAGAAGCCGCCGGAGAAGACGACGAAACAGTCGCCAGAGTCAACCGGAGGAGTCACCGGAGAAGACGACGCAACAGTCGCCTTCAGTCAGCGGTGACGGCCGACAGCCATCAGATCAGCTTTTGCTTTTATATATATATATATATATATATATATATATACTTATATATATTAACTGTTGTTAGACTTTGTCCGATGAGCCTGAATTTTATATCTGGTGCGTTTACTGCTTTAATATATATATACTTATATATATTAACTGTCGTTGGACTTTGTCCGATGAGCCTTGATTTTATATCCGGTGCGTTTACATGCTTTTATATATATTTATTTACATTTCGTCCCACTTGGAGTTTACTTCATGGTGGTTGACCATTTTTACAGCTTTCTGTATATTTCGTCTCGCCTGGAGTTTCCTCCGTGGCGGTTGATAGCTTTTACAGCTTTATTTTCATTTTTGATCCCCCATGTAGGTGCTTCGTGGTTGGTGATCATGTCTGTATATATATATTTACAGCTTTTACATATATACCTGCTTACTGCTTTCATATAAATTGCAATATTCTATGCGCCTACGAATCATGTGATCATAGATTCATCCCATTGGATCTAGATTCGGTTCCCATGATGGACATTTTTAGCTGTAAGCAGCTTGCAAATTATTCTGTGGTGTCTGAATTTTCTCAGATGGTTTACATACCCACGAGGAATTCAGCACCTTTTTGTACATTATTTTAGTACAGATGCCTCGCATCTATCAAATAAAATCAATCCAGCCGAATGCGGAATAAAATGGAGTGTAAAATGTCTCAATTACTATTGAGCATCAGGGTTTGGAAAATCTCTTTTATAAAACATCATTGCCATATCTTACTAAAATTGAATTTTTACATAAATTCAAACCCTGTGTATATACCTGCGAACGAAGCCTCGCACTACTTTCAAATAACAGCACATTGACCCACACACACACATATTCAAAAATAGTTTCTTGAAAAGAGGCGGTCACCGTGGTAACACGGATGTCGAGGGGGTGCCTAACACCTTCCCTCCGCATAACCAAGTCCCCGGACCCTAATGAATCTCGGTTTCACTGACCCGTTTAGCAGTGTCACATCACTGGGTCAATGTGCAAACCTTTTCTTGGTTGTGTTGGTATAACCATTTAAAAAACCAATTGGCGACTCTTAACAGTACATCGTCGACATTATACATGTCAGACCTTTTTCACTTATTTTTTCAAAAAAATCTCACCTAAAATGAGAACACCAAAGAACAAGTAACGGAAAGGGACAATTAAAAAATCCCGGCGTCGACAACTTATATAAAGTTATCTATTTTATTAGACTATAAATAGAATATATTATATTCTATTATGCATAATGTTTTGCATAGTAAAATCTTTTTATATCAAACAGAATACTTTTATAAAGTTATTTATTTTATTAGACTGTAAATAGAATATATTATAATTTATTATGCATAGTGTTGCATAGTACCCGTATAGTATTTTACATAGTAAAATCTTTTTATATAAAACACAGTACTTTTATAAAGTTATTTATTTTATTAGATTTTAAATAAAATATATATATATATATATATATATATATATATATATATATATATATATATATATTTAGAATATATTATATTTTATTGCATAGTATCCTTTCAATTCTCCTATAAATAAGATGCTTAGTTAGAATTGAAATCACACCAGAAATTTTGAGAATTCTCTTCTATAATCTTGAGCGTATTTCTTTAGAGTTTTCAGAAGCTTTGAGCGTAGAAAAATAGTATAAGTTTTCTTCAAGAATATCCCCACCCTACCAGTCGGAATACTCTTCTTTTACGGTATGGGGTATTATTCTTTCATATTCATGAAGAGAATTATTTTCTTTCTAATACTCGTAAGAGTTGTTGTTCCATTCTTTATTATTATGTTGGAATAACCTATTTATGCGAAGTACCACATACATGGTGAAATTATGTTGTTATTCTATTCTTTATTATTCTGTCAAAATATCCTATCTTTGCGTTTACGCATGACCTGATTCCATTATTTATTATTATGTCGGAATATCCTATCTGTGCGTTTATGCATGACTTGGTTCCATTATTTATTATTCTATTGGAATAACCTGTCTGTGCGGTCTATCGCATGCATGATGAATTTTTCTGTTATTCCATTCTTCATTATTTTGTTGGAATAACCTGTCCATGTGGATTACCACATGCATGGTGAATGATCATTCGCATTCATTCCTTATTAAATTGTGGAAATGATCTGTCTACGTGGATTATCGCATGGCGGGCAAAAATCCATTTGCAGTTTCATATATTCTATTATACTCAGTTGGTTAAAGCTTTGGCTTCTATACTCCATGAAATTAGTGGAATATCATTGATAATTGTGCTTCATCCAGTATCTTTTCATAGAAATATTCTTCTGAGCATCATGAATTTTACTCTACAAAGCAGTATCATGTTGACAATTTGGACGTTATTGGTTCATGGATAAATTAATTCTTAAACTTGTTTTATTGAATTCTTATATCATTGTCATCATCCTCATGTTTATATTTTGTTGAAAGTCATCTGTGGCCTGTAGTGCATAGATGGACTTGGTATGATTATGACCAGGGATTATTCGGTGTAATCATGACCGTAATGTTACAAATGATGTGGTAAAGGTCCTCATTGGCCCATACTGCATTGATGGACAGTTGTTGGCATGATCATGACCATTGATGAATACACAAATATCCTTGGCCCGTAGTGCATGGATAATTTGTGGTCGTGATACTAATGAATATCCATAGCCGTAGTGCAGGGATGGTGTGAATTATTTATTAAGCTGAGTCTCAGCGATACAAGTGATGGAAAACCTTCTCAAATCATAAAAGATAGTAGATTTTATTCTCTTCTTGACTCTTTTAATGGATAGCTTGTTCCGCTGCAGTTAAACTTGATGTTTGTTATATTTTATCAGTTTAACACTGTTGAAGGCTAGCGATAATTTATTCTGCATTATCTTATTCATAATATTTCTTACTGGGCTAGTTGAGCTCACCCTTTTGCTTTCATTGTTCTCTTCAGGAAATGAGAACGTAGCGGGCACTGGTCGGAGAACGGAGTGATGGTTCAGATGATAGCATTAGTAGTTCTCATTATTCTATGAAATAGTGTGAAAATAAATGTATTGAGGACTTATTTTGAGTTTGAATACTGTTTAGAAGACAATGTTGTATTAAAACTCACAACTTATGTTTTGTCGTATTTTACACGACAGTTGTATAATTAAGTTTTTATTTGTATTTGTACCATGTATTTGACTACTCAGAATAGGTGATGTATACCTATTTTGGGGGCGTCACACCAGCAGCATTGGAACTTTAGTTCAGTAAGAACTCTTCAAGTCTAGCAGGCTTGGAACTCCTCTAGTTCACTAAGAACTCTTCAAGCCCAGCAGGCTTGGAACTAACTTTAGTCCCTCCGGACAAGGACCCCTCCGCCCTAGCTACTTGTTGTTGTTGTTGTAGTTGTTGTTGGTGCTTTACTACTAAGATGTCTTGAAGCTTGAACATCTTTTGTACTTAGCAGCTAGACGTGGTCCTCTTTGCATTATGCGTAGACTCTAGACCACCTCTTCTCTGGTGCAACTAATCTTAATACTATTCATCTCATCTTCTTTCGATGTTAGCTATTCACTATCACCATTTAGGTTTGCTAAGTCTTTGAGCTTTTGGTAGACTTCGTCTGGCACTTAGCATTCCTTGAACCCTTCTTTAATGGTATGCATAAATGGTTCGCATCTGTTCTTTTTCAGCTTTTGGTTCATGATGATTCGTAGAGTGGCTCTCAGAATCTTCTTTGTGCTCTGTCACTTTTCTGAATGCTATCTTCTTGGCCTTCTCGGCTCTCAGCTTAGCTGCAATCTTCAGTGGAATTCTCATCCATGTTGAGTGAAGTTTTAGTCTGGTCAAGTCCTTCTTCAAATCTGCTTCACTTCCACCTTCGTAGTCTCACTGCTACTGAGACTTATTCTGTTCAGCTCTGGTGGAACTCGTAGAGTCAACAATATAACATTCCAACAACTCAACAATTCTTAAACTCCGTAACACTTAATCTTTGAAGGTCTAGCTGATATATACTCCTCCACAATCTTCCTGTTGGGAAATAGTCGTTGGGAGCTATTTGAAATACTTCACAGATCTCGAGTTATTTGTTGCAGACTGCAGATGTGACATGACATCCCCTTTTTCACTTTTCTGACACTGCAGTCTACTATTTCACCTACCCCGTCAGAGATGTCACTTTGGTGTATCAGGTAGGTAGTTATCTTTATTTTTTCTTTCTAATTCCTCTATTAGAACATCAGGAAATATCCTTTTGCATCGATGCTCTTAATTAGCAACGTTTGAATATCAGTCTTCAGATTAAACCGTTAACAATGCTTCAATCTTCAGATGAGCGAACTCTACGATTCTGATGCAGATATTCTTGGAACAGATCATAGTGTGTCTTGTTGAATGTTCCTCATACTGGTTGAGACAACACTACTATTCTGAAGAGTGTTCATTGGATCTTCAATGTAGAACATCTCTTCCTTCTCATGTGCAGTGCTTCAACACTTCTGTTTGCCTTAACTGATCTCAGGAACTGATAGCTTGACTTCTTGTTCTAGCCTCTTCTGAATAGCAAGACACATCAAATTTGTGGCATGCCCAACTCTCTTTCTCCTTGTGATCTTTCGTTCACCTATCATCAATGGTTTGACACATACTTAATCATTTTTGCATTGTTCTTCAGAACTTAGCCAGTATCTTTGTGCAAACTGCATCGGTTCCTGCTTTGTTTTGCAAACACGACGATCCTGGTTAATCACAAGATCGTTGTCTTGTTCTTTTGACAGCTACTGCACTTGCTAACTTTCTTTGTGACGAATGAGATTTTATAATTTAATTTAAATATTTATGGAATTAAATAAATATTTTTTGATGATTTAATTATTTGATTAAATAATTAATTAATGAAATTGTGGTAGATTAATTTAATTATATGTGTTATATTGATTAAATTAATATGGGGAATTTTATTATTCAAAGTATGTATTTAAGTGAGCTTATTGAATTGAATGAATTATTAATATGCATAATGTTATTTTAATTAATTAGAGATTTAATGATTTGACATAATTAATAAATGAGAAATGTAATTATGTGAATATGTGAATTTATGAGAAATTATTATATTTTATTTAAATTAAATTAAATAAGATATTTGATTAATTGCTTAAATGGGTGTGACATTATTAAACTATATTATAAGAGATTAATTAAAATAACTGGAAATGGTACTTATGATGCTAGCCAAACAACGCCTTATGAGAAGTTGGGAGCAGTTAAACCACGCATGGATTTACTGACCACAACTTGCCGATTATCTGTGCGCCTTCTCCAGTCTTCTCTTTTACGTAACTCATTCATTAGTCTTAATTGAGAGAGAATTTAGAGAGAAGTTGAGAGATTGAAGAAGAAAGTGAAGAATCAGAGGAATCTGCTTTGGGGTAATCTCTTCAACCTAATTTGTAATTACGTTGTTATTATTTTTTTCGTAAAAAACTATTTCTAACTTCTTTGTAAAACAAATTTGTGTGATCAATGCATGAATTGATGATCTAGGTGTAAAAACATGATAATATATAATCATAATATGTTTTTATTACCATATACGTATGTTTTCATAACATCAATTGGATACAAATGTGTCATAAATAGACTTTTGAAGTTACAGAGTATAAATGTGTCATATATATGCCATTATGGAAAATGGTAGGCTACAAATTGTTGTTTAACTTGAAATTTAATAGTAGATTGTGATAGCACATGTTAAAATGAAGAAAATAAACTTTGAATGGACAGATTTGGAGTTATAATGAACTGTAATGTCAATTTTCATGTTTTATCTTTAAAACTTTCAAAATCACCAAGAACACTGAAATTACATGAATTGATTCAAGTAATTAAATGTTTTAACTTGTTAAAATCATGATAGAAAGGTTGGGTAATGATTATGTGTGTATTATAATGTCTGGGTATGTTTAAATTCATGTGTGATTAAAGGAATCAGTAGATTTTAGCTTGCTCTGTATTTTTCATGAACTGTAGTTTTTCAGAACTGGAATGTCGCGCCGCAGTACCGGCTCTAGGCCTAAAGCCCGCGCCATAGCGCCAGCTGCACCGCAGCTCCAGGGTTAGCCTATAGGGTGGCGCCGCAATGCCACTATGCAGTTTGTCCAAGAATGAGCATTTTAATTGTTTTATTTCAGGGAATGTAATTGTAACCTAATTTAATGAACATAAAAATGTGTTAGACATATAATGTGATATTAAAATAGATTCTTAACATGTCAATAAAGTAATTCCATGTTTAATTAAATTTTTGAACGCGTAGTTAGCTTTTCATTAGTGAAGTTTAATATTATGTAAAAACAGGTGTTGCGATTTGATTAGTATAATCACAATCATAGTTTAGACAAAAGAGAATGAACTTGTGATGCTAGTATGTTATAATTGACCGGTGATGTGAATGTAACTGGCATGCAGGATTAAATCGAGGAACGTGTATAATTAACGTATAACCTACGCACGAGGCAAGTTTCCTAACCCTACTTGTTATCGTTATGCAAGTTTCTAAACCTTACCTCTTTACATTGAGCAAGTTCTAGACTTATATTCTATATCGATCAAGTTCTTTTTATTTATTGATCAAGCTCAAGATGTTATATTAAAGGTTATTAATCTTTTCAAAGCATGATTTCTGTTATACAATACTTATTCCATTGTATACCTATTGAGTTTATTATTCAATTTGAATATCATTTATTGTTGAACCTTGTAAAACTAACGAACCCTTATTGATTTGACTAGTCCATAGTTGATGAATGTTCTAAATTTCAGAACCCTTGTTGAGTTTATCCAAACAAAACTTCCTTTGGTGCAGACTCTAATGTCAAACTGAGATGAACAACCCTGTATAGGGGATTACTTTGCTTTAGCGTTAAGATATTGTGCACAGTATGGTACTAAGGGCTGATCCTCCTAAGTACGAGTAGAAGAGTCCATAGTCTTATAACTGTTAATGGTTTTAAGTATAACCCTTGACAACCTAGGACATAGTTCAAGGTATTATAACCCTCAGAAGTTCTTTTGATTCTTGTTATTCATTCTTGATTCAAAAGTCAAGTTTCTTATTTCAGAAGTCTTTGATTCACTTGCATGTTATTTTATTGTTGTTACATTATTATACTTGTGGGCAATCGTGCTCACTCTTGCATGTTAGTAACATTGCAGTTAAGAGCGAAAGGTCCGACGAGCCTTCCACTAGCAAAGGCAAGGGCAAGATTAACAAGTGATGATGACTTATTGTTTATTTGTTATGTTACGTTTTAGACTTATGACAATGTTGTGTAAGACTTAATATTTGTTTATGTTTCCGCATTTGAGATTTAAGGTTAGTATGACCTGAGATTGATATATTTATTTTCAGATGTTGTAACTCGTTAAGGAGATGATTTATTTCTATCTATTTTATGGCTTCTTTTATTATGGGTAGATTGACATATGATGTTTGTTCAGTGAACACAAAATCACGTGGGAATTGAAGTACCCGAATTTGGGGGTGTCATATTCTTTAGTCAGTCACAACTCAATTTGGATATTGGTTGGGTTGGCTCTTAGATCTTCTGTTAGCTTGCATGTCATTCGTTGAGTGCTCTTTGGTTTCCTTCAAGTGGAATGTCTCTTCGAAACTCAGACCAGAGGCTTCATACTTTGGATATTATGGAAGTGCTCATTTGTTGAGAATCGTGTTGACTCTACGATTCAGCCTTGGCATTGTGAGCACCTCTGTTGAAACCTTAGTTCTATAGACTACGATTTAGCTTTGGTTCTGCAGACACTATGATCCCTAGATCAGATCTTAACAGACTATGATTTCTATCTTTATGCTTGTTGTCTTCGTCTGTTCTGGCTCGACTATGATTTCTGCCTCTGATATGATCAACAGACTCCACTACTTCAAGTGTGATCTATGATTCTTAACTTGGCTCTAGCAGATACTCGGTCAGCTCTTAGACAGACTGATTCTATGATTCTAAACATGACTTCCTCAGCATACTACGGTTCTAAGAAAGTTCTTCTCGACACATTACGACCCTTCCTCGTCTCTCCTGGTAGACTACGAACTCCGAGATCTAGTATCTTGCAGACTATGATTCCGCCTTGATAGTTCTTGACTTTTCCTTGATTTCCCTTGCAGACTACGATGCTAGTGCAGTGTTCGACGATCAGACACGCCTATCTATTACATTATAAGATCAACCTAACAAGCTTGATCTTTCTATATTTATAGTCCTTCTACATCATTTCTTTTTAAGGACTTTACAAAGCTATTTTGCTTATGTAGGATCAACTTAACATGTTTGATCAATTCATTCTAAGTCTTTGTACATATGTTCCTATTATCTATCAAAGGACTTTACAACTTTCCTTAATGCAAGCATACTTGCACATTCTTTCATTTATATCATAATCAAATCATATAAAAATAGGAATAACATTCTCATGTATATTCCTAACACAGGAAATTAAATGAACTGGTAGTAAAGGCTAGGATTATGCATAAACCTAAGTTTGGGAAAAGATATGGGATCCATTAAAAACAAAGAAAAGAGTCAGAAAAAGTAAAGAAAAATATGAATAAACACCGTGATTAGTTTAGTTATGTGGCCTTTGTTACTCGAGTAAGTATGCCCTAGGGGATGTCTTTACACCCAGCGCCCTTAAGCCATCTAGTTTGGGAGTCATTGGTTGAAAGCTCGCTAAATGGGTAGCATTGAAAAGCCTAAGAGGACTAGACATTGCACAATCAACTGTAAAGTAGAAATACGGGAAAAAGAGCAAAATTCCCCCGTAATTGAATAAATGTAGCAAACTGATGATTGGGTAATATACCCAGAAATCGAATATGTTTGGGCTTAAATTATTGCTTTCTCAAGTTATTTAGAAACATTTTTTATTGTGTTTAGTTGTTATTTTGCATATTCGGGAGCTGCATGGACAAATTGGGGATTTTAAGCTACAAAATGGCATTGTGGTAATTTTCTGGGAGCCAGCGCCGGGGCGCTGGGTCGTGCTATTAGTTGACCGAGACGCACTTGACTTTTGGTTTGACTGCATTGTTGGTGGATTTTTGAAGTCAAATTGGATTTGGATTGCTAGATTTGTGAGAAGTGAAATATATAAAGGTTGTTTTAATTGAAAGAGGGATGGATCATTCACAATTGTAGGCTAAGCAAAAGGATCACTTGAAGACTAAGGATTGGCTCAAGAGTTTTTCTTCTTCTCTTTATTTTCAATTTGTGTAATTCTTTAGGGATGATTTGTAAAAGATTGTTGGTTTTTATTTCCGTTATGAACTAATTCTTTAATTAAGATTTCAATTGAACCTTTTATGGCTATAAATTAGTTTTTCAATTTATTCCAATTATTTATGTTAAGGTGAATTGTTTATCTTGCCTTGCATTTATTGATTAATTATTTGGCTAGTAATTACCTTGTTATTCTAGAAGAAAATGAACGAGGAATTCTAGGGTTAGAACTGGGCTTGATAACGTGTGACTTATTTATTTGCACAGTGAATAATTAGGTTTGTGAATTGAATAGAAATATTTGTTCACCGCATGTAACACATAAGGAATTAGAATTGAAGGAGTTTAATGCAATTGTTTTGCATAGGAATATAGCAAGATTAATCTGGATTAGATAGAAGTCAATTGATCACTTGGAAAAGGACTTTTGGCATTTGAGAATTCCTGTTAGCAATTCGTTAGGCATAATAATTAAGATAATTGGATAATTGATTTATAGTTCATAATTGGGGATATTGAAGTCTTAATATTTGTTTATCTGAATACATTCGAATCATAGTTTGTTTTATTTTATTTTATTGAGAATAATCCCTTTTAATTGTTTAATTTAGTTTTATCAATTCGAAAAATCACAATTTATGGTTGTTTAAATAAAATTGGATTGATATAGTGCTAGTAGTTGGAATTAATTAATTAGAATTCACTATGGGATCGACACTCTATCTTATCACTTTGTTACTTGTTGACAGTGTATAGTTGCACGTATTCATTGATTGCGAAATCGACCAACAAGTTTTTGGCGCCGTTTCCGTGGACCTCTTTATTAATATTAATTCCATATTAGTTATAATCAATTCGGCCTTAATTTAAACGTTACTTATTTTTTGTCTTGTATTTGTAGGAATTCTTTGCGAGTGTATACACACTAGATCAAGGGCTAAAAAGGAACTTTTAACATATACAGACGACATTGAAAGGAAGTTCCGAAAATTACGGTTGACTAGTGAGGTTATACATTTGGAAGAAGAACTGGCAGACCAGGAAATACCCGTGAACATGGCATGGAACGAACAGAAATCACTTAGGGATTACGCCATGCCGAATGTCACGGATATACAGTCAAGTATAAGGAGGCCGGCAATCAATGCGAATAGCTTTGAGATCAAACCGGGAACGATTCATATGCTTCAGAATACATGCCAGTTTGGGGGTAGTTCGATAGATGATCCTAATGAGCATATCTTGAGCTTCTTAGAAGTTTGCGACACCTTCAAATTCAACAATGTATCCTAGGATGCTACAAGGTTGAGGATGTTCCCGTTTTCCTTGAAAGATGAAGCGCAAAGTTGGCTACATTCTTTGCCCCCTGGCTCAATCACAACTTGGGACGACTTAGCCCAAAAAATTCTAGCGAAATTCTTCCCACCAGCAAAGTCGGCAAAACTACGGAACGATATTCACACCTTTGCATAGTTCGATTCAGAATCATTATATTAGGCATGGGAAAGATTTAAGAATATGCTCCGTAAGTGCCCACATCATGGAATTCCGCAGTGGATGAAGTTGGGAATATTTTGTGATGGTTTGCAAGCATCCACAAGAGCTAGTATTGATGCAGCAGCAGGGGGAGCAATCATGTCTAAGAATTTTGATGAGGCATATCAACTATTAGAAACGATGGCCACCAACAACTATCAGTGGCCCATGACTAGGTCGAACCAACAGAAAACACCGGGAAAATTTGAGGTGGATCCAATGACAGTATTGGCAGCACAAGTGGCTGCAATAGCTAAGAAAATGGAGACATGGAATCCTCCATCTACGCAGCAAGTAGCAATGGTTTGTGAGTTGTGTGCTGGGAGTCATGCTACAGATCAATGTGCCATAAATACGGAATCAGCTCAGTTCGTAGGGAGCTATAGTCGATCTACCCATCCATATCCGAATCAAAACGTTTATAACCCAGGTTGGAGAAATCATCCGGGATTTTCGTGGAGTAACAATCAAGCTCAAGCTCAAGCTCCTAGGCAGCAAAACACATCCGGATTGAAAAATCAGACTCAACAACAACCAGAGAGAAAATCAAGTTTGGAAGAAGCCTTGGAAAAATTCATTAGAGCTTCTAACAAAAGGAACGAGGAACAAGACAAAAAAATGAATTAAGTAGATCTGAATATGCAAAGCCAAGGTACGTCGATAAAGAATCTGGAAAATCAAGTGGGGCAAATAGCACATGCACTGAACAACTGACCACTTAGAACACTCCCGAGCGATACAGAGAAAAACCCAGGCAGGGATGAGCATTGTAAGGCTGTAACTCTACGAAGTGGAAAGGATTTGCAAGAGACAACCAAGGATAAGGAAACAAGGGATAACACATTAAGTGAAATAGAGAAAGTTGAGGACATCGAAAAACAGCCAGATGAAACCATTGTGCAGAAAGAACCAGAACCAACCATCACAATGCCGCCCATACCGTATCCGCAGAGGTTTCAGAAATCCAAGTTGGATAAGCAATTTTCAAGATTCTTGGATATTTTCAAAAAACTGCATATCAACATCCCCTTTGCCGAAGCCTTGGAACAAATGCCGAGTTACGCCAAGTTTATGAATGAGGTTTTATCGAGAAAAAGGAAATTGGGTGAGTTCGAGACAATAGCATTAACCGAACAGTGCATTGCAATTATACAGAATAAGTTACCTCTAAAGCTCAAGGATCCAGGTAGCTTTAATATTCCATGCGAAATTGGAAATCAATTTTCGGGACGAGCGTTATGTGATTTGGGGGCCAATATAAATTTAATGCCATTATCCGTCTACAGCCAGTTTGGACTTCAAGCTCCACGACCGATAAATATCAGTTTGCAGTTGGCAGATCGTTCGGTTACATATCCACGAGGTATTGTTGAGGATGTTTTAGTCAAAGTGGATAAATTCATCTTCCCTGCAGATTTATTTATATTGGATTGTGAAGTAGATAGCAAAATTCCTATTATTCTTGGGCGACCATTCTTAGCAACTGGAAGAACGTTAATTGATGTGCAAAAAGGAGAACTTACAATGCGAGTTGAGGATCAGCAGGTCACCTTTAATTTATTCAAGTCAATATCTTATCCGAAAGAAAAAGGTGAGTGTATGCGGGTGGATATCATGGAGGAATTAGTTAATCACAAGTTCAGTGGAAATTATTTGGAGGACCCGCTAGAATCTATTTTGCTCGGGATGGACGATGATGGCATTGAAGATGATGTTGAGTATGTCAAATGGCTAGATTCATCATCTTTCTTCTGGAAGAGAAATAAACAATTCGACATCCTTGATAGTCCCAAAACGGAAGGTAAAAAGTGCAAACCCTCAATAGAAGAGCCATCAGTGTTGGAATTAAAATCGTTACCGTCTCATTTGTAGTATGCTTATTTGGGGGAAGATTCTACATTACCAGTCATTGTTTCAACAAAGTTAACGAACACGTAAAAAGAGAAACTGCTACGGGTTCTGCGAGAGTTAAAAACAGCAATTGGGTGGACTATAGCGGATATTCGAGGTATTAGCCCATCTTTCTGTATGCACAAGATTTTAATGGAAGAGGGGTCAAAACCAACCATTGAGATGCAAAGAAGGCTAAACCCCATTATGAAAGATGTGGTGAAAAAGGAGATTATAAAGTGGTTGGATGCCGGTATTATTTACCTAATCTCAGACAGTTCATGGGTAAGTCCTGTACAGTGCGTACCAAAGAAAGGGGGTATAATAGTGGTAAAGAATGAAGCCAATGAGCTCATCCCTACGAGAACAGTTACAGGATGGGGAGTATGTATGGACTACCGTAAGCTGAACAAAGCCACACGAAAGGATCACTTCCCCTTGCCGTTCATTGATCAGATGTTGGACAGATTAGCGGGACATCAGTTCTATTGTCTCTTGGATGGATACTCCGGATACAATTAAATTGCAATAGCCACAGAGGATCAAGAGAAAACCACATTCACATGTCCATATGGTACGTTTGCATTCCGTCGGATGTCCTTTGGTTTATGTAATGCGCCGACAACATTTCAACGGTGCATGATGGTGATCTTCTCAAATATGGTTCAACAGAATCTAGAGGTATTTATGGATGACTTTTTTGTGTTTGGTGATAGTTTCGACTTATGTTTGAAAAATATGATTTTAATGTTGAAAAGATGCGTGGAGACTAACCTGGTGCTTAACTAGGAAAAATGTCACTTTATGGTGCAAGAGGGGATTATTCTGGGGCATAAGGTTTCTGCATCAGGATTAGAGGTGGATAGAGCAAAGATTGAGACGATTGAGAAACCACATCCTCCATCATCT
Source organism: Panax notoginseng (assembly GCA_016801055.1). Classification (NCBI taxonomy): domain Eukaryota; kingdom Viridiplantae; phylum Streptophyta; class Magnoliopsida; order Apiales; family Araliaceae; genus Panax; species Panax notoginseng. The sequence goes on along the minus strand of CM029015.1, from coordinate 34,578,299 downwards.
GTGAAGGGAATACAGAGCTTCTTGAGACATGCGGGTTTCTACAGACGCTTCATTAAAGATTTTTTCAAAATTTCGATACCCTTATGTTCCCTCTTGGAAAAAGATGTACCGTTCAAGATGGATTAGTCATGTATCGAGGCATTTGAGGTATTAAAGAAGAAATTGGTCTCTGCTCCAATTATTGTGGCGCCCAATTGGTCTTTACCGTTTGAATTGATGTGCGACACACTAGTGACTACGCAGTTGGGGCAGTACTGGGACAACGTCATGACAAGAATTTTCACACAATCTACTACTCCAACAAGACGTTGATGGATGCCCAATTAAACTACACAACTACCAAAAAAGAGTTACTTGCAGTGGTATTTGTCTTCGACAAATTCAGAGCTTATCTTATTTGCACCAAGGTAATTGTCTGCACTGATCATTCTGCCATTAAATATCTGATTGAGAAGAAGGATGCCAAACCGCGATTAATACGGTGGGTACTGTTGTTACAAGAATTTGATCTTGAGATCCAGGACAGAAAATGTACAAAAAATTAGGTAGCGGATCATCTTTCTCGGTTGGAAAACGCAGAGGTACATAAGGAAGATAACATATTGATCAATGAAAGATTTTTGGATGAATAACTTTTACGAGTAACCACAATATTGTCTTGGTATGCTGACTATGTGAATTACGTGGTTGCCAAAGTGTTACCACCGGATTTGACCTCACAACAACGAAAGAAGTTCCTCCACGATGTGAAGCAATATTATTGGGACGAACCATTTCTATTTAAGGCTTGTCCAGATCAAATGATAAGACGTTGTGTGCCTCATGAAGAAATGGATAGCATATTAGGCCATTGCCACTCCTCAGACTACGAAGGTCATTATTCCAGCAATCGAACAGCAGCAAAAGTATTACAATCGGGATTTTTCTGGCCTTCTTTATTCAAGGATGCTTACCTCTATGTGCTAAAGTGTGATCGTTGACAACGCATAGGCAATATCTCCAAGAGCAATGAAATGCCACTCAATATAATTTTGGAGGTTGAGCTGTTCGACGTATAGAGAATCGACTTTATGGGACCTTTCCCATCGTCTTTTAATAATCAATATATTCTGTTGGCAGTTTATTATGTTTCCAAATTGGTAGAGGCCGCAGCTTTACCTATGAATGATGCCAACGTTGTCCTCCGATTCTTAAAGAAAAACATCTTCACACGATTTGGGACGCCGAGGGCGATAATAAGTGATGAGGGAACTCACTTCTGCAATAAACAGTTCACAAAGTTGCTCACAAAATATGGGGTTCGTCATAAAATTGCAGCCGCGTATCATCCACAAACCAATGGTCAAGCAGAAATCTCGAATCGAGGAGTTAAGAAAATTTTGGAAAAGGTGGTCAATCCGTCATGAAAAGATTGGTCCATGCGACTTGACGATGCTCTATGGGCATATCGAATAGCTTACAAGAATCCTATAGGCATGTCACCTTACAGGATGGTTTACGAAAAGGCGTGTCACCTCCTGGTTGAGCTAGAACATAGTGCACACTAGGCGATACAGAAACTCAACTTCGATCTACAGGCAGCCGGTGAGAAAAGGTTACTTCAGCTGAACGAGATGGACGAATTTCGGTTTAATGCGTATGAAAACGCAAAACTCTACAAGGAGAAAGTAAAAGCCTGGCATGATAAGAAAATTCTCGATCGAACATTTGAACCGGGCCAACAAGTATTATTGTTTAACTCACGCTTGCGTTTATTTCCTGGGAAATTAAAATCCCGGTGATCCGGGCCATTCGTGATTATATCTGTCGCTCCACATGGAAACATTGAGGTAGAAGAACCGAATTCAAAACGAAAATTTAAGGTAAACGGTCAACGACTTAAACATTACTGGATTGAACCCATCGAACATCAAGCTACAGTTATGTACCTCTCCGATCCAGTAACCAAATGAGCAACACCGAAAAGTCAGGCTGACAACTGTAAACCAAGCGTTATAGGGAGGCAACCCCACGAGTTTAAGTAGTTTGTTTATTTTCAATTTTATTCTTTTTCTTTAATTTTGTTCATTAGAAACTAGTATACATGTTTTTCACAATAATCTTCATGCAATTCAGGTTTTGTGTTCCCAAGTTAGTCGAAAGTTGAGATATGGGCTACCAACATTCTCTGGAGTCCAGCGCCCCGACGCCCAGTTTCTATATGGAACCAGCACCCCAGCACTAGGGTTATTAAATAGCTTCTGGATACCAGTGCCCAGGCGCTGGAGCATAGTACACATACAGTGCCCCGGCGCTAGAGGCGATATTCAGGCTCTCAAGTCTAGCGCCCCGACACTCTATCTAGGCCACACCACAGCGCCCCAGCGCTAAGGACGCGAATTAGACTCCTACTCGATTTCAAATACGCGGTTTTCCACTCCACCCCTTCCAACTTCCTCACACGATTCCACACCTCATCTGGTAACTGATCCTTAAACTACTTATAAGATCCCAATAACAAACACAACTCACACATCACATTGGGATTTCCTTTTGCAAAGCAATCTATCATCTCGATCGCAAAGGTATGCTATTCACTTACACTCCTTTGATGGTGCAATCAACTCTTGTTAATTGTGAGATGGGTAAGCTATTTTGCATCCTCATTCATAGTCTCTACATCTACAATGCCGATTTTCATTCTTTTGATTTTGATTGTGCACCACTTGTGGTCGAGATAACTTGAATATGTGGTGATTGAATACCAGGGATGCGAATTGATAGACAACTAGTGTGATTCAAAACAAACTATGTATTGAACACAAGGTGTTCGATAAATTGCCTGACTCAGTGCTCATTATTCAACAAGCATACATTACCACAACCACACACGTTAAATATCATATGTCCACTGTCAACCATGTATCTCACTATATTGGGGGGGGGGTGGAATCATATTGTTGCACGTGTGTGATCATATTGCTTTACATGACCCATCTTTTGGGCATATCTTGTGTTCTTGTCCAAATTATAAAATTTGAATAATACGTGCGTCTAATCGGTTCAATTTTACATGTCATACGATTATGTGTCATGGGTACGTGTATCCCACCTAAATTTGTGTCGACTGCTACTAATTGTGAATTCAAATTTTTTGTAGAAAATTCTCAATGGCATCAAATCGTCAAAGCGGCGAAGGTACAAGGACCGCCTCAGCCCTGTCGAAATTTGATAGCCGTCGGTTTGTGAGTGCCGCCGCCCAAGATCGCTACAATAAGATGGCAACCCGCTCTCTCATCCCCGAACGAGGTTTAAGGCCCGATCAATCCAAAGATGGGGAAATAGCGGTGATGATTACGGAGAGAAACTGGTTCTCCCTAACCGAACAACCTGACCCGGCAGTGATAGCAGTCGTGAAAGAATTCTATGCCAATATTTCAGAACACGATCACTATAGAGTGTTTGTGATGGGAAAGACAGTGGAATTCGGTGAAGAGGATATAAATGGGTGTTATCAACTGAATTTTGGGGATCTGAACGATGAGTATGCCGGTCTTCTGAGTCAAGGTCCAGACTATGAGAAAATAATCTGTGAGCTTTGCCAACCGGGCACCACATGGACAGTGCATGAACGTGGTAGCATGACCTTCCCACATTCTCACCTCAATTTATATGGGAAGGCGTGGTATGCCTTTATTTGTGCCAAACTCATGCTATGGACACATGTGAGCCATGTCACCAACGAGAGGGTGGTACTGCTATATTCCATTATTCAAGGCTTGCAATTGGATGTCGTTCACGTCATTCAGCAATCCATTCTCTGAGCGGTACGACGAGGGACCACAGGAGGATTACCCCATCCATCTTTAATTTGTGTGTTATGTGCCAAGTTTGGGGTAAAATGGAAATCGGATGAGATGATTCAAACGCCTATGCCAGTTTTGGACCATAAGTTGATATACAGGTATAAAGTGTGGACAGGTGGGGAAAACCACCCTAGGGGATTGGGTTTCATAACTTCCCAATTTAAAGCTACACAAGCCCCACCATCTCAAGCTCCACCTACTTATGGCCCATCCTCAGCAACTCATCGTGGTGTGGATCCTGAAGCGGTCCAGCTTGAAATAGACGGATGGTTCTACAATCTGGAATCCCAGAATGTCCGCCTGTCAGAACGACAAGATGTTATATACAAATATTTGGTTGACCAGTTTGCAGCCCAGAATGCCATGAACGCCCAACTGTACTCGGGCATTAACCTTAGCCAGTTCCCTATTGCTCCTATTCTGCCAGTGTTTCCACCTTTCAATTTAGAGATAAGCGAGGACGATGATGCTCCACCTGAGGAATAAGCTCGTCAGGGAAGTCCTATGTTATATTTTGCTTTATTTTTCGCATGAAGACATTGCTCCAGATTAGTTTGGGGGTAGTTAATTTTTATTTGCAGTTGTAGTTTGTTAATAGTTTGTTGATTGGGATTGTTATTATTAGTTAAATATTACATTTAGGATTGCATTATATAGCATGTATGTTTGGGGCCAATGATGAAATTAAAATTGCATGAACAAGTCTAGTAAGAATTGTTGAGTTAGTGAGAGGATTTTCTTGTCATGATTTAAATCTTTATCTGTTTGACACTGATATTATAATGAAGACACGCTTTGAAAAATGACCATGTTGGCTATGATAGTTTAAATGGATAGATAATAGAGTTCTAAAGGATGAATGCTAGTGAAATGAAGGAACAATTTGAATAGCTAGTGAAGACTGAATTGAGACATAAACTCAAGTTTGGGGGAAAAATATTTGGAGTATATAAGCTATGTAAAAAAAAATATTGTGGCATGCTTGTCTAGTTTTCTGGCCTTTGTTGCTTGAGTAAGTAAGCCCGAGGGGATTGTTTGTACACCTAGCGCCCTAAGGTCTTAATAGCTTGGCAGTCGTTGGTCGAAAGCTCGTTAAGGTAGCACTAAAAAGCCTAAGGGAATAAGACAATGCATAGTCATGAGAAAAAAATAATAATAATAAAGCGGGAAAAGTGCAAAAAAAAAAGCCCCCGTTATAAAAAAAAAGAAGCATGAGTATTCCATTTTGACCCTTAAACTTTGGTAAGTGTTTGATTTCAGCCGAATCAAGATTATTTGATGAGTTCTCAAGTTTACGATGTATGATACTTATTAAGAAAATTATTATCTTTCGTATTTTTGCCTTTCATGGGTTAGCGTGGTTGTTGAACACACACTCACGGTATCAGTAATAACAGACTTTGATTCATTGATTGTTGGGGATATTATTGAGCTGCCTTAACATGTTGTATTAGCATGTTTTTGTGATTTTTCTGAGGCTTATGAATATATGGGTGATATTGGATTGCTGGAGTTAAGAACATTTAGATAGTTTGCATTTGCATGGTGGTTAGTTTTTCATGTCTTGTGTTTTGTTGCTTGAGGGCATGCAACGATTTAAGTTTGGGGATATTTAATGATTGGGTAATATTCCCATAAATCGGATATGTTTGGGCTTAAATTATTGCATTCTCAAGTTATTTAGAAGCATTTTTATTGTGTTTAGTTGTTATTTTGTAGATTCGGGAGCTACAGGGACAAATTGGGGATTTTAAGCTACAAAATGGCATTGTGGTAATTTTTTGGGAGCCAACGCCGGGGCGCTACACTTAGTATAAATCCCAGCGCCGGGGCGCTGGTTCGTGTTGTCAGTTGACCGGGACGCGCTTGACTTTTGGTTTGACTGCATTGTTGGTGGATTTTTGAAGTCAAATTGGATTTGGATTGCTAGGTTTGTGAGAAGTGAAATATATAAAGGTTGTTTTAATTGAAAGAGGGATGGATCATTCATCATTGTAGGCTAAGCAAAAGGATTACTTGAAGACTAAGGATTGGCTCAAGAGTTTTTCTTCTTCTCTTTATTTTCAATTTGTGTAATTCTTTAAGGATGATTTGCAAAAGATTGTTGGTTTTAATTTCCGTTATGAACTAGTTCTTTAATTAAGATTTCAATTGAACCTTTTATGGCTATAAATTAGTTATTCAATTTATTCCAATTATTTATGTTAAGGTGAATTGTTTATCTTGCCTTGCATTTATTGATTAATTATTTGGCCAGTAATTACCTTGTTATTCTAGAAGGAAAAGAAAGAGAAATTCTAAGGTTAGAATTGGGCTTGATAACGTGTGACTTAGTTATTTGCATAGTAAATAATTAGGTTTGTGAATTGAATGGAAATATCTGTTCGCCACATGTAACACATAAGGAATTGGAATTGAAGGAATTTAATGCGATTGTTTTGCATAGGAATATAGCAAGATTAATCTGGATTAGATAGAAGTCAATTAATCACTTCGGAAAGGACTTTTGGCATTTGAGAATTCCTGTTAGCAATTCGTTAGGCATAATAATTGGGATAATTGGATAATTAATTTATAGTTCATAATTGGGAATATTGAAGTCTTAATCTTTGTTTATCTGAATACATTCGAATCATAGTTTGTTTTATTTGATTTTATTGAGAATAATACCTTTTAATTGTTTAATTTAGTTTTATCAATTCGAAAAATTACAATTTATGGTTGTTTAAATAAAATTGGATTGATATAGTGCTAGTAGTTAGAATTTATTAATTAGAATTCTCTGTGGGATCGACACTCTATCTTATCACTTTATTACTTGTTGACTGTGTATACTTGCACGTATTCATTGATTGCGAAATCGACCAACACAAACACATCTCGTATTTACTTTTGACTTGGTACTTGCATAGTTTAAACCAGAGCTTGGCATGTTTACATAATTTCTTAAGTTAAGACTATGACATTTCCTTTAAGAAGCATATTATGTGAAATATTTGAATTGTAGTCGATTTCTATGGTTATTGAGCACACACACACACACACTACGTCGGTGATAACATGTGTTGATTTTTAGATTAATATGGATTGCTTACGTGTTTTTGGTTAAATTTACCGTTCATATCTATTGTGATTTCTCTGTGGCAAGATTGTTGTAATTCGTATTGTTTGACAGCTGAATTTGAAGGCATGTAGTTAGTTTACATTTGCATTGAGTTTTACTTGACGACAAGCAAAGTCTCAAGTTTGGGGGTATTTAATGAGTGGGTTTTATACCTATGAATCGATTACGTTTCAAGCTTAATTTGTTTCTACTTTAAGTATGTTTAGGATCATTTTATAAGTTTTTATGTTATTGTGATGCAGGGACAAGTTGGGATGATGAATCAGGAAAAGTTGAGTTAAAAAGCTAAAGAGGGAATTTGACAGTTGCTGAACCAGACACCAGCCGAGGCGAGCCTATCCAAGTTAAAAACACCCGCTGGGGCTGGTTTTCTCGGTACTAAATACTTGCCGGGGCGGGGGTGCGTGACAGTTAGTTGAAGGTTTCATGATCGTTAAGGACTCTGGAGATCTTGTACTGATTGATTTGGGTCGCGATTTGGAGAGTATAAAAGGTCAATTTGAAGGGCAAAGACGGTATTTTATCATTATCATTAATCAAACCCTTGGTTTTACATGAGATTTTGGGAGAACTAAAACAATGAGGCTAGCACGAAGGATTCAAGGCGAAAGTGAGGAAGAGCAGCAGATTACTCACAATTTTTATTCTCCATCTTCATCATTATTCTTGTATTCAGAATGTTATTCTATTTTTGGATTTTGGTTTCTTATTCAATGATGTTGAACTAATTAATTATTTAAGTCTTTAATGGATCTTTTTGTGTAACAAAGATTGTTATACTTTCGTATTAATTCATTGAGATTATTCCCAGGGTTGTCTATTATGATTTGTGCTTACTTATTTAAATTGCTTGATCAAAAATTACTTTATAATCTGTATGAAATTGAGAGATGGAATATAGATTGGGAACCGGTCATAATAGCGTGTGATTGTAATTTCTGCATGTCGGTGGTATTCATAATTTATGCCTAGTGTCGACGTCGGGATTTTTATTTGTCCCTTTTCTATTCTTGCCTTTTGGTATTCTCATGTTAGGTAAGACTTGTTTGAAAAAATAAATTGTGAAAAGGATGTCATAAAAGTGTGTACGGAGTAAATTGGACAGGGCTTCCTCGCCTTTTCTTATAAAATGGCACTCCAAGCCCTCTATTTATAGAGGGGGGTGTCTCAGGTGTACCTGCGACTACCCGAGGTGCCCGAGCTCCGTGGACCCCGCCGTCTCGAAGTACGTGCATGCATGTAACGTGTTTGTCTGCTGAACCTTTATAACTTTCAATTCGGGCATCCGATTGAGGCGTATAATACCTTTCTGGAATGTTGTTGTTGAGAGCTATACGATGACATGGGATAAAAGGTTGTACAAAGCCGGGAAGATTGGTCCATGACCAGATCTTCAAGTCGTCAAATTCTATCTAGTGTACTGTCGTATGCTGTAGTTGTGACAACCCGAGAATTTAGATAATTATTAAAATACTAAAATGATGGATTAAAGGTTATAAGATGAACCTAGACAGACAATAAGTGTATGGAATTGACGTTTCTGTGAAGAAATTTTAAGGATTTCAAAATTTTTAAGAAGAACCTATATGATTTCTTAATTGAATGAGAATAAAGAAATATGGGTTACAAAATTTCAAAACCCTAGAAATGAATTAATATGTACTTGAAGAAATATCGAGAATAAGGTATTATGATACCTGTAAATTCTATATGAACTGAATAGTCTAAGAAATGTTATAGAAGTACATATGGAAATTTTATTAAGGAGATAAGATTTCACATGAAGAGATGTTATGAGGTTAAACGAAGATGAGTATATGTATAGAAATATATATACTTAGTAAGGTGCTATAAATATTTTAGCAAGAGGAATGCTAAATTAAGTTAATGATATAAGGATCAAGATAAAACTATGTTAGTAATTAACATAGCTTGAACGTTGGCCTTGAATGGTAGATAAGAAGATAACTAAGTTTAAAGTCGTTAGTTAATACGATTAGCAATAAGAAGGGAGTAGTTTAAAACTCAAAATTTGAGTTAGAGATAGAATTTTGAAGCACGGACTGCTCGGTTGCGTCCGGGACGTCAAGATTAGTCAGAATAGACAGTAAACACAAAATGTGTAAAGGTTGACTTTTGGTCAAAGTCAACAGTTGACTTTTATGGAGAAAAGTCAAAATTTAGTGTGAGAAGTAAAAAATATGAGAGGAGATTCAATATGCAAATATGTATATTGGTTTCAATCAATTAGTAAATTAAATTCATATTTGAATAAATGATTGAATATATTAAATTATATATTTAGTATATAAATAAATTGTTTGAAAACAATTTATGGAGAGGAGGAGGAAATTAAATTAAATTATATAATATAAATTGTATAACTTAAATTAGTTATTAAAACATGGTATGAGATTTAAATGACCTAAAGGGTTACTTGTATTTAGTGGTCATAGAATTAATTCAAGTGAATTAAGAATAAAGTTATGTAACCTAATATATATATTAGGTGTGGTAATTAAATAACCTAAGAGGTTATAATATGGGAGAATATTAGTATATAAATTTATATACTAACATTAAGAGATTTATTTTATATATCTTAGTTAATTAATTTTATAACCTAATTATAGCAAGTCTAATTGGGTTAAGGAAAGAAAAGGCATAAGTAATGAATTTATTTTCTAGTGTGAGAAATAAAAATCCTAATTAAATGATTAGGATAAAATAGAATTAAAAGTAATGGACTATAATAATATCATAGCCCATTAATTTATTTAGAGTCCAAGTGAATTAAATTTGATGAACTAAGGAAGTTATATTATTTAAACAAGCCCAATTAATTATTAAGCATGGGACTTGTAGATAAAGTGACTAAGGGTGATTAAATTATTTAATCTAGCCCAATATATTATGTATGTGACAAGTATTATATTGACCCAATTTAATTAGGGATTGAAAGCCCAAGTTAGTTTTGTTAGTAAGTAAAACAATTAAATTTGTTAGCTCAATGAGATTAATTAAGGGCCCAAACTAGGCCCACTTGTGGGAGAACAATAATATTAAAAATAATATTAAGTTAAGAGATATATTTTAATTATCTCAAGTTATTAATTTTATAACTTAATTAAAACAAGTTTAATTGGGTTATAGAATTTAATGTGCTAAAGTGAGGATTTAAATTCTATATATTTGGAATGGATACCCTAATTAAATATTTATGGTGGGGTAAGATGGAAAGGAGTGACTCAATTTTTAGCCCAAGAGTTGGCCCAAGCAATAATTTAAAGAGCCCAAAATTAAATCCAAGTATGTGGAATATTTTTGGACAAGAAAAGGCAAAGGAGGGACATTTTTGGGACAAAGAAATTAAGCCAATCTTGGTAGTTGATAAGGCCACATGGCCGGTTACCCATTAGAGGAAAAATAGAATAAGAAGAGATAAGAAGATAAGGGAAAGAGAAGAGAAGAAAGAGACAGAGGAAAAGAAAGAAAAGAAAGAAACGAGAAAGAGAAAAGAGAGAGAAGAAGAAGTGGCCGAAGCCATGGAGGAGTAAGAGAGGAGGGGCGGTGGCCCATGAGGGAGAAGAATAGGAGTGAGAAGGTACTCCATGGAAGAAGGAAGAAGAAGAATAAAGTAAAGGTCTTACCAAAAGAAGTTAACTTAAACTGTGTAGCAGTAGTCAACGAATCAGGCAAGTTTCCATAACTCAAACTTGAGTTGTATGTTCAAAGCATGTTAATGAATAATTGTTGTTGATTATTCACGTCTATATTGATTATTGATTCGCACGTTGTGCATATTGTAAATGTTCATCAGGTATGAAAGGCTGATCACCTTCATTACCATTTGGTTCAGTTAATCTGTTCATGTTCATTATTGACCATTCATTTTTATTGACTTGGTCGTTCAGCTAAGAAAATTTGTTCATGCTCTTTCACAATATTTATATTGTTGAAAGTTAGCTAGCCTATTGTTCAATTCTCTCAATCATGATATATCTTTATTGAATTTAAACTTGCTGAGCAAATTTGATGCTCACCCTTGCTATATCATGATAAAATTTTCAGATTAAGATGAAAGCTTGAGTAAAGACAGAAGCGAAGATAAAGTGCAAGATTAAATTATGGTGCAGTTAGATCTATTAAATTTTTTGACGAATATATCATTGTAAACTTTTAAGTTATTGAAGGTATGTATTAAGTTAAGATTGTAGACCTTGGGAATGATGTGTAAAAGTTTAATGTATAAACAATTTATGTTTATATCTTCCGCAATAGTTATAGAAATAGTATACTAGATCCTTGGGGATTAGTACCGGGATTTGGGGATGCTACAGTAGTCGCTCGGGATTTTGAGCTATAGTTCTTGTAGGACATTTCTGTGTAGAATGTGGTATGAAATGATGCTGAGACAATGTGAATGTGGAACAGAGGTGGAAAAATGATGATTTTGCCCTTTATCAAGGTTATCTCTTGTTTTGGGCTGATTTAGCAGTCGTTGCTCAGGGTTATCTCTAAGATTGGGCTGCTGTAGGTACTAAATGTCCTCAAGATTGTCTCTGAGGTGTGCCTGACCTCTTGGGGTTATCTTCGGGGTGGAAACTGAGCATCTCGGGGTTATCTTAGAGGTTAAAGCTGACTTTTAGGAATTAGAACGGACTTTTCCGGGGTTATCACTGGAACTGAAACTGCATCCCTCAGGGTTATCTCTGAGGTTGGAAGTGCATCTCTCGGGGTTGTCTCCAGGATGGAATTGAGTGTCCTAGGGTTATCTCTGGGATTGAACTGATTTGACCTCTAGGGTTATCTCTGGAAGATAATTTTGCCATCCTGCAATGTTTGTAATAGGAATGCAAAAATTTGAGTGTCTACAGATTTCCCTCTTTATCATTATAATGCAATGTATTGGCATTGATAGGATAAACAATACTAGACACTTGAAATGTGATAGGATAATCATGATGCAATGTAATGCAACATGATGCAAATGTATGTTGAATGTGGCCTGTTGGACTTTTTCCAACGGGATGTGATGACTATTTGCTCCCATGACTTCTGATGGGGTTTGGAGTTATCACTGATGACCCTAACGAAACTACTTGGATGTATCATCCAAAGCTCCCAGGAACCTCTAGGATGTTGACATTTGGGTTCTCACCAAAGTCCTTGATCCTTGGTATAGACTTTCCACTACAGATGTTCCTCTTATGTACAAGAGACTTTGAGGGAATGATGTTTTGTTTGATGACTTGTATAACGGATTTCATCATCAGTCCTCCTTGATAAGGATAGTTTTCCCTAGTTTGTATCGCCAGGTCTTTCCAGTGTTCTGTTGGAGTTACTGCCAATAGTTTGGGCTGTCAGGCTGCATGACCTTCATTAAAATGTATTTCAATGGGTACCATCATCGGACCATCTCCAATGCTGTGCTGGGTTTAATTGTAAATGGCTGAATAATGTCAAGGTTACTTGACCTTCGTTGAAATATGCTTTAACGGTTGAGATCATTGGAATACTCTCGACGTTACGCTGGATTTACTTGCCAACGGCTGAAGAGTATCAAGGTTATTTAACCTTCGTTGAAATGTGCTTCAACGGCTGAGATCATCGGATTACTCCCGACGCTTCGCTGGATTTACTTGCTAACGGCTGAAGAATGTCAAGGTTGCTTGACCTTCGTTGAAATGTGCTTCAACAGCTGATATCATCAGAATACTCTTGATGCTTCGCTGGATTTACTTGTCAACGGCTGAAGAATGTAAAGGTTTCTTGACCTTCTTTGAAATGTGCTTCAACGGCTGAGATCATCGGATTACTCCCGACGCTTCGTTGGATTTACTTGCCAATGGCTGAAGAATGTTAAGGTTGCTTGACCTTCTTTAAAATGTGCTTCAACGGCTGATATCATCAGATTACTCCCGACGCTTCGCTGGATTTACTTGCCAACGGCTAAAGAATGTCAAGGTTACTTGACTTTCATTGAAATGTGTTTCAATGGCTGAGATAATTGGATTACTCCCGATGCTTCGCTGAATTTACTTGCTAATGGCTGAAGAATGTCAAGGTTGGTTGACCTTCGTTGAAATGTGCTTCAACGGCTGATATCATCGGATTACTCTCGACGCTTCGCTGGATTCATTTGCCAACGACTGAAGAATGTCAAGGTTGCTTGACCTTCATTGAAATGTGCTTTAACGGCTGATGATGTATGAAGTTCCTGCTGGGGAAAGGTCGTAATTGGAATCACAACCCCAAATTGATGACATTGGACTTTTGTGATGTATTACCGAGTGTAGTTTGCCACAAATGTGATCATTAGTGTTGTGAACCCTATTTTTGGGCAAATACCAATGGGTGATATGTAGACTCACAGTTTGGTCTTCGAAAATTAGGATTTCATACTTTTTCGCTCAATCGCGTAGCGTCTTTTTTCCTGATTTTGTGACGCCCCCAAATTCAGGCACTTGAAACTCGAACTCGGTGCTTCATGATACCATTTCTATGAGCGAAATAATACTAATAATAATAACAATAATATAAATGTCAAACTTAATTTATATATATCAAAGTTTAAATTCCAAGTACGCGACCTTTAAATATTCATTACATCATAGATAATAAATATCATTGTCTTAATAAACCTTCACTATTACATAGAATATTATAAAACTCATTCGAACAACTTTCCTTTCTCCTTGTTCTTTCCTGAACCTTCTGGGTGATCATACTTAGCTGAAAATATTTAAATTTAAAGCAAAAATGAGCATTTGATTGCCCAGCAAGTAATAACAAATATATATATATATATATATATATATATATATATTATATTAGCTTAAAGATTAAATATTTTCTTTGAATGACACTTCTACAACGAATCAACAGTTGTGAAGTAAGTTGAACCAATAATAACAACATATCACTTCTATATGAAATTTTGGAAACTACTTAGTGACTATAACTGGAGATCAGTTGACAGACTATGAACATTATTTTCTATTTTTGAAAAGGTATATAGAAATTCATCTGCAGACCGTCATAGCTTATAAGCACTGGGGTGATAAGCCCGTTATGCCCTGTATTGATCAATTCTACATGTAAGAACGATATTATCGTTCATCTTATCCACCTTAGGTGCACAGAAGTTTTCCCATGTTCGGGATGTTCATACTTAGTCGGGAATCCGAACCAAAACAATCTGGTTGGATACAATAAAGTTCTATCTTGCTCAACAATATTTTTAAGTTTATGTCTAGCCAAATCAAATAGCTTAGACGACTTTTAAGTCAACGTATACATACTCGAAATCAATAAGTATGTATCAACATATGATTAAATACAATGATTATCCAAGTGGCGACACTTGTATAACCATATTTAGAAACTAACGAACAGAATAAATATCTAGATTATGCATTAATACTGTGTTGATAAACAATGATCGGATAATTTAAGAACTTGTACGAATATGAATAATTGGATACATAATCAATAACAATAGAGTTAATAATCTGGCACAATAATATGATTCTGAAACTTTCTTACTCATGTCAATTGCATAAAGTAAATGCAAAGTTAGGATACTTTCCGGAGCTACTTCTTACAATAACACAACTTAGTTTTATCTTTTATACCGAAACCTATCATTAATAAGATCATTTGTTCGATTAGAATAATATGTCATATCGCATAGTACTGTTAGTTGCAGTCAACATATAACCTAATTGCATTGTCACATAGTTATATCAGTCATTGATTCACAAACACATACGTATCTAGTCCAATTATCTAAGTCCAGATCAATTTCTAAAATATTTTAGTGTACCGACGGCTTTACCGGGTAATTATCGAGTCTAAAACTCCATTCAGTAATTCAATAACTGCAAATATCAGTCATATTATTTTTAAATGACTTATAATAATTTTTAAATAATTATTATGATTTTTCAAACATCGGAATCATTATTAAATGATTTAAATATTAACTAATTCTATTGTCATTAATATTTAATTAAACTATTAATGAAACCATTGCCAAAATATTAAAGTTATTTATAATAACTCAAAATATTTTTAAAGTGTTAATATTACCCTTAAATGATTTTTAAAATATTAAAAAATCATTTTTAAATAATTACCATTAATATTTAAATATTAATGTATTATTCATCAAAATATTAAAAGTCATTTATTATAAATTAAAATATTTTTCATTCATTTATATCCTTTTTAAATCAATAAAACTATTTTTAATTTATTTATTCAATATAATTATTAAATAAATCAAATATCATTAATATAAAATTATTAATGAAATTTACCTTTAAATATCAAAAGTTATATTTTATAACTTAAAATATTTTTAAACTATTTATTTTCATTTAAAAATGATTTTTATAATATTTAAATCATTTTTAATTAATTTATTTAATATAATTATTAATTAAATCTAATATCATTAATATTAAATAATTAATGAAACTTATCTTAAAATATTAAAAGTTATGTTTTATAATTTAAAATATTATTAAATACCTTATTATCATTTAAAATAATTTTTAATACAATAAAATCATTTTTAATTAATTTATTTAATGCATTTGTTAAATAAATTAAATACCAATAATATCCAAATAAATATTAATATTTATGTAAAAATATGTCAAATTATTAAAAGTTAATTTTCATAACTTAATATAATTTTTAAAATAATTTTTGTAATTTTTAGAAATTATTTTCTATTTTGAAATGATTTTTAGAAATTAAATTAATTAATTTTAATAAGTTTGTCGCTAAAGCCCTTTGGCGACAGTAAGTGTCGCCTTAGGTGTTCTTGAGAAACCCAAAACACTCAAAAGTCAGTTTCGAGTGACCATGTTTGACCATCAATAAATCAGTGTGAAATGTGTTTTTGGGCTAGCTAATGATTGGATCTTGTAGAACTAGTGTAACACTACATGTAACAACCAATAACCAGGTTATACATCATCACAATCGAAAGTTATTAAGCTTTGAACTAGCTGCAAAACTTGTTCATCATATTTTTTTAGTTGTCGAGAATTTTCAGTCATGGACGATCAATGCTTTTGTTGACCTTATTTCAGTTAATTGGTTTATGTTATAGTTGTGTTAGACGTCGGGCCTTGTAGACTGACTAACAGAGTATCTATTTTGATCATTTTTCAAGCCTAAACATCAACAATTTGCAAGATCGAAGGCATTAAAAAGGCTGTCAGAGTTGTTCTTCATTTCTGGGTTACCCAGAAATGAAGAACAGATTGTGGGTCTTACTTTGAGTTTCCACTACATGCTAGTCTTGTAATATTTTCATGATCTAATGATTTCAGTGCATAGCCAACATGTAACTTAAGAGATTTAATATAAAAAGTCAACAAAACAACAACAAAATCTACAGATCCAGATCACATGATCATACGTTTTTTGGGTTGCCCAGAAAACGTATTTCGTGTTCCTCCTACTTGGTTTGACCATCCATAAAATCCAACATGCATGATGTTTAGATGATATAAAACCTTGAATCAGGAGTCCATATACCAGATTACAACCTTATTACATCAACAAGAACAAAATAACTAACAACAGAAAGATTTGGGCACATGAACTTGCTGTCAGAGCTTTCTGGGCAAGTTCATGGCTGCCCAGATTTCATACGGTTAATGCCGGTCAACGTGGTTTGACCATAAATATCTTGAGTTTTAGACACGATCTGACCTTGTTTCCAGTTCCAGATCATAGTACATATAACAAAGAACATATCTTTAACATAAAATACACATAACACTTAACAAAGAAAGATCTAGGGGCTCTGACATTTTTTGTCAAACCACAGTTTTAAAATTTTCTAGATTTTGAAAAATGACAAATTCGAGCCTCTAGATGTTATGGATCTAACATCTAGCAACCCAGATCACTTTATTAAACTCTATACAACATATTTAACACAAAAAATTAACATCTAACACCAGATTAAATATCAGATTTCTTTTAGGGTTCATACCTTTTGATGAACAAATTTTGATTCCTTGGCTTCTGATTTGTTATATGAGTTAGTGGGGCTTGATTTGGGGACTGAAACACCTTTGGATTTCGTGGGTTTGAGCTTAAGAGAGTTTGGCTAAGTGTTGGTTGCACAAATTGGGTAAATAATGCACTTTCTCTCTCTTAATCCTTATCCATAACTAGATGCATTGTATTTGGATGCTAATAATGGCTGAGAGCTGGAGTTTTTAGCTCCTAGGTAGACTAGGCTGGCTTGTCAAGATTTGGAAAGATTTTCTAGTAATAATTCACCAAATGGGACAAAAAGGGTATTTAGGTCATTTTGCTTAAGGGTATTCTTGTCTAAGGTACTTGAATCTAAGGTTAAATCACTAGATTTTTAACCTTGAAGTTTCTCAATTAATTTCTAGGGTTTGAAAAATTAAAATTAAAGTGTAATAAAATTTTAATTAAAACACACTAATTAAAATTAGGGTTTTTAATAGAAAATTAGGATTCCTTAATATCATTAGGGTTCCCAAATTAATAATTCAATTTATTAAAATAATAATTAGGCTTCCTAATTTTAAAAATTAGGGTTTCTAATTAGCAAATTTGGGTTGCTAACTTTAATTAGGGTTTTCAAATATTAATTATGGTTTTCCTAATTAACAGAAATTCTATAATATGCAACATAATTCATATAATACATTTACTACCCAGTCTTGAACTCATAATTGAGTTTAACAACATAGGGTTTAATAAATTAATATTAGGGTTCTGACATTATTCACCATAATTGACCAACCATTAACGATATGTACATACTGTATATATTTATAACACTGAAAAATAATATTATATATAAAATAATATTATTATTCTCATTTATTGCTCAAAATCCAAAATTAGGGTTTGGATTCTATATCTGATTATCTTTCATATATAACATTATTAATTAAGTTAAAAATAATTAACTTAAATAATCTGAACTAAAATTCATATATTAAAATAGTAATTATAATAATTCCAATATTTATTTCATACATTATTTAAATAATATAAAAATCATATTTTTGTAGAAAATAAATAATAAAGACATTTCTACTATAAAATTAATTATTATAAGAATATACTTTATAATGATCAATAATTCTAAAATAAAATTATTTGAAATTATTCATGTAATAAATAAATTGTATCTATCACATAAATACATACACATTACTTGGCACATATTCCCATTTTTAAAATAATAAAAAAAAATTATATGTAAAAATTTTCAGTTATTTATATAGAAAATATCAGGTTATTACATTCACCCTGTAACAATTCAGATTTTTATTATAATATTTAAATATTTATTGAATTATATAAATATTTAATGGATGTGTTTATTGTTGAATAAGTATTTGTTTAATTGATTTGATGTGATGTGATTTGATTATTTATTTGTTTAATAAATAATTAATGAGTTAAGGAAAGTAATTATTTTAAAATAGTAATCTAATTTAATTTAATAATTAAGTTAGAGAATTTATAATGATTAAATAAATTATTATATTATGCAATGAATTGTTATTAGAATTAATTAAATTAAGTATGAAAACTTAATTAATTAGATGTGTGACAAATAACTATATTATAAGTGGTTATTAAAATAAATTAAAGTAGTTTTAATTTATTTTGCCAAACAAGGCTTAAATATAGTAAGTATTTAATTTTAAAGAGTTTTGCCAAACGGAGCCTCATGGCTTTTTGATTTTTAATTTTGATTTATTAATAATATAAATTAAATAAATAAAATATAAATAATATATTTATAACCTATACGTTATAACTTTATAACTGATATAATAAGTAGGCTTATTATTGCCAAATCAATTTTATTAAGCGTATACTTTTATCAATTTTTAGGTTTATGCTTACGGTTAGTAGCCTAGTTTAAGACTGAACCTAAGAAAGAAAAGAAAGAAGTTCAGAGAGAATTTGAGAGAGAATCTGAGTAGGAGAAGCAATAAGAGAAAGTCTAAGTTCTTCAAACTATTTGTTGTGATTAACAAGGATTAACCAAACACCAAAAGGGCACGTGAAGTGCAGATAACTGTAAGTTGTTAAACTGTTATTGGTAAACAACGATCAAGGCAAGTCTTTCGGTTCCTATTTTCTACGTGGATTTGATGAACTGTTTTTAAGAATGCTGCACTTTTATTTTTAACCTTAACATTATTAATGTGATTTTCCTTTTGGGCTACACAAGTCACATTTGATAACTTAATGTTATTACCATATAATAAATTAGGGGTACATATGCCCATATTCATACAATCCATGTACATTTGGGTTAGTCCAAATAATATTTTAATTGGGCTAACTATCATTCAGTTGGGTATTCCCAATCCCATTATTTCCTATCACATATAAATATCGTAATGATCATCATAAATTATCTTTTAATAATTTCAGTTAAACATTCAGTCTAGTTTAACTTTAATACTTAGACCACACAATCCTCATTTATCTCATTTACTGGAGTTATATAACTCAAGCTCTTTATTTCTTTAATAAATATTAGGGGTCTAGGCCACGTTTGACTTTTCCCCAATTCCACATTAATATAAAGTTTAGATCACACTTTATCAGAATGCTAATTTATTTAGCTTGCCTAAATAATTACATACTTTACACTTAGAATAATTAATATTTATTCTATTATTTAAATTATACACTATACGTGTAATTATTTGATTGTCTCAAGACAACTTCTTCACCCATTACATTTAACCACATCTCAAATATTAATCTAACGTATAAATCTCTAACCAATATTCACTTATATATATATATATATATATATATATATATATATATTGGTTTTCTTCTATCGTCATCAACGTACATATATACAAGTCTTAACGTAGTCTTTAATATTATTCAATATAGTACACTGAGTGGTTTCCCACAAACCACCAACAAATTAGTTTCCGTCTCGCCTACACTGTTTTCACAGTGAGTTAGATCGGTTACTAATTCGTATATACCTCCGCCCTCTGAAGGAATTGTTTAGCCCAGCTACTATACATCCACCATTAAAGGGTATGATTGCACTGCCTTATACTTGATACTTACTCAAACACATACTCCAGAAAATGGTGATTATCAAAGATATTTTAATGTCACTAACCTACCATAATAACATAATTTCACATAAATTATTTAATCATCAACAGATAAATTTTATCCATCTTCTTACTAATTCCTCCCTACAATATATAATAAATATATAATAACGGTATATATTTATTAAACACAGCATCACTTATCACACAGCTCACAATACCACATACGTCATAACACACTTAAATATTCTTGTTCGAACCCATCTAATGCTTTAAGAATTTTATTTACTAGATTCTTATTTTAATATTTTCTAAAAATTCGGGTTCTTACACATACTACCACTGCCACTAGCTCCCTCCACCTTGGTTCCTCCCTCTCCTTTGCTCTTATTCTTTCTCTCGTTGTGGTTTTGGCTCAAAGCCTCACTACCACCCTCCGTAATAATTGCTTTCTCCAGAATGGTCCAGTAGAAAGCACTCTAGAACACAGAAATCTTACTATAGAGTCAGGGTTTCAATCCCTTCTCAAACCTATGAGCCTTCCTTTCCTCAGTGTCCACTTGGTGTGGATCAAACCTTGCCAATTCATTGAATTTGGCCGCATACTAGGGAACCGTCATGTCCCCTTGTTTAAGTTCTAGGAACATAATCTCCATTCTTCCCTGCATGCTAGTAGGAAAGTAGTTCTCGAAGAAAACTTTTTTAAATTGTTCCCACGTGACAACATCAGTCCTAGCCCCACCCTGGTGAGCCTCCCACCAAAAGTTGGCTTTCCATTTCATCATGTAAGTCGCAAAAGAAGTCTTTTTCACCTCACCCACGTTTATAATAACAAACGCCTTCTCTATTTCTTTTACCCATGTTTGGGCCTCTATTTTGTCCGTGGTTCCCTTGAACTCCGGCAGACCTACACTTTTAAATTCTTTAAAGGTAGTCATTCTGGCTACCCTAGGTACTGCGGGTGCTCTACCCCCAGTTTGGTTAAATACAGCCGTTAATAAATTAACGAACTCCTACATATGGTTATTTTGACCCCCCTGATTATCGTTATAGAACTCAGCCTTCTGATTACGTTATCTCCTTCTTAACGACATTTTGCTGATTAAATAAATAAAGTTTCATTATTATCTATTTGCTTACTTAGTTATTATTCGTCAAACAACAACTCATACACAACAAAGAACATTTAATAAAAACTTCATTATATTTATATGCTTCTTCATAGTTTGAAATTATTTACAATTTGCTTTCCACAGCCAAAAGCTTTTACATTCCTATCCCGTATTAAACTTCACAAAAATTGGGATTTACAAAAAGACTACCATTTAATTATACAAAAAAGGGTTTTACTTCACTACACAAAAATATTTACCGCTCTAGACTTCTAATACAGCATTTTCATGCTTCTCATTCACCAGAATCGACAAAATATCTCGACTTATAGTATGTCGAGTTTGTCCCGACTGAATTGAATAACAAATAACTTTCAGCTTGAAATCCTCATGAGCACTATCATGGATGTAAGACATCTATGCTATTTTCTGGTCTGTCTTCTCCAATTCTCTACGATGCTCAATGGCCTCATTCTTATAATATGTCGCCTTATCCTTCACGAGCACCTTCTTATCATGCTCTATTTCAAAATTTTCTTCTGTAGACTCATTAGCCTCATAGAGATCACTAATATCCTCCCTCTGGTTCTGCACAATAGTGCGCAGTTGCACATTTCAGTCAAACACCGCTAGATACAATGCCCTTATTGCATCTGGAGGTGTTGGCTCTAGTGCAGGTACCACCGTATTAAATGATGTTACCTCCATATCCTCCTCCACATCGATCATCATATCAAGGTATGATGCCAATCCCAGAACCCCCTCTGAATAGTCCTCCTCAGGCTCGGACTCTTCTAGATTTATCACTAGTGTCGCCACTACTGGCACTAGTACTGGCTCTATTCTATTCACTGACTCTTCACTAACTACGTGTATATCCATATACATATAGCTATCGATGGACATCTACAATAACACATAAAATGTTGATTAATACATAATACACAATAATATAAGCACAAATCACATTTTATTTATTTAGGGTTAATTTCCATCTTTTAAATCTTTTGGTATTGAGTTTTCTCAATACTTAGTTAACTCATTCAACTAGAATTAATTCACTTCTACTTCTCATCTACTAACAAGGTTATTAGTCTAAGGTTCTTCCCCCCTTAAGTTTTTTAACCTAATGCTTTGATACCCACCAGTGACGCCCCCAAATCCGGATATCTTCCAACCCGGCAGATGCTGCTACACGGTACTCATAACTATACATTTATTCCATTGAAACAACATCAAAATGAGTGTATTAACTACATTCTTATTACAATAATAATAAATCCTTTCCCCTGTCTCGGCGCTGCGGCGCCATCTCCCAGTACATTATTAGCGCTGCGACGCCAACTAACAGTAGCTAATCCCAGGTCTCGGCGCTGTGGCGCGAGACTTCTACTTACGAGTGGCACTACGGCACGACTCTGCAGTGTCAACTCTCTCGACCTGGTGCTACAACGAGAGGTTTGTAAGATTGGGGTGGCACTGCGGTGCCGACCCTGAGCCCTGGAATTCTAAGTCTTTTTCTTAGTTTGATTCTTTCTAGACTCCTAACTTGGTCGTTATAAGTCAGAATTGACTCGTTCAAAAGCCATTATCTTATATATCTCATGTACTTCGATTTCATTCAGATAAATATAGTTTTTAAATCCGTTAACAATGAATTCACTATAAAATGTCCTATTACGGGTTCGTTTAATGTTCGTGAACGTTCATAGCGTGTTTCTTCGTTTTAAGTCAAAATTCAACGATTCTTTAGTCCACGACTCTTGAATACATTATTCTACGATATTCCATTGAAAACCAAGGTATCCAAGTTAAATGGCAACTTTCAACTACTAATCCGAAATTTCTACATTTTTAACGTTTAACACTTAATCTCGTAAATTTCGCCCTAACCAAACAAGATGCACATACTCTATGATGGTTTTCAATTTGTCCATTAACAACCAAATAAATGCTTAACGGTTTTCTTTGATTTAAAACTTACTTAAACTCTTATGAATTCTAATCATACAGGACTTATAATGTTTTAATCCAATATTAGCCATCCTTATTACTTCGAAAGAGATATGCTCCACCAATTCATACTTCTCTATGAAAAAGAAATCGAAAAAGATCGAAGACTAACGTTTATGAAATATTACCTTAACGTTCTTCGCATTCTTGAATAAACTTGTATGTTTTGCTTTGCTTGCTCTGGATTACTAGTTATATAACTTCTCTCTCTCTCTCTCTCAATATAATTGTCAAGTGTTGGTGAAACAACCAAATGACAATCCCAAGCTTCCTATTTATAGAAAAGTCTAATGGAGGGCAATTTGGTTATTGTGTCCCACCTCTTTACTATTCATGGCTTAGCCACCAAGTAACCACTTTACTTTGGGACCAAGTGGCCTACCCAAATGGCCTTGTGGGTCCTCCCAGGGGTTGCCCCGTGGATTTTACCCATTCGGTGACCAATCTGTTCGATCCGCAGTTTCTTTTCTTGGTTTGGGCCTTAGAATAAATTCAAATTGGGCCTATCTTGGGCTTGATCTAACAATGCATTGGGCTTGACATAATCCAAGTCCAATTGAATTCTATAGAGTCCAAAAACTCAAAGTCCATTAAGACTAATCGTATTCTACGCATACAATTCTCGTATTCTCTTCGTATATAGTTCGTACGATATTTGTATTATATGTCATAATAATCTTCGTATTATACTCATATAATAACTAGTATCATGCTCGTATTCCTCACGTATAATAACCCTAATCATTATACGTAGACATTAAATTCTCAGAACTCACTTTTCCTAACCCTTAGGTTTTAAGTCCGCAGGCAAAAACTTCGTTTGCCATAACTAAAATATTATTGAATATTCCATCACGTCTTTGTATTCTATCATTACGCATTCCTCAAAAATTCAAACTTAATTTCTGAACAGAAACGGATGAATAGTGTTTTTACAAAAATTTCTCCAAAAACCATTATTTTCCTCTTGGAAATTCAAAACAATTAATACTAGCACTGTAGACACTCGAAATTTTCTGTACACCTGTCACTAACATTGTAGGAGGATAAATTTGTCTTTCAAGAGGGAACCATGGAAGACAGTTCATATCCAATCCGGATACTACCGGAAGTTCGGCATCAACCCCGGAGTACACACCGGGAGTAACAAATCCAACCTCGGAGATAATCCCGAGGCATGCAGATCCAATACCGAAACACACAACGGAGAAGACCGATTAATCTAGAAGATAACCCCGAAGTATCCAGTCTCAGTCCCAACCGTGGGAATAGCTACCAACCTTGGCGATAACTCTAAGGAATGCAGTTCTGGCGATAACCCCAGAAATGCTTGTTTCCAATGCAAGCATCTTCAATTTCGGCGCTCATAACGAGATACTCAGTACCAACCCGAATATAACACCGGGAGGACAGACACACCTCAGAGATGACACTGAGGACCTTCAACCATTGCAGCAGTCCAATCTCAACGATAACCTTGAGCAACGTCTACTTTATCAGCCCAAACCGGAGATAACCCCAGTGAGGGGAAAAGTCATCATCTCGCCACCATAACACCACATCATGTCGTCTCAACATTTTAGACATACATTTCTACACAACAATGTCCCACAAAAGCTCAGAAGAATCAATCCCGAGTGACTATTGCGTAGGATAACAGATAGAATTTGAAGCTGAAGACCAGAAGGCATCGTCCCATCTTCATGACTTCGTACAACCTCTAATCCCATGTCATTGCGTAACTCTCGACAACGGCGGTCAGAAATAGGTCTTATATACCTCAGTCGGATGCCCGAATTGAAATTATGAAAGTTTGAGTGGACATCACGTTGCCTGTATGCACGTACTACGAGACGACGGGACCCGCAAAGCCTGGGGCAACCTCTGGTACACCTGCGGCTCCACCCTTAAAGTCCTGTCCAATTTGCTCCGTATTTGCAATATACTTAGTGCTTTCCCATTTTAAACAACTGTGAGCTCACATATAGCTATTTTTGTACCTACAAAAGCCAGTGTTTATCTACTTTAAAGATATAGAAGTCTTCTTTGACAGCCCACTGTAAGCCATCTTATACATTTTAAAGTCTTTCTCTCCATCTTTGCACACACCCTTCTTTAAGTTGAGAGTCGTGTTGCGTTTGTTTGCCCAGACTTCGGTCCGTGGTTTTATTTCAGTTTGTATATACATATATATATATATATATATATATATATATATATATATTTATATATATATATATATATATGTATATGGACTAACATCATCGAGTTATGCCTCGATTGAGCCTAGACTTCGGTCTAGAGCGTTTACTTGTTTTTGTATATATATACACTTATATTAATTGCGTGTCGAACTCTGTTCGACGAGCCTATACTTTGGTCTGAAGCGTTTATTGCTTTAATATATATACTATATTTATATATATTAACTGTTGTTAGACTTTGTTCGATGAGCCTAGATTTTACATCCGGTGCGTTTATTGCTTTAATATATATATACTTATATATATTATCTGTTGTCGGACTTTGTCCGATGAGCATGGATTTTATATCCAGTGTGTTTATCACTTATATATATATATATATATATATATATATATATATATATATATATATACATTTCGTCCCACCTGGAGTTTACTTCGTGGTGGTTGACCGTTTTTACTTCTTTCAGTACATTTTGTCCCGCTTGGAGTTTCCTCCGTGGCGGTTGATAGCTTTTACAGCTTTATTTATATTTCTGATCCCCCATGGAGGTGCTTCGTGGTTGGTGATCATGTCTGTATATATATATTTACGGCTTTTATATATATATACCTGCTTACTGCGTTTATATCAATTGCGGCATCATGTGAGCCTAGGAATCATGTGGTCACAGATTCAGTCCACTGAATCTAGATTCAATTCCCGTGATGGACCTTTTTAGTTGTAAGCAGCTTGTAAATTTATCTATGATGTCTGAATTACCTCAGATGGTTTTCATACCCACGAGGAGTTCAACACCTTTTGAACATTATTTTCATACTGATGCCTCGCATCTGTAAATTAAAATTAATCCAGGCGAATACGGAATAAAATGGAAGTATCAAAGACCTCAATTACTATTGAGCACAGGGTTTGAAAAACCACATTTACAAAACATCATTGCTATATCTTATTTAAAACTGAATTTTTATACAAATTCAAGCCCTTTGTATATAGGTGCAAACGAGGCATAGCACTACTTCCAAATAACAGCACATTGACCCCCCCCACACACACATATTTAGATAATAGTTTCTTGAAAAGTGGCGGTCACCGGGGCAACACGGATGTCGGGGGGTGCCTAACACCTTCCCTCCGCATAAGCAAGTCCCCGGACCCTAAATGAATCTCGATTTCAATGACCTGTTTAGCAGTGTCCCATAACTGGGTTAATATGCAAACCTTTTCTCGGTTGTGTTGGTACAACTAGTTAAAATACCAACCGGCGACTCTTATAGTCCAATCGTCGACATTACACATATCGGACCTTTTTCACTTGTTTTTTCAAACAAATCTCACATAAAATGAGAACACAAAAAAACAGGTAATGAAAAGGGACAAATAAAAATCCCGACGTCGATAGGTGGTGACTCTACTAGGGACTCCAGAAAGAGGACTTAAGCCGCTACTACAATCTTTTCCAAACTATTATCTACTTATGTGTGGATGTTGCATTTACATTTATGATGAATGTGTACGAATGCATATCCTTATTGCACTTAGTGCTTCGCACCATATATGCTTGTTATATTAGTGTTTCGAACATGTCATCATTTTCATACGGTGAGACGCGATGTATGTGAATGTATATTGTGTGGTCCCTCCATCAAGAGGCTAACCCGTCGGTGTTTGATTACTGGACTCGAAGGGAGACTAATTCCACGAGGCTCAGGAAAGGCACCACCCAAATTCGCTCAAGTTGAGAGACCGAATTTAATTCTCGTCGAGTAAATTGCGATGATTTAGGAACCTCCATGCCAAAAAGTCGCGAGAGTAACCTAAGATAGGTCAGCCTCTGATAAACCCAACACGGAGGAAAGTCTCTTCATGCTTTTGTATTACTTACAATGTTCATGCCATATTCATGTAATATGAATAAACATGTATACACACATGTTTAAAATTGGCATGCTATTACGAACAGCTAACATCCATTTTTGCAGGATAAAATTCCTAAAACGAACACATCACATAGCATGTTAATTTACATTCCCTATAGACTAAACTATGTAAGTCTTTCGCAGGGAATCCATCAGACCTACTACCCGGTCAAAATCCAAAAAGGCCGCGGGCCTACAGCCAATTATGTTGTCATCCGACCAGTTGTTACCGTTAACACTGTTGGAATACCTGGTGGTTAAAATACAGTAATACACGTAGTTGCACAGTAGCACACGGTATTGCATAATATTTTTTCAATTATTGATTCTTACGTGAGAAGGCACTACTCAATAATTGTTAAAGTAATTTCTGTTCAATATTTTATTTTATTGAATCAATAATTGCTGCGTTGATATTTTATATTATTGTTGCTCAATAATTGTCACTGCACAGTATTTTCCATTATCAGATCAATAATTCATAGTATTTGAATAATATTATTAGATAGCATTATTGACAATGTCTAGAAAGTTCTGTCAAGGAGAGGTTTGGTCACCTAATTGCGCGCCTGTAAGGGAAAATTCTTATTGAAAAGCCCCCTCTTTCCTGGGAACGACCTGGTTGTCATAATTGTGATTCTGTAATATTATTTGTGAATAATTATTTATTGATTTATATGATACGAAAATATTTATTTTATGTGGATATAAATGATGGATATATTTATTTTTATGTGGATAAAAATGAAGGAATTAATGCTGAGGTGTTTTATCAGTATTTTGTCGGTGTGGAGGTATTAAAAATCATCCATTTATGGATTTCGGGTATTTTCTGATTGAAATTTGAAAACACTTTCTTCTACAAAGTTGTAGAGAATTAAATTTCCTATGAAAACGAGTGAGTTTCAAATTTCTCTGATAAAAGGGCTATTTATTATGAATTACTGAAGTTTCGGAAAATAAAATGATTTTTATTAAATTATTGGTGGGACCCACTTGTGTTGAATACACATGGACTGCTGGAAATTTGTTCAATGATGGCTGCTCTAAATTCTAACTTAGCACATGCGTAGAATTTTGAATAGGAAATAATATATTTTATTATTTTAGTCTCCTTCGGCGTGCTAATATTTTCCTATAAATAGAGGGCTAAGTTAGAATTGAAAATCACACCAGAATTCCTAAGTTTTCTCTCTTTTTCTCTCTAGATTATCGAGTGTATTTTGTGAGTATTTAGATACTTGGTGAGTTGCTATTCATCAGTGCAAGTTTCCTTCAGCGTCATATCCGATATCCAGCCAGAAGTGCTGCTCTTTTGAGGTAAGGGATAGTAAGGGATATTAAGGAATGTTATATTCTTCATAATGATGTTATTCTTTCAATATCATTATACTGAAATATTGGTATGAATTTTATTGTAGAATTTTTACCTTTTTGAGTCGGGATTACTATTCACGTATACAGCACTATTCACGTATACGACACTATTCATGTATATGACACTATTTACGTATATGACATTATTTACGTATACGGTACTATGTACGAATACGGAGTACTATTCATGAGTTACTATTCACGAGTACCTATTCATGAGTTACTATTCACGAGTTACTATTCATGAGTTACTATTCACGGGTACTATTCACGACAAAAATTGGTTTCTTTTTCTGACCAAATTATCATTGATTTATGATTGTTGCTCTTGAAAATAAATGCATTTGTTGATCATATTATTTTTATTATCATATATAACATTTTTATAACCCTAATGTTGAATTTCTCTTTCACTTGAGTGTAAAGATGGGTAAATTATTGGTATGATCGTGACTGAGGAATATCTTTGGCCTGTAGTGCAAAGATGAATGATTACCTGATGAATATCTTTGGCCCGTAGTGCAAAGATGAACAGGTGTTGAGATGAACATGACCAACTGAGTATTATTCTTGAATTTTACTCCACAAAGTAGTATCATGTTGACAATTTGGACGTTATTGATTTCTGGATAAATTAAATTATAAATCTTTAAAATTTATCCTTGAACTTGTTTTATTGAATTATTCTATCATTGTCATCATCCTCATGTTTATATTCTGTTAAAAGTCATATGTAGCCTGTAGTGCATAGATGGAATTGGTATGATTATGACCAGGGATTATTGGGTATAATCATGACCGTAATGTTACAAATGATGTGGTAAAAGTCCTCATTGGCCCGTAGTGCGTTGATGGACAATTTTTTGGTATGATTATGGCCATGGATTCTCTTCGGCCAAGGGTGCAAAGATGAATTGTTTTATGGCATGATCATGACCGTTGATGAAAACACGATTATCTTTCGCCTGTAGTGCAAAGATGAATTGTTGATGAATATCTTTGGCCCGTAATGCAAAGACGACCTGTTGTTGAATATCTTTAGCCTGTAGTGCAAAGATGAGTTGTTGATGAATATCTTTGGCTCGTAATGCAAAGATGACCTGTTGTTGAATATCTTTGGCATGTAGTGCAAAGATGACTTAATGATGAATATCTTTGGGCCATAGTGTAAAGATGAATTTATTAGTATGATTATGAACATGAACTGTGATTTGGTATAACTATGATCTTTGATGTTTCAGGTGATGAAATTATATTTGTCCTGGATGAGAAAAGAAATTTAGAACTACAATTACGATTATGAGTTATACACGTGCTTGTGGACAGGAATTGTTGATTGATGTTACAGGGATAAAACATTATTGGTGGACTTTTAACATGGAGAAGATAATAGATTTTATGGTCTATTTGACTCTTCTAATGAATTGCTCGTTCCGCTGCAACTATGGTTGAAAAGTTTTATCATCTACCATATGTTTTAAATCTCTGATTTATTACTGATGAAGGCTATTGATAATTTAATTATCTTTAGTCATGATATTCTTTACTGGGCTAGTTGTACTCACCCTTTTGCTTCACAATTCCTTTCAGGTAATACGAGTGTAGCTGGGTCGAGTGGGGGTAACAGGGGAATAGAACGGTGGTCATCATTTAGTAGTTATATTTGGTGAATCAAATAGGGTGAGGCGAACCCAACGTTGGAACGGTATTTTGTCACTATCATACAAGATGTCTAATGACATACAACCTCGTGTCATCATAAGACACGGTTGTGCACATCCACTTGCTGAGTATATCTATGAGCACTACCTATATAATCTTGGTGTTTATTTAAAGTATAATTCTCAATTGGAGACAGTGGAGATAATGATTTGTCAAGAAAAGACCTTCCATTGGAAAGAATATGATAGTAATCGTCTCGTTTTTCTTTGGGGTCTATTGGGTCAACCAAGGATAATTCTGTGGACATATGATATCTATAATAACCTAGACGCATGGCCTCCCATGTACGAAGGTTTCCTTAAGCACTTCCCAAAGATTTTAATTTTTAAACCAGTTTTTGACTATACCTTTACGTAAGATGTCAAGGTGACATGCTACCCAAGTTGGTGTCAAGAGTCACAGTTGATAAATATATTTGTATCAAATCTCACAACACATGAGTTGTTGTATTTTGCACGACAATTGTTGTAATAAAGTTGTAGTTATTTTCTGTAACATGTATTTGGCAACTCAGAATGGGTTGGATGGAATGGACCTATTTTGGGGTTGTCACATACAACATGCTCTTGGGAAGACCGTGGATTCATACGGCTAGGGCAGTCCCCTCTACCCTTTAACAGCAACTGAAATACATTATCAATAATTGCCTAGTCACGATCAACGCTAAACCGGAGTGTCCTCAACATGGGGACATGCCACTCATCAACGCTAATGCAGATGTTGAGCCGATCAGTTTTCATGCCTTGGAAGTGAGAAATACTCAGTACCATGCTATTGGAACGACATTGCCCGTACCCAAGATCTATGCCGAAGTAATGTCGGCCACTCAGGAAATGATGTCCTTGGGTCATCAACCAGGACAAGGGCTGGGTAAAGATCACCAAGGTATCAAATACCCCATTCAAGTAGCCAGGAAAACTGGGACAGCTGGACTAGGCTATTCTGCCAGTTCTAGTAAGAGGAATCCTCATAAGCATCCTCAGATTCCTTCAGCTTCAACCACGAGGCATTTATCTTCGCCTTCAAATTCTGAGTCCGCACAACCTCCTGTATAAGTGCCAACTAACGTGATTGCTATGCTATTTCCCAAGCCAGTGCCATTCAAAGCAAAAGAAATCTTTGTTCCTGATCCCGCAGCGGAAGAAGAGAAATAAAGAATCAAGCAAAGCGTTGTCCAGATAATGTCAGGCATACGCATCATCGTCCATGATGAGCATACAAACAGATACACCCCAGACAATGATTGCTCAGACGTATTGGCCATCATTCGGGAAGAGGAGGACGATGACAACTCCTCTATCAATGCAGTCCACCCGGACTTTATCCTTGCCAATTGGAGCAGCATTCCTTGCATTGGTCGACAAGGGACCTGAATTTAGATATGCCTGTACTTGCTGATACGGTGCCTCTTCTCCACAAGGATTGTACCTTTGATGTAAAGATGAATTCAGCCTTGATGGAAATACATGAGGACATTGAGGTGCCTCCAGAAATTCAAGAATGAGTCAAAGATAAACCTAAACCCAACCTTGATCAAACCACTTCCTTCAATCTTGGAACCTTAGAAAGCCCTAAGTTAATCCAGATTGGTTCAGACCATACCCCAAACCAACAGAATGACATGGTTATGCTATTAACCCAATTCCAGGATGTGTTTGCATGGTCTCATGAAGACATGGTGGGTTTGTCCACTGACATTGTTCTTCATCGCCTTCCCATTAAAGAGGGATTCAAGCCAGTCAAGCAGAAACTCAAGCGATTGAAACCTGAGTGTAGTTTAAAGGTGAAAGAAGAAATTGTGAAACAATTTTAAGCTGGCATCATCATGGTGTCTACATATCCTGAGTGGATATCCAACATCGTGCCCGTGCCTAAACCTGGAGGAAAGATGCGAGTTTACGTGGATTACAGGGATTTGAACAAAGCTTGCCTTAAAGATAGCTTTCCTGTGTCATTCATCCACATTCTCATTGACAATACTGCTCAGTACAATATGTACTCCTTTGCTGACTGCTTTGCGGGGTACCATCAGATCATGGTTGCTGAGGAAGATCGTGAGAAAACTGCTTTCATCACTCCTTGGGAAACCTTTTGCTACAGACGGTTGTAATTCGGCCTCATCAATGCTGGAGCTACCTATTAACGAGCTATGATGGCTCTCTTGCACGACTTAATGCACAAAGAGATAGAGATCTATGTGGATGACATCATTGTCAAATCTCGGAAGGAGAATGACCACTTAAACCATCTCAGAAAGCTATTCAACAGGTTGCGCAAGTACAACTTGAAGTTGAATCCAGCCAAGTGCGCCTTTGGCGTTAAATCAGGCAAGTTGCTAGGATTTCTAGTCAGCCATAAAGGGATTGAGCTGGATCCTACCAAAATTCATGCCATTATGGAAATTCGCATTCCTCAAACAGAGAAGGAAATACGGAGATTTTTGGGAAGAATCAACTTCATTAGCAGGTTCATTTCTCAACTCACAGCAACCTGTGAGCCTATCTTCAAGCTGTTAAGGAAGAACTCCTCCATGAAATGGAATGACGAGTGCCATAAAGCCTTCCTTACAATCAAAGAATAGCTAGTCAAAGCCCCCATTTTGGTACCACTCAAAGATAATGCTCCTCTGTTCATGTACCTGTCTATAAGTGACAATGCCATGGGCTGCATGCTGGGACAAAAAGATGATAGAGGCCACGACGAGCTATCTATTACCTCAGCAAAAGAGTCCGTAGCAGTGAACACAAGTACACTCTGATTGAGAGGACTTGTTGTGCTTTAGCATGGGCTTCCATGAGGTTACAACATTACCTCCATGGTCACACAACCCATCTCATATCCCGCGTGGATCCTCTCAAATACGTATTCAACAAACCCATGTTAAATTGTCGACTGTCCAGATGGCAGTTGATCCTACAACAATTTGACATCGTCTACGTGACTCAAAAGTCCATTAAAGGTAAAGGGATTGCGGATCAACTAGCCACTTCACCTACGTGGTATTTCAAACCCTTGGACACATACTTCCCCGATGAAGGGGTCATGACAATTCAGCAACACCATCAGTACAATACACTCTAAGCATGGAAGATGTATTTTGATGGAGCTTTTAATACGGAAGGTTCTGGAGCTGGAGCAGTTCTAGTATCTGGTACGGGGGAGCAGTATCCCGTCGCCGTCAAATTGGAGTTTGTCAGCACCAATAATACAACTGAGTATGAAGGCTGTCTCGCGGGGCTAAAACTTGCACGTTCAATGGGCATCAAGCGGTTAACTGTCTTTGGAGATTCTAAGTTAGTGGTCAGACAATCAACGGGAATCTATCAAACCAAAGAGCTACATTTGCTGCCTTACCATCGGCAGGTTTTGAAGATAGATTTGGAGTTCGAAGAAATCTCCTTTCTACATATTCCTCATAGTAGGAATGATTTTGTGGATGCATTAGCAACTTTGGCCTCCTTGATACACATCTGTGATAAGGGACATTTGCCAAGCGTCACAATTGCCCTGCACAAAGCACCAGCTTATGGGGACTACGTTGGAGGAGTATCGGATGAGCTACCTCCCATCCAATATCCTTGGTATCAACATATCAAGGAGTACCTACAAGACGGATCTACACCCGCTGAGGTGAGCCCCACTGAGAAGAGGCGGATCCATCGACTTGCTATGAAATTCTACCTGAGCGAAGATACACTCTACAAGAGAGATGCAGGACTAGGTATCCTCAGATGCCTGGATAAGGATCAAGCTCAGAGACTCATGGATGAGATCCATGGTGGAGTCTGTGGCCCACACATGAGTGGCCCCCTCCTTGTCAAAAAGATCCTCAGGACGGGACATTATTGGCTATCTCTCAAAGCTGACTGGGACGTTAAGAGATGTTATCAATGCCAGATTCATGGGAATGCTATCCATGCCCCTCCAAGGGAACTACACAATATGAGTTCACCTTGGCCCTTCCCAATGTAGGGAATGGACGTGATTGGGCTCATTGAGCCTAAAGCCAGTAATGGACTACTTTACCATGTGGGTAATTCATCTTCACCATGATTGACTACTTTACCAAGTGGGTAGAAGCAGCCTCCTTCCCCAGGATTACCAAAGAAGTCATCAGTGCCTTCTTCAGAAATAATGTCATTTGTCAATATGGACAACTAGAGGTGATTGTATCAAACAATGCTAAGAACCTCAACAACAAAATAATGGAGGAATTATGCAGTAAATTCCACATCCAACATCTTAACTCCATCATCTATCGTCCAAAGATGAATGGTGCTGTTGAAGCGGTTAACAAAAACATCAAGAAGATCATGGAAAAGATGTCCGCCAACCACAAAGGAAGGTCTGACTTATTCCCTCTTACTCTGTTAGCATATAGAACATCAATGCGCACTTCGACTGGGGCAACCCCCTACGCATTAACCTATGGGATGGAAGCAGTACTCCCCATAGAAGTAGAAATGGAATCCCTCAGAGTGTTGATAGATGCTCAGCTGGATGAAGACCAATGGGTACAAGACAGGTGTCACCAATTGTCTCTAATATACGAAAGGTGAACCGCGGCTATCTTCCATGGTCAGTTATATCAACAAAAGATTGCCAGATCCTATAATAGAAAAGTCCGGCTACGACAGTTTAAACAACACGACATGGTTTTGAAGAAGATCATTGACAACAGAGATCAATCCAAGGGAAAATTCGCTCCTAATTGGGAAGGTCTGTTTGTTGTCAAGGAAGTATTGACAAAAGGTGCTCTCAGATTACAAGAAATGGACGGCGATGAATTTCCACAGCTTATCAACTCAGACACCATGAAACGGTACTATGTATGAAGTTACCATCAAGCAAACATTCTGGTGTTGGATCATCAAATCATCAGTCATTTTGGTTTTTTAACCCTTTACCACATACAACTCTTTACCACACTTTGCCCCTCAGGGAAACATAACTTTCAAGCCAGCAGCCTAGCTTCTCTGCGCTCATACAACTTAGGTCATCCCACTGTGGATTGAACCTCTTGCGTTTGCAGTTTGGCTACCCATACATGGGATCAAACTTTTCACACCTACAGTTTAACCTCAACCTAGGATTAAACTTTCTCTTCCCAGCATTCTAACCTGCACATGGGATTACGCTTTTTAACTCACCCTGAGGGGTGAACTACGTCGACCTAATCTCCTTGATACACGGGAGTATGTAGGCAACCATATTCTATATGGCCCGGACGTAATAAACAAAAAATAACAAAAACATTTCTACCCTTTTCTAAAAACAAAAAACAAAAACCACAAAAACATTTCTATAACCCTCTTCATCAATAAAGCTTCTACACCCTTTCTACCGCATACAGCGTTGAACTTCTTTCACCAGGTTCGAACTACACAGACTTAATCTCCTCTTCAATAGGAGTACGTAGGCAGTCATTCATGGTTCGGTCTAACCCTCTACCAAAACATAACCCTTTGTCAACGGTATTGTGATCAAACTTCAATCCACTACATTTCATTGGCTTCAAACCAAAGGGATGGAATTAACCAACCTCTCCTCGTAAATAGGAGATTCAGTGACCATCTAAGCGGCGGTTGGTCCTCAAAGAGCAACACCAATCCATAAGAGATGGAATTAACTATGCTCCTCCTAAATAGGGGTACTAGCGACCATCTGTGGTGCGGTCAATCTCATAGAGGAAAGCCACAATCCTCTCCACATTTCCATACAGAAACTAGTCCCAAAACACCGAAAAGATGGTAGGGATATACAAAGATCCATGATCCATTCTGAACTATCTAGAGATAACTCAATGTCCATCCACCAAGGAGGAATTCAGAATACATCAAGATCACAAGCCCTGAAGAAGCAGGCAAATTATCAAGCAGATATCAGAGCATATCTAAAAGGGAAGTGATCAAAAATATATTTCCCTGCTATATATAATGTTGTTTGATATACAATGTAAACTGTACATGATAAAATGGCTAATCTAGTCTGTGAAGGAAAATACAAGCCCATCTACAAATCGGTGTATATGCGAGCTAACAAGCCTAACATGGCATCCCTCTCCGAAGAAGGAGGCAAAGTTGTGGTTTCTTGTACGAGGATATCCGCATGACTGAATAAATTTGTAGCCATCTGCATGTTGACCATTTGCTCATCAATATATGTGCTCATCTCTGCAAGCATGCTAGTGGTAAGGGACCTCACTGCAGTACTGTCTGTGACGGCTACATCCCGGGCAGATATGGCGCTATCCCTCTCAACTATTACTGCATCTCTGGCTGATCTGGCCTCATCCCGCTCAACAACAGCGGTATCTCTACGAGCCAATGCCTCGTCTCTCTCTAATATAGCCATCAAGGGCAGTCAACATCAAAGATTGAGCCTGATTTCTCTCAAAGGTCATCAGATGAAGACAATGCTCAAAGTACTATGCTGAATGCTGAATCACGACAGTGCTGGTACTGGGAGAATCTAAAAGGGATGTTGGCAACCCGGCACCTAACTCCTCCTCGGTGTGAGAATCAATGTCCTCAATGGGCTCTCCACCATCTAAGTCAATACTCGACAATGTGGATACTACCTCAGCTGGTGCAGTCTCGGTGTCCATCCATACGGAATACTCAACAGAATAACCTGTTTGACTAATAGAGAAAACGGCTATCTCGCACTGATCCCAATATGCATACACACGGGATCAGTCCTCTGCTGAAAGGTAGCGAGAAGCTAAACGCTGGCCCAGCGCCCCCTTGAAAGGATGAAAATCCTAAAACTGGTCAAACTGCGACATCACGGCCAGTGGATGGTAAGTAGTCATGCCCCTCAAACTAGCCAGAGGGATGTAATCCATGCCTGGAGCGTGAGTAATAAAGCTGTAAGGTGAGCTGAGCCCTGAGCACAACAATATACTAAACGTGTCTACAATATCAGCTAAGAAAGCGGACCAAGACATAGCATCCGTACACTACGCAGGCTAAAATAAATATGACATGGTTATATCATGGGTGAAACAATACCCATGCCATCTAAAAGTGCCAATCGGTCTCAAGTGTGCCATAAACCACACGTATAGCATGACCGAGCTGCCCGTAAATACTCTTGTCGGATAAGTGCAGCAGTATGTAGCTGACCTCAATGTCTCGGCTATAATCATCTGTATGATGGTACGAACCTCCCTGAGAGCTCTCACCGCCATGATAACTCCTATGTCCAACTCATCCATATACCGTGGCATGTAGACATATGACAGTACGCACAATAGCAGTGCATCAACCCTGGCCAGCCGCCAATGATCCTCCGGTGTGGTGAAATCCCCGAAATGTCGTCTATAACTATCCTCAGAGCCAAATCTGTCAAACAAAAAATGCTGGGATATAATGTGGCCAGATGTCAGCTCATCCTGCACCACCCTACGCCTCAATCCAGTGAGGGTCATGAATCGTCGACTTATGTCCCCCAAAGCCATATACACACAAGGTCTGTCCAGTGGCAGCATCATCAACCGTCCATGCTCCTCCAGAGTAGGAGTCAACTCATGGATCTCGAACCGAAAAACCTGTCTATCCAGTA
Organism: Panax notoginseng; assembly: GCA_016801055.1. Taxonomy (NCBI): domain Eukaryota; kingdom Viridiplantae; phylum Streptophyta; class Magnoliopsida; order Apiales; family Araliaceae; genus Panax; species Panax notoginseng. The sequence goes on along the minus strand of CM029015.1, from coordinate 34,540,295 downwards.
TCTAGTGCTCTAACATGCCCTCCACGAATCCTGTGGGAACCTGAAACATTAAAAGGGTCATGGTATGCTGCAACAGGTGATCTATGGTCACCCTATCTGAGGGTGACATACTATCATACCAGTATCTCAGACGGGATGCCACCAATAATGGCGAGGTGTGATCTATACGGCTGACTGTCGAAGAAGACATCTATATGGGCCGTATCATAACATGGTACATGCATAACAGATAATAAATAGCAATATGATATAGGGAATGGAAAAATTGTACATACATTCCTAAGTATATCACGACCAGTGGATGGTAAGTAGTCATACCCCTCAAACCAACCAAAGGGATGTAATCCATGCTTGGAGCGTGAGTAATAAAGTTGTAAGGTGAGCTGAGCCTTGAGCACGGTAATATACTAAACTGGTCTTCGATCCCAGCTAAAAAAAGGGACCAAGATGCAGCATCCGTACACTCCGCAGGCTGAAATGAATATGACATAGCTATATCATGGGTGAAACAATACCCATGCCGTCTGAAAGTGCCAATCGGTCTCAGGTGTGACATGAACCACACGTATAGCATGACCGAACTACCCGTAAATACTCCTGTCGGATAAGTGCAGCAGTGTGTAGCTGACCTCAATGTCTCGGCTATAATCATAGATATGATGGTACGACCCTCCCTAAGAGCTCTCACCGCCATGATAACTCCTATGTCCAACTCATCCATATACAGTGGCATATAGACATATGACAGTATGCATAATAGCAGTACATCAACCCTGGCCAGACGCCAATGAGCCTCCGGTGTGGTGAAATCCCCGGAATGTCGTCTATAACTACCCTCAGAGCCAAATCTATCAAATAGAAAACGTTAGGATATAACGTGGCCAGATGTTAACTCATCCTGCACCACTCTACGCCTCAATCCAGTGAGGGTCATGAATCGTCGACCCATGTCCCCCAAAGCCATATACACGCAAGGTCTGTCCAGTGGCAACATCGTCAACCGTGCATACTACTCCAGAGTGGGAGTCAACTCCTGGGTACCAAATCAGAAAACCTATCTCTCCGATACCCAGTGCTCCAGCATGCCATCCACGAATCCTATGGGAACCTGAAACATCAATAGGGTCATAGTATGCTGCAACAAATGATCTATGGTCACCCTATCTGATGGTGACATGCTATCATACCACGATCGCATACCAGATACCAACAATAATGGTGGGGTATGATCAATACGGCTAACTGTCAAAGAAGACATCTGCACGGGCCGTGTAATAAGACCATCCAGGGGTCAATGCTGAATATCTCTGGACATACATACATATGCATAACATGATACATGCATTACAGATAATAAATGGCAATATGATATAGGGAATGGAAAAACTGTACATACATTCCTAAGTATATCATCATCTAATACATCATCTCTGTACAACTACAAATACAGGGAAATGGGGCACAAATGCCCTACTGCTAACAGAGGCCTATCAAAAGATATAGCAAGAATGAGGCACAGCCACCCAATAGCTAACAGAGGCCTATCAAAAGAAATAATGAGAATACACATCAGAAGAAGACAATAGTGTCGATGTCCACATCATCAATCCTATCCACCTGATATAACTCCTCCTGAGTCACTAGATCTCTATCAACAGTGATGTCAGGCCTATACAGAGAAGGGTTTGCGCCGGCGAAACCAAATGGGTCATCTGAAGGGCTAGCGCCTGAGCTGGAAGGATCAAACGAATCTGCCTCTGTCGGATCTCTGTCCAAATGCAGGATAAAGATATGTGCCTGGTCTAACTGCCGGGTCAAACTGTCAATCTGTGTCACATGAGTCGGATCTCAGACACAGGCTAGCCATTCCGTCATCATCACGAATCCTGGAACCATATCCCCCATGAACTGAGTGGCGCGGGTCTGGGCTCCAATAGTCCGAGGAACCACCAACGCTGGAATACATCCTGAGTACATGGACCCTCTGATAATGCAAAACTGTCAACACCCAACTATAGGATATCAATGATGGGTGACTACGACACAGGCCAATAAAGCATGTCAGGAGGCAAGATGGGCATATGGATCTCCCATGTGGTGCTCCTAATAGCACGCTCTCCTAAATAGAGCTCCCAGCCTCCATCCGTGAAGAGAGAAACTCTCCTAGTGGAAATCACGTACTCAACTCCAGTTGGGTACCCATCCTCAAAACTGATGGCCGAATGTTCCCCAGAATAGGGAATCCATGTGATAATGTCAGCTGTCAACAACTCCAGCTACAAGCGGTAGTGAGTGAAACCCTCAGCTATAGGGACCTCTGCCAATATAGACTAATGCCATTGTCGTCCTCATGGGTAGGTATCCAATCCTAACACACTCACCGGACGCAAGCATGGGAGCCTCTTATAGGCCCAAAACTGCCAACACAACGGCAAAATATCTGCTGTCAGTTAACACTCTTAACCTATACATGGTAAATGACAAGAGAAATACTCACCAGCAGAAATGGGTAGAATCCTAGCCAAGCCTCAGTCAAACCCTGTGAGCGCATACGCATGCTCCTGAGGAAATAGGCGAAGGTGTAGGAACCCCAATCATACTCTCCAATACGATCCACATGACGTGTGCGCTGATCAAAGTGAACGACACCGTGGAAGAGTTATCCACTATGAAGCAACCCCTAATGATCATCAGGAATAATCGCCAAAGAATGTGATCCCTAACTCTAACGTCATCTGGCATGGGCTCACTCAACAGCCCACTCATAGCATCTACGCTTAAAGGACCTACACGGACAGTCCTGCCCTTGAGCGCTTCCGTCGGAACTCCTAATAAGGATCTGACAGCAGTAGGGGTAATATCCGTCATACAAGGCACTGGCGCCCCTCCAAACTCCATACCTGTGATAAATCGCCAATCCATCAGCGTCATCATCACCTCAGAGTCCAACAAATGGAGTGACTAAGTCTTGTGAAACTACCACTCAGACAATGCCCTGAGGAAACCCCAGGAACAACGTCGGGGAAGGATGGAGAAGAATGCCCTGAATCCCCAGTCATGCACTACTGCTCTATAGTTGGGATGAAGAGCCTAATACATGGAGTGTATGCTGAACCAATTCCCTCGAGGTTGTGTAATGTCAGAAACCTATATACATTGCAGATCAACATCAAGGCCCTTTAATCCTCATCAAATAAGAAAGAAAGAAGATCAAGTTCTCATGTCATACCTCGTTAGCATGCAAATACATCGAGGGATGTCGACTCAAGTCACCCAGAAGCTCTGGGTTTGCCACCTGAATACTCGGGAGGTCCCTACGTGGAACCTGTGCAGCAAGAGCGGGGTCTGCAACTGGAACATCCTCCTCCTCGTCCTCGACGTCTGGCACATCAACCCGGACTAGACGTGTCACTTCCTCCACCAATTGACGAGGCTGTCTAACGGAACGAGGTTGAGGCACTTCAGAAGCCCTCCTCCGTACACTAGAAGGGGTCCTACGGGAACTACTCGGCTAATCCAGATCCATAATATCTGGACAACAAGTCTCCAAATCACCTCAAAAAGGGTGTGGTATTTTCTAACCTGGAGCTTTTCTAAATGCATCCTATGACTACATGCATGCATGCATTTACTTTAACATACAATAGAGTAAAAATGCATGACTATCCAATGCCTACATTTTGGAAAATTTTGCCATAGTCTCCTTTGTAAATAGGACTATCCATATGCACATAGGCATGACTAGGTGGCCATTCAATAGCACACCTGCCCACAGTCATATACATATTATATGCATTAAAATCAAAATCTTCAACACATAAGGTTAACCTCAATGCTAGGAGTACTTTGCCTTCTTATCTTATGCTCAAATGTCCTCAAATAGGATAAACATAGCAGAAAAGGTGCCAATTTGACTATCTCAAAAGTCAAATTCTTTCACATCATTATGTTCAGCATGGTTTAACACTAACATTTACTATATTGAATATTTTTTATCAAGTCATTTGTGCATACATAATCACTACTATATCTTTAGATGCATTTTATATGATAAGTCATTTTCTAACAGATAAAAACTGGAAAAGAGTACATGCATACGTTACCAGGACAGTGTAGAACACTTGTACGGTGATAGAATTTGTATAAAGAAGTCCAAACTCAGCAGATCTGAAGGAGGCTCTTGGATTTTTCTTTGCAATACAAGTTAAAAGTGACTTGTGAGACCAACTTGTAGGATATTAGTATCCACGATTGGTCGCAGGTCCATCTACGGCTGAAGCAGGTGTACCTGCGACACCCCTATGTGGGCCCCATCCCTTCGGCTCGGTCCAGTTCAACGTAGTTTTCACAACCTAAAAAAGTCAAATCAGGAATAAGAACGCTACGCGATTGAGTAGAATAACCTACAATCCTAGTCTTCTCAAATAGAACCTTGAGTCTATATATCACTCATTGGTATTCGCCCGAGCACGAGGTATAATATGCCGATGATCTCTGTTGTTACAAAATACATTTGGCAATACCTTGCACAGGTCTAATGTCGCCAGCTCCTAGTCATTACCCTAAAGACCAACGTCAGTCCCCGACGGGGGTTACAACGTCAATCCCCGATGGGGGTTACAACGTCAGTCCCCGACAGGGGTTACAACGTCAGTCCCTGATGGGGGTTACAACATCAGCCCCCGGGGATGGTTACTATGCATGTTTCCGTTGATACACATATCAATGAAGGTCAAGCAACCTTGATATCAGTTCAGCCGTTGGCAAGTAAACCCAACGTCGCATCAGAAATTATCCAATGTTTTCATCAGTTGATACACACGTCAACAAAGTCCAAGCAGCCTTGGCATTTATCCCTAGTAGGGAGTTCATCCGTTGATATACACGTCAACAGAGGATCAGATGTATCCCCGACGGGGGGGGGGGGTACAATGCGTGGTCAACAGTTGGTTCACACGTCAACGAAGGTCAGGCAACCCTGACAACATTTCCTGTTGGAAGTAAAACCAACCGAACAGTGACATACTCTAGTGATACAAACCTGGAAAGGTCAACGTCATCAAGGAGGATTGATGACGGAATATGTTATACACATCCTCAAATAGTCAAAGCTTTATCCCCACAAATCTCTTACACATAAGAGGAAATTCTTCGAAATCAAATCTATATCAAGGATTAAGGACTTTGGCGATAGCCCTAACGTCAACGTCCTCAAAGTTTTGGATAATGCACATCCAATCTGGTCATCATTGCCAATCCACGGCAGAAACAACAGGGAGCCGGCAATTATTCCCAGTTTATTGGAAAGCAATGCATATGCATCATACACTTGCATCATATTGCTCCATATTGAGTCATGTTTATCTTGTTGCATTTTAAGTGTCTAGGATTCTTTATCCTACTCATGCATCGCATTGCATGAATATGATAAAGAGGGGCATCTGTAGACACTCAAAATTTTATGTACACCTGTCACTAACATTGCAGGAGGACAGATTCGTCTTTCAAGAGGGAACCCTAGAAGATAGTTCATATCCAGTCCGGATACTATCGAAAGTTCAGCATTAACCCCAAAGTACACACCGAAAGTAACAAATCTAACCTCGAAGATAGCCCCGAGGCATGCAGATCCAATACCGGAACACACACTGAAGAAGACCGATTAATCTTCGAGATAACCCCGAGGTATCCAGTCTCAGTCCCAACCGTGGGAATAGCTACCAAGCTTGGCGATAACCCCAAGGAATGCAGTTCCCGCGATAACGCCGAAAATGCTTGTTTCAAATGCAAGCAACTTCAATCTCGGCGCTCACGACGAGATACTTAGTACCAACTCGGATATAACACCAGAAGGACAGGAACACCTCAGAGATGATACTGAGGACCTTCAACCATTGCAGCAGTCCAATCTCCGTGATAACCCTGAGCAACGTCTACTTTATCAGTCCAAATAGGAGATAACCCCGACGAGGGGCAAAGTCATCATCTCACCACCATGACGCCACAGCACATCGTCTCAACATTTCAGACATACATTTCTACACAGTAATGTCCCACAAAAGCTCAGAAGAACCAATCCCGAGTGATTATTGCCCAAGATAACGAATAAAATTTGAAGCTGAAGACCGGAGGGCATCGTCCCATCTTCATTACTTCATACAACCTCTAATCCCATGTCATTGCATAACTCTCAACAACGGTGGTCCAAAATAGGTCCTATATACCTCAGTCGGATGCCCGGATTGCAATTCTAAAAGTTCGAGTAGACATCACGTTGCCCGTGTGCACGTACTACGAGACGACACTACCCGCAAAGCCCAGGGCACCGCGGGCAACCTCTGGTACACCTGCGGCCCAGCCGTAGGTACACCTACAGCTCCACCCTCTATAAATAAAGGGCTTAGGGTGGCAATTTTGAAGGGATAGAGAGCGAGGAAGCACTGTCCAATTTGCTCTGTATTTGCAAAATACTGAGTGCTTTCCCATTTTAAACACCTGTGAGCTCACATATAGCTAATTTTGTACCTTTAAATGCCAGTGGTTATTTACTTTAAAGATATAGAAGTCTTCTTTCGCAGCCCACTGTAAGCCTTCTTACACATTTTAAAGTCTTTCTCTCCATCTTTGCACACACCTTTCTTTAAGTTGTGAGTCGTGTGCGTTTGTTTGGCCGGACTTCGGTCCATAGTTTTATTTTAGTTTGTATATACATATATATATATATATATATATATATATATATATATATATATATATGGACTAACATTATCGAGTTAGGCCTCAATTGAGCCTAGACTCCGGTCTAGAGCATTTACTTGCATTTGTATATATATATATATATACACTTATATATATGAATTATGTGTCGAACTTCGTTCGATGAGCCTATACTTTGGTCTAGAGCGTTTATTGCTTTAATATATATATACTTATATATATTATATGTTGTCGAACTTTGTCCGATGAGCCTGAATTTTATATCCAGTGCGTTTATCGCTTATATATATATATATATATATATATATATATATATATATATATATATATATATATATATATATTACATTTCGTCCCACCTAGAGTTTACTTTGTGGTGATTGACCGTTTTTACTGCTTTCTGTACATTTCGTCTCGCCTGGAGTTTCCTCCGTGTCGATTGATAGCTTTTACAGCTTTATTTACATTTCTGATCCCTCATGGAGGTGCTTCGTGGTTGGTGATCATGTCTGTATATATATATATATATATATATATATATATATATATATATATATATATATATATATATATATATATATATATATATATATTTACGACATTTATATATATATATACCCGTTTACTGCGTTTATATCAATTGCGGCATCGTGTGAGCCTAGGAATCATGTGATCACAGATTCAGTCAACTGAATCTAGATTCGGTTCCCGTGATGGACCTTTTCAGCTGTAAGTAGCTTGTAAATTTATCTGTGATGTCTGAATTACCTCAGATGGTTTTCATACCCATGAGGAGTTCAACACCTTTTGTACATTATTTTCATACATATACCTCGCATCTGTAAAATAAAATTAATCCAGCAGAATACGGAATAAAATGGAAGTATCAAAGGCCTCAATTACTATTGAGCACAGGGTTTTAAAAACCTCTTTTACAAAACATCACTGCTATATCATCACTGCTATATCTTGTTTAAAACTGAATTTTTACACAAATTCAAGCCCTTTGTATATAGGTACAAACGAGGCATCGCACTACTTCCAAATAACAGCACATTGACCCACACACACATACACACACATTCAGATAATTGTTTCTTGGAAAGTGGTGGTCACCGTGGCAACACAGATGTCGGGGGGTTCCTAACACCTTCCCTCCGCATAAGCAAGTCCCCGGACCCTAAATAAATCTCGGTTTCACCGACCCGTTTAGCAGTGTCACATCACTAGGTCAATGTGCAAACATTTTCTCGGTTGTGTTAACCAATTAAAAAACCAACTAGCGACTCTTATAGTCCAATCATCGACATTACACATGTTGGACCTTTTTCACTTGTTTTTTCAAACAAAACTCACATAAAATGAGAACACAAAAAAATAGGTAACGAAAAGGGACAAATAAAAATCCCAACGTCGACAAGAACATAGCCAGAATACTAACCACATCCGCACATTCTAGGTCCTAGAACGACCTTCAAACATCTTACTCACATAAATAATTAATTAAATTCATTTAATTCAAATAATCAAATAAAATTGAATTCACATAAAGATCCGATTTTCTCAGGCGTTATAATTACCCTGACTTCCGTTAGATCCTTGCTAGGAGTCCCAGCTGAGGCTCTCAAAGGTAGTATAGTTTGTACTAGTCCTTTGAGTGTAGATACTATCAGTAGGGAGTTGAGTGAGCCCATACCCGCTGATGTGAGAGTCAGGGATCACATTCTATGGCTACTGTTCCTGGTCATCCTTCGGGGTTGTTCCATGGTAGATAACTCTTCCACGGTGTCGTTCTCTTTCGTCAGCGCCACACGAGAGGTGGACCATATTGGAGAGTATGACTGGGGCTCCTATACCTTCGCCTATTTCCTCAGGGGCATTCGCATGCATTCGCAGGGCTTGATAGAGGCTTGGCTAGGATTTTACCCGTTTCTGCTAGTGGGTATTTCTCTTTTAATTTCCCATATATAGGTTAAGAGTGTTGACTGACCGCAGATGTTTACCCTTGTATTGGCAGTTTTGGACCAATGAGAGGCTCCCATGTTTGTGTCCCATTAGCATTTTAGGTTTAGACAATGACCCACAGGGACGACGATGGCATCACTCCACGTTGGCAGAGGTTTATGTAGCTGAGGGTTTCACCCATTGTCACCTACAGTTGGAGTTCTTGACAGCCGATGTCATTACTTGGGTTCCCTATCCTGGGGATCATTTGACAGTTGTCTTTGAGTATGGGTTCCCGACTGGTGTCGAGCATGTATTGTCCACCCGTAGGATTCCTCTCTTCATAGATGGAGGATGGGAGCTCTATTTGGGAGAGCGTACTATCAGAAGCACCACAGTAGAGATTCGTGTATCGATTTTTCCTCTTACCAGGCGTTATTGGCCTACGTCGCAATCGTCTGTCAGTGATATCCTGTTAGTGGGAGTTAACAACTTTATTTTGTTAGAGGGTCAATTCACTCAGGAGGTATTATACTGCTGCTGGTACCTTTTTACCATCGGAGCCCAGACCCAAGCCACTCAGTTCATGGGAGATATGGTTCCTGGATCCGTGATGATGACGGATTGGATGGCTTGCGTCCGAGATCCTACTCATTTGATGCAGATTGATAGCTTGACCCGGCAGCTGGACCGGGCACTTTTTTCTTCTGGCATTTGGGTAGAGATCCTTTCGAGGCGGATACTTTTGATCCTTTCAGCTCAGGGGCTGGCCCTTCAGGTGGCCCGTATGGTTTTGCCGCTGCAGATCCTCTATTGTATCAGCCTGATATCCCTCTTGACGGAGATCCAGTGACTCGAGAGGACTTACATCAGATGGATAGAGTGACGCCCCCAAAATAGGTATACATCACCCATTCTGAGTCGCCAAATACATGGTACAGAATACAAATTTAAACTTAATTTATACAACTGTTATGTGTCGTGTAGAATATGACACAACATAAGCTGTGAGCTTTAATACAAATATTGTCTTCTAAACAGTATTAAAACTCAAAATAAGTCCTCATTACATTTATTATCACACTATTTCACAGAATAGTGAGGACTACTAATGTAAACATCTGGACCGTCACTCCGTTCCCTGACTAGTCCCAGCTATATTCTCATTTCCCGAAGAGAATAATAAAAGCAAAGGGTGAGCTCAACTAGCCCAGTAAGAAATATTATGTCTAAGATAATGTAAAATAAATTATTGTTAGCATTCAACAGTGTTAAACTGATAAAATAATAAACATCAAGTTTAACTGCAGTGGAACAAGCAATCCATTAGAAGAGTCAAGTAGAGCATGATATCTACTATCTTCTATGATTTAAAAAGTTTATCAACAGTTTTATCGCTGAGACTCAGTTTAATAAATAATCCACATCATCGAATCATCCCTGCACTACGGGCCAAGGATATTCATTAGTATCACCAATGGTCATGATCATACCAACAACTGCCCATCAATGCACAACGGGCCAATGATGACTTTTACAACATCATTTCTAACATTACGGGTCATGATTATACCGAATAATCTCTGGTCATAATCATACCAATCAACAGTCCATCTATGCACTACGGCCAAAAATGACTTTCATCATAATATAAGCATGAGGATGATGACAATGATATAAGAATTCAATTAAATGAGAGCAAGGATAAATTTTAAAGATTTATAATTCAATTTATCTAGAATTCAATAATGTCCAAATTGTCAACATGATACTACTTTGTGGAGTAAAATTCAAGAATAATATTGTATTAAAAATAATTTGGACAGAAAAGAAATCAATTTTTATCATGAATAGTATCTAGTAAATAGTACTTCGTGAATAGTAACCCATGAATATTACTTTATGAATAGTATCCCGTGAATAGTACTCCGGCATGAAAAGATTAAACTTTAAAATGAATGTTCAGAAAAATATCCTTGTGAAATGATACTATATGAAGCGCAAATTTCAAGGATATTCTACTAATTTCAAGGAGTATAGAAGCAATACTTAACAACATGAGTGTATACTTCAGAATCTGAAACGAAATAATACTACTTACATACTATAGAGTATGGAAGAAAATATTATTTCATGCGACTATTGAACAAAAATAATATCCTTTATGAATACGAAAAAAATAATACATCTTACCTTAGGGATTGGATACTGAAATAGTGTAGCAACAAAATACTCTTCTTCTTTCTCTCTGATTCTCTCTCTATAGAATTCTCTTATGAGTCGTAGTGAATTGATGAGAATGAAAGAAGAAATAAGCTTCTATTTGTTGAAGATTTCTAGCTTAGCCCTTGTAATGTGAAAAGGCAAGTGGCTTGACGACTGGTGTTGTGAAAAAAAAGTGGTTTGACGCCTGTAATGTAAAACAACAAGTGGTTCGACGCCTGCTATATGAAACGACAAGTGGTTCGACGCCTGTAATATGAAACGACAAGTGGTTCGACGCCTGCAATGTGAAACGATAAGTGGTTCGACGCCTGTAATATGAAACGATAAGTGGTTCGACGCCTGCAATGTGAAACGACAAGTGGTTCGACGCCTGTAATATGAAACGACAAGTGATTCGACGTTTGGTAAAGGCAATTACTATTGGCGAAAGTGACTCTTAGATGATGACATATGGACCCCATAGAATAAACCAAACTTACCACAAACGTCTCATAACAGATTTCTTATTTATATCAAAGATTGAATAAATATTACAACAAATCATTTTATCTTCAATCAACAAATTTTTAATCTTCCATCAATTATTCATCATTAATATTATAACTCACAATATTTAACAACCAAATTATTCCCAGGAAAGAGGGGGCTTTCCGATAAGGATTTTTCCATATTGGCGCTCAATTAGGTGACCAAACCTCTCCTCGACAGAACTTTCTAGACATCATCAATATTGTAAATAATAATATGAATAACTTTATCGTCTCAATAATTGAGTTAATAATATAAAATATTGTCCATTAGTATCGCCAATGGTCATGACCATAACAACAATTGTCCATCAATGCACTACGGTCCAATGATGACTTTTACAATATCATTTGTAACATTATGGGTTATGATTATACCGAATAATCCCTGGTCATAATCATACCAATCAACAGTCCATCTATGCACTACGGCCAAAGATGACTTTCATCATAATATAAGCATGAGGATGATGACAATGATACAAGAATTCAATTAAATGAGAGCAAGGATAAATTTTAAAGATTTATAATTCAATTTATCTAGAATTCAATAATGTCCAAATTGTCAACATGATACTGCTTTGTGGAGTAAAATTCAAGAATAATATTATATCAAAAATAATTTGGACATAAAAAAAATCAATTTTTGTCATGAATAGTACCCAGTGAATAGTACTTCGTGAATAGTATCCTGTTTATAGTATTTTGTGAATTGTATCTCGTGGTTAGTACTCTGGCATGAAAAGATTAAACTTCAACAAGAATGTTCAGAAAAATATCCTTGTGAAAGGATACTAGATGAAGTGTAAATTTCAAGGATATTCTAATAATTTCAAGGAGTATAGAAGCAATACATAACAATATGAGCGTATAATTCATTATCTAAAACGAAATAATATTACTTACATACTACAGAGTATGGAAGAAAATATTATTTCATACGAATTTTGAACAAAAATAATATCCTTTATGAATACGAATAAAATAATACCCCTTACCTTAGAGATTGGATACTGAAATAGTGTAGTAATAGAATACTCTTCTTCTTTCTCTTTGATTCTCTCTCTATAGAATTCTCTTGTGAGTCGTAGTGAATTGATGAGAATAAAAGAAGAAATAAGCTTCTACTTATAAACGATTTCTAGCTTAGCCCTTGCAATGTGAAAAGGTAAGTGGCTTGACGACTGGTGATGTGAAAAGAAAAGTGGTTTAACGCCTGTAATGTGAAACAATAAGTGGTTCGACGCCTGCAATATGAAACGACAAGTGGTTCGACACCTGTAATATGAAACGACAAGTGGTTCGACGCCTGCAATGTGAAACGACAAGTGGTTTGACGCCTATAATATGAAACGACAAGTGGTTCGACGCCTACAATGTGAAACGACAAGTGGTTCGATGCCTTTAATATAAAACGACAACTGATTCGACGTCTGGTAAAGGCAATTACTATTGGCAAAAGTGACTCTTAGATGATGACATATGGGTCCCCATAGAATAAACTAAATTTACCACAAACGTCTCATAATAGACTTCTTATTTATATCAAAGATTGAATAAATATTACCATAAATCATTTTATCTTCAATCAACACATTTTTAATCTTCAAACAATTATTCATCATTAATATTATAACTCACAATATTTAACAACCAAATCATTCCTAGGAAAGAGGGGGCTTTCCGATAAGAATTTTTTCCTATTAGCACGCAATTAGGTGACCAAACATTTCCTCGACAGAACTTTCTAGATATCGTCAATATTGTAAATAATAATATGAATAACTTTATCGTCTCAATTATTGATTTAGTAATATAAAATATTATGCAGGTGATACTGTGATAATAATTGAATTAATAATCTGAGATACTATGCAACAATTACTGTAGTAATAATTGAGTATAACTGAGTGGCTTCTTACGTAAGCATCAATAATTAATACTGTGTGCTACTATGCAACCACGTGTATTACTGTACTTTTACCACCGGGTATTTCAACAGTTAACGTAAAACTTTCGCCGTTATTTTTATAAAAAGATAATTTTGTCCTTTTCTAACTCCGACAATAATTCTGTTGTGGGGTCCACCAATAATTGTGTCATTGTACTAATATTCCCTGATAAAAAAATATTTCCCGACCAAACGAATATTTTATAACAACTTACTTACTTTGTAAAATTTATAAATATTACCCATAACTATAATATTATATCAAATCCACACCATAATATTCAAAATGATATTTAGAAAAAAAATAATCTTTATTCATAAAAGTTGGGGTCTTGCAGATAGGATATATGATGTAGACATTAACACCATTGACTTCTTGATGTATTTCTCACTATATCTTTTGATAAGCCTCTATTAGATACTGGGTGGATGTGTCCCATTCTCGTTATATCTTTTGATAGGCCTCTGTCAATTGTTGGGCGTCTGTACCCCATTTCCTTGTATTTTCCAGCTGTACAGAGATGATGTCTTAGATGATGATGTCCTTTGGAATGTATATTTATTATTTTCCATTCCCTACAACATATTTCCATCTATTGTTTATCATGCATGTATTATGTTATACATATGTATGCCTAGAGATTTTCAGCATTGACCTCTAGATGGTCTTATGATACGGCCCACACAGATGTCTTCCTCGATAGTTAGCCGCATTTATCATACCCCACCAATATTGGTAGCCTCATACCTAAGATCATGGTATGATAGTTTATCACCTTATGATCGGGTGACTATAAACCAGCTGTTGCATCACTCTATAACCCTCCTGATGTTCCAGGTTCCTATGGGTTTTGTAGAGGGCATGCTGGAGTGCTGGGTACCGGAGAGACAAGTGTTCTGATTTGAGACCCAGAAGTTGACTCCCACCATGGAGGAGTATGAGAGTTTGATAGCTTTGCCATTGGATAAGCTTTGCACTTAGATTGCTATCGGGGATATGAGCCGACAGTTTATGACCCTCATTGGGTTGAGGCATAGAGTAACCCAGGATGAGATCACCTCCGGGCATGTAGTGTCCCAGCATTTTTTGATAGATAAATTTGTTTCATTGGACAGCTATGCACAATACTCTGGGGATTTCACTACGTCGGAGGATCAGTGGCGTGTTGCTAGAGTAAACGTACTCATGATGTGTATAGTGGCCTATCTGTACATGCCACTGTACATGGATCATTTAGACTATTACACCGATGGTGTAGTTATGGCAGTGCGGGCTCTCCAGGAGGGGCATACCATTGTACCAATGATTGTGGCAGAGACATTGAGGTTAGCCACGTATTGTCACACCCATTCTGCAGGGGTATTCACAGGCAGCTCAGTCTTACTGTATGTGTGGTTTATGTCACATCTGAGACCGATTGACACCTTTCGACGCCATGGGTATTGCTTTCCCATGAGATAGCCATGTCTTACTCCTTTCAACCTGCAGAGTGTACAGACGTTGCTTCCTAGTCAGTGTTCTTGGCAGGGATCGAGGATCCATTTGACATCTTATTGTGTTTAGGGCTCAGCTCTCCCTCTAGCTTTATTACTCATGCACCTGGCATGGATTATCTACCTCTGGCTAGTTTGAGGGGCATGACCACGTATCACCCACTGGCTGTGATGGCACAGTTCGACCAGTTTCAGGATGTTCATCCCTTTGAGGGAGCATTGGGTCAGCGTTTGTCTTCTCGACATTTATCAGTAGAGGATAGGTCCAAGGTGTATACCTATTGGGCTCAGCGTTAGATGGCTGAGTTTTTTGTTAGCCATCTGGGCTGTTCTACAGAGTATTCTGCATGGATGGAGGCAGAGATTACATCGACTGGGGTTGTATCCACCGAGCTGGGGATTGATTCTGACAGTGGGGAGCCCATAGAGGACGTTGATTCTCCCACCAAGGAGAAGCTATTCACTGGGTTGACAGTAGCTCTGATTGACTCTCCCAGTATAACTGCTACTGTGACCCTGCATTTGGCAGAGTATTTAGAGCAGAGTCTACATCTGATGACATTTAAGAGAGATTAGGCTAGGGCCTTGATGTTGACCGCTCTTGCTGGGAGAGATGTCGCTTTAGTAGAGAGAGATGATACCTTAGCTCATAGAGACACCGCTGTTACTGAGCGGGATGAGGCTAGATCATCTAGAGATACAGTGGTCGTTAAGCGAGATGGTGTTATACCTGCCCGAGATGCTGCTATTAGAGATAACACTGCATTGAGGTCTCACACTACTGGTATCATTTGAGAGATGAGCACATATATTGATGTGCATAGCATCACCATGCATATGGTTATGGTCCTCTTGGCTCGTGTTGATACCGTAGGGTAGGAGCTTGCAGCGTCACCCCCTTCTTTTGAGAGGGATACTGTGTTGGATTTGATAGCGCGTATATACACTGATTTGTAGATGGGCTTGTATTTTATTACACAGACTAGCTTAGCTATTTTTGCCATGTACAGTACACATTGTATATATCAAACAGTATTATATATGGTAGGGAAATATTTTTTTGATTCACTTTCCTTTTAGTTATGCCTTTTTACTTGTTTGATATCTGCCTATGTCTCCAGGGCTTATGATCTTGATGTATTCTGAACTCCCCCTTGATGGATGGACATTGAGATGTCTCAGGATCTTTTAGAATAGATCGTTGATGTATGTGTATTCCCTACCTTCTTCGGTGTCTTGGGACTGGTGTATGGAGAGGAGTGTGGCTTTACTCTTTGAGGTTGACCGCCACACAAATGGTCGCCGGTACTCCTTTGTATGGGGGAGCCCAGGTAGTTCCATCTGTTATGGATTGGTGTTTCTCTTTGAGGACTTAACCGCAGCTTAGATGGTGGTTGGTTCTCCCATTGGTATGGGGAGACCAGGTAGTTCCATCCCTGTGGTCTAAAGCTGATGAAGTGTGGTTTGAAAAATGATCCCAGTACCGCTGACAAGTTTTATGTTTTGGTAGGGGGTGAGACCGAACCACCGCCTACGTACTCCCATTGAAGAAGGGAGATCAAGTCTACGTAGTTCGAACCTAGTGTGAAAAGGTTCAAAGTTGTATGTGGTAAAGTGGGTGTAGAGATGTATTTGTTTTTGTTTTTTTTCTGTGGTGAGACATGACCATAAAAATGGCTGCCTATGTACTCCCATGTATTGGGGAGATCAGGTCTGCGTAGTTCGTCCCGTGTACAAGATAGACTACAGATGAAAAGTTTGATCCCTGGTGGGACAAACTGGAGGTGTGAAAAGTTTTATCCCTGGTAGGACTAAACTAAAAGTATGAAAGGTTTTTTTAATAAACCTGAGTTGAGCGATGGATTTGATGATCTGAAACCAGACTGCTGGTTGGAAGGTGTGTTTGTCCCTGATGGAGCAAATGGATGAGAAGAAATGTTATATGTAGGGAGAGGTTTTGAAAACCTTAATTGATTAGGGATCTGGTGATCTAAAACTAGGATGTTGGTTTACTAGTAACTTCAGACATAGTACCATTTCACGGTGTCCAAATTGATGAGATATGGAAATCAATTGTCATCCATTTCTTGTAATCTGAGGGCTCCTCCTATCAATACTTCCTTAACAACAAACGGGCCTTCCTAGTTTGGGGTAAATTTTCCTTTGGATTGATCTTGGTTGTTAAGAACCTTTTTCAAGACCAAGTCATGCTGTTTAAATTGTCGTAGCTGGACTTTTTTGTTGTAGGATCTGGCGACCCTTTGTTGATATAACTAACCGTGGAAGATAGTTGCGGCCCGCCTCTCATCTATTAGAGATAATTGGTGGTACCTATCTTGTAACCATTGGTCTTCATCTAGCTTAGCATCTATCAACACTCTAAGGGATTCCATTTCCATTTCTATGGGGACCACTGCTTCCATCTCATAGGTTAATGAGTAGGGAGTTGCTCCAGTGAAAGTGTGCATCGATGTTCTGTAGGGTAATAGAGTCAGAGGTAACAAATTAGGCCATCCTTTGTGATTGGCAGACATATTTTGCATGATCTTTTTGATATTCTTATTAGCCACTTCAACAACACCATTCATCTTTGGACGATAGATGACGGAGTTGAGATGTTTGATGTGGAATTTACTGCATAACTCCTCCATCATTTGGTTGTTGAGGTTTTTTGCATTGTCTGACACAATCACCTCTACTTGTCTATATCGATAAATGACATTGTTTCTAATGAAACCAATGATAACTTCTTTAGTAACCCTGGGGGAGGAGGCTACTTCTACCCACTTGGTGAAGTAGTCGATCATGGCGAAAATGAATTGATGACCATTACTGGCTTTGGGCTCGATGGGCCCGATCACGTCCATTCCCCATATTGAGAAGGGCTAGGGTGAACTCATATTGTTGAGTTCCCTTAGAGGGGCGTGGATAGTATTCCCATGAATTTGGCATTGGTAACATCTCTTGACATGGACATCACAACCAGCCTTAACAGAGATCCAGTAATGCCATGTTCTTAGGATTTTTTGAACAAGTAGAGGGCCGCTCATGTGTGGGTCACATACTCCACCATGGATTTCATCCATGAGCCTCTGAGCTTGGTCTTTTTCTATACATCTGAGGAGACCTAGTCATGTATCTCTTTTGTAGAGTGTGTCTCCGCTCAGATAGAATTTTATAGTCATTCGATGAATCTGTTTTCTTTCAGCCTGACTCGCCTCAGTGGGTGTAGATCCATCTCGTAGATACTCCTTGATATGTTGATACCAAGGGTGTTGGATAGGAGGCAGCTCATCCGATACTTCTCCAATGTAATTCCCATAGGCTGGTGCCTTTTATAGGGCAAATGTGATATTTAGTGTGTCTTCCTTATCAAGTATGTTGATCAAGGAGGCCAAAGTTGCTAGCGCATTCGCAAAGTCATTCATGTTCTGAGAAATGTGGAGGAAGGATATTTCTTCAAACTTTGAAGCCATCTGTATAACCTGCCAATGGTAAGGTAGTAAGTGTAGCTCTTTGGTGTGATAGAACCCAGTGGTTAGTCTGATTACCAATTCGAAATCCCAAAGACAGTTAACCATCTGATGCCCATAGATTGGGCTAGTTTTAACCCCATGATACATCCTTCATATTCAATTATGTTGTTGGTGTTGGTAAACTATAATTTAATGGCGAAGGGATGCTACCCCCCTCCCCCGTAATGGATACTATAACTACTCCAGCTCTAGAACCTTTCATGTTTACAGCTCCATCAAAATACATCTTCCATGATTGGTGTGTATTGTTCTGATGGTGTTTCTGAACTGTCATTACTCTTCATCGGAGAAGTATGTTTCTAAGGGTTTGAAATCCCCTAAAGGTGCGGTGGCCAGTTGATCTGCAATTCCTTGACCTCTGATAGACTTTTGCGTCATGTAGATAATGTCAAATTGTTGTAGGATCAACTACCATTTGGACAGTCGATAATTTAACATGGGTTTACAAAACACGTACTTGAGAGGATCCACGCGGGATATGAGATGGGTTATGTGACCATGGAGATAATGATGTAATCTCATGGAAGCCTATGTTAAAGCATAACAAGTTTTCTTAATCAGAGTGTACTTGTGTTCACTACTACTGAATCTTTTACTGAGGTAATAGATAGCACTTTCTTGGCCTATATCATCTTTCTGTCCTAACATGCAGCCCATGGCATTGTCATTGATTGACAGGTACATGAACAGGGGAACACCATCCCTGGGAGGTACCAAAATAGGAGCATTAATTAGCTGCTCTTTGATTGCAAGGAAGGCTTTCTGACACTTATCATTCTATTTCATGGAGGAGTTCTTCCTTAGCAACTTGAAAATAGGCTCACAAGTTGCTGTGAGTTAGGATATGAAGCGGCTAATGAAGTTGATCCTTCCCAAAAATCTCCGTATTTCCTTCACTGTTTGAGTTATGGGCATTTTTGTGATGGCCTAGATTTTTATAGGATCCAACTCAATCCCTTTATGGCTGACTAGGTATCCTAGCAACTTGCCTAATTTAACGCCAAAGGCGCACTTGGCTGGGTTCAACTGAAAGTAGTATGCACACAAGCTAAATATGTTTGATGATAAAGCATATACTTTGTAACAATCTTATTCATTTATTAATAAAAAGTATTAATTTATTAAAAGGCTTTTAATTATCTACATGATGCTATTTTATAATATGTGATAAACTCATAGTTTTAAGCAATGCTTTTAGAATGATGATGATGATCATTCTAATGAGATCTAAATTCTTAAAAAGCTTAAAACTAAAATAGTTTTCAATCGTTGGATTACTAAATTGGGGATTAGTGAATCCAGATAGATTGGTACATACATTGCTTGCTCATTGGATGAAGATGATTGATCTCGTGATCATTTGTGTGGAGATACTAAAGCAAGTATGTAGGTGCTTATTAGAGAATAAGTTTACTGAACGTGGCTCGCTAAGGAATACCTAATAGAGTTTTACTTGTCTATCATTAGAAATTCCTGTAGTGATAGTAGTACAAGTGATCCTTGGACTTAAGATCATCATAGTATATTTTGTATGATGAATTATACTTTGACTTATTCTTTAAGACCCTTAGGGTATATTAAAGGGTATGCTTGGGTATAATAAGTTGTATATAGAGATAATGTATGATTAATAAAGAATCTATCGCTTCTAGTAAAGAAAGAGAAATGTCATATGTGATTCGATAAATGACAACCCAATAGTCCTTGGCCAAGGCAGAATGAAATTTGAAAGGAGTTTCTAATTTATATTATTTGGTGTTGTGCATTTAAGAGTCGAAATACATATAATTAAATAAAATAAGACTTGACAGTAATTCTATGTTTTATATTTAATTGGGACATTGTATGGCGGAAGGATTGAATTGTACGATAACTATTTACTCAAAGGTTCTTTTATGATTAATGTTGAAATCTATATTATCTGGAAAGTCATTAATCGCTGGGAAGGCTTATTATCCCTATTGTAGAATAAATATTATTGATTTAAATAAATTAAGAGTTTAATTTATTTACTTAAATAAGATTAGAATTGTTCTAATTGATTTATTCACAACCCGTTTAATATGGAGAACCTAAAGGGTCACACCATAAAAAGAATATTAATTATTTAAGAAGTTAATGGCATAATCGTAATAATACGTTAAATATATTTAATTTAATCTATTGTGATAGAATAAATTAAATAGCTTAATATTTATTATTTAATATTTCAGAAATATTAAATATAAATTAATAAGAGGAGTCTTATTATTATTATTATTATTATTATTATTATTATTATTATTATTATTATTATTATTATTATTATTTAATTTCAAAAGGAGTTTGAGAATTAATTAATAAAAGTACTCTCATATTCCTAATAAGATTAGGAGATAAATTAATTAAAAGAGTTTAATTAATTATTCCTAATAAGATTGGTAGCCTAATTAATTAAAGGAGTTTAATTAATTAAAATAAAATCCAATTTCTTAATGGTTAAGGAGGGTTGCCCACATCTATAATAAGAGGAGTCTTATTATAGGTGGGGGTGGTTGACACTTTCACAAAACATGTGAATATATGATTCCAATTGTTGGAGAGTACGCTCTTTTTCTATGAGAGATAGAAAAACTAAGGTTTTGCCAAATACTAATCTTCTTGAATATTTCTTCTTCCTTGGTGGATCACCTCTAGAGGCCAAACACTTGGGTGGCTAACGTTGATCAAAGGAAGGAACCAAACCCGATAGATTCAAGTTGAACGTGAAAAGGATTTGGAGGTAAACTTGTACCTGAGTAAGCTCGAATCTTCAAGGGTATGATTCTTGTTCTCTATCTTTTCGTTTAATTAATAATTATGCATAAAGGATGATCCGGGTATATGATTTGTAAAATTTTAAAACTCTTATTTTTCACGCTTTCGCTTATTTTATGCAATTTGATTGTGTTCATGAATTATTACAAACCTAACAGTGGCATCAGAGCAAAACATTTATGCGAATTATTAATTATTTTAATTTGATATGTATATTGATATGTGTTTAGAACAATTTAATTGGGCATAATTTGTTGTATAAAATTTATTAAAAAAAATTAAAAAATTAAAAATATATATACCGTAATCAATTCCGAAAATCAGCTTGATGTTGATTGGTGTCAGTTTGGTTAATATATATATCCGCTGCGCAGCTCTGATTATATATGTGATACTTTACAGTATATATATATATATATATATATATATATATATATATATATATATATATTGTAATAACAGTTGGATATCTCCTGTTAAATTAACTATCACATATATATTTATATATATAATCGCGTGGCCACCAGTTTTATTATAAATGGTTACAGAAGTATGGTTATTAACTTATTATTACTTCGGTTTATATGTATATTATATATATAAATATAATCTGGTGTGGTGATATATATATATATATATATATATATATATATATATATATATATATATATTATCTTAACTATTTTATAATTAAAATAAAAAGTTTATTTTAATCTTAAAATAAAAGGTTTATTTTAAAGAGTTGTTAGTTTAGTGATAAAGACAAAGTATGTAGCTATAAATGAAGCTGCAAGTTGATTGTTTAGATGAAAAGTTCATTACAGAACTATGAATAGTTCCTAAATCTCATCTTGGATCTAAACATGTGTTGTGGCACTTTCATTTGATTATAAGAATTATTGAAAGATGGGAAATCACTATAGAGATAATGGACTCTCAAGAACAATATTACATATCCATTAACTAAAGCTTATCCAACAGCAAGATAATTGTCACTTAGAGAAGAAGAGTATGAGATACCATGACTATTGGCTTTAATGCAAGTGAGAGATTGAACGTAGTATGCACACAAGCCAAATATGTTTGATGATAAAGCATATACTTTGTAACAATCTTATTCATTTATTAATAAAAAATATTAATTTATTAAAGGCTTTTAATTATCTATATGATGCTATTTTATAATATGTGATAAACCCATAGTTTTAAGCAATGCTTTTAGAATGATGATGATGATCATTCTAATGAGATCTAAATTCTTAGAAAGCTTAAAACTAAAATAGTTTTCAATCGTTGGATTACTAAATTGGGGATTAGTAAATCCAGATAGATTGGTACATACATTGCTTGCTCATTGGATGAGGATGATTGATCTCGTGATCATTTGTGTGGAGACACTAAAGCAAGTATGTAGGTGCTTATTAGAGAATAAGTTTACTGAACGTGGCTCGCTAAGGAATACCTAATAGAGTTTTACTTGTCTATCATTAGAAATTCCTGTAGTGATTGTAGTACAAGTGATCCTTGGACTTGAGATCATCATTGTATATTGTGTATGATGAATTTTACTTTGACTTATTCTTTAAGACCCTTAGGGTATATTAAAGGGTATGCTTGGGTATAATAAGTTGTATATAGAGATAATGTATGATTAATAAAGAATCTATCGCTTCTAGTAAAAGAAGAGAAATATCATATGTGATTCGATAAATGACAACCCAATAGTCCTTGGCCAAGGCAGAATGAAATTTGAAAGGAGTTTCTAATTTATATTATTTGATGTTGTGCATTTAAGAGTCGAAATACATATAATTAAATAAAATAAGACTTGACAGTAATTCTATGTCTTATATTTAATTGGGATATTGTATGGTGGAAGGATTGAATTGTACGATAACTATTTACTCAAAGGTTCTTTTATGATTAATGTTGAAATTTATATTATCTAAAAAGTCATTAATCGCTAGGAAGGCTTATCCATATTATAGAATAAATATTATTTATTTAAATAAATTAAGAGTTTAATTTATTTATTTAAATAAGATTAGAATTGTTCTAATTGATTTATTCACAACCGGTTTAATATGGAGAACCTAAAGAGTCACACCATAAAAGGAAGAATAATTATTTAAGAAGTTAATGGCATAATCGTAATAATACGTTAAATATATTTAATTTAATCTATGGTGATAGAATAAATTAAATAGTTTAATATTTATTATTTAATATTTTGAAAATATTAAATATAAATTAATAAGAGGAGTCTTATTATTATTATTACTATTATTATTATTTAATTTCAAAAGGAGTTTGAGAATTAATTAATAAAAGTACTCTCATATTCCTAATAAGATTAGGAGATAAATTAATTAAAAGAGTTTAGTTAGTTATTCCTAATAAGATTGGTAGCCTAATTAATTAAAGGAGTTTAATTAATTAAAATAAAATCTAATTTCTTAATGGTTAAGGAGGGTTGCCCACATCTATAATAAGAGGAGTCTTATTATAGGTGGGGGTGGTTGACACTTTCACAAAACACGTGAATACAGGATTCAAATTGTTGGAGAGTACACTCTTTTTCTATGAGAGATAGAAAAACTAAGGTTTTGCCAAATACTCATCTTCTTGAATATTTCTTCTTCCTTGGTGGATCACCTCTAGAGGCCAAACACTTGGGTGGCTAACGTTGATCAAAGGAAGGAACCAAACCCGATAGATTCAAGTTGAACGCGAAAAGGATTTGGAGGTGAACTTGTTCCTGAGTAAGCCCGAATCTTCAAGGGTATGATTCTTGTTCTTTATCTTTTCGTTTAATTAATAATTATGCATAAAGGATGATCCGGGTATATGATTTATAAAATTTTAAAACTCTTATTTTTCACACTTTCGCTTATTTTATGCAATTTGATTGTGTTCATGAATTATTACAAACCTAACAGTGGCATCAGAGCAAAATATTTATGCGAATTATTAATTATTTTAATTTGATATGTGTTTAGAACAATTTAATTGGGCATAATTTGTTGTACAAAATTTATTAAAAAAATTAAAAATTAAAAAATATATATACCGTAATCAATTCCGAAAATCAGCTTGATGTTGCTTGGTGTCGGTTTGGTTAATATATATATCCGATGCGCAGCTCTGATTATATATGTGATACTTTACAGTATATATATATACTGTTAAATTAACTATCACATATATATTTATATATATAATCGCGTGGCCACCAGTTTGATTATAAATGGTTACAGAAGTATGGTTATGAACTTATTATTACTTCGGTTTATATGTATATTATATATATAAATATAATCTGGTGTAGTGATATATATATATATATATATATATATATATATTATCTTAACTATTTTATAATTAAAATAAAAAGTTTATTTTAATCTTAAAATAAAAGGTTTATTTTAAAGAGTTGTTGGTTTAGTGATAAAGACAAAGTATATAGCTATAAATGAAGCTGCAAGTTAGCTAACCAAAATCATATATAGAGAGAGAGAGCTATCATATTTCGGCAGCTCCAAGAGAGGAGAAGGAGAGAATATTTTGATCTTCCATGCCATTCATGATTCATCACATAGTTTGGAAGAAAAAGATAGAGAGCATGAAAATCAAAGGAATAAATACCTTTTGTTTATGTAATTTTATTTTGATTATTATAAATCAAATCTTAAAACTATGTTTCTAAACTTAAAAACCATGAATATAATTGTTATTGAGTGTTTCATGTTTATATATACCCATATTGGGTGTTGTTTTACTTGGAAATCAAAAATAAAGAAAAGTAATTTTTTTCTAGTTTATAAGCCTTAAAATTTTTATGTACTTTGGATTTCTATCGTTTTTGATCTACGCCTTCTTTTTGCGATCCGTCAAATAGAGGTGCTAGATATGTAAGTTATCTACTAAACCCAAGTGGTAGCACTAAAAAATGTTAAGTACACATGTCGTAGTGACTAATTTAGCAAAAATTATTTTGTGTCTTTTAAGGAAAATTGACTGTTTTTGGACAGTCAGGAGTAAGGGCTGTTTAGTCATTTTTTGGACATTTAAAAATTCTGAAAAAATTTGGGAGGATACTATGATAAGTTATCTAACATCTCCAAGTGGAATCACTGAAAAAGGAGTTGTATATTTCCGTATGGAATATTTTTAACAAAGCACGAAAAAACTGCAAAACGTCAAATAGTTTCTGCCCAAACTTTTAAAATGGCATTTTCGGCCACTTACTTTGTTAGAAAAATTTCGGCCTTTTGGGATATGAAACTATATGGTATTAAGTAGCTCATGTCCAAAAATGAGCTTATTCCGACTTAAAATGACCAAGTTATGACCATTTCAATATTTAGGTTTTTCGGAAAAAAATCGCTATAACCGGAGTTCTATAACTCCGATGGCCACAAAATTTAAATTGGAGGCTCACGATAAAACGTATAAGATTGTGTCAAAAGATGGAAATTTTTGGAGTTAAGCACGAGGTAGCTAATTTCTTAAGGAATTAACTAAAAATGAATTTTGAAAAAAATACTAAAGGAAGTTGGAAAATTATGAAAAAATACTTTTTGTGTATAAAATATATGTATATATGTTTGGACAAAGGATGGAAAAATAATAAATTGATTTGGTATTTTTGTGAAAATAATATGGAATCCAGCTTGCTGTATTGAAAAATCTGAAGAATCCAGCTCGCTGAATTGATTATCTGTTTACTGTTTTGAAAATATGTTGAATCCATCTTGCTGGATTGCAATCTAGTCACTGGATGTGATATCCAGCTTGCTGGATTGCAGTTTGGTTTACTGGATTGGCCATCTAGATACCGGGTATGGAATCCAGCTTGCTGGATTTCAAATCTGGGTTGCTGGATTGGTATTTGACTTTTATGTTCAAGAAAACAAAACTTATAATATATAATATTAAAGTATTTAAATCATATGAATATAATAGGAATGATTAAAAAATAGTGATGAATGATAATTATTATGTAAAAAAATTATTACGAGACTTGGAAAAATATTTCGACTGTTAATAAATTATCTTAGTTAATGGTTAAGTCTTAGGCAGAGTTTAATTGAACTTAAACTCGAGTTTTGTCCGACTAGACCGTCGGGATGTCATATTTGTGTTGGGTTCAACTCAGACTGCGATAGTTTGACTTGATACCGAGTCATATATGTGTTGTAGACTGATAGGGTTATGTGTTATGTATTTAGGTTATTCTATGTATGTCTATATATATAATTGTATTATATTGTGATGATATTATTCTAACATTGGAGATCTATATTACTAATATTAGGTCTTCGGATAAAGCGATATAAATTGCGTAGCGGTAATCAACGGTTCAGACAAGTTTATTTTTACTTAACTCTACTAAGAGTGTTTCATTCGGATAAGCTTATGGTTAATCATTGCTGGTTGCCATGAATTGTACTATGTACGTATTGCATGTATAAGCCAGGTATGAAAGGCTGGTCACCTTCATTATCAGTTGGTCCAGATATTTTTGTTCATGTTTAGTACTTGTTCAGTCAAAAGTTTGTTCCTGCTAGTTCACAATTATATTGTTGAATTATAGCCAGCTTATTATTTAGACTCTTTCAATAATGATATATTGTTATATTATTGAATTTAAACTTGATGGGAAATTCTTATGCTCACCCTTGTTATATCATGATAAAGCATTGCAGATTAAGGCGAACACGTCGGATACAATGAAAGGTTAAAGATAGTTCCAGCTTGATGTTAATGTGCGCGATTAATTTGGTAATAGTATAGTTTGATAATGATGTTATATGTTAGATAGTTATGATTTGTGTATAAGTTAAGGTTACTCGATCTTGGGGAAAAGTGTGTAAGTTTAATGTATAAACAATTTATGTTTATATCTTCTGCAAATATAGTAATAGTGTTAGAATGATTGTACCGGATCCGTTGTGATTTGGGACCCAGATTCGGGGACGTCACATTGAAATCAGAAAGGAGTTTCTAATTTGTATTATTTGGAATTGAGCATTTAAGATTCGAAATATATATAATTAAATAAAATAAGACTTGACAGTAATTCCATGTCTTATATTTAATTGGGACATTGTATGGTGGAAGGGTTGAATTGTACGGTAACTATTTACTCAAAAGTTCTTTTATGATTAATGTTGAAATCTATATTATCTAAAAAGTTGTTAATCGCTAAGGAGGCTTTTCCCTATTGTAGAATAAATATTATTTATTTAAATAAATTAATATTTTAATTTGTTTATTTAAATAAGATTAAAATTGTTGTAATTGATTTATTCACAACCGGTTTAATATGGGGAACCTAAAGGGTCACACCATAAAAGGAAGAATATTTATTTAAAAAGTTAATGGCATAATCGTAATAATAAGTTATATATATTTAATTTAATCTATGGTGATAGAATAAATTAAATAGCTTAAAATTTATTATTTAATATTTTAGAAATATTAAATATAAATTAATAAGATGAGTCTTATTATTATTATTACTATTATTATTATTTAATTCCTAAAGGAGTTTGGAAATTAATTAATAAAAGTACTCTCATATATTCCTAATAAGATTAGGAGGTTAATTAATTAAAAGATTTTAATTAATTATTCCTAATAAGATTGGAGCCTAATTAATTAAAGGAGTTTAATTAATTAAAATAAAACCCAATTCCTTACTGGTTAAGGAGGGTTGCCCACATCTATAAATAAGAGAAGTCTTATTATGGGTGGTAGTGTGGTTGACTTTTTCACAACATACGTAATTTCAATAGTTGAAGAGTACGCTTCTTTTCTATGAGAGATAGAAAAATTAGGGTTTTGCAAAACAGCCATTTTCTTAATTTTTTCTTTTTCCTTGGTGGATCACCTCTAGAGGCCAAACACTTGGGTTGCTAACGTTGATCAAAGGAAGAAACCAAATCCGGCGAATTCAAGTTGAACGCGAAAAAGATTGGTGGTGAACTTGTACCTGAGGAAGCTTGAATCTTCAAGGGTATGATTCGGGTATATAGTTTGTAAAATGTTTAAACTCTAATTTTCCATGTTTCCGCTTATTTTGCAATTTGATCGCGTTCATGAATATTACAAACCGAACACTAACAAGTTAGCATGAAAAGAAACTGAACAACAAACATTAGGTCTGGTGCAGGTATGGCGCAGCTGCGCTGCACCCTAGTACAAATAGGGCGCAACTACGCCATGCCAGAAACAAAACTGAGTTTGGGTTACGGCGCAGCTGCACTGCACCCTAGTACAAATAGGGCGCAGCTGCGCCATGCCTACATCAGAGACAGTAAAGCAAACTCTGTTTGCAGAGCCTTAACCCTTAACCATTCTCCTTGAATTAAGCATGCTTCATACCAACATTTAAGAGTTCAAACATGTAAGGCTACTCCCTAAACACATTATAGCATGCTAATTCACTTTGACTAACTAAGTATCTCATGTAATTTCAAGAATTTCAATAAATTGACAAAACCCATATCAAAAACACAAGTTAAGATTTATACCTTGTTAGGCTTGAAATGAACTCCTCACACACTGAGTATACTCTTACAATTGTTCAGCAACTTAGAACCTCCAATATCAGACTTAACAAACAACCAAAACTTGAAAATGGGGCTGGCATTTATAGAAGAACTATGAACTGGACAATCACATTATCCTAATGTTGGAGCTCATGGTGCAAAGGAAAAACACATTGGTTGTTAGAGAGTGGTTGAGCAACTCACCACCAACCATTGGCTAGCAAATGATCACCTAAGGTTAGCCACTTGAAAGTTACGTAAACTAGCTTCTTACTATTGTTCATGTACTAACGAGACACTCATTTTGGGACAAGAAAGAAATCTCAGCATACTAGATCAACTAATGCTTGGTTTGGACACTATAATTCCCATAATGTAATATAAATGTGTAAATGCTACAACACAAGGAAATTTGGGAATTATTTATGTACTCACATTATAATATTCATGTACATTAAATACTCACAATTCATTTCGTATAAAAATATTATTATACAACTCACATGAATACAAATAATTCATTACTATATAGTCTATATATTGACATATTAATGTGTTACCTTGTACAATATAAAATATATAATTATCTACCATACAATAAAGGTTTACTATTCATGCTTGCACAAATTAATCAAGTAGACATATAATCATTTTATAAATTATTAATCTATTACTCATTAATTATCATTTATTCATAATAATTATTAATTAACACAATATCAATTAATTACTCATAATTGTAATTAATCAATATGTTCACATTTTGCTACTATATTCAAATATATTGAATATTTAATTAATAATAATCCTATCAATTCTTTGATATCAAACTCTTAGGGTTAGTCAACTAATTTAAATAACTATTAGTGACTCCCTTTAATCATTTCATACATTCTCATAACCACATACGGTTTAAAATAACTCACAAAGCTAACTCATTACAAATTAAATCATATATTTAATTAAATAAGGAGTTTCAAATTCGTGGACGTTACAAAATATATTTAGAATTAGAACACCAAAAGTCAAGCACAGAAAGGGACAAATAAAAATCCCGACGTCGACAGGTGGCGACTCTGTTGGGGACTCCAGTAAGAGGGCTTAAGCCGCTATTCAAGCTTTTCATAAAAAATTATCTGCTTATGTGTGAATACTGCATTTACATTGAATGGATGTGTACTAATGCTTTATTTACTGCACTTTAGTGCTTCGCACCATATCTGCTTCTAATATTAATGCTTTTCACATGTCATCATTTCCATGCGGTGAGACGCAATGTTTGTGAATGTATGTTTGTGATTCCTCCACCAGGAGGCTAACCCATCGGTGTTTGATTACTGGACTTAAGGGAGACTAATTTTGCGAGGCTCAGGAAAGGCACCACCTAGATTTGCTCTTGTTGAAAGATCAGATTAAGTTCCCATCTAGTAAATTACGATGATCTGGGGACCTTCATGCCAAAAAGCCGTGAGAGTAGCCTATGATAGGTCAGCCTCTAATAAACCAAACGTGAAGGGAAGTATCTTCATACCTTCCCCTTTCAATTACATGCAATTTCAATTCCATGTAAATCTCAATGTAATGGAAAATATAAAGGAAGATGTAAATATGCATTCCTTTTCCCTATCAAGACCTTTCATGTTATCATGTCATCAAAATGATTGACATCTGTTTTACAGGAGAACATTAAAACACTCATAAAATAGACGCATTACATAGCATACATCATCTTCATGTTTTCCCAGACTAAACTACGCAGTCTTTTTGTAGGGAAACAATTGGTCCTGTTACCCATTCAAAATCTAAAAAGGCACTAAGCCCACTTCCAAACATGGCTACAAGTGCCCAGCCTGAACCTACTCTTGTTTCCCGAGAGGAGTTTGAGGGACTAAGAAATCAGATAGCAGAATTGGTTATCTTTCTAAAAGAACAAAGTAAAAACACTCGGGGACAAATAATGCCTACTTAACCAGAGTCATTCACTCGATGGGGTAGTCAAGGTATTAACAGAAAGTTGGAAACTCAAATACCTAAACCTCATTCCAATAAAGGAACTAACTAAACCCCTAAAATCACAAATCTCAAGGATAATCGAGAAACTGGGGATATAAGAAAGAAAGTCCAACAAATAGAGGAAACCATCTGTTCAATCAAAGGGACTAGAAACTATGGAAGTGTCACCTATTCAAATCTCTGCATATTCCCAGGGGCTCGATATCCTGACAAATTCCAAATCCCAGAGTTTGAAAAATACAATGGGGCAGGCGATCCCTATACGCACCTAAAAGTATACATTGGCGAGCTAGGGTCTTATGCTGAAGATGAAAACCTCAGAATGTAGGTTTTCTAAAAGAAACTCACTGGATAGGCTAAAGCCTGGTATGCCTAACTTGACAATGCCAAAATCCATTACTAGGAAGAATTGGCCCACGTCTTTCTAAATCAGTACAGTTTTCAGTCACAAATGGCACCGAATCGATACCAAGTGACTTAAGTCAAAAACCAGAGTACTGCGTCTTTTCGAGAATATGCCCAAAGGTGGAGACGTCTGGTAGCGCAAGTCATTCCATTAATGACAGAAACTGAGATGGTAATAACATTTATTGATATCCAAGAGGCACCTTACTATGAGAGAATCCTAGCAGGCATAGGAAAGCCATTCTCAAAAATCATCAAACACAACAAAATGGTAGAGATGGGCCTGAAGGCAGGTAAGACTAAAGACTTCACTGCCTTGGAAGCAGTCGCCAAGCATATACAGACTGACAAGTATGCGAGCGATCCCAAGAGGGTACCCGATAAAGGCAATGAAGATGTATCCCTCATTATATAGGGGCAAGCTAGGAGACCAACCTACAGTCCCCCCCCCATTTGGAAAAAGTAAGACAATCTATCATTTCAACAACAGGCTGCATTCAACCAATGCTAGGACAGAAAGAGAAAATTTGAAAGAATAGAAAATCAGGTATTCACTCCACTAGGTGATTCCCTTGAAAATGTATTGGTGATGTTAATGGATCACAAGAAAATTATCGAACTGGCTCCACCTCTAGAACAAGGGAACAAAAGATATAATCCAAGCCAGAGATGTGCTTACTACTCAGGGTTTCCAAAACATGATACATAAGATTGTTGGTCTTTAATGAATAAAATTCAAAATCTGATCGAAAGTGGCAGTATTATGGTCCAACGACCTGACCTGCAAAATGTCAACACCAACCTTTTGTTGTAGCATGATAAAGATGAAGTAAACACGATTGGGTCAGGAAGCGCTAAAATGTATCCAAATCGTAAGTATATACGAAGGATGGAGGAATACCCCCAAAGGCACAAAATAAATGTCCTAGAGTGGGAAAAGTCAGAGGAGGGTATGACAATAATATAAAAATTAGAGACGATCCAGAATCAAGTAAATCTACTAACTAAGCTTATAGTGCACCAACATCAGGATACGAGGTAGTTTTTCACTCAACTATTAGAAAGCCAAGAGAAAAAAGAGGTTAACCATACTGTAAGCCTATATCTCTCTAGGATGAGCCAGCTAAATGAAGAAGATCAAAGCAGGCTAAAAGGACAAGAAAAGGGGTATGGTAAAATTGCTCGAAGATCTCGCTAGCGGAAAAATCGCTCGGGGGAATGCGAATTCTCAAAGAAGAAAGATCAAACAACCTCCAAAAGAGGCCAAAAATTCACCCCTCTGAGCAAATCAAATGAAGAAATGCTACACTTTCTAATAAGAGAAGGAAGGATTATTGAGTTGCTGCCTCCTATAAATCTCGAGATAAAGAGTTCTGATTCCACCAAGATATGTCTCTACCATTCTAACTCACCTGGACATGCGACTGAGGAATGTTAGTCTTTGCGACATAAATCCAGGATCTCATTGAAAATGGAGAGCTGAAGATAGAATTCCCCATGACCAGAAAAGGCGAAGAGGAAATAAAAAGCTTAAGATGTCCACTCGAGACAGGCTGTTCGAAGGAGGTGAAGGCTATGAGCACCAATCTTGGCAGAACACAAGGTAGACTGATCCTAATGCAGCGAATGACAGAGGAGATAAGAGAATCCCCAAAGGAGATTACTTTGCCAGCATCAAACATCATGTGGCCCAAATACAACAACCACATTCCTAATTTTATCATCTTAGATGATGAGGAGGAAATACTAATCCTTTTCAAGGAAGAAAAAGCCAAAAAGGAAAGTTCCTTGCAAGAAATATCACAACAGTTCGAAGGAGATTTCATGGTCGAATCCTCTCAAGCCCAGAAAAAAATGTGAAGGAACAGATGAAGGGAAAGATGGTGAGGTTGTCGGGGAAACCAACCCATCAAAGAATTCTCTATCACGAGCCTTGAAGGCATTATAACCACTGACAACTAGACTATCAGGCCTCAACTAGCCAAGAAGATGTAGATCTAGAGGATAAAGTTATGAGTTCCAGGAGATGTTGGGACGGTATCACTTTCTGCGCAGTATGACTTTTATTTTCCATGCATGTAAATATTGAAAAAATCAAAAAAATCAAAAAAAAAGTCACAAAATCAAAAAATCAAAAAAATCAAGCTTGTCAGGTCTCAGCTAAAGCATGAACTACGAAAGACTTGATCTCCCCTCATCAATGAGAGTACGTGGGCAGCCATTTATGGTGTGGTCAAACCAAACAAAAACCCAAACAAACACTTCTCAAACCGTTTAGTTCATCAAGCACGAACTACGCAGATCTGATCTCCCACATACACAAGAGTACGGTGGCAGCCATCAGTGGTGCGGTCTGACCCTCAAAAGAAACATCCAAACCCAAATATCAATCCCAAGACACCAAGAAAAACCCTCCAAGTCAGCGACCCATGTTGAGAAAATCTATCAACACTTCAATGTCATTCCATCAAATCTGGCACAAGTCCCAAAAAGGACGAAACAACGATACACCAAGACAACCAGTAGCGAGGACCTTCAAAGAGCCAACACCCTCAATCACAAGTCTTCATCAAATTAGAAGAAAACCATCAAGGCTGATTGTGCAAATAATTCATGAACAATGTTGAAGGCATCAAAGCCCAAATCAACTACCTGTTCACCATATAGTACAGAGGTAAAAGCCTCTCGCGATCTCGGCATCTTATCAGCCCATTTGTCAAAGAAACTATCCCAGACAACAAGCAAGTCCGGGGCAATCTTGAAAACAGCGACAACTCAACACTGGGGCACCATCAACATGGTCCATCATCATTAGAGCTTCATTCATATCGTCTGACTAGTGATTTGGTATGATCATTTGGTCTTTTCCAATCATACTGTTCTCAAAATGAAATAATTCACATGTGAGGAATGACTCTTTCATCTCCTTATGAGCTTTCAGTCTCCATTTACATGCATTAATGATAATATACATGTTAAGTTTTTGCTTAACTTGTTATGAATGTGATTAATTCTAATGAGCGTCTGTGGGGCAAAAATCACGGGAATGATTAGAGAATTAAGATTATTCAACCCTTTTGATTAGGCACAACATCATAGTTTAAAGCGTATTTTGGAACAGACTTGACCTCATATGCATGTCAGCACTTTACGATTGCCCTAACTCTTAGTTGTGGGGTATGAAGCTATGACAAAAATAATGGCAATTAATGAAAAGATAAAAGATAAGTCGCCAGCCTAATGTCTCGAATTGTGGCCTAGGTTGCTCGAGTTATTAAGCCTGAGGGGTGTCTTTACACTTGGTGCCCTAAAGCCATCTGGTTTGGGAGTCATCGGCCCAACGCTCGTTACATTGGGTAACTTAGCGCCTATGAAAATAAGAATTGAAAAAAGAAAAGGCAAAACTTGAGCAGATCCGAATCGTGGCCTAGGTTATTCGAGTAATTAAGCCTGAGGGGCGTCTTTACACCTGGTGCCCAAAAGCCATCTAGTTTGGGAGTCACCAGCCCAACACTCTTTACACAGGTGACTTAGAGCCTAAGAAAACGAACATGTCAAACTCAGGTAAAGAATCGAATAGAGTGATCACCTGACTTGTCTCGAACCATGGCCTTTATTACTCGAGCCAATAAACCTGAAGGGGTGTCTGAACACCTAGTGCCCTAAAGCCCTCCGGTTTGGGAGTCATTGGTCCAAAACTCGTTACATGGGTAATTCTGAGTAGCCTAAGAAAACGAGACAAGATTAAGCGAGAGAAAAGAAAAATTTATGAAGGCATAGAAGTGAAGCCCCTGCTGTAATAACCCGAGAATTTAGATATGTATTAAAATCATAAAAGGTGGAATTAAGGTTAAATATTAAACCTAGACAGAAAATAAGTGTATATATTTGACATTTTTGGAAAAAAATTATGAATTTAAAAACTTTTGGCAAAGGTTTACAGTGTTAAGGGTATGAGTGTGTATGTTCAGTGTGTATGGTCATATATGTGTACAATATGTGGTTAAGGGTCAAGGGTTGACCAGATAAACTATATAAGTCATAAATCTTAATAATTTTTTAAGAACCTCGATGTTCAGTTAGAAAATCCTAACGATTGTTAAGAAACCCTATTACCGGTTCTGGAAACCTTAGTTTCAGTTTCGAGAATTCAAAACCCTAATTCGGAGTATTAAAACCCTAATTGGAAGCTTGAAGATAGTATAAGGTTTGTATGTTATGGATTTTATATTTAATTAGGACTAGCCCTAATTGATTATTAGAAAACCCTAATTATTCATCTAGAAACCCTAATGTACAATTATGAAACCTAATTGCTTAATTAGCAATTTTAATTAAGGAAATATCAATATTAATTAGCAAGCTTGAATATAATTAGAAAATCCTAATTATAATTTTAAAATCTAAATTTCCTATGTATAGAACCTAATTAGAAAAGCCTAGAATTTGAATTTGTGTAATCTTAGGGTTAAACCCTAAGGGTTAAACCCTGAGGGTTAAAACCTAAGGGTTGTGATAAGTTACCAAGTTGCCATTTGCTTTATAAGCCCAATGACTAAACTATCCTTTTCAATATTTTAATGGGGTGTAGTGTAGATCTACCCCTACTTGTGGTTGGTGACTAACCCTAGCTCTATCCTTGTGCCCTATAGCTCCTAAATCAGCTGCTATATCAGCCACATGCAATGAATAAAGCTTTACCAACTTACAACTTAAGTAAAGTAGCTTACTTTACTTCTCATACTTGTCAATACCTTCTCTCTCCATAATTTTCAAAATCTTGAGTAAGAGAGTGTGAGAAACAAAGCTTAGAACACTTCATAGCTTGCCAAGGATCAGAATCAAAAGTCAGATTCAAGGATCAAAGCTAAAAAGGTATAAAAATCCTAAACTTAGAAATTTATGTGATTCATGTTATTTGTTGTTGTTTATTGTTTGAAGTTATGTTAGAAGGTGTCATTTAGTGATCTGGGTTGTTTTAACTCAGATCCATAACACTTAGATGCTCGAAATTGATGATGTTAGAAATCTGGAAAAGTTAGAAATTTTGGTTTGATAGTCAAATGTCAGGGCTCGTAGATCATTGTATGTTAATTGTTTGTTGTGTTTTAAGTTATAGACTTGTAGTATGATGTAAGGGCTTTGATCTGAAATTTGAATCAAGCCCAGATCATGTCTAGATCTCGAGTTATAAGAGGTCAAACCTAGTTGACCGATCACGAAATTGGAATTCTAGGCAACCTAGAATTTTCCAGATTTTCTGACAACGTTTTGCAGGCTTCGGATCTTGCCACTGTTTGCGTTTTAGTCAGTGTTAGTGATTTAATCTTGTAGCCTGACATGCGTTCTACACACCCATGCTCTTATATTACTCAGATCATGAACATAATAGAAATTAATCATCGTCAAACTGAGTTGACCGATCTGCCTGAAGAACAATCTGGAAAACCCAGATTGTCCATGAACACGTACCTGATTGGTACTTTGACCGGCCTACATCTTCCTTGGTTGTTGTTTTTAAACTGATCTGATGATATAGAGTTGTTCACTGACATCTCCACTACAAATATGAACCTTAATATCATACAAAGTAAGCCGATATTTCATGTTATAAGGATCCGAAGTGCCCATCTCGAACTGTTCTTCATTTCTTGAAAACCCAGAATTGAAGAACAGCTTCTGACAGGTTTTCTAGAGCCTTGATCTATCTATTGTGTTATGATTTGGTCGTGTAAATTGTTTAAGGTTGTAGTACTACATTAGTACTACAACCTTAGCATATTAAGTGGCCCAAAAATCGTTTAATCACAAATCTAGAACCGGTCAAACTAGCCAACCTGTTAACTGCCTTTGAATTCTGGGTTTGGCTCAAGAACACCTATAGCGACGGTTTTGTCGCTATAGGACCCTTTAGTGACAGTTATTTATGGAAATTAATTATTTTATTTATTAAATAGATAAAAATAATTTTTAATTATTAAAATTACATAATAAATTCCTAAAAAAATTTTTAAAGCCTAAAAATTAGTTTTTAATTATTCTGAATATATTTCATAAATATTTAATATTTTTGGAATAATAATGGTATTTAATTTATTTAATTATAATATTAAATAAATTATTTAAAAATCGTTTTAATACTTGAAAAATCATGAAAAATTATATTATGATATAAGAAAATATTTTAAGTTATGTTTAATGACTTTTAATATTTTGTGACGAAATTTATTAATTAATTAATATTTATGATAAATAATTTATTTAATAAATATATTAAATAAAATATGGAAAAATAGAATTAATGATTTAAAAATCATATAAAAATTATTTAAGTGTTATAAAAATATTTTAAGTTATAAAATATAACTTTTGATATTTTTTCATGAAAATATTAATATTTTAATATTAAAAGCAATTATCGGATAATGAATTTAAAGGTTTAAAAATTATATAAATATAATTTTAAGATATTAAAAATACGTTGACATATTATTAATATATTATAATATTATGTTATGATTTTTATTAATATTTAGTATTAAATAAATATTAATGATAAAGGAATTATGTGGTATTTAAATCATATAAATATGATATTAATATTTTAAAATTCATGATAAAAGTTAATAATTACTTGAAAATTATTACGAGCTTATGAAAAATATTTTGACTGATAATAAATTATCTTAGATAATGGTTAAATGTTTAGACAGAGTTTAATTGAACTTAAACTCGAAATTTTATCCGACTAGACCGTCGGGATGTCAGAATTGTACCGAACTCGACTCAGTTAGTAAATATTTGACTTGAGGATAGGTTGTATGTGTGTTATAGACGGATAGGATAATGTGGTAATGTGTTTAGATTATTCTATATTGTGATGATATTATTCTAACTTGGAAAATCGGTATTATTAATATTAGGTATTCAGATAAAGCTAAGTTATGTTTCGTAACGATAATCAACGGTTCAGGCAAGTCTTTCTTAACTTGACCTTGACTTGTATTATTCAATTATACTTGTGGTTAATCAATTCTAATTGCCATGTCTAAGAATTATTAAATTGCACCATGTGCGTATAACGTGTATTCATCAGGTATGAAAGGCTGATCACCTTCATTACTATTCAGTCCAGATATATTTGTTCATGTTAAATGCTTGTTCAGTCATAAGATTTGTTCGTGCTAGTTCACAATTATATTGTTGAATGTTAGCCAGCTATTATTCAAAATCTTTCCATCATGATATATTCGTAAATTATTAAACTTAAACTTGATGGGCAAACTTATTGCTCACCCTTTCTATATCATGATAAACATTGCAGATTAAGACGAATACGTCGGATACAAGGAAAAGTCAAAGCCAAGTTCAGTTTGGGTCTATGTATGCAGCTAGATTAGTAACAGTATTGTATTATAATAACATTGTATGTTAGGTAGGATTTTGATTAAAGTTTTATGTAAGGTTCTCGACCTTAGGGATAATGTGTAATGTTTATTGTATAAATAATTTATGTTTATATCTTCTGCAATAGTTAGAACTAGTGTACCAGATTCGTGGTGTTTAGAACTAGAATTTGGGGGCGCTACACCTGCTAAGAGTTGCGTCACTCATTGTGCGTGTGTCATATGAAGTCAATTATGCAAAGAATAACATCTAGAGTGAAGATGAAGTTTCTATGATATAGGGAGATAAGTCATTTGAATCTAATCCTACCCATGAATAATGACCATGGATGTTTCAAAAATTCCTTGCAATTTCATAACTCAGTCAATTTCATAAACTTTTACTTCAAATGCCTTATTCACAAGAGTGTACTGATCCTTACGGCCGAGCCGTTAAGCTTTTGGTGCATTTTATTCTTTTGATATACAGGATATTGCTCACTCTCTATTTGGTAAAAAAAGAGAGTTTCTCTTATGAATCCCCAGCATCAACATGCGAAAAGACGTAGGCATTTTCCAATTCCAAGAAATGGAAGGAGTTTAAGGCGGGATCAAGCTTCTCATCAAAAGAAAGGGGAGACCTCCTGAAAGAAATCATGGAGACATAAGCTTTCCCCTACAGAAGAAGAGAATTCTCAAGAAAGTCCTTAACTCAAGAGCAGAAGCCCAACGACAAAAGGTCTAGCGAATGAAATCTAAACCATCAAACATGTTAACCTGCGTCAAGTCCTCACAAGTTGAGGCCTCTACATCGAAGTTCAAAGTTGGGAAGTGAAAGAATGAGCCACACCCTCCAAGGATGTTAGTGGCACTCAGGTCATTAGTCTAGCCAGGTTACGAATAAAAAACACAATGAAATGGGGCACAAGCACGTAACAAGGTAAAGAAACTCCAAATCACTTCACAAAGGGTGAGATTAGTTTCTACTCTAGATAATTTAAAATGTGCATCAACCTAGGACAATAGACTCCTAAGGATAAATCTAGATCATCACATCATGCATGATCTGCACATGTGCAAATGCGCTACATCAACGTACATCTCCATCAAGGTTTAGCATGCATCTCTAGTAGATTTAAAAATGTGTGCACATTAAATGCCTAGATTAGAGGAAAATTTTGTCGCAAATATCATTTGGCATTATAAGCCATTAGCATCAGTCTAGTGTAACATCGGGCAGAGTTTGGTGAAGTAAGCCGTTGAATATTACTTCAGCGAAGGTATCGAAAGATTCAGTATTCTAAACCATTGGCATTAATTTAGTGTAACAACAAGACAGTTCAGCGATGAAAGCTTTGTATACCACCGTTCGAGTGGGAATCACAATAGTTGGGTTATGTCAGCGCAATCAACTACCACCAGGGTAGGATTCGTTGTTAAACTGCCAGAAGGGTAGGCATCATTGTAAACTACCAACGTATACTGTAGACACTAAAAATTTTCTGCACACATGTTACTGACATTGTAGGAGGGCATATTCGTCTTTCAGATATAACCCGGGAAGACAGCTCATAACCAGTCCGGATACTACCAAAAGTTTGGTCTCAACCCCAGAACACATACCGGGAGTATCAGTTCCAACCTCAGAGATAACCCCGAGGTATGTAGTTTAAATACCAGAAATTCCATTGGAGAAGGCCGATTCATCTCAGAGATAACCCTGACATATTCAGTCTCAGTCCCAACACCGGGAATAGCAGTGCTAACCTCAGAGATAAGTCCGAGGATTGCAGTTGTAGTTTCGGAGATAACCCCGAAAATGCTTGTTTCAAATGCATGCAATCAGCTTCAACCTCGGTGCTCACGCCGAGGCACTCAGTATAAGACCCGGAGATAGCACCGAGAAGGTAGGCACACCTCAAAGATGACACTGAGGATCTTCAACACTTGCAGCAGTCCAACCTCAAAGAAAACCCTGAGCAACGTCTGCTTTATCGGCCCAAACTGGAGAAAACCCCGGTAAGGGGCAAAATCATCATCTTGCCACCTTAACGCCACATCGCACCGCCTCAACATTTCATACATACATTTCTACACAGCAATGTCCCACAAGAACTAAGGAAGTCCAATCCCCGAGTGACTATTGTACAGGGCAACGGATATAATTTGAAGCTTAAAGACCGGATGACATGGTCCCATCTTCCTGACTTCGTACAACCTCTAATCATATGTCATTGTGTAACTCTCGACAACGACAGTCTGAAATAGGTCTCATACACCTCAATCGGATGCCTAGATTGAAGTTCTAAAAGTTTGAGCGGACATCACGTTGCATGCATGCACGTACTTTGAGACGGAGGGACCCACAGAGCCCGGGGAAACCTGGACAGTCGTAGGTACATCTGCGGCTGCAGCTCCTCCCTCTATAAATAGAGGGCTTGGGGTGGCCATTTTGTAAGAGAAAAAGGTGAGGAAGCCCTGTCAAATTTGCTCTGTACAACCCCTAAACTGAGTGCTTTCTCATTTTAAACACTTGTAAACTCATATATAGCTACTTTTCTACCGACGGGAGCCGAGTTTTTATCCACTTAAAGTTATAGAAGTCTTCTTTGGCAGCCCACTGTAAGCCTTCTTATACACTTTAAAGCCTTTCTCTTCATCTTAGCACACAACATTCTTCACATTGAGAGTCGTGTTGTGTGTGTATGCCCGAACTTCGGTCCGTGGTTTCATTTCAGTTTATATATATATATATATATATATATATATATATATATATATATATATATATATTTATTCAATATATGGACTAAAATTATCGAGTTATGCCTCAATTGAGCCTAGACTTATGTCTGGAGCGTTTAATTGCTTTCGTGTATATATATATATATATATATATATATACACGAAAGCAATTAAACGCTCCAGACATAAGTCTAGGCTCAATTGAGGCATAACTCGATAATTTTAGTCCATATATTGAATAAATATATATATATATATATATATATATATATATATATATATATATATATATATATATATATATATATATATATATTTATTCAATATATGGACTAAAATTATCGAGTTATGCCTCAATT
The DNA here is from genome assembly GCA_016801055.1 of Panax notoginseng. Lineage (NCBI taxonomy): Eukaryota > Viridiplantae > Streptophyta > Magnoliopsida > Apiales > Araliaceae > Panax > Panax notoginseng. The sequence continues at coordinate 34,498,641 of CM029015.1, read as the reverse complement.
GAGCCTAGACTTATGTCTGGAGCGTTTAATTGCTTTCGTGTATATATATATATATATATATATATATATATATATATATATATATGAACTATGTTCGATGAGCCTGGATTTTACATCCGGTGCGTTTACTGCTTTAATATATATGTCGACGTCGGGATTTTTAATTGTCCCTTTCCGTTACTTGTTCTTTGGTGTTCTCATTTTAGGTGTGATTTGTTTGAAAAAATAAGTGAAAAAGGTCCGATATGTATAATGTCGACGATTGGACTATAAGAGTCACCAGTTAGTTTTTTAAATGGGTTTACCAACATAACCGAGAAAAGGTTTGTACATTGGCCCAGTGATGTGACACTGCTAAACGGGTCGGTGAAACCGAGATTCATTAGGGTCCGGGGACTTGGTTATGTGGAGGGAAGGTGTTAGGCTCCCCCCGACATCCGTTTTACCACGGTGACCGCCTCTTTTCAAGAAACTATTATCTGAATGTGTGTGTGTGTGTGTGGGTCAATGTGATGTTATTTGGAAGTAGTGCGAGGCCTCGTTCGCACCTATATACACAGGGTTTGAATTTATGTAAAAATTCAATTTTAGCAAGATATGGCAGTGATATTTTATAAAAGAGGTTTTTCAAACCCTGATGCTCAATAGTAATTGAGACCTTTTACACTCCCATTTTATTCCGTATTCGGCTGGATTGATTTTATTTGACAGATGCAAAGCATCCGTATGAAAATACTTTACAAAAAGGTGTTAAATTCCTCGTGGGTATGAAAACCATCTAAGGGAATCCAAACATCACAGATATAATTTACAAGCTGCTTACAGTTGAAAATGTTCATCACGGGAACCGAATCTAGATCCAATGGCTTGAATCTGTGATCACATGATTCCTAGGCTCACATGATGCCGCAATTAATATAAATGCAGTAAGCAGGTATATATATAAAAGCGGTAAATATATATATATACAAACATGATCACCAATCACGAAGTACATCCATGGGGGATCAGAAATGTAAATAAAACTGTAAAAACGATCAACCACCACGAAGTAAACTCCAGGTGGGACGAAATGTACAGAAAGCTGTAAAAATGATCAACCACCATGAAGTAAACTCCAGGTGGGACGAAATATATGTATATATATATATATATATATATATATATATATCCGGTGAGCCTGAATTTTATATCTGATGAGCCTGGATTTTATATCCGGTGCGTTTACACGCTTTTATATATATATATATATATATATATATATATATATATATATATATATATATATATCCGGTGAGCCTGAATTTTATATCTGATGAGCCTGGATTTTATATCCGGTGCGTTTACACGCTTTTATATATATATATATATATATATATATATATATATATATATATATTAAAGCATGTAAACGCTCCGGATGTAAAATCCAGGCTCATCGAACAGAGTTCGACCACAGATAATATATATATAAGTATATATATATATATTAAAGCAGGTAAACACTCCAGACCGAAATCTAAGCTCATCGAACAGAGTTCGACACGCAGTTCATATATATAAATATATATATATAGGGAAGCAAATAAACGCTCCAAACCGAAGTATAGGCTCAATCGAGGCATAACTCGATAATGTTAGTTAATATATATGTAAATATATATATATATATATATATATATATATATATATATACTAAAATGAAACCACGGACCGAAGTCCGGGCAAAAGCAAGCAACACGACTCTCAACGTGTAGAAGGGTGTGTGTAAAAATGAAGAGAAAGACTCTAAAGTGTGTGAGATGGCTTATAGTGGGCTGCCAAAGAAGACATCTATGTCTTTAGAGTGAGTAAACACAGACTTTTGTAGGTACAAAAGGGCTATATATGAGCTCACATGTGTTTAAAAGGGGAAAGTACACTGCCTGGGATGAGTGCAGAGCAAATTGGGTAGGGCTTCCTCGCCGTTTTCTCTTGGAAAATTAGCACCCCAAGCCCCATATTTATAGAGGGGGGAGCCGCAGGTGTACCTACGTCACCTAGTAGCAGGTGTACCTGCGGCTGCCCGGGGTGCCCCGGTCAGTGTGGGTCCCGCCATGTCGAAGTATGTATGCGCTGTTCGCTCGGTCGCTCATAACTTTTAATCCGGGAGTCCGATAGACGCGTGCCACATCATTCCGGAAAGCTCTTTCTGAGAGCTACACAATTACATATGATTTGACCTTTTTTGATTCTAGAAAGATGGGTCCATGATCGAAATGGCATTCCCGGGTGTCCGTCAGGCAATCCGTTGCGCCATTTTACGTAGTTTGTGCTCAGAAGTTAAGATATCGCTCTTGTGGGACTTCCTTTGAAGTATTTTGAGTTAAAATGAGTTGATTTGATGTGAGTTGAAGTTGAGTTTGCAAAATGACCATTTTGCCCCTCCCGGGGTTATCTTCAGTTTTCGCGCAATTGTAGCAGTCGTTTCTCAGGGTTATCTCTGAGGTTGGCTTGACCTCCTGAGGCTATCTCTAGGCTTTGATCTGGATCCCCTGGGGCTATCTCCAGGGTTGAAACTGACTTTTCCTGGGTTATCTCTGAGGTTTGGAACCTGATTTCCTGGGGTTATCTTTGGGGTTGAGAACTGGATCTCTTGTGGCTATCTTCGGGGTTGGAATTGATTATGTGGTCCTCCGGGGTTATCTCTGGAGTGTGAAGAAGTCGCTTTTGTCCTCCTACATAGTTAGTAACAGGAAAACGAAATTTCGAGTGTCTACAGATGCCCCTCTTTATCATGTTCATGCAATGCAATGGAATGGACATGATAAAGATTAGTAGACACTTGAAACATGATAAGGTATTTTTAATGATGTAAATCGCAATGTAGTGAATATTTATGATGAACGTGAAAAGTTTTCGCAAATCACAGTTCGTAAATCGCACATCGCATTTCGCACTTCACTTTTCGCATTTGGCGAAATCGCACATCGTAATTCTCACATCGTAAATCGCACATCGCATTTCGCATATCGCATCACAAATCGCATATCGCAAAATCACAAATCACAAATCATAATATAATGAATGTTATGATGAATGTTAAAATGTATTCGCTAATCGATTTACCTTTACCGATCATCACTGATGCATATGCTGGTGTTAACTCCAATGGTTTGGCATTTAATCGCTGATGCTTGTTTGATGAGGATAAGTTGAGATGTTTTCCGCATCTCTGATGGGGATGGCATTTTGAAAATCACCAGACCCTCCCGACGTATTCGCTGGCAGTTTGCAACGGTGCCTACCCTGCTGATCGCCACACTGTTTTGGCTCCCACTCAAACAGTGGTATACGGAGCTTTCATTGCTGAACTGTTTTGATGTCGCTGAATTGATGCCAATGGTCTTAGAATACCAGATATTCCGATACCTTCGCTGAAGTAATATTCCACGGATTACTTCACTAGATTTTACCTGACGTTACGCTAGATTGATGACAACCACCAGATGTCTCACCCTTTTTTATGGTGATTTAGAGTTCCTTTCGCTTTTGGGGACAGGTGCCTCATTTCCTTGAGCTTTTGATTCGTAACTCGGTTGAACTGATAACTTGAATGCCGCTGACATCGCTGGAGTGTGCAACTCGTTCTTTTGCTGCTCAGATTTGAACTTTGCTGTAGAGGCCTCAACTGATGAGGACTTGACGCTGGTTGGCACAATTGATGATGAGGATTTATCTCACTGTACCTCCTTCCCTTTCTGGTAATTGGAAAATGCCCCAGTCCTTTCGCATGTTGTTGCTGGGGATTCACTCTTTGTTGACCAAGTCGCAATTGAATAGTATCTGAATCGCCCTTGAGATGATGATGGACCATGATTATGGTGCTGACTGATGCATTTTCCACTTTAGGATGGTTGATAAATGCCCAGTGTCGAGTTGTCGCTGCTTCCGAGATTGCCCCCAATCTTGTCGTAAGGGATCCAATATCCGGTTGTCGCCAATTTTGAAATTGCCCCAGCCTTGCTTGTTGTCTGGGGTAGTTTCCTGGACAGATGGGCTGATTAGACGTCGAGATCGCGAGAAGCTTTTATCTCTGTACCGTATGGTGAACAGGTAGTGGATGTGGGCTTTAATGTTGACGGCTCTTTCTGGTAGAAATGTCGCTTTGGTTGAGAGAGATGAGGCTCTAACTCATAGGGATACCGGTGTTGTTGAGCGGGATATCGTCATATCTGCCCGGGATGTAATCGTCACAGATAGTACTGCAGTGAGGTCCCTTACCACTGGCATGATCGCAGAGATAAGCGCTATATTGATGATCATATAGTCACCATGCAGATGGCTACAGATCTATTGGGTCGTATGGATATTCTCATACAGGAGACCACAACTTTACCTCCATCTTCTGAGAGGGACGCCATGTTGGGCTTGTTAACTCGCATATACCCTAACTTGTAGGTGATCTTGTATTTTCCTGCACAGACTAGCTTAGCCATTTTGTCATGTATAGTTTACATTGTGTATATCAAACAACATTATATATGGAAGGGAAATATGCGTTGATTCACTTCCCTTTTAGTTGTGCCTTGCTACTTGCCTGATGTTTGCTTGTTTCTCTAGGACTTTGTGATATGGATGTATTCTGAACTCCTCCTTGATGGATGGACAGTGAGGTGTCTCAAGATTTTCAAAATGGATCATCGATCTTTATGTATTCCCTACCATCTTTGGTGTCTTGGGACTGGTTTTGTATGTGGCTATGGAGAGGAGTGGATTTATTTTGTTTTTATGTGGTGAGACCGGACCATATAAAATGGCTGTCTACGTACTCCCATATATTGGGGAGATTAGGTAGACGTAGTTCGCCCATGTATAGGGCAGATTGCAGATGAAAAGTTTTAATCCCATGTACGGGATAAATTGAAGGTGTGAAAGGTTTAATCCCTGATGGGATAAACTGAAAGTGTGAAATGAAGTGAAACCAGGCTGCTGGTTTGAAAACTGTGTTTTTCCCTGAGGGGTAGATGGGTAAAAAGGAAAGGCGGTATGTAGTAAGGGTTAGAGAACCTGAAATAACTGGTGAACTGATGATCCAAAATCAGGATGTTCGCTTGATGGTAACCGCAGACATAGTACCGTTTCACGGTGTCTGAATTGATGAGTTACAGAAATTCATCGCCGTCCATTTCCTGTAATCTGAAAGCACCTCCTGTCAATACCTCCTTGACAATAAACGGGCCTTCCCAGTTCGGGGAGAATTTTCCTTTTGACTGAGCTTGGTTGTCAACGATCTTTTTTCGAAATCAAGTCGTGTTGTTTGAATTGCCGTAGTCGAACTTTTCTATTGTAGGATCTTCTTTACAAGTAGAGGGTCGCTCATGTGTGGGCCACATACTTTCCCATGGATTTCATCCATAGCCTCTGAGCTTGGTCCTCGTCCAGATATCTGAGGAGACCTCGTTCTGCATCTCTTTCCATATAGTGCGTCTCCGTTCAGGTAGAATTTTATAGCAAGTTGATGGATCCGCCTTTTCTTATTCGGGCTCACCTCAGCGGGTGTAGATCCTTCTCGTAAGTACTTCTTGATGTGTTGATACAAAGGATGTTGGGTGGGAGGTAGGTCATCCAATACTTTTCAATGGAATTCCCATACGCTAGAGCTTTTTGTTGCGTAAATGTGAGGGTTGGCATGTCTTCCTTGTCATGGATGTTGATCAAGGAGGCCAAGGTTGCTAGTGCGCCTGCGAAGTAATTCCTATTACGAGGAATGTGTAGAAAGGAGATTTCTTCGAACTCTAAGACCATATGTAGAACCTGCCGATGGTAAGGCAGCAAATGTAGAACCTGTTGAAGAGTTTTCAACAGGTCGAATGGCAATCGTCTGTAGCAAAAGGTTCCCCAAGGAGTGATGAAAACAATTTTCTTATGATCTTCCTCAGCAACCACGATTTGATGGTACCTCGCAAAGCAATCAGCAAAGGAGTACATGTCGTATCGAGCTGTATTGTTAACAAGTATGTGGATGAATGGCATGGGAAAGCTGTCTTTGAGGCAAGCTTTATTCAAATCTCTGTAATCCACACAAACTCACACACTCCTTCCCAGTTTCGGAACGGGTACTATGTCAGATAGCCATTCAGGGTATGTTGACACGATGATCATACCGGCTTGAAATTGTTTCACAATTTCTTCTTTCACCTTTAAACTCCATTCAGGTTTCAATCGTTTGAGCTTTTGCTTGACTGGCTTGAATCCCTCTTTGATGGGAATGCGATGAAGGGAAATGTCAGTGGACAAACCCACCATATCTTTATGAGACCATGCAAACATATCCTGGAACTGGGTTAGTAGCGTAACCATGTCATTCCATTGGTTTGGGATAAGGTCTGAACCAATCTGGATTAACTTAGGGTTTTCTAAGGTTCCAGGATTGAAAGGAGTGGTTTGATCAGGGTTGAGTTTGGGTTTGTCTTTGACCCATTCTTGAATTTCTGGAGGCACCTCAATGTCATCGGGTATATCCACCCAGGCTAAATTCATCTCTACATCAAAGGTACAATCCTTGTGGAGAAGAGGCACCGTATCAGCAAGTACAAGCACATCTAAATTCAGAGTCCTGAAACAAAATATGCTTTCACTTAGTATATATGAAATGTGTTGATCATACACAGTGTTAGCATATACTGGCAAAATAAACCGCTAATATTGTACAGAAAAGTAAGAAATTATTATATCTATAGGGCATAAAGAGTTTCTTCCCGCTTTACCCTTGACGACCAATGCAAGGAATGTTGTTCCAATTGGCAAGAGCAAATTCCGGGTGAACCGCAGTGATAGAGGGATTATCATCATCCTCCTTGTCCCGAATGATAGCCATTATATCTGGGCAATCATCGTCTGGGGTGTATCTATTGGTATGCTCATCATGAACGATGATGCATATGCCGGACATCATCCTGATGACGTCTTGCTTGATTCTTCGTTCCTCTTCCTCCACTGCGGGGTCTGGAACAAAGATTTCTTTCTCCTTCACCGGCACCGGCTTGGGAAATAACATTGCCATTATATTGGCTGGCACCTTTACAGGAGGTTATGCGGACTCAGAGCTTGAAGGCGAAGCTAAACGCCGCATGGTTGAAGCTGCAGGAATCTACTGATGCTTATGAGGATTCCAGTGACTAGAGCAAGCAAGATAGCCTAGTCCAGCAGTCCCAATTTATTGGGTTAAGCGAATAGGGTATTTGACACCCTAGCAATCTTTACCTAAACCTTGTCCCGATTTATAACCCAACGACATCATTTCTTGCGTGGCCGACATTACCTCGGCAGAAATCTAGGGTTCGGGCAACGGCGTTCCAATAGCATGGTATTGGGAATTGCTTATTTCTAAAGCATGAAAACAAATTGGCTCAACATCCTTATTGGCATTGATGAGCGGTATGTCCCCATGCTGAGGAATCTCTGGTTCAGTGTTGACTGTGACCAGGCTATTGTTGATGATGTATTTCAACTGTTGGTGAATAGTGGAGGGGATTGCCCCTACCATATGAATCCATAGTCGTCCCAAGAGCAGGTTGTATCCCGAATCTATCTTGAGCACATAGAAGGATACGCAGAATGTATGAGGACCAATCTCAATTGGCAGTTCAATTACTCTGACCGAGTTACGGCGGGCTCTATCAAAAGCTTTGATGATGGTATGGCTACTCCGAATTCGATTGGGATTGATATTCATCTGCACCAAGGTAGCATATAGGCAAATATTTAGAGAGGAACCTCCATCTATTAAAACTCCCGCCACCATATATCCGGAGGACAAGACCGCAATGTGCAACGGTTTGCAATGACAGGTCCCTTCGGGCGGTATATCATCATCAGTGAAGGATATCACATTGTTGTTGAAAATGTGATCAACCAGATGTTGAAACTTTTCCGTATCAACTGATGTCGGTAGATAGGCTTCTTCTAAAACCTTTAATAAGACCTTCCGGTGATTCTCGAAAGTCAGGACCAAGTCCAAGATTGATATCTGTTATGGAGCTTCTTTCAAGCTTAAAACCACCTTAGCTTCGTTATGACCCATAGTGCGGAGGAAATTTTCAATCTTCTCAATGGGTACTTTCCCCTTAGATTTGATGATAGGCTTTATTATCCGTTGGGAAAGATACAGTGGATTTTCCTTCGACACTGCAGCAGTTGTATGTGAGGTGGATCCTTCACCTTCTCCATAATTCCACGGAACTGCGCGCAAGCTAACAATAGGATATTGTGCTCTGCACGGTAAGTTGATTGGCTTGGGAGCGGCCCCTTTCAAAGGATTGTTGATTCCCTTGAGTTGAATTACTGGAATGACAAGTGACTTGTTAACCCCATCACTTTCAGTGGATATGACTGCTACTACACTCTTCCACTTAGTAGGACATGAATCCTCACTTGCCCGTAACACAGTGTCGTTATCTGCCAGAGGCAGTACGCCACTGTCAATTAAATTTTGAATAAGGTGGGGGAGTGCCTAGCATTCTTCTGCGCTGTAACCGCGAGATTGAGAATGATATTGACATACTCCCTCAGAGTTGTATCGTCCTGAACGGGGATTGATTGGAGGTAGAAGGGAACTAATCCTTCCTTCATTGATTAACATATGAAGGATTTCCTCCATAGGTTGGCCTAAATAGGTGAATTCCCTTTTGTTGGCAAAATCCCGACGGGCCTTAGCATTCGCTCTCTTCGTCACTTTGTCTTCCAGCATTTCATTTTCTGAAAGTGAAGAGGGAATATTCATGACAATAGGTAGGAGACTGGCATGCTCCTGGCTGATTAGCTAACGAGTCACTTGATGCTGATAAGTCACCAGTTTCGCCAATTGCTCAATTTGTTTGCAAAGAGCTTTCATCTTTCGTTCCATTATGAATTGGAACTTGGCATAATCCCATCTGTCATCACCATCTTTGGGGGTTTGGGAGGATTCACAGCTGAAATTGGAACTCTGTCCACTGCTCCAATTGATCATATTAACCTCTTCTTTCTTATGTTGAGGAAGAGGGTTGTCTTGAACGTGAGGCTGATCGGGTTTGGTGACCACGATTTCACCATTGTCTATCAGGTCTTGGATTTTGTGTTTCAAGGCCCAACAATCCTGAGTATCATGTCCAGGTGCCCCGACATGATAAGCACATTTTCGAGAAGCATTAAAACCCCGACCATTAGGGCTGGCTGGTGGAAGAAGATGCGTGATTTTCTTTTGTGTTGTTAGAAGATTTAGAATATTCTCGAGGGTGTCCCCTAAGGGTGTGAATACTCGATGTCGTTTGGCTTCTCCACCTTTTGGTACTAGAAGGTTTGAAGACTGTGCATGAAAGAGAGTGTAATTTCTCCTCTGCATAGGCATGTTTTGACTGCCTTTTTGACCCTGTAGTATCAGGGAAACATCCTCTTCTTTCTTTTTATGGACCCTCCGGGGGTTGTTCCCATAATTTCCAGATTGGATGTGATCAACAACCTCTTTGAGTGCAGCTGTGACGCCCCCAAATCCGGGTCCCAAGAACCTCAGACTTGGTACGTTACGGTACTTCATCATCATACATATTCTATCATCTAATGCGGAACAAATAAACATATATTGTTTATTTTACATAATTCTATAACATTTTCCCAGGTTTATTAACCTTAACTGAATACATACCTTTAAAATTACAAAGGTTTACGATAAGATAACTAAATAGTTATTCTTGTAACGATCTATTACTGTATTTTGTTTTTATCTCCATCCTTCTTCAAGCCTTCGCCTTTATCTGAAATTTATTATCATGATATAGCAAGGGTGAGCACCTACTTTGCCCAGCAAGTTTAAGTTCAATAAAGATATATCAGGATTGAAAGAATAGTAAGCTTTCACGTTTTCAATAATTTAATAATTGTGAAGAAAAATGAATTAAGACATCAATAAATGAATGACTGAATCAATAACGTTTAAAGTCAACAAGGACTAGAAATAACTTTATCTAAACCTTAGGGTAATGAAGGTGATCAGCCTTTCATACCTGATGAACATATGGAATATGCACTAAGTGTGAATCAATAATCAGTTTAGACGTGAATAATCATCAATAATCATTCACTAACATGCTTTGAAATATAACTCGAGTTTGAGTTAAGGAAACTTGCCTGCATAGTCGATTACCGCTACACAATTTAATTTATTCTCTTTATTAAAAAGACCTATTAGATATAAGATTGATCTTTCAATTAGTATCTCATACCTTATTGCATAATACTATCTAACACTTAATCACATCGTCAAATATTAGATAATCTTACCACCATATTCATTTACATACTTATAATCTCATCATATTATATCAACTTGTCTAACCTTCAATCACAAAGTTAAGTATTAGACATTACATCTTAATCTAAGTATTATCATTATGCTTTGATAATCTTTTCATCATGTCTTAACTTATACTTATAAGTTTTACCTTTATGTGTTATCTTAGTAAATTAGATAACCTTTCAGAAAACTGAAATATCATTTCAGTAAACCGAATTACATTTCAGCATCCTGAAATTAATATTTCAGCAGACCAAAATCAGTTTAGCAAACTGAATTCAATTTTAGCAACCCAAAATCAAATTCAGCACCCTGAAATTACTATTTCAGCAGACCAAAATCAGTTTAGCAAACTAAATTCAATTTCAGCACCCCAAAATCAAATTCAGCACCCCAAAATCAAATTCATCACCCCGAATTCTCATTTTACTCTATTATAAACATAACATAGTTCATTGAATATCAAATTCAACAACCATATCGAAAAATAACGTAAATCTCTTATTTTAATCTCCCGTCGAATATTATTATTTATGTAATAATATTTTACGCTAAGGTTATCAACCTTTTAATAATATTTCAGTCAAATACTACTAATCATATCTTAATCCAATATTATTAGCCTAATAAAAATAATTTAAATTATTAATCACATTCATAAAAAATTATTTCAATTATTTTCCTTATATAAAATAACTAGTTTAAACATTCTAAAATGCCATAAACTTTATAACACCTCACACCCGATCCTAAAACTTCATCAAATACTTGCATAAACCATGCTCAAGGGTCTCAAGTCATAAATCGCATTTTTCATATTTTTGGACATCATATCTTTAATTAAATCCATTTATCCATTTCTCATCATTTAGATGAAAAATACCAAATCACATCCAAAAATATTTCTTTTCCAGGATTTGGTATAATATAGTTTCATATTGAACATATATTTTTTCCGGAATTTTTAAAATAGATTTACTATATTTAAATAGTCCATAATAGCCGAATCTTCCCCGATTTTCATAAATCGAGATTTACTCCAAAAATTCTAAAATTTTTACAGTATGATCCGGCTATACACATGTACGTTCAGTAAAACTTTTGTAATTTTTGGACTTGTATACAGAGAGTTATTTTGGTGACTTCACAAAAATAGTCCTCCACCGTAAACTCCATAACTCTCAAACCGTATAGCCAAAAATTCTCAAATTTTTACACAACCTGCATATCTACTGATATTAACACCCCAAATTTTTCTAGAATTTTTAAAGCACAAAAACTAGATGAAAATGCCCCCATTTCAGACTGCCCCAAAATAGTCATATTTTCTTTCTAAAATTCGGGACTGTTTTGGTTTCCACAGCCACTACTCCATGCAAACTCAACATTTTTGAGTGCTTCCACTTGGGTTAACTAATAAACACATATATCTAGCACCCCACTTTGACGGATCGTAAAAAGGAGTTATAGATTTAAAACGGTGAAATTTCAAAGTATATAGAAATATTGGGTTTCTCAACTAGAAAATTTATTTTTCTTTTCCTTTTTAATTCCAACAAAATCAACACCCATCATGGGTAGATCCATACTTGAATCCATGAAAAGCACATAGATCAAGGGTTTTATACATCCAAATAAAAGAAAACCCTTTTTCTCAAATCACAAAAATAAAGAAAGAAAGAAAGAAAAGCTTAGGAATAAATAAATTAGTTTTATACCTTTTCTTCTTCTTATTTCCTCATGGAGATTTCTCCCTCCTCTTCCTTCATAGAGCCACCGATCTCTCTCTTCTCTTCTCCCTCACGGTTTTTCTTTTCTTTCCCATTCTCTTCCTTTTCCTTTCTCTTTCTCTCTCTTCTTCTCTTATCTTCTTTTTATTCTTATCTATTCTTATCTCTTGTCTACCGATTTTTTTTTCTCCTTCTTAAATTCGGCACATGGCTTTCTTATGGCCACACATTAATATTATTATTATGTTTATTATTTCTAATATAACAATTATCCAATATGCCCTTCTTTAATTGGTTTTAACAATTCGGCCATTATCTTAATCTTTTGGCTTTCAATTAATCATTTGGGCTATGTAATATTTACATAGTCCAATCTTTTCATCTTATCCCACCCCAAATATTTAATTAGGGTATCCATTTCAAATATTTAGAATTTAAATCATTACTCTAGTACACTAAATTTTTATAACCCAATCAAACTTGTTTTAATTGAGTTATAAAATTAATATCTTGAGATAATAAAAATATATCTCTTAACTTAATATAATTTTTAATATTATCAACCTCCCACAAGTGGGCTTAATTTGGGCCCTTAATTAATTTCATTGAGCTAACAAATTTACTTGTTTTACTTACTAACAACAACCAACTTGGGCTTTCAACTCTAATTAAATTGGGTCAATATAATACTTGTCTCATACATAGTATATTGGGCTAGATTAAATAATTTAATTGCCCTTAATCACTTTATCTACAAGTCACATGCTTAATTAATTAATTGGGCTTGTTTAAATAATATAACTTCCTTAGTCCATTAAATTTAATTCTCTTGGACTCTATTTAAATTATTGGGCTATGATATCATTAAAGTCCAATACTTTTAATTCTATTTTACCCTAATCATTTAATTAGGATTTTTTTCCCACGCTAGAAATTAAATTCCTTACTTATGTCATTTTAATTTCATAACTCAATTAGACTTGGTTATAAAATTAATTATTTGAGATATATAAAATAAATCTCTTAATGTTAGTATATATATTTATATACTAATATTCTTCCATATTATAACCTCTTAGGTTATTTAATTAACACACCTAATATATATATTAGGTTACATAACTTAATTCTTAATTCAGTTTTATATACAAAATAAATATATTCACATTATATAATGTATATTTATTTAATCATACACATAATTCACATAAGCATAACATATTTCAATTCTCACACTAATTTTGATTCTTCTCCATAAAAAGTCAACTGTTGACTTTGACCAAAAGTCAACCTTTACACATTTTGTGTTTACTGTCCATTTTGACTAAACTTGACGTTCCAGACGCAACCGAGCAGTCCATGCTTCCAAATTCTATCTCTAACTCAAATTTTGAGTTTTAAATTACTCATTTCTTATTGCTAGTCGTATTAACTAATGACTTTAAACTTATTTATCTTCTTATTTGCCAATCAAGGCCCACATTCAAGCTATGTTAATTACTAACATAGTTTTATCTTGATCCTTATATCATTAACTTAATTCATCATTTCTCTTGCTAAAATATATATAGCACCTTACTAAGTATATATATTTATATATATATATACTTATCTTCGTTTAACCTCATAGCATCTCTTCATGTGAAATCTTATCTCCTTAATAAAATTTCCAAATGTACTTATATAACATTTCTTAGACTATTCAGTTCACATCGAATGTACAGGTATCATAATACCTTATTCTTGATATTCCTTCAAGTACATATTAATTCATTTCTAGGGTTTTGGAATTTTGTAACCCATATTTTCTCTATTCTCTTTCGAATAGCAACCTATATAGGTTTTACTTGAAAATTTTAAATAAATCCTCAAATTCTCATCTAGGTTTTATTCTTTAACCTTTATTCTAATCATTCAAAATTTTAATAATTTTTTTTGGGTTATCACATTCACCCCTTCTTCTAAGAATTTCGTCCTCGAAATTAAAGTATACTAATCTCTGCTTATTCGATGGATCAAAACTAGGTTTTTAACTTAACCTTTACCATTTTCTTATTCGAGGATTTCTCATCTATTATCACATTTCACCATAACTACTCACTAGGAGTTTACATCTTCTAAACATTCATCAAAACTAGGTTATCATAATAACCTTTATTGAATCATCTCAGATTCTACTCGTATACAACGAGTTCACACTATTTCATATCCATCATCACATTCTACCACAACATTACTCTGAAGTGTTTTAAAAACTTTTCATATCTGTCTGAGGGATCATAAAAACTATGAACTTTGAGGTTTAGGGGTATTTCTACCTGCTACCTCTTTCAATTACGAAAGAAAGGTACTCTACCTCTGAAATATTTTATATTTGGTATGTTTACAATCACAAAGAAGGTAAACTAAAAATGCGGGTACTTTAGATGATCAGTATGTTGTACCTTAGTAATCGGAACGACTATATGCGTTCTTAGATTGGAGTATTTTATCCAATTAGTATATCCCCATTTTCAGGGTTGTTCACCTCAGACTTATCATAAGATTCCGCACCAAAACAATTTAGTTTGGCATAAGCTTTCAAAGAATACTTTGAATTTCATAAACATTTGTCTAGCTGAATCAAATAGCTTAGACTCATACCAATAATTTGAATTTCAATCGAAACATGTTTCTGTCCAAATTTAATTGGCACTTAACTTTTCTTTAAAATTCTGAAAATCATTTTATGATGTCATGATACCGCACTATATTTACAGTCCGTTTGAGGATTTCGTCATTTTGTGACTTTGTCATACTACATCATACTATAGTGGGCTGACGATCTTTAGATCACATACCACACTAGGTAATTATGCATTGATAACTCCATCATTTTTATAATTCTGCATCAGGTTCCATGATACATTGATGATATATAAAATACATTTTGACATCTCAAATCATTTTTGTCTAGCCAAATCAATTAGCATAGACTCTTCTTTGAACCGTTCAAAAGTCTTTAAAAATCATCTTTGGTGTCTTCATACCACAACAGGTAACGATGTATTAGTAGTACGAAGCCCACTTCTACACAGTTGTAACCCTGTGTTAAGGATAAGAAAAATTCATTTTATTTCGAAAGGCACATCAGTGCGAATTTAGCTTGATGTCAAAAACTTTGAAGTCTAGCATAGCTAGAAGATTTGGAATACCTATGCTTCCACCATCAACTTAACTTCCTCTAATGATCCATTTCTTAATAAATCTATCTATTTCTATCATCCTCAATGTTCCATTCACCACATAACTATACCCAGTTCGTCAAACTTACCACACATTATGAGTTCAGAAACTTTCCACAATCATATGAGTTTAAGAACTTGTCCTAGTCAGACCTTTGGCGTCCATTCGCGGAGGGGTTCATAAACATTTCATATAATTATGAGTCATGAACGTACCATAAGTATGAGTTTTAAGAACTCGTACTTAACCTTATATTCTCTAACTATACCCTACCTATCTGTTATACACCTGAGAAAAGAATCACCTTCTCAACAGATATATAGCAAATAGCGCGACATAGACATTTCAATGATTATCAGTATCAGAAACTAAGTGGTTTTCAAACCAAACTCGGCCACTAATCAACATAGGAAGCTAAGCGAACAATTCCCTGCCCATACAAAGAATTGGTCAACCTAACCACTATATCGACCAGGAAGCTAAGTAATTCTAAAACCAAGTACAAATTCTCTGCCCATACAAGGAATCATACAACTCAGCTGCTGACCTGAGTCCTCAGTTGAAATCCCACACAATTCTAACTTTCACTTTTCTTAATACGAATTTTCTTTAATCCGTATCTTAACATTTACCAATCTTTTCTGAGTTTACATCATATAATTTCATAGTACCTTCTCTTTATAGCGTCAAGATATATCATACCAATCACTTAACATATCATATGTTATTCAACAATTTAATCTGATCACGTCGTGATCTTATTTCGTAATCATTTCTCCTTATACTTACGATCGTTTTATTTTACGATCTTCTTATTCTTCTCTTTAATCATATTATATTATGATTTTATTAATACTTCTCATTTTATAGACATAGTCTATTTAGTATCACTTTTCATTATTATTACTGGAGTCAGGTAACTCCAGATTCTTACCCTTATAGCATTTCAAGATTCTTCTTTGAATCCTCTTTATCTTCTTCTTTACTTAATGATGAATTTCCAAAAATTCATCTCTTATTGCTTAAACTCTATTCGACTTTATTACTTATCATCATCTCCGCGGTTATAGCCTAAGGTACACCTACCTAAGGTTTATACCCTACGGCTTTGATACCAATCTGTGACGCCCCCAAATCCGGGTCCCAAGAACCTCAAACTTGGTACGTTACAGTACTTCATCATCATACATATTCTATCATCTAATGCGGAACAAATAAACATATATTGTTTATTTTACATAATTCTATAACATTTTCCCGGGTTTATTAACCTTAACTGAATAAATACCTTTAAAATTACAAAGGTTTACAATAAGATAACTAAATAGTTATTCTTGTAACGATCTATTACTGTATTTTTCTTTTATCTCTGTCCTTCTTCAAGTGTTCGCCTTTATCTGAAATTTATTCTCATGATATAGCAAGGGTGAGCAACTACTTTGCCCAGCATGTTTAAGTTCAATAAAGATATATCAGGATTGAAAGAATAGTAAGCTTTCACGTTTTCAACAATTTAATAATTGCGAAGAAACATGAATCAAGACATCAATAAATGAATGACTGAATCAATAACGTTTAAAGTCAACAAGGACTAGAAATAACTTTATCTGAACCTTAGGGTAATGAAGGTGATCAACCTTTCATACCTGATGAACATATGTAACATGCACTAAGTGCGAATCAATAATCAGTTTAGACGTGAATAATCATCAATAATCATTCACTAACATGCTTTGAAATATAACTCGAGTTTGAGTTAAGGAAACTTGCCTGCATAGTCGATTACCGCTACGCAATTTAATTTATTCTCTTTATTGAAAAGACCTATTAGATATAAGATCGATCTTTCAATTAGTATCTCATACCTTATTCCATAATACTATCTAACACTTAATCACATCGTTAAATATTAGATAATCTTACCACCATATTCATTTACTTACTTATAATCTCATCATATTATATTAACTTGTCTAACCTTCAATCACAAAGTTAAGTATTAGACATTACATCTTAATCTAAGTATTATCATTATGCTTTGATAATTTTTTCATCATGTCTTAACTTATACTTATAAGTTTTACCTTTATGTGTTATCTTAGTAAATTAGATAACTTTTCAGAAAACTGAAATATCATTTCAGTAAACCGAATTACATTTCAGCATCCTGAAATTACTATTTTAGCAGACCAAAATCAGTTTCGCAAACTGAATTCAATTTCAGCAACCCAAAATCAAATTCAGCACCCTGAAATTACTATTTCAGCAGACCAAAGTAAGTTTACCAAACCAAATTCAATTTCAGCACCCCAAAATCAAATTCAGCACCCCAAAATCAAATTCATCACCACGAATTCTCATTTTACTCTATTATAAACATAACATAGTTCATTGAATATCAAATTCAACAACCATATCGAAAAATAACGTAAATCACTTATTTTAATCTCCCGTCGAATATTATTATTTATGTAATAATATTTTACGCTAAGGTTATCAACCTTTTAATAACATTTCAGTTAAATACTACTAATAATATCTTAATCCAATATTATTAGCCCTATAAAAATAATTTAAATTATTAATCACATTCATAAAAAATTATTTCAATTATTTTCCTTATATAAAATAACTAGTTTAAGCATTCTAAAATGCCATAAACTTTATAACACCTCACACCCGACCCTAAAACTTCATCAAATACTTGCATAAACCATGCTCAAGGGTCTCAAGTCATAAATCACATTTTTCATATTTTTGGACATCATATCTTTAATTAAATCTATTTATCTATTTCTCATCATTTAGATGAAAAATACCAAATCACATCCAAAAATATTTCTTTTCCATGATTTGACATAATATAGTTTCATATTGAACATATATTTTTTCCGGAATTTTTAAAATAGATTTACTATATTTAAATAGTCCATAATAGCCGAATCTTCCCCGATTTTTCATAAATCGAGATTAACTCCAAAAGTTCTGAAATTCTTACAGTATGATCCGGCTATACACATGTACTTCCAGTAAAAATTTTGTAATTTTTGGACTTATATACAGAGAGTTATTCGGGTGACTTCACAAAAATAGTCCTCCACCGTAAACTCCATAACTCTCAAACCGTATAGCCAAAAATTCTCAAATTTTTACACAACCTGCATATCTACTGATATTAACACCCCAAATGTTTCCAGAATTTTTAAAGCACAAAAACTAGATGAAAATGCCCCCATTTCAGACTGCCCCAAAATAGTCCTATTTTCTTTCCAAAATTCGGGACTGTTTTGGCTTCCACAGCCACTACTCCATGCAAACTCAAAATTTTTGAGTGCTACAACTTGGGTTAGCTAATAAACACATATATCTAGCACCCCACTTTGACGGATCGTAAAAAGGAGTTATAGATTTAAAACAGTGAAATTTCAAAGTATATAGAAATTTTGGGTTTCTCAACTAGAAAATTTATTTTTCTTTTCCTTTTTGATTCCAACAAAATCAACACCCATCATGGGTAGATCCATACTTGAATCCATGAAAAGCACATAGATCAAGGGTTTTATACATCCAAATAAAAAAAAACCCCTTTTTCTCAAATCACAAAAATAAAGAAAGAAAGAAAAGCTTAGGAATAAAGAAATTAGTTTTATACCTTTTCTTCTTCTTATTTCCTCATGGAGATTTCTCCCTCCTCTTCCTTCATAGAGCCACCGATCTCTCTCTTCTCTTCTCCCTCACGATTTTTCTTTTCTTTCCCATTCTCTTCTTTTTCCTTTCTCTTTCTAACTCTTCTTCTCTTATCTTCTTTTTATTCTTATCTCTTCTTATCTCTTATCTACCGATTTTTTTTCTCCTTCTTAAATTCGGCACATGGCTTTCTTATGGCCACACATTAATATTATTATTATGTTTATTATTTCTAATATAACAATTATCCAATATGCCCTTCCTTAATTGGTTTTAACAATTGGGCCATTATCTTAATCTTTTGGCTTTCAATTAATCATTTGGGCTACGTAATATTTACATAGTCCAATCTTTTCATCTTATCCCACTCCAAATATTTAATTAGTGTATCCATTTCAAATATTTAGAATTTAAATCATTACTCTAGCACACTAAATTTTTATAACCCAATCAAACTTGTTTTAATTAAGTTATAAAATTAATATCTTGAGATAATAAAAATATATCTCTTTAATATAATTTTTAATATTATCAACCTCCCACAAGTGGGCTTAATTTGGGCCCTTAATTAATTCCATTGAGCTAACAAATTTACTTGTTTTACTTACTAACAACAACCAACTTGGGCTTTCAACTCTAATTAAATTGGGTCAATATAATACTTGTCCCATACATAGTATATTGGGCTAGATTAAATAATTTAATTGCCCTTCACCACTTTATCTACAAGTCTCATGCTTAATTAATTAATTGGGCTTGTTTAAATAATATAACTTCCGTAGTCTATTAAATTTAATTCTCTTGGACTCTATTTAAATTATTGGGCTATGATATCATTAAAGTCCAATACTTTTAATCCTATTTTACCATAATCATTTAATTAGGGGGTTTTTTTCCCACGCTAGAAATTAAATTCCCTACTTATGTCATTTTAATTTCATAACTCAATTAGACTTGGTTATAAAATTAATTATTTGAGATATATAAAATAAATCTCTTAATGTTAGTATATATATTTATATACTAATATTCTCCCATATTATAACCTCTTAGGTTATTTAATTAACACACCTAATATATATATTAGGTTACATAACTTAATTCTTAATTCACTTTTATATACAAAATAAATGTATTCACATTATATAATGTATATTTATTTAATCATACACATAATTCACATAAGCATAACATATTTCAATTCTCAGACTAATTTTGATTTTTCTCCATAAAAAGTCAACTGTTGACTTTGACCAAAAGTCAACCTTTACACATTTTGTGTTTACTGTCCATTTTGACTAAACTTGACGTTCCGGACGCAACCGAGCAGTCCATGCTTCCAAATTCTATTTCTAACTCAAATTTTGAGTTTTAAATTACCCCTTTCTTATTGCTAATCGTATTAACTAACGACTTTAAACTTATTTATCTTCTTATTTGCCAATCAAGGCCCACATTCAAGCTATGTTAATTACTAACATAGTTTTATCTTGATCCTTATATCATTAACTTAATTCATCATTTCTCTTGCTAAAATATATATAGCACCTTACTAATTATATATATTTCTATATATATACTCATCTTCGTTTAACCTCATAGCATCTCTTCATGTGAACTCTTATCTCCTTAATAAAATTTCCATATGTACTTATATAACATTTCTTAGACTATTCAATTCACATCGAATGTACAGGTATCGTAATACCTTATTCTTGATATTCCTTCAAGTACATATTAATTCATTTCTAGAGTTTTGGAATTTTGTAACCCATATTTTCTCTATTCTCTTTCGAATAGAAAACCATATAGGTTTTACTTGAAAATTTTAAATAAATCCTCAAATTCTCATCTAGGTTTTATTCTTTAACCTTTATTCTAATCATTCAAAATTTTATGAATTTTTTTTTTGGGTTATCACAGCAGCTAGGTCTTGAATCTTTTCAGATTTCAATCCCATTTCAGCCATCTCCCCATGTTTGACCATTTCAAAAAATGGTTTGCCGATGCCGGCTAAAACTCTTTCATAGAAAGGTGCTTCTTGTATGTCTATGAAAGTCATGACCATCTCTGATTCTGTCATGGAAGGACTAACTTGGGCAGCCAGACGTCTCCACCTCTGAGCATACTCTCTGAAAGACTCATTAGACTATTTCTTGATCTTGGTAATTTGATAACGATCAGGAGCCATTTGAGATTGAAAGTTGTATTGGGTGACGAACGTGTGTGCTAGCTCTTCCCAACTATGGATCTTTGAATTGTCTAATCTTGTATACCACGAACGGGCTTCTCCAGTTAGACTTTTTGGAACAGTTGCATTCTGAGTTTTTCATCCTCTGCATAAGATCCAATTTCTCCAATAAACACCTTTAAATGTATGTAAGGATCTCCTAACCCGTCATATTTTTCAAAGTCAGGAGTTTTAAAATTTTCGGGATAATGAATACCAGGAAAAATACAAAAATCAGCATATGAAACACTCCCGTGTGTTCCAATTCCTTTGATAGTGCGAAGAGTCTCTTCCATTTGGAGGACTTTCTTTTTGATGTCACCAGTGTCTAGGTCTCTAGTGGGATGGGTAGCATCATGAGTTTTGTTGGTCGGATCCAACTGCAGTTCAGGAATTGTAACGACCTGGGTTCCTCCTTGTGTGGAGGGTTCAGCATGTACGGGTATTTTCTGACCCTGCGTAGACTGGTGTAATTCTTTTAGTAGAACAGCCAAATCTATAATCTGTTTGCTTAATTCGTCGAATTCTTTACGAGAAACTGGATTAAGTTCATTCTGGTCGGATGACGACATGATTGACTGTAGGCCTGTTACCTTTTTTGGACTTTGAACGGGTGGTAGGTCTGATTGATTCCCTGCAAAAGACTTGCATAGTTTAGTCTTTAGGGAAAGTGGATAATAACATGCAATATGATGTGTCCAGTTTAGGAATTTTATCCTGCAAAACGAATGTCAGCTGTTTATAGCATGTATGTGTACACATTTCTTCATATTTATCGTTACATGGAGATAGATATGGAAGATAATTACAAGTATTTGTACTTTACAAGTAATTTGAAATGAGAGCAAGAAGTGACTTTCCTCCGTTTTGGGTTTATCAGAGGCTGACCTATCTGAGGTTACTCTCGTGACTTTTTGGCATGAAGGTTCCCAAATCATTACAATCTACTTGATGGGAAGTTAATCCGGTCTTTCAACTGGAGCGAATTTGGGTGGTGCCTTTCCTGATCCTCGGAGAATCAGGCTTCTCACGAGTCCAGTAATCAAACACCGACGGGATAGCCTCCTGGTGGAGGGACCACACAACATACATTCACATACATCGTGTATCACCGTATGACATGATGACATGTGTGAATCACTAATATCACAAGTAGATATGGTGTGAAGCACTAATATCATGAGCAGTTTATAGTGCGAAGCACTAATATCACAATCAATTTTATAATGTGAAGCACTAATATCACAGGCAATTTATAGTGCGAAGCTCTAAGTAAGGAAATGCATTCGTACACATTCATCATAAAAATGTAAATGCAACAACCACACACAAGCAGATAACAATTTTGAAAAAATTGTAATAGCGGCTTAAGTCCTCTTACTGGAGTCCCCAGCAGAGTCGCCACCTGTCGACGTCAGGATTTTTAATTGTCCCTTTCCGTTACTTGATCTTTGGTGTTCTCATTTTAGGTGAGATTTGTTTGAAAAAACAAGTGAAAAAGGTCCGACATATATAATGTCGACGATTGGACTATAAGTGTCGCCAGTTGGTTTTTTAAATGGTTGTACCAACAAAACCGAGAAAAGGTTTGTACATTGACCCAGTGACGTGACACTGTTAACGGGCCGGTGAAACCGAGATTCATTAGGGTTCGGGGACTTGGTTATGCGGAGGGAAGGTGTTAGGCACCCCCCGACATCCGTTTTACCACGGTGACTGCCTCTTTTCAAGAAAATGTTATCTGAATGTGTGTGTGTGTGGGTCAATGTACTGTTATTTGGAAGTAGTGCGAGGCCTCGTTCGCACCTATATACACATGATTTGAATTTATGTAAAAATTCAATTTTAGCAAGATATGGCAGTGATATTTTATAAAAGAGGTGTTTCAAACCCTGATGCTCAATAGTAATTGAGACCTTTTACACCCTCATTTTATTCCGTATTCGGCTGGATTGATTTTATTTGACAGATGCGAAGCATCCGTACGAAAATACTTTACAAAAAGGTGCTGAATTCCTCGTGGGTATGAAAACCATATGAGGGAATCCAAACATCACAGATATAATTTACAAGCTACTTACATCAAAAAATTTCCATCACGGGAACCGAATCTAGATCTAATGGCTTGAATCTGTGATCACATGATTCCTAGGCTCACATGATGGCGCAATTGATATAAATGCAGTAAGCATGTATACATATAAAAGCGGTAAATATATATATACAGACATGATCACCAACCACGAAGTACATCCATGGGGGATCAGAAATGTAAATAAAGTTGTAAAAGCTATCAACCGTCACGGAGGAAACTCCAGGCGGGACGAAATGTACAGAAAACTTTAAAAACGATCAACCACCACGAAGTAAACTCCAGGTGGGACGAAATGTACAGAAAGCTGTAAAAACGGTCAAGCACCACGAAGTAAACTCCAGGTGGGACGAAATGTAAATATATATATATATATATATATATATATATATATATATATAAAAGCATGTAAACGCACCGGATGTAAAATCCAGGCTCATCGAACAGAGTTCGACCATAGATAATATATATAAGTATATATATATATATATATATATATATATATATATAAAGCAGGTAAACGCTCTAGACCGAAGTCTAGGCTCATCGAACAGAGTTCGACACGCAGTTCATGTATATAAATATATATATATATATATATATATATGAAAGCAAATAAACGCTCCAGACCGAAGTCCAGGCTCAATCGAGGCATAACTCGATAATGATAGTCAATATATATGTAAATATATATATAATATATATATATAGGCTGAAATGAAACCATGGACCGAAGTCCGGGCAAAAGCAAGCAACACGACTCTCAACGTGTAGAAGGGTGTGTGCAAAAATGAAGAGAAAGACTCTAAAGTCTGTGAGAAGGCTTACAGTGGGCTGCCAAAGAAGACTTCTATATCTTTAGAGTGAGTAAACATAGACTTTTGTAGGTACAAAAGGGCTATATATGTGCTCACAGGTGTTTAAAAGGGGAAAGTACACTGCGTGGGATGAGTGCATAGCAAATTGGGCAGGGCTTCCTCGTCGTTTTCTCTTGGAAAATCAGCACCCCAAGCCCCATATTTATAGACGGAGGAGCCGCAGGTGTACCTACGGCACCTAGTAGCAGGTGTACCTGCAGCTGCCCGCGGTGCCCCGGGCAGTGTGGGTCCCGCCGTGTCGAAGTACGTACGCGCTGTTCGCTCAGTCGCTCATAACTTTCAATTCGGGAGTCTGATGGACGCGTGCCATATCATTTCGGAAAGCTCTTTCCAAGAACTACACAATGACATGTGATTTGACCTTTTTTGATTCCAGGAAGATGGGTCCATGACCAAAATGACATTCCCGGGTGTCCGTCAGGCAATCCGTTGAGCCGTTTTGCGTAGTTTGCGCTCGAAAGTTAAGATATCGCTCTTGTGGGACTTCCTTTGACGTATTTTGAGTTGAAATGAGTGATTTGATGTGAGTTGAAGTTAGGTTGGAAAAATGACCATTTTGCCCCTCCCGGGGTTATCTCCAGTTTTCACGCAGTTGTAGCAGTCTTTTCTCAGGGTTGGCTTGACCTCCTGGGGCTATCCCCAGGCTTTGATCTTGATCCCCGGGGGCTATCTCCAGGGTTAAAACTGACTTTCCCTGGGTTATCTCCGAGGTTTGGAACCTGATTTCCCGGGGTTATCTTCGGGGTTGAGAACTGGATCTCTTGTGTGACGCCCCCAAAATTAGGTATACATCACCCATCTTGGGTCGTCAGATACATAGTACATAATACAAATACAACTTAATAATACAACTGTCGTGTACAATACGACAAAACATAAACTGTGAGTTTGAATACAAATATTATCTTCTAGAGAGTATTCATACTCAAAAGGAGTCCTCATTACATTTATTAACACACCATTACATAGAATAGTGAGGACTACTAACTAGTACTATCATTCGGACCATCACTCCGTACCCCGACTTGTCCCAGCTACGTTCTCATTTCCTGAAGAGAACAGTGAAAGAAAGGGTGAGCTCAACTAGCCCAGTAAGAAATATTATGACTAAGATAATGCAGAATAAATTATCATTAGCCTTCAACAATGTTAAACTGATAAAATATAATAGACATCAAGTTTAACTGCAGCGGAACAAGCAATCCATTAAAAGAGTCAAGTAGAAAATAAACTCTACTATCTTTTATGATTTAAAAGGTTTTTCAACACTGCGATCGCTGAGACTCAGCTTAATAAAATAATCCACATCATCGAATCACCCCTGCACTACGGCCAAGGATATTCGTGTATTCATTAATGGTCATGATCATGCCAACAACTGTCCATCAATGCACTACGGGCCAATGAGGACTTTTACCACATCATTTGTAACATTACGGTCATGATTATACCGAATAATCCCTGGTCATAATCATACCAAGTCCATCTATGCACTACATGCCACAGATGACTTTCAACATTTTATAAACATGAGGATGATGACAATGATATAAGAATTCAATAAAACAAGTTCAAGAATTAATTTATCCAAGAATTAACAACGTCCAAATTGTCAACATGATACTGCATTGTGGAGTAAAATTCAAGAATGCTTAGAAGAATATTTTCTTGAAAAGATACTGGATGAAACGCAACTATCAAGGATATTCCACAACTTTCATGGAGTATAGAAGTCAAAACTTAACCAACTGAGTACAATAAAGAATTGAATAACAAAAGAAATCACCATGCATGCGATAGACCGCACAGACAGGTTATTCCAATAGAATAATAAATAATGGAACCAGGTCCGGCGTAAACGCACAGACAGGATATTCCGACAGAATAATAAATAATGGAACCAGGTCGGTGTAAAACACACAGACAGGATATTCCAACAGAATAATAATAAAACGGAACCAGGTCCGGTGTAAAACACACAGACAGGATGTTCCAACATAATAATAAACGGAACCAGGTCCGGTGTAAAACACACAGACAGGATGTTCCAACAGAATAATAGAAGAATGTCACCAAGTATAGGGTAGACCGCGTATACTGGTTATTCCAACAGAATAATAACAAATGGAATAACAGAAGTTCTCTTCATGAATATAAAAGAAATAATATTCCCTACCTTAAAAGAACTGGATATTGGAAAAGTGATGTAGCAGAATACTTTTAGTCTCTCTCTCTCTTATTCTCTCTATACTTTCTCTCTCTATAGCTTGAATGAATTCGTGAAAAATAATGAAGCCCTAGGCCTCTATTTATAGAAAAACTGAGGGTGGCTCTTGGTCTTAACGAAGGGTCAAATGACTCTTGGTCTTAACGAAGGGTCAAATGACTCTTGGTAATATTGAAGGGACAACTACTATTGACGAAAGTAATTACTATTAACCGAGGTAAATACTATTGACGAAGGTAATTACTATTGACCAAGGTAAATACTATTGACCAAGGTAAATACTATTGACGAAGGTAATTACTATTGACCAAGGTAAATACTATTGACGACGGTAATTACTATTGACGACGGTAATTACTATTGACAACGGTAATTACTATTGACGAAAAGACTCTTAGATGATGACATATGGCCCCCCATAAAATAACCAAACTTACCACAACGTCTCAATAATATAACATATTATACAGATGATACTATGACAATAATTTAAGAGATATGATGCAGCAATTACTGTAGCAATAATTGAGTATAGCTGAGTGACTTCTCACGTAAGCATCAATAATCAATACCGTGTGCTACTATGCAACCACGCGTATTACTGTACTTTTACTACCAAGTAGTTCAACAGTTTTAACGATTTTAACGTAATACCTCAGCTGTTATTTTTATAGAAAGATAATTTTGTCGTTTTCTCAATCCGACAATAATTCCGTTGTGGGGTCCACCAATGATTGTGCCGTCGTACGAATATTCCCCGACAAAAAGAATATTCTCCGACCAAACGAATATTTTATAACAACTTGCTTACTTTGCAAAATTTATAAATATTACCCACAACTATAACATTATATCAAATTAACTTCATAATATTCAAAAATGATATTTATAGAAAATTCATCTTTATTTATAAAAATTGGGGTCTTACAACCTCCCCTTCTTATGAAATTTCGCCCTCGAAATTAGGGTACGTACCTGGTATGTCGAAGAGGTAAGGATACCTTGATTTCATTCCCAAGTCATTTCCTCAACATCGTGGTTTCTCCACAAAACTTTAACTTGAGGTATAACCTTGGAGCGTAGAATATGTTCCTTCTTATCCAAGATTTGAACAGGAACTTCTTCATACGTCAAATCCTCCGCTATTTCTTCCGGTTCTAACTCAATAATGTGATTCGGGTCTTCCACATATTTGCGTAACATGGATATGTGGAAAACGTTATGAACACGAGACATACTTGGCGGTAAAGCGAGTCTATAAGCCACAGTTCCTACTCGATCGAGGATTAAAAATGGACCGATGAATCGAGGATTTAGCTTTCCTCTCTTTCCAAATCTCGTAACTCCTTTCCATGGAGCAACACGTAAGAACACATGATCTCCTACATCAAATTCCACGTCCTTTCGATGAAGATCAGCATAACTCTTTTGTCGATCTTGTGAGGTTTTTATACGTTGTCGGATCGTTTGAATCTTTTCTGTAGTCATACGTACCAACTCCGGTCCCAACAACGTTGCTTCGCCCACCTCATCCCAGCATACTGGAGAACGACATTTTCTTCCATACAATGCTTCGAATGGAGCCATGCCAATACTTGCTTGATAACTGTTGTTGTAGGAAAACTCCACCAATGGTAAGAACTTGTCCCAACTTCCCTTGAAGTCAAAGACACAGAGTCTTAATAGATCTTCAAGAGTTTGAATAGTCCTCTCTGATTGTCCGTCCGTCTGAGGATGATATGCTGAACTAAATCGTAACTCCGTGCCCATAGCTTTTTGTAAACTAACCCAAAATCGTGAAGTGAATCTTGGGTCTCGATCAGAAATTATGGATACTGGCATACCATGCAGTCTTACAATCTCGTTTATGTACATACGAGCAAGACGTTCAAGTGTATAAGTTTCTCGTATCGGTAAGAAATGAGCAGACTTGGTCAATCTATCAACAATGACCCAAATCGCATCAATACCTTGAGAAACCCTAGGAAGACCGGTAACGAAATCCATGGTAATGTGCTCCCACTTCCATTCTGGAATTTCAAGTGGTTGCAATGGACCTTTTGGTACTTGATGCTCCGCTTTGACTCGTTGACAAGTTAGACACCTTGAGATAAACAACGCTATCTCTCTCTTCATATTGCTCCACCAAAATGTATGACGAAGATCATGATACATTTTGGTACTTCCAGGATGGATTGCAAACGGTGTGTTGTGCGCCTCCATCATGATTTCATACTTTAAATCAGGGTTGTTAGGAACACAAAGTCTGGAGTTGACTCGAAGTATTCCTTCTTCATCGATTCTTGCTTCCGGCATAGAACCTTCTTGCACTTTCTTCCTCATACGCATCAGCTCCAGGTCTGTAGCTTGAGCAGCTTTAACTTTATCGATTAAAGTCGGTTCTACTCGTATATTCGCCATCATCACATGGGTCCCTGGAGTCTTCAACTCTATCTCCATCCTTTGCAAGTCACACAAAATGGGCCTTTGCGTTGTTAATATTGCACTTGTACCCGCATATGATCTTCTACTCAATGCGTCAGCTACCACGTTCGCTTTTCCAGGATGGTATTGAATGGTATGATCATAATCTTTCAACAGTTCAAGCCAACGTCGTTGTCGCATGTTGAGTTCCTTTTGAGTGAAGAAATATTTGAGGCTTTTATGATCCGTAAAGATCTCCACTTTCTCCCCATACAAGTAATGCCTCCAAATTTTAAGTGCAAAGACAACAGCTGCCAACTCTAGATCATGAGTAGGATAATTCCTCTCATATTCCTTGAGTTGTCTTGATGCATAGGCTATGACTTTTCCATGTTGCATGAGAACGCATCCCAACCCTTTGCTCGAAGCATCACTGTAGATGACAAATCCCTCCGAGCCAGATGGTATTGTTAGAACAGGTGCTGAAATGAGTCTCCTCTTGAGTTCTTGAAAACTCTGCTCACATTCTTCGCTCCAACCAAACTTTGTATCTTTCCGAGTCAGCTGAGTTAATGGAGTAGCGATTCGAGAAAATCCTTCCACGAATCTCCGATAATAACCAGCTAAACCAAGAAAGCTACGTACCTCGGTCACTGATTTAGGTTGCTCCCAGCTTTGAATAGCTTCAATCTTTGCCGGGTCAACAGATATTCCACGACTTGATACTACGTGCCCAAGGAATGCTACCTCTTCCAGCCAGAACTCGCATTTCTTCAACTTGGCATAAAGCTTGTATTCACGAAGCTTTTGGAGTACCAGCCTCAAGTGTTGCTCATGATCTTCACGGCTTTTGGAATAAATAAGGATGTCATCAATAAAGACGACCACAAAGTGATCCAAATATTCCTTGAATACCCGGTTCATCATATCCATGAAGGCAGCAGGAGCATTAGTCAATCCAAAGGACATAACTAAGAATTCATAATGCCCATACCGAGTTCTAAAAGCCGTCTTTGGAATATCCTCAGTTCTAACCTTCAGCTGATGATATCCAGAACGAAGATCGATCTTTGAAAAGAATTGTGCTCCTTGCAACTGGTCAAACAGGTCATCAATACGTGGCAATGGGTACCTGTTTTTGATGGTGACATGATTCAACTCCCGATAATCAATACAAAGTCGCATACTTCCATCTTTCTTCTTCACGAATAGAACAGGAGCTCCCCAAGGAGAAGTACTAGGACGAATAAAACCAATGTCTAACAATTCCTGCAGTTGGGTCTTTAACTCCTGAAGTTCAATAGGAGCCATTCGATATGGGGCTTTGGAAATGGGTTTTGTACCGGGTTCAAGGTCGATACAAAATTCAATTTCACGCTCTGGGGGTAGGCCAGGAAGTTCTTCGGGAAATACGTCAGGAAATTTATTAACAACAGAAATATCATTCAAAGCTGACGTATTTTTGTTTAGATCTGTGACATGAGCTAAGAAAGCTTGACATCCGTTTTTCAATAAACGAATAGCTTTATGGCTTGAGATGACAGCGATTGATTTTAATGGTTTGGTTGCTTGAATTCGCATAATAGGTCGATTAGGAATATGAAAGCTAACAACCTTACGAAAACAATCAATTTTTGCATGATGAGTAGTTAACCAATCAATCCCTAGAATCACGTCAAATGCAAGTATTTTTAATGAAATAAGATCGACAGGTAATGTGTGGGTACCAACTTGAACCAAACAAGACTTATAAACCGTGGATGTAATGAAGGTTTCTCCCAATGGAGTTTCAACTGCTAAGTCAAAGTCTAATTTCTCCGGAATCAAATTTAATCGATGAGCGCAAGTAGGAGAAATAAAAGAATGGGTTGAACCGGTATCAAATAAAGTATAGACTTCGTTAGAGTTTATGATAAGCTTACCCGTGATGACCTCATTCGGGTTCCTTGCGTTCTGGGAGTTCACAACAAACGCTCTCCCTTGCACAACCGGTTTTGACTTTTCTGGGACGGCTTTTGGTGCCTCCATCCTAGCTGAATTTGTCTTCGGTAAACGACAAAATCGGGCTAAATGACCTTCTCTTCCACAATTATAACATGCTTTGGACGGCATCGCGCAGTTTGGACTGATGTGCCCCTCCCCTCCGCATTTGAAACATATGATAGGTGGTCGTTCTCCTTCCTTAACGACAGGTGCTGGTGCTGACGTCTTTCCATCATTGTTGAATCTCCTCTTCTTGAAATGTCCATTCTTATTGTTTTGGCCCTGATTACCACCGAAGTGGTTACCATTTCTGGCCTGTTGATTCCCTCCACGCTTGTTGTCACCGCTTCGATGACTGCTCTCACTGGTATTATCATTTTGCCGGCTGCTCTCTTTTGGTTGCGTTATCTCGTTATCGCGCTCCACCAACTGAGCCCTATTTACAACATCTGAATACAAACACAGTTTATGAGAAACAAGATGTTGACGTATCTCCGGCTTCAAACCTCTTAAAAACATCCGCGTCATTCTTTCTTCATTATCCACCAGGTGGGACGCAAACCGGGATAACTCCGCAAATTTTGCCTCGTACTGCGACACGGTCATATTATTCTGCTCCAATTTGATGAACTCCACCTCCTTCATGTGACGAATACTCTCGGGAAAGTATTTGTCGTTAAACAGATCTTGGAACTTCTCCCAAGACATCTTCAGTGCGGCAGGTTGAGTACGCTTTATCGATTCCCACCAGTAATCTGCCTCTCCTCGCAACATAAAGGCGGCAAAGGGAACCTTTTGCTCCTCGGAGCAACCCAAGACATCAAATATCTTGGTGATCTGCTTTATCCATGTTTCAGCTACAAGTGGTTTGGGTTCTCCCTTAAACTCCGGTGGTCCCAGCTCCTTAAACTGTTTAGCGGTGACCGTTCAGCTACAAGTGGTTTGGGTTCTCCCTTAAACTCCGGTGGTCCCAGCTCCTTAAACTGTTTAGCGGTGACCGCCTGAGAGTTTCCAGTATTTCCACCTACGTTGTGGACAGAAGCCGCTTTCACCTGTTGTTGCATGAATTGCATAAAGCCTCTGAACATTTGATCATTCATCATTTGGTCAGTGTTGTTGTTTGCATGAGGATTGACACCTTCCTGATGCACATTATCATGATTATTGATGTGTGGTGAATCAACAGTCGTCTGTGCTCCATTGCTATTCTCAACATTCTCAGATGCCATTTTCAGATACTGCCACAAAATAAAAATTAATTGATATGTCATATATTATCCTTATATTATGACCGACCAATTAAATACCATGCAAATAAACTTAGGTATGCCATACTAGCGAAGGAATTCCCCGTCTCTCCCCTCCTAGTTCTATTCTCACATCTTAGCCAGGGATCATATCCCTAAGCTTTGATACCAACTGTGACGCCCCCAAAATTAGGTATACATCACCCATCTTGGGTCGTCAGATACATAGTACAGAATACAAATACAACTTAATAATACAACTGTCGTGTACAATACGACAAAACATAAACTGTGAGTTTGAATACAAATATTATCTTCTAGAGAGTATTCATACTCAAAAGGAGTCCTCATTACATTTATTAACACACCATTACATAGAATAGTGAGGACTACTAACTAATACTATCATTCGGACCATCACTCCGTACCCCGACTTGTCCCAGCTACGTTCTCATTTCCTGAAGAGAACAGTGAAAGAAAGGGTGAGCTCAACTAGCCCAGTAAGAAATATTATGACTAAGATAATGCAGAATAAATTATCATTAGCCTTCAACAATGTTAAACTGATAAAATATAATAGACATCAAGTTTAACTGCAGCGGAACAAGCAATCCATTAAAAGAGTCAAGTAGAAAATAAACTCTACTATCTTTTATGATTTAAAAGGTTTTTCAACACTGCGATCGCTGAGACTCAGCTTAATAAAATAATCCACATCATCGAATCACCCCTGCACTACGGCCAAGGATATTCGTGTATTCATTAATGGTCATGATCATGCCAACAACTGTCCATCAATGCACTACGGGCCAATGAGGACTTTTACCACATCATTTGTAACATTACGGTCATGATTATACCGAATAATCCCTGGTCATAATCATACCAAGTCCATCTATGCACTACATGCCACAGATGACTTTCAACATTTTATAAACATGAGGATGATGACAATGATATAAGAATTCAATAAAACAAGTTCAAGAATTAATTTATCCAAGAATTAACAACGTCCAAATTGTCAACATGATACTGCATTGTGGAGTAAAATTCAAGAATGCTTAGAAGAATATTTTCTTGAAAAGATACTGGATGAAACGCAACTATCAAGGATATTCCACAAATTTCATGGAGTATAGAAGTCAAAACTTAACCAACTGAGTACAATAAAGAATGGAATAACAAAAGAAATCACCATGCATGCGATAGACCGCACAGACAGGTTATTCCAATAGAATAATAAATAATGGAACCAGGTCCGGCGTAAACGCACAGACAGGATATTCCGACAGAATAATAAATAATGGAACCAGGTCGGTGTAAAACACACAGACAGGATATTCCAACAGAATAATAATAAAACGGAACCAGGTCCGGTGTAAAACACACAGACAGGATGTTCCAACAGAATAATAAACGGAACCAGGTCCGGTGTAAAACACACAGACAGGATGTTCCAACAGAATAATAGAAGAATGTCACCAAGTATAGGGTAGACCGCGTATACTGGTTATTCCAACAGAATAATAACAAATGGAATAACAGAAGTTCTCTTCATGAATATAAAAGAAATAATATTCCCTACCTTAAAAGAACTGGATATTGGAAAAGTGATGTAGCAGAATACTTTTAGTCTCTCTCTCTCTTATTCTCTCTATACTTTCTCTCTCTATAGCTTGAATGAATTCGTGAAAAATAATGAAGCCCTAGGCCTCTATTTATAGAAAAACTGAGGGTGGCTCTTGGTCTTAACGAAGGGTCAAATGACTCTTGGTCTTAACGAAGGGTCAAATGACTCTTGGTAATATTGAAGGGACAACTACTATTGACGAAAGTAATTACTATTAACCGAGGTAAATACTATTGACGAAGGTAATTACTATTGACCAAGGTAAATACTATTGACCAAGGTAAATACTATTGACGAAGGTAATTACTATTGACCAAGGTAAATACTATTGACGACGGTAATTACTATTGACGACGGTAATTACTATTGACAACGGTAATTACTATTGACGAAAAGACTCTTAGATGATGACATATGGCCCCCCATAAAATAACCAAACTTACCACAACGTCTCAATAATATAACATATTATACAGATGATACTATGACAATAATTTAAGAGATATGATGCAGCAATTACTGTAGCAATAATTGAGTATAGCTGAGTGACTTCTCACGTAAGCATCAATAATCAATACCGTGTGCTACTATGCAACCACGCGTATTACTGTACTTTTACTACCAAGTAGTTCAACAGTTTTAACGATTTTAACGTAATACCTCAGCTGTTATTTTTATAGAAAGATAATTTTGTCGTTTTCTCAATCCGACAATAATTCCGTTGTGGGGTCCACCAATGATTGTGCCGTCGTACGAATATTCCCCGACAAAAAGAATATTCTCCGACCAAACGAATATTTTATAACAACTTGCTTACTTTGCAAAATTTATAAATATTACCCACAACTATAACATTATATCAAATTAACTTCATAATATTCAAAAATGATATTTATAGAAAATTCATCTTTATTTATAAAAATTGGGGTCTTACATCTTGTGGCTATCTTCGGGGTTGGAATTGATTTTTTGGTCCTCCAGGGTTATCTCTGGAGTGTGAAGAAGTCGCTTTTGTCCTCCTCCATAGTTAGTAATAGGAAAACGAAATTTCGAGTGTCTACAATATATATACTTATATATATTAATTGTTGTCGGACTTTGTTCGATGAGCCTAGATTTTACATCCGGTGCGTTTATCGCTTATATATATATATATATTTACATTTCGTCCCGTCTAGAGTTTACTTCATGGCGGTTGACCGTTTTTACTACTTTCTTTATATTTCGTCCCGCCTGGAGTTTACTTCCTGGCGGTTGATTACTTTTACAGCTTTATTTACATTTCTGATCCCCCATGGAGGTGCTTCGTGGTGGTTGATCATCTCTGTATATATATATATATATATATATATATATATATATATATATATATATATATATATATTTACCACTTTTATTTATTTATATTTTCGATCCCCCGTGGAGGTGCTTCGTGGTGGTTGATCAAGTTTGTATATATATATTTATAGCTTTTATATATAACTGCTTACAGTTTTCATATAAACTGTGGTATTATGTGAGCCTAGGAATCATGTGATCACAAATTCAGTCTATTGCATCTAGATTCGGTTCCCATGATGGATATTTTCAGCTGTAAGTAGCTTGTAAATTTATTCATGGTGTTTGGAATTCCTCAGATGGTTTTCATGCCCACAAGGAGTTCGGCACTGCTTTGTACATTATTTTCTCGAAGATGCTTCGCATCTCAAAAATAAAAGTAATCAAGCCGAACATTTAATAAAATAGAAGTGTAAAAGGTCTCAATTACTATTGAGCATAAGGGTTTGAAAAACCTCTTTTACAAAACATCACTGCTATATCTTGTTTAAAACTGAAATTTTACACAAATTCAAACCCTGTGTATATAGGTGTGAATGAGGCCTCGCACTACTTCCAAATAACAGCGCATTGACCTGCACACACATACACATTCATATAACAGTTTCTTGAAAAATGGCGGTCACCTTGGTAACACGGATGTCGGGGGGTGCCTAACACCTTCCCTCCGCATAAACAAGTCCCCAGACCCTATTGAATCTCAGTTTCATAGACTCGTTTAGCAGTGTCATATCACTGGGTCAATGTGCAAACCTTTTCTCGGTTGCGTTGGTACAACCAGTTAAAAACCCAACTGGCGACTCTTACAATCAAATCGTCGACATATAAATGTCGGACCTTTTCACAACTTGTTTTTTCAAACAAATCTCACCTAACTTGAGAACACCAAAAAACAAGAATAGAAAAGGACAAATAAAAATCCCGACGTTGACAGGTGGTGACTCTGCTGGGGATAAACAAGTAAGAGGATTTAAGCATCTATTATAAGCTTTTCAAAACTGTTATATGCTTGTGTGTGGATATTGCATTTACATTTATAATGAATGTGTACGAATGCATATATTTACTGCACTTAATGCTTTACACTATATCTGCTTGTGATATTAGTGCTTCGCACATGTCATCATTTTCATAAACGGTGAGACAAGTTGTATGTCAATGTATGCTGTATGGTTCCTCCACCAGGAGGTTATCTTGTCGGTGTTTGATTACTGGACTCGTAGGAAGACTAATTCCAACGAGGCTCAGGAAAGGCACCACCCAAATTAGCTCCAGTTGAAAGACCAGATTAACTTCTCGTTGAGTAAATTGCGATGATTTGGGAACCTTCATGCCAAAAAGCCGTGAGAGTAACCTAAGATAGGTCATCCTCTGATAAACTAAACACGGAGGAAAGTCTCTTCATGCTTTCTCATTTCAAGTTACTCGTAAAGTCAATTACTTGTAATTTCATTCCATATTCTTCTCTATGTAATGAGAAATATGAAGAAACATTTTGTACATACCCATGTAAATTAACATGTTATCCTGTATTACAAACAACTAACATCCATTTTTGTAGGATAATATTCCTAAAACAAATACATTACATAGCATGTAAACATTTACACATTCCCTACGACTAAACTATGCCATTCTTTCATAGGGAAGCAATCAGACCTATTACCCGTTCAAAGTTCAAAAAGGTCGTGAGCCTACAGCCAATCATGTCTTCATCTGACCAGCCTAATCCAGTTTCTCGCAAAGAGTTCAACGGATTAAGTAAACAAATCGCAGATTTAGCTTTTCTGCTTAAAGAACTACACCAATCTAGTCAGGGAACAAAGATACCCGTGCATGCTGAATCCTCTGCACAAGGAGGAACCCAAGGTTATGACAAAGCCATTACAGTACCTGAGCTCCAGTTGGATACAACAAACAAAAATCCTGATACCACCCATCTCAAAGGAGATCTAGACAATGGTGACATCAGGAAAAAGGTCCTTCAAATGGAAGAAACCCTTCGTTCTATCAAAAGAATTAGAGAACACAGGAGTGTCTCATATGTTGACCTTTGTATATTCCCTGGTGTTCATTATCCAGAGAAGTTCAAAACTCCTGACGTTGAAAAATACGATGGGTTAGGAGATCCTTATACACATTTGAAGGTGTTCAATGGAGAACTTGGATCTTATGCAGAGAACGAGAAGCTTAGAATGCAGCTGTTCCAAAAGAGTCTGACTGGAGAAGCCCGTTCGTGGTATACCAGATTAGACAACTCATAGATCCATACCTGGGAAGAACTAGATCATGTTTTCCTTATAAAATGCAGCTTCCAGTCTCAGATGCCTCATGACCGGTACCAGATTACCAAAGTCAAGAAATAGTCCAATGAGTCTTTCAGAGAATATGCTCAAAGGTGGAGGCGCCTTGCTGCCCAAGTTATTCCTTCTATGATAGAGTCAGAAATGGTCATGACCTTCATCGATATACAAGAAGCTCCTTTCTATAAGAGAGTTTTAGCTGGTATTGGTAAACCATTTTTTGAAATGATCAAACATGGGGAGATGGCTGAGATGGAATTGAAGCCAGGAAAGATTCAAGACCTAGCCACTTTTAAAGCAGTTGCTAAACACATCCAGTCTGGAACTTATGGAAACAACCCCCGGAGGGTCCATAAAAAGAAAGAGGAGGATGTTTCCTTGATATTACAAGGTCAAAAAGGCAATCAGAATATGACTATCTAGAGGAGAAATTACACTCCTTTCCAAGCACAGTCTTCAAACCCTTCATTGCCTAAGGGTGGAGAAGCCAAACGCCCTCGAGTATTCACACCCTTAGGGGACTCACTCGAGAACATTCTCAATCTTCTGACCACTCAGAAGAAAAATACGCATCTTCTTCCACCAGCCAA
Organism: Panax notoginseng; assembly: GCA_016801055.1. NCBI lineage: Eukaryota > Viridiplantae > Streptophyta > Magnoliopsida > Apiales > Araliaceae > Panax > Panax notoginseng. The sequence continues at coordinate 34,460,745 of CM029015.1, read as the reverse complement.
CCCTAATGGGAAGGGTTTCAATGCTGCTCAAAAATGTGCTTATCATGCTGGGGCACCTGGACATGATACTCAAGATTGTTGGGCCTTGAAACACAAGATCCAAGATTTGATAGACAACGGTGAGATCGTGGTCACCAAGCCAGATCAACCTCGCGTACAAGACAACCCTCTTCCTCAACACAAAGAGGAAGAGGTCAACATGATTAATTGGAGCAGTGGACAGAGTTCCAAATTTAACGGTGAATCATCCCAGACCATCAAAGACAATGTTGACAAATGGGATTATGCAAAGTTCTAGTTTATGATGGAACGAAAGATGAAAGCTTTGTATAGGCAGATTGAGTAGTTGGCAGAATTGGTGACTTATCAGCATCAAGTCACACACCAATTAGTCAGCCAGGAGCATGCTAGTATCCTCCCCTTTTTTATGAATACTCCATCGTCACCTTCAAAAAATGAAACATTGGAGGACAAAGTAGCGAAGAGAGCAACTTCCAAAGCCCATCGGGATTTTGCCAATAGAAGGGAATTTACATACCTGGGCCAACCTATGGAGGAGAAACTTCATATGCTAATCAATGAAGGAAGGATTACGTCCCTTCTACCACCAATCAATCCCCATTCAGGACGGTTCAATTTTGATGGAGTATGTCAGTATCACAGAAGAATGATGGGCATTCCACCACCTTATTGAGAATCTAATTGATAGCGGTGTCCTGCAACTGAAAAACAACGATACTGTGCTATTTGAGAGTGAAAATACGTGTCCTACTAAATGGAAGGGACAGGTAGTCACTGAGGCTGATGGGACTGTCAGACCATTCACAATACAAGCCATTCAACTCAAACGAGTTGACAATCCTTTGAAAGTGGCGGCTCCAGAGCAAATCAACTTACCATTCAGACCATAATATCCTGTTATCAACTTACAAAATGTCCCATAGAATTATGGAGAAGCTAAAGGATCCACCTCTCATACAACTGTTGCAGTGTCGAAGGAAAATCCATTGTGTCTTTCCCAACGGGTGTTGAAGCCTGCCATCAAATCAAAGGGGAAAATTTCCATGGAGAAGATTGAAAAATTCCTCCGTACTATGGGTCATAATGAAGCCAAGGTGGTTTTAAGCTTAAGAGAAGCTCCACATCAAATTTTAATACTGGAATTGGTTTTAACTTCCGAGGATCACAGGAAGATCTTACTGAAGGTTTTAGAAGAAGCCTACCTACCGAAATCAATGGATGTGGAAAAATTTTAGCATTTAGTTTATCACATTTTCAACAATAATGTGATATCTTTCACTGATGATGACACACTGCCCGAAGGGACCGGTCATTGCAAGTCGTTAAACATTGCGGTTTTGTCCTCCAGATACATGCTAGCTGGAATTTTGATAGATGGAGGTTCGTCTTTGAATATATGTCCTTACGCTACACTGGTAAAGATGAACGTCAATCTCAAACGGATCTGAAGCAGCCATACGGTTATTAAAGCTTTTGATGGATCCCGTCGAAATTCAGTCGGAGAGATTGAGCTGCCAATTGAGATTGGTCCCCATATATTCTATGTATTTTTTCACGTGCTCAAAATAGATACAGGATACAATCTGCTTCACGGGAGACCGTGGATTCACATAGCAGGGGCAGTCCCCTCCACTCTTCATCAGCAACTTAAATACATTATCAATAATAGCCTAGTCACACTCAACGCTGAGCCAAAATGTCCTCAACATGGTGACATACCACTTATCAATGTCAATTCAGATGTTGAGCCAGTCAGTTTTCATGCCTTAGAAGTGAGCAACACTCAATACCATTACATTGGGATGCTATTTCCCATACCCAAGATTTATGCCGTAGTGATGACAACTACTCAAGAAATGATGTCATTAGGACACCAGCCGGGACAAGGGCTGGGTAAAAATAATCAGGGTATTAAGCATCCGATTCAAATGTCCAGTCAAACTGGGACAACCGAACTAGGCTATTCTGCCAGTTCCAGTCATAGGAATCCACATAAGAATAAGCAGATTTCTCCAGCTTCAGCTACACGACGATTATCTCCACCTACAAATCCTAAGTCCGCACAAACTCCGGTAAAGGTGTCAGCCAACGTAATGGCTATGTTATTTGCCAAACCGATACCGGTAAAGGAGAAAGAAGTCTTTGTTCCAGATCCCAAGGTGGAAGAAGAGGAACGAAGAATTAAACAAGACATCGTCCGACTGATGTCAGGCATACGCATCATTATCCATGATGAACATACAAACAGATACACCCTAGACGATGATTACCCAGACATAATGGTCATCATTCAGGAAAAGGAGGACGATGACAACCCCTCCATCACTGCAGTCCACCAGGACTTTGCCCTTGCCAATTGGAGCAGCACTCCTTGCATTGGTTGACAAGGGTAAAACGGACAAGATCTCTTTCTGCCCTATAGATATCATAACTGCTTACTTTTCTGTATAGTATTAGTAGTTGTTTTGTCAGTACATGCTAACGCTTTGTATGATTAAATAATTTCATGTATATTAAGTGAAAGCATATTTTGTTTCAGGACTCTGAACTTAGATGTGCCTGTACTTGCTGATAAGATGCCTCTTCTCCACAAGGATTGTAACTTTGATGGAAAGTTGGACTCAGACTTGATGGAAATACAAGAGGACATTGAGGTGCCTCATGAGATAAAAGAATGAGTCGAAGACAAACCTAAACCCAACCTTGATCAAGCCACCTCCTTCAATCTCGGAACCATAGAAAGCCCTAAGTTAATCCAGATTGGTTCAGACCTTACCCCAAACCAAAGGAATGACATGGTTACACTACTAACCCAATTCCAGGATGTGTTTGCATTGTCTCATGAAGACACAGTGGGTTTGTCAACTAACTTTGTCCTTGATCCTCTTCCCATTAAAGAGGGATTCAAGCCAGTCAAGCAGAAGCTCGGGCGATTGAAACCTGAATGGAGTTTAAAGGTGAAAGAAGAAATTGTGAAACAATTTCAAGCTGGTATCATCATGGTGTCCACATATCCTGAATGGATATCCAACATCGTTCCTGTGCCTAAGCCTGGAGGAAAGGTCCGAGTTTGTGTGGATTATCGGGATTTGAATAAATCTTTCCTTAAGGATAGCTTTCCCGTGCCATTTATCCACATTCTCATTGGCAATACTGCTCAATACGGCATGTACTCCTTTGTTGATTGCTTTGCGGGGTACCATCAGATCATGGTTACTGAGGAAGATTGTGAGAAAACTGCTTTTATCACGCCTTGGGGAACTTTTTACTATAGACGGTTGTCGTTCGGCCTCATCAATGCCGGAGCTACTTATCAGCGAGCCATGATGGCTTTTTTCCATGACTTAATGCACAAAGAAATAGAGATCTACGTGGATGACATCATTGTCAAGTCCTGAAGGGAGGAAGACCATATAGACCGTCTCTGAAAGCTCTTCAACAGGTTGCGTAAGTACAACTTAAAGTTGAATCCAGCTAAGTGCGCCTTTGGCGTTAAATCAGGAAAGTTGTTAGGATTCCTAGTCAACCACAAATGGATTGAGCTGGATCCCATCAAAATTCAGGCCATCACGAAAATGCCAATTCCTCAAACAGAGAAGGAAATACGGGGATTTTTGGGAAGAATCAACTTCATTAGTTGGTTCCTATCTCAACTCAGAGCAACCTGTGAACCTATCTTCAAGTTGTTAAGGAAGAACTCCTCCATGAAATAGATTGATGAGTGCCAGAAGGCCTTCCTTATAATCAAAGAGCAGCTAGTCAAAGCTCCTGTCTTGGTACCACCTAGGGATGATGTTCCCCTGTTCATGTACCTGTCCATAAGTGACAATACCATGGGCTGCATGCTGGGTCAGAAAGACGATATGGGCCAAGAACGAGCTATCTATTACCTCAGTAAAAGATTCAGCAGCAGTGAACACAAGTACACTCTGATTGAGAAGACTTGTTGTGCTTTAGCATGGGCTTCCATGAGGTTACAACATTACCTCCATGGTCACATAACCCAACTCATATCCCGCATGGATCCTCTCAAGTACGTGTTCATTAAACCATACTAAACTGTCAACTATATAGATGGCAGTTGATCCTACAACAAATTGAAATTATTTACGTGACGTAGAAGTCCATTAAAGGTCAAGGAATTACGGATCAACTGGCCGAAGCACCTTCAGGGGATTTCAAACCCTTGGAAACATACTTCCCCGATGAAGGGGTAATGGTAATTCAGCAACACCATCAGTACAATACATGCCAAACATAGAACATGTATTTCGATGGAGCTGTTAATATGGAAGGTTCTAGAGCTGGAGCAGTTCTAGGTACGGGGGAGCAGTATCCTGTCGCCGTCAAGTTGCAGTTTGTCAGCACCAACGACACAGCTGAGTATGAAGGTTGTATCATGGCGCTAAAACTTGCCCGTTCCATGGGCGTCAGGCGGTTAACTGTCTTTGGGGATTCGGAGTTGGTAGTCAAACAATCCACGAGAATCTATCAAACCAAAGAGTTGCATATGTTTCCTTACCATCGGTAAGTTTTACATATGGCTTTAGAGTTTGAAGAGATCTCTTCTCTACACATTCCCCATAACAGGAATGACTTCACAGATGCGCTAGCAACTTTGGCCTCCTTGATTCACATACCTGCTAAGGAACACATGCCAAGCATCACATTTGTCCTGCAAAAGGCACCAGCCTATGGGAACTATCTTGGAGAAGTATCAGATGAGCTACCTCCCATCCGACAACCTTGGTATCAGCATATCAAGGTATATTTACAAGATGGATCTACACCCGCTGAGGCGAGCCCGACTGAGAAAAGGCGGATTCATCGACTGGCTATGAATTTCTACCTGAACGGAGATGCACTCTACAAAAGAGATGCAGGATTAGGTCTCCTCAGATGTCTTGATAAGGACCAAGCTTAAAGACTCATGGATGAGGTCAATAGTGGAGTATGTGGCCCACACATGAGTGGCCCTCTACTTGTAAAGAAGATCATCAGAACAGGACATTACTGGCTCTCTCTCAAGGCTGACTGCAATGACCACGTCAGGAAATGTTATCAGTGCCAAATTTATGTGAATGCTATCCACGCCCCTCCAAAGGAGCTCCATAATATGAGTTCTCATTGGCCCTTCTCAATGTGGGGAATGGACGTGATCGGGCCCATCGAGCCCAGAGCCGGTAATGGGCATCAGTTTATCGTCACCATAATCGACTACTTCACCAAGTGGGTAGAAGCAGCCTCCTTCCCCAGGGTTACCAAAGAAGTCATCATTGCTTTCGCCAGAAATAATGTCATCTATCGATATGGACAACCAGAGGTAATTGTATCAGACAATGCTAAGAACCTCAATAACAAAATGATGGAGTTATGCAGTAAATTCCACATCAAACACCTTAACTCCGTCATCTACCATCCAAAGATGAATGGTGCTATTGAAGCGGCTAACAAAAACATTAAGAAGATCATGCAAAAGATGTCTGCCAATCATAAAGGATGGCTTCACTTATTTCCTCTTACTCTGTTAGCCTACAGAACATCAATGCACACTTTCACTGGGGCAACCCCCTACGCATTAACCTATGGGATGGAAGCAGTGTTCCCCATAGAAGTGGAAATGGAATCCCTTATAGTGTTGATAGACGCTCAGCTGGATCAAAACCAATGGGTACAAGATAGGTATCACCAACTGTCTCTAATAGATGAAAGACGAACCGCGGCTATCTTCCATGGTCAGTTATATAAACAAAGGATCGCTAGATCCTACAACAGAAAAGTCCGACTACGACAGTTTAAACAACATGACTTGGTTTTGAAGAAGATCATCGACAACCAAGATCAGTCTAAGGGAAAATTCACCCCTAACTGGGAAGGTCCATTTATTATCAAGGAGGTATTGACAAAAGGTGCTCTCAGATAGCATAAAATGGACGACGATGAATTTTTGCAACTCATCAACTCGGACACCGTGAAACGGTACTATACCTGAAGTTACCATCAAGCAAACATCTTGGTGTTGGATCATTAGATCACCAGTCATTCCGGTTCTTTAACCCTTCGCTATATACAACACTTTTCCACACTGCGCCCCTCAGGGAAACACACTTTTCAAGCCGGCAGCCTGGTTTTTCGAATCGCCAGATCCTTTTTTCTCCACTTGGTTTGTTAACCCTTGCTCAACTTCGGTTATCCCATTAGGGATTAAACATTTCACACTTGCAGTTTGTCCCCAAACATAGAATCAAACTTTTCACACCTGCAGTTTATCCTGAACTTAGGATTAAACTTTCTTCCCCCCCCCCCATAGTTTGTCCTCCACATAGGATCAAACTTTTCGCCGGCTACAAATCACCCTGAGGGGTGAACTACATCGACCTGATATCCTTGATATATGGGAGTACGTGGGCAACCCTTTTATATGGCCCGGTCGCAATAAAACAAAAACAATAAAAACACTTCTACACCCTTCTCGCAATAAAACAAAAAACAACAAAAACACTTCTACACACATCTCATTACAAAAACTAAAACAACAAAAACATTCCTACACCCTTTTATGCCACAAACAACGTTGAACCTCTTACACCAGGTTCGAACTACGTAGACCTGATCTCCTTTGTAATAGGAGTACGTAGGCAGCCATTCATGGTGCGGTCTCACCCCCTACCAAAACACAAATACTTCTCAACGGTACTGGGATCATCCTTTAATCCATTACATTTCATCGGCTTCAGACCAAAGGGATGGAACTATCTGACCTCCTCCTAAATAGGAGATTCGGTGACCATCTAAGCTGCGGTTATGCCTCGAAGAGCAATACCAATCCATAAGAGATAGAATTAACTAGGCTCCTCCTAAATAGGAGTACTGGCGACCATTTGTGGTGCGGTCAATCTCAGAGAGGAAAGCCATACTCCTCTCCATATTTCCATATAGAAACCAATCCCAAGACACCAAAGATGGTAGGGATATACACAGATCAACGATCCATTTTGAACTGTCCAGAGACAACTCAATGTCCATCCATCAAGGAGGAATTCAGAATACATCAAGATCACAAGCCCTAAAGAAGAAGACAAATATCAAACAAGCAACAAGGCATAAATAAAAGGGAAGTGATCAAAAATATATTTCCCTGCTATATATGATGCTGTTTGATATATTCAATGTAAACTATACATGACAAAATGGTTAAGCTAGTCTGTGCAGGAAAATACAAGCCCATCTACAAATCAGTGTATATGCAAGCTATCAAGCCCAATATAGCATCCCTCTCAAAAGAAGGAGGTAATGGTGTGGTTTCCTGTACGAGGGTATCCACACGGGCTAATAGATCTACAGCCATCTGCATGGTGACACTGTTCTCATCAATATATGCACTCATCTCTACGATCATGCCAGTGGTAAGGGACCTCACTATGGTACTATCTGTAATGGCTACATCTCGTCCAGATAGATCAACATCCCACTTAACTATCACGGCATCTCTGGATGATCTAGTCTCATCCCTCTTAACAACAGCGACATCTCTACAAGTTAATGCCTCGTCTCTCTCTAATAGAGTTGCGTCTCTCCCATCAAGAGCTGTAAACATCAAGGATCTAGCCTGATCTCTCTCAAAGGTCATCAGATGAAGATTCTGCTCAAAATATTGTGCTAAATGCTAGATCACAACAGTGCTAGTACTGGGAGAATCTAAAGACGATGCTGGCAACCCAGTAAATGGCTCCTCCTTGATATGGGAATCAGTATCCTCCATTAGCTCTCCATCATCTGAATCACTACTCGGTACTGTGGATACTACCATAGCTGATGAAGTTTCTATCTCCATCCACACAAAATATACTGGCAAATAACCCGGATGGCTAACAGAAAAAGTAGCTATCTCACGCTGATCCCAACAAGCATACACCCTCTGCTAATAAATGGCAAGAAGCTAAACGCTAACCTAGCGCCCCATCAAAAGGATGGAAATCCTAGAACTAGTCAAACTGTGACATCACGGCCAGCGGGTGGTAGATAGTCATGCCCCTCAAACTAGCTAGAGGGAGAATATCAGTGCCTAGAGCATGAGTAATGAAGCTATAGGGTGAACTGAGCCCTGTACATGGCAAGATAGCAAACGAATCTCCGATCCCAGCTAGGAAAACGGACAAAGATGCTAGATCTGTATACTCCGTAGGCTGGAAGGAATACGATATAGCTATCTCATGGGTGAAGCAGTACCCGTGCCGGTGAAAAGTGCCAATCGATCTTAAGTGTGACATAAACCACATGTATAGCATGACCGAACTACCTGTGAATACCCCTACAGGGTAAGTGCTGCAGAACGTGGCTGACCTCAGTGTCTCCACCACGATCATCAGAATGATGGTACGACCCTCCTTGGGAGCTCTCACTGCCATGATAACACCGATATCCAGCTCATCCATATATCATGGCATGTATACGTACGCCACTACGCACATCAAGAATGCATCCACTATGCCCAAATGCCAGATAAAGAAATGTTCCCGGTCCAGTCGCTGGGTCAATCTGTCAATCTGTGTCACATGAGTCAGATCTCGGACACAAGCTAGCCAATCCATCATCATCACGGATCCTAGAACCATATCTCCCATGAACTGAGTGGCATGGGTCTGGGCTCCAATGGTGCGAGGGGACCACCAATGTTGGAATACATCCTGAGTGCATGGACCCTCTGACAATGCAAAGCTATCAACACCCAACAATGGGATATCAATGACGGGAGACTGTGACATAGGCCAATAACGCCTGGCAGGAGGCAAGATCGGTATACGGATCTCTCCTGTAATGCTCCTAATAGCAAGTTCTCCTAAATAGAGCTCCCATCCTTCATCAGTAAAGAGAGGAATCCTACGGGTGGAAATCACGTACTTGACACCAGTCAGGTACCCATCCTCAAATCCAATAGCCAAGTGCTCCCCTTAGTAGGGAATCCATGTGATAACATCAGCTGTCAATAACTCCAGCTGTAGGAGACAATGAGTAAAACCCTCAGCTACAAGGACTTCCGCCAGTATAGAATGATGACATCGTCGCCCTCATGGATAGGTATCTAATCCTAACACGCTCACCAGATACAAACATAGGAGCCTCTCATAGGCCCAGAACTGTCAATATAAAGTCAAACATCTGCTGTCAGTAAACACTCTTAACCTATACATGAAATATTACAAGAGAAATATTACAAGAGAAATACTCTTAACCTATTCATCTGTTGAATATTTTTTATCAAGTCATACGAGCATGCATATTCACTACTATGTGTTTAGATGCATTTCATGTGATAAGTCATTTTCCAACGAATAAAAACTGGAAAAGAAGGCAAGCATAAGTTACCAGGACAGTGCAGAACACGTGTACACTGATAGAATTTGTAGAAAGACGCCCGAACTAAGCAGATCTGAAGAAGAGCTCTTGGATTTCCTTTACAGCGTAACTTGAAAATGACTTATGAAAATAACTTGCATGCATTTAATAGCCACGACTGGCCGCAGGTCCACCTACGGCTGCTGTAGGTGTACCTGCGGCACTCTGATGTGGGTCCCACCCCTCTGGCTCGATGCAGTTCGAGTTGCAAAGGAGTTCTCACAAGCTAAAATGGTCAAATCAGGAATAAAAACGCTACGCAATTGAGCCGAATAGCTTACAATCCTGGTTTTCTCAGACTAAAATGTGGGTCTGCATATCACTCATTGGTCCAATGTCACTAATTCAAGGTCATCACCCTAATTCTCAATCACGATCCACAGTGGGGGTATCACGCATGGTCATCTGTCCAAATACAGAATCCTCGGTGGGGGCATCACGCATTCTACAATACACATCCTCGGCGGGGGCAGCATGCATTCTCAAGCAGTTTCCCTGGCGGGGGCATCACGCTTTGTCATGTGTTGAAGTACATATTCCTAGCGGGGGTTACAACGCGTGGTCCACTGGTTCACACATCAGCGGAGATCAAGTAGATCCCCGGTGGGGGTTACAACACGTAGTCATCTGTTGATGCACATGTCAACGAAGGTAAAGCAGCCTTAACATCACTTCAGCCGTTGGCAAATAAATCCAACGAAGCATCGGAGTCCATCCGATTATTTCATCAATCGATGCACACATCAACAAAGGTCAAGCAGCCTTGTCATTTATCCCCGGCAGGGATTTCATTCGTTGATGTACTGTGATGACCCAAAAATTCGGATTGTCCAGAATTTAGGTTAAAAGAATTAGTTATTAATAAAACTAATTTTTATTAATACTGTTATGTGCTATGTGTTTATTAATTGTTCTATAACCTAGGATAATTATAAGTCGGGAGGATTCTGGCTAAGAGCTAGATTGAACGAATAAGAATTTTCAAGATGAAAATAAGATTTTTCCGGGAATAAAATATTTTTCGGGGAAAAAGACGAAATAGGCACTATTCATCCGTTTCTGCTCGGAGATTAATTTTGAAATTCTGAGAAGTTAGTGATTACGTATAATTCCGAGATGAGATGGAATATTCAATATTATTTCAGTTATGGCAAAAATGAAGTTTTTGCCTGCGGATGTAAAACCTAAGGGTTAGGAAAAGTGTGTTCCGAAAAATGATTTTGTATAATAATTAGGGTTATTATGCGTGAGAAATACGAGTATAATACTAGTTATAATACGAGTATAGTACGAAGATTAGTACGACGTATAATATGAATATCGTACGAATTATATACAACGAGAATACGAGAATGAGATGTGTAGAATACGATTTAGTCTTAAAGGCTAAGTAAGGGATAAGTTAAGTAATAGCTAAGTAAACTTAATAATTAAGTAAAGTGCTTATGCTTAAGGGCTAAGTAAACTTAATGAGTAAGTAAACTTTAGGGTTAAGAAGACTTAATGGTTAAGACGACTTAAGGGCTAAGAAGACTTAATGACTAAGTAAACTTGGCGGCTAAGTAGACTTGGTGGCTAAGTAAACTTGGTGGCTAACTTGTTGGAGGAGGTGGGAATAGTAAGGAGGTGGGGGCAAAATGACTAAAATACCCTTAGCCTTGATTTTCTATAAATAGGAGGCTTAAGCTCATTTGGTTGGATTTTAAAAATCCCACACTTGAGAGAGGGAGAGAGAGAGAGAGGTCTGATGAGAAGGAGGAGGAGGAAGAGCTAGCCCGTGTACAAACTTTATCCGACGAGAGAAGATTAAAGAAGAACGGTAATCCCAACCCTAGTCTCTTCTAATATTTTCTTTAATATGTTTAAAACATAACTTAATGAGAATAAGGAGTAAAAGATGTTTGTAATGATTTCATATGGTTGAAATCATAAGAAAATAAAGAAATGAGAATTAGAAGTTTAGTTTGTAAATTTCTTAAGGAAGTATAAGATTAGTGAGGATTTTGAGTGATCCGAGTAGATTATATAAATAAGTAGGTGAAATAAGTAAGGAATGGTGTTCAATAACATCAAATTCCAATAAAAAGTGGAATCGTAATCCAAAATATCGATTAAAATAAAGAACAAACGAAGAACACGAAGGACACGAAGAACGTTGTTGATGGACAAATTTAAAACCATCGTAGTTTAATTGTTGTTGATGGACAAGTTTCAAACCATCGCGTATAAGTTAGATGCTTATTGCTTGGTTAGGAACGGTAGAAACGTTCATGAAGAACAGATTAAAACGTAGCTATAACGAAGTTATGGTGAAATTTTCGTAAAAGACGAACGAGAATTAGAAAGTTAGTAAATGAACCCGAACGTGTAGGGTTTCATAAGGAAGTAAGAGAACATAAAAAACGTGACTCGTAGACTCAAGATTGAACGAGTTTCGAGTTTGGATGACCGAATTACGGACAAACGAGCGAAGAACACTAAAAGCGTAAAAATGAACAAAGGGTGAAGATCAAGCCAATCGAATGGCACGTTAACGGATTCAGAACGAAGTTCTGTCTGAGGGGTATTGAAGTACGTAAGATAAGGAAGAGAATGGCTTTGGAACAACCCTATTCCAAGTTATAACGAAGGAGTTATGAGATCGAGAAGTAAGCGTCTCAAATTGGATTTAACACTTAGAAAATTTTCTAGGGTTTAGTCTCGGCGCCGGCTGAGCTTTGGGAAGTGGCGCCACAGCGCGAGTTTGGCCATAAACTTCTGGAGAGTGGCACCACAGCACGAGAGATAACAAAAGGGTTTGGCACCGCAGCGCTAGACCAAAGGAAGAAGGAGAAGTAGGGGTCGCCGCAGCGCGAGGTAAAGGAAGGGACACGGCGCCGCAGCGCTGGTGCAGGGCAATGCACAGAAATGAGATTTTTATTGCCCAATTACTAGGGGATGTACAAGAAAGAAGTATGAACATATAGTGTAACTAATGTAACACTTATTCTAGTGAATGATACCTGTAGTAAAGGTTGAACGGAAAGATTAAACAAGATTAAAAGACAAAGATTGTAAGTGCGAGTTACGGAACTGATATTTGGGAACAGTAGTCGTGATAAACGAATGTGAGGGATTGTTATGGTTATGATTCCTTAGACGTTGAGTGACGAAGGTAATAAATAACCTTTCAATGTTATGTCATGATAATGAGAGCTAAGTGTGAAGCGTATAGACGCTGTGAACGCAACGTTGTTGCGATGGACGCTTGGTCTTAGCATACAATGATCGGTATGGGTTTGACACTAAGAACGAGTAATGAGCATGGGGTTGGTGTAATGGATAACGAAAGTATTAAATAAGATATGAATTATTGAGAAAGTCGTAATGAACGATAATAAGATTAATGAAAGCCGAATATGAGTCAGATAAGAATGCAAATCATCAAAGATGATGAACGTATGAGTAAGACATCTCCGTATATCATAAAGCCGTAAACTGGTAAAGGTAAGTTAGTCACGTAAACTTATATTGCTAAGAACGCGAACCCTAAGATATAAAGTTAAGTAAACCAATGCGTAAGTTCAATATATAACTAATTGGTGTTTATGGTTTCTCCTTATGTGTTATATAGGAATTGGATTGAGCAGTTCAGCGTAAGCTGTAGCTGGACATAAGGCAAGCTTCCTAACTTCATTCATATTTTAAATGAATGCTAGTTTCTTAAACTTCTTAGATGTCGAACTTGAGAAGTCTTGTCTGTGTGCATTTGTGCGATGTATGTACAAGGTGGTAGTATGTATGAGGCCTTATGCCACAATTTGAACACTTCGGTGTTTCTATGATATGAACTGTTCCATTATTGATTGTTCAATACAAGTATGCTCTGTTTATACATGAACCGTTATTATTAAGTCTGGGCTAATGATTCTAGCCAGACAGGATGTGTATGAAAAAGGTAGAGGAATGAAAGTATTTCAGAGTGAAAATGGCAGATGTTTTAAGATGATAGGAATCTGGAGTATTCCTATTATTTAAGCTTCTTCATAACCTTTATTCGATTATCGAAGTTCTGAAGAAATGTTTAAACTCTTGAAGTTGGTTGTTCAACTGTTATAACTTACTGGGCAATTGAATGCTCACACTTGCTTTTAAATGAAAAACATTTTCAGCAAACGAGGTTAAAAGAACATAAGGATCCCGTAAAGATCAAGCTGTCGTTATCCAGATGAAGGACAATTCAGAAGGTGAATGAGCGAGAAGATAAAATGAAGACTTGTAATGTAGAAAGATAAAATTGAACTATAGACTAGTTAATGAACTATTATGTATCCTTGGTGGTGGATAAAAGTCACTCTTGTAAGATGAAATGAATAATGTATTTATTATTACTTGTAATGAAAGAGGTTATAAGGTTTCCAGAACCTGGGATATGAGAGTGTATGTTGTTATATTTCAGTATATAATGATGTATATTGGATGAATGATGTACTCGTGACGTACGATATTCGGGTGTGAAGATAGACCGAATTTCAGGGCGTTACAAGTTGGTATCAGAGCTGATGGGTTATAAACCTTAGGTAGGAGTACCTAAGACTATAATCGTAGAGAGAAAGATAAGAAGATCACCACATGATCATAGTGATTCGTAGTAGCAGATGAGTTATTAAACGATGAATGATTTATAGCTAATGTAATGAATAAAGGGTACTATAAAGTAGTACGGGAAGAAGAACTCAGATTGAGTTATGAAGGATAGCATACGAATTAAAGAAAATTCGTATTAAGTAAAGAGAAAGTAAGAAGTTTTAGGATTTCAATTGAGGACTCATATCAGCAGCTGAGTTGTATGATTCCTTGTATGGGCAGAGAATTCTTATGCGATATAGTTGTTAAGTTGAACAATTCTTTGTATGGGCAGAGAATTGTCCTTGGTATAACAACCTCTTAGCTTCCTATATCGGTCAGTAGCTGAGTTGACCAATTTTCTGTATGGGCAGGGAATTGTGTTTGGTTCTACAGTCACTTAGCTTCTGGTTGTGATAATCATTGGAATAGTATGTCGCGCAATCAAGATGTATATGATGAGAAGGTGAATCTTTTCTCATGTATATACTTGATAGGTAGAGAACGATAAGGTAGGTGCGAGTTCCTAAAACTCATACGTATGGTAAGTTCATGACTCATAATTATATTGTATGTTTTCGAATGTCTCAGTGAATGGACGCTTATGGTCTGACTGGACAGTTCTTAAACTCATATTATTATGTAAAGTTCATAAACTCATAATGTGTGGTAAGTTAATGAACTGTACTAAGGTATAGAAATGTTTAGACTGAAAACACGTTGTTTTTAGTAGGCTTAGCATTGAAGGTGTTAGAGAAGATTTATGTATTATCGCAATAACACAATGAAGGAAGATGGAGAATAGGATATTCCAAGTCATCTAGCTATGCTAGATTTCAAACTTTATTGAACTCGTGTTGATATGTACATTTTTTTTTAAAAGGAAAGAATTGGTTCAACTTTTGGAACCAACGGATTTTAAAAGAGCTATTCTTGGCATGTCTATGCTAATTGCTTCGGCTAGACAGAAATTGATTTGAAATATCAAAATGAATTTTATATCATCAGTGCATTTGATGCAAGGATGGTAAAAAGATGGAGTTATTAATGCAATTGAACCTGGTGTTGGATGTGATCTTAGGTTCAACAACCTGCTATGGTATGATGTATAATGATGAAGTCATAAACTGACGAAGTCCTCAACGTACTGTAAAAAGTACAGTATCACTACGTCATAAAACATTTTGATGTATTGCGAAAAGAATTTAAAGAAGTAGTCGATGTCAAGTGAGTTGACTAGATGAATGTTTTAAGTGATGTCCAATTTATTGGGATGGTCTATGCTAATTGTTTTGGCGAAGGCAAATGGTATGTCATGTTATAAGAAAATCGAGCTTTCTTTGAGAACTTGTGCCAAACCAAATTGTTCTGGTGCGGAATCTAATGGTCAAGTCTGAGGAGAACATGGAAGAGGTAGTTTACTTTATTTGTGATTGTAAACTGACCGTGGAAGAAAGGTTACAGCAAAATGATGTTTAACCTAGTAAGAGTTCATGTTCGATTTGAACCCTCAGCAAAAGTATGAAACGTTTTAAAGGAAATTTTATATTCCTCGTTATTCCTTCTACTTCATGATTCTTGATAGGTTATGGGGGTTAGGAATGTGGGAAAGATAAGAACTCCATTGAAGGGAAGTTGAGGAGAAGGGTAGGCTAAATTTTTGAGGACGAAATTGTGTGAAGAAGGAGTGAATGTGATGACCCGGGTAAGGGTGTGGTTTTAAGAAATTCAAAGGACGAAATTTTTATAAGAGGGGAAGAATGTGACGACCCGAAAATTCGGATTGTCCAGAATTTAGGTTTAAAGAATTAGTTATTAATAAAATTAATTTTTATTAATACAATTCTGTGCTATGTGTTTATTAATTGTTCTATAACTTAGAATGATTATAAGTCGGGAAGATTCTAACTATGAGCTAGATTGAACGAATAAGAATTTTTAAGACGAAAATAAGATTTTTCCGGGAACAAAATATTTTTCGGGGAAAAAGACGAAATAAGCACTATTCATCCGTTTCTGCTCGGAGATTAATTTAGAAATTCTGAGAAGTTAGTGATTACGTATAATTATGAGATGAGATGGAATATTCAATAATATTTCAGTTATGGCAAAAACGAAGTTTTCGCCTGCGGACGTAAAACCTAAGGGTTAGGAAAAGTGAGTTCCGAGAAATGATTTCGTATAATAATTAGGGTTATTATGTGTGAGAAATACGAATATAATACTAGTTATTATACGAGTATAGTACGAAGATTAGTACGACGTATAATACGAATATCGTACGAACTATATACGAAGAGAATACGAGAATGAGATGTGTAGAATACGATTTAGTCTTAAAGGCTAAGTAAGGGATAAGTTAAGTAATAGCTAAGTAAACTTAATATTTAAGTAAAATGCTTATGCTTAAGGGCTAAGTAAACTTAATGGTTAAGAAGACTTAATGGTTAAGAAAACTGAAGGGCTAAGAAGACTTAATGGCTAAGGAAACTTGGTGGCTAAGTAAACTTGGTGGCTAAGTTGTTGGAGGAGGTGGGAATAGTAAGGAGGTGGGGGCAAAATGACTAAAATACCCTTATATTTCTGTATATAATGATGTATATTGGATGAATGATGTAGTTGTGACGTACGAAACTTGGGTGTGAAGATAGACCGGATTTCGGGGCGTTACAAGTTGGTATCAGAGCTGATAGGCTATAAACCTGAGGTAGGAGTACCTAAGACTATAATTGTAGAGAGAAGGATAAGAAGATCACCACGTGATCATAGTGATTCGTAGTAACAGATGAGTTGTTAAACGATGAACGATTTATAGCTAATGCTATGAATAAAGGGTACTATGAAGTAGTACGGAAAGAAGAACTCAGATTGAGTTATGAAGGATAGCATACGAATTAAAGAAAATTTGTATTATGTAAAGAGAAACTAAGACGTTTTAGGATTTCAATTGAGGACTCATATCAGCAGCTGAGTTGTATGATTCCTTGTATGGGCGGAGAATTCTTATGCGATATAGTTGTTAAGTTGAACAATTCTTTGTATGGGCAGAGAATTGTCCTTGGTATAACAACCCTCTTAGCTTCCTATATCGGTCAGTAGCTGAGTTGACCAATTTTCTGTATGGGCAGGGAATTGTGTTTGGTTCTACAATCACTTAGCTTCTGGTTGTGATAATCATTGGAATAGTATGTCGCGCTATCAAGATGTATATGATGAGAAGGTGAATCTTTTCTCATGTATACACTTGATAGGTAGAGAACGATAAGGTATGTGTGAGTTCCTGAAACTCATACTTATGATAAGTTCATGACTCATAATTATATGGTATGTTTTCAAATGTCTCAGTGAATGGACGCCTATGGTCTGACTGGACAGTTCTTAAACTCATATTATTGTGGAAAGTTCCTGAACTCATAATGTGTGGTAAGTTAATGGACTGTACTAAGGTATATAAATGTTTAGACTGAAAACACGTTATTTTCAGTAGGCTTAGCATTGAAGGTGTTAGAGAAGATTTAAGTATTGTCGCAGTAAGACAATGAAGGAAGATGGAGAATAGGATATTCTAAGTCATTTAGCTATGCTAGATTTCAAACTTTATTGAACTCGTGATGATATATACATTTTTTTAAAGGAGAGAATTGGTTCAACTTTTGGAACCAATGGATTTTAAAAGAGCTATTCTTGGTATGTCTATGCTAATTGCTTCGGCTAGACAGAAATTGATTTGAAATATCAAAATTAATTTTATATCATCAGTGCATTTGATGCAAGGATGGTAGAAAGATGGAGTTATTAATGCAATTGAACCTGGTGTTGGATGTGATCTTAGGATCAACAACCTGCTATGGTATGATGTATAATGACGAAATCACAAACTGACGAAGTCCTCAACGTACTGTAAAAAGTACGGTATCATGACGTCATAAAACATTTTGATGTATTGCCAAAAGAATTTAAAGTAGTCGATATCAAATGAGTTGACTAGACGAATGTTTTAAGTGATGTCCAATTTATTGGGATGGTCTAAGCTAATTGTTTTGGCGAAGACAAATGGTATGTCATGTTATAAGAAAATCGAGCTTTCTTAGAGAACTTGTGCCAAACCAAATTATTTTGGTGCGAAATCTAATGATCAAGTCTGAGGAGAACATGGAAGAGGTAGTTTACTTTCTTTGTGATTGTAAATTGACCGTGGAAGAAAGGTTACGGCGAAATGTTGTTTAACCTAGTAAGAGTTCATGGTCGATTTGACCCTTCAGCAAAAGTATGAAACGTTTTAAAGGAAATTTTATATTCCTCGTTATTCCTTCTACTTCATGATTCTTGATAGGTTATGGGGGCTAGGAATGTGGGAAAGATAAGAACTCCATTGAAGGGAAGTTGAGGAGAAGGGTAGGCTAAAATTTTGAGGACGAAATTCTGTGAAGAATGGGTGAATGTGATGACCCGGGTAAAGGTGTGGTTTTAAGAAATTCCGAGGACGGAATTTTTATAAGGGGGAAAGAATGTGACGACCAGGAAATTCGAATTGTCCAGAATTTTGGTTTAAAGAATTAGTTATTAATTAAACTAATTTTAATTAATAATATTATGTGCTATGTGTTTACTAATCGTTCTATAACCTAGGATGATTATAAGTTGGGAGGATTCTGACTAAGAGCTAGATTGAACGAATAAGAATTTTCAAGACGAAAATAATATTTTTCCGGGAACAAAATATTTTTTGGGGAAAAATACGAAATAGGCACTATTCATCCATTTCTGCTCGGAGATTAATTTTGAAATTCTGAGAAGTTAGTGATGATGTATAATTCTGAGACGAGATGGAATATTCAATAATATTTCAGTTATGGTAAAAACGAAGTTTTCGCCTGCGGACGTAAAACCTAAGGGTTAGGAAAAGTGAGTTCCAAGAAATGATTTCGGGTAATAATTAGGGTTATTATGTGTGAGAAATACGAGTATAATACTAGTTATTATACGAGTATAGTACGAAGATTAGTACGACGTATAATACGAATAATATACGAACTATATATGAAGGGAATACGACAATGAGATGTGTAGAATACGATTTAGTCTTAAAGGCTAAGTAAGGGATAAGTTAAGTAATAGTTAAGTAAACTTAATAATTAAGTAAAGTGCTTATGCTTAAGGGCTAAGTAAACTTAAGGGCTAAGTAAACTTAATGAGTAAGTAAACTTAAGGGTTAAGAAGACTTAATAGTTAAGAAGACTTAAGGGCTAAGAAGACTTAATGACTAAGTAAACTTGGTGGCTAAGTAGACTTGGTGGCTAAGTAAACTTGGTGGCTAAGTTGTTGGAGGAGGTGGGAATAGTAAGGAGGTGGGGACAAAATGACTAAAATACCCTTAGCCTTGATTTTCTATAAATAGAAGGCTTAAGCTCATTTGGTTGGATTTTGAAAATCCCACACTTGAGAGAGAGAGAGAGAGAGGTCGAATGAGAAGGAGAAGAAGGTGGAAGAGCTAGCCCGTGTACAAACTTTGTCCGACGAGAGAAGATTAAATAAGAACGGTAATCCGAACCCTAGTCTCTTCTAATATTTTCTTTAAGTTTAATATGTTTAAAACATAACTTAATGAGAATAAGGAGTAAAAGATGTTAGTAATGATTTCATATGGTTGAAATCATAAGAAAACAAAGAAATGAGAATTAGAAGTTTAGTTTGTAAATTTCTTAAGGAAGTATAAGATTCGTGAGGATTTTGAGCGATCCGAGTAGATTATATAAATAAGTAGGTGAAATAAGTAAGGAATGGTGTTCAATAACATCAAATTCCCATAAAAAGTGGAATCGTAATCCAAAATATCGATTAAAATGAAGAACAAACGAAGAACATGAAGAACACGCGAAGAACACGAAGAACATTGTTGATGGACAAATTTAAAACCATCGTAGTTTAATTGTTGTTGATGGACAAGTTTAAAACCATCACGTATAAGTTAGATGCTTATTGCTTGGTTAGGAACGGTAGAAACGTTCATGAAGAACGGATTAAAACGTAGCTATAACGAAGTTATGGTGAAATTTTCGTAAAAGACGAACGAGAATTAGAAATTTAGTAAATGAACCCGAACGTGTTGGGTTTCATAAGGAAGTAAGAGAACATAGAAAACGTGAGTTATAGACTCAAGATCGAACGAGTTCCGGGTTCGGATGACCGAATTACGGACGAACGAGCGAAGAACACTAAAAGCGTAAAAATGAACGAAGGGCGAAGATTAAGCCAATCGAATGGCACATTAACAGATTCAGAACGAAGTTCTATCTGAAGGGTATTGAAGTACGTAAGATTAGGAATAGAATGGCTTTGGAACAACCTCATTCTGAGTTATAACGAAGGAGTTATGAGATCGGGAAGTAAGCGTCTCAAATTGGATTTAACACTTGGAAAATTTTCTAGGGTTTAGGCTCAGCGCCGCAGCGCCGACTGAGCTTTGGGAAGTGACGCCACAGAACGAGCTAGGCCATAAACTTCTAGAGAGTAGCGCCGCAGCACGAGAGATAACAAAGGGTTTGGTGCCGCATCGCCAGACCAAAGGAAGATGGTGAAGTAGGGGCCACCGCAGCGCGAGGTAAAGGAAGGGGCACGGCGCCGCAGCGCGAGGTAAAGGAAGGGGCACGGCGTCGCAGCGCTGGTGCAAGGAAATGCCCAGAAATGAGATTTTTATTGCTCAATTACTGGGGGATGTACAAGAAAGAAGTATGAACATATAGTGCAACTAATGTAACACTTATTCTAGTGAATTAAACCTGTAGTAAAGGTTAAACGAAAAGATTAAACAAGATTAAAAGACAAAGATTGTAAGTGCGAGTTACGGAACTGATATCCGGGGACCGTAGTCGTGATAAATGAACGTGAGGGATTGCTATAGTTGTGATTCCTTAGACGTTGAGTGACGAGGGTAATAAATAACCTTTCAATGTTATGTCATGATAATGAGAGCTAAGTGTGAAGCATATAGATGCTGTGAACGCAACGTTGTTGCAATGGACGCTTGGTCTTAGCATACAATGATCGGTATGGCTTCGACACTAAGAACGAGTAATGAGCATGGGGTTGGTGTAATGGATAACGAAAGTATTAAATAAGATATGAATTATTGAGAAAGCCGTAAGGAACGGTAATAAGATTAATGAAAGTCGAATATGAGTCAGATAAGAACGCAAATCATCAAAGATGATGAACGTATGAGTAAGACATCTCCGTATATCATAAAGTTGTAAACTAGTAAAGGTAGTTAGTCACGTAAACTTATATTACAAAGAACGTGAACCTTAAGAAATAAAGTTAAGTAAACCAATGTGTAAGTTCAATATATAACTAATTGGTGTCAAACTATGTTTGATGAGTCTAGATTTTACATCCGGTGCGTTTACTGTTTTAATATATATATATATATATATATATATATATATATATATATATATATATATATATATACTTATATATATTAATTGTTGTCAGACTTTATTCGATGAGCCTGGATTTTACATCCGGTGCGTTTATCGCTTATATATATATATATATATATATATATATATATATATATATATATATATATCGTCCCGCCTGGAGTTTACTTCGTGGCGGTTGACCGTTTTTACTACTTTCTTTACATTTTGTCCCACCTGGAGTTTACTTCATGGCGGTTGATCACTTTTACAACTTTATTTATATTTCTGATCCCCCATGGAGGTGCTTCGTGGTGGTTGATCATGTCTCTATGTCGATGTCGGGATTTTTTAATTGTCCCTTTCCGTTACTTGTTCTTTGGTGTTCTCATTTTAGGTGAGATTTGTTTGAAAAAACAAGTGAAAAAGGTCCGACATGTATAATGTTGACGATTGGACTATAAGAGTCACCAGTTGGTTTTTTAAATGATTGTACCAACACAACCGAGAAAAGGTTTGCACATTAACCCAGTGATGTGACACTGCTAAACGGGTCGGTGAAACCGAGATTCATTAGGGTCCGGGGACTTGGTTATGCGGAGGGAAGGTGTTAGGCACCCCCCGACATCCGTGTTACCACGGTGACCTCCTCTTTTCAAGAAACTGCTATATGAATGTGTGTGTGTGTGTAGATCAACGTGCTGTTATTTGGAAGTAGTGTGAGGCCTCGTTCGCACCTATATACACAATGTTTGAATTTATGTAAAAATTTAATTTTAGCAAGATATGGCAATGATATTTTATAAAAGAGATTTTTCAAACCCTGATGCTCAATAGTAATTGAGACCTTTTACACTCCCATTTTATTCCGTATTCGGCTGGATTGATTTTATTTGACAGATACGAAGCATCCGTACGAAAATACTTTACAAAAAGGTGCTTGTAGCATCCCCAAATCTCAGTCCTAATTACCAAGGATCTGGTATACTATTTCTATAACTATTGCGGAAGATATAAACATAAATTATTTATACATTAAACTTTTACAACATAAACCCCACGGTCTACAACCTTAACTTAATACATACCTTCAATATCTTAGAAGATTTATATTAATATTTGCATTAGCAAATTTATTAGTTCTAACTGCATAATAGCTTAATCTTGGACTTTGCCTTTGCCTGTGTCTTTACTCGAGCTTTCATCTTAATCTGAAAATTTTTATCATGATATAGCAAGGGTGAGCATCAAATTTGCCCAGCAAGTTAAATTTATTTGAGGATATATCATGATTGAAAAGAATTGAACAATAAGCTAGCTAACTTTCAACAATATAAACATTGTGAAAGAGCATGAACAAATTTTCTTAGCTGAGCGACCAAGTCAATAAAAATGAATGGTCAAGCATAAACATGAACAGATTAACTGAACCAAATGGTAATGAAGGTGATCAGCCTTTCATACCTGATGAACATTTACAATATGCACAACGTGCGAATCAATAATCAATATAGACGTGAATAATCAACAACAATTATTCATTAACATGCTTTGAACATACAACTCAAGTTTGAGTTAAGGAAACTTGCCTGATTCGTTGACTACTGCTACGCAGTTTAAGTTAACTTCTTTTGGTAAGACCTATCAGTAATAATAAGATTGGTCTTTCAATCAACATATTCTACTTTATATCATAATACAATTACTTTGTTAATAGATTATCTAACACTAAATCAAATATTAGATAATATCTTAACACATCAATATTATTATCATTCTTTGAAAATTCTTTAATCACTATATCATATCCATTATGATTTAACACCTTAATAATTCAAATACCAAACCAGCAACCTGGATTTCAAATCCAGCAAGCTGGATTCCAAATCCAGTAACCAAGATGGTCAATTCACAAACCCAACCTCAAACCAGCAAACGGGATTCTATATCCAGCAACTAGATTACAATCCAGCAAGCTGGATCCAACAAATTTTTAATTTAGTAAACTTCTTTTCAATCCAGCAAGCTGGATTCATCAGATTTTCTAATCCAGCAAGCTGGATCCCATATCCTTTTCACGAAAATACCAAATTAACTTATTATTTTTCTATCCTTTGTACAAACATGTATACATATATTTCATACACAAAAAGTATTTTTCCAAAATTTACCAACTTCCTTTGGTATTTTTCAAAAATTATTTTTAGTCATTTCCTTAAGAAATTAGCTACCTCGTGCTTAACTCCAGAAATTTCTATCTCTTGACACAATCTTATACGTGTTAACGTGACGCTCCAGTTAAAATTTCGTGGCAATCGGAGTTATAGAACTCCGGTTATAGCCATTTTCGTCGAAAAATCACTGAAATTGAAATGGTCATAACTTGCTCATTTTAACTCGGAATGAGTTCATTTTTGGACAGTAGGTACTTTATACCATATATTTTCATGTCCCAAAAGGCCGGAATTTTTCTCATAAAATAAGTTGCCGAAACAGCCCTTTTTAACTTTTGGGCAGAAGCTAAATTGTTGTTTTGCAGTTTTTCGTGCTTTGTTAAACATTTTCCATACAGAAATCTACAACTCCTTTTTCAGTGATTCCACTTGAAGATGTTAGATAACTTATCATAGTACTCTCCCAAATTTTTCCAGAATTTTTAGATGTCCGAAAAATGACCAAACTGCCCCTACTGTTTGACTGTCCAAAACAGTCTGTTTTTCATTTTTAGCAACAAAACTATTTTTGGTAAAACTGTCACTACAACTTGTGTACTCAACATTTTTGAGTTCTACTACTTGCGTTTAGTAGTTAACTTACATATCTAGCACCTCTCTTTGACGGATCACAAAAATAAGGTTTAGATCAAAAACGGTGGAAATCCAAAGTACATAGAAATTTTAGAGCTTATAAAACTAGAAAAATTACTTTTCTTTATTTCGATTTTCAACTAAATCAACACCCAATATGGGTAGATCTAAACATTAAACACTCAATAACAAGTATATACATGGTTTTTGAGTTTAGAAAACTTGATTCAAGATTTGATTTTGAATAATCAAAAATTACATAACAAAAAGGTATTTATACCTTCGATTTTCATGCTCTTCTTCTTCTTCCTCTTCTTCTTCTTCTTCTTCTTCTTCCATGGATGGACTTTCTCTCTCCTCTCCATCTCCCACATGGCTGCCGAACCTCCTCTTTCTCTCTTCCTCTCTCTAGTTCTTTCTCTTTCTTTCTTAGTTTTGCCAAGTTATGACATAAGATGAGAGAGAAATGAATGGTTGTTATTGGTTTGGTCATTGGATATTTTTATTATGTTATTAGATATACATAGCATATATCTATATTATCTCCCAACATTCCTCTTTTGCTTTCTCTCTTTCTAATCATTATATTGATATATGGAGAATTAGTAAGTAATGTGGCACCTTAGAATAAATGACGCCTAGCTAAGTTTGTAATTATCTTTTGCAAACTTGTGGCTTAGCATGATGACATGCACTCTCTTCTTTTTCTCTCCATGTATATCCGGCCAAGTGGCCTTATCTTGCCCAAGTCTTGCTTTGATTTTTATTGCTTTGTCTAGCATACTTAATGTCCAAAATGTCCCTCTTCTATTGGGCTAAGTTTTGAGCTCCCAAATAATTCCTTTGGACTTCAAAAATTAAAATGTTTGGGCTAAAACAATTAACATCATCCAACACTTCTAATATTACCATTCCCTAATTATTTAATTAGGGTTTTCATTTCCTCAATTATAACATAATTCCTTACTCACATGCCCTTAATTTCTTAACACAATTAGACTTGCTATAATTAGGTTATAAAATTAATTAACTGAGATGTATAAAATAAATCTCTTAGAATTAGCATATATTTTATATACCAAAATTCTCTCATCTCATAACCCTTAAGTTATTCAACCCTTCATTCCTAATATATAATTAGGATTACACTAGTTTCTTTTATTTGCTATCACATAATATTCGTATTCACTTACTCACATAATCATTAAATAAATTGTGACATGCTCCACAATTCTCTTAGATTAGGTCACTAGTATATATTTAAATACTAGGACCACTAAATAAAAATAACCCTTTAGGTCATTTAATTCTCATACTTAATGAAATAACTTATTCAAGTTATACAATTCATATTGTATACTTAAATTTAATTTCCTCCTCTCCATAAATTGTTTTCAAATAATTTATTTATATATTAAATATATAATTTAATATATTCAATTATTTATTCAAATATGAATTTAATTTACTAACTAGTTGATACCAATATACATATTTGCATATTGGATCTCCTCTCATATTTTTACTTTACATCATTTGGTATAATATTAAATATTATACCATTAACCATATAACATAATATCATAACATATTTCACTTTTCACACTAATTTTGACTTTTCTCCATAAAAATCAACTGTTGACTTTGACCAAAAGTCAACCTTTATACATTTTGTGTTTACTATCCATTTTGACTAAACTTGACGTTCCGGACGCAACCGAGCAGTCCATGATTCAAAATTATATCTCTAACTCAAAATTTGAGTTTTAAATTACTCATTTCTTATTGCTAATCGTATTAACTAACGACTTTAAACTTATTTGTCTTTTTATTTGCCATTCATGGCCAACGTTCAAGCTATGTTAATTACTAACATAGTTTTATCTTAATCCTTATATCAATAACTTAATTCATCATTCCTCTTGCTAAAATATATATAGCGCCTTACTAAGTATATATATTTCTATACATATACTCATCTTCGTTTAACCTCATAGCTTTTCTTCTTGTGAAATCTTATTTCGTTAATAAAATTTCCATATGTACTTATATAACATTTCTTAGACTATTCAGTTCATATAGAATTTACAGGTATCGTAGTACCTTATTCTCGATATTTCTTCAAGTACATATTAATTCATTTCTAGGGTTTTGAAATTTTGGAACCCATATTTCTTTATTCTCATTCAATTAAGAAACCATATAGGTTCTTCTTAAAAATTTTGAAATCCTTAAAATTCTTTCACAGAGGCGTCAATTCCATACACTTATTTTCTGTCTAGGTTCATCTTATAACCTTTAATCCATCATTTTAGGATTTTAATAATTATCTAAATTCTTGGGTTGTCACAGTGCTAAATTCCTCGTGGGTATGAAAACCATCTGAGGGAATCTAAACAACACAGATATAATTTACAAGCTGCTTACAGCTAAAAATGTCCATCACGGGAACCTAATCTAGATCCAATGGGATGAATCTGTGATCACATGATTCCTAGGCTCACATGATGCCGCAATTGATATAAACGCAGTAAGCAGGTATATATATAAAAGCCGTAAATATATACATATACAGACATGATCACCAACCACGAAGTACCTCCATGGGGGATCAAAAATGTAAATAAAACTGTAAAAGTTATCAACCGCCACGGAGGAAACTCCAGGCGGGACAAAATATACAGAAAGCTGTAAAAATGATCAACCACCACGAAGTAAACTCCAGGTGGGAGGGACAAAATATACAGAAAGTTGTAAAAACGATCAACCACCACGAAGTAAACTCCAGGTGGGACAAAATGTACAGAAAGCTGTAAAAACGGTCAACCACCACGAAGTAAACTCCAGGTGGGACGAAATATATATATATATATATATATATATATAGCATATAAACGCATCGAATATAAAATCCAGGCTCATCGAACAGAGTTCGACACACAGTTAATATATATAAGTATATATATATAGGAAAGCAAGTAAACGCAGCAAATCGAAGTTTAGGCTCATCGAACAAAGTTCGACACACATTTAATATATATATATATATATATATATATATATATATATATATATATATATATATATATATATATTATATAAACGCTCCATTATCGAGTTATGCTCGATTGAGCCTAGACTTCGGTCTGGAGCGTTTACTGCTTTAATATATATATATATATATATATATATATATATGTATATACAAACTGAAAATAAACCACGGACCGAAGTCCCGGCAAAATATGCAACACGACTCTCAACGTGTGGAAGGGTGTGTGCAAAGATGAAGAGAAAGAACTCTAAAGTGTGTGAGAAGGTTTACAGTGGGCTGCCAAAGAAGACTTTTGTATATTTAGAGTGAGTAAACACAGACTTTTGTAGGTACAAAAGAGCTATATATGAGCTCACAGGTGTTTAAAAGGGAAAAGTACACTTCCTGGGATAAGTGCAGAGCAAATTGGGCAGGGCTTCTTCGCCGTTTTCTCTTCCAAAATGGCCACCCCAAGCCCTCTATTTATAAAGGGTGGAGCCGCAGGTGCCTGCGGCTGAGCCGCAGGTGTACCAGAGGCAACCCGGGTGGGCTCGGGTTTTTTGATTCGGGTCGTCTCGAAGTACGTGCACTCGGGCACTGTAATGTCCACTCGAACTTTTAAGAGTGCAATTCGGGCATCCGTTTGAGGTATACAGGACCTATTTCGGACTGCCGTTGTCGAGAGTTGTACGATGGCATAGGATTAGAGTTTGTGCAAAGTCATTGAAGATGGGACGGTGCCCTCCGGTCTTCAAGCTTCAACTTTCATCCGTTACCCCGCACAATAGTCACTCAGGATTGATTAGTTTTGTGGGACATTGTTACGTAGATATATCGAGGCGACGTGGCGTGACATCGTGTTGGTCAGATAACGATGTTGCCCCTCACCGGTGTTATCGCCAGATTGGGCTGATAAAGTAGGCGTTGCGCAGCTTCACTGAGATTGGACTGCTGCAATTTGTTGAAGGTCCTCATAGTTATCCTTGAGGTGTGTCTGTCTTCTAGATGTTATCACCGGGCTGGTACAGTGGATCTCGTTGTGAGCGTCGAGATTGAAGCTGGTTGCATTTGTAACAAGCATTTTCGGGGTTATCGCCGAAATTGCATTCCTTAGGGTTATCACCAAGGTTGGTGGCTATTCTCATGGTTGGGACTGAAACTGGATATCTCGGGGTTATCTCTGAGATTAATCGGTCTTCTCCGGTGTGTGTTCCGGTATTGTATCTGCATGCCTCGGGGTTATCTCCGAGATTGGAATTGTTACTCCCAGATTGCGATCCGGGGTTGATGCTAAACTTTCAGTAGTATCCGGCATGGATATGGATTGTCTTTCAGGGTTCCCTCTTAAAAGACGACTCTGCCCTCCTATAATGTTAGTGACAGGTGTACAGAAAATTTTGAGTGTCTACAGATGCCCGTCTTTATCATACTCATGCATGGCGATGCATGGGTAGGATAAAGAATCCTAGACACTTGAAATGCAACAAGATAAACATGATACTATGGATAGCAACATGATGCACATGTATGATGCATGTGTACAGGGTTGTAGCCCAACACGCTGGGGATGATTGCTGGCTCCCTGTTACTTCAACTGGGGATTGGCAACGATGACCAGTTCTGATGTGTAATCCGAATCTGGTAGTACGTTGATGTTGGAGTTATCACCAACTTCTTGGATAATGACTTGATCCTGCAGATGTACCGCTTATGTGTAAGAGATCTCTGGGATAAAGCTTGATCTGTTTGAGGATGTGTATAACATATTATATCATCTATCCTCTTTGATGACATTGACCTCTCCTGGTTAGTATCGCCAGAATATGCCAAGATTCTGTTGGGTTTACTTCCAACAGCAAATGCTATTAGGGATGCCTGACCTTCGTTGACGTGTACTTCACCAACATGTGAATCAACGGCTAAAAAATCCTGTAGGACATACTGTCAAGGCTGCTTGACCTCCGCTAACGTGTGAATCAACGGAACATTGCGTTATGACCCCCTCCGGGGATCTGAGCCGTCGGGTGTGAAAACCTCGAATAGCTCCAGAGCTCTGATAGGTTTGAATCGCTATAGGCTGTAATAATGCCAAGGCTTCCTAACCTTCATTGATTTATGTGTCAACGGATGAGCAAGCGTTGTAACCCCAACCGAGGATTTCACGTTGTAACCCCCGTCGGGGATTAGCTTGTGTGAAAAGATTGGAGTGACAACCTTACGCTGACGGCATCGGACCTCTGTATGGTATTGCCGTATGTGGTATGCAAAAACTTGAATCATCGGTATAGTAAACCCTATGTTCGGTCGAATACAAATGGATGACAAGAAAGCCACAGTTGGACCCAGAAAAATAAAGGTTTCAGGCTATTCTGCTCAATCGCGTAGCGTTTTTATCCCTGGTTTGGCCTTTTCAGCTTGTAAGAACTCCTTTGCAACTCGAACTGGACCGAGCCGGAGGGATGGGACCCGTATGGAGGTGCCGCAGGTGCACCTGCTGTGGCCACAGATGGGCCTGCGGCCAACCGTGGATGATAAATTCCAGGTTGGTCTCACAAGTCACTTTTAACTTGTTGCGCGAAGGAAAATACGTGAGCCATCTTCAGATATGCTGAGTTCGGGCTACTTTTTGCAAATTCTATCACCGTACGAGTGTTCTACACTATCCTGGTAACATATGCTTGTATTTTCTCTCATTTCTGTCTGTTGGATCTTGAGTTATCGCATGAGATGCATCTAAACACATAGTAGTGATTATGTATGCACAAACGACTAGATAAAAAATATTCAACATAGTAAATGTTAGTATTAAACCATGCTGAACATAATGATGTGAAAAAAATTGACTTTTGAGATAGTCAAATTGGCACCTTTTTCTACTATTTTTGTCATATTTGAGGTCCAATGAGCATAAGGTAGCAAGGCAAAATACTCCTGATATTGAGGTTGGCCTGATGCATGATGATTTTAATTTTTAATGCATATATTATGTATATGACTTTGGGCCAGGTGTGCTACAGAATGGCCACCTAGACATGCCTGTATGCATGTGGATAGTCCTATTTTCAGAGAGGACTATGGTAAAATTTTTCCAAATATAGGCATTGGGTAGTCATGCATTTTAACTCTACTATATATGTTAAAGTACATGCATGCATGCATATAGTCATAAAATGCAAAGCACCAGGTAAAGAAATACCACACCCTTTCTGAGGTGATTTGGAGACTTATTGTCCAGATACTATGGATTCGTATCAGTTGAGCAGTTCCTATAGGACCACTTCTGGTGTACGGCGGAGGGCTTCTGAAGTACCTCGTCCCCGTTCTATCAGACAGCCTCGACGGTTAGTGGAGGCCGTGATACGTCATGTCCAGGTAGGTGTTCCAGATGTTGAGGACGAGGAGGCAAATATTCCGATAGAGGATCCCGCTCCTGCTGCACATGTCCCTCGTAGGGAGCTTCCAAGCATTCAGGTGGTGAACCCAAAAATGCTGGGTGACTTGGGCAGACATCCATCGATGTATTTGCATGCTAACGAGGTATGGCGTTAGACTTTGATCTTCCTTTTTTCCTATTGATGAGGATTAAAGGGTTTTAATGTTGATCTGCATTTCATGCAGGTTTCTGGTTTTACATAGCCTCGAGGGAACTGGTTTAGCATTCACTCCTGTATCAGGTGCTTCATCCTGACTATAGAGCGGTAGTGCATGAGTGGGGATTTGGGGCATTTTTCTCCATCCTTCCACGTCGTTGTCCCTGGGGTTACCTCAAGGCATTGTCTGAGCGATAGTTTCATCAGACTCAGTCACTCCATCTGCTAGATTGCGAGATGATGATGACGTCTATGGATTGGCTATTTATCACAGTTATGGAGTTTGGAGGGGAGCCAGTGCCTTGCATGGCAAATATTACCCCTACTGCCGTTAGATCCTTATTAGGAGTTTCGGCAGCGGCGCACAAAGGCAGGACTGTCCGTTCAGGTCCTTTGAGCGTAGATGCTATGAACGGACTATTGAGTGAGCCTATGCCTGATGATGTCAGAATCAGGGATCGATTTCTGCGACGATTGTTCCTGATGATCATTAGAGGTTGCTTCATAGCAGATAACTCTTCTACGGTATCTTTCTCTTTGATCAGCGCTACACGTGATGTGGACCGTATTGGAGAGTACGATTGGGGCTCCTACACCTTTGCCTATTTCCTTCGGGACATGCGTATGTGCTCACAGGGTTTGACCGAGGCTTGGCTAGGATTTTACCCATTTCTGCTGGTGAGTGTTTCTCTTGTCATTAACCATGTATAGGTAAAGAGTGTTAACTGATAGCAGATATTTGCCTTTGTGTTGGCAGTTTTGGGCCTATGAGAGGCTTCCATACTTGCGTCTCGTGAGTGTATTAGGTTTAGACATCTATCCACGAGGACGATGATGGCATCATTCGATTCTGCCAGAGGTCCCTACAGCTGAGGGATTCACTCATTGTCGTATGCAGCTGGAGTTACTGACGACCGACACCATCACATGGCTTCCCTATTCCGGGGAAAACCTGACTGTGGGTTTTGAGGATGGATACCCGACTGGAGTCGAGTATGTGATTTCCACCAGGAGAGTTCCTCTCTTCATAGATGGAGGCTGGGAGCTCTATTTAGGAGAGCTTGCTATTAGGAGCACCATAGGGGAGATTTGTATACCGATCTTGCCTCTTGCCAGGCGTTATTGGCCTGTATCGCAGTCACCCGTCATTGATATCCCATTGTTGGGGGTTGACAGTTTTGCATTGTCAGAGGGTCTATGTACTCAGGAGACGTTCCATCGGTGGTGGTCCCCTCTCACTATTGGGGCTCAGTCCCGCGCCACACAGTTTATGGGGGATATGGTTCCAGGATCTTTGATGATGATGGAT
The DNA here is from genome assembly GCA_016801055.1 of Panax notoginseng. Classification (NCBI taxonomy): domain Eukaryota; kingdom Viridiplantae; phylum Streptophyta; class Magnoliopsida; order Apiales; family Araliaceae; genus Panax; species Panax notoginseng. The sequence continues at coordinate 34,428,562 of CM029015.1, read as the reverse complement.
TGGATAGTTTGTGTCCGAGATCCTACTCATATGACCCAGATTGATAGTTTGACCCGGCAGTTGGACCAGGCACATGTATTTATTTGGCATTTGGGCCGAGACCCGACAGAGGCGGCTTCATTTAATCCTTCCAGCTCAGGCGTTGGCCCCTCAGGTGACCCATTCGGTTTTACCGGCGTAGATCCTCCTTTATATAGGCCTAACATCCCTATTGATAGAGATCTAGTGACTCAGGAGGAGTTACATCAGGTGGACAGGATTGATGATGTGGATATCGACACCATTGTCTTCTTCTGATGTATATTCTCGTTATAACTTTTGATAGGCCTCTGTTAGATATTGGGTGGTTGTGCCCCATTCTCGCTATATCTTTTGATAGGCCTTTGTTAGATATTGGGTGGTTGTGCCCCATTTCCCTATATTTGTAGCTGTACAGAGATGATGTATTAGATAATGATATACTTAGGAATGTATGCACTATTTTTTTTCATTCCCTATATCATATTGCCATCTATTATCTTTTATGCATGTATCATGTTATGCATATGTATATATGTCCAGAGATATTTGGTATTGACCCCTGGATGGTCTTATGACACGGCCCGCACAGATGTCTTCTTCGACAGTTAGCTGCATAGATCATACCCCATCGTCAGTGGTGGCATCGGGTATGAGATTGTGGTATGATAGCATGTCACCACCAGACAGGGTGACTCTAGATCATTTATTACAGTATACCATGATCTTTTTAACTTTTCAGGTTCCCGCATGATTTCTGGACGGGATGATAGAGCATTGGCTACCGGATAGGCAGGTATTCCGATTCGGCACCCATTAGTTGACTCCTACCCTGAGGAGTATGCACGTTTGATGATGTTGCCTCTAGACAGACCTTGCGTGCATCTAGCTTTGGGAGACATGAACAGACGATTCATGACTCTCACAGGATTGAGGCGCAGAGTGGTACAGGATGAGTTGACATCTGGCCACGTGATATCCTAGCATTTTCTGTACGACAGATTTGGCTTGGAGGATAGCTATTCACGATATTCCGGGGATTTCACCACACCGGAGGCTCATTGGCGCTTGGCCAGAGTTGACGTATTGATGCTATGTGTATTCTAATATGTCTATATGCCGCGGTATATGGATGAGATAGATATAGGCGTTGGCATGCCCGTGAGAGCTCTCAAGGAGGGTCGTACCATTGTACCTATAATTGTAGCAGAGACCCTGTGGTCGGCATCATATTGTTGCACGTATCCGATAGGAGTGTTCACTGGGAGTTCAGTCATGCTATATGTGTGGTTCATGTCACACTTGAGACCGATTGGTACTTTTAGACGGCATGGGTACTGCTTTACCCATGATGTAGCTATGTCATACTCTTTTCAGCCATCAGAGTGTATAGATGCTCTGTCCTGGTCCACATTTTTGGCTAATATCATAGATCCATTCAGCATATTGCCGTGTTCGGGGCTCCGGGCATGGACTATCTCCCTCTGGCTAGTTTGAGGGGAGTGACCACTTATCACCCATTGGTCGTGATGTCGCAGTTCGACCAGTTCCAGGATTTTCATCCTTTTGAGGGGGCGACAGGTCAGCGTTCAGCTTCTCGGTATCTCTCAGTAGAGGATCGATCTCAGATATATGCCTACTAGGATCGGTGCGAGATAGTAGCTTTTTCTGTCAGTCATCCTGGTTATTCCGCAGAGTATTTCGCGTGGATGGAGATAGAGATTTTATCGGCTGCAACAGTGTCTGCAGTACCGGAGAGCGGGTTAGATGATGTAGAACCCATGGAGGACATTGATACCTACATCGAGGAGGAGCCCAATTCTAGGTTGCCAGTATTTCTTCTGGATTCTCCTAGTACCAGTACTGTTGTGATTCAGCACTCGGCATAGTACTTAGAGCAGAGTCTTCATTTGATGACCTTTGAGAGAGATCAAATTCGATATATGATGTCGACTGCTCTTGATGGGAGGGAGGCCGCTCTATTGGAGAGAGACGAGGCCTTGGCGCATAGAGATGCCACCGTCATTGAGTGGGATGAGGCTATATCAGCCAGAGATGCAGTGATAGTTGAGCGGGATATTGCCATATCTGCCCGGGATGTAGCCGTCACAGATAACACTGCAGTGAGGTCCCTTACCACTGGCATGATCGCAGAGATGAGCGCATATATTGATGATCATATGGTCACCATGCAGATGGCTACATATCTGTTGGGTCGTAAGGATATTCTCATACAGGAGACCACAACTTTACCTCCATCTTCTAAGAGGGGTGCCATGTTGGGCTTGTTAGCTCGCATATACCCTGACTTGTAGATGATCTTATATTTTTCTGCACAGACTAGCTTAGCCATTTTGTCATGTATAGTTTACATTGTGTATATCAAACAGCATTATATATATGACAGGGAAATATATAATTTTGATCACTTCCCTTTTAGATATGCCTTTCTACTTGCTTAATATTTTGCCTGCTGCTTTAGGGCTTGTGATCCTGATGTATTCTGAATTCCTTCTTTGTGGATGGACATTGAGTTATCTCTGGATAGTTCAAAATGGATCATCGATCTGTATGTATCCCTACCATATCTCGGTGTCTTGGGACTGGTTTCTGTATCGAAATGAGGAGAGGAGTGTGGCTTTCCTCTCTGAGATTGACCGCACCACAGATGATCGCCAGCACTTCTAGTTAGGAGAAGCCTAGTTAATTCCATCTCTTATGAATTGGTGTTGCTCTTCGAGGTACAACCGCAGCTTAGATGGTCGCCGAATCTCCTATTTAGGAGGAGTTCAGGTAATTCCATCCCTTTGGTCTGAAGCTGAATGAAATGTAGTGGATTGACGGATGATCCCAATACCAACTAACAAGGGTTTGTGTTTTGGTAGGGGTTGAGACCGCACCATGAATGGCTGCCTACGTACTCCTATTGAAGAGGAGATCAGGTCTACGTAGTTCGAACCTGGTGTAAGAGGTTCAACGCTGTATGTGGCAGGAATGGTGTAGGAATGTTTTTGTTATTTTTGTTTTATTTCGACCGAGCCATATGAAATGGTTGCCTACGTACTCCTATTGAAGAGGATATCAGGTCGACGTAGTTCAACCCTCAGGGCGAGATGAAAAGCGCAATCCCATGTGCAGGTCAGAGTGCGGGGAGGAGAGAGTTTAATCCTAGGTTGAGGACAAACTGCAGGTGGAAAGTTTGATCCCATGTATGGGTAGCCAAACTGTATACGCAAGAGGTTCAATCCACGATGGGATGACCTAAGTTATAGGAAAGCAAAGAAGAAAACCAGTCTGCTGGCTTGAAAGTTATGTTTCCCTGAGGGGCAAAGTGTAGAAAAGTTGTTTGTGGTAAAGGGTTAAAGAACCAGAATGACTGGTGACCTGATGGTCCACCACCAGGATGTTTACTTGATGGTAACTTCAGACATAGTCCCGTTTCACGGCGTCTGAGTTGATGAGTTGCGTAAATTCATCGCCGTCCATTTCTTGCAATCTGAGAGCGCCTCCTATCAATACTTCCTTGACAACAAACGGGCCTTCCCAGTTAGGAGTGAATTTTCCCTTAGACTGATCTTGGTTGTCCAGTATTTTCTTCAAAACCAAGTCATGTTGTTTGAATTGCCGTAGTCGGACTTTTGTTATAGGATCGGGCGATCCTTTGCTGATATAACTGACCATAGAAGATAGCCGCGGTTCGCCTTTCATCTATTAGAGACAATTGGTGATACCTATCTTGCACCCATTGGTCTTCATCCAACTGAGCGTCTATCAATACTCTAAGGGATTCCATCTCAACTTCTATGGGGAGCACTGCTTCCATCCCATAGGTTAAGGCATAGGGGGTTGCCCCAGTGGAAGTGCGCATTGAGGTTCTGTAGGCTAACAGAGTCAGAGGCAATAAGTCAGGCCAATTTTTGTGATTGGCGGACATCTTTTGCATAATCTTCTTGATGTTCTTGTTAGCCGCTTCAATAACACCATTCATCTTTGGACGATAGATGGCTGAGTTGGGGTGTTTGATGCGGAATTTAATGCATAATTCCCCCATCATTTTGTTGTTGAGGTTCTTGGCATTGTCGGACACAATCACCTCTGGTTGTCCATATCGACAAATAACATTGTTTCTGATGAAAGCAATGATGACTTCTTTAGTAACCCTGGGGAAGGAGGCTGCTTCTACCCACTTAGTGAAGTAGTCGATCATAGGGAAGATAAATCGATGACCATTACTGGATTTAGGCTCAATGGGCCCGATAACGTCCATTCCCCACGTTGAGAAGGGCCAAGGTGAACTCATATTGTGAAGTTCCCGTGGAGGGGCGTGTATAGCATTCCCATGAATCTGACACTGATATCATCTCCTGACATGGTCATTGCAATCAGCTTTGAGAGATAGCCAATATGTCCCGTCTTGAGGACTTTCTTGACAAGGAGGGGGCCACTCATGTGGGGGCCACAGACTCCGCCATGGATTTCATCCATAACCCTTTGGGCTTGATCTTTGTCTAAACATCTGAGGAAACCCAATCCTACATCTCTTTTTTAGAGTGCATCTCCACTCAGGTAAAATTTCATAGCAAATCGGTGGATCTGCCTTTTCTCTATCAGGCTTGCCTCAGCGGGTGTAGATCCATCTCGTAGATATTCCTTGATATGCTGATACCAAGGATGTTGGATGGGAGGTATCTCATCCTATACTTCTCCAACGTAATTCCCGTAGGCTGAGGCCTTGTGCAGAGAAATTGTGACGCTTGGCAAGTTCTCCTTGTCTGATATGCGAATCAAGGATGCCAAAGTTGCTAACGCGTCTGCGAAATCATTCCTATTACGAGGAATGTGTAGAAAGGATATTTCTTCAAATCCCAAAGCCATCTTTAAGACCTGCCGATGGTAAGGCAGCAAATGTAGTTCCTTGGTTTGATAAATTCTGGTGGATTGTCTGATTACCAACTCCGAATCTCGAAGGACAGTTAACCGCCTGATGCCCATTGAATGGGTAAGTTTTAGCCCCATAAGACAGCCTTCATACTCAGCCGTATTGTTGGTGCTGACAAACTATAATTTGACGGCAATGGGATACTGCTCCCCCGTATCAGATACTAGAACTGCTCCAGCTCCAGAACCTTCCATATTAAAAGCTCCATCAAAATACATCTTCCACGTTTGGAGTGTATTTTACTGATGGTGTTGCTGAATTATCATTACTCCTTCATCGGGGAAATATATTTCCAAGGGTTTGAAATCCCTTGATGGTGCGGCAGCCAGTTGATCCATAATTCCTTGACCTTTGATGAACTTTTGAGTCACATATACGATGTGAAATTGTTGTAGGATCAACTGCCATCTGGGCAGTAGACAATTCAGTATGGGTTTACTGAACACGTACTTGAGAGGATCCACGCGGGATATGAGATGGGTTGTGTGACCATGGAGATAATGTTGTAACCTCATGGCAGCCCATGCTAAAGCACAACACGTCTTTTCGATCAGAGTGTACTTGTGTTCACTGCTGCTGAATCTTTTGTTGAGGTAATAGATAACTCGTTCTAGACCTCTATCGTCCTTCTGTCCCAGCAGGCAGCCCATGGCATTGTCACTTACAAACAGATACATAAACAGGGGAACATCATCCCTGGGTGGTACCAAGATGGGAGCTTTGATTAGTTGTTTCTTGATTATAAGGAAGGCATTCTGGCACTCCTTATTCCATTTCATGGAGGAATTCTTCCTTAATAGCTTGAAGATTGGCTCACAGGTTGCTGTGAGTTGGGAGATAAATCTGCTAATGAAGTTGATTCTTCCCAAAAATCCCCGTATTTCCTTTTCTGTCAGAGGAATGGGCATTTCAGTGATGGCTTGGATTTTGGCAGGATCCAGCTCTATCCCTTTGTGGCTGACTAGAAATCCTAGCAACTTGCCTGATTTAACGCCAAAGGCGCACTTAGCGGGATTCAACTTCAAGTTGTACTTACGCAACCTATTGAACAATTTCCTGATATGGTCTATATGGTCATCCTCCTTCTGGGATTTGATAATAATGTCATCCAAATAAATCTCAATCCCTTTATGCATTAAGTCGTGGAAAAGAGCCATCATAGCTCGTTGATAGGTAGCTCCAGCATTGATGAGGCCGAATGACAACTGTCTATAGCAAAAAGTTCCCCAAGGAGTGATGAAAGTAGTTTTTTCACGATCTTCCTCAGCAACCATGATCTGATGATACCCCACAAAACAATCTACAAAGGAGTACATGTCGTATTGCGCAGTATTGTCAATGAGAATGTGGATAAATGGCATGGGAAAGCTATCCTTTAAGCAAGCTTTGTTCAAGTCCCGGTAGTCTACACAAACTCGCACCTTTCCTCCAGGTTTAGGTATGGGCACGATGTTGGATATCCACTCAGGATACGTAGATACCATTATGATACCGGCTTGAAATTGTTTCAAAATTTCTTCTTTCACCTTTAAACTCCATTCAGGTTTCAATCATCTGAGCTTTTGCTTGACTGGCTCGAATCCCTCTTTGATGGGAATGCGATGAAGGACAATGTCAGTGGACAAACCCACCATGTCTTTATGAGACCATGCAAACACATCCTGGAACTGGGTTAGTAGCGTAACCATGTCATTCCGTTGGTTTGGGGTAAGGTCTGAACCAATCTGGATTAACTTAGGGTTTTCTAAGGTTCCAAGATTGAAAGGAGTGGTTTGATCAAGGTTGGGTTTGGGTTTGTCTTTGACCCATTCTTGAATTTCTAGAGGCACCTCAATGTTATCGGGTATATCCACCAAGGCTGAACTCATCTCTACATCAAAGGTACAATCCTTGTGGAGAAGAGGCACCGTATCAACAAGTACAAGCACATCAAAATTCAGAGTCCTGAAACAAAATATGCTTTCACTTAGTATATATGAAATGTGTTGATCATACACAGTGTTAGCATATACTGGCAAAATAAACCGCTAATGCTGTACAGAAAAGTAAGCAGTTATTATATCTACAGGGTAGAAAGAGTTTCTGCCTGCTTTACCCTTAACGACTAATGCAAGGAATGCTGTTCCAATTGGCAAGAGCAAATTCTGGGTGAACTGCAGTGATAGAGGGATTATCATCATCCTCCCTATCCCGAATGATAGCCATTACGTATGGGCAATCATCGTCTGGGGTGTATCTGTTGGTATGCTCATCATGAACGATGATACGTATGCCAGACATCATCCTGATGACGTCTTGCTTGATTCTTAGTTCCTCTTCCTCCACTGCGGGGTCTGGAACAAAGATTTCTTTCTCCTTCACCGACACCGGCTTGGCAAATAACATTGCCATTATATTGGCTAGCACCTTTACGGGAGGTTGTGCGGACACAGAGCTTGAAGGCGAAGCTAAACGCCAGATGGTTGAAGCTGCAGAAATTTGCTGATGCTTATGAGGATTCCTGTGACTAGAGCTGGCAGAATAGCCTAGTCCAGCTGTCCCAATTTGCTGGGTTAAGCGAATAGGGTATTTGACACCCTGGCAATCTTTACCCAACCCTTGTCCCGGTTTATGACCCAACGACATCATTTCTTGCGTGGCCGACATTACCTCGGCAGAAATCTGGGGTTCGGGCAATGGTGTTCCAATAGCATGGTATTGGATATTGCTTATTTCCAAAGCATGAAAACTAATTACCTTAACATCCTTATTGGGATTGATGAGCGGCATGTCCCCATGCTGGGGAATCTCTGGTTCAGCGTTGACTGTGACCAGGCTATTGTTGATGATGTATTTTAACTGTTGGTGAAGAGTGGAGGGGACTGCCCCTGCCATATGAATCCATGGTCGTCCCAAGAGCAGGTTGTATCCCGAATCTATCTTGAGCACATGGAAGGATGCGCAGAATGTATGAGGACCAATCTCAATTGGTAGCTCAACTACTCCGACCGAGTTACGGCGGGCTCCATCAAAAGCTTTGATGATGGTATGGCTACTCCGAATTCGATTGGGATTGATATTCATCTTCACCAAGGTAGCATATGGGCAGATATTTAGAGAGGAACCTCCATCTATTAAAACTCCCGCCACCATATATCCGAAGGACAAGACCGCAATGTACAATGGTTTGCAGTGACCGGTCCCTTCGGGCGGTATATCATCATCAGTGAAGGATATCACATTGTTGTTGAAAATGTGATCAACCATATGTTGAAACTTTTCCGTATCAACTAATGTCGGTAGATAGGCTTCTTCTAAAACCTTTAATAAGACCTTCCGGTGATTCTCGAAAGTCAAGACCAAGTCCAATATTGATATTTGTTGTGGAGCTTCTTTCAAGCTTAAAACCACCTTAGCTTCTTTATGACCCATAGTGCGGAGAAAATTTTCAATCTTCTCAATGGGTACTTTCCCCTTAGATTTGATGACAAGCTTTATTACCCGTTGGGGAAGATACAGTGGATTTTTCTTTGACACTGCAGCAGTTGTATGTGAGGTGGATCCTTCACCTTCTCCAGAATTCCATAGAACTGCGCACAAGCTAACAATAGGATGTTGTGCTCTGCACTGCAAGTTGATTGGCTCGGGAGCGGCCACTTTTAAAGGACTGTTGATTCCCTTGATTTGAATTACTGGTATGACAAGTGACTTGTTAACCCCATCACTTTCAGTGGATATGACTGCTACTACACTCTTCCACTTAGTAGGACATGAATCCTCACTTGCCCGTAACACAGTGTCGTTATCTGCCAGACGCAGTATGCCAATGTCGATTAAATTTTGAATAAGGTGGCGGAGTGCCCAGCATTCTTCTGTGTTGTGACCGTGAGATTGAGAATGATATTGACATACTCCCTCAGAGTTGTATCATCCTGAACGGGGATTGATTGGAGGTAGAAGGGAACTAATCCTTCCTTCATTGATTAACATATGAAGGATTTCCTCCATAGGTTGGCCCAAATGGGTGAATTCCCTTTTGTTGGCAAAATCCCGACGGGCCTTAGCATTCGCTCTCTTCGTCACTTTGTCTTCCAGCATTTCATTTTCTGAAAGTGAAGAGGGAATATTCATGACAATAGGTAGGAAACTGGCATGCTCCTGGCTGATTAGCTGACGAGTCACTTGATGCTGATAAGTCACCAGTTCCGCCAATTGCTCAATTTGTTTACAAAGAGCTTTCATCTTTCGTTCCATTGTGAATTGGAACTTGGCATAATCCCATCTGTCATCACCATCTTTGGGGGTTTGGGAGGATTCACAGCTAAAATTAGAACTCTGTCCACTGCTCTAATTGATCATATTAACCTCTTCTTCCTTGTATTGAGGAAGAGGGTTGTCTTGAACGTGAGGCTGATCGGGTTTGGTGACCACGATTTCACCATTATCTATCAGGTCTTGGATTTTGTGTTTCAAGGCCCAACAATCCTGAGTATCATGTCCAGGTGCCCCGGCATGGTAAGCAAATTTTCGAGCCGCCTTAAAACCCCGACCATTAGAGCTGGCTGGTGGAAGAAGATGTGTGATTTTCTTCTGTGTTATTAGAAGATTTAGAATATTCTCGAGGGTGTCCCCTAAGGGTGTGAATACTCGAGGTTGTTTGGCTTCTCCACCTTTTGGTACTGGAGGGTTTGAAGACTGTGCTTGAAAGGGAGTGTAATTTCTCCTCTGGATAGGCATGTTTTGACTGCCTTTTTGACCCTGTAGTATCAGGGAAACATCCTCTTCTTTCTTTTTATGGACCCTCCGGGGGTTGTTCCCATAATTTCCAGATTGGATGTAATCAACAACCGCTTTGAGTACAGCTAGGTCTTGAATCTTTCCGAATTTCAATCCCATTTCAGCCATCTCCCCATGTTTAACCATTTCAGAAAATGGTTTGCCGATGCCGGCTAAAACTCTTTCATAGAAAGGTGCTTCTTGTATGTCTATGAAAGTCATGACCATCTCTGATTTTGTCATGGAAGGACTAACTTGGGCAGCCAGACGTCTCCACCTCTGAGCATACTCTCTGAAAGACTCATTAGACTGTTTCTTGATCTTAGTAATTTAATACCGATCAGGAGCCATTTGAGATTGAAAGTTATATTGGGTGAGGAAAGCGTGTGCTAGCTCTTCCCAACTATGGATCTTTGAATTGTCTAATCTTGTGTGCCACGAACGGGCTTCTCCAGTTAGACTTTTTTGGAACAGTTGCATTCTTAGTTTTTCATCCTCTGCATAAGATCCAAGTTCTCCAAAAAACACCTTTAAATGTGTGTAAGGATCTCCTAACCCATCATATTTTTTAAAGTCAGGAGTTTTAAACTTTTCTGGATAATGAATACCAGGAAAAATACACAAATCAGCATATGAAACATTCCCGTGTGTTCCAATTCCTTTGATAGTGCGAAGAGTCTCTTCCATTTAGAGGACTTTCTTTTTGATGTCACCAGTGTCTGTGTCTCCAGTGGGATGGGCAACATCATGAGTTTTGTTGGTCGGATCCAACTGCAGTTCAGGTATTGTAACAACCTGAGTTCCTCCTTGTGTGGAGGATTCAGCATGTACGGGTATTTTCTGACCCTGCGTAGACTGGTGTAATTCTTTTAGTAGAACAACAAAATCTGTAATTTGTTTGCTTAATCCGTCGAATTCTTTGCGAGAAACTGGATTAAGTTCAGTCAGGTCAGATGACGACATGATTGACTGTAGGCCTGTTGCCTTTTTGGACTTTGAACGGGTGGTAGGTCCGATTGATTCCCTGCAAAAGACTTGCATAGTTTAGTCTTTAAGGAAGGTGGATAATAACATGCTATACGATGCGTCCAGTTTAGGAATTTTATCCTACAAAACGGATGTCAGCTGTTTATAGCATGTATGTGTACACATTTCTTCATATTTCTCATTACATGGAGATAGATATGGAAGATAATTACAAGTATTTGTGCTTTACAAGTAATTTAAAATGAGAGCATGAAGAGACTTTCCTCCATTTTGGGTTTATCAGAGGCTGACCTATCTTAGGTTACTCTCGCGGCTTTTTGGCATGAAGGTTCCCAAATCATCGCAGTCTACTTGACGGGAAGTTAATCTGGTATTTCAACTGGAGCGAATTTGGGTGGTGCCTTTCCTGAGCCTCGAAGAATCAGGCTTCTCATGAGTCCAGTAATCAAACACCGACGGGATAGCCTCCTGGTGGAGGGACCACACAACATACATTCACATACATCGCGTCTCACCGTATGAAATGATGACATGTGCAAAGCACTAATATCACAAGCAGATATGGTGTGAAGCACTAATATTATGAGCAGTTTATAGTGCAAAGCACTAATATCACAAGCAATTTTATAGTGTGAAGCACTAATATCATAGGCAATTTATAGTGCGAAGCACTAAGTAAGGAAATGCATTCGTACACATTCATCATAAAAATGTAAATGCAACATCCACACACAAGCAGATAACAATTTTGAAAAAATTGTAATAGCGGCTTAAGTCCTCTTACTGGAGTCCCCAGTAGAGCCGCCACCTGTCGACGTCGGGATTTTTTAATTGTCTCTTTCCGTTACTTGTTCTTTGGTGTTCTCATTTTAGGTGAGATTTGTTTGAAATAACAAGTGAAAAAGGTCCGACATGTATAATGTCGACGATTGGACTATAAGAGTCGCCAGTTGATTTTTTAAATGGTTGTACCAACATAACCGAGAAAAGGTTTGCACATTGACCCAGTGATGTGACACTGCTAAACGGGTCGGTGAAACAGAGATTCATTAGGGTCCGGGGACTTGGTTATGCGGAGGGAAGGTGTTAGGCACCCCCCGACATCCGTGTTACCACGGTGACTGCCACTTTTCAAGAAACTGCTATCTGAATGTGTGTGTGGATGGGTCAATGTGCTGCTATTTGGAAGTAGTGCGAGGCCTCGTTCGCACCTATATACACAGGGTTTGAATTTATGTAAAAATTCAATTTTAGCAAGATATGGATGTGATTTTTTATAAAAGAGGTTTTTCAAACCCTGATGCTCAATAGTAATTGAGACCATTCACACTCTCATTTTATTCTGTATTCGGCTGGATTGATTTTATTTGATAGATGCGAAGCATCCGTACGAAAATACTTTACAAAAAGGCGCTGAATTCCTCGTGGGTATGAAAACCATCTGAGGGAATCCAAACATCGCAGATATAATTTACAAGCTGCTTACAGCTGAAAATATCCATCACGGGAACCGAATCTAGATCCAATGGGATGAATCTGTGATCACATGATTCCTGGGCTCACATGATGCCGCAATTGATATAAACGCAGTAAGCAGGTATATATATAAAAGCTGTAAATATATATATACAGACATGATCACCAACCACGAAGAACCTCCATGGGGGATCAGAAATGTAAATAAAGATGTAAAAGCTATCAACTATCACGGAGGAAACTCCAGGCGGGACAAAATGTACAGAAAGCTGTAAAAACGATCAACCAGCACGAAGTAAACTCCAGGTGGGACGAAATGTACAGAAAGCTGTAAAACGGTCAACCACCACGAAGTAAACTCCAGGTGGGACGAAATGTAAATATATATATATATATATATATATATATATATATATATATAAATGCACTGGATGTAAAATGCACTCGATGAGCCTAAATTTTACATCCAGTGCATTATATATATATATATATATATATATATATATATAGGAAAGCAAGTAAACGCACCAAACCGAAGTCTAGGCTCATCGAACAAAGTTTGACACGCAGTTCATATATATAAATATATATGTAGGAAAGCAAATAAACGCTCCAGACCGAAGTCTAGGCTCAATCAAGGCATAACTCGATAATGTTAGTCCATATATATAAATATATATATATATATATATATATATATATATACAAACTAAAAATAAACCACGGACCGAAGTCCGAGCAAAATATGCAACATGAATCTCAACGTGTGGAAGGGTGTGTGCAAAGATAAAGAGAAAGAACTCTAAAGTGTGTGAGAAGGCTTACAGTGGGCTGCCAAAGAAGACGTCTATACCTTTAGAGTGAGTAAACACATACTTTTGTAGGTACAAAAGGGCTATATATGAGCTCACAGGTGTTTAAAAGGAGAGTCCACTGCCTGGGATGAGTGCAGAGCAAATTGGGTAGGGCTTTCTTGCCGTTTTCTCTTCCAAAATGGCCACCCCAAACCCTCTATTTATAGAGGGTGGAGCTGCAGGTGTACCTGCGGCTGAGCCGCAGGTGTACCAGAGGCAACCCGGGTGGGCCCGAGTTTTTCGGCTTGGGTCGTCTCGAAATACGTGCACTTGGGCACTGTAATGTCCACTCGAACTTTCAGAAGCGCAATCTGGACATCCGCTTGAGGTATACAGGACCTATTTCGGACCGCCATTGTTGAGAGTTGTACGATGGCATGGGATTAGAGTTTGTACGAAGTCATTGAGGATGGGACGGTGCCCTCCGGTCTTCAAGCTTCAACTTTCATCCGTTACCCCGCACAATAGTCACTCGGGATTGATTAGTCTTGTGGGACATTGTTGCGTAGATATTTAAGGCGACGTGGCGTGACATCGTGTTGGTCAGATGATGATGTTGCCCCTCACCGGTGTTATCGCCGGATTGGGCTGATAAAGCAGGTGTTGCTCAGCTTCACTGAGATTGGACTGCTGTAATTTGTTGAAGGTCCTCATTGTCATCCTTAAGGTGTGTCTGTCTTCCCGATGTTATTGCCAGGCTAGTACAATGGATCTCGTTGTGAGCACCGAGATTGAAGCTGGTTGCATTTGTAACAAGCATTTCTGGGGTTATCGCCAAAATTGCATTCCTTGGGGTTATCACCAAGGTTGGTGGCTATTCCCATGGTTGGGACTGAGACTGGATACCTCGGGGCTATCTCCGAGATTAATCGGTCTTCTACGGTGTGTGTTCCGGTATTGTATCTGCATGCCTCGGGGTTATCTCCGAGATTGGAATTGTTAATCCCAGATTGTGATCCGGGGTTGATGTTGAACCTCCGGTAGTATCCGACATGGATATGGATTGTCTTTCAGGGTTCCCTATTAAAAGACGACGCTGCCCTCCTGCAATATTAGTGACAGGTGTACAGAAAATTTCGAGTGCCTACACTCTATATATATATTTACCACTTTTATTTATTTACATTTTCGATCCTCATGGAAGCGTTTCGTGGTGGTTGATCAAGTTTGTATATATATTTTTACAGCTTTTATATATAACTGCTTACAAGTTTCATATAAACTGCGGTATCATGTGAGCCTAGGAATCATGTAATCACAGATTCAGTCTATTGAATCTAGATTCGGTTCCCGTGATGGACATTTTCAACTGTAAGCAGCTTGTAAATTTATTCACGGTGTTTGAAATTCCTCAGATGGTTTTCATGCCCATGAGGAGTTCGGCACTGCTTTGTACATTATTTTCTCGAAGATGCTTCACATCTCGAAAATAAAAGCAATTATTCCGAACATTTAATAAAATTGAAGTGTAAAAGGTCTCAATTACTATTGAGCATAAAGGTTTGAAAAATCTCTTTTACAAAACATCACTACTATATCTTGTTTAAAACTAAAATTTTACACAAATTCAAACCCTGTCTATATAGGTGCGAACGAGGCCTCGCACTACTTCCAAATAACTACACATTAACCCACACACACACACATTCATATAACAGTTTCTTGAAAAGTGGCGGTCACCGTGCTAACATAGATGTCGGGGGGTGCCTAACACCTTCCCTCCGCATAAGCAAGTCACCGGACCCTATTGAATCTCAGTTTCACAGACCCGTTTAGCAGTGTCACATCACTAGGTCAATGTGCAAACCTTTTCTCGGTTGTGTTGGTACAACTAGTTAAAAAATCAACTGGCGACTCTTACAGTCAAATCGTCGACATATAAATGTCGGACCTTTTCACAACTTGTTTTTTCAAACAAATCTAACCTAACCTAAGAACACCAAAAAATAAGAATAGAAAAGGACAAATAAAAATCCTGACGTCGACATATACATCGGGAAGATTCGGCAATTTTAGAACATCATTCCCAGCAGAGATGTAGAAAACATCTCGATTTCTCTTCATCAAACAAGCATCGGCAACACCGACAAAAAGCCAAATCGTTGGAGTCAACACCACTATACGCATCAATAATAACCTGTAAAGGTAAAGCGATTTGTGATGTGTGAAGTGCGATTTGTGAATTGTGATTTGCGAAATATGATGTGCGAGTTGCGAAGTGCGATTGGCCAAAAGCGAAGTGCAAAATGCGATGTGCGATTTGCGAACTACGATTTGTGAAAGCATTTTAACATTCATCAAAACATTCATTACATTGCAATTTGCATCATTAAATATACCTTGTTATTTTTTAAGTGTCTAGTAATCTTTATCATGTTTATTCCATTGCATTACATTAACATGATAAAGAGGGGCATCTGTAGAAACTCGAATTTTTGTTTTCCTGTAACTAACTATGCAAGAGGACAAAAGCATCTTTTTCACACTCCAGCGATAACTCTGGAGGACCACAACATCAGTTTCAACCCCAGAGATAACCCCGGGAGATTCAATTTCCAACCCCGGAGATAACCCCGGGAGATCCAATTTCCAAACCCCGGAGATAACTCCGGGAGATTAAATTTCCAACCCTGAAGATAACCCCAAGGGATCAAGTTCAAAACCCGGAGTCAATCCCGAGAGGTCAAGCCAACCTCAGAGATAACCTTAAGAACAATCAGGGTCAACAATAGGCCAATCTAAGAAATAAACCTGAGAAAAGACTGCTACAACTGCGCCAAAGCTGGAGACAACCCCGGGAGGGACAAAATGGTCATTTTTATAACTCAACTTCAAATCAAATCATATCAACTTATTTCAACTCAACATTTTTCAAAAGAAGTCCCACAAGAACCATATCTTAACTTACAAGCTCAAACTACGTAAAACAGCTCAACGGACTGCCTGCGGAGACCCAAAAATGCCATTTCGGTCATGAACCCATCTTCCTAGAGTTGGAAAAGGGAAAGCCCTATGTCATTGCATAGCTCTCGAAAAGAGCTTTCTGGAATGGTATGGCACGCTTTCATGGGACTCCCGGATTGAAAGTTATGAAGGTTCGAGCGGACAGTGCGTCGTCCAAGTGCACATACATCGAGACAATGGGACCTGCAAAGCCCGAGGCACCCCGGGCAGCCACGGGTAGACCCGCTGCAGCCGCGAGTAGACCCGCTGTAGCCGCGGGTTGACCCGCAGCACATTTGGTCTATAAATAGACCCTCATCAGCCATAAAATGAAAGAAAAAAACGAAGAAAAGAGAGAAAATTCTGCCCATTTAAGCCTGTAACCTCTTCTAGAGTGTTCCAAACTGTGTGATTCTTTTTTCTAAACATTTGTAAACTCGTGTTTTGTAACATACTAAAGTTTAACCGGTGGAAACCGAGTTTTCAGGCGTCAAAAGCTATCTGAAGTCTTCTTGGCAGCCCACAGTATGATTTTTTAGATTTTTAAGCTTTCAACTACTTCTATACATATATATATATATATATATATATATGTTTTAACTACTTTCATAATGTAGATATTTAATCTCTCAGCCTGCGGGCTAGATTTGCCTCAATCTAGCTACTTCTAACTTTAATCATTTAAAGTGACTAAACTGGAACCGTTGAAGCTAGAGTGGTTTAGATTTACTCAAATCTAGTTACTTTTCTAGCTTTTGTACATATTGCTTTTTCATATGAGCCTAGGAATCATGTGATCATAGATTCAGTCTCTGAATCTAGATTTGGTTCCCGTGATGGAAATTTTGCAGCTGTAGCCAGCTTGTAAATTATCTTCGGTGTCTGAATATCATTTGATGGCTCTCATGCCCACAAAGAATTCGACACTGCTATATATCTTATTTTTTCAAATATGCCTCGCATCTCGAAAATAAAAGCAATCAAGTCAAACATATAATAAAATGGAAGTATCAAAGGCCTCAATTACTATTGAGCATAAGGGTTTGAAAAATCTATTTTCTAAAACATCACTGCTATATCTTATTAAAACTGAACTTTTATACAAAAGTCAAACCCTTTGTATATAGGTGCAAACGAGGCATAACACTACTTCCAGATAACTGCACGTAGGCCCTACACACACACACATACGCAGATAAGAAGTTTAATGAAAAGTGGCGGTAACCGTGTTATCACGAAAGTCGAATGTTGCCTAACACCTTCCCTCTACTTAATCAACCACGCGGACCCTAACGAATTTTAATTTCTCAAACCAGTTAAACATTGTCAAATTATTGGGTCTTTGTGCAAATCTTTTCTTGGTTGAGTCGGTGTAACCATTTAAAAATACCAACTGGCAACTCTAACAGTCAAATCGTAGATATATACATGTCGGACCTTTTCAAACTTGTTTTTTTAAACAAAACTCATCTAAAATGAGAACCATAATAGACAAGCACAGAATGGGACAAATAAAAATCCTGACGTCGACACTCACCTAACTTCATTAAGAAAACTAGCTAGTAGATACATTATCTAATCTTCAATTTCTATCAAGGATCTTGAGGAATGCATCGGGATCTTGATCAACACTACTCCATGTCAGTCTTTATGTCTGACATGATTTTACTCTACGATCTGTTGTCTTAGAGCATAATGAGAATAGTAGAGTTGAGATCTTCGTGTTGCTCTACTATTTGTTCTACTGATAAGTACTTTACGATGCTTGGGCAGATCTAGTGGGCTTCTATTGCATTATCTAAGTTCTTCAACAGTTTTACGATGTTGAGGACAGTTCTACGAAACTTTTGTCTCTTTGTAGCCTTATAATACCAGCTACTACTTTACGATCTTTAGATTATTTTGAGAACAGACTTAACCTTTATAACTAGCAGAGTACCTTTACTAATTAACCTTTATTTGCTCAGTTTTCAAATTATCTTCATGTCTCACAAGTGATCTTTACAATCGCCTTTACGTTTGGCACTATGGTCAGCTTTATGATACTGAGTCCGACTTTACGATCTTGGAGTTTCTTTAAGATATGATTTTCATCCAGCGTCTACTTGGAGTATTCTACATTCGACCTTTACTAAACAAGATTTACTTGACTTTACGCTTCACTGATCAATTTCCAAGTTAGTCATGTCTTTGTAAAGTGATCCTTACGATAATTGAAACATCTCTGCAATTTCTCCTTCAGCACTAGAGATAGCCTTGCAACTTTGTGATCATTTGTTCATGAGATAGAGTGAACTTTACGACTTGTGCAACTGCTCATACTCCATCTGATGTGTTACGAATAGTAGTTGACTCTGTGATTCATCTTGTCCTTATGAACTAGTAAAGTAACATTACGAATACGGAATTCCTAATAACTTTGCATCAGATCAGCTCTACAAGATCAACCTAACATGTTTGACCTTTCTAATCTAAGTCCATGTACATATGTTTCATAGAAGAACTTTACAAATCGTACTCATACAAGTATACATTGATCATTTTATTCTTTGAACATTTAGATTACTCTACTTGCAGTATATACATTACGAACATGCAGATTAACTCTATGATAAGATCAACCTAACATTTTTGATCTTTATATTCTAAATCTTTGTACATGCATTTCTTTTATAAGGACTTAACAAAGCTTGAAATCAAGTATGTATTAATCTTTCATTGCATTAATCAATAGATATGTAATCAAATATTCAGTATCTAGTTACACGAATGAATCACACAAACACATAGTCACATTACGAACTGGCAAGAAATCACATATTCATATAATCACTTGAGCTCACATAATCACACTAGCATATAAACACATCGTCATATCATCACATTCATCAACCTATGCACTCACATAAGCATATATATACATTAGCACATAAACACATTGTTATATCATCACATTCATCATCAACCCATGTAATCACATAAGTATATATACAATTGCACAATCATAGTAGTCAACATCAAATCAAACAATCATCAACAGTAAGTAAAGTTATGAAATTATTCACTAATTTTTTATTAAAAAAATTAATAGTTAATGTTAGAGAACAACAATTCTTTTTATGGTCCTATAAACTTTAATGTTAACTTATTATTCTACAATAATTTTATTTTATAGTTCTTTAATTATTTAGTCATACAATAAATTTTAACTTAAATTAAAACATGTTTAGAATTTTATTTTACTCAACTTTAAACTCTAAATAACTAAATATTAAAAATATAAGAAAAATATTATGATTACATAATAATTAATATAGGAGATACTTAGTTAATTAATGTTAACAATAATTATGACTTGTATATTATGATTAAACTTTAGTTAATTTTTAAAACTAAAAGTCATAATGGTAACTTATTATTCTAAAATAGCTTTATTCCTAAATAACTATATATTAAAAATATAGAAAAATATTATGAGAAAATAATAATTAATATTAAAAAGTATAATATATATTACAAAATATATTAATGATTAAACTTTAATAATCTTTACTTAATCAATGTTAGAAACAAATTTCACTTATATGTATATAGTTATTAAAATTTAAGTTATCATTAAAAATAAAAAACCATGATGGTAACTTGTTCATTTACAATAATTTTTGGTCATATAGAATTCCTTAAACTTCAAGTTTAAGCTTTTAGAATTCACTCATTTAATTTTTGAACTCTAAATAATTATGTATAAATTCGAAAGATTGAAAATAAAAACTAAATATTAAATTTAAAAACTATATAAGTTGAATATTACCTTAAAAATAAAAATTAAATATATTACAAATATTCAATTGTAAGTCTTTAATAATTGTTTATTTTAGCAAAGTTTGTAGTCATTTTACAATAAATTAAATTAAAAATCAGAAAAATATTTTATAATTATTATATATATATATATATATATATATATATATATATATATATATATATATATATATATATATAAGAAATTAAAAATAAATGGGTGCTTCGCACAATACACTTAACTAGTCTTAACAATACTTGAAAATGGGTATTATCCGTCCCCGTTTATAATGTTTATATTTCCAAATACTAAGAAAATTAAATAACCAAGCCTGCCTAGCAGTTTAACAAGATGTTCTCATTTTAGTCCAAAAAAGTGGGTTATTTGATTTACATCATCCACATAAAAGGAAAAAGGGAGGGTTTTCCGTCTACTAATCAGTTTTACATCATCCACGTAAAAGGGAAAAACAAGGCGAGAACAATTGTTAAACACGTCATCTATATTCATACAAATTATTAATCTATTTAAAATCATCTCAACATAACATCTCCAAAAAAGAAGCTACTAATACATACGATTTTATTAACTAAAATCAAATTAATTCATATCAATTTTGAATTAACGCATTTTTATAAATTGATTTCAGAAAATCTAAATCTAACTTATTCTAATTTATAATAAAACAACTTACAATTCTAAAATATAATGCTTTTAAATCTCACACAATTATTTAATTATTAAATTTATAATGTTGTCATTTCCCTAAATATTTTCACAGATTTGAGATTTGGTCAAGTAAGATTAAAAATATTTATTTGAGGAATAGTGGAGTACCATATAACATTTTCATTTCATTCATTTTACTTGTTAAAATATTGAATTATATATATACACACACACACACATATGTGTGTGTCTTTATATGTCTTTTTATAGTCCTATTTATATGCACACATATTATATTATGTGTACGTATTACTATTTATTCAGATACAAATTCTGAATGCATATGCCTATACATATATCATGTTGGATTTTGGGTATCAAAATGAGGCCAATTGTAATATCCGAATTTTAAAATAATAATAATAATAATAATAATAATAATAATAATAAGATAATAATAAGATAATAAGATAATAAAATAAAATAATTAGATAATTAATAGAAGTGTAACTAATAATTATTTATACATATCTAAAACCTATAAGGATAAGATAAATCATTTAAGTTGTAACAACCTTTTAGTTTTAAAAAGGATTTTTTACTTGGTAACGTATTTTGCAAAGAAATTAAATATATTTAAATAACGACAGAGAGAAAGAAAAGAACATAAAAATTATTTGGCTTTGGAGTACTGCAGAACAGAAAATAAAAAAAGAAGAAATATCAAAAAGGATTTGTTTGCTTCTAATTTTGTGTTTCGCAATATCAAGGTAAGTGACTTTTTGAACTATTTAGTATTTTTAAATTATCTTTTACTTTATGTATACATTAGTAATTATTCGGATGCCTAAACGATGGTTTCAAAATTTGTTATGTTTTATTTAAAGCTTCCATTTAAATTAAACTGTTATGTTCGTTTATTCAAAACTTCGGATCAAGTATTTATTTTTGAATTGTGAAAGGAGATTATATGATTTTGAACTCTGAATAAGTATCGTTTAGAATATCGATAATATTGAGAAAAGATTTTGAAATCCTCAGTCTGACTATGTATAGAACCCGTTATTGATTACATTTAGTTCCGGAGCTAATATAAGACCTACTAAGACGCACCCTTTAGATGCCCTTTGGGGAGCGTGTATTTTTATAGATACTTTAGTATGGTGCGTATCATTGACGTTATCGAACTTTTGGGGAGTGTTACAGGGTTACTGTAACCTTAGTCGCTAAGGCTGTTGATTAAAAGATATATTGTATATATTGAAATCATTTTTTAATGTGAAATTCGTTTTGTAATTATCTGTTTTAGTTTTGAAAAGTATATTTAGTATTATTATCGAACAAAAAGATTTTCGAAAAAGTGATTTGCAAATTATACTTGATCGGGCTAGATAGGAAGGATTGTTACTTGTTGGCCTTCATCGCACACCCCATTACAGATTTTAATAGGCCCCATCGTTGAAAGCTAAGCACTTATTTGGCACGCTTGGAATGGCTGATGTCGACGTTGGGAAAATTGTACCCCTTTCTATTCTTGCCCTTTTGTGTTCTCAATTTTGTTGAGTTTTGTCTGAAAAGGCGAGTTTGAAAAGGTCCGATATGTGAATGTCGACAATTTGAAAATCAGAGTTGTCAGTTGGTAGTTTTGAAATGGTTGTACCAACTCAACAGATTTTGAAAAGGTTTACACAAAGGCCTAATGGTTGGACACTGTTTCACAGGCCTTAGAAACTGAGATTCATTGAGTTCGGGGGGGCTTGATTAAGTGAAGGAAGGTGTTAGACACCCCCCGACTTCCTTGAAAACACGGTTACTGCAACTTTTTCAATTACCCTAATTATTTGCATGTGTGTGTGTGTTTATTGGGCCGATGTGCAATTATCTAGAAGTAATGTTATGCCTCATTTGCACCTATATACAAAGGGTTTGACTTGTATAAAAGTTTAATTTTAACAAGATATAGCAGTGAAGTTTTGAAAATTAGGTTTTCAAACTCTTATGCTCAATAGTAATTGAAGCATTTGATACTTCTATTTTATTCCGTATTTGGCTTGATTGCTTTTATTTTTGAGATGCAAAGCATCTTCGAAAAAATAAGATACATAGCAGTGTCGGGCTCCTTATGGGCATGAGAGCCATCCAAGGATGTCCAGACACCATAGATAATTTACAAGTTGGCTGCAGCTAAAAAGTGTCCATCGTGAGAACCGAATCTAAATTCACAGGCTAAATCTCCGGTCTCATGGCTCTTAGGCTCACATGATAGATTAATATGTACAAAAGCTAGAAAGAAAACTAAATTTAAATAAATCTATTCCATTCTAGCTTCAACGGTTCCAGATTAGTCACTTTTGAACCGGTTAAAGTTAGAGATAGCTAGAATTAGATAAATCTAGTCCACGGGCAGAATATTAAATATCTACATTGCGAAAGCAGTTAAAGCAGATATATATATATATATATATATATATATATATATATATATATATAGTTATATAAACATATAAAAGAATGAAAAAGCCACGGATCAACGATAACTATTAATGAGATTCTCGATATATATATATATATATATATATATATATATATATATATATATATATATATTAATGCAGTAGAAAGCTTAAAAATCTAAAAAATCTAAAAAATCATACAACGGGCTGCCAAGAAGACTTCAGATAGCTTTTGGGGCTTGAAAACTCGATTTCCACCGGTTAAATTTTAGTATGTTGTAGAACACGAGCTTATAAGTGTTTAGCAAGAAGAATCACAAAGTTTGGAGCACTTTAGAAGATGTTAAAAGCTGAAATGAACAGAGTTTTCTCTTTTTTCTTCTTCTTTTTAAATGAGTTGATGGAGGCTGATATTTATAGACCAGATGTCCGCATGTCAAATCGCGGTAGCCGCGGGTCTACCTGCGATTGCCCCGGGCTTTGCGGGTCCAGTCATCTCAAAGTACATGCACTCAAGCGATGCATTGTCCGCTCGAATATTCATAACTTTCAATCCTGGCATCCGATGGAGGCGTGTTGTACCTTTTTGGAAAGTCGTTGACGATAGCTACACAATGACATGGGATTAGATATTGTTCTAATCTGGAAAGATGGGTCCATGACCAGATCTCCAAGTCTTCGCAGTCTATCCATTGAGTTGTCTTGTGCAATTGTCACTCATGATATAAGCTATGGTTCTTGTGCGACATCTTTTAACTCAGTTTGAGTTGAAATGAGATGAAATAATGTTGAAGTGGAAAAATGACCATTTTGCTCCTCCTGGGGTTGTCTCCGGCTTTGGTGCAGTTGTAGTAGTCTTTTCTCAGGGTTATCCGAGATTGGCCTGCTGTTGACTCTGATAGTCCTCAGGGTTATCTCTGAGGATGGTATGACCTCACGGGGTTAACTCTGAGCTTTGAACTTGATCCCCTGTGGTTATCTCCGTGATTGGAACTGGATTTTCCAGGGTTATTTCTGGGTTTAGAAACTAAATTTCTCGGGAATATCTCCAGGACTGGAACTTAGATCTCCGGGGTTATCTCTAGGGTTGGAAACTGGATCTCCCGGGGTTATCTCCAGGGTTGGAACTGGATCTCCCGGTGTTATCTACGGGACTAGACCTGATCTCCTGAGGTTATCTCCGGGGCTGAAAACTGGATTTCTCGGGGTTATCTCTGAGGCTGAAAATTGAATTTGACTTCCAAGGTTGTCTCTAGAAGACGATTCTGCCCTCCTACATGGTTAGTAATAGGAATAAAAAATTTCGAGTGTCTACAGCTGGAGTTTAGTTTTAGACATTGTTTCTTTTTATTGTTGGATTTTGATAAAACTTTTAATTTTGAGGAGTTGCGTCTCCATTATTCGAATTTGGTATTTCATTTGAATTGGATTAAAAGATGTTTATTGTTGGATTTTAATCTAATATTATTGTTGAGTTGTTTTGTTTGGGCTGCGTATTATTGATATTGTTTATAAGACCCCAACTTTTATAAATAAAGATGAATTTTCTATAAATATCATTTGTGAATATTATGGAGTTAATTTGATATAATGTTATAGTTGTGGGTAATATTTATAAATTTTACAAAGTACGCAAGTTGTTATATAATATTCGATTGGTCGGAAAATATTCGTTTTAACAGGGAATATTCGTACAACGGCACAATCATTGGTGGACCCCACAACAGAATTATTGTCGGATTGAGAAAACGACAAAAATATTTTATTAAAAATAACGGCGGAAGTTTTACCATAGATACTGTTAAACTACTTGGTAGTAAAAGTACAGTAATACGTGTGGTTGCATAGTAGCACACGGTATTGATTATTAATGCTTATGTGAGAAGTCACTCAGTTTGATTGAATTATTGTCAGTTAATAATATGAATTATTTAGCGATAATGAAGTTTTGTTTTGTACGTATTATTAACGTAATAAAACAGAAACATCTTTTTATATAAAACAAAATACTTTATTAAAGTTATTCTATAAATAGAATACATTATATTTTATTTAAAAGATTTTTCTTTAAATATGGACCGTCAGATTAAAGTAATCAATCTGGACCGTTCATGGATTAGTTACTATGCATTCTATTTTTCTATAAATAGCAGCTCATTCCTTCATTATTTCTTACGAATTCACTGAACTCTAGAGAGAGAAACTATATAGAGAAACTATAGAGAGAGAAGAAAAGTATTCTGCTACTTAACTACTTCTTTATTTCAGTTCTTCTTTAAAACGGTAAGGGGTGTTATTCTTTATTATTCATGAAGAGAACTGTTGTTATTCCATTTCTTATTATTCTGTTGGAATAACCTGTATACGCGGTTTACCCTATACTTGGTGACATTCTTCTATTATTCTGTTGGAACATCCTGTCTGTGTGTTTTACACCGGACCTGGTTCTGTTTTTATTATTATTCTGTTGGAACATCCTGTCTGTGTGTTTTACACTGGACCTGGTTCCGTCTTTATTATTATTCTGTTGGAACATCTTGTGTGTGTATTTTACACCGAACCTGGTTTCGTCTTTATTATTATTCTATTGGAACATCATGTCTGTGTGTTTTACACCGGACCTGGTTCCGTCTTTATTATTATTCTGTTAGAACATCCTGTCTGTGTATTTTACACCGGACCTGGTTCCGTCTTTATTATTATTCTGTTAGAATATCTTGTCTGTGCGTTTTACGCCGGACCTGGTTCCATTATTTAATATTCTATTGGAATAACCTGTCTGTGCGGTCTATCGCATGCATGGTGATTTCTTTTGTTATTCCATTCTTTATTATACTCAGTTGGTTAAGTTTTGACTTCTATACTCCATGAAATTTGTGTAATATCCTTGATAATTGCGTTTTATCCAGTATCTTTTCATGAAAATATTCTTCTAAGCATTCTTGAATTTTAATCCACAAAGCAGTATCATGTTGATAATTTAGACGTTGTTAATTCTTGGATAAATTAATTCTTGAACTTGTTTTATTGAATTCTTATATTATTATCATCATCCTCATATTTATAAAATGTTGAAAGTCATCTGTGGCCTGTAGTGCATAGATAGACTTGGTATGATTATAACCAAGGATTATTCGGTATAATCATGACCGTAATGTTACAAATGATGTGGTAAAAGTCCTCATTGGCCCGTAGTGCATTGATGGACAGTTGTTGGCATGATCATGACCATTAATGAATACACGAATATCCTTGGTCGTAGTGCAGGGGTGATTCAATGATGTCGATTATTTTATTAAGCTGAGTCCCAGCGATAACAGTGTTGAAAAACCTTTTAAATCATATAAGATAGTAGATTTTATTTTCTACTTGACTCTTTTAATGGATTGCTTGTTCCGCTGCAGTTAAATTTGATGTTCGTTATATTTTATCAGTTTAACACTGTTGAAGGCTAATGATAATTTATTCTGCATTATCTTAGTCATAATATTTCTTACTGGTCTAGTTGAGCTCACCCTTTCTTTCACTGTTCTCTTCAGGAAATGAGAATATAGCTGGGACGAGTCGGAGAATGGAGTGATGGACCAAATGATAGTATTAGTAGTCCTCACTATTCATTTAAATAGTGTGACAATAATTGTAACGAGGACTTCTTTTGAGTTTGTATAATCTCTAGTAGACAATAATTGTATTCAAACTCACAGTTATGTTTTGTCGTATTGTACACGACAGTTGTATTAGTAAGTTGTATTTGTATTCTGTACCATGTATCTGACGACCCAAGATGGGTGATATATACCTAATTTTGGGGGCATCACAGTTGGTATCAGAGCTTAGGGATATGATCCCTGGCTAAGATGTGAGAATAGAACTAGGAGGGGAGAGACGGGGAATTCCTTCGCTAGTATGACCTACCTAAGTTATTTGCATGGTATTTAATTGGTCGGTCAGAATATAAGGATAATATATGACATATCAATTAACTTTTGTTTTGTGGTAGTATCTGAAAATGGCATCCGAGAATGTTGAGAATAGCAATAGAGCACAGGCGACTGTTGATTCACCACATATCAATAATTGGGATAATGTGCATCAGGAAGGCGACAATCCTCATGCAAACAATAATACTGACCAAATGATGAATGATGGAATGTTCAGAAGCTTTATGCAGTTTATGCAACAGCAGGCGAGAGCGGCTCCTATTCAAAATGTAGGTGGAAACACTGAAAACTCTCGGACGGTCACCGCTAAACAGTTCAAGGAGCTGGGACCACCGGAGTTTAAGGGAGAGCCAAAACCACTTATAGCGAAAACATAGATAAAGCAGATCACCAAGATATTTGATGTCTTGGGATGCTCCGAGGAGCAAAAGGTTCCTTTTGTCGCCTTTATGTTGCGAGGAGAGGCAGATTACTGGTGGGAATCGATTAAGCGTACTCAACCTGCCGCATTGAAGATGTCTTGGGAGAAGTTTCAAGAGTTGTTCAATGACAAATACTTTCCCGAAAGTGTTCGACACATGAAGGATGTGGAGTTCATCAAATTGGAGCAGAATAATATGACCGTATCGCAGTATGAGGCTAAATTTGCTGAGTTGTCCCGGTTTGCGTCCCACTTGGTGGATAATGAAGAGCGAATGACGCGAATGTTTTTGCGAGGTTTGAAACCTGAGATACGTTAACATCTTATTTCTCATAAACTGTGTTTGTATTCAGATGTTGTGAATAGGGCTCAGTTAGTAGAGCGCGATAACGAGTCAACGCAACTAAAAGAGTGCAGTCGGTAAAATGATAATACTAGTGAGAGCAGTCATCGAAGCGGTGACAACAAGAGTGGTGGGAATAAACAGGCCAGAAATGGAAACCACTTCGGTGGTAATCAGGGCCAAAATAATAAGAATGGTCATTTCAAGAAGATGAGATTCAACAAGAATGGAAAGACGTCAGCACCAGCACCCGTTGTTAAGGATGGAGAACGACCACCTATCATATATTTCAAATGCGGAGGGGAGGGGCACATCAGTCCAAACTGCGTGATGCCGTCTAAAGCATGTTATAATTGTGGAAAAGAAGGTCATTTAGCTCGATTTTGTCGTTTACCAAAAACAAGTTCAGCCAGGATGGAGGCACCAAAGGCCGTCCCAGAAAAGTCAAAACCAGTAGTGCAAGGGAGAGCGTTTGTTGTGACCTCCCAGAAAGCAAGGAACCCGAATGAGGTCATCACGGGTAAGCTTATCATAAACTCTAACGAAGTCTATACATTATTTGATACCGGTTCTACCCATTCTTTTATTTCTCCTACTTGCGCACATCGATTAAATTTGATTCTGGAGAAATTAGACTTTGACTTATCTGTTGAAACTCCATTGGGAGAAACCTTCATTACATCCACGGTTTATAAGTCTTGTTTGGTTCAAGTTGGTACCCACACATTACCTGTCGATTTGATTTCATTAAAAATACTTGCATTTGACGTGATTCTAGGGATTGATTGGTTAACTACTCATCATGCAAAAATTAATTGTTTTCGTAAGGTTGTTAGCTTTCATATTCCTAATTGACCTATTATGCGAATTCAAGCAACCAAACCATTAAAATCAATCGTTGTCATCTCAAGCCATAAAGCTATTCGTTTATTGAAAAACGGATGTCAAGCTTTCTTAGCTCATATCACGGATCTAAACAAAAATACGTCAGTTTTGAATGATATTTCTATTGTTAATAAATTCCCTAACGTATTCCCTGAAGAACTTCCTGGCCTACCCCCAGAGCGTGAAATTGAATTTTGTATCGACCTTGAACCCGGTGAAAAATCCATTTCCAAAGCCCCATATCGAATGGCTCCTATTGAACTTCAGGAGTTAAAGATCCAACTGCTGGAATTGTTAGACATTGGCTTTATTCGTCCTAGTACTTCTCCTTGGGGTGCTCCTGTTCTATTCGTGAAGAAGAAAGATGGAAGTATGCAACTTTGTATTGATTATCGGGAGTTGAATCATGTCACCATCAAAAACAAGTACCCATTGCCACGTATTGATGACCTGTTTTACCAGTTGCAAGGAGCATAATTCTTTTCAAAGATCGATCTTCGTTCTGGATATCATCAGCTGAAGGTTAGAACTGAGGATATTCCAAAGACGGCTTTCAGAACTCGGTACGGGCATTATGAATTCCTAGTCATGTCCTTTGGATTGACTAATGCTCCTGCTGCCTTTATGGATTTGATGAACCGAGTATTCAAGAAATATTTGGATCACATTGTGGTCGTCTTTATTGATGACATCCTTATTTATTCCAAAAGTCGTGAAGATCATGAGCAACACTTGAGGCTGGTACTCCAAAAGCTTCGTGAATACAAGCTTTATGCCAAGTTGAAGAAATGCGAGTTCTGGCTGGAGGAGGTAGCATTCCTTGGGCACGTAGTATCAAGTCATGGAATATCTGTTGACCCGGTAAAGATTGAAGCTATTCAAAGCTGGGAGCAACCTAAATCAGTAACCGAAGTATGTAGCTTTCTCGGTTTAGCTGGTTATTATCGGAGATTCGTGGAAGGATTTTCTCGAATCGCTACTCTACTAACTCAGCTGACTCAAAAAGATACAAAGTTTGGTTGGAGCGAAGAATGTGATAAGAGTTTTCAAGAACTCAAGAGGAGACTCATTTCAGCACATGTTCTAACAATACCAATTGGCTCGGAGGGATTTGCCATCTACAGTGATGCTTCGAGCAAAGGGTTGGGATGCGTTCTCATGCAACATGAAAAAGTCATAGCCTATGCATTAAGACAACTCAAGGAATATCAGAGGAATTATCCTACTCATGATCTATAGTTGGCAGCTATTGTCTTTGCACTTAAAATTTGGAGGCATTACTTGTATGGGGAGAAGGTGGAGATCTTTATGGATCATAAAAGCCTCAAATATTTTTTCACTCAAAAAGAACTCAATATGCAACAACGACGTTGGCTTGAACTATTGAAAGATTATGATCATACCATTCAATACCATCCTGGAAAAGCGAACGTGGTAGCTGACGCATTGAGTAGAAGATCATATGCAAGTAAGAGTGCGATATTGTCAACACAAAGGCCCATTTTGTGTGACTTACAAAGGATGGAGATAGAGTTAATGACTCTAGGGACCCATGTGATGATGGCGAATATACGAGTAGAACCGACTTTAATCGATAAAGTTAAAGATGCTCAAGCTACAGACCTAGAGCTGATGCGTATGAGGAAGAAAGTGCAAGAAGGTGCTATGCCGAAAGCAAGAATCGATGAAGAAGGAATACTTCGAGTCAACTCCAGACTTTGTGTTCCTAACAACCCTGATTTAAAGTATGAAATCATGATGGAGGCGCACAACACACCGTTTGCAATCTATCCTGGGAGTACCAAAATGTATCATGATCTTCGTCATACATTTTGGTGGAGCAATATGAAGCGAAAGATAGCGTTGTTTATCTCAAGGTGTCTAACTTTTCAACGAGTCAAGGCGGAGCATCAAGTACCAAAAGGTCCATTGCAACCACTTAAAATTATAAAATGTAAGTGGGAGCACAGTACCATGGATTTCGTTACCGGTCTTCCTAGGGTTTCTCAAGGTATTGATGCGATTTGGGTCATTATTGATAGATTGACCAAGTCTGCTCATTTTTTATCGATACGAGAAACTTATACACTTGAACGTCTTACTCGTATGTACATAAACAAGATTGTAAGACTGCATGGTATGCCAGTATCCATAGTTTCTGACCGAGATCCAAGATTCACTTCACGATTTTGGGTTAGTTTACAAAAAGCTATGGGCACGGATTTACGATTTAGTTCAGCATATCATCCTCAGACGGACGGACAATCAGAGAGGACTATTCAAACTCTTGAAGATCTATTAAGACTCTGTGTCTTTGACTTCAAGGGAAGTTGGGACAAGTTCTTATCATTGGTGGAGTTTTCCTACAACAACAGTTATCAAGCAAGTATTGGCATGGCTCCATTCGAAGCGTTGTATGGAAGAAAGTGTCGTTCTCCAGTATGCTGGGATGAGGTGGGTGAAGCAACGTTGTTGGGACCGGAGTTGGTACGTATGACTACAGAAAAGATTTAAACGATCCAACAACGTATATAAACCTCACAAGATCGACAAAAGAGTTATGCTAATCTTCATCGAAAGGACGTGGAATTTGATATAGGAGATCATGTGTTCTTACGTGTTGCTCCATGGAAAGGAGTTACGAGATTTAGAAAGAGAGGAAAGCTTAATCCTTGATTCATCGGTCCATTTTTAATCATTGATCGAGTAGGAACTGTGGCTGATAGACTCGCTTTACCGCCAAGTATGTCTCGTGTTCATAACGTTTTTAACATATCCATGTTACGTAAATATGTGGAAGACCCGAACCACATTATTGAGTTAGAACCGGATGAAATAGCGGAGGATTTGACGTATGAAGAAGTTCCTGTTCAAATCTTGGATAAGAAGGAACATATTCTACGCTCCAAGGTTATACCTCAAGTCAAAGTTTTGTGGAGAAATCACGATGTTGAGGAAATGACTTGGGAGTTAGAATCTGAAATGAAGTAAAGGTATCCTTACCTCTTCGACATACCAGGTACGTACCCTAATTTCGAGGGAGAAATTTCATAAGAAGGGAAGGTTGTAAGACCCCAACTTTTATAAATAAAGATGAATTTTCTATAAATATCATTTGTGAATATTATGGAGTTAATTTGATATAATGTTATAGTTGTGGGTAATATTTATAAATTTTGCAAAGTACGCAAGTTGTTATATAATATTCGATTGGTCGGGGAATATTCGTTTTAACAGAAAATATTCGTACAACGACACAATCATTGGTGGACTCCACAACGGAATTATTGTCGGATTGAGAAAACGACAAAAATATTTTATTAAAAATAACGGTGGAAGTTTTACCATTGATACTGTTGAACTACTCGGTAGTAAAAGTACAGTAATACGTGTGGTTGCATAGTAGCACACGGTATTGATTATTAATGCTTATGTGAGAAGTCACTCAGTTTGATTGAATTATTGTCAGTTAATAATATGAATTATTTAACGATAATGAAGTTTTGTTTTATTCGTATTATTAACGTAATAAAACATAAACATCTTTTTATATAAAATAGAATACTTTATTAAAGTTATTCTATAAATAAAATATATTATATTTTATTTAAAAGATTTTTCTTTAAATATGGACCGTCAGATTAAAGTAATTAATCTGGACCGTTCATGGATTAGTTACTATGCATTCCATTTTTCTATAAATAGCAGCTCATTCCTTCATTATTTCTTACGAATTCACTGAACTCTAGAGACAGAAACTATAGAGAGAAACTATAGAGAGAGAAAAGAAAAGTATTCTGCTACTTAACTACTTCTTTATTTCAGTTCTTCTTTAAAACGGTAAGGGGTGTTATTCTTTCTTATTCATGAAGAGAACTGTTGTTATTCCATTTCTTATTATTATGTTGGAATAACCTGTATACGCGGTCTACCCTATACTTGGTGACATTCTTCTATTATTCTGTTGGAACATCATGTCTGTGTGTTTTACACCGGACCTGGTTCCGTCTTTATTATTATTCTGTTGGAACATCCTGTCTGTGTGTTTTATACCGGACCTGGTTCCGTCTTTATTATTATTCTGTTGAAATATCCTGTCTGTGCATTTTACGCCGGACCTGGTTCCATTATTTATTATTCAGTTGGAATAACCTATCTGTGCAGTCTATCGCATGCATGGTGATTTCTTTTGTTTTTCCATTCTTTATTATACTCAATTGGTTAAGTTTTGACTTCTATACTCCATGAAATTTGTGTAATATCCTTGATAATTGCGTTTCATCCAGTATCTTTTCATGAAAATATTCTTCTAAGCAGTCTTGAATTTTAATCCACAAAGCAGTATCATGTTGATAATTTGGACGTTGTTAATTCTTGGATAAATTAATTCTTGAACTTGTTTTATTGAATTCTTATATCATTATCATCATCCTCATATTTATAAAATGTTGAAAGTCATCTGTGGCCTGTAGTGCATAGATAGACTTGGTATGATTATGACCAAGGATTATTCGGTATAATCATAACCGTAATGTTACAAATGATGTGGTAAAAGTCCTCACTGGCCCGTAGTGCATTGATGGACAGTTGTTGGCATGATCATGACCATTAATGAATACACGAATATCCTTGGTCGTAGTGCAGGGGTGATTCGATGATGTCGATTATTTTATTAAGCTGAGTCCCAGCGATAACAGTGTTGAAAAACCTTTTAAATCATAGAAGATAGTAGATTTTATTTTCTACTTGACTCTTTTAATGGATTGCTTGTTCCGCTGCAGTTAAACTTGATTATATTTTATCAGTTTAACACTGTTGAAGGCTAATGATAATTTATTCTGCATTATCTTAGTCATAATATTTCTTACTGGGCTAGTTGAGCTCACCCTTTCTTTCATTGTTCTCTTCAGGAAATGAGAATATAGCTGGGACGAGTCGGGGAACGGAGTGATGGACCAGATGATAGTATTAGTAGTCCTCACTATTCTGTTAAATAGTGTGACAATAATTATAATGAGGACTTCTTTTAAGTTTGTATAGTCTCTAGTAGACAATAATTGTATTCAAACTCACAGTTATGTTTTGTCGTATTGTACACGACAGTTGTATTAGTAAGTTGTATTTGTATTCTGTACCATGTATCTGACGACCCAAGATGGGTGATGTATACCTAATTTTGGGGGCGTCACATTGTTGCCTTGCGGGCCTTTGGGCTTGCATTGTATAGCACTTCAGGCCTGTAGGGGGTTCAGGGTGTTACATCTATGGTGGGTCTGACCCATTTGGTTTTATCAGCTAACCCATCTAATTGGCCAAGTCAATAATGTAAGACCCCAACTTTTATTAATAAAGATTAATTTTCTCAAAAAAAAAATTGAGCATTAAGGTGTAGATTTGATATAATATTATAGTTGTGGGTAATATTTATAAATTTTTCAAAGTAAATAAGTTGTTATAAAATATTCGATTAGTTAGAAAATATTCGTTTTAACAGGAAATATTTGTACGACGGCACACTATTGGTGGACCCCACAACAGAATTATTGTCGGAGTTAGAAAACGATAAAAATATCCTTTTATAAAAATAACAGCGAAAGTTTTATCGTTAACTGTTGAAATACCTGGTGGTAAAAGTACAGTAATATGCGTGGTTACATAGTAGTACACGGTATTAATTATTGATGCTTACGTTAGAAGTCACTCAGTTTTATTCAATTATTGACACAGTAATTGCTGCATAGTATCTCACGTTATTGATTCAATTATTATCATAATATTTTATATTATTAAATCAATAATTGAGACGACACAGTTATGCGTATTATTATTTACATTATTGACGATGTCTAGAAAGTTCTATCGAGGAAAGGGGTTTGGTCACCTAATTGCGTGCCAATAGGGAGAAATCCTTATCGGAAAGCCCCTCTTTCTTGGAAATGATCTGGTTGTTAATATTGTGAGTTATAATATTAATGATAACTGTTATTAAAAATGTGTTTTGTGAAGCCAAGTGAGATGAGATAAATAGAGGGGATTTTTATGAAGTATTTGTTGTAAATTTTACTTATTATTTGGACCTCCACTTACCCATTTTTTAAAATAGTCAGGAGAAAGTTATCTCAGTTTTCGTTTTATATATGTATATTATAATAAGTTATTTTTATGAAAAATAGAATATATTATATTTTATTATGCATAGTGTTTATATAGTAAAATCAGAAAATCAGAATTCGCCCGTGAAAGAATTCTCTGTGCACCTGTGATTTCTAAATTCAAATAGTGCCCAACCATTCTCCTATAAATAGGATGCTCAGTTAAGAAAAGAAAATCGCACCAAAATTAGAGAATTCTTCTTCTATAATATTAAGCGTATTTCTTTTGAGTTTAAGGAAACTTTAAGTGTAGAAAATAGTGAAAGTTTTTTTTCAAGAATATATCTGCTAAATCACTCGGAATTGCTCTCTTTTTGAGGTAGAGATATTATTTATTTCATATTCATTTACGATATTATTTTTAGAATTCGTAAAAAATTTTATTTCATTCAATATTTGCAAGAAATATTATCTTCGTTTAATATTCGTAAAGAATATTATATTCGTTCAATATTCGTAAGGAATATTTTTTTTCGTTCAACAGTTGTAAGAGATATTATTTTTGTTCAATATTCGTAAGAAATAATATTTTCTTCCATACTCTGTAGTATGTAAGTAATATTATTTCGTTTCAGATTCCGAATTTTACACTCATTTTGTTAAGTATTGCTTCTATACTCCTTAAAATTAGTAAAGTATCCTTAAAATTTGCGCGTCATCTAGTATCGTTTCACAAGGATATTTTTTTTAAACATTCTTGTTCATTTTTAAGCTTTTCATGTCGAAGTACAATTCATGGGTACTATTCATTAATATGGCACTATTCATACGTACGACACTATTCATACATACGATACTATTCATGCGTATGTCACTATTCATAAAGTGCTATTCATAGGATATTATTCACGAAGTACTATTCACAAGATACTATTCACTCGAATACTATTTACCCGGGGTACTATTCATGACAAAAATTAATTTCATTTCTGTCCAAATTATATTTGATACAATATTATTCTTGAATTTTACTCCACAAAGCAGTTATCATATTGTCAATTTGGACATTTTTAAAATCTGGATAAATTTTAAAGTCTTTAATATTTATCCTTAATTTCGTTTGATTAATGTTTATATCATTGTCATCATCCTCATGCTTATATTATGATAAAAGTCATCTTTGGCCCGTAGTGCATAGATGGACTGCTGATTGGTATGATTATAACCAAGAATTATTCGGTATAATCATGACATGTAATATTACAAATGATGTGGTAAAAGTCCTCATTGGCCCGTAGTGCATTGATGGACAGATGTTAGTATGATCATGACATGGTACATAATTTAAATACAAACTTAATTTATACAACTGTCGTGCAAAATACGACAACACAATAGTTGAGTTTCAAAACAAATATTGTCTCATAGACAATATCCAAACTCAAATAAAGTCCTCATTATAATTATTATCACACTATTTTATAGAATTGTGAGGACTACTAATGCCACCATCTTGGACCATCACTCCATTTCCCGACTAGTCCCAGCTATATTCTCATTTCCTAAAGAGAACAATGAAAGAAAATGATGAGCTCAACTAGCCCAGTAAAGAATATTATGACTAAGATAATGTAGAATAAATTATCCTTAGTCTTCAATAGTATAAAAACTGATAGAATACAATAGACAACAAGTTTAACTGCAGCGGAACAAGTAATCCATTAGAAGAGTCAAGTAGAGCATGATGTCTACTATCTTCTATGATTTAAAAGTTTATCATCAATACTTTATCTCTGCAACACAATTCAATAAATAATCCACATCACCGAATTATCCATGCACTACGGACCAAGGATATTCGTTAGTATCACATCCATGAATTATCCATGCACTACGGGCAAAGGATATTCATTATTATCACATCCACAAATTATCCATGTACTACGGGCCAAGAATATTCGTTAGTATCACCAATGGTCATGATCATGCCAAACAACTATCCATCAATGCACTACGGGCCAATGAGGACTTTTACCACATCATTTGTAATATTACAGGTCATGCTTATATCTATACATAATTCCTGATCATAATCATACTAATCAACAGTCCATCTATACACTACGGGCCAAAGATGACTTTCATCACAATATAAGCATACGGATGATGACAATGATATAACAATTCAATTAAGTGAGATCAAGGATAAATTTTAAAAGTTTATAATTCAATTTATCCAGAGTTCAAGAATGTCCAAATTGTCAACATGACAACTGCTTTGTAGAGTAAAATTTAAGAATAATATTCATGTATCAAAAATAATTTAGACAGAAAAGAAATCAATTTTTATCGTGAATAGTACCCCAGGTGAATAGTACCCGAGTGAATAGTATTATGTGAATAGTACTTTATAAATAGTACCCTATGAATAGTACTATATGAATAGTACCGTATGTATAAATAGTGTCGTATCTATGAATAGTGCCCATGAATAGTACTTCAGCATAAAAAGGTTAAAAATTAACAAGATTGTTCAGAAAAATATATATCAGTAAAACGATACTAGATGAAGCGCAAATTTCAAGAGTATAGAAACAATACTTATCAAAATAAGTGTTGATTTAGGAATATGAAACGAAATAATATTACTTACATACTACAGATTATGGAAGAAAATATTATTTCTTACGAATATTGAACAAAATAATATCCCTTACGAATATTGAACGAAAATTAATATTCCTTACGAATATTGAATGAAGATAATATCCCTTACGAATATTGAACGAAGATAATATTCCTTACGAATATTGAACGAAAATAATATTCCATATGAATACGAAAAATAATCTCTTACGAATATGAAATAAATAATACCCCTTACCTTAAAAGGAGAGTACTTCTGACTAGTATAGCGGGAATATTCTTGAAGAAAATTTGTATTGTTTTCTCCACTTAAAGCTTCCTTAAACTCAAAAAAAATATGCTCAACATTATAGAAGAAGAATTCTCTGATTCTGGTGTGATTTTTATTTATAAACTAAGCATCTTATTTATAGGAGAATGGCAGGATACTATTTAGAAAAATAATCACAGACTGCACAGTGGGATTCACGGGCGCCAAATTCTTTGGCGAATTTTTTTTTGATTTTACTATGCAACACTATGAAAATACTATGCAATAAAATAAAATAAAATATATTATATTTATAAAATCTTTTTTGTTTTATTACTATTATAATCATAATAAAATAAAAAGTGAGATAACTTTCTACCGACGATTTTGAAAAATTTGTAAGACCCCTACTTTTATAAATAAAGATGAATTTTCTATAAATATCATTTTTGAATACTATGGAGTTAATTTGATATAATGTCATAGTTGTGGGTAATATTTATAAATTTTGTAAATTACGCAAGTTGATATATAATATTCGATTGGTCGGGGAATATTCATTTTAACAGGGAATATTAGTACAA
Organism: Panax notoginseng; assembly: GCA_016801055.1. Taxonomy (NCBI): domain Eukaryota; kingdom Viridiplantae; phylum Streptophyta; class Magnoliopsida; order Apiales; family Araliaceae; genus Panax; species Panax notoginseng. Next base: position 34,390,504 of record CM029015.1, on the reverse strand, counting down.
CGGCACAATCATTGGCGGACCCCACAACGGAATTATTGTCGGATTAAGAAAACAACAAAAATATTTTATTAAAAAGAACGGCAGAAGTTTTACTATTGATACTGTTGAACTACTCGGTAGTAAAAGTACAGTAATACGTGTGGTTGCATAGTAGCACACGGTATTCATTATTAATGCTTATGTGAGAAGTCACTCAGTTTGATTCAATTATTGTCAGTTAATAATATGAATTATTTAGCGATAATGAAGTTTTGCTTTATTCGTATTATTAACGTAATAAAACATAAACATCTTTTTATATAAAACAGAATACTTTATTAAAGTTATTCTATAAATAGAATATATTATATTTTATTTAAAAGATTTTTCTTTAAATATGGACCGTCAGATTAAAGTAATCAATCTGGACCGTTCATGGATTAGTTACTATGCATTCCATTTTTCTATAAATAGCAGCTCATTCCTTCATTATTTCTTACGAATTCACTGAACTCTAGAGAGAGAAACTATAGAGAAAAACTATAGAGAGAGAGAGAGAGACGAAAAGTATTCTGCTACTTAACTACTTCCTTATTTCAGTTCTTCTTTAAAACGGTAAGGGGTGTTATTCTTTCTTATTCAAGAAGAGAACCGTTGTTATTCCATTTTTTATTATTCTGTTGGAATAACCTGTATACGCGATCTACCCTATACTTGGTAACATTCTTCTATTATTCTGTTGGAACATCCTGTCTGTGTGTTTTACACCGGACCTGGTTCCGTCTTTATTATTATTCTGTTGGAACATTATGTCTGTGTGTTTTACACCGGACCTGGTTCCGTCTTTATTATTATTCTGTTGGAACATCCTGTCTGTGTGTTTTACACCGGACCTGGTTCTGTCTTTATTATTATTCTGTTGGAACATCCTGTCTGTGTGTTTTAACCTTGACCTGGTTCCATCTTTATTATTATTCTGTTGGAATATCATGTCTGTGCGTTTTACGCCGGACCTGGTTCCATTATTTATTATTCTGTTGGAATAACCTGTCTGTGCGGTCTACCGCATGCATGGTGATTTTTTTTGTTATTCCATTCTTTATTATACTCAGTTGGTTAAGTTTTGACTTCTATACTCCATGAAATTTGTGGAATATCCTTGATAATTGCGTTTCATTCAGTATCTTTTTATGAAAATATTCTTCTAAGTATTCTTGAATTTTACTCCACAAAGCAGTATCATGTTGACAATTTGGACGTTGTTAATTCTTGGATAAATTAATTCTTGAACTTGTTTTATTGAATTCTTATATCATTGTCATCATCCTCATGTTTATAAAATGTTGAAAGTCATCTGTGGCCTGTAGTGCATAGATGGACTTGGTATGATTATGACCAAGGATTATTCGGTATAATCATGACCGTAATGTTACAAATGATGTGGTAAAAGTCCTCATTGGCCCGTAGTGCATTGATGGACAGTTGTTGGCATGATCATGACCATTAATGAATACACGAATATCCTTGGCCGTAGTGCAGGGGTGATTCGATGATGTCGATTATTTTATTAAGCTGAGTCCCAGCGATAACAGTGTTGAAAAACCTTTTAAATCATAGAAGATAGTAGATTTTGTTTTCTACTTGACTCTTTTAATGGATTGCTTGTTCCGCTGCAGTTAAACTTGATGTTCGTTATATTTTATCAGTTTAACACTGTTGAAGGCTAATGATAATTTATTCTGCATTATCTTAGTCATAATATTTCTTACTGGGCTAGTTGAGCTCACCCTTTCTTTCACTGTTCTCTTCAGGAAATGAGAATATAGCTGGGACGAGTCGGGGAATGGAGTGATGGACCAGATGATAGTATTAGTAGTCCTCACTATTCTGTTAAATAGTGTGACAATAATTGTAATGAGGACTTCTTTTGAGTTTGTATAGTCTCTAGTAGACAATAATTGTATTCAAACTCACAGTTATGTTTTGTCGTATTGTACGCGACAGTTGTATTAGTAAGTTGTATTTGTATTCTGTACCATGTATTTGACGACCCAAGATGGGTGATGTATACCTAATTTTGGGGACATCACAGTTGGTATCAGAGCTTAGGGATATGATCCCTGACTAAGATGTGAGAATAGAACTAGGAGGGGAGAGACGGGGAATTCCTTCTCTAGTATGACCTACCTAAGTTATTTGCATGGTATTTAATTGGTCGGTCAGAATATAAGGATAATATATGACATATCAATTAACTTTTGTTTTGTGGCAGTATCTGAAAATGGCATCCGAGAATGTTGAGAATAGCAATGGAGCACAGACGACTGTTGATTCACCACATATCAATAATCGGGATAATGTGCATCAGGAAGGCGACAATCCTCATGCAAATAACAATACTGACCAAATGATGAATGATGGAATGTTTAGAAACTTTATGCAGTTCATGCAACAGCAGGCGAGAGCGGCTCCTGTTCAAAATGTAGGTGGAAACACTGAAAACTCTCGAACGATCACCGCTAAACAGTTCAAGGAGCTGGGACCACCGGAGTTTAAGGGAAAGCCAAAACCACTTATAGCGGAAATATGGATAAAGCAGATCACCAAGATATTTGATATCTTGGGATGCTCCGAGGAGTAAAAGGTTCTCTTTGCCGCCTTTATGTTGCGAGGAGAGGCAGATTACTGGTAGAAATTAATTAAGCGTACTCAACCTGCCGCATTGAAGTTATTTTGGGAGAAGTTCCAAGAGCTGTTCAATGACAAATACTTTCCCGAAAGTGTTCGACACATGAAGGAGGTGGATTTCATCAAATTGGAGCAGAATAATATGACCGTGTCGCAGTATGAGGCTAAATTTGCTGAGTTGTCCCAGTTTGCGTCCCACTTGGTGGATAATGAAGAGCGAATGACACGAATGTTTTTGCGAGGTTTGAAACCTGAGATACGTCAACATCTTATTTCTCATAAACTGTGTTTGTATTCAGATGTTGTGAATATGGCTCAGTTAGTGGAGCGCGATAACGAGTCAACGCAACCAAAAGAGAGCAGTCGGGAAAATGATAATACCAGTGAGAGCAGCCATCGAAGCGGTGACAACAAGCGTGTTGGGAATCAACAGGCCAGAAATGGTAACCACTTCTGTAGTAATCATGGCCAAAACAATAAGAATGGTCATTTCAAGAAGATGAGATTCAACAATGATGGAAAGACGTCAGCACCAGCACCCCTTGTTAAGGAAGGAGAACGACCACCTATCATATGTTTCAAATGCAGAGGGGAGGGGCACATCAGTCCAAACTACGTGATGCCGTCTAAAGCATGTTATAATTGTGGAAGAGAAGGTCATTTAGCTCGATTTTGTCGTTTACCAAAAACAAGTTCAACCAGGATGGAGGCACCAAAGGCTGTCCCAGAAAAGTTAAAACCGGTGGTGCAAGGGAGAGCGTTTGTTGTGACCTCCCAGAATGCAAGGAACCCGAATGAGGTCATCACGGGTAAGCTTATCATAAACTCTAACGAAGTCTATACTTTATTTGATACCGATTCTACCCATTCTTTTATTTCTCCTACTTGCGCTCATCGATTAAATTTGACCCCGGAGAAATTAGACTTTGACTTATCTGTTGAAACTCCATTGGGAGAAACCTTCATTACATCCACGGTTTATAAGTCTTGTTTGGTTCAAGTTGGTACCCACACATTACCTGTCGATTTGATTTCATTAAAAATACTTGTATTTGACTTGATTCTAGGGATTGATTGGTTAACTACTCATCATGCAAAAATTGATTGTTTTCGTAAGGTTGTTAGCTTTCATATTCCTAATCGACCTATTATACGAATTCAAGCAACCAAACCATTAAAATCAATCGTTGTCATCTCAAGCCATAAAGCTATTCGTTTATTGAAAAACGGATGTCAAGCTTTCTTAGCTCATGTCACGGATCTAAACAAAAATACGTCAGTTTTGAATGATATTTCTATTGTTAATAAATTCCTGACGTATTCCCTGAAGAACTTCCTGGCCTACCCCCAGAGCGTGAAATTGAATTTTGTATCGACCTTGAACCCGGTACAAAACCCATTTCCAAAGCCCCATATCGAATGGCTCCTATTGAACTTCAGGAGTTAAAGATCCAACTGCAGGAATTGTTAGACATTGACTTTATTCGTCCTAGTACTTCTCCTTGGGGTGCTCCTGTTCTATTCGTGAAGAAGAAAGATGGAAGTATGCGACTTTGTATTGATTATCGGGAGTTGAATCATGTCACCATCAAAAACAAGTACCCATTGCCACGTATTGATGACCTGTTTGACCAGTTGCAAGGAGCATAATTCTTTTCAAAGATCGATCTTCGTTCTAGATATCATCAGCTGAAGGTTAGAACTGAGGATATTCCAAAGACGACTTTCAGAACTCGGGAATTTGATATAGGAGATCATGTGTTCTTACGTGTTGCTCCATGGAAAGGAGTTACGAGATTTGGAAAGAGAAGAAAGCTCAATCCTCGATTCATTGGTCCATTTTTAATCATTGATCGAGTAGGAACTGTGGCTTATAGACTCGCTTTACCGCCAAGTATGTCTCGTGTTCATAACGTTTTTCACATATCCATGTTACGTAAATATGTGGAAGACCCAAACCATATTATTGAGTTAGAACCGGATGAAATAGCGGAACATTTGACGTATGAAGAAGTTCATGTTCAAATCTTGGATAAGAAGGAACATATTCTAGGCTCCAAGGTTATACCTCAAGTCAAAGTTTTGTGGAGAAATCACGATGTTGAGGAAATGACTTGGGAGTTAGAATCTGAAATGAAGTAAAGGTATCCTTACCTCTTCGACATACCAGGTATGCACCCTAATTTCGAGGCCGAAATTTCATAAGAAGTGGAGGTTGTAAGACCCCAACTTTTATAAATAAAGATGAATTTTCTATAAATATCATTTTTGAATATTATGGAGTTAATTTGATATAATGTTATAGTTGTGGGTAATATTTATAAATTTTGCAAAGTACGCAAGTTGTTATATAATATTCGATTGGTCGGAGAATATTCGTTTTAACAGGAAATATTCGTACAACGACACAATCATTGGTGGACCCCACAACGGAATTATTGTCGGATTGAGAAAACGACAAAAATATTTTATTAAAAATAACGACGGAAGTTTTACCATTGATACTGTTGAACTACTCGATAGTAAAAGTACAGTAATACGTGTGGTTGCATAGTAGCACACGGTATTGATTATTAATGCTTATGTGAGAAGTCACTCAGTTTGATTGAATTATTGTCAGTTAATAATATGAATTATTTAGCGATAATGAAGTTTTGTTTTATTCGTATTATTAACGTAATAAAACATAAATATCTTTTTATATAAAACAGAATACTTTATTAAAGTTATTCTATAAATAAAATATATTATATTTTATTTAAAAGATTTTTCTTTAAATATGGACCGTCAGATTAAAGTAATCAATCTGGACCGTTCATGGATTAGTTACTATGCATTCCATTTTTTAATAAATAGCAGCTCATTCCTTTATTATTTCTTACGAATTCACTGAACTCTAGAGAGAGAAACAATGGAGAGAAACTATAGAGAGAGAGAAGAAAAGTATTCTGCTACTTAACTACTTCCTTATTTCAGTTCTTCTTTAAAACGGTAAGGGGTGTTAGTCTTTTTTATTCATGAAGAGAACTGTTGTTATTTCATTTCTTATTATTCTGTTGGAATAACCTGTATACGCGGTCTACTCTATACTTGGTGACATTCTTCTATTATTCTGTTGGAACATCCTGTCTGTGTGTTTTACACCGGACCTGGTTCCGTCTTTATTATTATTCTGTTGGAACATCATGTCTGTGTATTTTACACCGGACCTGGTTCCGTCTTTATTATTATTCTGTTGGAATATCCTGTATGTGCATTTTACACCGGACCTAGTTCCATTATTTATTATTCGTGTAATCATTAATGGTCATGATCATGCCAACAACAGTCCATCAATGAACTACAGGTCAATGAGGACTTTTATCACATCATTCGTTACATTACGGTCATGATAATACCGAATAATTCCTAGTCATAATCATACCGAGTCCATCTATGCATGTAAGCCAAAGATGACTTTCATCACAATATAAGTATGAGGATGATGATAATGACATAATAATTCAATAAAACAAGTTCAAAGATAAATTTTAATGATTTATAATTTAATTTATCAAGAAATTAATAACGTCCAAATTGTTAACATGATACTGCTTTGTAGAGTAAAATTCAAGAATAATATTCATGTACTAAAAATAATTTGAATATAAAAGAATCAATTTTTTGTCGTGAATAGTGCTTTGAGAATAGTACCTCGTGAATAGTACCCCGAAATGAAAAATATCCCAAATACCCGAGTGAATAATATTCGGGTGAATAGTAACATATGAATAGTAACTCGTGAATAGTACTACAACATGAAAAGTGCCCCGAATACCCAGGTGAATGATACTAGAGTGAATAGTAACTGGGTGAATAGTAACCCGTGAATAGTAACTCGTAAAAGAAAAATATCAAAGAAAATGATATTGCATGACGAGTACAAAAGAAATGATATCTCATACGAGTATAATAGAATATACGAAACTGCAAATAGATTTTCATCCGCCATGCGGTAATCCACGTAGACAGATCATTTCCAACAGAATAATAAAGAACGGAATAACAACAGCATTCACCAGGCATGCATTAGACCGCACAGACATGTTATTTCAACAGAATAATAAAGAATGGAACCAGGTCATGCGGAATCTGCATAGACAAGATATTCCAACAGAATAATAAAGAACGAAATAACAACAGAATTCACCAGGCATGCGATAGACTACACAGACAGGTTATTCCAACAGGATAATAAAGAATAGAATAATAGAAGAATTTCACCATGTGTGCGGTATTTCGCATAGAGAGGTTATTCCAACATAATAATAAAGAATGGAATAACAACTCTTACGAGTATTGAAAGAAAATAACTCTCTTCATGAATACGAAGGAATAATACCCCTTACCTCAAAATAAGACTAGATACTAGAATAGTGAGGTAGCAGACTTCTCTTCTTCTTTCTCTTTATAATTTTTCTCTATAACAATTGCTCTATAGCTTTAGTGAATTGGTGAGAAATGAAGGAAGAATGAGCTTCTATTTATAGGAAAATATAGTTTCGATAATTGCACGTTTTGGGGCTCAAAATATTACAGTATAATACCTTCCTTTTTTCCTTCATTTTTAATTTAGTCCTGCAAGTATTATCAAACTTGCACCACCTCCCCTAATAGTAAATCATGTGAATCAATAGTTCTAGACATGTGAAAATATAAATTACAGTATAGTACCTCCATCTATACCTCTATTTTTAACTTAGTCATGCAAATATTATCAATCTTGCACCAACTCTCCTAATAGTAAATGAATGTAAATCAATAGTACACACATGTGAATAAATAGTTATAATCATGTGAATCAATAGCAATTAATTGCTCATTTATCTGATTAATTACCCGATTGGTCAATATAACCTCCAAACATCAATTATTATCGAAATAAATGTCGATTTTCACTAACACTAATAATTCCAACACAATGAAACTATCAATTTCATCTTTAATCAACAAGAACTTATTCATCATTAATATTATAATTCACAATATTTAACAATCAGGTCGTTCCTAGGAAAGAGGGGGCTTTCCGATAAGAATTTCTCCTTATTGGCGCGCAATTAGGTGACTAAACCTCTCCTTGACAGAACTTCTAGACATTGTCAATATTACAAATAATAATATGAATAACTTTGTCGTCTCAATTATTGATTTAATAATATATCATATTATTCAAATGATACGATGACAATAATTGAATCAATAATATGAGAGATATGATGCAGCAATTACTGTAGAAATAATTGAGTATAACTGAGTGACTTATCACGTAAGCATCAATAATCAATATCGTGTGCTACTATGCTACCACGCGTATTACTGTACTTTTACTACTGAGTAGTTAAACAGTTTTAACGGTAACACTTTCGCTATTATTTTTATAAAAAAGATAATTATATCGTTTTCTAACTACGACAATACTTCCGTTGTGGGGTCCACCAATAATTGTGTCGTCGTACGAATATTCCATGTTAAAACGAATATTTCCCGACCAATCGAATATTATATAACCACTTGCTTACTTTAAAAAATATATAAATATTACCTACAACTATAACATTATATCAAATCCACCACATACTATTCAAAAAAATATTTCAAGAAATTTAAATCTTTATTCATAAAATTTGGGGTCTCACAATCTCCCCTCCTTATGAAATTTTGCCCTCGAAATTTACGTACGTACCTGGTATGCCGAAGAGATGAGGATACCTTGACTTCATTTCAGATTCTAACTCTTGAGGTATAACCTTTGAGTGTTGAATACGATCCTTCTTATCCAAGATTTTAACACGTATCTCCTCATACATTAAATCTTCTGTTATCTCGTCTAGTTCTAATCTAATAACATGGTTCGGGTCATCCACATATTTACGTAATATCGATACGTGAAAAATGTTATGAACATGCGACATACTTGGCGGTAAAACGAGTCTATAAGCCACAGTTACTACTCGATCAAGTATTTCAAATGGGCCAATAAAATCAAGGGTTGATATTTCCTCTCTTCGTCGATTCTTGCTTCTAGAATAACGCCTTCTTGAACTTTCTTCTTCATATTCATCAGCTTTGAGTATGTAGCTTGAGCGGCTTTAACTTTATCGATTAAAGTTAATTATCATCGTATATTCGTTATCTTCACATGGGTCCCTAGAGTCTTTAACTCTATCTTCATCATTTGTAAGTTATACGAAATGGGTTTTTGTGTTAACAACATCGCACTCGTAAATGCATACGATCTTCTCCTCAACGCGTCAGCTACCACATTCGCTCTTCCACGATGATATTGAATGGTATAGTCATAATCTTCAACAGCTCGATCCAATGTCTTTGGCGCATAATACGTTCGTTCTAGGTGAAGAAAAATATTTGAGGGGTTTTAGAAATGGATTTTGTACTAGGGACAATACAAAATTCGATTTCACGTTCTAGGGTTAGCTAAGAAGTCTTCAAGAATACGTCAGGAAATTTATTAACAATAGAAATATCATTCAAAATTGTGACTCTCATCCAAGACTTGGATAGCACGTCACGTTAATACCTATCAACTTGCCACAGTTATTCATGACGTCCCCTACGGATAGTCTGGCTTCGGTGCATTCCAAAAAGAAAGTCACCAACGAAAGGCTCGAAGCTCTTTACTTATGGCTTGATATGACAATGATTGACTTTAGTGGTTTGGTTGCTTGAATTCGTATAACAGGTTGGTTAAGAATATGAAGGCTAACAACCTTACGAAAAGCATGATGAGTAGTTAACCAATCGATTCCTAAAATCACATCAAAGGTAAGTATTTTCAAAGAGATAAGATCGACAGGTAACATGAAAGTGTCGATTAGAATCAAAAAGATTTATAAATAGTGGAGGTAACGAAGGTTTCTACTAACGAAGTTTCAACCAATAAGTCAAAGTTTAATTTCTCCGGAGTCAAATTTAAACGTTGAACGTAAGCAAGAGAGATAAAAGAATGGGTAGAACATGTATCTAATAAGGTATAGATTTTGCAAGAATTTTAATTAACTAACCCGTGCTAACTTCGTTCGGGTTACTCGCTTTTTGAGAAGTCACGAAAAACGTTCTTCCTTAAATTACCGACTTTGTTTTGTCCTTATCCGCCTTTGGTGCCACCATCCCAACTGGACTTGACTTTGGTGCATGACAAAATTGAGCTAAATGACCTTCTCTTCTTGAAATTTCCACTTCTATTATCTTGGACATGATTACCACCGAAGTGGTTACCATTCTTGGCATGATAATTTCCCCCGCGATGGTTATCATTGTTCAAATGGCCGTTGTCACCGGTATAATTATTATCGTGTTGTTGGTCGTTACATTTTGCTTAAGCTGAATCAACGCTCTCATGTGCTTCATTGCTTATCTCAGTATTTTTAGATGTCATTCTCAAACACTGTCACAAAACAAGGGTTAATTGACATATCATATATTATCCCTATACTCTGACCGACCAATCAAATACCAAATAAACTTAGGCATGTCATACTAGCGAAGGAATTCCCCGTCTCTCCTCTCCTAGTTCTTGTCTCACATCTCAGCCAGGGATCATATCCCTAAGCTTTGATGCCAACTGTGTGAAAGTAGTATGCCCACAAGCCAATCATGTTTGATGATAAAGCATATACTTTATAACAATCTTATTCATTTATTAATAAAAAGTATTAATTTGTTAAAGGTTTTTAATTATCTACATGATGATGTTTTATAATATGTGATAAACTCATAGTTTTAAGCAATGCTTTTAGAATAATGATTATGATCATTCTAATGAGATCTAAATTCTTAGAAAGCTTAAAACTAAAATAGTTTCCAATCGTTAGATTACTAAATTGGGGATTAGTGAATCCGGATAGATTGGTACATACGTTGCTTGATCATTGGATGAGGATGATTGATCTCATGATCATTTTTATGGAGACACTAAAGCAAGTATGTAGGTGCTTATTAGTGAATAAGTTCACTGAACGTGGCTCGTTAAGAAATACCTAATAGAGTTTTACTTGCCTATCAATAGGAATTCCTGTAGTGATAGTAGTACAAGTAATCCTTGGACTTGAGATCATCATAGTATCTTGTGTATGATGAGTTATACTTTGACTTATTCCTTAAGACCCTTAGGATATATCAAAGGGTATGCTTGGGTATAATAAGTCAGACATGGAGATAATGTATGATCAATAAAGAATCTACCACTTCTAGTAAAAGAAGAGAAATGTCCTATGTGATTCGATAAATGACAACCCAGTAGTCCTTGACCAAGGCAGAATTAAATTAGAAAGGAGTTTCCAATTTGTATTATTTGGAGTTGTGCATTTAAGAGTCGAAATACATATAATTAAATAAAATAAGACTTGACAGTAATTTTATGTCTTATATTTAATTGGGACATTGTATGGTGGAATGATTGAATTGTACGGTAACTATTTACTCAAAGGTTTTTTATGATTAATGTTGAAATCTATATTATCTGGAAAGTCGTTAATCGCTAGGGAGGCTTACCCTATTGTAGAATAAATATTATTTATTTAAATAAATTAATAGTTTAATTTATTTATTTAAATAAGATTAGAATTGTTCTAATTGATTTATTCACAACCGGTTTATTATGAAGAACCTAAAGGGTCACACCATAAAAGAAAGAATAATTATTTAAGAAGTTAATGGCATAATCGTAATAATAAGTTAAGTATATTTAATTTAATCTATGGTGATAGAATAAATTAAATAGCTTAATATTTATTATTTAATATTTTAAAAATATTAAATATAAATTAATAAGATGAGTCTTATTATTATTATTATTTAATTCCTAAAGGAGTTAGGGAATTATTTAATAATAGTACTCTCATTTATTCCTAATAAGATTAGGAGGTTAATTAATTAAAAAGTTTAATTAATTATTCCTAATAAGATTAGGAGCCTAATTAATTAAAATAAAGCTCAATTCCTTAGTTGTTAAGGAGGGTTGCCTACATCTATAAATAAGAGGAGTCTTATTATGGGTGTAGAGTTGTTGCTGACTTTTTCACAACAGGCGTGATTTCAATTGTTGGAGAGTACATCCTTTTCTATGAGAGATAGAAAAACTAGGATTTTGCCAAACATCCATCTTCTTGAATCTTTATTCTTTCTTGGTGGATCACCTCTAGAGGCCAAACACTTGGGTGGCTAACGTTGATCAAATGAAGGAACTAAACCCGGTGGATTCAAGTTGAACGCGAAAAGGATTAGAGGTGAACTTGTACATGAGGAAACTCGAATCTTCAAGGGTATGATTCTTGTTCTTCATATCTTTTCGTTTAATTAATAATTGTGCATAAAGGATGATCTGGGTATATGGTTTGTAAAATTTTAAAACTCTGATTTTTCATGCTTCCGCTTATTTTGTGCAATATGATTGCGTTCATGAATATTACAAACCTAACAGTGGCATCAGAGCCAAACCTTTATGCAAATTATTAATTATTTTAATTTAATATGTATATTGATATATGTTTAGAACAATTTAATTGGACATAATTTTATTGTATAAAATTTATTTAATAAAAATCGTGAATCTTGATTTTTCTTTTTCGTTGAATCCGTGATTCACTATTTTATGCAAAGTCTGAATCATGGATATTTCGTTATATGATATTGTTGTACATTTATATAACTATCTATATGATGGCACGTGGACCAAGCCTGAATCATGAAACATGAATCACTTTACAGGTGTTTGATTTCCTATATATATATATATATGTGTGTGTGTGTGTGTGTGTGTGTGTGTGTGTGTGTGTGTGTATAAAGTATATGAAATAATATAGGTACCAGGAGTAACATGTATAGTATAGGTACCATATATATATATTATTCTTAATTATTTTATAATTAAAATAAAAAGTTTATTTTAATCTTAAAATAAAAGGTTTATTTTAATTTTAAAATTAGATTCCATGCTAACTAATTAGAGTTAGAATTGGATTCCATGATAACTAATTAGAGTTGAAATTGGATTTTATGTTTCCTAAAATAAAGGAGTTTATTTGTGAATAGGAAAATGAATCCATGTTTCCTTAAATAAAGGAGTTTATTTAGATATGGCATAAGATTTCATATTATTCAAAATAAAGGAGTTTATTTGTGAATAGGAAAGAAAATATGTGTTTTCTTTAATAAAGGAGTTTTTTTTACTTGGAATTGGATTCCATAATTAATTAAAATAAAGGAGTTTATTTTGATTAAAGATTTTGATTAAAATAAAATAGTTTATTTTATTCAAAATTGGATAAATTAAAATAAAAGAAGTTTATTTTGATTTAAATTTGGATTTAAATAAAGGAGTTTATTCTGATTCAAAATTAGATTTTATACTAACTAAATTTGCCTATTAAATAATATCAATATATATATTGAATGTTTATTATTAATGAGATGAATGTTTTTTATTGATGTATATGGTGATGTGTATGATATAAATGAGATTGATTATGGACTATTGACCAATGTGATTGGATATTATTTTAGTTGAATGCATGAATGTATGGGTTTTATTAAATGGGGTCTGCGTACCTTGTCTTCTCTAATTTTTCTTAATGTAAATTCTAACTCCCTCCTATGTACTTCCCCTTGACTGCTGATAAAGGTTTTTATTTATTTTAAATAGTTTTGTAATAGGAATAGTTATAATTAATTTTGAAGAATTGGAGATCAAGGAACAAGGAGCGCTTGAAGACCCGTTTGTAATGGAGCCCGGGTTTAAATGTAATAGTTATATTTAAATATTAATTCTTGCACCCTAGGTTTGACCTCTTGGTTCACTTGGTGGCTCTAGTGAACTAAACTAGAATAAAGTTCATAATCAATCTAGGTAGAATATAGTATTCTATATGTGCATGCTTATACTATATATATTATATATTATGCAAACATGCTTCGCATGTTAATTAATATGACGCGTATTATATATATATATATATATATATATATATATATATATATATATGTGTGTGTGTGTGTGTGTGTGTGTGTGTGTGTGTGTGTGTGTGTGTGTGTGTGCATGCGCGCTAAACAAGATAAGACAAATTAATAACAAACCCCTCAAATATTTTATATTAAGTTGTAACGTTCAAAGATATTTGGAATATCGAACGTCGCCTTCTAGCATGATAGAAACAATAGAGTATTGAATATTTAATATGAGTTTGTTGTGCACACACAAGGTAAGTATTAAATATTTGAGATGTTATTTTTATTACATATGATGTTTATAAGGAATTGAACATTACTGCTTTGTTGTGTACACACAAGGGCTGTAATTTTCTCTTCACTTGTATGGAAATACTGGGTCTGACTTAACTTAGATCATTTTAGTTCGGATGTGCACACACTTGACCATTATGATCTAAGAGGTAAAATACAAGGAGTTGCATAGTTGATGTAATTGACAAGAGTTGTCTACATATTTATTTATATATAATTTGTTGTACACACACAAGGCTATATACATTTGAAATGGGATCCTTATTCTCACTAGCATATCTTGAATTAGATATTGCCGAACTATATATATTGAGGGTAATATAGTTTGAAGAAAACAGTGAGAGATACCAATTTAAAACAATACCTAATTTATTTTGGTAATTAATAAAAGAATGTATGCTAAAATGTTGTTAATTATAAATTCATTTACAGAATTTTACAATGTCTAAATTACTATCATTGCGAAACATATTAGATGTTAATTAACCGAACCGAATTACTCGGATTGGTTAAGAAATTTGAGAATAGTTCTCATGGCTGAAAAGTTATCTTATGTCCTTAATACGCCTATCCCTACAATGGTTGCAGACAATGCCTTTGAGGAAGAGATTGCTACTTTTAGAAAGTGATAAGATGATGCACAATTGGCTCAATGCATCATGCTCGTATCCATGAGTAACAAGCTTCAGCGTCAGCCTGAAACTATGGATACTCCTACTATACTCCTACACGGTAAGTATTTGATGGTGAGAAAAGTAGGACTAATAGATATCAGATATCTAAGGAGCTCTTCCGATCTAGAATGACCGATGACACTACAGTACAGATAAAAGTCCTTAACATAATCAATTTGATTGATCAATTAGGAGAACGGGTTTTGTCATGGATGGAGAGTTGAGCCAAGATTTGATCTTGCACTCACTCCCGGACTCCTTTCATAATTATTGTGAATTTTTCATATGAACAAGCTAGATATCAGCCTCGCTGATTTGCTTAACATGTTGAAAATATTGAGAGTCACTTTCCAACCAAGAAAGACCATGTCTTACTGGTAGGGGCCAAAGGATCTTCTGAAAAGAAGAACGATTCAAAGAAGGCAAATAGAAAGGCAAAAACAAAGGATAATAAGAACAAAACTTATACGGATAGAAAAAGAGTTTGTTTCCACTACGATAAGCTTGGACACTAGAAAGAAACTGCAAGAAGCATTTTGCAGAGGCTAACCAGAAGAAGCTTAGTGAAGTTTCGGTTACAAATACAATTTTGTTCAAAATTTAAAATAATTTTTTCTTTAGGTCAAGGTTCTACTTGGGTATTGGATACCGACTCTGGTTATCATAAATATAAATTTATGAAGGGACCAAGCAGAAGTAGAAAGCTAAACAAATATAAGCAATCCTACGTATGGAAAATGAAGAAAAGGTTGCCACATTAGCCATAGAAACTTATAGTTTAGCAATGCCTATGGGAAAATCTATTAAGTCAATAAGTTGTTATTGTATTCATGTTCTCGTTAGAAAAATTATTTCTATTTTGTTGTTGGACAATGAAATCTTTGATATTATATTTAAGAACAATTGTTGTTCTATTTATAATAACAATGTTTTGTATAGAACTGGAATATTACTTAATGGATTTTGTATGCTTGACTTACGTGAAAAATTATTTTGTAAATTGAACAAACTAGTATAAGAAAAGGAGATGATCATTCAAAGAGTTGAATGTGTGTATTTGCCAAACTATAAGTGTGAATTATTTGAAAGGTTCAAAGAATTCAGAAGTGAAACAAATTGGTAAAGTATTAGGATTCTTTGATCGAATCAAGGAATAAATACTTGTGCAATAAGTTTCTAGATCATCTCAAATGGTTTTCTCACAAAGGACACCTCCTGATACGCAATAATTGATTGATGTATCTGAAAGAAATATTGTACCTTGTTGGACATGGTGCGGTCCATAATGATTTTACCGACATTCCAGTATCCTTCTAGGATAATGCCCTAGAAATGGCTGCATATCTACGAAAAAGGTAACCTCAAATTCCGGCCCCAAGACTCCATTAAAGTTATGGACAGGGAGGATTCCTAATCTTAATTATGTTAAGATAAGGAGTTGTCCAACTTATGTGAAAAAGGTTTTAAAGGATAAGCTTAGGACAAGATTTGACAAGTGTCAATTTATGGGACATCCTAAAGTAAGTTTAGGGTATATGTTCTATAATCCTAATTAGCAAAAGGTGTTTGTTACGAAACACGTTACCTTCTAAGATAAAGGTGTTTATCATTAAAAGGGCTAGTGGGAGGATAATAGATCTTGAAGAGTTCAAGAACCACAAAACACTATAAGTCAAATAAGAGAAACCTGTAGATAGACCTATTGTACCACAAATGAATCGTAAATTTGGTATAGTACAGAAGATACATAGGAGGTATGGATTCATCATAGATGATGATGATGAGGTACACATCATAGAAGATGATGATCTAGTTACATACGATGAGGTAAGAGTTGTAGTGTGTACAATAGGGTAAGTGGGAGCGCCGTGACATTCCTAATATTATATGTTGATATACTATGGATAAGGAATGACATACTAATGCTACAATCAGTAAAGATAAAGTTATCTAAACATTCCTCCATGAATAATTTGGGAAGAGTATTTTAATTGGGGATACAAATATATATAGATAGATTTGAAAGGATGCTCGACATAACCCAATGAACGTATATTCATTTGATGCTAAAGTCATTTAGTATGGCAAACTCCAAGAGATGTCTCATGTTGATGAGACATGGAGTGTATCTCTCTTAATAGTCCCCATAGTCTCATAAAAGAGAGATCGCATGAGTAACTATCATGTATGCAATAAAATGTACAAGACCTGATGTTGATCAGTCATATTCTGGAGAACTTCACTATGAGTCAGTAAAAAATATCTTAAAGTACTTAACTGGCACTACGGATGTGATCATATTCATGGTGAGTCTAATTTAAAACTAGGGGGCTTAACAAACTCAAGTTTTTCAGACAGACCAAGACGACAGAAAATCCACTTTAAGGTAAAGCGTTACCTTGAACAGTGGTGCAATGAATTGGAAAGGTTCTAAACAGCAAAGAGTTGTTGGTTTAGTGATAAAGACAAAGTATATAGCTGTAAATGAAGCTGCAAGTTGATTGTTTGGATGAAAAATTCATTACAGAACTAGGAATAGTTCATAAGTCTCATCTTGGATCTAAACATGTGTTGTGGCACTTTCACTTGATTATAAGAATAATTGAAAGATGAAAAATCACTATAGAGATTATGGACTCTCAAGAACAACATTACATATCCATTTACTGGAGCTTATTCAATAGCAGGATAATCGTCACTAAGAGAAGAAGAATATGAGATACCATGACGATTGGCTTTAGTGCAAGTGGGAGATTAAAAGTAGTATGCACACGAGCCAATTATGTTTGATGATAAAGCATATACTTTATAACAATCTTATTCATTTATTAATAAAAAGTATTAATTTATTAAAGGTTTTTAATTATCTACTTGATGCTGTTTTATAATATGTGATAAACCCATAGTTTTAAGCAATACTTTTAGAATAATGATGATGATCATTCTAATGAGATCTAAATTCTTAGAAAGTTTAAAACTAAAATAATTTTCAATCGTTGGATTACTAAATTGAAAATTAGTGAATCCGGATAGATTGGTACATACGTTACTTGCTCATTGGATGAAAATAATTGATCTCATGATCATTTTTGTGGAGACACTAAAGCAAGTATGTAGGTGCTTATTAGAGAATAAGTTCACTGAACGTGACTCGCTAAGAAATACCTAATAGAGTTTTACTTGCCTGTCAATAGAAATTCATGTAGTGATAGTAGTACAAGTAATCATTGGACTTGAGATCATCATAGTATCTTGTGTATGATGAGTTATACTTTGACTTATTCCTTAAGACCCTTAAGATATATCAAAGGGTATGCTTGGGTATAATAAGTCAGATATGGAGATAACATATGATCAATAAAGAATCTACCACTTCTAGTAAAAGAAGAGAAATGTCATATATGATTCGATAAATGACAATCCAGTAGTCCTTGGCCAAGGCAGAATGAAATTACAAAGGAGTTTCTAATTTACATTATTTGGAGTTGTGCATTTAAGAGTCGAAATACATATAATTAAATAAAATAAGACTTGACAGTAATTTCATGTCTTATATTTAATTGGGACATTGTATTGTAGAAGGATTGAATTGTACGGTAACTATTTACTCAAAGGTTTTTTTATGATTAATGTTGAAATCTATATTATCTGGAAAGTCGTTAATCGCTAGGGAGACTTATCCCTATTGTAGAATAAATATTATTTATTTAAATAAATTAATAGTTTAATTTATTTATTTAAATAAGATTAGAATTGTTCTAATTGATTTATTAACAACCGGTTTAATATGGAGAACCTAAAGGGTCACACCATAAAAGGAAGAATAATTATTTAAGAAGTTAATGGCATAATCGTAATAATAAGTTACGTATATTTAATTTAATCTATGGTGATAGAAAAAATTAAATAGTTTAATATTTATTATTTAATATTTTGGAAATATTAAATATAAATTAATACGAGGAGTCTTATTATTATTATTATTATTACTATTATTATTATTTAATTCCTAAAGGAGTTAGGGAATTATTTAATTAAAGTACTCTCATTTATTCCTAATAAGATTAGGAGGCTAATTAATTAAAAAGTTTAATTGATTATTCCTAATAAGATTAGGAGCCTAATTAATTAAAGGAGTTTACTTAATTAAAATAAAGTCCAATTCCTTAATTATTAAGGAGGGTTGCCTACATCTATAAATAAGAGGAGTCTTATTAGGGTGTAGAGTTGTTGCTGACTTTTTCACAACAGACGTGATTCCAATTGTTGGAGAGTACATCCTTTTCTATGAGAGATAGAAAAACTAGGGTTTTGCCAAACACTCATCTTCTTGAATCTTTATTCTTTCTTGGTGGATCACCTCTAGAGGCTAAAGACTTGGGTGGCTAAAGTTGATCAAAGGAAGGAACCAAACCCGGTGGATTCAAGTTGAACGCGAAAAGGATTGGAGGTGAACTTGTACCTGAGGAAGCTCGAATCTTCAAGGGTATGATTCTTGTCCTTCATATCTTTTCGTTTAATTAATAATTGTGCATAAAGGATGATCCGGGTATATGGTTTGTAAAATTTTAAAACTCTGGTTTTTCATGCTTCCGCTTATTTTGTGCAATATGATTGCGTTCATGAATATTACAAACCTAACACTGTGACGCCCCCAAAATAGGTATACATAACCCATCTTTGGTCGCCAGATACATGTTACAGAATACAGATAAAAACCCTATAGATGCAGTCTACTGGGATAATTTCTTTGTTTGCTACTTCTACATTCATTGGGCGTTCTAATAGTTCATGAGGTAAAATTAATCTTTGAGCAAATTCATCAGATACGAAAGAACATGAAGCTCCCGAATCGAATAACACATAGGCACTTATATCATTGATCGGAATTATACCTGACACCACCTCCCTGGATGCCACGGCATCTTGCACTGTCATATTGAATGATCGTGCTGTAGGCTTGTTTGGCTGGGCTGGTCCTCCACTGGTTGTCTTAGTGTTATTGCCCCTGTTGCCATTTCCGCCATCCGTGCTTTTCTTCTTCGGGCAATCCTTGATTCGATGTCCCACGTCACCACAGTTAAAGCAACCTCCCTTCTTCACCTTAGGACAATTGGGTGAGGTATGCCCTTCTTGCCCACATGTATAACATACCGTTTTTCCTTTCAAGCACTCCCCCGAGTGACCCTTTGCACAGTTCCCACACACCGACTTCTTTTGTTGCACACTTCCGTGCTGCATCTCCAGATTACTACCCCCACTGCTCCATTTCTGCTTCTTGTTATTGCTACCGCCACTGCTAACATTCTAATTCCCACCTTCTGCTTTTTTCTCGTTCTTCTCCCGATTGTATTTTGAGACAGTTTCGCTTCCTCCTTCCGCTATAAGAGCTTTCTCCAACAGAGTTGAGAATGATGTGATTTGTAAAACCGCTACCTTACTATAAATCCACGGCTTTAGTCCATTTTCAAACCTTCTCACTTTCCTCACCTCTGTGTCCACCTGATGTGGAGCGAATCTGGCCAATTCATTAAACTTCGCAGCATACTCTGATACTAACATATTCTCCTGTTTCAGTTCCAAAAATTGATCTCCATTCTTGCTTGAGTACTCTCAGGGAAGTAGTTCTCAAAGAACAACTTCTTGAATGCTTTCCAAGTCACGATTCCAGTTCCGACTTTGTTCTGGTTGGCCTCCCACAAATAGTTAGCCTCATCCTTCATTAAGTAGGTAGCAAAAATTATCTTCTGCTCTTCTGCTACTCTAGCAATAACAAAGGCCTTCTCGATCTCCTTTACCCACGTCTGGGCCTCTATCGGGTCTGTTGTTCCTCTAAACTCTGGCGGTCCTACTGCCTTAAAGTTCTTAAAGTTGACTAGTTGGTTGCCCGCCTGATTTCCTGCAGGTTGAGCTTGATTCCTCATGGCTGCAGCCATCATGTTGATAAAATCTTGCATTGGGTTTTGTTGAGCTCCCGCTACATTATTAACTGACTCTTCAATCTCTTGGTTCCTCAGTCCACGTCTGGGCGGCATTATCTAGTGAAACAAAATTCTAACACATTACTCGGGTTTATTATCATATGATTACTTAGCATGTAACACGCTATTTTATTTAAACAGTCAGATGATCACTATGTGAGAGTTTTAAATTACCAAGATTTGGAAGTCTTTCTCCCTGATTAGAGGGTTAAGTTTGTTTTTAAAGAATATTTTCCAAATCAGTCTACTGGATTCGCATAACATTAAATAGATAATTTACTATTTAAAATTTTCCAACACATATCATAATAATACTGCATTTATATTCATACACCAATCTTCAGTTACTTACATGATTAATACAGATATATTTTCTAAATGTTACTATCCCATTTTAAACACAAAAGATGGGATTAACTCATAATGATACCTCCCTACAACACAAATAGGGATAGTTCCTAACTACTTACTACCTCACACCTGTTGAGGTTTACATCATCATAAAACCTTATTACACAAAAAGAAAGATACTAATACATCTATCTACAACTGGGCCATCACATCATCACCACTGGTGGCCCTGCTGGGTCACCTGCACAGGCTCCTAGGGAAGCAACTGCTCCAGAACTCTACGTCGAACGGATCGACTAGACTCTCCTATCTCCGAGTGGACCCTCCTAGCCCCACTGCGCTGGCCCTCATACGCTGCGTCTAATACCAGTCCTAAAGTCTCTACCCTGACCTTCATGGCATCCAGTGCAATCTCTAATAGGTCCACCTGCTTGGCCGACTTATGAAATGCCTCCTCCACCCTTATCTTATCGACAATCTCTACGTCAAGCTCACTCTACATCGCCAGATGCTCTACGCTCAGTGCTGCGAACTTTGCCTTCTCATGCTCTAGCTGGACTCGTATCTCTGCTAGCTCCATCAGTGCCTGATGAGCATCATCCTTATACTGCTGCTCCATGTGCTGATGGTTCATATTCTCCGCCTCCAGCTGCAAAATCCTTTGCTCCTGAGCATGGTTTTTCTCTAACAGGTTACTGATCATCACATCTTTCGAGGTGTCTGACACCTCCTCTGGAACGACCTCCTCCTGGTCTACAGAATGGCTCCCCTGACTATCACCTGGCATCCTATAAAACAAGGATACAACATCAGTACTATAATAAAATATATTCATTGATGAAATGAAACAATATTTTATTAAGTACAACACATACTCGATGAATTTCCATAATCCATCTCCTAACATACTTTATAAGAGTTTTCTACTAAGGTTATAACCTAGGTTTCGCATTCCTAATGTTTATAACCTACAGCTCTGATACCAACCTGTGACACCCCAAATCCAGGTTCTCTAACCTCAGATTCGGTGCTCACGATCTATCATCATCATAAGTATTCTATAACTATTACAAAATAATAACATACATTGTTCATTATAATAAAGTCTCATAACACGGTCCCAAGGTCTTCATAACCTTAACTTTAAATACACCATTTATCATACAAATAGTTTACTTAAGAAATTCCATCAGATAATAACTAAATTGACATTCAGTCTAAATTACTCCTGGATCTTGCCCTTGCCCTTGTCCTTCGTGTTGGATCCTTCGGACTTAACTGAAATAGATGTCATGATATAGCAAGAGTAAGCAACTAATTTGCTTCACAAGTTTATATAGACAAGGGACATATATCATGACTTTGAAAGAAATATTGCGTTCAATGTTCAACAATAATACAAGATTGTAAAGGAACATGAATTAATAATCAACAATTGAATATTCGATAATTGAATAACATGAACTGAGTGGTTTTGAATAACCATGAACATTTGCTAAGGTGCTCAGTGATTAAACTGGACCTCTTAATAAGTTTTGGCATTCAAGAGGATCAGCCTTTCATACCTCGTGATATATGCTTAAACACTTAATAATCCGGCATTGATATCATGCCTTAATCAAGTTCGTCCTTTTCTCAGTCAAGAGTTCTTACTATATCAATTTAATAAGAACAGTTATTTAAAACACATTTGATTTAACAAATTTAGACATGCTTGATCTAGCTGATACAATTAGCATAGATCTATTTCATAAACAGTTCATAAATGAAGAACTTTAATTTAATTCACAGTTCAATAGCAGTAGAACGGAATTCAATTGCACAAAGTGCGAATTTTAATAATCAATATAGACGTGAATAATCATCAATAATTATTCACTAACATGCTTTGAAAATAATAACTCGAGCTTGAGTTAGGAAACTTGCCTCGATCGTAGGTTACGGCTACGAAATTAAATTTATATCCACTATGCAGTTAAATTATCTTTCTTTGAGAGACCTCTAAATTAATCTTTCAATTAGTCAAAGCATAACATTAGATTATGTAATCACATAGATATTATACATTACATTTAGTTCTTATAAACATTATCATGTCTAGATAGTGTTACTATTAATTAACGACTACCTTTAATTCACATAATATTATTAACTTAGATAATATTTAATTCACCTTCTAGTATTATTGGTTTACTAATAATACTTTCATTCACTTACTAATATTATTATTATCTTAGTAATATTTTAATACCTTACTAATATTATTAATCCTCTTAATAATATTTTAATCATGCATTAATATTATTACCATAATAATATCTTACTTATGCTTTAAAATCATTAATAAATTAATAATACTTTCAATCATTTACTAATATTTTATTCACTTACTAATATTATTAATCATTTAATAATATTTTATTCCTTTACTAATGTTATTATATTTAATAATATTTTATTTAATCACAAATATTATTATTTAATAATATTTTAATCATTTAATAATAATACTTTAATCTAATATTATTAATCTTTTAATAATATTTTAATCTAGGATTAATATCTTAATCTAATATTATTAATTATTTAATAATATTTTAATAAAATTTTAATCTTAATATTTTTATTTACTTAACAACATCATATTATAATATTATTAATATTATAATAGTATTCCAATGATTTACTAAATTAATAAATAATTTATTTTAATTGTTCATCCTTTATTAACCCCTTATTTAATATCCATAAAAGGTCATAAATAATATTTATTATTCTAAATTACCAACATGCCCTAAGATAGTCATGATATAATATATTATGAGCATTCAAGCATAAAAATTATATTTTTCTCATTAAAGACATCATTTAACTATTTATTTCTTTTTATTCATAATTTAACCATTTTTAGGAAAAATAGCAAACTGATTCTAAAAATTTTCAACTTCTGAATTTTGACAGAATATGAACAAACAATGATCTCCTAATTTTTTTGGAATTTTAGAAAATGATTTACTATTTTTAAAGTGCCCAATACACTTGGATCTTGCTCTATTTTTAATAAATTGAGTTTTGCTCAAAAAATTATGAAATTTTCAGGGTATGCTCTCTTAATATATATGAAGCCACTGTAAAAATTTCGGAATTGTTTAGTGTATACACAGTGAGATATTCGAAGGTTAATAATTTAGAGTCCTTTACAGAAATAGTCATTACGCACAATAAATAACTCGAAACGTGTCCGTTATTTTTCCTGCATGTACATAACTTCTCAAGGTACCTCTGTGATTTTTCCCAGATTTTTCAAAGACAAGAAACTGACCGAAACAGCCTCATGAAAAACGGATCAGTAGCTGATTTAGGGTTTTCAAAGCCTCAACATGCAAAGTGGACTGTTTTGGGAAAAATAGTCTCAAAGGTTTCAAAACTTTCTAGATTTGTGTTCTATCACTTGGGTTTACTACATAACTCGTGTATCTAGCACCCCCCTTCGAAGGATCACAATTCCAAGTTGTAAAACTTGAGTTACACAAGATGTAGTGGAAGAAAAATAAGAGTTTTCACCCTTGGAGAACATATGCTCATTTTCTTCCTCTGAGTCTTTGATCTAACACTCAAGATACTTAGTTTCATACATGATGATATGTAGAACTAGTGTATCTTGAGTATTTGTATATAACCCCATCAAAACTCAAGCTAGCAAAACAAAGTAAAAGAAGAAGATGAAGGTAAGTTATACCTTGACTTAGTTGCTACCTTTCTTGATTTTCCAAAGTAAGTAATAAACTTAGGAGGCATGAACAACTAGCACTCCTATCTCTTCTCTCTATAGCCGAAACCCTCTCTCTCTTTTCTCTCTTTGAAGTTGGCTAGCTTGGGAGCAAAAGATAGAAGAAGAAGACGGAGAGAAAATGAGATGTTGGAAGAATGAAATGGGCAATTCACTAATAATCCTCCCATAACTATTTTGTTGTCCATTGGGTAAAAACTTTGTATTATTATTTCCATTAGGCTAAACATGATTAAATGTGCATAATGGAGTGGCAACCAATGGGAGCTTGGCAACATTGTCCTTGTGTTTAATAATTTCTACTAATGGACAAGTTAGCTTAATTATTCCACTTAGGATTCTCTAGCCCATAATATCCTCCATTTAGCTTTTATTTTAAATGCCCAATTTTGATTAATCAAATGTCTAGAATACCCCTAATCAAGTGGGCTAAGTATTGGATTGTGTTTTATTTCTTTTGGGCTTCTCCTTTAATTGTTTTGGGCTATATACTAAACATAGTCTAGCAATTTTAATAATGTTACCCAATTTGATTATTTAGGGCTTCCATTTCCAATCATATGAAGTTTAATTACTTATACATGTGACTTTGTCTCATAACCTAATTAGATTTACAAGAATTAGGTTTAAAATTATTAGTCACTTGAAATACTATGTTTACCCACTTAAGTTAGTATACATATTAAATACTAACTTACCCGTATTACCATAACCCTTAGGTTATTTAATAGTCTTACCTAATGTATAATTTGGTTACAAAGCTTTCATTTTTAATGAAATCTATAAATGTATGTATCCATAAGTATAGTATATATGTTAATTGCCACATGCACCACTTCACATATGTGGTCACATATTAAATCCTTATATAACACAAAGTTTAAAAAAAATCGATAATGTACATACATATACGGTGACTTAAAATTCACGGTTATTACATCCTCCCCCCTTATAAGAATTCCGTCCCCGGAATTTCATATAAGGTTACTCAAAAAGGTGTGGATAATTTTCTCTTATCTTTTTTTCGAGTTCCCACGTGGCTTCTTCAGCACTGTGGTTCCTCCAAAGAACTTTTACAGAATGTATAACCTTATTTCGTAATTTCTGTTCCTTTCTATCTAAAATTTTGACCGAAATTTCCTCGTACGACAAATCCCTTTCGACCTGAATTCGCTCGTACGATATCACGTGCTTGTAATCAGGCTTATATGGTCGTAGCACTGATACATGAAACACATTATGAATATGTTCCAGTTCAGGAGGTAGAGCTACCTCGTACGCCACTTCGCCTATCTTCTTCAAGATCTCGAAAGGTCCAATAAATCTCGGACTTAGTTTACCTTTCTTTCCAAACCTTATCTTCCCTTTCAAGGGAGATACTTTCAAAAATGCATAGCTTCCCACCTCAAAATCTCTCTTCTGGCGATGTAAGTCTGCATACTTCTTCTGGCGATCTTGAGCTGCTACCAGTCGGGCTCTAATCACCTTGATGGTCTCTACGGTCTGCTGCACCAGTTCTGGTCCCAACAGTCGACGTTCACCTACTTCATCCCAGCATAAGGGCGTTCTACATTTCCTTCCATACAGTGCTTCGTACGGCGGCATCCCGATGCTGGCGTGATAGCTATTGTTGTATACGAACTCTACTAATGGAAGATGATCCTCCCAGCTACCCTTGAAGTCCATCACACAAGCTCTGAGCATGTCTTCAAGTGTTTGAATCGTTCTCTCACTTTGCCCATCGGCCTGCGGATGATACGCGGTGCTCATCCGTAGTTGCGTCCCCATTCTTTCTTGAAGACTCTTCCAGAAGTTTGACATGAAACACGGATCCATATCCGACACAATAGATACTGGTACGCCATGTCTCGAGATAATTTCCTTGATATATACTTTGGCTAGCTGGTCCAGACTATACCTGATCTTGATCGGAAAAAAGTGAGCCGACTTTGTAAGACGATCTACGATCACCCATATGGCGTCGTTTCCCTTTTGCGTTGCTGGAAGTCCCACCACAAAATCCATCGTGATGTGCTCCCACTTCCACTCTGGAATCTCTAAAGGCTGTAGTAATCCACTCGGTTATTGATGCTCTGCCTTGACTCTCTGACAAGTTAGACATCTGCTGACGCATTCTGGAACCTCTCTCTTCATGTTTGGCCACCAAAAGTGTTGATGTAAGTCTTGATACATCTTTGTGCTTCCTAGGTGTATCGAGTACCTCATACTATGCGCTTCTTACAGAATCTCTTCTCTTAGTTCTGGTACTAACGGTACCCAAATTCGTCCTTCAAATCTCAGCAGTCCGGTGCCATCAATCTTGTATTTCAATTCATCCCCTTCAGCTAACCGCTTCTTTATGTTATCGCAATCCTCTTCCTTCTCTTGAGCCCCTTTAATCTTATCTAGTAAAGTTGGGCTCGTTGCCATTGTAAATAATTTCTCGTTGGTCTCTATCGAATACTTAACCTCTAAGTTAAGTCGTTCAAAATCTTTCACCAATTCCTCTTGAATGGTCAACTTCAGTAATTTCTCTCTGTCTTTTCTGCTCAGGGCATCTGCCACTACATTTGCTTTGCCTGGATGGTACAGTATCTCACAATCATAATCATTGATCAATTCTAGCCATCGACGCTGCCTCGTATTTAGCTCTTTCTGTGTGAAGATATACTTCAGACTCTTGTGATCCGTATATATCTCACACTTCTCACCATACAAATAGTGCCTCCAAATCTTCAAGGCAAAAACTACTGCTGCTAATTCTAGGTCATGAGTCGGATAACCCTTCTCATAGTCCTTCAGCTGACGTGAAGCGTACGCAATGACCTTGCCATGCTGCATCAGTACACAGCCAAGACCCTTGTGTGACGCATCACTATACACTACAAATCCTCCCGTGTTGTCCGGTAAAGCCAACACAGGTGCTTGACTGAGCCTCTTCTTCAATTCCATGAAACTCTGTTCACATTTTTCCGTCCAAATGAACTTCACTGTCTTTCTAGTAAGGTTGGTCAACGGCGATGCTATCTTTGAAAAATCTTGGATGAATCTTCGATAGTATCCTGCTAATCCCAAGAAACTCCTAATTTCTGTCGGTGTCTTTGGTTGTTCCCAGTTGATAACTGCTTCTACTTTTGCTGGATCTACCAAAACACCATCCTTGTTGATAACGTGACCCAAAAACTGCACTCTCCGCAACCAAAATTCACACTTGGAGAACTTTGCATACAACTTCTCCCTCCTTAACGTCTCCAACACTTTCCTTAGATGTTCAACGTGATCTTCCTCTGTCTCTAAATATACTAGGATGTCATCTATGAACACGACAACAAACTTATCCAAATATTGTTTAAACACTCTGTTCATCAAGTCCATGAATGCTGCTGGAGCATTCGTCAACCCAAAAGACATTACCAGAAACTCAAAGTGTCCATACCGAGTTCTGAATGCCGTCTTTGGAACATCATCCTGCCTCACATTCAGTTGGTGATAACCGGACCTCAAGTCGATTTTTGAAAAGTATTTCGCCCCCTTCAACTGATCAAACAAATCGTCGATCCTGGGCAACGGGTACTTGTTCTTAATGGTGACCTTGTTCAACTCCCGGTAGTCGATACAAAGCCTTAATGACCCATCCTTCTTCTTTACGAATAAGACTGGTGCTCCCCATGGTGATATGCTTGGTCGAATGAATCCCTTATCTAACAACTCTTGTAGTTGAACCATCAATTCCTTCATTTCTACCGGACCCATACGATACGGTGCTTTGGATACCGGTGATGTCCCTGGTGCCAAATCGATAACAAACTCTATCTCTCTATCTGGTGGCAATCCCAGAATCTCATCAGGGAAAACGTCAACGAATTCTCTTACAATAGGTATTTGACCCAGTTCACCCTCGACTCGGTGGGTATCCACAATGTGAGCCAAATAACCTATACAACCCTTCCTAAGTAACTTACTTGCTTGCATCATCGTCATACAACAAGATTATCTCGGCGATTTACTGCCATGAAATACCATCTTTGACTTATTCGGAGTCTTTAGGTGCAAGCACTTTTTCTTAGAGTCAATGACCGCTCCATGACTTGATAACCAATCCATCCCGAGGATTACATCAAACTCTCCAAGATGAATCGGTATCAAATCCACGTTAAGCTTAAACCCTCTTACATTAGCACAACAGTTCCTATAGATGCAGTCTACAGGGATAATTTCTTTGTTTGCTACTTCTACATTCTTTGGGCGTTCTAATAGTTCATGAGGTAAACTTAATCTTTGAGCAAATTCATCAGATACGAAAGAACATGAAGCTCCCGAATTGAATAACACATAGGCATTTATATCATTGATCAGAATTATACCTGACACCACCTCCCTGGATGCCACGGCATCTTGCACTGTCATATTGAATGTTCGTGTTGTAGGCTTGTTTGGCTGGGCTGGTCCTCCACTGGTTGTCTTAGTGTTATTGCCCCTGTTGCCATTTACGCCATCCGTGCTTTTCTTCTTCAGGCAATCCTTGATTCGATGTCCTACATCACCACAGTTAAAGCAACCTCCCTTCTTCACCTTAGGACAATTGGGTGAGGTATGCCCTTCTTGCCCACATGTATAACATACCGTTTTTCCTTTCAAGCACTCCCCCGAGTGACCCTTTGCACAGTTCCCACACACCGACTTCTTTCATTGCACACTTCCGTGCTGCATCTCCAGATTACTACCCCCACTGCTCCATTTCCGGTTCTTGTTATTGCTACCGCCACTGCTAACATTCTGATTCCCACCTTCTATTTTCTTCTCGTTCTTCTCCCGATTATATTTTGAGACAGCTTCGCTTCCTCCTTCCACTATAAAAGCTTTCTCCAACAGAGTTGAGAATGATGTGATTTGTAAAACCGCTACCTTACTATAAATCCACGGCTTTAGTCCATTTTCAAACCTTCTCGCTTTCCTCACCTCTGTGTCCACCTGATGTAGAGCGAATCTGGCCAATTCATTGAACTTCGCAGCATACTCTGATACTGACATATTCTCCTATTTCAGTTCCAAAAACTTGATCTCCATTCTTGCTTGAATACTCTCAGGGAAGTAGTTCTCAAAGAACAACTTCTTGAATGCTTCCCAAGTCACGATTCCAGTTCTGGCTTTGTTCTGGTTGGCCTCCCACCAATAGTTAGCCTAATCCTTCATTAAGTAGGTAGCAAAAATTGTCTTCTACTTTTCTGCTACTCTAGCAATAACGAAGGCCTTCTCGATCTCCTTTACCCATGTCTGGGCCTCTATCGGGTCTGTTGTTCCTCTAAACTCTGGCGGTCCTACTGCCTTGAAGTCCTTAAAGTTTACTAGTTGGTTGCCCGCCTGATTTCCTGCAGGTTGAGCTTGATTCCTCATGGCTTCAGCCATCATGTTGATAAAATCTTGCATTGGGTTTTGTTGAGCTCCCGCTGCATTATTAACTGACTCTTCAATCTCTTGGTTCCTCAGTCCATGTCTGGGCGGCATTATCTAGTGAAACAAAATGCTAACACATTACTCAGGTTTATTATCATATGATTACTTAGCATGTAACACGCTATTTTATTTAAACAGTCAGATGATCATTATGTGAGAGTTTTAAATTACCAAGATTTGGAAGTCTTTCTCCCTGATTAGTGGGTTAAGTTTGTTTTTAAAGAACATTTTCCAAATCAGTCTACTGGATTCGCATAACATTAAATAGATAATTTACTATTTAAAATTTTCCAACACATATCATAATAATACTGCATTTATATTCATACACCAATCTTCAGTTACTTACATGATTAATACAGGTATATTTTATAAATGCTACTATCCCATTTTAAAGACAAAAGATGGGATTAACTCATAATGATACCTCCCTACAACACAAATAGGGATAGTACCTAACTACTTACTACCTCACACCTGCTGAGGTTTACATCATCATAAAACCTTATTACACAAAAAGAAAGATACTAATACATCTATCTACAACTGGGCCATCACATCATCACCACTGGTGGCCCTGTCGGGTCACCTGCACATGCTCCTAGGGAAGCAACTGCTCCAGAACTCTACGTCAAACGGATCGACTAGACTCTCCTATCTCCGAGTGGACCCTCCTAGCCCCACTGCGCTGGCCCTCATACGCTGCGTCTAATGCCAGTCCTAAAGTCTCTACCCTGACCTTCATGGCATCCAATGTAATCTCTAATAGGTCCACCTGCTTGGCCGACTTATGAAATGCCTCCTCCACCCTTATCTTATCGGCAATCTCTACGTCAAGCTCACTTTGCATCGCCAGATGCTCTACGCTCAGTGCTGTGAACTTTGCCTTCTCATGCTCTAGCTGGACTCGCATCTCTGCTAGCTTCATCAGTGCCTGATAAGCATCATCCTTATATTGCTGCTCCATGTGCTGATGGTTCATATTCTCCGCGTCCAGCTGCAAAATCCTTTGCTCCTGAGCATGGTTTTTCTCTAACAGGTTACTGATCATCACATCTTTCGAGGTGTCTGACACCTCCTCTGG
The DNA here is from genome assembly GCA_016801055.1 of Panax notoginseng. Classification (NCBI taxonomy): domain Eukaryota; kingdom Viridiplantae; phylum Streptophyta; class Magnoliopsida; order Apiales; family Araliaceae; genus Panax; species Panax notoginseng. The sequence goes on along the minus strand of CM029015.1, from coordinate 34,359,208 downwards.
AACGACCTCCTCCTGGTCTACAGAATGGCTCCCCTAACTATCACCTGGCATCCTATAAAACAAGGATACAACATCAGTACTACAATAAAATATATTCATTGATGAAATGAAACAATATTTTATTAAGTACAACACATACTCGATGAATTTCCATAATCCATCTCCTAACATACTTTATAAGAGTTTTCTACTAAGGTTATAACCTAGGTTTCGCATTCCTAATGTTTATAACCTACAGCTCTGATACCAATCTGTGACAACCCCAAATCCAGGTTCTCTAACCTCAGATTCGGTGCTCACGATCTATCATCATCATAAGTATTCTATAACTATTACGAAATAATAAACATACATTGTTCATTATAATAAAGTCTCATAACACGGTCCCAAGGTCTACATAACCTTAACTTTAAATACACCATTTATCATACAAATAGTTTACTTAAGAAATTCCATCAGATAATAACTAAATTGACATTCAGTCTAAATTACTCCTGGATCTTGCCCTTGCCCTTGTCCTTCGTGTTGGATCCTTCGGGCTTAACTGAAATAGATGTCATGATATAGCAAGAGGAAGCAACTAATTTGCTTCACAAGTTTATATAGACAAGGGAGATATATCATGACTTAGAAAGAAATATTGCGTTCAATGTTCAACAATAATATAAGATTGTGAAGGAACATGAATTAATAATCAACAATTGAATATTCGATAATTGAATAACATGAACTGAGTGGTTTTGAATAACCATGAACATTTGCTAACGTGCTCAGTGATTAAACTGGACCTCTTAATAAGTTTTGGCATTCAAGGGGATCAGCCTTTCATACCTCGTGATTTATGCATAAACACTTAATAATCCGGCATTGATATCATGCCTTAATCAAATTCGTCCTTTTCTCAGTCAAGAGTTCTTACTATATCAATTTAATAAGAACAGTTATTTAAAACACATTTGATTTAACAAATTTAGACATGCTTGATCTAGCTGATACAATTAGCATAGATCTATTTCATAAACAGTTCATAAATGAAGAACTTTAATTTAATTCACAGTTCAATAGCAGTAGAACGGAATTCAATTGCACAAAGTGCGAATTTCAATAATCAATATAGACGTGAATAATCATCAATAATTATTCACTAACATGCTTTGAAAATAATAACCCGAGCTTGAGTTAGGAAACTTGCCTCGATCGTAGGTTACGGCTACGAAATTAAATTTCTATCCACTATGCAGTTAAATTATCTTCCTTTGAGAGACCTATAAATTAATCTTTCAATTAGTCAAAGCATAACATTAGATTATGTAATCACATAGATATTATACATTACATTCAGTTCTTATAAACATTATCATGTCTAGATAGTGTTACTATTAATTAACGACTACCTTTAATTCACATAATATTATTAACTTAGATAATATTTAATTCACCTTCTAGTATTATTGGTTTACTAATAATACTTTCATTCACTTACTAATATTATTATTATCTTAGTAATATTTTAATACCTTACTAATATTATTAATCCTCTTAATAATATTTTAATCATGCATTAATATTATTACCATAGTAATATCTTACTTATGCTTTAACATCATTAATAAATTAATAATACTTTCAATCATTTACTAATATTTCATTCACTTACTAATATTATTAATCATTTAATAATATTTTATTCATTTACTAATGTTATTATATTTAATAATATTTTATTTAATCTCAAATATTATTATTTAATAATATTTTAATCATTTAATAATAATACTTTAATCTAATATTATTAATCTTTAAATAATATTTTAATCTAGGATTAAAATCTTAATCTAATATTATTAATTATTTAATAATATTTTAATAAAATTTTAATCTTAATATTTTTATTTACTTAACAACATCATATTATAATATTATTAATATTATAATAGTATTCCAATGATTTACTAAATTAATAAATAATTTATTCTAACTGTTCATCCTTTATTAACCCCTTATTTAATATCAATAAAAGGTCATAAATAATATTTATTATTCTAAATTACCAACATGCCCTAAGATAGTCATGATATAATATATTATGAGCATTCAAGCATAAAAATTACATTTTTCTCATTAAAGACATCATTTAACTATTTATTTCTTTTTATTCATAATTTAACCATTTTTAGGAAAAATAGCAAACTGATTCTAAAAATTCTCAACTTCTGAATTTTGACAGAATATGAACAAACAATGATCTCCTAATTTTTCTGGAATTTTAAAAATGATTTACTATTTTTAAAGTGTCCAAAACACTCGGATCTTGCTCTATTTTTAATAAATTGAGTTTTGCTCAGAAAATTCTGAAATTTTCAGGGTATGCTCTCTTAATATGTATGAAGCCACTGTAAAAATTTCGGAATTGTTTAGTGTATACACAGTGAGATATTCGAAGGTTAATATTTTGGAGTCCTTTACAGAAATAGTCATTACGCACAATATATAACTCGAATCGTGTCCGTTATTTTTCCTGCATGTACATAACTTCTCAAGGTACCTCTGTGATTTTTCCCAGATTTTTCAAAGACAAGAAACTGACCGAAACAGCCTCATGAAAAACGGATCAGTAGCTGATTTAGGGTTTTCAAAGCCTCAACATGCAAAGTGGACTGTTTTGGGAAAAATAGTCTCAAAGGTTTCAAAACTTTCTAGATTTGTGTTCTATCACTTGGGTTTACTACATAACTCGTGTATCTAGCACCCCCTTCGACGGATCACAATTCCAAGTTGTAAAACTTGAGTTACACAAGATGTAGTGGAAGAAAAATAAGAGTTTTCACCCTTGGAGAACATATGCTCATTTTCTTCCTCTGAGTCTTTGATCTAACACTCAAGATACTTAGTTACATACATGATGATATGTAGAACTAGTGTATCTTGAGTATTTGTACATAACCCCATCAAAACTCAAGCTAGCAAAATAAAGTAAAAGAAGAAGATGAAGGTAAGTTATACCTTGACTTAGTTGCTACCTTTCTTGATTTTCCAAAGTAAGTAATAAACTTAGGAGGCATGAACAACTAGCACTCCTATCTCTTCTCTCTATAGCCGAAACCCTCTCTCTCTTTTCTCTCTTTGAAGTTGGCTAGCTTGGGAGCAAAAGATAGAAGAAGAAGACGGAGAGAAAATGAGATGTTGGAAGAATGAAATGGGCAATTCACTAATAATCCTCCCATAACTATTTTGTTGTCCATTGGGTAAAAACTTTGTATTATTATTTCCATTAGGCTAGACATGATTAAATGTGCATAATGGAGTGGCAACCAATGGGAGCTTGACAACATTGTCCTTGTGTTTAATAATTTCTACTAATGGACAAGTTAGCTTAATTATTCCACTTAGGATTCTCTAGCCCATAATATCCTCCATTTAGCTTTTATTTTAAATGCCCAATTTTGATTAATCAAATGTCTAGAATACCCCTAATCAAGTGGGCTAAGTATTGGATTGTGTTTTATTTCTTTTGGGCTTCTCCTTTAATTGTTTTGGGCTATATACTAAACATAGTCTAGCAATTTTAATAATGTTACCCAATTTGATTATTTAGGGCTTCCATTTCCAATCATATGAAGTTTAATTACTTATACATGTGACTTTGTCTCATAACCTAATTAGATTTACAAGAATTAGGTTTAAAATTATTAGTCACTTGAAATACTATGTTTACCCACTTAAGTTAGTATACATATTAAATACTAACTTACCCGTATTACCATAACCCTTAGGTTATTTCATTTTTAATGAAATCTATAAATGTATGTATCCATAAGTATAGTATATATGTTAATTACCACATGCACCACTTCACATATGTGGTCACATATTAAATCCTTATATAACACAAAGTTTAAAAAAAATCGATAATGTACATACATATACGGTGACTTAAAATTCACGGTTATTACATCCTCCCCCCTCATAAGAATTTCGTCCCCGGAATTTCATATAAGGTTACTCAAAAAGGTGTGGATAATTTTCTCTTATCTTTTTTTCGAGTTCACACGTGGCTTCTTCAGCACTGTGGTTCCTCCAAAGAACTTTTACAGAATGTATAACCTTATTTCGCAATTTCTGTTCCTTTCTATCTAAAATTTTGACCGAAATTTCCTCGTACGACAAATCCCTTTCGACCTGAATTGGCTCGTACGATATCACGTGCTTGTAATCAGGCTTATATGGTCGTAGCACTGACACATGAAACACATTATGAATATGTTCCAGTTCAGGAGGTAGAGCTACCTCGTACGCCACTTCGCCTATCTTCTTCAAGATCTCGAAAGGTCCAATAAATCTCGGACTTAGTTTACCTTTCTTTCCAAACCTTATCTTCCCTTTCCAGGGAGATACTTTCAAAAATGCATAGCTTCCCACCTCAAAATCTCTCTTCTGGTGATGTAAGTCTGCATACTTCTTCTGGTGATCTTGAGCTGCTACCAGTCGGGCTCTAATCACCTTGATGGTCTCTACGGTCTGCTGCACCAGTTCTGGTCCCAACAGTCGACGTTCACCTACTTCATCCCAGCATAAGGGCGTTCTACATTTCCTTCCATACAGTGCTTCGTACGGCGGCATCCCGATGCTGGCGTGATAGCTATTGTTGTATGCAAACTCTACTAATGGAAGATGATCCTCCCAGCTACCCTTGAAGTCCATCACACAAGCTCTGAGCATGTCTTCAAGTGTTTGAATCGTTCTCTCGCTTTGCCCATCGGCCTGCGGATGATACGCGGTGCTCATCCGTAGTTGCGTCCCCATTCTTTCTTGAAGACTCTTCCAGAACTTTGCATACAACTTCTCCCTCCTTAACGTCTCCAACACTTTCCTTAGATGTTCAACGTGATCTTCCTCTGTCTCTGAATATACCAGGATGTCATCTATGAACACGACAACAAACTTATCCAAATATTGTTTAAACACTCTGTTCATCAAGTCCATGAATGTTGCTGGAGCATTCGCCAACCCAAAAGACATTACCAGAAACTCAAAGTGTCCATACCGAGTTCTGAATGCCGTCTTTGGAACATCATCCTACCTCACATTCAGTTGGTGATAACCGGACCTCAAGTCGATTTTTGAAAAGTATTTCGCCCCCTTCAACTGATCAAACAAATCGTCGATCCTGGGCAACGGGTACTTGTTCTTAATGGTGACCTTGTTCAACTCCCGGTAGTCGATACAAAGCCTTAATGACCCATCCTTCTTCTTTACGAATAAGACTGGTGCTCCCCATGGTGATATGCTTGGTCGAATGTATCCCTTATCTAACAACTTTTGTAGTTGAACCATCAATTCCTTCATTTCTACCGTTGCCATACGATACGGTGCTTTGGATACCGGTGATGTCCCTGGTGCCAAATCGATAACAAACTCTATCTCTCTATCTGGTGGCAATCTCAGAATCTCATCAGGGAAAACGTCAACGAATTCTCTTACAATAGGTATTTGACCCAGTTCACCCTCGACTCGGTGGGTATCCACAATGTGAGCCAAATAACCTATACAACCCTTCCTAAGTAACTTACTTGCTTGCATCATCGTCATATAACAAGATTGTCTCGGCGATTTACTGCCATGAAATACCACCTTTGACTTATTCGGAGTCTTTAGGTGCACGCACTTTTTCTTAGAGTCAATGACCACTCCATGACTTGATAACCAATCCATCCCGAGGATTACATCAAACTCTCCAAGATGAATCGGTATCAAATCCACGTTAAGCTTAAACCCTCTTACATTAGCACAACAGTTCCTATAGATGCGGTCTACAGGGATAATTTCTTTGTTTGCTACTTCTACATTCATTGGGCGTTCTAATAGTTCATGAGGTAAACTTAATCTTTGAGCAAATTCATCAGATACGAAAGAACATGAAGCTCCCGAATTGAATAACACATAGGCATTTATATCGTTAATCGGAATTATACCTAACACCACCTCCCTGGATGCCACGGCATCGTGCACTGTCATATTGAATGTTCGTGTTGTAGGCTTGTTTGGCTGGGCTGGTCCTCCACTGGTTGTCTTAGTGTTATTGCCCCTGTTGCCATTTACGCCATCCGTGCTTTTCTTCTTCGGGCAATCCTTGATTCGATGTCCCACATCACCACAGTTAAAGCAACCTCCCTTCTTCACCTTAGGACAATTGGGTGAGGTATGCCCTTCTTGCCCACATGTATAACATACCCTTTTTCCTTTCAAGCACTCCCCCGAGTGACCCTTTGCACAGTTCCCACACACCGACTTCTTTCATTGCACACTTCCGTGCTGCATCTCCAGATTACTACCCCCACTGCTCCATTTCCGCTTCTTGTTATTGCCACCGCCACTACTAACATTCTGATTCCCACCTTCTGTTTTCTTCTCGTTCTTCTCCCGATTATATTTTGAGACAGCTTCGCTTCCTCCTTCCGCTATAAAAGCTTTCTCCCACAGTGTTGAGAATGATGTGATTTGTAAAACCGCTACCTTACTACAAATCCACGGCTTTAGTCCATTTTCAAACCTTCTCGCTTTCCTCACCTCTGTGTCCACCTGATGTGGAGCGAATCTGGCCAATTCATTGAACTTCGCAGCATACTCTGATACTGACATATTCTCCTGTTTCAGTTTCAAAAATTTGATCTCCATTCTTGCTTGAATACTCTCAGGGAAGTAGTTCTCAAAGAACAACTTCTTGAATGCTTCCCAAGTCACGATTCCAGTTCCGGCTTTGTTCTGGTTGGCCTCCCACCAATAGTTAGCCTAATCCTTCATTAAGTAGGTAGCAAAAATTGTCTTCTACTCTTCTGCTACTCTAGCAATAACGAAGGCCTTCTCGATCTCCTTTACCCACGTCTGGGCCTCTATCGGGTCTGTTGTTCCTCTAAACTCTGGCGGTCCTACTGCCTTGAAGTCCTTAAAGTTTCCTAGTTGGTTGCCCACCTGATTTCCTGCAGGTTGAGCTTGATTCCTCATGGCTTCAGCCATCATGTTGATAAAATCTTGCATTGGATTTTGTTGAGCTCCCGCTGCATTATTAACTGACTCTTCAATCTCTTGGTTCCTCAGTCCACGTCTGGGCGGCATTATCTAGTGAAACAAAATGCTAACACATTACTCGCGTTTATTATCATATGATTACTTAGCATGTAACACGCTATTTTATTTAAACAGTCAGATGATCATTATGTGAGAGTTTTAAATTACCAAGATTTGGAAGTCTTTCTCCCTGATTAGTGGGTTAAGTTTGTTTTTAAAGAACATTTTCCAAATCAGTCTACTGGATTCGCATAACATTAAATAGATAATTTACTATTTAAAATTTTCCAACACATATCATAATAATACTGCATTTATATTCATACACCAATCTTCAGTTACTTACATGATTAATACAGATATATTTTCTAAATGTTACTATCCCATTTTAAACACAAAAGATGGGATTAACTCATAATGATACCTCCCTACAACACAAATAGGGATAGTTCCTAACTACTTACTACCTCACACCTGTTGAGGTTTACATCATCATAAAACCTTATTACACAAAAAGAAAGATACTAATACATCTATCTACAACTGGGCCATCACATCATCACCACTGGTGGCCCTGCTGGGTCACCTGCACAGGCTCCTAGGGAAGCAACTGCTCCAGAACTCTACGTCGAACGGATCGACTAGACTCTCCTATCTCCGAGTGGACCCTCCTAGCCCCACTGCGCTGGCCCTCATACGCTGCGTCTAATACCAGTCCTAAAGTCTCTACCCTGACCTTCATGGCATCCAGTGCAATCTCTAATAGGTCCACCTGCTTGGCCGACTTATGAAATGCCTCCTCCACCCTTATCTTATCGACAATCTCTACGTCAAGCTCACTCTGCATCGCCAGATGCTCTACGCTCAGTGCTGCGAACTTTGCCTTCTCATGCTCTAGCTGGACTCGCATCTCTGCTAGCTCCATCAGTGCCTGATGAGCATCATCCTTATACTGCTGCTCCATGTGCTGATGGTTCATATTCTCCGCGTCCAGCGGCAAAATCCTTTGCTCCTGAGCATGGTTTTTCTCTAACAGGTTACTGATCATCACATCTTTCTAGGTGTCCGACACCTCCTCTGGAACGACCTCCTCCTGGTCTACAGAATTGTTCCCCTGACTATCACCTGGCATCCTATAAAACAACGATACAACATCAGTACTACAATAAAATATATTCATTGATGAAATGAAACAATATTTTATTAAGTACAACACATACTCGATGAATTTCCATAATCCATCTCCTAACATACTTTATAAGAGTTTTCTACTAAGGTTATAACCTAGGTTTCGCATTCCTAATGTTTATAACCTACAACTCTGATACCAACCTGTGACACCCCCAAATCTAGGTTCTCTAACCTCAGATTCGGTGCTCAAGATCTATCATCATCATAAGTATTCTATAACTATTACGAAATAATAAACATACATTGTTCATTATAATAAAGTCTCATAACACGGTCCCAAGGTCTCCATAACCTTAACTTTAAATACACCATTTATCATACAAATAGTTTACTTAAGAAATTCCATCAGATAATAACTAAATTGACATTCAGTCTAAATTACTCCTGGATCTTGCCCTTGCCATTGTCCTTCGTGTTGGATCCTTCGGGCTTAACTGAAATAGATATCATGATATAGCAAGAGTAAGCAACTAATTTGCTTCACAAGTTTATATAGACAAGGGAGATATATCATGACTTAGAAAGAAATATTGCGTTCAATGTTCAACAATAATATAAGATTGTGAAGGAACATGAATTAATAATCAACAATTGAATATTCGATAATTGAATAACATGAACTGAGTGGTTTTGAATAACCATGAACATTTGCTAACGTGCTCAGTGATTAAACTGGACCTTTTAATAAGTTTTGGCATTCAAGGGGATCAGCCTTTCATACCTCGTGATTTATGCATAAACACTTAATAATCCGGCATTGATATCATGCCTTAATCAAATTCGTCCTTTTCTCAGTCAAGAGTTCTTACTATATCAATTTAATAAGAACAGTTATTTAAAACACATTTGATTTAACAAATTTAGACATGCTTGATCTAGCTGATACAATTAGCATAGATCTATTTCATAAACAGTTCATAAATGAAGAACTTTAATTTAATTCACAGTTCAATAGCAGTAGAACGGAATTCAATTGCACAAAGTGCGAATTTCAATAATCAATATAGACGTGAATAATCATCAATAATTATTCACTAACATGCTTTGAAAATAATAACTCGAGCTTGAGTTAGAAACTTGCCTCGATCGTAGGTTACGGCTACGAAATTAAATTTCTATCCACTATGCAGTTAAATTATCTTCCTTTGAGAGACCTATAAATTAATCTTTCAATTAGCTAAAGCATAACATTAGATTATGTAATCACATAGATATTATACATTACATTTAGTTCTTATAAACATTATCATGTCTAGATAGTGTTACTATTAATTAACGACTACCTTTAATTCACATAATATTATTAACTTAGATAATATTTAATTCACCTTCTAGTATTATTGGTTTACTAATAATACTTTCATTCACTTACTAATATTATTATTATCTTAGTAATATTTCAATACCTTACTAATATTATTAATCATCTTAATAATATTTTAATCATGCATTAATATTATTACCATAATAATATCTTACTTATGCTTTAACATCATTAATAAATTAATAATACTTTCAATCATTTACTAATATTTTATTCACTTACTAATATTATTAATCATTTAATAATATTTTATTCCTTTACTAATGTTATTATATTTAATAATATTTTATTTAATCTCAAATATTATTATTTAATAATATTTTAATCATTTAATAATAATACTTTAATCTAATATTATTAATCTTTTAATAATATTTTAATCTAGGATTAATATCTTAATCTAATATTATTAATTATTTAATAATATTTTAATAAAATTTTAATCTTAATATTTTTATTTACTTAACAACATCATATTATAAAATTATTAATATCATAATAGTATTCCAATGATTTACTAAATTAATAAATAATTTATTCTAATTGTTCATCCTTTATTAACCCCTTATTTAATATCCATAAAAAGTCATAAATAATATTTATTATTCTAAATTACCAACATGCCCTAAGATAGTCATGATATAATATATTATGAGTATTCAAGTATAAAAATTACATTTTTCTCATTAAAGACATCATTTAACTATTTATTTCTTTTTATTCATAATTTAACCATTTTTAGGAAAAATAGAAAACTGATTCTAAAAATTCTCAACTTCTGAATTTTGACAGAATATGAACCAACAATGATCTCCTAATTTTTCTGGAATTTTAGAAATTGATTTACTATTTTTAAAGTGCCCAAACTCGGATCTTGCTCTATTTTTAATAAATTGAGTTTTGCTCCAAAAATTCTGAAATTTTTAGGGTATTCTCTCTTAATATATATGAAGCCACTGTAAAAATTTAGGAATTTTCTAGTGTATACACAGTGAGATATTCGAAGGTTAATATTTTAGAGTCCTTTACAGAAATAGTCATTACGCACAATATATAACTCGAAACGTGTCCATTCTTTTTCCTGCATGTACATAACTTCTCAAGGTACCTCTGTGATTTTTCCCAGATTTTCAAAAGACAAGAAACTGACCGAAACAACCTCATGAAAAACGGATCAGTAGCTGATTTAGGGTTTTCAAAGCCTCAACATGTAAAGTGGACTGTTTTGGGAAAAATAGTTTCAAAGGTTTCAAAACTTTCTAGATTTGTGTTCTATCACTTGGGTTTACTACATAACTCGTGTATCTAGCACCCCCCTTCGACGGAACACAATTCCAAGTTGTAAAACTTGAGTTACACAAGATGTAGTGGAAGAAAAATAAGAGTTTTCACCCTTGGAGAACATATGCTCATTTTCTTCATCTGAGTCTTTGATCTAACACTCAAGATACTTAGTTTCATACATGATGATATGTAGAACTAGTGTATCTTGAGTATTTGTACATAACCCCATCAAAACTCAAGCTAGCAAAAACAAAGTAAAAGAAGAAGATGAAGGTAAGTTATACCTTGACTTAGTTGCTATCTTTCTTGATTTTCCAAAGTAAGTAATAAACTTAGGAGGCATGAACAACTAGCACTCCTATCTCTTCTCTCTATAGCCGAAACCCTCTCTCTCTTTTCTCTCTTTGAAGTTGGCTAGCTTGGGAGCAAAAGATAGAAGAAGAAGACAGAGAGAAAATAAGATGTTGGAAGAATGAAATGTGATTACAAAATGAAATGGGCAATTCACTAATAATCCTCCCATAACTATTTTGTTGTCCATTGGGTAAAAATTTTGTATTATTATTTCCATTAGGCTAGACATGATTAAATGTGCATAATAGAGTGGCAACCAATGGGAGCTTGACAACATTGTCCTTGTGTTTAATAATTTCTACTAATGGACAAGTTAGCTTAATTATTCCACTTAGGATCCTCTAGCCCATAATATCCTCCATTTAGCTTTTATTTTAAATGCCCAATTTTGATTAATCAAATGTCTAGAATACCCCTAATCAAGTGGGCTAAGTATTGGTTTGTGTTTTATTTCTTTTGGGCTTCTCCTTTAATTGTTTTGGGCTATATACTAAACATAGTCTAGCAATTTTAATAATGTTACCCAATTTGATTATTTAGGGCTTCCATTTCCAATCATATGAAGTTTAATTACTTATACATGCGACTTTGTCTCATAACCTAATTAGATTTACAAGAATTAGGTTTAAAATTATTAGTCACTTGAAATACTATGTTTACCCACTTAAGTTAGTATACATATTAAATACTAACTTTTCCGTATTACCATAACCCTTAGGTTATTTAATAGTCTTACCTAATGTATAATTTGGTTACAAAGCTTTCATTTTTAATGAAATCTATAAATGTATGTATCCATAAGTATAGTATATATATTAATTGCCACATGCACCACTTCACAAATGTGGTCACATATTAAATCCTTATATAACACAAAGTTTAAAAAAAATCGATAATATACATTAATATATGGTGACTTAAAATTCACGGTTATTATAGTAAATCATATAAAATGGGTCTTTGTGTTAACAACATCGCACTCGTAACTGCATACGATCTTCTACTCAATGTGTTAGCTATCACGTTCGTTTTTCCATGATGGTATTGAATGGTATGATCGTAATCTTTTAACAGCTCGAGTCAACATCTTTGGTGCATGTTACATTCGTTCTGGGTGTATAAATATTTGAGGGTTTTGTATTGGG